>OX467714.1:28676058-30120224 GCA_950111635.1 Agelastica alni
CATACTTATTTGTAAATATCCTACAATATTGCTATTTTGAAGGACAGCCATCGTAAAAAGTAATATTTCTAAATAAGTTCGATTGTTTTAACAGTGTCAATCTTTATGTAAATGAAAAAGAAAAAAATTGTGATTAAATTATCAGCCGTTCGTGAACGTTGATGAAGTATTGGTAAAAAGTTGACTTGTATACGTTTTTTTTTTTGTAACCTGATAAGGTTTGTCATTCTTACCTTTGTTTTAATTATTTTAATGAAATCGTAAACTTTGGATTTTTGATTTATTGTTGTCTCATAAAGTTGTAAATTTTGAAGTTTCGATTTATTGTTGGCTGTTAATTTTGATTATATGTGTTATAATTTTGTTATTGAGCTGTGTATTTTAATTTATTGTGTGAGTAAAGTATTCAATATATTTTTGCTATAATTTTATTTATCTAGTTCATCATAATTGTTTGTTGTTTATCGTGTGGCTCTGCTGGTGCCTACAAGACCTAGGGGTTTCCGGCTTGTACCATCTAAGTCGGTGGTGCGGCTCACTTTTATATTTTTTTTTCTTCTACCCTCTACGGCTGAGCTCGGGCATAATTTTCCCCTAGAGAGACCACTGGCAGAGTACTCTTTAGAGAACTAAAAGACGTGGCAAACTCATAAAAACTTAAACTTCTTCGTGACTGCTCTCCTTTTTATATTTCGAAGCCACTATTCGACCTTTTTCCCGAAAGCGCCATAAGAATCCTTCTACCATCTCGAAACCGCTAGATGCGACGCGGTGTTCGAGAATTTACTAGACGGAGGCGGAGGCCGACAAAGCGCTCATTAATATGCACCCTAATTGTGGTCGACTCTCGGACGCCGACAAATAAACAGGGCCGGTTGTAACAAATCGAATGCGAAGTATTAAGGTGCTTCTAAACAGGCAATATTTTTACAGCAATGTTTGGCTACAAAATTGACAACATTTAGTGCAGTATATGGCTCGGCAATATACGGAGTGGGCCACATAAAACAGTCCACTCTGATATTCAGCAGTATTCATTAGAAATTAAGCAAATGCTGTAACACTTCGATTTTTGTTTCAAGTGAGACACAGTTTTACGATACACAGATATCTGTGATTTGTCAACCCCCTTCCTTCCACTTCCTCAACCCCTTAAATTAAAATAGGGAATGTACCCACATCATTAAAGAGGCATTTAGATAGAGTATTTTTGAATTACAGCTGTATGAAATTTATCCACAAAGTAATTATCCTTACTTCTCAGATTGTATTCCATCATATCAGTTCTTTTTATTAAAAATTTAGACAGATATATAGATAGTAGGTTGTTTTTTATTTTGTATATAAACGTTAGACAGGCTTCGTCTATTATTTGGGTAACGTTTTTTAGCATCTGCAATATGTTTTTAACACTTGTATATCTTTTACACCTTAATAGAATTCTCATAACTTTATTCTGTAAGATCTGCAAGCTATTTATATCTTCTTTAGAACATGAGATTAACAATGAAGCGCAAGATCTAAAGTGTGGGTAAATAATAGTATTATACAGTGTTCTTTTTGCCCAAGTAGATGGTTTTGCAGATATTCTATGAAGGAAACCAATTTTCTTACCTAATTTCAGAAAAAAAAGACCTGTTCCTATTTTGGAGAAAGACAGATATAGCCGATCGCTGATTGCTATCATGGGAAGACACAATGGACATTAAGTGCCTTTGGCAGGTTCCAGAAGGAACCGCCCCCCAGCTTATTATTATTAACGGAAGTAAATCGGGTGATTTATGTGGCTACTCAACAAGTTCGAGATCGTTATTGTGAGACCTCGCATATACCAGGGCAAACAATTTTTCGAAAATTGACTGTAATGCACTTAAAAGTGTATCAATCTTGTTGGCTATTTTTTTGTAAAGCAATTTTAATGAATTGTGTCATTGTTTCCTTTAATTGCAATTAATTGAAGAGCCCGTAAATTTTTCTGTCGTCTTTCAGATCGATTCCACCAATAAAAATTTACTTTCACATTCAACGATTTTACGTATTTCCTCTAATAAAATCATCGTAATTAATTATGTCACTTGGATGTAATTTATTTAAGAACCTATAGTAGTAATGGCTATGTTATAATTAAACATTTCCTTGATAGAATGTTCCAAGTCAATAAAATTAATATTAAACAGAAAGTACCTTTAGATTTTTGTTAAAGATCATTTTGCAGTTGCTGCTCTGCAGGGCCTGCGGACGTAAACCAAGTACCTTTAGATTTTTGTTAAAGATCATTTTGCAGTTGCTGCTCTGCAGGGCCTGCGGACGTAAACCTTTGTAACATATACCGAGGAGGTCAGTAATCTTTAAATGTTTCAGATAACCAATGTATATCATCACATAGTTTCATATAAATTTTTTGTTTCTCTTTTTTTCTTTCTTTTTCTCTACTCTTTGTGTTCGGAAAACCATTACTGTGGAATGTGCAGCTTATATCTCACCATCTCATTTATCTGAAATAATATCTTCCTACCTTTTTTATTATTTTATACCTTTTTATTTCTTCATTTTTCCTCTCTATCTCTCTCGCTCTCTCTCTCTCTCTCTCTTATTTTAGTATTGTAGTTATTTATATAAATCAAAATATTGAGGATATTACATTATTTATTTATCGATCGCTGTTAGAATATACTGAGGAAGGTTCTAGATTACTTGAGCAAAATTATCATAAACTTTAACACATATTAAGCGGCGATTTCAATATTAACTTCAATGATAAAGATAAATTAGAAACACTCACATCCTTTTTATTTGATACATTTAATTTGAGTACTAATAATGATCCAGCGCAATACACAACAAAATAATGTAGTACAAGTGATGCTGTTTTTTCTGAGATTTTAGGACAAAATTGAATCTCTATTATATATAATAATTTCTATGATAGAACATAATAGTGAGATTTAAAAAAATAATTTCATTTAGTATTTATCTTCATATAATGTATAATTTACTATTTTGTGTATAATTTTTTATGAATAAATATTTTTCCTGAAATATTGAATGAAACTTTCTGATGTAATACGTTCCTTTAGATTATTTGCCTTAAAAAAATAATATAAAATAAAAATTGACATGTACAGATTTCATGTCGAATAACATTCGGAGTTAAAGAAAAAACGTACGAGGGTCCCCCGACCTCACAAACTTTCATGTTAAAATTGATTTCAGGATTTCAATATTTTTTGTAAATTTTGAAATTATACGATACCTTATGTGCCAAGTGTATAATTATAATTATTGTCTTTATTGCAGGTTGCGCAGACGAGTCTTGTCTACGATGCGGCTTCAAAGGGTGCATCAAATGCGCCAACTTGATCGTCCACCCCAGCAGAGAGTGCGTCAACCGGTGCCCCTTCGGCCACGTCCAGAAGTGGAGCACGATGGTCGACTACGTCGGCAAGATATGTCAACACAATGGAAATTTCATGGGTCTATCCAACAATATCGTAGCGGTGTTGACAGGAGTAGCAACCGGAAGTCTTTTGTGCATAATACTGTTGACCTCCGCCGTCGTGTACGTCAAATTTAGAAGGAAATCTTCACCGCCGCTAAGCGAGACCAGCTCCGAAGTGGACGATTCTCCAGAGAAAAAAGACTTCGTTAAACAGCTGGAATCGTTGCGGCCGTACGCAAAAAATTATCTGGACATGTTGAACGATACCAGAAGGCAAATAAGACAACTGCACACGGAGGGCGACGCTTCCGCCATCGCCGCCTACAGGCCGGTCGTGAGAGACTTGGCGAAAATTCTGCTGCTCGTTAATAGACCGGTCGACAGAATAGCGATGCCCGACGATTGGGAGCACCTGCTCGATTGGGCTGAAAAGGCGTTGACGAGGTACAAGCGAATGAGCGAGACGTCGCACTTGCAGGTGGCTCAGTTGGTCGATTTTCTGCAGGGACCTGCAATCTCGACGGATACCGTTAGAGATGTCGACAGTTCGAGAGGCAGCACCACCATGAGCACCTTCAAACCGAACCAGGGGTTCGGATCCAGCCTGAGCTTGCAAGACTTGGCTGTTAATAATTTTACCAGTAATTACGATTCTAAATGTCATCTGCCCCTGAATCCTCAATGGAAGTTCGAATACTCGTTGGTGAATAATCTGCCGTCTTCGGAATTCAGTCCTTCCTCTTGGAAAACCAGCAAGGAATATTTAAATAATTCCTTATTTTTGGAGGACGATTTTTACCAGTTGGGATTCAGACCACAAGACGAAATAACGACTGAATTATAAACATGTTTATTGGACAACGTCAGTGTTGGATCGAAGGAGCAGAATTTTTTTAAAGCAAAAACACCTGAACTTTTTTCTGTAAATTACAGACTGTAATTGTATCAGAATTATTTGTTCTAGAATCTACAAAAAAATTCAAATTAATTTCTGACTTTGAGGTGCTTCGTATGTTTCTTCTTCAATACTTTTGCATAATGCAATACAACAAAATTAGTAGAAATTTTCTTTCTCTACAGGGTGTTTCAAAAAAAGGTGACCCCGTCTCTAGGATAGGTATAAAACTGAAAATAATTGGGGTTTGTTTCGTAAAAAGTTTTCATAACGCCAACCGTATTCAAGATAAAGGGCGTTGAAGAAAAAAAATTTATACACATTTATTACGATTTTGCCGAAAATATTGGAAACATTGTAATGAAATTTTATACGAATATGTTTTAGAAGCTAATACATCCCATGAATTTGTTTTTATATCTGACTCCCATAGAGAGCGCTAGTTACACGGTTCGTACCAAGTAGTATTGAACATAAATTCTTTACGGTTAGATTTATTAATCAAAATTTCAAGTGAACTTAAACATCTTGCAATTTTACACCAAAAATGTACTTTTGGTAAAACTCAATACTGTGTACCGTTTTCGGAGTATTTTGATTTGAAAATTATGAAGTAATAACCGATGCTGGTATAAAGTAATGATAAAGTTATTAATTATTATTATTATTAATTGGTATGAATTATGTGAATTAAAAATTTTTGTCGCGTAAATGAGACCTCATCGATAAAACGGATACATGTTAAAAAATTGGTATTGAAGGCTTTCCTTTCTTGTAACGTTTCACAAAAACCCATTCTAATCGGTATATCTTGATTTTCTCTAAGTTTGCTGTGGAAAACTAACATTTATTGATAGTTATCATTACTTTATACCAGCATCGGTTATTACTTCATAATTTTCAAATCAAAATATTCCGAAAACGGTACACAGTATCGAGTTTTATTAGGAGTACACTTTTGGTGTAAAATTGAATGATGTTTAAGTTTATTTGAAATTTTGATTAATAAATCTAACCTTTAAAAAGTTATGTTCAAAACTACTTGGTACGAACCGTGTAACTAGCGCTCTCTATGAGAGTCAGATATAAAAACAAATTCATGGGATGTATCAGCTTCTAAAACATATTCGTATAAAATTTCGTTACAATGTTTCCAGTAGTTTCGGCAAAATCTTAATAAATGTGTATATATTTTTTTTCTTCAACGCCCTTTATCTTGAATACTGATAGCGTTACGAAAATTTTTTAATAAGCAAATCCCAATTATTTTTTAGTTTTCTACCTATCCTAGAGAGGGGTCACCTTTTTTTGAAACACCCTTTATAAATATTTATGTGAAGTTTGCTATGATTATGTTGCTGTGCACAATAATTATTCATGCATGTTAAAGAAGGAATGTAGTAGGTAGTAACCTTTTGTACAGTTTGTGATGCCATTATTACCAAAAGTGTGTTTGATTGGATTACTGTGAATCAAATATCAGAAATTGTGCATCACTTGGATTAAAAATTTTTAAAAATTTTTCTTTAAAGTAAGGAAAAATGTGTTCCCGTTCCTGTAAGATTGATGCTGATCGAGTTTCAAACCAAAACGTACTAGTCAATTATTTTTTTTACCTTTTTTTGTAGGCATATCTAAAGATTGTAATTGAATGTTAAATATATATTAGACTTAAGACATAAACCACTGTATAGTTTAATAATAAATGTATTTATATATCTGTGTATTCGAAACAATTATTCCGCTTATAAAAACGTAGTAACTTTAAGTAGCGGTTATAAAAATCAATTTGGAATATTATTCTTAACCACGCAACTGTATAATTTTTATGGATTTTACTTAAAATTGACGTTTCAAAATTCTAATGAAATTACTTTTTACTTGTTTACCCATAAGTATATGCCAAAATAAACACAGGTTTTCGATTGAAATATTTTAAATTATTTTTGACCAAATTAACCTTGAATTTATGCAACCGTGCATACAGATGGACGATAAAAATGTTTCAAACTTAAAACTTTACCAAATTAACTTTAAATATATGCAACCATGAAGACAGATGACATGTTTAAAATTATTACCTTTTACCAAATTAACTATATATGCAACCATAAATACAGATGGACGATAAAAATGTTTTAAACTTCAGACTTTAACGAATTAACTTTAAATGTATGCAACCATGAAGACAGACAACTATTTAAAAAAATTACCTTTTACCAAATAAACTATACTAAATTAACTTAGCATTTACAGTTACACAGATGACAGCACACTTGTTTCAACTTTTACATCCTATCGATCACTTTCGGTGAATGATACAAATAGACTCTGGCAGGAACAGGTTAACTCCATCAAAAGAGATCTTGAAGAAATCGTCGAGTGGGGAACCAACAATCTTGTTCAGTTTAACGCCCAGAAAACACAAACTGCCATGTTTTCCAAGAAAGTGAATTCCTCAAATCATTCCATCACAATGTCCGGAAATACCCTTGAATCAAGTCTCTCCACCTCGATTTTGGGAGTCACAGTGTCTAATAATATGTCTTGCATTGACCATGTTGCCAACATCGCAAAGTCAGCAAGCCAGAGGCTGGGTTTTCTGTGGTAAGCTAGAAAGTTTTTTACTCCTGATCAACTGTTGACGACGTACAAGGCTCAAATCCGACCTCTACTGGGGTATTGTTCGCACATCTGGGGTTCAGCACCAAGGCATTCTAGATTCCATTTAGAAAATCGCTATTCGGTTGATAAACAGCTCAACTCTCACAGATACTCTTTACTCACTAGAACATAGAGTTGCAGAACAGACATTACTCTACAGATATTTCCATAGCAGATGCTCCAGAGAAATAAAAACTCTTGTACTACCATTGGCCACATTCGGCCGAAGAACTCGACACGCTGATAATTCTCACCCATTTACTCTCAAGATTGCACTACAAGGACCAATCTCCATCAAGAATCCTTCTTTTACAGTGCTGCTACAGAATGGAACAAGCTTCCAAAATCAGTTTTTCCAGAGAACTATGATCTGCAACTTTTCAAAAAGCGGTTCCATCTCCTTTCTATAATCCCTCCCCCTTTTAATAGTCGCAGTGCGGGCTGTCCGCGGCCCACACAATAGGTCTACCCATTTTGCGATTATTTTCAGTAAAAAAAAATAAATGCAACCATAAATACAGATTAACCATAAAATTTTTTTAAACTTAAGACTTTACCAAATTAACTTTAAATGTATGCAACCATGAAGACAGAAACCTATTTAAAAGAAATTACCTTTCCAAGGTGCCTATCGAAATGTGGCCGCTAATATTTTTAATTCAAATAATATTTCATTTTTCGAGAAAAATGTCATTCACTTGTTTTCTAAAAAAATATAATCTACTTTGCAGCAATATAATGTACAGAACTTGAAAAGTTATGGTTGCTATTACGAACTTGGCCGCAACCTCTTCGCAGCCAGGTGTGAACAGGTATTACTTTGTTATATTTATACGTTCATGACGTATTTATTATTTAAATATCAAATTAAAGCTAGTTTTTTTCTGTATAAGATGAAATACCTCTGCCTATGTAAAAGTGGCCGCACATAGGGGTTATATAACTTTTTAAGTTCTTACATATATTGCTGTGAAGTGGATTATATTTTATTTGACAAACAAGTGAATAAAATTTTTATATATATTCCTCTATTTATAAATATATATGTACAAATTGGATTTTGATTAAAAACCAGATGAACGTGGTAATCTCGCAGTCGGAAGCAATAAAAGAAACTAACTTAAGAATAGGCGTTAAATACTTTAATCAACGTGTTTTATAAAAAAATATACATCGGTTAATATTTTATTAAAATAACACCCTCAAACCATGGTCTAAAGATAGGAAAATGCTCTCTTTAAGTGTTCACTGTCGAAAACACACGCCGAAGGACAGAATACACCAGCCTAAAGTTGGTGTATACTGTGGCCGAAGTAACGACAGTGCCTCAAATTATTTTTCACCAAATGACGTGAATAATTTTGCTTTTTTAAAAATTTTTAAAATATTTTTGTCAAAAATTCGTTTCGCCTTCTATTAGCAAGCGGTCAAACTTATTATTACCAAAATTAGAACATTATAAATTTTTGTAATGAACCTTTATACTAACAACAAGTTTGACCACTGGCTAATAGATGGCGACACTAATTTTTGACAAAAATATTTTTATAAAGTAACTAAAAATTCGCCGTTTTAAAATTATTTCATAAAAATATTTTTGTTAAATATTAGTGGCGTCATCTATTAGACAATAGTCAAACTTCATATATAAAAAGTGACACATTTTCAATTTTTGAAAGGAACGTTTATGCCACTATCCAATAGATGTCGTACCTACCTAAAATTTCCTAATTTTAAATAATTGGTTTTACTTTTGTCTGCTTGAGTTAATTCTTTTGTCTTATAAATACCCTTACCTTAAAACATATTTTAACAAAATATAAATGTTATATGTATTTCCTAATGCATTCCTCAAGCTTCTTATTATAAGTTTACTGTAAGAAGTAAGAATGACCTTTAAATCAATTAAAATACGAGATAAAATAAATAAAATACTGCTTTACTACATTTTATCGTATTTCAATGTTCTCAGTTTTAAAAATAGTCGAGACCACAGAGTCACCACCACCATGAAAAAAGGAAGAGTTCTAATAAGCTATTATTAATAGTAAATGGGTCATGTGCTTATATTGGTTACTTTTAATCTTACATTTCCCACTATTTTTTCAAGATCATTTAGCAATAGATTATATATTTTTATATCTTTGATTTAGCTACTTTTAGAGTTAATGGTCTTATTTATTCTTAGCTATGAAATTTATTTATTATCTAATAGATTTGGTGATCCAATAACCTTTAACTAAAGAGGTTAGAGATGAATCATTATTGTTATGGACCACTTCACCACTTCGTTAAATCAGTCGGATTAGGATGGAACGTCAAAAAATCCATGACGATTGCCGAATATCCTGCTTGACACTTAACTAAGAAGTTCGTACGTATGTTCTTAAACGGGAATATGTAATCATGTTGAAGAAGTAAAGTTGTGGTTGGGTGGCAACCAATTCGGTTTAAATCGACACTCGACATCCGCTTCGTTGGGAAGAACGAGCGGACCTTTAACAGGACTCTTTCTTTTTAATAAACCATTTCTAGTTGGAATTTAGATCAGTATGGAATTGAAAAAAAAACTTGTTTTTTTGCGTTGCGAATTTTATTAAAGAATATAAAGGTGAGAATATCATAAAAAGAATATCATTTAAAAATTGTTATAATTTATTTTAAATTGAATTATGAAACTTATTAAAATATTTTAAGACATATTTTAAGTGGATTGTTTTATCTTAAAAAAACTTCACAAATTAATATTAATATTTTTAAATTAATCTCTTTTTAACTCGATTCATAACATTTGCTACATTTGTGAAGTTTTTCTTTTAATATATAACAATCACCACGTGAAATATAGTTTGCAAGATATTTTATTAACTGTTCTAATTCATTGCAAGATAATTCTTCTTTTAAATAATAAAAAATAAATGCTATGTCCCTTTTTATTATTTTATCATCTTTATAACTATTTTTTGTTGTTAAAAGAATTTTAATATTATCTAAATTTGTCAATATTTTATACATATTATCTTTAATTGCTTTCAGAAAATGAACATTACTTTTTCTAGCTAGTTCAAGTAGAATTTGAACTGTATTATCAGTGATTTTCGGTTGGCAGAGTAATTCTACAATAGACGAAAGCCAATGGTGGTAATGTTCACATTTTGATAAGTACAGATTGTCATGAAGTTCTGAAAAAATTTTAATAATTTTTAGTTTATTTTTGTCACTTAAATTTTCATTGTTATAAAAATGCATAACATTTTGTAAAATTAATCTGGCATCAACACTAGACTTTTTCCACACATGGCATTTTTCTACAAGACACATTCTAATAAATTCAATCATGTAATAAATATTACTATGATCAATATAATTTTTAGTTAATAAGCACTTACTAATATACTCCTCTATGCATTTTAACTCTAATCCTACAGATTTTCTACTAAAATTTGCATTTAATATAAAGTATATATAACATATTATAATGTTTTCTTTTACACAATTCTGATCTTCATTTAAATTTAAAGATAAAACATTGGATTTTAATCTGTTTTTCATTTTTAAATCATCATTTCTTGTGTATGGAAAATTTGCTAATAAATGAGTCAAAAATGTTGTTGCCTCCGTAGAGATAAAAATATTTTTTAAATCAGAATCAACACTATGCAATTTTTCTATGTATTTCCAGAGTAAATATATGGTGTTGACAATACTTCCTAATATAGCAGATGCTTCATCATTAAGCACAGTAATTTCAGTTCTAATTTTTTTAGTTTGCTGGTGCGGTAATATCTCCATCCAAATTTCATGAAACACAGGGATTAAACTTGAAAGATGACTATCTAAACTTCTCTTGTCCATATTGTTTTCTTCCTGAATATACCAGTTTGAATGCTTTAGAACATGATGAAAACTATTGTTATAAATTGGAAGAGTGACACAGTTTTCAGCAAAAATAGAAATGTTACTTTCTTGAATTAACTCATTTTTATTTAAAATTAAATCCAATATAGCATGCAATCTACTTAACACCTTGATTCTCCAAGAAACACTAGTCATTTTACTGCCTAAATTAAGAGTTAAAGTTCGGTTTAAACTATTTTCAATCTTTAATCTAGAAATAAGCGTGAAAAAATCTGGTAGTAATTTTTCTGAAGCTTGAGCTATAAATCCACAATCTTTTATTAAAAAACAGTCTAGAAACTTAAGGGAATCTTCTTGAATGTGCTGATCGATATTTGTCATTGCACAACGCATATTAGTTGAAAAATAATTAAAAAATGGTTCTAATCTCTCACTAGGAGTCAATTGCAAGATAATGGTAATAACTTTCACTGCAGCATTCCTTACTTTTCTTTCTCTATCCTGCATTAAATTGCTAACACTTAAAATTACTTCAGATAAATTATCTCTAATAATTTCTTCTGTAAAGTGCTTGAATATATCTGCTAGCTCTTCACAAGCAGTAGTTCGGACATTTTCGTTATAGTGATTTATTCTACTGCATAAATCTTTAATATTAAGTTTTCTCTTACTTAGTGGTAAATCCGTATTTTTTTCCTTCAACTGATCCGGAAGCACAATAGGTTTTATTTTAAACGTGGCTTTAGTTTCATTTAAACCTTTTGGTAAAAATTTTGTTTTATTTTGTTTTAATTTAACTTTAGCTTTATCTGCTTTCAAATTTTTTTTATGACGATGATTTTTACCCATTTTCTAGATACTTATACTATGTAAGTGTTGATTTTATAAAGAAACAACTCGTGTTTATAATGCAAATACAAACAAGAGTTAGGTTAAAATGTTCTTCTTTTTTAAATTAGATTCTGCTTTCTACCATCCAATTTGCTGGACAGATAATGCTTTCAGTAGCTTTTCAAAGAGATAAGTAGAAGATTTTCTCAGTAACTTTTGTAAATACAATTGTTTTCGATTATTTAAATCTTCGAGGATACCTAGTTAACTTTAAATATTTGAAAGTTTGAAGTATCAAATTTGAAAACATATTTATGTACATATTAATTACAAATTCATGCAGGGTTATAATTTTTTTTTTTAAATTTAAACAATGAAGAATTTTAAATCAAAAACGTATGACGATGAAGCTACTAGCTACTAGTTACTAGCAGATGTGTTTCTATTGGTTCCTTTTAAATTAGTGCTGCTCTCTGTGGAAGAGATCGATAAATAGCTGAAGTATTTAACTCGGTCGGTAAAGGAACATTTTTAAAACATCTAACTGTCGAACTCCGCCTACTTTTCATATTCCGCCGGTCAGTGACCAATCTACGTGTAATGCAGTTTGAGCGTTTGGGCACGCTCCTGTGTGGTGTGCAATAGTTTGATCAGTTGTTTGTTATTTTTTTTACATTTAACCAGGTAACTGTAACTAATTAAGAATTATGTAGAATTATTAGTAAAAACTAAAATCTTATTGTATTATAAATCCATTATTTCGCAGGCGTTGTCTAGATATCTTGATTGACATATGCAAAAGTTTTGTTTTTGGTTTTGTGTTTTGACACTGTTTTATAAATATTTATGGTAACTTAGATCATTTATAATTAACTTCTTTATTTATTAGCTGTTTTGTTGTAAACATAATTTAATTATTTAAAAACCTTTTTATTCTAGGATTTGACTGTTATCAAAAATGTTTAAATTTATAAAGGCCAAAGGGCCTCATCAAACAGCAGAAAGGCAAAAATTACAAAAAGAACTATTTTCATACAGAAGGGTGAGTAACATAATAATTTTTTTTACTATCTCATTTCACCTACCTATATTATGATTAATTTGATACCTGATCAACTTTATCTGTTTCTCTTATCACATAAATAACCATTACCGGATAACAGGTGTTAGAAATACCTCATAATTTGTGACTAAAGTAAATATTGGGCTTACACTATTCTTTCAGATAAAAAGTTACAAAATATTTATTATATTGTTTGCTAGTTACAGATACTTGCATGGAATTTTAAATGTAGGTTATACTGTGTATCTCAACCATAAAAATTTAAAAGCTATGATATGTTCCTTTTTATATCAGTTACCTTGATATTCTGTATCTTAATAATAAAATTCAATCAAAGTTTTGGGTTATAAAAGTAAAATTCATTATTCTTTAGAGGTCCTTTACTGGTTGGTTTTGTTCACCACTTCTAAAACATTGATTATAATTTTGGTATTTTTATTCAATTTATTTTCAGGTAATTGTCAATTTTAAACAATTAATAAAACGAAATAAACTGTTTAAAGTATTTTTCAATATGGTTACTTGTAAACAATGCAAACTTTAAATTTGTTTAAACAATATCTAAATTTATTGAATTATTAAGTGAAAGACAATTGGTTTAAAAATTTTCTCTCAAGTGAATTCAATATAAATTTATTCATTTTGACTAAAATGGGGAAAAATTAAAGTTATAAATAGATTTATTGGATTATTGACTAATAATACTAATGTAAAATATTAGTTTTTATACACTAGTGATTATAATAAGATTACTAAGTAGTACTATTCTAAAATAAAATGTAAGTTGTCTAATTGGATAATGAATTTTAACAAGGAAATATCAAAAACTAAAATGATACCATGTTTAGTCCTCAAAATTAGTTTGGCAATAATCTATTCCAACTTTAAATGACCCAAGTGCCACTGTAAATAAAATTGTGGTTATCAGTAAGAGATACAAAAAAAACGAGTTTGCTTGTATAATTATTTCTATTTATTTCAAAAATACAAAAATAAATTGTGAGAAGTTTGGGGATGTTGCTTTACTAACCAGTGTTTTAGTGTTAATATTTGTTGGTTGTTAACAAATGAAGCTTCTGAGTAAGTGACTTACCAGGCAGGACACACCCATATTTTGACTTAATAAATTTTATGTTGGAAAAGCTGCTTCTGCAAAGATACTTGCTTCGCAGTATTGAGCCCATTACAATGCAAGTAACATTCTCTTGAGAGTAAAAACTGAAATTTTTCGCTCAAGTTTCGTGTTGCGCGGGCATGGTGAAGCCAAACATCTCTGTCTCACACCTTTTTAGATGTTAAACCAGTCTTATTCTGAAACAATCAGTGGAATCCTCGTAAAGTGATTTTAGTGCTCGTATTAAACTACCGCTCACCCCATACATAGACAATGTCGACCAAATTTTATTCCTCACCACTCTGTCATAGGCCTTTTCCAAGTCTATAAAAGCGTAATAGACCTTTTGACTTCTAGCCCAGAATTTTTTGGCTATACCTCGTAATGAAAAGACCTGATCCATATTGATCATCTTCCTCTTCTAAATCCTGCTTGCACATCCCATATCATTTTCTCAGTTTCATTCGTTACTCTTTTAATCAATATCTTTGCATACAGTTTGCCGACTATGCTGAGTAAACTAATACCCCTGTATTTTTCCCCATATTATATATAAATTAATTTAACTACAAAAATCACTTTCAATTTCTTAAGTTTGCAGCTCTAAAATTACTGCCTGAAACAATCATTAAAATGGCTCGGTGTAATAGTGCCAAAAGTATTTTAATTTTACTGAAAATGATAATTTATCAGCTCCAATGCAGGTGTAAAATAGCAAAAAAAAATTTTATGATCCATGTAGACAGATAATAAAGATACAGTTGTCAGTGCCAGCGGGGATCGACTCGCGCCATAGAAACACCGTTATTTCTCTGTGCTAGTATGAGTCACGATTTACGTTGGTTCTCTCTCGACAATGCGGTCGTAATTGTAATTTTCTAGCCTGCCTATACAGCGATCAGAATCAAATCGAATATGGGCAATACCAATAATAATATGATAATGTGGCGCATTAAACCTGTCATACCGGTTCGAACGGCACGTGGTATTTTCTTTTTTTTCTAGATATTAAAAATTTAAAAATAGTTTCTCACTGATTAGGTTTTCCGCGGTAATAAAATTATATCGAATTCCTGTCTCCGGTCATGAGAATTAGGAGGTGCGTTGATTTAGGAAGAAATTATGCTTCGTCTTTCGTTAGGTGACGCGTTTTAATTAAATTCGTCATAGCTTCGCACGATTGCCACAGTGTAGTTTCGTCTAAAGAAATATCTGCAATTTTCTAATGTTTTTTAAATTAATTTTTTTTTAATAGTACACAAACCAAATTATGTAACAATCTAAAATGTTTTTCGATATTTAGTCTTGACCCAGACGCAGTAATGTTCAAAACAACTGTAATATTTCCTTCTTCTTCTTAAAGTGCCATGCAGTCGTTACTACTTAGGCGTCCTCCATATACTATATATATATATATATATATATATATATATATATACATATACATATATACATACATACATACATAAAGTCACGCATTTTTCCCATAGGGGTAGGCAGAGACCACTTCCTTCCACTTCCGCTACGGTTCGTACACACATCTTTTGCTTCCTCTACTTTCATCAGTGCTCTCATACATGCTCTTCGGTTGTTGGTACTCTTGACAGCTGGCCTTTCTTCAAAACAATGTTGATCTGATCGAGATATGTTCTCCGAGGTCGACCTCTACCGATTTGCCCATTCACACTCGCCTTATAAATTTGTTTCGTCAATCTTCCTTCATCCATCCTTTCTACGTGTCCAAACCATCTAAGCATTCCTTTATCTATCTTTGTGACCACATCTTCTTTTACACCACGGCGTTTTCTTATCTCATTATTCTTAACTTTATCCAACCGAGTCACTCCGGCTATACTTCTCAGACTACTCATCTCCGCAGCATTAATCCTATTTTCATGCTTCTTCTGCCAAACCCAACATTCACAAGATGTTCTTCTTCGTCCTGGACTTCTATTTCCGGCAATCTTACCCTGCATCACTAAATGAAGGAGGTAATATTTCTCTGGATGCCTCATCACGTGGCCGAAGTAATCGACTTTTCGGCTGTTTATTATTTTAATTATTTCTGTGTTTTTCCTCATTCGTTGTAGAACCACCTCATTTCTTATTCGGTCCATCCAGCTTATTTGTAGGATCCTTCTGTAGACCCACATTTCAAAGGCCTCCAGCCTTTTCAATAATGAGTCGGTCAGCGTCCAACTCTCTACTCCATAGAGCAATGTGGAGAATATATAGCAGCATGTTTGTCTAATTTTTAATTTTTAATTGTCGATAAGTCGATATAACAACCATCTCCACATTTATACAGATGAATCAAAATCAGGAAATGGAACGGGTTTCGCCTTTTATATTCCTAATACCAAATATACCCATTTAGGTAAAATTCCTAATCTTTGTTCGGTCTTCTCCGCAGAAATGCTAGCCATTGAAGAAGCGCTAAAGTGTATACTTGAAAATAGAATAACTACAGACGCAGTTATTATGTCCGATTCTAAGACTGTTCTGTATGCACTGAATAACCTCAATGTTTATAAAATATATAATTCTCCTTCTAATGATGTGCCATACATAAATTAAGGGGTTGTGGAAGTGGAAGGGAGGTATTTGACAAATGACAGATATCTGTATTAAGTTATAATGAATACTGCCAAATATCGGGGTGGACTGTTTTCTGTGGCCCACTCTGTATATTATAAGAATATAACATCACACAAGGATCACATTCATACTTTATAAATGTAATTAAAAGCAACTGATAATAAATATCTACCGAAGAGCGATGCTTTTTGTTTACTTTTAAGAGCGATGCTTTCTATCACCTTGTTGGTTGTGGCACGGAAAAGCCCTGTTGTTGTTACTGAGAACCACACCCTGTGATTCTTTAGCCAGGAATTTTTTCGTCGACCTGGCCCACGTTTCCCTGGGATTTTCCTTTGCAGTATGTTTTGTAGTAGACCGTACCTTTTTCCATTTCTCATTATATGACCGAGATAAACGAGTTTGCGAGTCTTTATTGTGGTTATTAATTCGGTGTTTTTCTCCATTCTTCGACAGACTTCTTCACTTAGGATACTACGATAAGGCCACATTTCAAAGGCGGCAAGTTTTTTGGTGATTGTTTCGGTTAAGGTCCATGATTTTACTCCGTACAGCAAGACAAAGAAGACGTAGCACCGGAGGAGTCTTACTTTTGTGGTTAAAGTGAGTGGCTCTTAAAAATTAGTTTCATTTAAAAAAATACTGATCTTGCTTTCTCTATCCCACAGCGAATCTCTTCTGAACGGTCCCATTGGTCATTGAGTACGGTTCCTAAATATGTATATCTACTGACTCTCTCTATTTGTTGTTGATTTATAGTAAGATGTTCATGTGGGATTTGTCTCTTGCTTATATAACCATATATTTTGTCTTGTTGAGATTTATATCAAGACCATAATCTGTACTAACTTCGTTCACTAGAGTCATCAGTTGTTGTAGCCCTTCCAGACTATCTGCCATGATTATTGCATCGTCAGCATATCACCTTATCACCTTAGAATCATAAATAAAGGAAATTAGTGCTGCTTAGACTCAGTGCTGCCGCCCTCTAACGCGATCTATTTATTTGTCGACAACTTACTTATGCTATGTACACTTCTATAATATGAGTCAATCTTAGTTGGTGTAAGTTGGCAAAATAGGTAATAAAAACATAACGACGTTTCATAGGCGTACGCGGTATTATTGTAGATATAAAAATAAAATATATATCGTTATTATACCGATATTAAATCAAGAAATAATGGACTTAAAACCGCAGTTCCAACTATTGCGTTATCAAATTTTTTTTATTGATGTTTGTACTACCGCGAGGTACTATTTGCTTCTATTTGCTGTCGCAAAGGTTGCTAGACAACGAAAAGTATGCTCGTATCTGTTTTTCGTGGGCATCCTATCAATAGCTATTTAAAAGCAGTAGGTAAAGTTAAATAACCAAAATGGATAAGAAAACGTTTTTGATAACCAACGTAAAAATATTATGTAGGAGTAAGATTTTATATTTTTCGATAGCGCATGCAGGGGTATCTTAAAATATGTTTTAACACTGATTAGAATGGTTGTTGGAGTATAAAAATAATTATCAATTCAACGTAATCACTTTTATAAGTAGATTGTTCGTTTTGTTTATTATGCGTACTAATTGCTCTAAAAATAAACCTTATTATGTTCCAAATGTCTAACCCGATTATGTCTTGCATGATGAGCCGCTGATTTATAAAAAAGCTTGGGCATAGATAACGACTGCGCAGAAATATGTCGTTAAAACGGACAAGTACTACCACGTGCATGTGTTTATTTATGATGATCTCACATGCTTGCCCTTAAATCGTCAATTAAGTAATAATATTTATTACTTCTATTTCTTATAAATAGCTTAATAATGGGTTTCTTGGTGCTTTTTTGCTAAAAGTGTTGCCGGTGCTTTAAAAAAATTTTCAGCTGTTGAAAGTAATAAATTCATGAAATTTCAAATGTGTCAATCGTGAAACGACAATGGTCTTAAGAAACATATCAGATTACACAAAAGAATCTTTCAAAAATATGGACTTGGCAACAATTCTCGAATGGGGATCCAATAACTTGGTAGAATTAAATGCAAATAAAACACAAGCATTTTTTTTCTCTAAAAAATCCGATCTCGCTGTGCCCAACATAATATTAATAATACCATTGTCATCCATCTCGATGCTTGGTATTACTATCAGCAACAACCTTTCTTGGAAAAACCATGTGAGGTCCATTGCCAAATGTGCATCCCAAAAACTTGGCTTTCTGTTTCGTGCCAAGAGCTATTTTACTTCCAGTCAGCTGATTAATATCTATAAGGCACAGATCCGACCTGTCCTGGAATACTGTTTCCATATTTGGAATGCGACACCTAAACATATTCTGAAACTATTGGATTCAGTCCAAAAAAGGGCAATTCGTCTAGTCGGTGATGCCTCGCTTACAAACTCGCTCACTTCTATGGAACACCGTAGAAAAGTTAGCGATTTGTCTCTATTTTATAAATATTTTCATGGGCGATGCTCTTCTGAAATATCAACAATCGTTCCCCTGTTTCTTCGAGATTAACCCGTCAAGTTCAGACTTAACACCCCTTTGTGGTTACCTGCAAAACATCTCGTTCATCCAACGAACAGCGAGGCTTTGGAACAAATTGCCTAGAGAGGTGTTTCCTGAGGCATCCAACCAAATTTAAGAAGAACACCAATTCCTATCTTTTTTCCCTTGGTTCTTACGATGTTCTCTGAGCATTACATGATATCCCTTTTCGAGGGAACCAGGACATAAAAAGAAAAAAAAAGTATTTAATGTCGATTCCTTTGAACATGTTTCTTGAAAATGTTAACGAATGTGGCAAAAATCTGATTGGCTGGAACGCGAGAATAACTCCGTGATGATGTGGGTGATATTACATGTTTTAAATTCAACTTACGTAACCATAAGATTTTTATTATACTGTTGACCCGATCAATTTCGGAAGTGACCTTTTGTATTGATGCGACATGTGGGTTGTTAAAATATACAAATATAAAATAATGGGAACTGAGCATATTATACAGGTTGCATCATTAATAATGGGAAATAATTAAACTGGAGAATCTTGGATTCAAAATAATAAGATTAAACCCAATGCGCTTAGATTAAATGTGTCTCCTGTCTGAGTGACAGGGTGTTTTATTTCATAATTTAAAAATGATTTTTCCTCATTGCTTTTAAACTGTTTGACTAATCTTTATCATATTTGGCAGGTAGTGTGGACACTGCAAACCTTACTGAATTATGGTAAATAAACGTTTTTGGCTACTACTCGAGGTGTTCGACAGGGGCAAGTCAGAGCGTGAGCCTAAAAAATCAACTTTAAAGTTCCATTTGCGTAATAAATGCAAACCTATGACCTAAAAACATCGCCATAATACACATTAAAATTGTGCAACGTTATGTTTAATTTAAAAAATCTAAAAAAATAATGACTTAATCGTTACGAAGGTAGAGTATGTTATTTTAACAGAAAATATTGGAGAAAAGAAAAATTGTGCTAAAATGACAATTCCGCCAGTGGCGTAGAATTTAGGACTTGCCCTTGTCGAATGTAGTAGTAGCCAGAAACGTGTATTTACCATAATTTAGTAAGGTTTGCAGTGTCTACACTTCATGCCAAATATGATAAAGATTAGTCACACAGTTTAAAATTAATGGGGAAGAATCATTATTAAATTATTAAATAAAACGTCCTGTAACTCAGACACGAGACACATTTTATCTAAGTGAATTTTGTTAAATATTATTATTTTGAACCCAAGATTCTCCAGTTTAATTATTTCCCAGTTGTGTGAAAAAACTAATGATAAATATTGCCCGACTGACCACGGGCCCAATTCAACCCCACCCTTCGATGCATGATATACCTGTCAATATTTGTATTTGTACTGCTCTTCTGGCATCGTACGAGATTAATGCTGTTATTAATTTGTAATTACGAGTAGATAGGTAAAACAATTTCAAGATATTTTAAAAACGTCGAAAAAATCATAATTATTTATAGTCGGTAAAAAAGCGGCCTGTAAATTAGCAGGAAAATGAGTGTTTCATTATCCTATCTAATAAAATACAATATCTCGAAAAAAATTAAATTTTATCATGATTTATAACCAATAATTATCTGTATCAATATTAGCTTAGCATTAGTCATATCGTATTTCGTCGGTTACTAATAATAATTAAATAAATCCAAAAAAATGTATGTGTATCAAATAAATAACAACGATGTTTGAACGTGGGAAACGAAATTGTTACCTACACAGTGGCGGAATGATTTGATCGTCAAATGCCTTCTTTACGCCGATGATCAAGTCCTATTAGCGTCATCTGAAGAGGAATTACAGGCGATGGCTTATGTTGTGCATGATGCCCTAAAAATCAAAGGGATGAAAATAAATGTAAGCAAAACGTTTTTGAAAGAGAAGAAAGCATGACAAACTGTGAAGTTTCGATCGAGACAGAAGGACTGGAACAAGTAAATGAATTTGTGTCCTTGGGTTCAAAGTTTACGAGAGATGGAAAGTATGACAGTGAGATTGAGCGAAGGGTGTTGGCAGGAAAACAAATGAATGGGGCACTGCATAGCTTTATGAACAGCCAGAAAGTGTCAAAAAAATAGTTTGAGTAGTATAGCCGTAGTGACTCGGTTGGATAAAGTAAAAAATAGTGAGATAAGAGAACGCTGTGGTGTGAAAGAAGATGTGGTAACAAAAATAGATAAAGGAATGCTTGGATGGTTTGGACACGTAGAAAGGATGGATGAAGAAAGATTGACGAAACAAATTTATGAGGCGAGTGTAAATGGACAAGTCAGTAGAGGTCGACCTCGTCGAACATATCTCGATCAGATCAACATTGTTTTAAAGAAAGGCCAGGTCAAGTGTACAAACAACCGACGAGCATGTATGAGAGCCCTGATGAAAGTAGAGGAAGCAAAATATGTGTGTAAGAACCGTAGCAAGTGGAAGGAAGTGGTCTCTGCCTACAAATGTCAGTTTCTATCAGTGGCGGCTAGTCAGAGGAGGCTAAGCTTCCTCTTTAATTTTAGTAAAAACATGTACCCGGCATTTGTATCTTAAAAATGTTTTTCAAAAATTTAAAAATATTTCCAACCTTAGTATATTTATTATTGTGATTCGTTTACTTTTGAATGTGATTCAGAAAACCTATCTACCTCATACCACGATAACATCATACCCCAGTAACAAATATTTTAAAACGTTAGATTATTTTAAACCAAGGACTATAAGAACAATTCTTCTTCTTCTGCTTCTTCTTACGTTAGGACTAACAGTGTTGTAAGCTAAAAATCCAGGAGATATTCCATTACCTTTAATACGGGGCTAGAGGTGTTTATTTATTTAGCGTTTGGCATATTAAGACACAAAAAATATATATGACAACAAAATTATTACAAACAAACATTTAACAAATTTATAAACTCTATTGATTCTGAAGTCGCCAATAGGAAGTCTTCTGGTCTGCCGTGTCAAGCCGTTTCAGGGCATTCCTCCACGAGGTGTTTGACGGTTTGGTTTTCGCCGCACTCGCAGGAGGGGCTTGCTAGAGGTGTGAATCACCCCGAAGAGAATATTTTCTAGACAATAAAAAATGGATGTAAACAACTGAGAAAGTTCATTATTTTCAATAAGGTGGGTTCGTATTTGGTTCTTTTTTTTTGAATGAGATCAAACTACGATTACACCAATTATGCATGTTTGTACCTCCTATTGGTAATTATTTATTATGTAAGTTGGAATTTCAATGCGCTGTAGTTGAATAAATCGTCGATTTATATACAGCTCGTTGCGGATGATTCTGCCATGAGAGATATATGAATTAGAATTACAGAAATTCTTGGTTCGTTAAGATTTTATCAGAGTTTGGGGAGTAGGTACTTTACCATGAATTGAAACATTTTTCGCAGGTGGGATCTTTGAACTCAATGCAGCCTTATTTGTTTCTATCGAAATATTTTAAAATAAAATAGGCATGGATAAAACAAGAATTATGCGTCAGTCAAAAACTAACGGCGTCAGAAGCGAAACTTTTCATGGTATGCAAAAACTGTGTGTACAAAAACAAAATAAAGGAGTCATAATTTTATAGATATATCTAATTTTTAGAAAATTATAAACAGCGTCAATTTTATATAATTTCGTTGTGGAATATCTCGAACCTCCCCCTTATTGTTGAAAAAATCCCTTGCGGAAAATCTCGTAACCTCCCACGTATTATTGAAAAATAAATAACGTGATCTGCCATAAATAAAAAATTTTCTCGCGAAAAATCTCGAACCAACCCTGTAATCGTTAAAAAAAATTTTTGTGGAAAACCTCGAACTCCACCGTATTATTGAAAAAATCGCTTGCAGAAAATTTTTAACCTCCCCCGTAACATTGAAAAATAAGTAACATGATTTTCCATAAAACAATTTCCTTGTGGAAAATCTCGAACCGCCCCCATATTATTAAAAAAAATCGCTTGCGGAAAATCTCTAACCTCCTCCCATTAAATTGAAAAATAAATAACACGATCTGTCATATGTAAATAAAATTTCTTGTGGAAAAGCTCGAACCTCCCCCGTAATATTAAAAAATAAGTAACATGATCTGCTATAAATAAATAATGCTCTCTGACAGTGACTCAAAAGAGCACCAAATTGAATTACCATTTAAATGATGGCTAAACAAGCTTTGTTATACGCGTCTCATTCTTATATTTATGCTCCATATGCAGTCCAGACAGAGTGGTAAGAAGTATATTGTGGTCGACATTGTCTGTGTATGGGGTGAGCGGTAGTTTAATACGAGCACTGTAATCACTTTACGAGGATTCCACTGCATGTGTCATGATAAACGGAGCTTGCACAGAATGGTTTAACATCGAAAAAGGTGTGAGACAGGGATGTGTGGCTTCGCCATGGCTGTTTAACTGAAACATAGACGATTGTTTAAAAGATTTGAAAGAGAGTGCGTATGGATTCAAAATGAATGATTTGATCGTCAAATGCCTTATTTACGCCAATGATCAAGTCATAGTAGCGTCATCTTTAGAGGAGTTGCATGCGATGGTTAATGTTATGCATAATGCCCTGAAAATCAAATTGATGAAAAAATAAATGTAATGGTTTTTGAAAGAGAAGAAAGCAGGACAAACTGTGAGGGAGAAAGAGTGGAACAAGTAAATGAGTTTGTATACTTGGGTTCAGAGTATGACAGTGACATTTAGCGAAGGGTGTTGGCAGAAAAACAAATTAATGGGGCACTGCATAGCTTTATAAACAGCCAGAAAGTGTCAAAAAAGGCACGTCTGGCTGTGCATAGAGGAGTTCCTACACTTATGTATGGTAGTAAATGTTGGGTTTGGCAGAATAAGCATGAATATAGGATTAATTCTGTGAAGAATAGTGAGATAAGGGAACGCTGTGGTCTAAAAAAAGATGTGGTTACAAAGATAGATAAAGGAATGCTTAGATGGTTTGGACACGTAGAAAAGATGGATGAAAGAAGATTGACGAAACAAATTTATAAGGCGAGTGAGAATGGACAAGTCGGTAGAGGTCGACCTCGGCGAACATATCTCAATCAGATTGACATTGTTCTGAAGAAAGGCCAGGTCAAGAATACCAACAACCGACGAGCATGTATGAGAGCACTGATGAATGTAGAGGAAGCAAAATATGTGTGTAAGAATCGTAGCAAGTGGAAGGAAGTGGTATCTGCCTACTCCTACGGTAAAGAGGCGTGACTATATGTATGTATGTATGCAGTCCAATATTGGACAAGACTCTGCGCAACTTTTACATCGCGCAACTCCAGATACTACCTTCAGTATATTTTACAGCGGCTCTTTCATGTCAAGTCGTAAATTTTAATTGTCCACAAAAACAATTAAATAATTGAATTCCGATTTCTTCTTTTTATAGATGTCAATAAAACGACTTTATGAAAAGCGACATCGACAGCGTGACAAACTAGATATTAATTTGATATGAAATTAAATATCATTCGATAGATTGTTACCTAGTAGTAATTCGATATTTATCATTAAATAAGAACGCTGATCAGAGAAACGACATAACGAAAGGCATAATAACCTCGTATTAGTTGAACTACTTTGACAATATCAAAGGATACAGAAATAGAAACCAATAAAGAAGTATCTTCTACTTAAGTAATGTTTATTAAAAAAAAATGAAAATAATTCCAAAGACTGTCAGTTATCTAATGGTAGATAAAATGTATATTATGCAGCAGATAATTTGAAAATAATGATATTATGTGTGGTTAAGTGTATTTTAAAAACAACAGCACAGCGGCCTTATCTCTTTCCAATCACCTTCTTCATTTATCAAAAAAATAAGCTTGCTCCGTCGAACAATTGTTTGCTAGGGCTTGGGATAGAAAAGTTTTCCTCACTTTTATCTTCCACAATTTTGACGTTCTGTTGTTATCAAACCTGTAGAAATAATGTAAATTCGTTTTAAAAAGAATTTATTTACCTTTTTCAGACTCTTCAACATGGATTTCCTCACAAACCAACAGCTTTGGCGTGGGACCCATCACTTCGATTAATATGTATAGGCACAGCTACAGGCGCCGTTAAGGTTTTTGGTCAACCGGGAGTCGAATTTTATGGACAACATCAAAATCCCATTGCTGTAACAAAACTTATCTTTCTTCCAAACCAAGGTACGTATTTGCCTAGAATGACTTCTTAAAACAGTGAGAAGTTTATAACTAACTCTTCTATTGCCCCTAATTTTCCTATCCATCTGCTAAGACAAATTTTACAATTGTTTTTCTCAAATTGTTAATACATGCATTATTTGTGCCATTGTATTTATGTTGAAGTAGATTACATGATGTGTGTGTAAATTAAAATTGTTTGTCAAAATTCGTCAGGTATAGTAGTGAAAAACAAATATATATATCGATAGATTTTATTGTTACAAAATTTGCAATAAAGTATTGCGTGTTTCATACCGATTTGAATAAATGATTTTATTGTGCTGTCGTTCTGTTATGCCGTAAAGTTATAGAGGATAACATTGTACACTAGTAAGAAACTCTGGTTGGTATTAAGTTGTATGTGTGTATTAGTCCATTTACCCCCTACAGATAGAGAAATATGTCGTTAAAAGGGACAAGTACTACTTGAACACGTGTTAATTTATGATGATCTTAACCAGACGTCTAACATGCTTGTCCCTAAAACGTCAATAAAGTTATGAATAGCTTAATAGTGGGTTTCTTAGGCATCTTAATATTCATTTCTCAGCTGTTCAAAGTAATAAAATCATAAGGGTCGACTTCTAAAATATGTCAATTTTAAAACGTTAACAGTCACAAGTAAACAAATCAGAACTATTTTGTAAAAAGAGCACTGTATATGTCATTGTGAAAGATAATTATTCTATCACATTATTGGATCCTAAGTTGTGAATGAAAAATTTATTTATTAAAATTTTTTTGGAACAGATCCAACTTTATTCACCAATCTACTACTATTAGTTTTTTTACATAAAACTCTACAGACAGCAAGATCAATAAAGCACTAACAGTTGACATGAATATTATTAGGGATTTGGTTTGAGTTAAGTTTATTTAAACAACTGGTAAATTTTAAAGTTGACAATTTATCAAAAAAACGTTTATCCACACTTTTCAAAAGACTCTCTCAACAATAAAATCTCATCAAGTTGGTTACCCACTAGATTTGGTGATGAAACGGCGCTCTTACTTGAGGTTTGTTTCCAAAGCAGTCAGATAGTCAGTCAGAAGCGTTCAGCAAGAGTTTACAAACATGTAGTATACTGTTCTCACACATTTTGCTGATAGTTATTTGTTCTTTGGGTATAATTGTCATTTTAGGTTCGTGTTCTGAATGGGTGGGTAATTTGCCCCTGTGGTACAGTCCACAGAAGAAACAGTGTGACAGTTGACTGAAGTGAACCGCTGATAAGCTGTTGTGTGGTACCTACGTTTGGTTTGAAATCGGTCAGACATGCGCATTTATGTTAATTTGGAAACTCTCAATAACTTATTGCTAACAAACTGGTTTCCTTAACCCTTAACGAAGTCCCTTTTTAGGTTTACTAATTCTCGCATTTTTTGGAACAAATTTAATACTAGTGTTTAATTTTCAGGTAGGGTTGTTTCCTTATGCGACGACAATTCTTTACATCTATGGGAGGTCAACAAGAGCTCTCTAGTCGAAGTCAAATCACAGGCTTTAGAAGGAAAGCTCAAGACTATTTCTACAATGTGTCTGGAATCCGCAGGAAAACATTTGCTGTTGGGCACAGAAGGCGGCAACATATATTTGTTGGACTTAACTACGTTTACAATGACACCCGATATTATTTACCAGGATGTTGTCATGCAAAAGTGAGTGAAAAAATTAATAAATTTAAATGTAATGTAATTAGTTATTTCTTCCACCAATTAAAACTTTAAAAAAAAATACTATTTGAAAACTATTTCTGTTAAAAAAACATTTAAGTAGATATTTGATTATCATTTCTATAATTATTTTTTTTAGTGTTCCACAAGACTACAAGCTTAATCCAGGAGCTGTTGAGTCCATTTTCGAGCAACCTGATCATCCCAATAACATTCTCGTAGGTTACAATCGAGGTCTTATCGTCCTTTGGAACAGAGTCGATGGCACGGCAGTCAAGACTTTCATCGCTAATCAACAATTAGAATGTCTTTGTTGGAAAGAAGATGGAAGAAACTTTCTCAGCTCACACAACGATGGTTAGCAACTTACCTCTCATTTTCACCTATGATTTAAGTGCAAAAATTCTCCTAGTCTACTCTTTTAATAGGAAACTTAATGTCTTCTTATTTATACCAACTTACATATTATTAAAACAATCACTTCTAATTCGATGATTTTGTCTATTTTAGGCAGCTACATGGAGTGGAACATAGACCAGTCAGAGAAACCGATAGGGGAGCCCATCTCGACGTACGGTCCGTATGCTTGCAAGTCGATACCGAAAATATTGAACAGAAAATTGGGTGATGAACCTCTCCTCGTGTTCTCAGGAGGGCTACCGAGATCGTACAGCGATAAATATACAGTGTCTGTAGCGCACGGTGAAAAGCATGTTGCGTTCGATTTTACTAGCAAAGTAAGCATTCACATTTTCGTACTTAACCTCTGCTCGTTATTGCTTTCATACTAATACATTTGCAGTATTTTGTCCAAAAATAGTAGCGGTCTTAAAATGTTCCTCGAAAGTAATGTATTTTGTTGTAAACAGTGCGAACTTTTTTTATTCGTAGTCATAAACTAAAACAATTGGGCCTTTTTAATAACCTCGACTAGTTGCTTGTATCTGTTCCTTTAAATGCGAGACAATCGTGTATCCCAAATGTTTCTTATTTTTTAAAATACATTTATCATACTAATACACATACAGGATAGTATTTATGTGTGAAGATGATCAATACCTGATATTTTATTATAATTTAAAACAATATCTCGTGATTTTAATGAATTTAGGTACAGCGTTGTTCACTATAAATTACCCACCCCTTATCGTCGTTATTATTGCGTATAGAAAAAAGTGGTTAAGGTACAGTACATCGTTCAACGATTCATTTCTTTGTATTAGAGACTGCTGGAGGAGTCGTAAACGATGGTCGTACTTCTGGAATAGCCGTACAGGAGAAGGATGAATATAATCGACAGTCGCTAACGTTTATTTGTTGTCCCACAGTTCCTTAGTTTTAAGAATCGGGTGATGATATTTTCGTTTCTGTTGTATGATTATTTGTAGATTGAACGAGATAAATAACGTGGACTGTATTTTAAATAATAATTAATACAACTGTTTGCTCAAGAGCCGAAGTAATACATTAATTATTTTGAACAAGTCTTAAGTTTGCTCAGCATCAATGAATCCTATGAAAATTGGACTGTATCTGGGAATTGACCCGAGGCTTTGCAATTAAAAGAGGAGAGGAGAGAAAACAAAATGGAAGACATATTGACTTAAAACGGAGATTGGAATGCGAATCGGAATGCACGTATATGGTGGCGATGTTAGCCATACACAGAATTCTGCAAATCCAAGCGTGGCTGTGGGAGCAGTATCCACCAGATGGCAGTGAATGTCCGATTCTAGCAAATTAAACTAAATCAAACGTTATGGCGCAATCAACAACAATAAAAAAATAATCAACCGTACGAGAGGTTCGTGAAAGAATCAACGAGCCACTCACCTGTGTTTTCCTTGGAGTGGATTATGGAGAATAATAATGGATACCATAATGTTTTTTATTTTATACGTGTGTCGAATGGAAAAGGGGTTGAGTGTCCCTCCGTTGCTGTTTATTCATCAGATGTAAGACACGAGCCATACATGCGCACTGCGTCGTCATACAACCGCTGTGTTGTGGCCCCAAGAGGGGAAATCTATAAGAACTTTGCAGGATGAACTTTTATGAAATTGGAACATAAATATCGTTTAATCCTAACTCGGAAGTCAAACTGTTTGGCAGAAGAATGAAAAAATTTGAAGAACTTTTTGTTGTCTTCACACAGATGAGTGAGAGGAATTTGAAAACTCGTGTTTTAAATTTTTAAAATGATCTTTTTTCCTGATTTTAAAAATATACCATTTGTTACCCCTTTACACCCACAATATTTTTTCATTTCTTGAAATTTGCACGCTACTACATGGCAGTATTTTAACAAAATTCAGTCATGACGTTTTTTCCATAGGCTATAATGACGATGATAAGAGATGGTTAATTTATAGTGAATAACTCTCTACAAAATACAAAATTGATAAATATTTTTAAAATATAATAAATAAATGTACAAAGAATGTTTCACCAAGATTAATCTTCTCAATACATATTTTCTTCAAAATATAGCCACACTAAAAACTCATCCTTTGCATCAAATGACGTAAAGTCGGAACTCACAATGATAATTTTTTAATAAATCATAACTCACGAGATGCAGCTTTTTACTCAGTTACCTGAAGCAGCTTGTAATTTTATTTTTAATTTGAAATATTTGATACGTTCTTTTTTATTTCGGGCAGATTGCAATGCAAAAATCTGAGAATGATAGTGAAAGTGATGCTGAACAGATCGGAAATAAGGTACAGAGATAATGATGACCCAAAGGTTGCGTTTTGCATGTTTGTTATTTAATTTTTTTTTGGTCTACGAAAAAAAATTGGTTTTCTTTACTGTGTTTTTTTTTACAAATAATCTCAAGTTTTAAATATTCTAAGAAACCGATAATGAACTTTCTTAGAATATTTAAATTCTTCTCAAAAAAAAACAAGATTATTCTCATTTGACTTGATTTCTCTTCAATTCAAAAAGGAATTTCACGGTTAATCCCCATGAATGAACTATTTCTATTTTTGTATACTTACGAATGGTTAAATCAAAAAGACTTGACTCAGGAGAGTCAACTCAAATGGTACACGTGACTGCGCATAAGCGAATTAGCAGCGATCCGCATAGACAAGTGCAGCTCACACCGGACTGCATTATTTGACCACCCCCAAGTTGACTCTCCTGACTCTAGTTTTCTTGGGATAAACTTTAATTTAAAACCATTAAAGATTTTCTCTGCCAGTAGATACAAAACACAAATTTGTTTAGATAAATAATGTGAAACTTGCAACTTGGAAAGGGATACGTTGATACACACAAAAAACCCGAGTACGCTCCGGCACCGTCTCTCTTCCCTTAAAATAAATGCAAAGTTAAAACATTTGAGAAGTCATGTCAAAAGAATAAATATGGTTTTATTTGCATGTTAGGTAGAGTGAAATATCAGGAGGCCAATCTCCGTATTAAATTAGTGTCAAGAGAACTGCGCTAAATGGCAATGGTTAGACAGAACCTCGCCATCACGAGCTCAGCTTTCACGTGCTGGCATGGCTAATCAGAGCTCGGTTTTTTCTAACCATCAGCGCCGCCGTGGCCATTCGGCGAAACGTCTCTTCGGGACGCGATTCTCTATTTGGAATGATGGGCCTCCTCGAATAACAAAAACTACTGCTAACCTCTTGTTTTCGTGGCCTTTATTACTGGTTTATATCAGCTCCTAACAAATATGCATGGCTGATAAGAGTGATAAATTATCTTTCCTACAATATCGGAAATAGATGAGCTATTTTGTTTTTATAACATTATTAACATCTCGAGAACCGCCCGACTTTTACAAAATGTTGGTTTCTGGATAATTTGACTAATTAATTCCAACTATTTATTTATTTTCATCTCACCTTGTCCAACTAATTATTTCTCAACTACTATTCATCCACTAACTCCGCGGACCGATATGCGTTCTTATATATAGTCATGGAGCATTCCCCAATTTTCAGAAAACACGTTGAAGCTTCGAGATAATTTTGGCGCATTTGTCAACATCGATCATTCACCGCACAGGTCCGGCCTTTAAGATGTTGATCGCGATTCGTAACAATATAATAAAAAATTCTATCCACATTTATCTACTACATACCTAACGATCTTGTATTTTCTGTGTTCCATTAATAAACAAAAAGATAAGCCCCATAATAAGCAAACTCCATTTGTCTGTGGGACATTCTGTCGCTTAATCAACAAAATTTGCACATTAATTTTTTAATAAATACAATGAAAGTAAGTGCAAATAGCACGAAAAAAAGCTATTTATTTAAATTTTTAAAGAAAGAGAAATGTCACGATATGATACCGAATTGGGTACCAGTGGCGTATCGTAAATATTTTGTTGCAGTTACCAAATGTTTATGTAGCAGAAAATGTATTAAAATTAAAAGTAAATAAAAAAATATATAAATTGTCTGTTAGCAATTTTAATTATATTTTAAAATTATATTCTGAAAAAAATGAGTAAGGTATTATTTGAAATGATTTTTCATAACAAACAATAACTCTTTTAAATAAAAATTGTATTTTATTTAAATGACACTGACAATGACAGAAATAAACCTCAAAATTTAAAAAAGCTAATTATTGAAATATTCTTTTCGAATAATTATTTATTATTACTTACTTGAATTTTTTATCAATGATCTGCACTTTATTGAGACTTATTATCATCAGTAAATATTTATTTATATAGTTAACGCATGTAACAGTAAACTTAATACACAACACTGTAACTTAAGTGCACAGCTGATGGCTGATAGTACCGACCTCACGGAAAATTGGTTGACGTCTATCTGACGGCCAACTCTAACCGCGCGCTCATTCGTCAAATCAAATAGCGCGTGCTTCTGCGACTTCCTGTTACTGTTACACATTTCACGAAATCACTCCCACAAATTGCAAGAAAGGGAGAGGAAAGATGTTACACATCAAAAACTACTCTCTTATTCTAAACTCTTTAATCTTTCATCATAATTTTCCATACTAGTGCAACGTGTACTTCTTGTAAAACTGTTTTTAAAGTCGGCCGTTGCTTTTGTATTGTATGAAAATTATTAACGATTTCTTTAATTCTTTGTCCCTGTCCTTCTGAAATAAAACGCATTCCGTTAGATGTTTTCAGCGATGAAACACAAGGTTGCTTACCTGTCTCTACTCTTTTAGCCTCATCGTGAACACTGTAAAACACCTTTTTCGATATTCCTGTCGCAAAACCTAGTTCAAAATTATTCAAATGTTTGACCAAAACAAATGAAAAACCTGAAAACTTACACTTAACTGACAACTAAAACGTAATTAAGAGTTTTTTAAGTAGAAGGAAAAATGAATAATGCAACCCCCTATTTAGGCTGCTTGGGGGAAGAATTTTCAAAAACCATTTCTTGTTACTCATTTAGGTTATATAAGAAACTCCTGTTTCATACTTCATGATGCACTGGTTTAAACTGCGTTGTCTGTCAGTCAATGTTATTAGATAAATATTACAAAATGTACCTGCTAACAATGTGTATTTTATTAGTAGTAAGTTTATTCTAGGATTTATTTCTGTAACAACAGAAGGTAATGTGTATATTATAATGCAGCATGTCATTTAGAAAATATTGTACTGACGTTTAATTTAGATTCGTTGCACTTTCTTACCTTGAAATAAAGTAAACAGTAGAAAATATGTAATTGTTATGCACTATTTACAAAGTACTAAAAATAAACTATTTTTTCATCAAAGTATTAATTTAATGGCACAGTTGATTTGATTCTTTAAATATAAATGATAAATTTAAATTTGTATTGAAACACAAGAAATTAACTTCGCCATTTATTTCTCGCTCATTCGTCATTTTTATGTACATTATCCCTCTTTATATTTACTTATTCGATTTCTTCATATTTTATTGTAATGCTCAAAAAATTCAACATATTTGTATAACATCCTCTTCTCTCTAAATATTCTGGTTGCTTTACCATTTTTTTATTTTGCTAACACCCTCCTTATTACACATATTTGTATCCTTTAACTCAACATTCTTTTACAGTAGCATTCTTACTAACTAAACAATTTCTTCCTGTATTCAACGGATGATTTTAAAAAAATAATATGAAAATGTGTGTAAATCTAATTATTTTAATTTATAAATAAAACAAAACTTGTATTTCGTACATAAAACATTTTTATTATTAGGATAATAGGGTATTCTGCTATGTTTGAAAAAGTACTTCAAAATGTTGAATTTCCTAATAAAACGCCACAAAAAAATTTATTTTGGAAAAATAAACACGCTTTCTTGCCATAAAATTAAATTTTAAACCTTTTTTATTCTCTCGAAAACAGCAATTTTGGTGACGTAATAATGGTAAAAACAACAGTCGTGTATGTACGACCGGCACTCATTCAACGTAAGCAGCTATATGCAACCATCTTTGAATCAATTTTTGGCAGATTCGTACTAGCTGTTTACACTGAACTGACAGTTTTTGCCATGACATACAGTACCCTATTGCGATTCTAATAATAAAAAGGTTTTTATGCACGAAATACAAGTTTTGTTTTATTTATCAATTACATTGAAACGTGCACACAGCCTTACATTGCATTTAATTATTTTAACTCTTTACCTTTTAAACTAAACTACAGGTGTTCTTTGTACCTCGTTACTGGCTTCGTATTAGTTGCATTAGTACTTAGATTCATCGTTTCTGCCACATCGTCAAATCTTGCTCCAATTTGTTCATGTTAACAATGAAGATAGACTCTTATAGAAGTGTACTTAGCAAAGGGAAGGTGGCGATAAATAAATAGCGACTTAAGATGGCGCGTCAACGCATTATCACGGTTGGGTTTAGTCACGGGACTAGGGCTGCAAAATTTTAGAAGCGACTGACATTGAAAAGGTGTTTAAAATTTTTAGTGCACTAAAAATTCAATATAATTTTTTGCATCGACTATTACAACGAATTTTATTATACACTGTTACCATCCACAAAAAAAAAACAATAAAAATGTTGTACCATATTAAATAAATAAGTATTTAGTGCCTAAAATTTAAAATATTAACAAAAAGTAAAAAAAGCTTTTTCTAAAATATAAATTTTAGATTCAATAAAAACAAATTTTGTATCTGTTTGTTTATACAGTGTGTACATAAAGTAACGTACCTTACTAATATTTCGGTTTTTGTTTGGTTTACAAACGGGTGCACCGTTACTACAAAATATACTAATATTTCGATTTTGTTGGGTTTACAAACGGGTGCACCGTTACTACAAAACAACTTATTAACTTAATTTTTTAAATAGTACACACTGTATATATTTTCAGTTTTTCATAATCTATTAATAACAAATACAACCGTCAAGACCTCATAATTGTACCTTTAATAGTTCCAAAGTTACAGTGCTTTGAAACTAAAATTTTTTGTTAAAAAAGTGGTAGGTTTTTCTACCATTAATTGTTTTTAAATGTCATGAACTATTTCTCATTGTTATTAGTGAAAGGTGTTTATTTGTAATTAGTTACTTATAAAATGTATGTATACCAAACAATAATGATTCTTTTGATGAGAGGTTACGGTGAAACTTATGATAAGGTAGCTTACGTATCCAAATCGCAACCAAATTACCAAAACTGCAGTTTGGAGGATTGTGAAACTTTAGAAGAAGTGGGTTCAACTAAAAATCGCCCTAAAACTAGCCGATCAAAAACCTTAACTAATGATGAAAAATCCTTGGACGTTATGCAAAGTTTTGTATAAAATCCTTTTACATCCATTTGGAATGCATTAGAAAATGATGTTATTGTGGGATCCGTCTGTAACATTATTAAGAAGAAAAGTTTCATCCTTATCAAGTAACGCTATTGCAAGAATTATCTGAAGATGATTATGACCGCAGAATGGAATTTTGTGAAACTAAAATGCAAAATGTAGATGCAGACCCTCATTTTACAAGTAAGATTGTCTTTTCCGATGAAGCCACGTCTATGTTAAATGGTACAGTTAATCGTCGCAACTGTAGATATTGCAGTGATACTAATCCTAAATGAATGCGGGAACATAGAACACAAAGGCATTTAAAAGTTAATGTTTGGGCAGGTATTATCGGCACCACTGTTATTGGACCATTCTTTGTAGAAGGCAATTTAAACGGACCAAAGTATTAAGATTTGTTAATAAATCATATAGTTCCTGCAATAAGAAATGCAGTTGGTAACAATTTTAATGACATTTGGTTTTAGCAGGATGGTGCATCACCACACTTAAGTGTTGCTGTTCGAAATTACTTAAATGAAGTTTTCCAAGATAGGTGGATTGGAAGAAGGGGCACAATTGAGTGGCCAGTCAGATCTCTCAATTTATCGCCTTTAGACCATTTTACCTGTGATATCTAAAAAACATTGTGTACAAGACAAAATCTGTTAATCGGGATGAACTGAGAAATAGAATACTGATAACAGCCTGTCAAATATCAAATCAGCAATTGCATAATACCATATCAGCTTTTTATAACAGACTTGGATACTGTCAAATAGAAGAAAGACAATTTGAACTTCTAATTAACTGAGATTAATGAGTTATTGGTTTCTGTTAATTATTTTGGTAATAAAAACGTTCCCGTTGTATTTGTAATTTATTTGATTACGAAAAATCAAAATATATATACAGAGTGTACTATTTAAAAAATTATGTTAATAAGTTATTTTGGAGTTATGCAGATGGCCTGAATTATTTGAAAATACTTTTATTTAACTTTTTTTTTGTAAACCTAACAGAAATCGAAAAATTAGTTACGTTACTTTAAGTACACACTGTATACGCATTAATTTTTTATTGTTGTTGGGTTTCAATGAATATACAACCAAAAGGTGAACTGTATCATGTATTTTGTTATTTATTGACTCAAATGCTCAGAAATTGACTTTTTTAAAAACGACTTGACTTTTTTTTAAAGTTCAACTTTGTTCAAGTTTGAATTTGACAAGACTTACTTTTTGACCTAAAACCGATAATATAAATAATATTTTTAAATAATAATAACCTTAGTTGCAACTGCTATACTTCAGAGTGCGTTAAAAAAAATTGCTGTTTTACTCAGTTGAGTTCATTTTTGAAAGTTTATAAGGAAATAATGTTCAAAGTCATTAGAAAATTATAAAAAAATTAAATTCAATAACGAAAATGAGTGAGTCACATTTATGTTTTTAATCATATCTCAAAATTGTTCTTTTATTAACTTATTACTACTTTTTTGGGATTTGCATAATTTTAAATCTTCTGATCATACCGAATTACTTTCATAAAATTTTAATACGATACTGTTTAAAATTTAAACTACGCGCTTTGTCCTCAACCAATCGGCGTTCACTTATAATACCCCCACTACACAACCAAAGTTAAAAGCTTGACTCCATGTTTAGAAATTTTGTGTCCGTCCGCTTTTAACGTAGAAATAGCGTTCTATACGAATCTATCTTCTTTTATTGTAATTAACATAATCCTGACTAGTTTGATATCAAATCGTCTCTGTAATTGCAGAAAACTAAAGTGTTCTATAAAATTCAACGTAAAGCTAGTCAGATATTTTTCTAAAATTAACATTTCCTTGTTAGAAAGCACCTTCAATTGTTTATTTTCTAGTGAATACCAATAACGCTAAATTTAGTTTGACATTTTGTTTCGAATAATTCAAATATAATCAAGCATGCACCACCAAAAAAATACTACCAAAACAAACTCCAAAATTAATTTTTCCATTGTTTTAGGTTATAGATTTTATATTAATAGAATCGAGAATTCAAGACGAATCGGCAGCTAACGGCGATAGTACAGAAAGCAATTCAAATAATAATGGAGAACCGGAAACTGTTATAGTGTTAGCTGAAGAAGAATTAGTTGGCATCGATTTAAAAGATGATAACTGGAGGATGATAGATTTGCCTTATTTGGTATCTTTGCACGCATCAGCCGTTACGTGCAGTCAATACGTTTCAGGTAAAATTATATGCTTTTTAGAACATAGTGTTGTATATAACATACATTTTTATGTTGATTGATAAATTATGATTTGTTTTATTCTCTAACGAATTAGCAGTTTAAAAAAGTTTTGAAAATTTTTGAAGTGAAAACTTCTTCAGGCGCTTTGAGCAAAATTTGGTAGGGAGCAAACTTGTGGTTTCACGTCACTTGACGCGTCAGTGACATATGGGAGACGTCATGACTACTTCTTCTTCTATCTGTCTGTGGCCTCGAGCTGACAGCCCACTTTTATTAGATTATTTATTATTTAAAGATTTTATAAGTCAAAATAATATTAAACAAATCCAAAAAAAACCACTGTTATTTTTTTAAGTTTTTACTTTTATCGGCAGTTCCACTGACTACCAATTTTTTTTTTTTATCTAGATTTATTTCTGAGAGTGAGTATTATTTTAGCATTACTCAGGGAGGTATTTAATTTAGCGTTTATGCCTATAAACGATAAAACTGACTCGCGTGGTGTTAAAAATTTGTTAATTTCATTAATTATTATTTTATGTATATGTGTTCTATGTGTGATGACAAATGAAAAAAGACATCTTTCGCTTCTTCTACTTTCATCAGTGCTCTCATACATGCTTCTCGATTGTTGGTATCCTTGACCTGGCCTTTCTTCAAAACAATGTCGATCTGATCGAGATATGTTCGCCGAGGTCGAGCTCTACAGACTTGTTCATGCATACTCGCCTTATCGTCAATCATTTTTCATCCATCCTTTTTACGTGTCTGAACCATCTAACTTTTATCTGACCTTGTGAAATAGAATAAATCTTAATTTTATTCTAGTATCCAACAAAATATACCCACAACGCATGGCAAAAATAAAACATTTTAAATACCTGTTTTGATATTCTAATTCATTGTAGAATAATATAAAATAATTAAACAAATTAATAATTATTAAGCAACCCTCGTTGGACCCTAAAGTAAACAACAAAGTTGTAAAATTATTTTATAGGTGTACCAGAAGAGCTGTGGGAACACATTAAAGATGCCGGTAAAGTGCAGACCAGCCATTTGTACTCGACTCGCCCTTGGCCCATAGATGGCGGTGGTTTGCTTTGTTCTAAAGGATCGCAACCGAAAAGGGAGTTGTTACTAACAGGCCACGAAGATGGAACCGTAAAATTTTGGGACGCCGGTGGCGTTACACTTACTTTACTCTACAAATTTAACACATCGCAATTTTTCGCTGGGGAAGAACTAGAGGGTAATAAAGTTTATAAAAATTGATCGCTTTATAACTATAGTAATGTACGTTTATTTTTAGAAGTGCATCCCGATCCTGAAGATCTGGAAGACGAGTGGCCGCCGTTTAGGAAAACCGGAATTTTTGATCCATATTCAGACGATCCTAGATTGGCAGTGAAGAGGATAACACTTTGTCCTTTATCCGGTACTCTTGTCGTAGGTGGTACTGCAGGCCAAACTATTGTTGCTAAATTCGATACCGAAGTACTGGAAGGTGCATTAAAGGTTTCTTCCATGAATATCGTCAGTGACAGAGACGGATTTGTTTGGAAAGGACACGGACAGTTAACGCCTAAACAAGGTACATTGAAGGTCTTGGTAAAACAAATAAAATTCCGAGTAATTACATTTGGGAAATTAACCGAAAAATTATTTATATAATTTATTTATTCATCTGTCTTCTTGTTTGTAGGAACGTTGTGTCAAGTTAGAGGTTTTCAGGCCACTTCTATTCTTCAAGTTCACCCTCCCGCAGCAATAACTTGTTGCGTTCTTCAAGCCGATTGGGGATTGGTTGCTGTTGGCACCGCACATGGACTCGCTCTTCTGGACTACGTCAAAAACAAACCGATTTTGGTCAAGTGTACACTTAACCCTAATGGTAACTTTAAACACTCCGCTTTAGAAACTAAGAAAATAATTGGTGTTGTTCGTTTCAGATCTCACCGGAGCAGGTGATACACCGATATCCCGTCGAAAGTCGTTTAAAAAATCGTTGAGGGAATCTTTCAGACGTTTGAGGAAGGGTCGATCACAACGCCGAAATGCAAACAAAGATGAAAAAAAATCCACTACTTCTCCGCCAGCTAAGAGAACGTCTAACGAGGAAGCATTTAATCCTGTGGAAGCTAAACCAGTGGAAAGGCAGATCGAAGCTAGACCTGCCGACGACTCGATGGGATCTTTCGTGCGATGTTTGTACTTTGCAAGAACCTTTTTAGTCAGCGGTAAGTATTCTTCACTTGTTTTTGAATAACATCATGTTTCGTTTTTGTTATTTTAGTACAAAACACAAATCCCACTCTTTGGGCAGCCACGAATAATGGTACAGTATATGCGTTCACAATAATGGTTCCATCTTCGTCTAAGAGGGATACGGACGATGTCACCTGCCAGCTAGCCAAAGAAATTCAACTAAAACATAGGTAATTTTTTTGTTTATCCACTATTTTGTTTTGATTCAATGTTATTATCCCAAACCGCAATTTAGTTTGATCTTAATATCTTTAAATGAGGATAACTTTTTTCTTGGCATTCGATTTAACATGAAAGAATATATTTATAGACCACCGTATGCCTTTTAAAAATGAACCGTGACATCTAGTGAATTGGTCTAGTGAATAATGGAAATAATTTCGGTAATTGTACAAATAATATTTCAATGTAGATAGATAGCGGTAAAACAAAATTTAACAGTAGAATATATACATAATGTTTGTTTAATAAAGTAACGAAGTAATATGTGTAATTATATGTAATAATGCCCATAACAAAAATTCCAATTCGACGTAGCTGTTAATTCAAATTAAAAGTGTTTGAATCCCCAAAAAATGGGTTTTTCGCTTTTCTTACTACCAAAAGATTGATAGTTTAATTGTCTTCACAATCGTAATTCCACTAATGCGGTTTGGAATTTAAATAATCCATTTTCGACTGTCAAGAACACGCCTTAATTAGTTTAACAATTTAAATGTTCTATCGTTAGCTTTCAACCTGAGACAACACTGAATTCTTCGAGTCTCACCGGCTTTTAAAGTATATCAACACCATTCTCGTTCATTCGTATCAAGCTTACTATACCTATTGTAACATTTTAATATTGATTATTAATCGTAGTTTAAATGTTAATTTATGGCATAGGGCACCAGTGATAGGAATAGCTGTCCTGGATGGATCCAGTAAACCTCTTCCAGAACCGCTGGAAGTAGAAAAAGGAGTAGCGCCACTTCCTGATACCACGCAAGCACATAGGGTGGTTATCGCGTCAGAAGAGCAGTTTAAAATTTTTACCCTACCCGGATTAAAACCTTACTGTAAATACAAATTGACAGCTCATGAAGGTAACTTAAAAAATGAATTCGATGTATTAAATATTTTCTTAAAATATTTTCGTTACTGTAGATTGTGTGTAAGTTTTAGTATCCATATTTGTTATTCTTTAGGTGCCCGGGTAAGGAGAATGGCTTTCGCGAATTTCAGTTGCTTAATGGACAATGTTCAACATTCCGAAGTAGATCTACTCTGCTTAACCAACATGGGTGATTGTTTAGTGCTAAGCATTCCAGATCTAAAGAGGCAGCTAAATGCAGCAGCTATTAAACGAGAGGATATAAAGTAAGTTAATAATCTGGACCAAAAGTAATAAGACTGTATTATTTTAAAATATTGCTGTGTAAATTTATTTGGTAGGTTGGTATGACGGCTGGCTTAAATTTCATGTCATTTGCCTTATTAGGTTAGAAATTGCAGAAAATTGGTGTCAGCGATTTTTAAAATGAAATAATCTGTGGAACAAAGAAATAAATATTAAACTTTGTCAAAAAAAAATTAAATTTCTTGTTCTGTTGCATTAAAAATATTACAAACATATTAAGGTAATGAATGTTTTTCAAAATCACAAGTTTTCAATGTATGAGAAAAAGAAATTTCATCTTTTTGACAAAATTTGATGCAAATTTTAAAAATCGCTGACAATAATTTTTATTAAACACAAAAAACGCTGCAAATTCTTACCTAATTAAAAAAATGTCATGAAATTTATGTCTGCTTTTCGCAATAGTCATAACAACCTACCAAATAAATATCTTCTTCTTCAATGGCTCTATAACTCTTGGTGAGTCTTGGCCGCGTTTACTATTCTCCTCCACTCTTGTCGGTCTTGCGCAGTTATCTCCCATTGTTGTACTTCCAGTTTGTGTAGGTCACTTGTTACTGCGTTCTTCCAACTTTTTCTTGGACGGCCAACCGACTTCCTACCTTCGGGCCTTTCCCAAAAGGCAGTATTGAGGAGTTTTTCATCGTGTGATCTTAGGACATGTCCTACTCATCTTATGCGATTGGCCTTGATGTGGCGCACTATATTCTCGTTTCCATAGAGTGTCTGTATCTTAATTCTGTCTTCTTCATTCTCCTTTTATTTTATCTCTACAAGGCCTAAAAATAGTCCTCAGGGTTTTCCATTTTAGTTTTGGCAATTGCCAAATAAATATACACAGCGATATTTAAAGCGCGCGTATTTTTAAAAAATACAGTCTCATTACTTTTTACTCTTTTTTTTTTATTTTTAACATTTTTATTTCCAGCGGAATATCCTCATTAGTGTTTACTAAAGATGCCCAGGCACTTTACCTACATTCTTCCTCTGAACTTCAAAGGCTGTCTTTAGCAACTAGTAGCATAACGATGGCTAGATGCTATCTTCCATTACCTCCAGGTGCAAGAGACGAGGGTGTCTCGGAAGTCGAAGAAGATAAAGATAATGAAGTTTTAGAGTTGTCAGAGGCACCTTTAGTTAATGGAAATGCTGAAAGTAAAGAAGGCAGTGTAGCAGATAAAGTAAGTTTGATCTTATTTTTATCAAATCTTTGCTTTCCAATAATTTTAATGGTAATTTTGTGCCGTAAAATGTATGTTACATTCAATGTGTTGTTATTGAACATGAAAAGTGATATTCAATGTTCAGGATGTACGTTCTCGTTGAATGTTTGTTTTCTTTTTAGTCTGAAGACGCAAGAACCAACGGTGACGAAACGTTACACAATGTAACGGTATCCAGCAGCGTCGGTGACATAACCATAGACAGTGTGAAGGATCACCTCGGTTCAGGTGAGGATATAGCGAGAAAGCTTAACAGTGTGACCATTACGAAAACAGTGACGACTATCGTGACCAATAGTAGCACCCAGGAAGGTGTTACCACTTCAAATAACACCGCCGTCGTTACGACAGGTCAAGAGGCTAGTGAGTGTCGCTTTTTGTTTTCCGTTTTTGTCTTCTTTCGTTTTATTGTTGGTCATTTTTGTTAATTGGTTCTTTTCACATGAATTAACAATCCATATGTGTAATATGTCTCATATTACCACCAAGTTTTCAGTGTATAAAAGTTTGCCATGATAAAAAATAAAATCACACCAGGCATAAAGTAACTTGGAGATAAATTACTATTGAAAGGCACACTTCCAGCTTTCCCGCTCCACTTTTAAAGGAAGCGAACTACCTTAATGGTTACCAATCTTAAATATTTTGTAATTATCAGAAAATATATTGAAATTAGAAGTATTATTTAATAATTCAAAAACTATTGGTTTACATTATCGGAATATTGTATTGAACCGTTGAAAGTTGGTAATAACATATTCATTTTGACTCGTTTTCCAGAAATTTAATTACGTTAGCAATTACCTTTCGTTTCTGCAGAGTAGTTCTTTTTACCGTTTGGTCTGCCTATTTTAAATTTGCAATTTAAATAAAATGTAGCAACAAAACCACCCTTACAAACGCAGTCAATTTTAACCTATACCTTATTACACCTACCTGCTAATTCTCAAGCAGGTTCTTGGTAATCGTTGTATTTTGTAATCCCACTCTGTTGAAATTAGTCTCGTGGTGTGCATTTTAATAATAATTCTATTCTGCAGTATCATGCATTGTGTAAAATATCCAACAATAAATTACTAAAATCCTTAAACTAGCATGAGTTTGTAAAATGGAGGATATGTTCTACCATTAACATTCTTGTCTATTTTTTATGGATGCAAAAAATTGGGTTGTTAATTCATTTATATTATTTTAAATTCATCACAATTATGAGGTTTCCGTTACTACCTTATAAAAATTGCCGCAGTTTTTGGACAAATTTGTCATTTCTAACCAATATACTATGGACGTGCTACGATTTTTTAGGTTTACTTCCATCTATGAGCGTTAAATTTTGGCGCGAAACGTCTTTAAAATCACACCATAACATACTGGTACCATGTCAGCAAAGTGGAACCTAACTAAATGATCTATATATCGACTTAGCTGAATAAATAAAACTAGTAATTCTAAAAACATATATCCAGTGTAATTATTTAGCTTATTCAGATATGGATAAATATTTATGGATCATAGAAATTTCAATGCAAAACGTAGATGTAGACGCTATCCAGTCAACATACATACATACATATAGTCACGCCTCTTTACCGTAGGGGTAGACAGAGACCACTTCCTTCCACTTGCTACGGTTCTTACACACATCTTTTGCTTTCTCTTCTTTCATCAGTGCTCTCATACATGCTCGTCGGTTGTTGGTACTCTTGACCTGGCCTTTCTTTAAAACAATGTTGATCTGATCGAGATATGTTCGCCGAGGTCGACCTCTACCGACTTGTCCATTCACACTCGCCTTATAAATTTGTTTCGTCAATCTTCTTTCATCCATCTTTTCTACAAATTATAATAAATATTCGCGATAGAAATTAAGTAATTAACTAGAACACACTAATTTGAATTGTTTCCACTTCGTCGACATGTGTTTGCGATGATACTAATCAATCTAAAATTGTTAGTGACGGTGTGTACGTCTGACTTATCAGGAAGTGTACTTATATATGCGCGTTAGAAGTTATACTTCTTTGGCGTAAGTAAGAAAGGAAAGAGACTACGATGTGTGCAAGAGATCAAATAACTTTCTAGAAATTTGTTCATTTTTACCGTGGCGGCTTTGAAAATAAAATAAATATTCTATGAATTAAAGAACATAACATTAACTCCTTAAAAATAAACTAAAAATTTGAACTCTAAAAAAAACATTACAAATCCAATGTAATAAAGGTTTAAACGTCAGGAAACGTCGTTTGGAGAAATTGTGTCACTGCTCGTGCATTGTGACTTAACAATTATCCTGTTGAAAACAAATGTCTCCACTTGACAATGTTCAGGTTTCTATCGATAAAGAAAGACCTATAATTAGTCTTCTAAAATTCCTGTCCAAACATTAGGTTTTTGTGGGTATTGAGTACCCACAGATGCTGATGCTACCCAAAATTAATATTGTACAACGAATGGATTTTGTTTTTTATGTAAAGAAAACTATTACTCGTCTGTTAATAATATGTTTTGTAAAAAAACATAATTTTTATTTTGCTTTTTCATGATGGTTTCACAACATTCCATGTTTTACAAATTTGGCTATTGTTTGACACAAGGTGGTTTATTTAAACCTTTATTACATTAGATTCGCAATTTTTTTTTAGAGTTGAAATTTTTTGTTTATTTTCAACAGATGGATTTTTTTTCTCTGTAAAGAAAACTATGACTCGTCTGTTAATAATATGTTGTAAAAAAACATAATTTTCATTTTGCTTTTTCATGATGGTTTCACAAAATTCCATGTTTTACAAATTTGGCTATTGTTTGGCACAACAAGGTGGTTTATTATTTTATTACTTAAGATTCGTAGTGTTTTTTTTGGAGTTCAAATTTTTTGTTTATTTTTCAGAAGTTAATGTTGTTTTTTAATTCAGACGTACACACCGTCGCTAAAAGTTTCATACTGATTAGTAAGGTCGCAAACAAATGTCAAGGAAGTGGGGACAATTCAAATTAGATTCGTGTAGTCAATTACTTAATTATTTATCGCGAATATTTATTATATTTTGTGTTGGTCGACTGGATTCCGTCCAGATCTCTGTTTTGCATTGAAATTTCTACGTTCCAGAAATATTTTTTCATATCTGTATATACTCGTTAATGGCATCTTTATTAACAATTTCTATAGGTATTCCTGATATTCCTAAATTAAATTCTCAGAATTGTGATGAATGTGATTTTTCCCAAAGCTTTAAATGTTTTTTTTTTGTTGCTTTGTAGTCATAGAAAATCTGGAGGATGGAACACCGGCAAATTTAGAGGTTAGCTATTCAGATCTTCAGACAAAACTACAGTACTAATAACTTTGTAGTTATTTGGCGTATAGGTTTTTTCGGTTACACTAATATTTTAGTTTTGGTGTTGGATTTTAAATTTTATAAAAATTATTGTCCTTTAAAACTGTGTATAATTGTTTTGTTTATGTTGGTGGAAGAAAAGGTCGTTTAAAATTAAAATATGTATGCTTGTTTAATTAACTAATAGGGAATATGGTCAAGTTATATTTTTAATTAAGTAAAAGTCTTAATTAAACTTATATTTTTTTAAAAGGTAAAAATAGTTTGTTCCTTCAGGATGGGCAAATTATAAACAGTACTAAAATACATTTATTTGTTGTTCCGTTTTAAAACTGTTAAGAAGGTTATGCTTTATGAGTTAAGAAATACTAGAGATTGAAAGTAACCAAAACTTAATTGAACTGATACAAACACTTGGAATGTGGACATTCTTCAAGAAAATTTTTAAGAGATTTACAGAAACTTATCAACTATTCTTATTGAGTGTGGATTGCAAATGTTTCAAAGGATTTAAATGAATCCTTTATCCTTAAAAATCACATATTTCATTAACCTATTAATAATTTCAAAAGGTCACACTTTTAATATTCCCGATGGTTTAATTTTTGGTTATTAAATATAAATAAATGTTCCAGTAAATAAGTCAAATTAATCTGCTTTAAAACAACCAAAATTAAGAATAGAATTATTATTGAAAGGCACACCACTTACTATGATGATTACGAAAGAACCTGCTTGTCAGTTACAAAGAAGTACGCGTCTAGATTTTAGGGTAGTAATAGTAAAAATATATAGGTGTGTTTGGGTGTTTTTTGTAATAATTATCTCATATTTTGAATATATCTTCACTCAACTCTACTGATTTCACACAATAATATATTTGAAAGAGTTCTTGGGAAAATCTATTGGACTTTAAACTTACAATACACTTTTTAACAAAAAATATTATTGTTTAGTCTTTCAAAATCATTAATAACACCACAATATTGTTTCTTAAACTTAAATAATTGTCAAAAGACTTACTCTTAATTAAAAAAAAAAACGAAAAACTCAGTAAACCAAAATCGTTAACCAAACACACATGACCTATATGATAGATATGTCATTTGTTACACCGCATGCACGTTACCCATCTCAAGCAGTGACGTCACGTCTAGTCCAGGTACATTAAAATGGAATCCTCGTAAAAAAAAATCTCACTTAACCCTTAAATATAACAAACTAATTCAATAAATAGCTTACATAACTATGATAAACTAAATGAAAAAAACATACTAACAATTTTTAGTTTGTAGCACTAACACAAAAAACAACTTGACTGTACTGCAATCAAACCTCAGAACAGATTTCACGATTTTTTTAAAAATGAGACTAATTAAAATAATTAACTATAAGTGTGAATTTTGTTTGCGACGTTGGCCCTAAGAATTTCCATTGAACCAATTTTATTTTGATGTACAACATCTAATACGGCGGTTGAGGGTTAAACTGGCTGTTGGTGTGGTCTTCCGTCCGACTCAAAATACCTTGGCTGCAGTAACTAAAAAATAATATCTTAACGATAAAAGTGAACAAAATTACTGTTGGCAAATGATAGTTGTCAAAATCAATGTTTTTTTTTTAAATTTATTGTTTTTGATTGAAATTGTTGATCACAAATTTACAATACTTTGGCACTAACATTTAAAATATTAAATAAAAGTAAGAAGAAAATAGAAAATGTAGCATATTGTTGCGATATTTACTATTGGGTTTGATGAATTGAAACACTCAGTACAATAACTAAAGAGTTTATTCTAATATTTCCAAACAATAAATTCTTACTTTCAAATAACTTGGAAACAAACTATAAAATTTTTTATAACACTTTATAATTTACTTTATAAATTTAATTTCAAACTTCACCTCAAAAACTGACAAAAAACTGTCGCGACCGCTGTCTTTATATTCCTACAAATTATTACTCGAAAGAGCGAGAATTCTCTTTCGTTATTTCTCAAAACTACTGGACCTTTCAAGAATTCTTCGACGCTTTTAATCGCGCCGCGGCCATAAATCATGTATTTTTTTTTCATTGTGGTTGACGCGCTGTGTACTTTTCAATAATAAAACTATTCTATGTATTTACTGACTGTTTATAAATTTATTATTTAAAGACATTTTCGTGACCTTTTTTTACATTGTATGTAATATTTTTTTTCTTTCAGATTAAAGAAATCCAAGTGAGTGACATATTATTGCGAGCCCCCTTGGCATTGGCAGAAGACGACCCTTAAATTAAAAGGAAGGGTTTGAACGATAATGGTCAATGATATGCCATATCAACATGATCAGTATTTCCTTTCTACATGATTTTTATAATTTTTACAATAATTTAGCTTGTAGTACAAAATATTTTAAAATATAGTTTTTATCATAACTTTTATTTATAATAATTTCAAAACTAGTATTGTGTCGTGTACTTAGATTAGTTTTTTAAGCAAAATCATTGGGGACCACTATTTTTTTTCGAAATTTTTGCTAGTGAAGAAATACTGGTCAGGTTCCGAAATCTATGAGTAATAGATTGTATTAAAAAAGTTTATATTTATATATTAATATTTTTTGCATTAATTCGTTTTTTTTGGGGTTTTCACTGTTTCGAACAAAGAGTTTTTTGACTCGTTTTCCAGAAAATTACGTTTTACGAAGTGCTACATAATTTATTTAATACAGAAAGTCCCCGACTTTGTAGTTAACATAAAAGTAGTGTTTTGTGCTAAATTTTGGAGGTTTGCTCGAATACTTTGCGTTAGTGAAGCGCTTGTTAATTTAAAACTGATATCATGAAGCGATACATTAAATATTTTCTGCTAAATCTTTTAGTAGTTAACTTATTTTTAATTTTACCTCTCGTGATTCAGTGCCAACAGGTAAAAGACAAAATCTCTTTCTAAGCTCTTAAAATAAATTTGAACTTAAGATATTTGAGTTACCAGTTGTGAAAATAAACAACAGTGGTTTTTACTTTATGGCTTGTAAAAAATCCCCAAAGTTGAAGTGATGTAAAAATAAATGAAACTACGTCTAACAGACACCTGAAAATGCAATAAAAAAATTTATGCAAGCGAATAAAAAGTTCAAAACAAAAAAATTATTTTTTTTAATAGAACTCCTGCAGCACTTGATAAATTATTAAATTTTTGACTCGTTTGTACCCGACTTTTCATTTTTAAATGTGTAGAGGAAGGTCGGGTAGTCCCGGACAGTTTAATAAATCTCCAAAATAAAAAAACAAATTTTTTGTCTTTATTTTAATGTTAAAATCAAACCAGAAATTTTTTCAATCAAATTAATTCAAAATTAGTAACTGCAATAAATTTTTTTAAAGAAACATTAAAAATACGTTGGCCTTACTTATTTGGTAATAGATGCTGGCCCAATCGTTTCTTGGCCTTACAAACATCACAATAATAATAATATGAAGAATCTATATAAACACAGTCTTCACGGAACCGGTCTTAACATTTATAGCATCGAATCCAATCTTTTTTTGGATAGACTTGGTAATATTTTGTTGTATTTTGCTTCGTTTTTTTACAAAACATCACATTAATAATGAATAACTGAAGAATCTATATGTATGAACACAATCTTCGTGGTTCCAGCCTTTACATTCATAGCACTGAATTCCAATCTTCAACAGCTTTTTCACATGCAATGCATTCATTCTCTTTTTCTCGATCTTTTTTGGGTTGACCTAGATTTGTCTTCAAGGTCTTTTTGTTTTTTTTATTTTCTTTTCTTTTCTGTCTATCCTGTACATATTTTTTGTAAGGTGAAGATGTTAAGCGTTTTTGATACAATCAGGAAGTAGTGACAACTGATTTAATAAATCTGTCGTGCTGGTAGGTACCAGTTCAGTTACAGGCAATATAACACTGGTGGAGGGCACTGGCAATGAAGAACAGACTGCTGAAGGGAGGTTAGGAATATTTTGTTTAGAAGCAGCTTCTTGTACAATATCGGTGATGGTAAAAAATCGATCTCAGTAAAAATATTGGAGTTTAAAGCATAAATTCCTGGGTTTTTAAACCCGTTTTGGACTATATCAAGCCAAGCAGCTTTGCTAAAGGCTTTGTTAGCAAGAACAGCAATTTTATAGTCAGTAATTCTAGCTGCATAATTTCGTCTCGTCTCATTTTTCCTATTACTATTCCTCCCCCAAAATTTCGGCATATTTCAAGTATTTCTGTTACTACGGAAATAACACTTTGAAAAACTTTTAATTACAAGCGAATTAACGGAAAAATTCAAAACTTAAAATAATGTCCGTGGGTACCCGATCGTTATCACGCAACATTTTTAAACACTCTCAATTTATACAAGAAATATTTTAAATTCTATTATATATTTAAAGTATATAGAATGTTCTACGACTTCAAATAATAGACGCTCGATAACCTCCAACCAAGTTTGACAGTAGCGACGAAAAATTTTTGCCGGGAACAAAACACACACCACTCTGTGCCTGGTCCGCACATTGGTGAATGGTTTTTCGGGTTTATAGGCCGTCGTAGGTCCGAGTTAATTCTCGACGTTTCGTCATCGCGAGTGGATGGCATCTTCGGGAGATGTAATGTCTGCTTTTTAAGGCTGACTGTGACATTTGTATGTCACGATCGCAGGTTATATACGTATTGGTGGGCGGGGCATGTTTGAGGGCTGTTCAGGAATTGGTCACGTTCCGGAGATTCATTCTTCTTTTGTTTGTAAGGAAGCAGCGTTCTATTTTTAGTTACAGGTACCCCCATGTTCTATTGATTTTAAGTGTTTCCTCAGATCTATTAAAGTTCTGCTGGTGTTTATGTATTTCAATCGCTTCTCTATAGAGCCTCGGGTAATATGCAGATGTGGTGCATAAAACATGAAATACATGACCAATTCCTGAGCAGCCCTCAAACATGCCCCGCCTTCCAATACGTATATAACCTGCGATCGTGACATACAAATGTCACAAACAGTCAGCCTTAAAAAGCAGACATTTTATCTCCCGAAGATGCCATCCACTCGCGATGGCGAAACGAGAATTAACTCAGACCTACGACGGCCTATAAACCCGAAAAACCATTAACCAACAAGTTTCAATTGTTTTTACTCTAAGAGGACGCAAAATTAAACTATAGATTTACCAATACAACGTTATTGGTTTCTTGGAAATATCAGGGACTACCCAACCTTTCCCTATATCGATAAATTATAATCATCATAAAAAAATATGTATACTACCTAGTACAATTTTAACTGAAACTCTGGGACATTCTGTACACATTTATGTTTAAATAAACAATGCTAGAACATTATATTTCTCGAACAAATCTTTATCCACAGTTAAATTGTTATATTTATCTCCAAATTATACTCTTCAATCCTCCATAAATTTAGATATCGTGTAATATTGACAAAAGTAAATTTATTTTACTTAGGTAATTTTATGAAATAGTAAAACGAAACATTTTAATTTTTAATAAAAATTATTTTCTTGGTTAAATCGTCCACGGTTGTATTTTAACAAGTTCATTGTTATCTGCGCGTTCTTCGCTTTTTGCAACGAATTGAATAAAATATTTTTTATATCTCGAGCAAAAAATCGGGGGATTCGTATTTCATGTTTGTGGACGCGTTAGTTATAAAACGTCTTTTTTAACCCTTAAAGACATCCGTTAGTAACTTAGTATTAGTACACAATAAAATCTTTTCTTCATTTACAATTTACGTTTTCGAAGTTCTGGATTGAGGAGTACATATTTAAACGAGGGGAGTTAAAACGTATAAATAATTTGAAAATGTTTATGATTTGTTATGTGTTACAAATAATTTTAATCGAGTAACTGTGGTTAGAGAAAATAGCAGCTTTTTCTTAAATGAAAAACGTGGTGGAGGTTTTTTAAAGAGTGACTGTGAGCATGGAGTTCCGATTTTTGATATTAACAAAAATGGAACTTACAGCCTTAAACATTTTTTTGTTAGTATTTTGTAATCATAAGTTTCACTTGACAGAACATCACTGCAGTGAATAAATTTTTTATTATACGAGTCTTGTGTATTCTTTTTATTTTATTCTATTAACTGTTAAATAACACCATAAGCTGTATTTCTCTACGACCATTGGATTCTACAACAATTACATATGTGTTATCTATTGAAGAGTGGATAGGATTCTTAGATATGTTGGATCGTGATACATTATTCAACAGCTGACAACCAATCACCATTTTCAATATTCAGGCTCCAACAGAATGAGACCAATGAGGAAGCTACAATAGAACAGCTTTTTCATAAGTGGGCTCTGCTCCTCTAACTCGATATCGCGAATGTCATGTTAATTCTGATGAACTCATCTCGACTATTCAATTACGACAATAAGATAAAGAATTTAACGAGTGATAGTGATGGTCTGCGATGGTCGTAGAGAAAGTATAGTCTTCTACTCGCGTATAATGGCTATTATTTGCTCGTTGAAGAATATACATCCTGGGTCAACCCACACGAAGCACATGTATTCTAGTTCACAGCTGTCGACGCAAAATTACCCACAGATAAAGCAAAATAATTACCAGATTGCACGATAAAAATCAACTAAATTACACAATAAGGATCAGACTCTTTGATCGACTTGGTCAAGTTTTTAATAACTGGTGCTCAAGAGTATTTGTCATTAAACAAAAATCAGCAGTCATCGGGACTGCCGACAGAAGTGAAAACCAAAAATTATGAAGTAATAGTGGTTCCTTGGATATTTAAATTTATTGTGGTATTAAAAATTTAAATTTCCTGACTTGTAATTTAAAATAATTGAATAATAAATAACCTAATATAAGTAGGTTGTCAGCTCGAGTCCACTTTTTGACAGACAGATAGAAGAAGAAGCTATGACTTCGCCGTTTTCTTAATATAGGGAAAAATCACGTAACGCGAGATAGTGCTGTCAATGACAAAATATCGGATCGAGGTGTGAACAACAAATATTTTGTCATTTAATCACTTGTAAAACCACATTTTTTATTGAAGGGAATTTTAGTTACCTCAGAGATTTGCGTTGATTGTTTGTGTTAAACTATTAGATTTGGATTTAACGTTTGTTTTCGACGTTTCAGTTTTATTGTCGCTTGTTCTTGTTAAATGCAAATAAAGACCAGGTGTGTCCAGGTATCAATTTTGGTTTGTTTTCGAAGTTTTTCATTTTTGTTGTCCCTGGAATTCTTGTTGCAATGCCTATGAAAATCGAAATATTAATTTCGAACATATTGTATTATGTGGGTGAACGTGTTCGACCAATTAAGGAAGGTGAAGAGGGTTTTAGGGCTGGCCACTTCATTTTATGTGGAACTGACTGTCTCAATGAAAAAATCATCAAAAGTTTGTGCATGAATTCCATTTCTGAGCTGAAGGAAATTTATGCAAAGATATTATCAAATTGCCATATGTAGAGCATAGTATATTTTTCGCGATTTTATCTCCATATCACATTCTTTAATAGTTTGCATTTTCCGATTTTGTGGTTTATTAACACCAATTCTTCAAAAAAATTCGTTCAAATATAACACTTTTAATGCTTTAATTGCTTAAAATAATATGTAAAGTTCTCTTTTTACCCATAAAAAACAAATGGAGGTTAGTTATAAAAAAGTATTGGGAGACATAGATTCATTACATTATTAAGTTTTTAAGCTTAGCAGCCTTCTGTGGCTCTTCTGAGTGGCCGATGTCTTGGACACTGTACTGATTACTGATTTGTTAATGATTTTTAACAGAAAAGAGGCAAACATGTTTCTTTTTATGGATTACCCAGTCGCGCTTTGTTTTAATAGGGAGGGCTTTGAACCCCCAAAACGTACCCTATATAAGACTCTCACTGTAACTAATGTTCCATGTGCCAGCATAACAATACTCCATAAAATTGTTAGAGTTAATTAGTTTCACGTTACTAGGTTGAGATAGTAGTTAAGAAATGTAAAGATTAAAAGGAATGGAAAAATAATGTTTATGGACGCAGTATAATTTGAAAAGAAATAAAATTTATTTTTATACAAATGGTAATTTCATTATTGTGTCCTAGTAAACTGTCTACTGTGAGAAAATATCCACGGAAAAAAAGGTAAAAAAAATTATAGTAACGGAAAAAATAGGTTAAATATAAAGTTTCGTTCGTAGTAAAATTATAAAGTCAAAAGAGTGGTCATTTATTTTAAAACTTGTAGTGCACGATAAATTAAATATTACATTAAAAATTGTTTTATGTAGAAATGTTCGAGTGCTGATTTATACCGAATCGGTTACTGACTACACTAAACCTACCCCTATGTTCGAAAGCGACCTATCCCTGGAAATCCCATCCAGAGAAGATTGGGCCGCGAATCTAGTTAAACCTCAGTGCGCAGTATTTTATACGGACGGCTCTAAGCTAGAGGGGAGAGTAGGTTGCGGTGTTTTCTCAGAAGACCCCTCACTTAGTCTGTCGTTTGCAGCTAGCAGCTAAGTCTAGAGTTCATATTGTCTGGGTATCCGGACACAGGGACATACCAGGCAACTGTAAGGCGGACGAGCAAGCAAAAGAGGGCACCACCCTCCCAGCTGTTTCTGTCTCATCTCAGCAAGGAGTACCGATTGCAAATTGCCGGCTTCTTTTGCACAGCAAAGTATTTTAAAAAGCCAACTTGAGGTGGCAAATGAACCCACATGCACATCATCGAAACAGATTTGGCCTAAACTAGATCTACGTCGAACTAATGATGTTTTAACTCTATCCAGGGAGTCCATTGGAAATGCGATCGCGGCCATAACAGGACACTGGACAGGTTGATCCCATGCACGGCGAATGGGAATCGCAGAGCTACGACACGACTTCTGTAGAAGCTGTCACGATGAGGAAGAGGAGGAAACAATGGTACATCTTCTCTGCCACTGCCCTGCCCTAGACAGAATACGGCTTTCTATACTAGAGCAACCGAACTTTGATGACTTATCTGATCTCAGCTCAGTTAGCATTAATGACCTCGTACTTTCTATTAAAAGTTCCAACTGGTTCTCACGGTAGAGGTGGAAGGCACCGCTGTCCATCACGGTATCACAACGGGTCAAAAGGCCTAAGTGGGTTCCCTCCGAACCACCTTTTTAACCTAACCTGTACCGAATCAGTTACCTAAGGCGTATCGTAAATATTTGGTAACAGTTACCGGATATTTATCTATCAGAAAATGTATTAAAATTGAAAGTAAATAAAAAAAAGAATTAGCAGTCATTGATAGGTACTGCCGACAGAAGTGAAAACTTAAAATTATGAAATAACAGTGGTTTTTTTTGTAATTGTAATTAAAATCTTAATAAAAGTGGGTTGTCAGCTTGCCACTTTTTGACAGACAGATAGAAGAAGAAGCATGACGGCAGGTGAAGCGAAACTATAGGTTTGCCACCTACCACATTTTGCTACGAATGCCTAAAGAAGTTGTTACTTATATTACTTATATAAATAGAACGATTTCAGGAAAAAGTAAAAAAACATTTAGTATGAGTCAACCCTTACTCCATTAATTATTAACATATTATATCGTGATATGTAAATGGGATTAAGAATGTTGGTGTGGAATGAACATGTTAGAATTTTGAAAAAATGACGTAAATAGTAAGTTTATTATAGACAATAAAAAAAAATGTATTTAATAACTTGATAAACCGGTGAAAAGAGCTAGTTTGAAAGATTAAATTGTACTTACATAAATTAAACAAGAAAATCATTCATTCCGATTACTTATACATACATAAAAAAATTCGCGCGTAATCGTCAAACAGTATTCGGCAATTATCGTGTTTTGTGAAGTTCAATCCCACTCCGTCGAATTTAGCCACGTGTAGTAATTAAAGATCATTTTAATGCGGAAATTTACAATTGTTTATAGTGTTACCTAGTAGGTAAAATGTTTTTTGTTGCATGCGTTATCCGTAAAATTTTATTAATTTTTTATTCTTACTTCATAAGTGCATTCTCTACAGATAGAAAATCATTATTCAGTAACTGATTCCTTAATGTATCGAATATTTAATGAAAAATTATTAGTTAATCAATAAATAATGGATCTATATAATGCAAGCAATTTAAATAAGATTTATTTATAATGAAATTATTAAAATTACAAATTTGCAGAAAATATCAAGAATTACAGGAAATACATTTTATCATTAATTAATTAAATCTAAGAAATTTTAAAAAATAGAGGTTTCAAGTGCTGCCGCAAAATCTTTCATTTTATTGGACGAATAACATTTTAGTACAATATTCTTCCAGAAGAGGAAAGCAGTCGAAACGATCACAGACAACCGTCGACGTCGTAACTGTAATAGAAAAACAAAGATAAAATTTGTATCGTTTGTGTACATTCGTTACGTGCGTCTCACAAACTAGACACATCTATTTCTCAGTTGTCTTGAGTGTGTCATCCTGAGTACTATGAAAGGAGAAATTGTAAGGTTCGACGTAATTGTTTTTAAATAATGACATATCTGTGATATCTTTTAAAATCTAAAGGATTTAACTTGAAACTGTACTCATAATAAAAGGTAAAGTGTTTGTGAAAAGTGCAAATAAGCCAGCTAGATTATGTCAAATATCCTATGATAGTTGGCTAATGTAACATGGCCGCCTAAAGACCACTACAATACATGTCTTTTGTTGAGTAAAATTTAATTTTTTTTAAGAAGAAATGGAGCTGAGAGTGGGCAACAAATATAGGCTTGGTCGAAAAATAGGATCGGGTTCATTTGGAGACATTTATTTAGGTAAGTGTTGACGTTTTCTATCACACTTTTATTGTAAACAATGGGTGTACAGGTGACGAGCTGCAAATCAAATTCCTTCCATCCGATATAACTACTAATACAATAGCTTGGATTACTTACAATTCTGCAGGAATCTTTCAAACAATCCAGTTTTCGACAACTTTGTACTTCCCTTGCAAGAATACTTAAGAAACTTCTATTTTTCTTTTAGTCATACTTTCAACTATTTAAAATGTTTATGGTCTTTTATCTAAAACTTTTATAAATTAGCATTTTCTTTAAATTTTCAATGTTTCTATAGAACCTCTTATTTTATATTTTACAAATTAACAAATTCTTAAACCCTATAATACATTAATTTAAAAAAAAGTGAGATATTAACATTTGTATTAAAGTGTTTGACCATAATAAATAGGTACCTGTATTTTCTTGTTAAAACCAAATCAAGGTATAACCTAATGTGTCTGAAATATTATTTATAGTGTAACCATTAAAATGTACTTGCTAGGCATAAAATTTGATGCTCACTGTTATATTAAACTAGACAATGTTTTGACCCAAATTTATTGTTAAAATTCAAATTAAAAAGAATACAACTATTAACTGTGTAGCCCCTTTTATGTACACAAAAAAACATGAACAGTTAATAACAACATTGATCATTTTGCAACACCAGCAACCTAAACTATCAGCTGACCTCTAAACCTTTTGTTATGGCATCACAGACTGCAGTTTACTAAAATGATTATTTAAATACTTTAAAAGAAAACACATTATAAAATAAGGCAAACACTTTTTAGAAGTTAACTCTGTTGGTAATATGTTATATAAATAGTTGCAAATTGTATTAAATTATTAATACTTGTTAATTATATTCCTAATATTGTGATAAAAAATAAAACTAACATTAATGTGGAGTTACATAAGCCCAATGTTTTTCATTTTGTTCTAGTCCAACTTTTTCAGCAAACTGCATAATTCAAACCATCATTATCTGTTAATTTTGTAGTAAGCAAAGTTATTTTTAATTATGAAACATTATCAGTTATTGTCTTAACCTTTTACAATTATATGGTTTCCAATTTATTTAATTACTATATTAATTTCAATTATTTTTTTATGGTGTTTTGTGTTGTATTTATACTTACAGCATTTTTTTAATTGGTTATAATGTTTTATTACTTTGGCTATTTTACATTTTTGTTGTTCATATTTGTACTTAAGAACAAATTTAAAATTTTTGAGTTGCGTTGGTCAAGATTTATCCACTTAATTCTTTGTTAGGAAATTAGTTGTTAAAGCCGTAGGTACATTAATGTAATAAATTTAAAACCATTTGTGTGATTACATGATTACATTTTATTTGGTAACAATATAAGCCAATAAGATAGAAAAAGGTTTAAAAGATCAGTTTGAAAGTTATCAATAACTAAGAAATTAGAAAAACTCCAAAGAACAAAACCAATAATTGTATTAAGAGTATGCAATATACTTTAAAAAAATTTATGTTGTAAAGAGATCATTGTTAGTCAAATTAACTAGTATCTGTTTTTAATTTGTTGCTTATTTAAATATATATTAAGTTATCCTATTTATAGATGATAACAATACATTTTATTTCAGGAACTAATATATCAACAGGAGAAGAGGTAGCAATTAAATTAGAATGTATAAAAACAAGACATCCCCAGTTGCACATAGAATCCAAGTTCTACAAAATGATGCAGGGTGGTGGTAAGTATGATTTGTTCTTGTATACATTTTTTTTATTTTATATTGTTAAAGTAAAACAGTATTATCTGGACATTTTCATTGCTGTTTATTCTTTTCACTGTTAATAATTAAAAAACGTTGGGAGACATTGTATAAACTGAGAACAAAGTTATTTAGATGTTTTGCACAAAATATGTCTGTCACAAGTGTATCATACATCATATTTTTTATGATTGTAGCTATTAATATATTGTGCTGTACTCTTTGTTTTACAGAACAAGAATTATTACTAATTCTAATTTATTGAACTTTTATCAGCTGGTAAATGTTTTCAAATGGAATCAATATTACATAATCACATTAACAATTAATTTGCGATTAGCTATCACAATCAACTGCAGTATAACAAATTGAATATATAGATATACATAATAAATTCTATTCCTTGGAAGATCACATGAGCTTTCAATTATTATAATAAAGCCTTTTTTATAAAATGTTTCAGAAAATTATTTTGATCAAGTTTGTTGTTACTAAATATAACAACTGTGGTAGGTACTTAAAACAATAAGTTCTGATACTTACTAATAAATAAGTAAAATGTCAATGATATAATGTGAGCGTTTTTGGAACTGTTTATCTATAAATTCTTAATATATTGATGTGATGTTAATAAACTTGCATAATTAATATTTTAAAAATACTTAAAAATATAGTTTGTACCGTCTCGTGAAAGCTTTCCACATTGCATGTCTATTGCTATTTAAGTATTGTGAATCATTGATGATTTACATAATCAATATCAGGAATACAAGCAACAGGTTTACATTTCTGGCAAAACTTGAATATTGAAAATGGTTTTGTTCATACATAATTTATTATATTCTATCATTTATACCCCAAAAACATCGTTACTTCTAAAAATATTATGTCAACATCCAAAGTGTTTACACACGTTGCCGACTATCATTTTATAAGGAAGGAAATAAAATTGTTCATGCCTTCACTTTAGTTTGCAGTGTTAATTTTGAGTACTTATATACAGTGAGCCTACTTAAGTTCACAGCATATGGGAAACTTTTTATTATTAATTTTACAACAAAAATGTTCCCAAAAAGTTCAGAATGGTGTAAAACCTAACATACAACTATCAGACATTGAAATTTTTCAGTCATATACGAGGTCTGTCAGAAAATATGAATATTACCTAACAGTAAAATAAAAATACAAAGATAGATTAAGGAATGATTAGATGGTTTGGACACGTATAAAGAATGGATGAAGGAAGGTTGATGAAATAAATTTATAAGGCGAGTGTGAATTGACAAGTCGGTAGAGGTCGACCTCGGCGAACATATCTCGATCAGATCAACATTGTTTTGAAGAAAGGCCAGTTCAAGAGTACCAAAAACATTCATCGACGTAACATTTTCAATGCATCATAACTAGAAGTCTTATTTTTTTTTTATAAAATTTGATGTAATTTTTTTGTTTCATAGATTTTTTCTTTTTAAAAATCGTTGACAACAATTTTATACTAATAAGGCAAATATCATGAAATTTATGTCAGCTGTTCACAACAGTCATAATTTTTTAAGGAAATAGACCTGTCAACAGGTCTCACCATATTCTCAAAGTCAGCATATGTGCAGTGCTGATTCATACCGAATTGGGTACCAGTGGCGTATCTTGAATATTTTTTAACCGTTACCAAATATTTATGTAGCAGAAAAATTAAAAGTAAATAAAAAAATATATAAATCGTTAGTTTCAAGATAATTATGGGTTGCTCTTTTTGCCAGTGACAAAATAACAAATTACTATCTTATTCTAAACGCTTTAATCTTACATAATAACCTTCCATTAATACATCTCTATTATCGGTTGTTTTTTGCCACCGAAAACCTACTTTACATAAAGTTGACTGCCACTACTTGTGCAAAGCGTATTTCTTGTAAAACTGCTTTTAAAGTCGGCCGTTGCTTCTGCATTATATAAAAATTATTAACAATTTCTTTAATTTTTTGTCCCTGTTCTTCTGAAATGATACTTCTGGAGCAACGCCTATCATTAGATGTTTTTGGAGATAATATACAAGGCTGCTCTACTGTTTCAGTCTCATCGTGGACACTGTAAAACACTTTTTTCGCACTTTTGTCGCAACCAATACCCTGCGATGATAATTATCAATTGAAACTTGGAAGCCATGTTTTGCCTCGTTTTTCTTGAATTTAATTACATTAGCAATTCTCTTTTTTGTAGATGCAGAGTAATTTTTCGTATTTTTCGGTCAACTCTTTTTAAATTTGTATTTTAAATATAAAATAAAAACAGTAACAAAAAACACCCGCACACACACACACGCACTCATCCAACTTCTAAAACTAAACCACACCTATAACCCCCTTCTACATGATTACATATTCTTGCTTAAAAATTTCGCGTTTTTTTTGTTTACTTGCAACTGTGGTGTGTTTTTGACGTTTCATCATTCTCCGACTGATTTAACCGGAAGTGGTCCCTAGCAAGTCTTCTTCTTCTTAGTGGTTTGTTGGGTTTCGAGCATCATGAATTCCTGCATTGTTTTCTGTGATGACTTTCCATTCCTGTCTATCTTCTGCCATCTTGAATGTTTGGGTGAGGTTTTTGCCGGTTAGACCAGTTATAAGATCCATGAATCTTGTAGGCGACCTTCCTTTTGATCTTTTGCCAGGGACTGTCCCTTCCAGAGTGAGTCTCTCAAGGCCATTTCTTTTAACCACATGACCAAAGAATGTAGCTCTTTTTCCGCTACCTCAATGCTCAATCTCTTCTTAATTCTGAGTTGGTCCAGCAAAACATTTCGAAAGCATCTATTTTCCGTTTATCGGTCTTTTTTAAAGTCCAGCATTCTGATCCATATAGAAAGACTGAAAACACCAAGCTCCTGACCAATCTCATTTTGGTGTTACGGGATATTTGATGGCTTTTACATACTTTGGTTAGTTTGATCATGGATTCTTCCGCTATTGCGCTTCTCCTCTTTATCTCCTCGCTTTATCCACCTTGCTTGATATTGTAGTACCAAGATATATGAAAGCGTCAACTGTCTCGTCAAGTCTATCGGGCTACCAGTGGGCTTACAGTGTCCTGTAAGCAGTACCGTTAAAATTCATAGGTCAGACCTGCTCTATTCTAGGATCTGCTTAGTTGTGTTTCTCGAGGGTTTGGGTAAGAACGCCTTCGAGTGAGTCAACCCTGGTAAATCGGACCAGTACGTAAGTATTTTCCTCTCCGCCCAGTCCGAAATTATTGTTTTGGCGGCACTTGTAGTGACTCCAAAAACCGGTTCTGGTCCAGTGAACGCAGATTCGGCCCCCTGTTTTGCAAGGTTGTCGGCTTTTTCGATTCCCTCCACCCCTGGTGCCCAGGTACCCACAGCAGGGTGTTCGCACCAAGGTACTCTAGGGATTCGATGCAATTCCATATAAGTTTAGAATTTATCTTGATGGAGCTCAGTGCTTTTAAAGCAGCCCGGCTGTCTGATATTATACTTATGTTTTTGTTTGCTAGAGGTCTATTAGTCAGCTCTCTTGCACACAATTCGATAGCAAAGACTTCAGTCTGAAAGATTGTAGCATAACTGCCAAGACTGGTAGATATTTCAATCTTTGGTATCCTGCAGAAAACACTAGCCCCAATTCCATCTGGGGTTTTGAGCCATCTGTGTACATTACGTATTCCGTCTCCGGAAAGAGAATTTTTCCCCTCACCCATTCATTTCTCTTCGGAAAGAGGACTTCGAACAACTTTTCTACGTGTATTTTTGTGGCTAGCATGTCGGGAACCATCCGTACTATCACGAACTGTTTTTGATTGTTGCCGATGTTACATTTCTTATCGACTCGACACAAAAGTTTAAGATATCTGTAAAATTTGAAACTTTCTATATTTTATTTAATTTATCGTTCACCGTCGAGCCTGAAGATATCTGTATAATTTGAAACTTCCTGTATTTTATTTAATTTATCATTCATCGTCGAGCCTACAGAAAGGAGAAACCGGGGTTGGGTATTTGAGGATCAAATTAAAAGTGTAACGCTCCTTTAAGTAAGCGGTCCATCGCGTTTTTATTATACTTAATTAACAAAGAACCTTTTTATGTTGCTAATGCTGTTAACGAGAATAATAAAATTGCGAAACTTTATCTCGCAACAAAATTTTCGGTAGTATGGATTTAAAATGAGATTGTTTTCAATGAGGTACATAAAAAACCACCCTATACGTCGTAAAACGAATCTCGTTGCACGCTAACGATAACGATGACGTATTCAAATTAAATCCGTCAGAGCTACGCACAGTTGCCACATCGTGGAAAGATCGAACCTATCGGGGACATTTTCTTCGTATATGATTGATTTTAATTTAAAACGTATTCGCTCCGTCGGCAACTGCCCCAGCGCTATAGGTGACGCTTTTGAGAACTTCATGCCCAGTTTACGTCATTAGTAAACATATGTCCGTATGTATTTACGTGTTTTTTAGGTTAGGTTAGTTGAATAAAAAAGTGTTTATTTTTCTTGCCATAAAATTAAATTAAATTTTAAACCTTTTTTATTCCCGTGAAAACGCTGTCAGCCATTTTGGTGACGTAATATTGGTAAAAACAACAGTCGTGTATGTACGACCGGCACTCATTTAACGTTAACAGCTATATGCAAACCAACATTGAATAAATTTTTGGCAGATTCGTACTATCTACTTTTACAAAACCGGTTTGCATTTTAATAAATAAATGGGTACAAATGAAATGCACTGACGAAAGAACACAATTATTACTCCTTGAGGTTAAAGTTGATAGATATATACCTAGCTGTTTACACTGAACTGACAGTTTTTCTCTATATGACGTCACACCATGGCGGCTCGTGTTTTAGGTCACGTGATATACAGATTAAAAATTACGACTTTTCATTTCAATGCAATAAAACAATAAAGTGCTTTTATGACTCAAAATCAGAATATTTAATTATATTTGTACATAAATTTTAATTTTTATCAAATTTCATAATTTATTTTTCACTACCGAAAGTACCCTATTGTACGATAAGATACGGCGGGTTATACCTCTCTTTATCAGGCACCCGGTACATATGTAGTAATCAGAAACTGTCCGAACTATGCCTAGTACATTCTACATAGCAGTACAACTCCCATGCCAACAGTTCGGGAATAAGTTTGAGCGCCGCAGGTGATAGGCAGGTAAACTAATCACAAATTGGTGGATTTTTTAAAAATATTCCATTTTGAATATTATCCTCAGACTGTAGACTATAAGCTAGCAATGTAGTAGTATTACATGTATGGATAAAATATGATCCCGTGTATTGATAATTAAATGTCAAGTTTCATTTTATGCGGGCGTATACCCCAGCACCTCTACGAAAGGGTTGAAAAGGGAATGAAATATAAAAACGGTCGATATTAGTGTCGAATTCAAAGTCTTCGGGGTCGCTGAGTTTGGCAGTGAAATTTCAAATTATGTCCGACGCCGAAGCTGGCATTTAGGAATGAAATGTGTTCAGTGTTCAAATAATTTTGTGAGCAATGGCGCAGATCATAAAAAAAACAAAGGCATCGTTTTGTAAGATACCCATTTCTAAAACGTTATGAATTAAATACTATCTTTTATGCTGCATATCTTTAGTGTGATTTTAACTCATTAAAAACCTTGAAATAGTTTATTTAAAAAAATATATATATCGTCGTTAAATTCCTTGGACTTATTTTGAATAATTGCGCACCGCGCTATTAATCATAATATATTAACAAAATTTGTGCCGCCAAACCGATCATTAATTTAATAATGCGCTAATGGAAATTACTGTTGCCAAAAATTTTAAAAGCGGTCAAAATGATTTGTACATGGTTATTCACTGTAAGTAAATTACCCACCCCGTATCATCGTTATTATTGTTTACTAGCTACTTCGTCCGCGTGGAATTTAGTTATAGCGTAATATCTTTAAATCAGGATAACTTTGTTTGCTTGACATCCGATTGAACATCAAAGAATTTAAAATGTATAAAACTGATTTTAAAAGAACCAGCTAATTTCGCTGCATGTAAACCTATACTATAGCTATATGTGGGTCGATTATACATCAGAAAACAACTACACTCCTAGCTATATGTCTGCGACGAGCATTGAATTACATCTGATAAATAATCGTGCATAATCCTATTTCTTGTAAAGTAAAAGAAAGAATTATTAAATTTATCCAATCGAAGTGACCACCTATGGACCGGTTTTGGGGTGTGTTGCCCCTCATCAGCATAGGGTAGGTTTTGACAACCTCACTAATTGAATTTTATACAAATATTGTTTCAACCAACCCTGTAATTTGTCGGCGACCGAGGATCGACCTCAACGAGGGTGCATATTAATGAGGCTTTGTCGGCTTCCGCCTCCGTCTAATAAACTCTCGCCGCGCCTAGAGACTTCCAGATGGTTCCATTGCTTTCGAGAAATGGTCTAGAATTATGATTAAGAAATATAAAAAGGACAACGGTCCTAACAAAGGACAGTTTTAAAAGTGTTGAAATAAATAGTTATAAAAGTTGTAATTAGTTGAATATCTAAGTGATTTATAAAAGTAAAATTAATTGTGTAAAAAGTATTGGAATAAGATATTAAAATTCTGTATTAAAAATAATATAATTTAAAAATTGCAAAATTCAGGTAGTTTACCATTTTTCTCAGTTTTTTTTATTCTCCATAAAAAACAGCTCTACCGATTTTGCTGAAAATCTAATTAGTGCTAAGTTGCGTAATTATGCGTCGAATGCAATTGGTCCCACGTTGATATACTTTTTTTTTCTCGAGATAATTAAGACGAAAAATAATCCCGAAAGTTTACCATTTTTCTCAGTCTTTTTATTGTCCATAAAAAACAGCTCTACCGATTTTGCTGAAAATCCAATCAGTTCCAAGTTACATAATTATGCGTCGAATGCAATTGCTCTCACGTCGATATCATTTTTTAATCTCGAGATAATCGTGATAAAAAATAATTCCGAACGCACATACGCGCACACACACACAGACAGACGTCCACTTAAAAACTATTGTACTAGACTCTGGGGACCTTGAAATATGGAGATATGTCAAATTCGGGATTCGCAAGATCGGACCCATTACTATAACTTCCCAATATATATTTATTCTTTATCTAATAGTACAACATGACAACAATGTTTCCTTCCAAGTTTCCATTTAATCGGAATAAAACTCTAGGTGATAGATCAGTCGAATGATCATTATTGGAATCATTTAAATACTCATATCACTCGGTTATGAGAATAATTCGTTTATGTCCATTATTATAAATAATTATAAATGTGCAATACAACACACTTTCGTTTTGTTTCAGTGGGGATTCCCCAAATAAAATGGTGTGGCTCCGAAGGTGACTACAACGTTATGGTAATGGAACTGCTCGGACCATCGCTCGAAGATCTCTTCAATTTTTGCTCGCGCCGTTTTTCCCTAAAGACGGTCCTGTTGTTGGCCGACCAACTGATCTCTCGCACAGACTTCATCCATTCTAGGAATTTCATCCACAGAGACATTAAGCCTGACAATTTTCTGATGGGACTGGGCAAAAAGGGGAACCTCGTGTACATAATCGATTTCGGATTGGCGAAAAAATACAGGGACGGGCGGACCCATCAACACATACCGTACAAGGAGAATAAAAATTTAACGGGTAATACTTCGAATTTTTTACATTTACCATAGTTAATACTTGATGATGGTCTAATTGACTTCCTGGGATTGAATCGGGACGGTATGTTGGACCGTGCACTCTCCTTTTTAAACGGGTTTCTTTATCTGGATAAGAAATCTCGTGGTTGGTTCTTCTTGTTGCTGGCAGGTTCTTGACACTTTCGTATTCCGTTTATATTAACCAGACCCATAACACGAGCACGCGGCTCGCTCGCGTATTTATATTTAATAGTCAAGGTTATTTCTATTTTCACGACAACTCGGAATTATAATAAGTCAGATGCGCGTACACCTAAAATCTAAAATTTCGTTCACTTATAGAGCGTGCGGTAGAAATACGGGGTGTTTCAAAAATGGTGGCCCCGTTGCTAGGATAGGTATAACACCGCAAAATAAGCTGGGTTTGTTAAAAAAAATTCACTGAACATAACTTTTTTAAGGTTAGATTTATTAATTAAAATTTCAAGTGAACTTAAACAACATTTAATTTTACACCAAAAAGGTACTCTTGGTAAGACTCGATACTGTGTACCGTTTTCGGAATATTTTTTTTCTTCGGCGCCCTTTATTTTGAATACGGATGACGTTACGAAAAATTTTTACTAATCAAACCACAATTATTTTTAAGTTTTCTACCTATCCTAGAGACGGGGTCATCTTTTTTTTGAAACACCCTGTATAATCGAAAAAAGTTTCACCTTGATATGTGAATTGTTTCTGCAAATAATATTGCCAATTAAATATATGTTTAAGTATACAAACCGCCGTAAAACTTTTATGCAGTTAATGTTGTAAATAAAAAGAATAAACTTATCCGAGCAAAAATATTTTCAATCGTCGTACAATTTGACGTATGAATGTTAAAACACTTGTCGCATGTTGGCGTTGGTACGAAAGATAAATTGACAGCGATAAAGCGTACTAAAATTTATGATGCATCGTAACATATCGAGTAAAAAATTTAGCGTACACAATTGGTAAATTTTAGCGAGTGTACAAGTTTAGTTTTATTGATTTAACAACGACACTGTTGCCAATATTGGACAAAAACAATGTTGAATGTTTTTGTTATTTTTTTCATAATAAATACACATGTTTTGCATCACCCGGTTTGGACAATTATACTGTAAACAATATTTGGAAAAATTCAAATAAACCGTACAACTAGAGTGGAAAAAGCTTGGTAGAAGCCGCTAATCTACTCATCCGTCAGTCCGCAGGTAGCAGTTACCTAACAACCTAACCTAACATATTAGTTTCACGGGTATGTTTGTTTCTAACTTACTCTTTGGCCTCGATTTTGTCCTACTTTAAGCGATCAAATTTAATTTCAACTTCGCACACTTGTCAAATACCGACGACAATGCAATGATTCGATCAAAATATCCTGATTAGTTTCGCCAGGATTCATAACTTTATTCAGGGATCCTTTGCATTAGAGTAACTGACTCTATTCGATTATCCTGATTAGTTTCGCTAGGATTCATAAATTTCTTCAGAGATCCTTTGCTTGAGAGTAAGAGAGATAGAACTATTGCGTGAACTACGCATGCGCACAGTTCAAATGTCATATTATAATTCACACAATCCAATATGTATACTGGTAAGAAACGTGCCGAGGGATGAATGGCAATAGGGGGGCAAATCTCACTGAACACAAAAGTTTTTCTGGCGTAGTTCAAAATTCAGGTAGTTTACCATTTTTCTCAGTTTTTTTTTCTACATAAAAAACAGCTCTACCGATTTTGCTGAAATCAGTGCTAAGTTGCGTAATTATGCATCGAATGCAATTGGTACCACGTCGATATCATTTTTTTTTCTCGAAATAATCGAAACGAAAAATAATTCCGAAAGTTTACCATTTTTTTCAATTTTTTTATTCTCCATAAAAAACAGTTTGACCGATTTTACTGAAAATCTAATCAGTTCTGAGTTACATAATTATGCGTCGAATGCAATTGTTCTCGAGATAACCGGGACGAAAAATAATTCTGAACGCACATACGAATATACGCGCACACAGACGTCCACTTAAAAACTATTGTATTCGACTCTGGGGACCTTGAAAGGTGGAGATGTGTCAAAATTCGGGATTCGCAAAATCGGACCCACTACTATAACTTCCACTGGGAAGTTAACAAAATAAAGGCATCAACATTTTATAGATATATCTAATTTTTAGAAAATTATAAACAGCCTATATTTCAATAAACTTTTTCATTATTTTTTGATTGAAAATTATTATTTTAAAAATAGCTTTATTTAGCATGGGTTCTTATGGCAAGCTCCCGATTTTGGTGTTTCACAAACAACTCTTGCTTATACCCGCATACAGATTTTAAAAAAATTATATTATAACGTTAGATTGCCTTTTAAGGAACAATTTAGGTTTGTTTTAGCATCTTATTAATAATTTGACGAAAAAAATATTTATTTTAATAACTGTGTCATAGATTTTGCAGGTTATAGCGATATAAAAAGTACATTTTGCAACATCGCTTATTGAAACAATTAGTTCGTGAATTATCTGTCCAATGTAAACGATGAATTTCTAGGTTAATACGAGTATATTTTGACGGGATAGTAAAGAATTTTAAAGAAAAATGTATGATTTATTTAACTAATACAATATAAAATTAGATGTCAACTTTAAGTAAAAAGTTCTGCCAACATTCGAACGCTTGCGCTGTTGTCACATTTACAACGTAATATACGAGTTTAAAAATCTTAATATTTTATTAAAATAATTTGAACATCCTTAATGCCCCACGGACCAGATAATCGCCATAAAGTTGCTAACATTAAATAAAATCTAGATAAACTTTCCTCATCCGGAAATGTCTATGTCTAAATGTTATTGTTTTCACGTTGAATAATTTACTGTCTGGGTTCGACACTTAAGTCTCCATTGAAACCTGCAGCACATACCATTTAAAGATAATAATTGAAAGTAAATAGCTTTTATAAAAATGACACCGGTCGGAGATCGAAAAATGCAAAACTAAAGGTCAACTAACACTGCAGCAGACTAAGTTTGTATAAATTCCATATAGGTGACCGTATAAATAGCTTTTATTAGCCATAGAAACGTTAGAACACAAGTATATTTTAATTGTATCTAACAAAAAATTGTGAATAATTAAAGACTGAAATATATTTAAAAATATCAAATAACAGCGAACTCAAGAACTAGTTTACGTTTATTGTACAATTTCTTCACATACTAGACATTCTGCAATCCAGTCTCAGTCTATCTTCAACTTATACAATATTCTGATGTGACTCACTAAAAAAATGATTGCTTGGTTCACTTTGCAATTCTGCTACAAACTGAAAAATTTCCTACCCAAAACAAGCATAATATTATAAATTTAATAATTACCAAGTACGTTTGTGAATACAAACACTACAATTTACTTAAAACTTTTAAATTATTACAATTTAATTATAAAACTGAATCTAAACGCCGTGGCTTGAAATGCATGTTAGATAATTCTTAAGGGTTGTAAATCCAAGAATTTTGTAACCGCCGAGATTAAGCGTGGACTGTATATTTAGAAAGGACTTACCACAAGATGAATGTTAGTTGACTCCAATGAAAGTAATACCGTTTCTGCTCCATGAATGAACTCCTGTCCTTTTGGATGTAACATGAAGTCGATTGCAATGTCTTTTGTTTTAATATCTTTGCGAACACAGGAATATAGGTTTGTAATTGAATGTAACGTACAGCGGTTTAACAACTTAATTACGAAGATGGGACTGATACCCAAAGCGTACAGCGGTTTAAAAACCTAATTAGAAAGATGGGACTGATACCCACTTTCTAAGAAAAAGAAAACAATGAGAGCGGCCGTAAATGAATGTTTAACTCGAACTCTTTATTCTTTCTATGCTATTCTTCGAGTGACTGAAATGTGTATTCTGAAACTAGTCTCATTATCAAAAAATGAGCGTCGCGCTGATTTATTCGTACAAATAGAGTGGCGCGAACACTGAACGAATCTATTGTTCTTTTTGTTCCATGTACTGGTCTCCCGTTTTGTTGGTAGCGGCGTCTAGTTTAGTTCGAATTTTCGTTATAGTAAGATGATTTTTCAACAACCACAATCCAGCCTTCGCTTGTGGCAGTAGTATGTTAATAATTTTGTATTTATTTAAATTCGAAGTCTGACCTTGAAAGGTATATGTAATTGTAGTAACCTGGTAAATTTCCAATCCGCTAGAAGAATTTCTGACTGCTTATACAAAGGGAACTAGGAAAGTTTTGCAATACGACGCACCCTCGTGGTGCAGAAGTCTGAGTGTTGGTACATGTTAAGACAAGCTCACACTTGCACACTATCCGCTGTGCCAAGCCGGGGGGCTCAGTTGTTTGTCAGAAGTGATAGTTTAAAGTGCGTGCTATGGCATCTTGGTCACGAAATGATATTCGGGTGGTTTTGTAGTATAACTTCGCTCGTGGTTTAAACATAGACCAGTGCTTAGAAGAAATGACTATTGCACTAGGTGATGATTGCCACCATCGAACGACTATATTCAGGTGGTACAGAGAATTCCAGAGTGGAAATTTCAGTCTGGAGGACGCTGAAAGGACGGGGAGGCCACCAACGTCCGTATGGAGGAAAACGTCACTGTTCTGAGGAAAATGCTTGACTTAGACAGGCGAGTGACTTACCAACAAATTGAGGAAAACTTATGCCTAAGTGCAACAGCAATTCGTTCGATTCTGATCAATCATATGCACGTGACGAAAGTTTTCTCTCTGGGTGCCGAATAGTCTGACTGAAAACTAGATGACACGACGTGTAAAATGGTCCCTGAAGACGCTGAAAGCCTGCACCGAATATTTGACCACTACAGGACCAAAACTGCTTAAGCACCCTCCTTACAGTCCACATCTTGCACCCTGCGACTTTGCACTTTCCCCCCATGTCAAAATAAAGCTGAAAGGGAGAGGAAATTTTGATGGCTTTGGACAAAGAGTTCGTTATACTCCCTAGCGAGACGTGGCTGATGGGGTTTAAGAATTGGTTTCGGAGGATGGAGAGATGTATTGCCTGTAGTGGAAATAATTTTGAAAAAATTAATTAAATAGTGCTGTATTGCAAAACTTTCCTATTTCCCTTTGTACTTAAGAACTTCATTCTGATACAAAATGTCAAACCTTACATGCTTAAAAATGATTTTAGTGAATCAAAATCTAACAATAATACACTAAATTTTAACCTATACAATATTACCCGCTAAAATTTGCGCGTGTACTTTATAAACGTCAAGAATTATATTCCAATAGTGTGTACATTATCAATAATCGCTGTATTTTTTTTGCAGGTACGGCGCGATATGCTAGTATAAACACTCATTTAGGTATCGAACAATCTAGGAGGGATGATCTGGAATCGTTAGGTTATGTTTTAATGTATTTTAATAGGGGATCGTTGCCTTGGCAAGGTTTAAAAGCAAACAATAAAAGACAGAAATACGAACGTATTTCTGAAAAGAAAATGTCCACTGCGATAGAAGAACTCTGTAAGGTAAGTTTAATGCTAATAGACGCTCATATTATGAGTTATGCTTAGGAAAAATCCATAAACGTTCGCGTCACCATGACCACAATGATTCGCTCACAATTACTAATATTTTCATATCTTTTTATGCGATGAAGATCAAGTTTGATTTTAAATTGAAAACAGTGTCGAAAAGGTTACTTAGTATGAATTAAGAAATACTATGATTTCAAAGTAGTTTTATTTAACTTAGACGAACTCTTGGAATGTGGACACGCCCTTTACTCGAAAAAAATCTTCAAAAGATGTACTAAAAATTATTTACAACAGTTAACTATTCTTATAAAAATATTAAGTGTGGCTTGCAGATGTTGCAAAGGATTTTAATGAATCCTTTGTCCTTAATAAACATGTTTTATTCATCATCATCATGGTGGTGCTCTAAACCTTGTAGAGATATGACCTCCATTAGGTTAGGTATCATGTGAGTGGGGCGTGGTCGCCCCTCCACCGCGACCCTTAGTAGGTCTATTGTGGCTCATTTATTCGCATTGAAGGGAAACCAGAGATAACCTCCATTAAGATTATTATCCATTCTTTTCTATTGGCCGCTTTTATTTTGTAATTAATATGCCAAGCAATTTTAAATCTTCCTCTACTTGCTCTTTACATCTTTCTCTAGTTCTTAATCCTCCTAATTTTCCTTGTTTTAGTAGTTCTTTTTTTCGTCCATCCTCTACATGTCCAAGCCATTTTATTCTTTTTTCCATATAGTTATGACAATTTCTATTTTATTATATTTTTATTCATTTGTTCTCCTTCTCCATTGACCATCTTCACAGATTATATCGAAAATTCAATGTAAAATTTTTCTTTCCCATATTCTCAAATGGTCCGAATTTCTTTTAATTAAAGTCCAAGTCTCGGATACATACATACATACGCCTTTTCCCGTAGGGGCAGGCAAAGACCACTTCCTTCCACTTCCGCTACGGTTCTTACACACATCTGTTGCTTCCTCCACTTTCATCATTGCTCTCATACATGCTCGTCGGTTGTTGGTTAGGTTATGCCTTTAGGTTGGACTTTCTTCCACTTCCAAACAATGTTGATCTGATCAAGATATGTTCGCCGAGGTTGTCCTCTACCGACTTGTCCATTCACACTCGCCTTATAAATTTGTTTCGTCAATCTTCCTTTATCCATCCTTTCTACGTGTCCAAACCATCTAAGCATTCCTTTATCTATCTTTGTGACCACATCTTCTTTTACACCACAGCATTCCCTTATCTCACTATTCTTCACTTTATCCAACCGAGTCACTTCAGCTATACTTCTCAGACTACTCATCTCCGCAGCATTAATCCTATTTTCATACTTTTTTTGCCAAACCCAACATTCACTACCATACATAAGTGTAGGAACCAACACGCCTCTATGCACTGCCAGATGTGTCTTTTTTGACACTTTTTTAACACATAAACCAATTTCCATCAGGAAACAAAAGCAGATTTGTTCAACACTGCTGATTCGTTCCTGCTTAGCAGGAAGAAGGAAAATTTTCTTGGCAACTTCTAGTTTAAATCAAGTGTAGTGTTTTAACATCTTTCAGTCACACATAATATCCCCGATAGTTTTAATTCTTGTTTATTAAATAAAAATCAATTTTTTAATATGCAGTTACACTTTGCATAGTCATAAAATTATCACAATCTGTTTGACACTATAAACAGATAGATTCCATATCAAAGTTTAAATGTGCCATAGTTGAAAGCAGTTCATTTCAGTATTCATAGTTTTGGTCATTATTAAAATTTGCATTTTATAATTATTGCAATGTTTATTGATAAATCTGCTGTGCATTAAGTTACTATCTTTTATCATCAAAATTGATAGTGATAGATTCTCGTTTACACAAAAAAAAACGAATCTATTAGTTTCTTAGTATTAAATGGATAATAAAAGTAATACGAGAAAAGGTCCGAACCTGTTTTCATTTGTGGTTTTTATTTTATTATTAGATCACATTTGATCATTAATGTATTTTTTTTGTTTTAGGGTTATCCTATAGAATTTCCTACTTATCTAAATTATTGTCGACAATTAAGGTTCGAAGAAAGGCCGGACTACAGTTATTTACGACAACTGTTTAGGACTTTATTTCACAGACAAGGATTCACATACGATTATGTGTTTGACTGGAACATGCTCAAATTTGGTAAGTTTGTGACTATCAGTATAGTACCAAAAAGTTTTAAACGAATTATATAGAATTACTGATTGGGCGATATAAACCTGTGAGACTCGGAGAATTCAGTACAGCGAGTGAACGATTAAGTTGAAAGAAGAAAAAATTAACCATGCGAGATTCGAACTCACGACTCTATCGTTCAGAGTCTAGAGATTGCCGCTAAGCTATGGAGCATACAAGAAAATATTTACTACAATTGCATTATAAGCTTCCCCATTACAGTCGCAACGCTTGCGCACAACGCATCGAGTATGAATTAGTGAGATAGAAGAATGCAGTTGCTGTCTCTCTTGGTGGGCAACACTTCCACTTACGGGCACTAGTAATATAGGAGTATTAAATATATGCACAAAACATAACTGGAGATGTATAACTGTTCATGCAGCAGTAAATTTACAAACCATGTGCAAACAACTGCACCTAAGCATTCATAGTAGTTTGCTAACAGCTCTTAACTACTGCAAAAACAAACCACATTTGTGAGTTGCAACGCTATAATCTGTTTACTCAAAAAAAAAACAGTGATTTATCAAATCTTTTCATTTTGAACCAGACGTTTGGTTTGCAGATGTTGTGAATGATTTCAATGAAACCTTTGTCCTTAATAACACACAAGTTTTAAAACTTTTATTATTCCTCAGGTTTGGATTAGGTGAAGTGTTTAAACTACATCTTTTAGTCACACATAAAATCCCTAATAATTTAATTTTTGTTCATTAATTATAAGTAAATATATCAATAGTGTGGAAGTGTAAAAAAGAAAGAACAAGAATGTATTGCAATGACATTTTTTTAAATGAAGCTCTTTTCGGTTTCCAATTTCCTAAATGCATGAGACGCTTTGTTTCAGGCAAATGGGCAAACAAAAATTAGAACAGTCACTGGTATGTCCATGTCGTTGTTCCTAATATCTTTTGTTAAGCTGTAAAAAATGATTGTGTCCGTTGCAACTGATTATTACAGTCTGATTGTAACTCTTTTCTGCCACCAATCCCTTGTTTAACAATATTTGTTGTCATCAGTTTTCAAACGATGCAAACCTTTCGTCAATATTTGGCACACTTTTATTACAAGGAAAAAAATGTAATGCACTAGGCGCGTGCGTATTTACAAGAAACCGTGTAAAACAAACCAGATTATTCCAATGCAGTTATTCCCAATGCAGTGAGTTCCGTTCTTTATAGTCGATGAATGAAATATAATCGAATAAATCTGGAATTAAGTAATTGAAAAGCCATTTTTCAGGTGGTTCGAGAGGTAGCCACTGCGAAGAAAACGGCGGAGGTGGCAGGTCGAGCGCCCGATACGGAAGTCACGCCGCAGCCGTTCCCGCCGATTCGTCACCCGCTGCGCCTCAATCGAGGACGCGAAGGCCACACGATTCCCGCATGGACATGTTGCCTTCTGCAGGTGGTGGTAACGCGCCAACTCAAAATGCCCTTGATGAAGTTATTAGAGGTGAGTATCTTGCAGAAGTTAATTAATATAAAATATTATTGTTAAAATTCTATATATTGTTGATCGTCAAGCATAATGTTCAAAACCTTCCAAGATTCTGAATTTTTCATCCGCTATTTTTATGTACCACATTATTAACTTTTTCACGCTTTCCTAGGGCTAAGTGCAAAATTTGATGGTTATTCCAGAACGGCTGGAAATTACTATTACTATAATCTCAAAAGACTACAATTTATAACAGGGGTATACAAAAAATATATTATACATTTTAATGTACCTAACTTAAAACTATAAACCTGTAATATCAATTTAGTAATGTTATGTCAGAGATAAGTGAGATTATTCATATAAAATTATTCACATTTGTTTTGTCCTTTATACTTTTTGGTAACATTAATATTAGGAAGACACAATATGTAACATTTTTTTCGTATTAAACTTATTCGATAATTATTATTGCCGGTTTTCCTCATCTTGGGTATCTTTAAAATAAGAAAAGAATTTTCGTGACATCGTAATTCGTTCTAAAATGTTGAAGATAATTTTTAATAATATAATAATAATCACACGCCTATGACTCGTCGATTTCCTTTTCGCACGGAACCGCAAAGGTCTACGTTTAAAATATGAGTCACTCTCTACAATTGTGGTATTCTACTATAGAACGGTTGAAACCTGTTTAAATCGAGAGATAATAAAACGAAATGTACCAAATGTAAAGTTGTCCGCAATGAAGTGGGGTGGTTTAAATACAGTTCTAGACCAAATAGGACCAGTCAGACTAGAGATATCTTAATTTGATTGAAACTAAAAATTTTCTATAAATTTTTTTCTTTTCTAATTGTTGCTGTGTGCAAATGCCAAATGTTGCAATGAAGAAACAGAATTGGGTTTCCATTGATACATGGCAGAAATAAATAGTTAGGAACCCTAAAAGTTCCACCAAATTATGTCCAGACAATGATAACATCAGGCCAACCCCACCAAGGCCAAGATAACCAAATTGAAATTGCAAAAACTGACAAAATATAGATTCTAATGAAATGAAATTAGAATATCTGGTGGATGTTGTGTGTAGAAAAATGTCCTTTTTACCCATCTTTCAGTAGCCCAGCTTCACCAAATTTTCTGTGTGAGTCACATATAAGATTACATGAGTAGTACTTTTAAAGAAAGGTTTGATCTACATAACCATTAAATTTTCTTGAATGTAACCTGAAAAAATAGGTATTTTTCCTATGACCTACTTTTAATGTAGATTTATTTTAAGCTTTGGTAAGTATTTTAGATTTTCATCTATTCAATCTAAAAGTGATTTATAATTTTTGAGTTATATCAAATCAAGATATCTCTGGTCCTACTGGTCCTATTGAGGTCTGTTCGGTTACTTCAATTGCGGACAATATGATTTATAGGAGTTTTAGCTATCAATCTTCATGTGTGCAAAGTAACAGCCGTTTTGGAATCATGTTTACTGTGAGACTGGCGCACATGTTCATCATTGCGGATTAGCTAAACCGCCCAACTTCCAATTTGTAGCCATTCTGGAATACCCATCAAATCTGCACTTGGCCCTAGGACTATAATTAACACTTTTGCTGAATTAACTTTAAATTCCCATTATCAGGATAAAAAAAATAAAGAATACAGTTAAACAGCTACTCATCTAAAACCGTGATTTCATACTGAATCTTGCAGATAGTAAGTGGAGCCTTTCTCATAAATGTTTTTTATTAAGTTATAGCCTATTTTTTTTTTGAAGGTGAAAATCTCAAAAGACAGAAGAAATATTTGACTCCTCCAAATAGTGTGGGACTTAAACCCACTAAAAACACCTCCTTTCTTAACGTCAGAACCAATTGCAATTCAATCGACTAAATGATTTTGTTATTATACAGATTAATTATTATTTATCGCTTTAAAACTTGGACAAATAATTACAAATTGAGTTGTCGACATTGTTATTACACTACTAGATCGTGAGTTTTGGTCCTTTTAAGACGTCCTATGTTATCAGTCACGTCCCATATCAGGGTTCTCATGTTCGTGCAAGCATTGATTGTGTTTAGCGAGATGTTTAGCTGCTGTTAACTTCAAGTTGTTACCTAATGAAAATTTCTTTTGAAAAAGTTAATGAGCCCATTTTAAGCTATCGAATGCTTTGCGATAGTCCATGTATAAGGGTTTGTTAAACTCACGACTTTTCTCAATAATTTGCCGAATGTTGAGTATGTGTTCGCGGGTCTCTACCTTTCACAAAGCCTGCTTGTTCTGGAGGAACTTGCCACTGTAGAAAAGCTTTCAGCCGTTCATTAATTACATGGGTGTTGGCAGGAAAACAAATGAATGGGGCACTGCATAGCTTTATGAATAGCCAGAAAGTGTCAAAAAAGGCACGTCTGGCGGTGTTTTGAATGGGGCACTGCATAGCTTTATGAATAGCCAGAAAGTGTCAAAAAAGGCACGTCTGGCGGTGCATAGAGGTGTGTTGGTTCCTACACTTATGTATGGTAGTGAATGTTGGGTTTGGCAGAAGAAGCATGAAAATAGGATTAATGCTGCGGAGATGAGTAGTCTGAGAAGTATAGCCGGAGTGACTCGGTTGGATAAAGTTAAGAATAGTGAGATAAGAAAACGCTGTGGTGTGAAAGAAGATGTGGTTACAAAGATAGATAAAGGAATGCTTAGATGGTTTGGACACGTAGAAAGGATGGATGAAGGAAGATTGACGAAACAAATTTATAAGGCGAGTGTGAATGGGCAAATCGGTAGAGGTCGACCTCGGAGAACATATCTCGATCAGATCAACATTGTTTTGAAGAAAGGCCAGGTCAAGAGTACCAACAACCGAAGAGCATGTATGAGAGCACTGATGAAAGTAGAGGAAGCAAAAGATGTGTGTACGAACCGTAGCAAGTGGAAGGAAGTGGTTTCTGTCTACCCCTATGGGAAAAAGGCGTGACTTTATGTATGTATGTATATATCTGAATTGTTTCGTGAGCTCGTGACTATGAATTTGAATATCTATGTTCTCCGACTTCTGGGGCTCTCCACTTAAATAGTTGCTTATTTTCGTCTCACTACTTTCAGTCAGTCTCGCAGTACATTTTCGATCATGCAGGAACCTTTGAGGCTCAGGTTTGTTTACAAAATGGGTAATTTGGTGATGAAAAATAGGAGCCTTTTGGGCCAAAGTTTTTCTACTACCATCAACTACTCACCTATAACCGTCATTTCATACTGAATCTTCAGATATTAAAACCATGTTCAAGTCGAGCTTTGCTCATTTATTTTAAGTTCAAATCCCTAATAATTCGTTAAGTAACACAAAATATGTTTGTATTATATTTCAACTATCCAACTTGTTTCCGTTTTGATTTTAAAAATTTATAGTGATAAAAAGTTGGTAGTTTAACAAATAAATTGTTCGATAATAATTATAAATTTTAATTTAAATGACTTTTACTTTCCAGATTCACCTAGGATGTATGATAGTCATGAAAGACGTGTATCAATGAGACTTAGAGCCGGCGGCCAGGGTGCCCCAAATGCTTCCACATCAGACCTAAGCACCTCAAAACAAGCCAAGTGAGTTACAAATCAGTTTTCTTGTAAATTTTCTACAATTTGTTGTCATTTTGTATATTTATACATTTTGTGTAACTCTAATATTAAAAACTCTTTAATGTGCATGCTTATTTTAATTTATATCTAAGGATGTTTTTTTTATTTATTGGTTTGTGTTAAAACTTGCATCTTCCATTATTCACAACTATCACGACCTCTTGTATTTAGTCAAATAACAACCGGACGCAAAATATCAATTGTCATAATAAACCACGATTACTTGGGCTGTTGCAAGTATCTACATATGGGTAACCTGCACGTGACGTTTCAGATTGACAACGGTAGAAAGAGTGAAGTATATGTGACGTCACAGCTTGAGAGCCTGTCTATCTATCAGTCAAAAAGAGGCCTCGGCTACAGGTAACATAAACCACTCGAATATTAATGTTTAGTTTTTAAAAATCACGAATAACACCACAATATTGTTCCTTAAACCAAAATACATAATTGTCTAAATTAAAAAAAAAAAAGAACAAAGAAAAGCTCAGAAATCGTTAACCTTATGAAAGACATGTCATTTGTTGTACCACGAGCACGTTTCCCATCTCAAGCAGTGACGTCACATATACGTCACTCTTTCTACCGATGTCAAAAAGTGCCCAACGGGGTATAAATTCTTTAGCTTTAAAATAATAATGCTTTTTTCATTTTTACACACGATAGTGGAGGATGACTAGTTATTATGCTGTTTTTATTAATTTTAACTAACATTGTTTTTTTAATTTTTCTCTTTTCCCATTCATCATCCATCATCACTTTTCACAACAACGTCACCAAAAATCACGATAAAAAAACCACCAAATCGTATAAAACTTATCGTCATCGTCCAACGAAACCTATGTGTGATTTTTTATTTGTTTTGGAAGCGCCTCCGGAGTGGCAATGGTGCCCCCAAGCGGCCAAGCGGTACAACAGGGACAGCACGGGGGACAACTTCCTAGGAGGGGTAGTGCTTCCAAAGATCCCCCTTCGGCACCACGACTCAAAAAGTGAGATGGACTTCAATAAAGTTTTTATATTAGTGACGATTTTTTTTATTAAATTTTTAGATAGCTTTTTTATTTGCGTCGGTTGAGTTGGTGTGAAGAACCCATTCGAGGAAATATCTGGGGGAAATTGGAGATTTACAATTTTTTTTTTAGTTCAATTGATTCGATATTTTTCTGTTGATAAAAATTGTTGGAATGGAGTATGCTTAAACAGTTTTTACCTGATCCCTTTTGAAGTAATAAGTCAATCTTTTAATAATAAATTTTTAACAACTTTACGCTAAAACTGGGCATTTCATTCAAAAAATCGTATTTAAAAAATGATTGATGTATATTCTCCAACAGTAATTGTTGGCAAAAAGTCCTAGAATATAATTAAAATATCAAAATTATTAAATGGAAAGTTTAGTATAAAAACATCACTTTAAAAACACAAAAAAATTATGGTTTCTTATAGATTATTGATTTTTTTTACAAAGAATTTGAAACAAAAGAAACTGTTATGAGATTCTGCGTTTTTTTGCTTTAAGGCTTAACCCGTGAAACCAGAATGTCTTAACTACTTTTTTATCATAATAAGAATAATTGTGTCACTTGTATGCAGTTTCAAAAGATCTATTTTTATTTTCATTTTTTTTTTCGTTTAATGTAAAAAAACATCAAATATCTAGCAAAAATTTCCGCAATAAGCAAGGATTTTTTATCATAACTAAAAATTTCAATTACAGGGCAAACGGCATTCAATCTTTTTTATGTTTAAAAATGAAATATCACATCAATTTAGTATTAAATAATAATATTCCACGATAAAAAAAATTGTCATTGATTTTACGTAGAAGGTTATTAATAAAAAACATCAGATCTAGATTGCCTGTAGTTAATATTTCCTCGAATGAACATGTTTATTACCGACCCAGAGGGAACACAGTTAAATAGGATTGATAGATAGATTAGACGTGATAGGGACAGTGTTTTATATAAATGTGATTTTGTTAAGTTTTCCAACTCTTTTTGAGCTGTTTTCCTACACTCTTGACATATTTTATTTTTAATTTTGTGTTCGCAGGCCTGATATTTCCACTGAAAGATACTGACTTCACCGAAACTAATTATTTGTAATAACTGAATTATTACCTGCCATTTTAAAAGGGCATTTAAAAAGTAGACTTGAATTTTTAAAAGAAAGAGACCTGTCAACGATCCCACCATATTCCCAAAGTCAACGGATATGCAGAGCCGATTCATAACAAATTGGGTACAGAATAAAAAATTGCTCACTTATTCCTAACGCTTTAATCTTACATCATAACTTTCCATTAATACATCTCTATTATTGGGTGTTTTTTGCCACCTAATTTAAAAATTTAAAGTTGACTGCCCACCTTCAAAACACACTTGTGCATCGCGTACTTTTTGTAAAACTGCTTTTAAAGTCGGCCGTTTCTGCTGTATAGTATAAAAATTATTAACTGTTTCTTTAATGCTTTGTCACTGTCCTTCTGAAATGAAACTTCTGAAGCAGCGACTACCGTTAGATGTTTTCGGAGGTGAAATACAAGGTTGCTTACCAGTCTTTAGTCTTTTAGTCTCATCATGGACACTCTTTCGATATTTCTATCGTAACCAAAATCCTGCATTGATAATTATCAATTAAAACTGGCAAGCCATGTTTTGCCTCGTTTTTCATAAATTTAATTACTTTAGCAATAACCCCTTTTGTTTCCCCGTATTAGTTCTTCTTATTTTTTAGTCTACCCATTTTAATTTTGAATGTTAAATAGAAAAATCTAACAGCAACAAAAAACACACACGCACTTATACAACTACTAAAATTAAACCACACCTATAACCTCCTTTTACATGCTTATAAATTCCCGCCTAAAAATTTCGCGCGTACTTTGTTTACCTTTAAGCAGGGTTATTTGGCAACCGTTGTGTTTTTGACTTAACAGGAAGTGGTCCCTTACAATAATAATTCAAGTCTAGCATAGATATAAGTTTAGTTTATACTTGCACTGATATGAAAGCAAAAAAAGTTTACTGGTCCTGCAGGAGGCTTTTACGTAAACGTTACCTTTCCTCTCATTTTTAAGTAAATAAAAAAGATTATTCAATTGAAATTTTAGTGTAAATATTGGGTCTGGAATACATAAGGTTTTTGTAGCATATTATTAAAAATAATTCATGGTATGTTATTTATTGCTTGAAAGAGGATTTGCGAGTTCAATAGTATACATTTATTTTTATAATATATCAGTACCGTTACCTTGTCATACTTCGGATTTATTTCTTTTTTTAAAGTACTCAAAAATTGAGTGACTTATTATAAAAGTAGATTTATATAATTGCTCCTCCGGAAGGTATCCGAGATATGAAACGCTTATTTTATTTTTGATAAATTACCAATAAAAGCGGCGGGAAAACCAGAGCGATAGCGGGCACGATGGCGGTGCGGTGACAAGGCGAACAAACACATCCGCTCACTAACGCGTTCAGTGTCAGTTACCGCTTATAAAAGTTTATCAAAAACTTGTTTTTTAACAACAATGGATAAAGAGAACAGCTTTACTCCTCGTCTTATTAGTGAACGAAGATGAGTAATGAATAGTTTTTATCGAATATGTATTTTTACTTATCTGTCACTCCACCAATGGACATGGCAATTTCGTCCTACAGTTTGATCGATATAGTTAATACAAAAACAAAATCCGATGCATGTCATACAATTAGATAACGTCATAGCTACAAACCATTGCCAAATTGTCATAATGATAGGGGAATCAAGAAATTGTAAACTTGCGTTTGCTTGAAAATCGGCAATTTTAAATATGAAACCTAATAATTTCTAGAAAGTTTCTCATGGCGAGAGAGACTCGAAGTCGAAGCGATTCCCTCTTCACTAGACTTCCTATGTAAGTGAATGGAGTTCCCCCAATGAGGTGTTTTACTGTCGAACCGTGCGAACTGTTGGGAAAGGAAAAAATCGAGCGTGACGATTGAAACGATGGAATTTCATATTGTTGTTTACTGTTTAAATCATTAAAATATGTTTAATGCTTGATTACTCAATACAATACAATAAAATACTTTTTCATTTTAATTTCAACTTAAATATGAAAATAAGAGGACTAAATTCAATCTGCCCCGCCTTCGACTGAACCTAACCTGCGAGAAAAATCGCCCCGTGAGCGGAGAACATACCGCACAAAACGTTTCGGCTTTGTGTCCCTCTCGTCTTGAATAATGCACAAATTAAAAGTTAAACGTGAACAAATTAGCTTGTGAACGTAACCAAAAGATACTAATTAAAATGGCAACAATGCATTATAATCAACAAGGCCGCTAACTGCCTATGTTTTGGGTCGTATAGAAATGTCTCATGAACGCACATCATTTTATTATTGAGTTGACGAATATCATGTTTTTATGTTGCCCAAACTGGATATTTTAATAGGTGGTAATAGTGCTTTAAAACATGGCGTGCATTGGATTTGTTTTGTATTTACTACAGCGGAGTGTTGCCCACCAAAAGTTCTTGATCAACCTCTTTCTACATATTATTTATTTTACTTTTGTTATCCTGTGCACGTTTTTTTCTGGAAATACAAACGAATCTCTTTTCAGCCAATTACCATTTTTAAGGGTTTTTCATCCTTATGTCATGTTCCTAGTCAAAATATTTTTGAAAATCCAGTTTTTAAGTTTGAGATGTCAAATTATTTTCTTTTATTTTTTTTCTCCTGCTGTCTGAATGTATTTTGAACGTTTGTAAACCTTAATGACTTAAAATTTGTGAATGATACCTATATGTCGTATTGTTAACATTTTTTATTTAACTGGAAATAGACATAATCTTTAGGGTTCCTAACTTTTTCAAAGAAACGGCATTGCTAGTAACGCTGAAGTAATTTTTTATGAGCTTGTCCTATCACCCAATATCCCTGGCTTTTCACTATTTTTCCAGATTTTAAAATTTTTATGACTTTTAGAATTTCCCAGCAGTCTTTAAGGAATGAACTTTATTATTAGTACAAATACACTTTATATTGTTCGTGACTAAATTGAGTTTGTTAGATAGTGAGATGAGGCGTTTTCATTAAATCTGTAACTGAATCTAGATATACAAGCTCTTAAAATTTTCATTCTATAAAATTAAGTAACAAAAGAAACAACTATTCTTTTTGGGGATTCGAGTTCTATATATTTTTATTTTCTAACGACACCATCTCCTGGGTAAAGCTACGGTTTCCTAAGAAACCGGTGCCGTTATTTAGCCGCTGTAATTTACGTAAATGAAAACAGTCGTAAAAGAACGGTGACCGGAGTTGTCCACTTAAGACGACGGTGATGAGCGTATTCCAGAGGAGAATTATTCAAGCATAGTCCCGATGCTATTCCACAGATTCTGTTTTAACTGGCCTTTTCTATACTCTTTGCTCCTAACAAGTTTCATTCATCATTAGCCTCCCGACGTCCACTGCTGGACATAAGCCTCCCCAAGTGTTTTCCATTCTTCTCTATTTTGCGCGGTTCCAATCCAGTTTGTGGTTATTCGCTTTATATCATCCATCCATCGGGTTGGTGGTCTCTCTACACTTCTTTTGTCAGCTCAAGGACTCCGTTCTAGTAATTTCTTCGACCATCTTTCTATTATGTCTCAATTCCTCGTTTCGAACTCTGTCCCACAGGCTCACACCTATCATTGCTCTCTCCATTTTTCTTTGTGGTACCTGTAATTTTGTTATGGTTGCCTTTGTCAGTGTGAAAGTTTCTGCTCCATACGTGATCACCGGTAATATGCACGTGTTAAAAGTTTTACGTTTTAGACTGTTAGGCATATCACTTTTAAGGACATTTCGTAGCTTTCCAAAAGCAGCCCATCCCAAAGAGATTCTCCTTTGAAGCTCGTTCGTCTGGTTATTCCTGCCGATACTGACCTAGAATTTATTAATATTTAAACCGTATCCTTTTTTATGGACATTTATTCTGTCGATCAGATTTTGCAGCTCTTCGACCGTACTCGCTATGGTGACTGTATTGTCGGCGTATCTCAAGTTATTTAGGGGCCTACCGTTGGTTTTTATTCCCGTCGATTTACCTTCCAATGCTAACTGGAAAATCTTAAACAACTTTACAAAACAAAAATTAAAATAATCTAGAACACGACACCATCTCACACATTCGATGGGTCATTATAGTTTAAAATCAAAATATACCCGGAATTATACAGTAATGCACCTAGCAAACACAAAACAGTCAATTCCGATAATTTAACCTCATCTGTGATTGTGCGATTTGATACATTCTTCTTCATTCTCTATTGATTTTAAATATTGCTAGTAAAAAAAATACAAAAATCGTTTCATGTTTGGCTGCTTTTTCCGCGTTTTCTTTACACTCGGGTTAATTTTAATGATTTGATTTGCTCATTTAGAAAGGAAAAAAGCAAATGTGCGTGCAATCGATGTAAGAAAAAGTAGGTGTAAACGATTTTTTTTTAAATAACTTACTGAAGTGACTTCTGAACAGGGCAACGATGTATAAAATGTAAAGAACAGAAGTCGCATTGTGTATATTTTTTTCTGCTGGTATTAAATCGTTTCCATTTTGATACAAAACGAATTCGGCGCCAAAAATTTGGATTTTGTGCAGTTTGACGAGAACCAATTAAAAAAATATTGTATGTAACGTGCATTGTGAATGCTGTGAAAGCTCCACGATTAATTAATTGGTGTCTAATGTAATCGTAAATTATTATTATTTTTACCCAAAAATGATAAAATATTCCACGAACGTAGTTAAATTGGTGTGAAAAATGTTATTGAAATGAAACCTGTACTTTTAACATTGCAATCTGAATTATTTTATGGTTAAAAGTTCTTAAATGCAGCTAATCACAAATTTATATTTTTAATAAAAAAAAAAATGTAATCGTTGTGTAGCAAAACGGAAACTACAGGGTTTACAAAAAGTAATAGACTATTTTCAAATTACGCGGGATGTTCAGAAGCTACCAGAATTTCGAATTTTGGACATCCCGTAATTGCAAAAAATAAATGGACGAACTAATTGTTAATTGTACATATCTAGACTGACTTTGTGTATTTTGTTGTATAATAGAAATGATAAGTATCTTTTAATCGTGCAAACAATTTTTTAATACCGTGGTAGGTAGGTTAGTGTTTACCATTTTCTTTTTTGTATCGAAAGACTACATTTAAATTTAGAATTGGATTCAAAGAAGTTGACCAAAACTTCGATATCACGTATATAGGTTCAACAGACATTCTAGAATATTTGTTACACAATTTTATTGCGCAAATTTTTACAAAAATACATTTTTGTATACATACAACTAGCGGACCCGGCAGACGTTGTTCCTGTCCGAACATTAGCTTGCCTGCTTTGGGAATATAACTATCAAACTCACCGAATACTATGAATTCGACACTAATATTGGCGTTTTCAATAGTTTTTATATTTCATCCCCTTCCCACCCCTTTTGTGTGGGTGCTAACGTTATGGGAAATGTCACTAACAAACTCAGCGTCACTGAAGACTATGAATTCGACACTAATATCAGACTTTTTTGTTAGTTGTTATATTTCAATCTCCTCTCGCTCCTTTCGTAGTGGCTTATCAGGATAAAAACTACCATATCTCTCAAGTTGGAGAAGTCAATACACATTTACGAAATTTAATTAAAATCGGATTATGAATTCGACACTATTATCAGCCGTTTTTTATAAAAGTTTTTATATTTCATTCCCTTCCCACTCCTTTTGTTGATCGCTACCAATCTTCACAGGACACCCGCTGGGCTAATCTGAAGATTGCCTAAAAATTTCATTAATCGAAGTGCTTGGTACTCTTTCATTCTCTTGGTTATCAAATTTAATTTCTGTTCCTTTCAACTGCGCCTTTGTAGTTCCGTTGCTCCATTCTTTTCACAATATCCATGAAAAACAAATAATCTCGACTGTCGCCGAACCATTTTCAAGTAATTATTTTATTTGCTTGTATTTTTTTAATTATTGTATACAATTCATTCCTCTCAAAAAATTTTGCATTTATAAAACATTAAAATTTATTATTAATTCAAAGCTAACTGAATATAGAATGTTGATTTGTCATTTTTAATGTTTATAAAAACATTCATGGGATATTTAGAAACAGAAAATGTTTGTCGAATATTGAAAGACATTTAAATTTGTTTGAAATGAAAGATTTATTTGTAGCTTTTTAAATTTATGAAATTTTATTAAAGGGAATTTTGTAATTTTATAACAGCTTCATAAGTGTATAGAGCGGATCCATAATTAATTAATAACTATTAAAATAACATTGAAATAATCATCGTACTTAGATTTCGTAATGGTATTAAATGTTATTATAACTATGGCTAAGGTTTTACCACTTTAACTAGTAAATGAATTATGACTTGCATTAAATAAAATAATTTAATTTAAAATCTATAAATTAAACACAACTACAAGCAAGCTAGCTTTGAACTGATAATTTATTTAATAAAAAAAATGCGTATTTAGAGATGAAAATGACTAAAAAATTATTTAGCTTACCTATAGTTTTTTTGTGTACGTTTATAATATCTCAACACGATAATTTTGTGAATAATTTTAAAGCCATCCGGCTATAAAGGGCTTGCTGCAAGGTGTGGCAAAAAAATTTCTAAACTGTTCATAATGTAAAAATCTAATAATTTACGTTTGAAAGGTGGAACCACAGACAGAGGGAGTAGGCGTGAAAACCGATAGAGGAATAAAAAGAGAAAGCTGCATAAGAGAATTTCCCTTTCCGTTTAGCCGCGATTGCGCATTAAAGAGCATTTACATGATAAGGCTCTGTTGTCAGTGAATTATTATTGTTTTGGGTATGAAGGTAATACAAAATTCTATTTAAAATGACGAAAACTTGTTTGTTTAATATGTCAATCAGAATATCAACTCCATTTCAAAAACGTAGTTTGCACGTGTGTTCTCTCTATGGGTAACGTGCACGTGACGTTACAGTTTGAGTTTATATCTATCTTTTAAAAAGTGGCCTCAGTACAGGTTACATAAACCACTTAAATAGTCTTTAAAAATCACTAACAATATTGTTCCTTAAATCTAAATAATGGTCAAAAAGCTCGCTCTAAACTCAAAAAAGCTCAGAAAACCGAAATCGTTAACCTAACACACATAACTTTATGAAATATGTGTCATTTGTTGTACGTCTCCCTTTTTGCTGATGTCAAAAAGTGGCCATGTGCTGTGCGTCACCCATTTATACATTGTTCCCAAAAATATGGCATTCTCCGAAAGTTAGGTATATATCTTTTGGTCTAATACAAGTATTTGTACATATCCAGATTTCATACAGACGAAATGACAAGAAAAAAGTGGATTAAATCGTTATCAATCAAAACTATTAACCTTAAAACACTGTATGTACATGCTCAAGACAAGGATAGTGTAATCCCTTTATGCAACTTCTCCATATATTCCTCGATTCCTATATGTCTATGGATTGAACTACTTAAACTAAAAAGTCTTGTTATTTTTTTTATAACCAACTATAAACTTTTAGCTCTTTTTGTGCAACAGTAAAACAGTAAAAGAAATTTTTATGTTTGTAGAAATATCCTACAGGTTTATATGATCGGTTGTGATTTTTGTAAGAAAACTAAATATAAAAATTTCAAGTTGCTACACCCTGTTTAGGTCCGTTTTAGACTGTATATGAGATAACCTTAACTATTTTTCGTTATAGAATAATCAATTTACAAACGATTATCCTACTTTTTTTTTATTTTTAATATATCTTCATCATCGTTAGTTTAAAAAAAATATTTTGAACAAATCATTACAGGAATGTTATGTATAAATTATATTGTTACATATTTATAATAATGTTTTGTTCCTAATTGATACTTACATTTGAAAGAGGCACTCGAGTGACGATAAAGATGAAAGACCTGTCTATACGTCACCCGAAGTAATTGTGATTATTATTCCGAGGTTTTTAAACATGAGGTAAAAGTCACAATGAAAGTTCTATTCAAACAGGTTCCCAGCTGGTAAAATTTGTTAAATAAAAAATGTCTTACAGCCTTATGTGTCTTTCTGTAAAAATATCCTTGCATTTATGAATTTTTTTTAGTGAAATTTAAAAATACAGATATCTAGTGAAAGTTACCACCTTTATCTTTGACGATGAGAATTGTAGACATAATACCAAGAAAATTGTTAAAAGAAAAATATTAATATCACAAAGAAATTCGATACCACAAATATTTTATCTCTTAACCAATTAAAAGAAATTAGTTTCAGCTTACAGTTTCATGAGTAAAAGTTGCTTTATAAAAACAAAAAATATTTTAGGATGTACCTCATGTTTTAAAGCTGTTTATGCCTTTTTCAAATATGTAATAACTATTGTAGCCTGTGTAAAAAGCAAAATGCCAGAATTACGAAAGTATAAATCTCACGATTGTCTATATTTTAGACATAAAAAGGTTAGATAGAGAGCGGTAGTACTCTAAATTAAATTGTCCAATGTCAGGGCAATACGTCTTACTGTAGAGGCATCCTTAACAATAGGGTATTCTACTATGTTTGAAAAAGTACTTCAACATGTTGATTTTCCTAATAAAAAGCCACAAAAAAATTTATTTCAGCAAAATAAACACGCGTTCTTGTCATAAAACTAAATTAAATTTAAAATATTTTTTATTCCCGCGAAAACGCTGTCAGCCATTATGGTGACGTAATATTGGTAAAAACAACAGTCGTGTTCAACGTTAACAGCTATATGCAACCAACATTGAATCAATTTTTGGCAGATTCGTACTATCTGCTTTTACAAAACCGGCTTGCATTTTAATAAATAAACAGGTAAAATGAAATGCACTGACGAAAGAACATATGTACCTAGCTGTTTACACTGAACTGATTGCCTATATAACGTCACACCATGGTGGCTCGTGGTCACGTGATATACAGATTAAAAATCACGACTTTTTGATTTGTATTAAAGATCATAAAGAAAACTTTAAAAAAGAACTTGCACTTTTATTTACTGTATTGATTGAATAAAAAATATGTTAATGCTTTAGTATACGGTATAATTAATTCACCAACCTGGCAGATAATAATCAGTTTGTGCTTAGAGCACACCTTCATTGATAAAACATCGCTATGTAAATTCATTTTTAATTGTTACGACCACATTTTCCTTCCATCAATGACTTCATCATTATTAAACAGATTTTTTCTTTTCACCATACTCTAATTTGCTTTTGGAAAACTGTGAAACGCGATATCTCTTCCTATACCATACTTTGATAGTCATTTACTCAACATTTTCTGATCGTTTTCTTCACTAATTTATTTATTTTTAAGAATCCTACCACATTTGGAATAAAAAATAGTAATAATTTATTTATGCTTCTACGTACTAGTCGCCATTTTTTTTAGTACGCTTGAAATCCGCATCAGCGCATGCTATTCTGTACCTCCCAATTAGATACTGTCAAGATGGTGGCCTGTAGGCATACTATGTATTCTGTCGCTTGATATTGTTGATACAATTTTGTTTATTGAACTGAATATTTGCTTAACTTCATTTAAAATACTTGCTGGTTGTTTGTGGTTTGGAATCAATATTACAGTATTTATTTATTTTTTTGTGTACGTCTTGTATGCCTACAGGCCGCCATTTTGAATGTCACGTGTTCTGGAATACCTAATAGGCAATAATAAATTCGAGGTGGGTACTTTACAATGAATAACATTGTACCATTTTTAGTGGCCGATACCACATAATAACCAATTTTCGTTCTGAGAAGAAGTCATTCAGTGGTTTTCAATTATTTGAAAAGTTGAAATATTGTGATTCAAAATAGTTTTTAAATAAATCTTCCTGTTTTTGTACTCGTAATGACAAACGTTACACACCAACCGGTATAGTAGTGTGAAAAAGGGATAGGATTTCTGTGTAGGAGATTTTACAAGTAAATGAACTTCGACGGGCTTTCACCAATGCTGTGTCAAGATTACTAATCTAAAGTGAAAATCGTGTAAATTAAAATTTTAAAGTAAATGTTAATGTATTATTTGAGCACTCAGTCATCAGAAAAAAAAAAGAATTATACACAACAATTCTGGCATTTATCTAAGATTTATCGCATGCTTTAATTAATCAATTTTAAAAAATATTGACCAAAATAAAAATCCTGCGTTCACCATTTTCTGTTGTAAAAAAATCATTTACATTATTTAAAAATAAACAATAACCAATTTTGTACATATGAAAATTACCTGGTCTTAATGTTGTGTATATATTTAAATAAAAAAAACCTCAAAATAGTGCTTTATTTTGTAAGAAGAAACAAAATTTTGTGCTGAAATGAATTATTAGCTACTAAGTAATTTTAAAACGAGATTTTTTGTTACTCGATTTGATAACAAAAAAAAAATGCTAAATTTTACCGAAACAAAATTGGATGGTTTAATTTTAACGTTTATTCTACAAGTGTCAAAAATTCGCCAGCATTTGGAACTTATTTTGCACTATGTATGTTAATTATACAAATATAAAAATGTGATTATATACAAAGTCTATTATTTCATCCTTTTCCCAAATTAGTTCCTTTTCAAAATATATTTTCTGATTTCAGAATAGATTGTCTTCTATTTCAAAAATAATCGGCAAATTTTTTAAACTTGGTATCGTCACCCACTTATAGATCGCTAGAAGTTGGTAGTTAAATTAAAAATTATTACATAGATGGCACTATAATAAAAACCTAATAAAGGTTACAAAAAATATTTGCACAAGAACTGATGGTACATAACATCAGATCTGTGAAAAAATTTCTCCTCACATTTATTTAGCAATGTTTTAGATAAACTAATAAAGGAAAACAAAATATTGAGATTTAATAAAATCTAAAGAAAACGCAAGAGCAGGAATAAACACAACCAAGTCAAAACCAAAACTTTCTTATTTGAGCAGCTTTGTCTGTTTCAAACCGTGTCTGGGACTTCTCATGAGTAGTAGTAGTTTAAATAGCTAACAATGACATTGTCGTCAGTGTAGTGCCATTAGAGCACTTACCTTTAAACGGTTGTTATTTTGAATAAGTTTGACCGACCGTTGATGTGAACAATATTATTCATTGCTTATCTATTGTTTTGTCACGCTTATCAGCGAATAGCTGGCGTTATTACCGAACATTTCGTGTTAGTGTAGATCGCTGAACTCACGTAGCGACCTAAATCAACCTAACCATATACAGGCCTTCAAGAGTACCAAAAACCAAAGTGTGTTTACCAGTTACCAGTGTGTAAAGCATAGGCTACTACTAGCGTACAAGTTAGAAGCCTAAATTTATGCATTAAGTAGCTGTTGCCTGCAACTTCGTCGAGGAGGTTGTCGTCGATATTTGACGTTTTTCTTTAAAATTTGTACTGAGTATAGACTTGGTACCAGGATAACAGAAACGTGAGGTGTCGTCGGTAGTTGACGTTTTTCTTTCAAATTTCTACTGAGTCTGGTTTTTTCTGATTTATTTATGGACATTTTAGATGGGTAAATGGGTTGCTCAAATTATTTAATAACGTTTCTGTGTGATCAAGGCTTACCTCCGAACATCCCGAATGCACACGAAAGCTCTTTAAGTACACACGAGGATATTTAAATTGGTTTGAATGTTTATCTCTCGCGCCGAAAGACTTTCTCCGTTAACTTTCGCATCTGCCCGTTATCTATGACAAGATTACATAGATAGAAATTCTAATATCTGAATAAAAACTCTAAATGTGCCTTTTTGTCAGAAAAACGCTTTTAAAAATTCAAGGCATACTTAAAAAGCTTGTTAGCCAAAGCAATTTATTTTCAAAAGGTGGCTAATAGAAATGAGAGCAAATGAGGGGGGAGATTGGTTTTTTGAGAATATACACTGCATTCATTTGAAAAGGACCCACCCTTTATATTTCAGAAATGCGACATATTAGAATGAAATGCCGAAACACGTTAACTTTTAACTTGTGTTGCCTTTGATACCAGCCTTCCATTATTTAATCGTTGTTTAAAATTGGCTTTTTTTAAACTTTTTATACGCTCCCGTATTATGTTGACAATTCAAAGTCATATTAACAGTGACAAAAACAAAAATGACAATTAAAAAAAGTCATAGTTATAATTACAATAACAGGATTCAGTTTTGTGGGGCATATAACTTGATACCTCACGCCATTTGAAAAAATTTAAGGGATATCTTCAGTAGGAAGGGGGTGAATCTGAAGTTTATCACATTAGCGCTAAAAAGTGTCCACCTCAAGTTAAAAGTTGACATGTTTGGGCATTTCATTCTAATATGTCACATTTCGGAAATATTAAGGGTGGATCCTTTTCAAATGAACACATTGTATAGAAAAACTAATGGATTATTTGAAGAGAGTGGACAAAATAAACTCAAGGAGAAAAACAGTAAAACATGTAGAAGAATCAGCCAAAAGCTCTTGCGAAATTGCTAACTTTGAAATGCCATGGCATAACAGATCTTAGTAATGGTAATTACCTAAAAAATACTACTGGTAGTCTGAATAGGTATAAAATGAAACTATTTTTGTCAAATATTTTATTAAAAAAATAGATAAGTTATACCTAAATATATTTTACCCTGGATTTTATTTTCGCAAATAAATAGCTATCTACCAGGTAAAGGGTGCACGTTCTCTTAGAATCCTGACCCCGAATTTTTCCCATTCGTCAGCCTGTATCCAAAGTTCATGAGCAGTCTCTAAACATGACATGATGCAAGCTCCTTTCCACGCAACCATTGATGGATCCATATCTCTAGGATTTGTTACTATGTCGAGTTGTTCAGCTCGATATAAATAAGGAATTTGAAGGGAGATCCTATTTTGAAGCCAAGTACCAATACCTAAAAAATCAAACAAATTATCAATAACTGTAGAGATTTATTAGTCCCTACTCCATATTTAATAGAAGCACATATCACTGCTAAATTGAAGCAAATTGGTTAATGTATCATAAGGCTATATTTCACTGAGATAACGAGTTATCGTAACCAGTCGCTGCCATTAACAAAATATATACAGCTCTATAGAGAGTATCTCACTTGGTGTCCGGTTGGTTACTCAACCAGCACAGACTCGTGCACAAAATATTACTGGAAGAGTGGTAGCGCAACCAAGCTGGCGGCGACAGCATTAATTAGTATAGTGTAGTAACGTCGTATGTACTCGGACGCTAGTTGCGCTGCCAGTGACGTCCCCTCTGCAGTGCAGGGTTGCAAGGTCTCTTATTTATTAAAATTTTAAACGTCATTGTTCAGATAAAACTACAGGGAGGTATAAGTTTATCCTTCGCCATAGAAAACGAAGGAAAGGACTGTTGGTGTGGAATAAATATGTTAGAATTTCGAAAATAAAAAAAATAAAACATAGAACAATTATTTACCCAGGAAAGATTCAACAATAATAAATATAAAGAAATTCATATCGATTGATAGGTAGAACATACATACATACATACATATAGTCATGCCTTTTTCCCGTAGGAATAGGCAGAGACCACTTCCATCCACTTGCTACAGTTCTTGCACACATCTTTTGCCTCTTCTACTTTCATCAGTGCTCTCATGCATGCTCGTCGGTTGTTGGTATTCTTGACCTGGCCTTTCTTCAAAATAATGTTGATCTGATCGAGATATGTTTGCCGAGGTCTACCACTACCGACTTGTCCATTCACACTCTCCTAATAAATTTGTTTTGTCAATCTTCCTTCATCCATCCTTTCTACGTGTCCAAACCATCTAAGCATTCCTTTATCTATCTTTGTAACCACATCTTCTTTTACACCACAGCATTCTCTTATCCCACTATTTTTTACTTTATCCAACCGAGTCACTCTGGCTATACTTCTCAGAATACTCATCTCCGTAGCATTAATCCTATTTTCATGCTTCTTTTGCCAAACCCAACATTCACTACCATACATAAGTGTAGGAACCAACACACCTCCATGAACAGCCAGATGTGCCTTTTTTGACACTTTCTGGCTGTTCATAAAGCTATGCAGTCCCCCATTCATCTGTTTTCCTGCCAACATCCTTCGCTCAATGTCACTGTCATACTTTCCATCTCTCGTAAACTTTGAACCCAAGTACACAAATTCATTTACTTGTAGATTTTATTACCTGAAAATTTCATTCCACCTCCAACTACCAGAATACATCCATACATTTTTCTCTTAATTTCCTCATTGGGACACCTGTCGATGCTCTGAAGTACTGCTTGATCCAAGCTCAAAATTTGTCCTGGATTTGTGACAAATTCTTTGATAGAAGCTGGCATAACAGGATCCATTGCATCTACCACAATATCATCTTCATTTGGATTGTTCTGTTGATTGTCCAAATAACTGTCATTTAGTAAGTCTGCATTTGCAGTATCCAAACTTTCTTTGATACCCTTTTTTCTTATGTCTCTTAGATATATCTCATCATGTGGATCTTCTGGATCTCCTGTTGATATTTTCTGTGTGTGTATAGATTTAGGGCCTGTAATGGCAAACAATTCTGGACTAAAGAGACTTAATGGTGCAACAATACATTCATCACCAACTTGAATGGTAAATTGATAGGATGGCATGTCAGGCTGCTTTAAAATAAAAAACTTCTCTTGGGAACCACAAACATCCAAATTTACATGACAAAAGTCTTCTTTCAATTTTCTCAGCAACATGGTATCTAATTTGTTTTTGTCAGAGCATTCTTTATAAGGAAATGCACATTTTTGAAGTAGCCAGAAGAATATTTGAGTAATGTCGCCTCCTCCATAATCTAATCTTACTCTAAATAAAAAACAAGATAATTGAAAAAATCTCAATTACTGAAATAATGAAAAAATATTTTGTTTATTTAAAAAGCATCTCAAAATATACCTGGTGTTTTGATGACAAATTCCATCTTCCACACAAGAAACTGACGTTTTTTGGTCACCAACATCAATTACACAAGCATAACTTAATCCAGAACCAAAAGTTGCTGCAACATGATCTTGTACTAAAAAACAACTTCCGAAACCCATTTTGCATAAAAGAAGATACATTAATTCCCTTAGATATGCTCTATTGTATACATCTGGAATAACAAGTACTGCTTTATAATATTTTAAATCCTTATGATTAATTTGAAAATTTGTTTCTAATATGTAAGTCCATATTGTTTCAAGATCTGCCATTACTGCTGTGAGTGAACCACCTGAAAAATTTATTAATTATTAAATTAAAATAACAACTACGCAAAAAAATAAGTGATGTAGCAAAAATATTAATAAATTAACCTAAAATTGGCAAATATTCTACAATTTAAAATTGTGATTTATACAGAACTTGTTTTAAGTTATAAATAATGTACTTGCCTGGTCCTAAATGAACATTAAGTTCTCCTCTCTTATATGGAAAATGAATATTATAATCTAGTTTTGGATCTAATGGAAGAATGTCATTACCAATTACTAAATCTGATTCTGGTTTAACCCATTCTCCTCCATTGCTGCTTACTAATTCTGGTTCAGATCGTCGATTAAAAGCTGCAATTTGTTGTGGTGGAGTGGCATATCTTCTTCTACCATCTGATTGCAAACAAGACTGTAAAGTATGAGAAACTGCCAATCTTGCTTCCTCTAATTCATGTATCTGAGTTGTATCTACTCTCTCTGGTAAAAAACTATCTTTGTATTCAAATCCTGTTGGTATCCTTCTTCTTGCAATAGCATGTAAAGTTGTGAGAGGGTTTAAATCAGATGCTCTTCCTATTCTCAGATTTAATGAGCCCGGGTGAATGACTATTATACTTTTTGAATGTACTTGCTCCACGGGAACATCTGTAGGTGTAGCTCCTAGAGTCATTATACAAACATATAAAACTGATGTTAAATGTAAAAAAATATGACAAATTTAACTTAAAAAAAATAAGAAAATAAACATATGTTTATGCGCCTTGTACTTGCTCCACATGCACTTTTGTAGATGTACCTCTTAAACTCATTATGTAAAATTTATAAAGCTGCTGTAATTTGTAAAAACGAGTTCACCGTTATAGCTAAAGTAAAAAACATGTTATATGTTAGAAAAGTAATTAACTACTAAAAAAATTAATAATTTATGTATAACCTGATACAGAGATATCTTGTCTCTGCCTGATATAACAAAGTTTTGTTTACAAAGGAATTGACTTAAATTAGATACAAGATTCTTCTGTTTATCTCTTTGATGTTTGATGAACTACTAGATGCGGTATCCACCCAGCAGATTAATTGGTAGAAGACAGATGACATTTAAAGAAAGAAGAAAATTTTAACCAAAAAAATCAAACTTCTGGTTCACATTTAAACATTTAATTTAATCTTTGATTATAAATATAAAACATCATACATGAAATTATGGCATTTATAAATAAAGATTTTTTTCGATTTTGAAATCGTAGAAGAACCTATAAAAGTAAATTGCAAAAGTGTGATAAAGTCCTTTGTCTAAGAGCACACACAATATTCTAATATTTTTTACACTACTTGTTAAACTGGTACCATTTTGCAATAAGTATCTACAAAAATACTTTAATTTTTATTTTGTATTAAAACAAATTTGAATCAAAATAGTTTGAAGGATAAAAAACATCTTAACTTATACCTTAAATGATAAGTACACATACTTAAAATTAAATGTGCTCAAGTTCTGGTGGAATGGTAATTTTATTTGATATAGCAAATCTCTTTAGAGCTTCATATCTGTCTTTTATTTCCCCCATTTCAGTTCTGAGAGATGCAACATCATCTTGCATTGTTTCCGTGTCTTTCCATTCATGTGTTTTCTCTATTTCTAACTCATCTTTTTGTTCAATTCTCTTTATTCTGCATGATGCTGCGTATCCTCTATTTTTTAGTGTTCTTCTCCTCTGTTTCATTTGAACAATTTCTTCTCTAGAAAGGCCCCTTAACTTTAATTGTCTGTTAAGGTCTCTCACAGAAATGCTTACAAGTTCATCATCTGAAATATCTACAATTGGGGGCGGAGATAAAGGTGCCTGCAAGAATATACTAATAAACTATAAACTAATACACATATTTTGATATACATGGTCGATATTTATGGTTAATCATTAAGTAATTAAAATTTGTTAACAGTAACTTATTATTTGCTTACAAGTTTTCCACTTTTTTTTGGATGATCGGATGCCATTTTTTAAGTTTTGGAGGAATAAAAATAAATTCTTCAGTAGTTTTTATCAACGAAACTACCTTCGCCGTTTTTATTAACGCTGATGCTTTGGGAAAATGTGCAAGTCATGCTTACATCATGTTCTTTGTTCCCAATTGAGCTTAAACATGATCAATAAAATAATTAAAATACACTTATTTGAAGTCGTTTACATACATAATTTTTATTATAATAAAAAATGTAAATTGTACAAGTTTTATTTATATTGGGAAAGTTAAAATATGTATCTGTCTTAGTATACGTAGTACACACTGGGAAATGTAAAATTGGTTCATAAAATTCCTACGACAGGTACATCTTCCAGATTTTTTAAGGGTATTTAGATGTAGGTATGTGTTTTTAAAAGTTGTACTATTATCATTAATAATTTTAAATTATTAAATATTTTTACATGTTCACACAACTTGTTCGGTTCTTTAGACAGAATTTTTTTAAGATACGCTTCTTTTTTTTCTAACAATGGCCTTCATTTTTATAAAATCCAGTTAAAAAGGTCACTGTCATTTGTGTTTATATTGGAAAATAGGAAGATAACCTTATTTGTAAGAAGTAGAAAAAGCCAAATTTAAATTATACATAAAAATAACACTACATAATGAAGGTACATGTAAAAAACTGGAAAGGTGTAGCTACTTGGAGGTGGGTAGCTAACGACGACAACTGTGGAATTTGTAGAATGCCCTTTGATGGTTGTTGTCCAGATTGTAAACTTCCTGGAGACGACTGCCCTTTAGTATGGGGTCAATGTTCACATTGTTTTCACATGCATTGTATCGTTAAATGGTTGCAGTCCCAACCTGTTAATCAACAATGTCCAATGTGCAGGCAAGAATGGAAATTTAATAATAAATAATTTTTTATTTTATTTGTATCTTCATTCTGTGATTTTAAGTTAGTTTAATTAAAAAATATTTAAATTAAATGTACTGATAGTTCTGATGTATTGTAAGTTATAATTCCATTTATTTGTTCAGTGACATTTATTGTATAGATATAACTTGAAATGTAAGGATTAAGTAAGATTTTTTATAATATTGTCATACACCAACTAAAATTTTTACTCATATTTTATATTTATGTCAATGGAAGTATCTTTCTGATAATTAAATTTCTATTCCTCAGCTATTTAAAATTTTTATTAATTCAGAGACAACTTTAATATTAATGCTGTTTCCTAAAACCATATATTTTTTTCTATCACTAATTAAAGATGGAAAAATAAAACAATCTGGAAAACACATCAATCTACAAATTTCTCTGGGAGTAAAAAATCTTAAACCCAATGACTTAAGCAAATCTAAGTTTAAGTTATTATCCAAGTTTGAAGTATTTATTTTATTTAACACTTCTGATACTTCTTTCTCTGTTTTGGCAGTAAAAACACTACCAGTGCCTTCTATATATCTTCCATAAGATTTTGTAAAGCAACATGATCTCTTGGAATTTTTGTAACAGATATCTAAAATGTTTATATACTTTAATAATATTTTCTCAGAAAGAAAATACTTGGGATCAACATTTTCTTCTAAAATACTTTCTATAGAAAAACACTTCTGTTCTTTTAGACCATTTGGAAAATGCTCCATCTACAATGTAATTAACATCCAGAAATAATTAGAAATACAGATTTAATAAAAAACTTATTCTTACCAATGGCCCAGTTTTAAAAGAAAATCCTGGAAATTTTTTAGCTAAACAATAATATCTATGTCTAGAATTTGGAATACCTATTTGATGAGGACTTATTATAAATTCCTGATACTCATATCCATTATTAGAGAGAGTAGTAATAAGTATGTTTCTCATTTCTGAATTTTCAAACCCTTTAACGTTTTCTATGAGTAATTTTGTTATATCTAAATTGGGAAGAAGATTTAATATGTGAAGAAATGATGCTGTTCTCGGATCACTTATGTCATTTTTTAAACCATTTCGTGTAAAGGGCTGGCATGGAGGAGACATTAATATTGTATCTACATTTAACTTTTTTATAAATTCTGTGGTTAAGCCTTCAATGTTAATATTTTGCAGCATCGTTTGTGGAAAATTTAGAGTGTATATATTGTTGGCTATGTTGTTAATTTCCATGGAAGCTTTAATCGTGCCTTTGACATTACTGTCTAAAAAAAAAGGTTATAAAATCAGTCTTAACATAAAATGTTTTTAATACCTTTTAATGCTAGGTGCATACCACCTATGCCACTGTATAATTCTAAAACATTCATCTTTCTATTTTTGATTTGGAATATGTTGCTTCCAAGTATGAACATTCAGAACATTCATATTTAATATTTTTCACATTCTTAAAACATCTATTTTGGAACAGTTTTTGAAATTATTTAAGAGGTTATGTTTGTATTACTGTTAAATGACAGATCACGCAACAACGTCTTCATTTTTGGGTATTAACTTAAATTACTGGTATTAATTTATCTACAACAATAGCACTTACTAATGAAATTTAATTTAAATGAATTAAAATTAAACATGTCTAAGAAAAAAAATCATTAAAAAATTCTTTACTTGAACGTTTAGTCATTTAACATCATGAGAGACCAACAAAAAGTAGAATTTTTTTAAATGTCTTATTGACAATGTCACTTTTTAGTATGTTCTACAAATTTGGATAATATGAATTTTGAGTCGTATATCTAATTATTAAGTCAATTTCAATAAATTTATTTAACGTATGATTGGATAGCGAAAATAACTAACGCACGCAATTGTAGAAGATAAAAGTCAATGAAACATTATTATGATTTTTAGTTTTTTGTTTTTCCATAAAAAGAGATTAAAAAATGTTCAGAAGTAGAAGTTGGTTTGGTGGAGGATGGGGCAGGCCGAAAAATTTACATTCCTTAGAACATCTAAAATATCTTTATAATGTTTTATCAAGAAATCAAACAGTCTCAGAACATAATAGAGGATTATTAGTTGAATCACTAAGGTCTATTGCAGAAATACTTATTTGGGGAGACCAAAATGATTCTTCTGTATTTGAGTAAGTTATAGAATATTTCAATGATATCAATATAACTGTATGGTTATGTATTTAACATTTATTAAGTTTTACTTAGCTTGCCAAAAATGGGATAAAATTTAAACCTTTACCTATTTTCAGTTTCTTTTTGGAGAAAAATATGCTCTCATTTTTTTTGAGAATTATGCGTCAACGAAGTGGAGGATCTAGTTTTGTATGTGTTCAACTTTTACAAACACTTAACATTCTTTTTGAAAATATTAGAAATGAAACTTCACTTTGTAAGTATTCTTCTCATCTATTCATATTTTCTGTTGTAACATTACTTTTAATATGTTTAATTTAAACATGATACTCATACATATTACAATTTTAGATTATCTTTTATCAAATAATCATGTAAATTCAATAATAGTTCACAAATTTGATTTTTCTGATGAGGAAGTGATGGCTTACTACATATCCTTTTTAAAAACATTAAGTTTAAAACTAAATGCACATACAATTCACTTCTTTTATAATGAGGTAAGTTGATGATCATTGACATTAGATTTTCAACCATTTTTCCAGGGTAAACAAAAATAAGTGTAGGGAAAGCCACGTTTGATTTATCTTCAAACATGTTTTAGTCAATAATCTACAATTATGTTCATGTTTGTAGCACACAAATGACTTTCCTTTGTATACAGAAGCCATAAAATTTTTTAATCATCCAGAATCAATGGTAAGAATTGCTGTGAGAACATTGACACTGAATGTGTACAAAGTGGAAGACATTAGTATGTTAGCCTTTATCAGGGATAGAACAGCTGCTCCATATTTTTCAAATATAGTTTGGTTTATTGGAAAACACATTCAAGAGTTAGATTTTTGTGTTAGAAATGATGCAGAGTAAGTAAAAGTTTAAAAAATGAAATTAGATATTAAAAAAACAAAGCACTTGGAAAAGCAGTTTGATGTAGATTTTCTTTAAAAATTATATAGTTAATAAACTTGTTTATTTTAAGCAACACATTTATCCATTTGCTTTTTGTTAAAGGTACACCTATTGGCTACAACAATTTCACTTAAAATTATGAAACATGGCAGTCAAAAGCCAATATTTAAATTTCAAGTTATGAATTTTTAAGTTGAAATGCACACAACATTAAATCATACAAATTTTTGTAATGAATTAATTATAATAATTTTTTATGGACATTGGTTACATTAAAAGTTAAAAAAAACATATTCAGATACTTTAAAAGTAAATTGGCATCAATATTTCTCTATAAGATTAGAATTTAAATGATTCTTAAGACTTGATAACAAAATTGTAGTGTTGAAAAAAATAAATTATGGTGTAAATAGGATACTAGTAACAAAATTAATGGTATAAGTGCAACACTCTACTTTGGATCATGCTGCGATAACTACATTTTCAAGTTTCCTCAGGTTTCTAGGTGCAGGTATTTGACGTTTAACATTTTTCTACAGCTTAATTTATTCGTCTTTTAACTGTTCTAAAAGAAATTGTAACATTGCAGATTGTTTCTGATCACTACACACAAATAGACAGTCCTATTTCTCAAAGCTTATTGTCTAATAAAACGTTCATCTTGGTCGTTAGTGCATTGTTTTCGCCCTTGCCCTGGCCTTCTAGACTAATTTCCTACCTCATTTTAGCGACTTACCATATGACTTATTGTAGAACGCTTTTTGCCTAACAAATTGGCAACATAACTTTGACAATATCCCTCATCCAATAAAACTGAGACCAGCACTATCTCTTGTTCAGTTAAATTCCTTGCTCGATTCATTTTTCTAATTTTTCGGGGTCTTACCACAAAAAACGTATTACTTTCAAAAAAGGAACAATTTATAAGCTGACTTTTAACGAAAATCTATAGCAAATAGTGCACAAAATTGTTTATCTTCTAACAAATTCTTTAAAACTGTAAATCTAAATGAATTGTTTTAATAACTTCTATTTAACAACGACAAAATATCCATAGCCTACCATTCAAATACTCGATAAACTTTCATAAACAGGCATAAGAAAAAGGTAAATTAATTTTTTTAGTTAATTTCATATTTTTGCCAGGAGTTTATTATTAATTACTTTCATTAAATATATTGTTTTTTTAAATCACTTAAAAACGTTTAAAAAAACATGTTTTCGTCATTATTCTATATTTTATTGGATTTAAACACTGAAGAAAATGTGTTAATATTGAATTGAGTCTAAGTAAATCACAGAAATTTTTGAATTAGATATGGAAAAGACACATTTAAACCGCGAACAAATGCTGAGCGCCATTGGCGTTCGACAAACAGATGTAGTGCGAGCATTTGGCATATCTCAAAACTTTCGTAAACAGATTTTGTTTATGAATAGTGAGCTGCCAGTCACCTTCGATAAGGTGAACTGCATCAATGTCGTCAGCAGTAACTCGTCAATTATAACTTACATTTACCACACTTTCCCGTCCACTCTTAAAATTCTTGGCACCACCAAACACACATGATATCATTCCCATAATGAGCCTTCAACTGAGTTAATATTTCAAATGGTTTAATGCCTTTCTTGGTTAAAAACTGTTGCTCGCTGAACTGACAAAAAAACTCAGTGAAACAGCTTACCGAGCACTTCCCCCACTCTTAATATGTTACACTGCCAACGAGGAAAGTAATTGTAAAATTCACGTTTTTATTTGATTCACCCTAGTACATTGCCATTTAGGAAAAAAATATTGTTGTAAACACTTTGTAAAGTAACGTCTTTTTTTAGTCATCAATCGCAGAACCGTTTATCAGACTTGGTAGCAGAACATTTGGACCATTTGCACTATTTAAATGACATATTATGTTTAAATATTACCGATTTGAATCATGTGTTGACTGACCATTTATTACACAAATTGCTCATTCCTTTGTACATATACTCATTGTCATCAAATAGAAGAAATACAGTCTCAAACGATACCTTACCACAAGAACTTAATAAAATGGTACTTACACCTAAAAGTTCGCAGAATAGCAGTCCCAAGGTAAATAAACAATATGAAATTTTAAATAAATATCTGCTACATTTTTTGGTATATTTGCAGGTGCATGATTTAACAAACGGAAAAGTATCTTGTGTGGTGGCCTTATTTCTTTTATCACAAGTATTTCTTATTCTTTCTCACTCGCCTCTAGTACAAACCCTAGCCTGGATAATACTTAAAACTGACAGATCGGTGTTTGAGAATGGCGTCGATAAACTTTTAGAATATTACGAAAAAATTAAAGAGAAACAAAACTCGGATGACGAAGCATCGGGGAGTTTTCATACTAGTGACAGAGAAAGCGTTAGTTCAAAAGAGAATATTTTAGATGAACAAACTTGTACCAATATAACAGATGAAGAGAAACAAAGGATGGCCATTCCCACCGAAGATGCTGGCATTACTAATTTTCCGTTTTTGGAGACTGTTTATGAAGCTCTAGATTGCAATGAGAATGATTATGCTGCTTTGTTTGCACTAAGCTTGCTCTATGCAGTGGCTAATAACGGAGGTGAGAATCTTTTGATCGTACAGGGTGAGCCATAAGTCAGTTGTTCATATAAAGCCTTCGACTTTGTATTGTCTAGCATAGTATAGTCACTTGTGAACTTGACTAGAGTTTAGTATCTATAAGTCAGTTGACACTAGCAGTCTTAGGTTATGTTGTTTGTTGTTATTCTAGAATAATGAATAAAAAGTTAACTAGAGAACAGTGAGTAATTGTTACAAATGTGGTGAAAACATTACAGTAATGTTTGTGAACGTTTTCCAAAAATCCAACCTCCATCTTAATAAGTTGTTCACAAATTAAATTTAAGATTTGACGGGACTGGAAAACACTTTCAGAATCTTTTGCATGTTCATTGAACTGTCCTAGTCTTTGTGTGTTGCTAAAAAAATTGTTGATAGTAATTTTTTTATTTTTAACAACTGACTTATGGTATTATATTGTTGTATGTAAAAAAAATGTACCACTTCACTAAGATTGTAATGTTCACTAGCTTGTTGCTAATAAGGAACAACATGCTCTAAAGGTACTGTTAACATTATAAAAATAATTAGGTCTGTGAAAATTATTGTTGATGATTGCAACATGTATTTTGAATATTTTTTCAGGGATCACTGCAGACATTACAGAGCAAGTACTAAGGCCGAAAAAATCATTTATTTCAAAATCTTCTTCGGCATCAAAAGACGTGCGATATACATATAACATTATTTTAGTAGAAAAAATGTTACAAATAATTATTTTTTCCTGCCAACCCTCTTGCAGAGTGCGACTCGTCACTTTGGAACTCGCCTTGAAATTGTTCATACAATTGACAGTATGTGATGGTAAAACCGTTCTGACTGAATCTCATAGGAACACAATAGAAACTGCGAAAGTACAAAGTTTGGCTCTTTTAAGGAATTTCTATAAGAGCGAGGAGATTTTTCTCGATATGTTTGAACATGAGTAAGTCATATTTAATTCACTTTTTCTCCATTCTAATATAAATGCAACAAATTAGCTGTAAAAATTTCCTGTCCAGCTTATTTTGTATGTAATAAACATGATTAAAGGTTTATTTGGTTGCAAAATCATGCATAACATAACAAGAAAGCTAAGGATGCAACAAAAATAACACTTGAATTTACTACGAGGATGGTCTGAAAGGTGTGATACGGATACGAGGGAGGTCTGAAAAGTGTCCGACCTTAACGTGAAGATGGCAGCACCAAAAAAAGCAAAAACTGTTTTTTTGGCTGGCGACTGTTTTTGGCCGGGTTAAAGAGATAGAAGTATCACTGGGAGAAATGTGTAGACTTACAAGGAGACTATGTAGAAAAATAAAAAATAAATTCAAAGAAAATATATATTGTATCTTTGTTAGGTTGAAAACTTTTCAGACCACTCTCGTATTTCTAAAATTTAATGCATTTATCCATGAGGTAAATTTGGGAAAGTGATAAATCATCAGGAAGTGAGAATAGTCTTTCTTTTGCAAACATCCTTAATCCTTGCTCTTATGTATCCCTATCGAAAAATGTGATTAAATTGAGATTAAATTTTTTTTGCCATAAATGTTAGGCTAACCTTATTTTCTTGCATATTATATAAATTTGATTTTATTACACAATCAATGAGGTTTGTCTTGGATCACTTTTCAAAAATATAATAACAATCTAAATAAAATATTTCCCATTACATATGCTTAACATTTATTTTTTAAATTCATACATACATATAGTCACGCCTTTTTCCCGTACGGGTAGGCATAGACCACTTCCTTGCACTTGCTACGGTTCTTACACACATCTTTTGCTTCCTCTACTTGTTGGTACTTTTGACCTGGCTTATCTTCAAAACAATGTTGATCTGATCGAAATATGTTTGTCGAGGTCGACCTTTACCGACTTGTCCATTCACACTCGCCTTATAAATTTGTTTCGTTTTCATTCATCCATCCTTTCTACGTGTTCAAACCATCTAAACATTTCTCTATCTATCTTTGTTACCACATCTACTTTTACACCACAGCGTTCCCTTATCTCACTATGCTGAGTAAACTAATACCTCGGTAGTTCTTACAATGCTGTTGCGAACCTTTTCCCTTGTAAAGCGGCACGATAACGGCCTTGCACCAGTCGTCTGGTACGCTACCACTCCTCCAACAAAGGTTTAAAAGGCGGTACAACAGACTAGTTACCACGCTTTGTCCAGCCTTCAGCATTTCAACAGTTATCCTGTCGTATACAGCAGCTTTACCCAATTTCATACTGTTCAATGCTTCCACAATTTCTGTCGTACTAATTTTAATTTCATTGCAATATTCACTCATGTCTGTGCTTGTGTTTTTTTTTTAATTTTTAAATTCAATACAAATAAAATTATTTATTTCAAGAAGAAGAACTTTATTTAAAATAGGGAAACTCTAATATACACAAATAAATAAGTTACATAGAAAAAATGGTATACCATTTTGTTTTTTAATTTAAAATTTGTATCAAATAATGAAAAATAATTAATCACTGTTGAAATATGATGAAAAGTATCTATATCGACGAAGCTATGCACTAATAATTGTCGGTGTTATCAATCATAATTTCACTGCTAGGCCCTACCGCATAAACATGGTGTTAAATCCAGCATAACTTAAAATAAAAGTACAAATTTTGACCTACTGCGAATAGAAGACAATATTTTATTCTAATTAGCAAATTTTACCAGAAAAACACTTCATCTCTCGACTTCACACTCCTTTTTCTAGTCACTCCTTCAATATTAAATTGTAAACTCACTGCTTTTGAACTGACTGATATACACTGATTGCTATAAATTTGATCTTCGTTTAATCAAGATTAAAAGTGAAGTTTCATGTATGCCAAATTTTGTTGAAACAAATAAATGATTCAAATTTTAAATTTACAAAAACGCCAATGTCACCATATATCTTTGTGCCTCAATGTGTTTTATCTAACTTACAGTTGCATTTTATTCTGTTGTTTTATTTTAGATACTGTGATATGTCAAAAGGTCCTTTAAATGTTGAATGGCTGTGTATGGATAGTGCAATTTTACTACCGCCAACAGGGACTCCTATGTCTGGAATAGATTTTACAAAAAGACTGCCCTGTGGTGAGGTGAGTTTTATCGTTTGTAGATAACAATCTGACCAACTATGATATACTCAAGTAAAGATTTACAAAAGTAAACTGTTAGGGTATCTTATTATTAGATGGCGAAAAAACATGTACATATAAAGAGATTCAACGATAACTGATTTAGGAAATGTAAATTAATTTCTTTCTTTGTTTTTTATTGAAACTTTAAATCCGAAATTACAAAGAAAAATTATCTTCATCTAACCAATAGTTTCCAACTAAACACATTAAAATTATATGATTTAAATAAGTTTTAATTTTTAGGTCGAACGCGCTAGGAGGGCCATTCGAGTGTATTTTCTGGTGCGAAATTTGGTGCTAACGCTAAACGGAGAGGTGGAAACACAGTTGCCGTTGACGAATCCACAGAGCTGCGTTCAAATCGATCAAGCGCTGGACCTGAGTATTACTCGTTGTGTGTCACAGCCACACGATTTAAATAATCACTAGTTTATTTGTTATTTCTGATCGTCGTCATTTTTTTAACACGCTTATGTTAGTTTCACCTGTATGTTTGTTTGCGTGTATGCTTGTATGTATGTATGCTTGTATGTATGTATGCTTGTATGTATGTTTGTAACTGACACTTTGGCCTCGATTTTGCCCTACTTTAAGCGATCAGATTTAATTTAAACTTCGCACACTTGTCAAATACCGACGACAATGCAATAATTCGATAAAAATATCCGATTATCCTGATTAGTTTCACTAGGATTAATACATTTCTTCAGGGATCTTTGACATGACAGTAAAAGAGGTAGAACTAGTGCGTGAACTATGCATGCGCACAGTTCCAATAGTGTTGCAGAAATGCTTAAAATTACGCGACAGTTCTACTTTCCAAAATAAGCAGTTTGCCTATTATGTATTAGATGGCGCCACTAGCATTTTGCAGTAATACAAAAGGTAGTTTGTATTTTGCGTTGCATAAAATGTGTTAATTTTTTAAAAACATGATATAAATTATAGTTTTAAAAAACTAAAAAACGCGCTTTTAGAGTTAATCAAACTAAAAAGTAAAAATCAATTTATAGTTTAAAGAAACTAAAAAACACGCTTTTAGAGTTAATCAAAGTAAAAAATAATTCTTAACATAAGAATAAAATTACTGACGAGAAAATTAATTCTAATTACTGTTCTAAAAGCGTGGGGTGCTCTGTATGACATTTTACTCTGCGTTTCAAAATGAAAGCACCCCACGCTTTTAGAACAGTGACTTTAATTTTTTTGTCAGTAATTTTATTCTTTTGTGAAGAATTTTTAAAAATTTTTAAACTATAATTTATTTGTATTATTTTTGGGTTAGTTTGTTTTTCTCGACGATTCTGTTTCCTTACAGCATAACTGACAACACAGGTCTACAAGATCCTGTTGTTGGGCAGTTGAGGGTTAAAATTGGGCCGTCACATCAGGATTTTGAGATACGAGAATGTACCTACCGTGCATTGCAAAGTAGTTTAGAAAATTTATAATTGTTAAATGTAATAGATTCAAATACTAGTGATTGTATAAATCTTGTGGTTCCAAAAACGGAATCAAACCCCTCATGAAATGACATCTCTTTCCAGACAATTCCGATCTAATCGCCTGTACGGTGGTGTACAAGGATGGCACGAAAATGAGACGTTTTCTGGTAATTGACATTCTCCAATTGATACTCGTCGAGCCGGACACCAAGAGATTAGGTAAGTATATCCAATTTTATAGTTTCAAGTAACTGTCTCCTGTAGCTATCAAACCCGAAATTTAAACGATCCGCTAGTTAGGAACTAGTGTCAAAATTAGTCATTTTTAACTGATTGTTGTTTTATCAATTGGTTTAAAACCGTCTCCTGTAGCTATCAAACCCGAAATTTAAACGATCCGCTAGTTAGGAACTAGTGTCAAAATTTCAAAATTAGTCATTTTCAACTGATTGTTGTTTTATCAATTGGTTTAAAATGTAAGTTTAATTTAAAAGAAATTTTACAGTCCACTTCAATCAATAATCAGCAAAGTTGTCACACTGTTTTATTAAGAAGTGAAAGTTAGTTTGAAAATTAAAACGAAGCGATTGAATATTTTTTTCCTCATTTCAATGCGATATTTGTAATAATATTTTCAAAATATCAATTGACATTTAAACCTTTCTTTTCCCGCGCTGTAATTTTGTTGAAAAACAAATGTGTATGACGCCTAGTGTGATTGCATTTGCTATAACCTATGTGTTTACTAAGGGAAGTATACAAATTAGTGAAAATTTCGATATTTGAACGTTATTAAATTCAATATTTTATATTGGAAGGAATTGAGATACGTTTCTACCATTGTCCTCAATTTTTGTTTTTTTTGTTTACCACTAAAAGGATGATAGGTGGATAATCAGATCTTATTGTTTGCAGACCATTGATCCTCATGAAATCAATGGATGAGATGACTTCAATGATAATTATAAGTAGTTATTTACTTTTCACTTCAATAAAAATAACCATCAGCAGAACTCGCCTGTCATCTTTTAATGAGTTTTTCATATTTTTTTTTCCTCTTCTATCTTCAGACATTTGGACTTTGTTATAATGCTGGACACAGGTATATTACTTGGCATAGCAGTATTTTTCAGGTAAAGTTTCTGATAGCCCCCTGAAAGATTGATAGGTAATTATATTAACCACATAAAATATAGAAAAAAAAATACTTACAATCACTAGGAAGCACAAAAGATCTGATAGGTCGAAGTGCTTGAGAGGCAGCATAGCCTTCACGACCCCCCTTACAATCAATCTACAATCACTAGGAGTTATGAAATCTTCCTCAACTAAGTATTTAGAACAAACTCTCATGTTTTTGGTAACTCTCTTTCCTATTTTCAATTTGATCTATTTGATCTTGAAATAATGAAAAGTCAAATTGGGTTTTTTTTTACACTTTGAGTCATATCCAGGTACACACCAATTTGCTCTGCTGGTCATTTTCACTATTAACAAAATATTAGTCACTATCAAACAACTATAATCTTCGCACAAATGTGAGCTTCAGGGTATATAAACACAAAGCAATCACACTTGTTCATCACGTGATATTGATGCGAGTATATTCAGTCAGATGGCGTTTTGCTTAGCATTAAAGGACAATAGATAAATATTTGGTGGTCAAAATATTAAAAGTTGTGAGGAAAACACTACATCCTTGCTTCGTTTCAGGGGCCTAAGTGGGTTCCTTCCGAACCGCCGTTTTAACCTAACCTAACCTGCTTCGATTCAAGTAACTGTCATTTGTAATTCATTTTAGGTTGGGGAGTTGCCAAGTTAGTAGGATTTTTACAAGATATCGAAGTAACTGGAGACAAAGACGACTCGAGATGCTTGCACATTACCATTCACAGGCCCATTTCGGGTGCCAATACCAACAGAGTACCTCTTTTAAATGCCAAGTTTGTATTCGATGATAATATACGCTGTATGGCAGCCAAACAACGATTAACTAAGGTAGATTAAGTATATAATAACAAATAACGACTATTTTTTCTTGAGGTTTTAACTACATCCATCAAGAGTTAATAATTTTTCTATTGACGTACCTTTATATATTTTTTTATTTTAGGGGAGAATAAAAGCACGTCAAAAAAAAATGCAACACATAGCACGTCTTTTGGAAATCCCCGGTCAATCCGGACCTCCAAGTCCAGCTTTTGCAGGACAAGGAGGTTCTTATTCTAGAACGACTATTAGACCAACTCGGTTAGAAAACAGAAACTTGTTGCACATCAATCGCGGACCAGGTAACCCATTAATTATTCCAATCATTTGTAATAATAATTTATGTAACAAGTTTGGAAAACACATGTGTCATTACTCTGTTGAAAATTTTAAAAAGAAGATTTCCTAGACAATTTTTTTACACTCCTAGTTTGGATTACCAATAGGTGTTGAAGCGAAGTATTTAAACAACATCTTTCAGCCAAACATAATATACCCCAATAGTTTAATTTTTGTTTAATAAAAATAAATAAATGTTCCAAGAATATTTTATGTTTACTCAACTTAAATGACCCTTCTAGATTTTTGAACTCTCCCTGGTAAACAAAAATACAGTAAGCACTTTTTTTCGTCAAAGGATATTCCTGACATTGCTCTATCTTCATCCTTCTACTGTACACTGTGATTGTTAAGGCCATGTATAGTCAATGGGTAGATTTTCATTGGTATTTTCTCTTTTCGATTTGATGAACTGATTGTGGACTGTATAAACTAACCTCCATGTACATTAAGATTTCACTTTAAATAACACTAAGAATCTTGTTGTGATATGTAAGTAACTTAAAAGAATACCTTCTATGTAAGTTAGTATCTTTTTGAATAAAAAAAACAAAGTTACATGTTTAATAGTAAAAACTTGAATGTCTAAATATAACTGATAATTTTTCACTCGACACTGACTTAAATATCCTTCTCCCAGCCTAAACATAAATTACAAACATTTATTACGTATTAGATGCTAGACATTATTTTTTTCTCGCCATTAGTTTGAATGATTTCTAAATATCTGAATATGACAAATGGGACGGTTCTTACCAAAAACACTTAAAAGACATTGTATAAAGATCTATAATTTAATTCCATATCTTTTACGTCCTCAATTGCGACGCTGTGATCTTTCATATTAAAAACCGAACAGTGATGTTGCCAATTAACTTCTATTAAGCATGCGCCTCCAGAATTCCTTTCTCAAGGTCATTTCATTTAGTATGTTTGGATAAAATAATCCTATTCCTGATTTTGCCACAGACCATAGACCCATCAGAAATTTTAGCAATTGCCAAAATTAAACATCTTACATAAATATCTACTATTGCATTAACTAATTTTGATGTACAAATTATGAAAGTATTTGGTAAAATGGCAAGCCGGTACAGCATTTGCAATGAAAGAACTAAACTTGTGCTAGCAATGGAATAAAATAGTAAATAAATTATTTTTGACAACTCTCATTTGTCATCAGTAATTTTCTTTTTTTTTTCGTTAAGATCTCATGTTGTAGTTATTACTGCCAAGGTATTTTGAGTCGGACGGAAGACTGACGGTCGCCACGCCAACAGTCGCTTTAACTCTCACCCTTCACTTTTTCGAAAGTCTTTTTGATGGTTTAAATTAATAACAGTGTTCACCTTTCATATCTAGAAGTTATCTGACATCTAGTAGGACAACTGTTATATTTCGTAGTTTAAAAAATAGTTTAAAATTATTACAGGATTTGCAGCTCCACGAAGAGAAAGTTCGCCCGGAGTAATACACAGAGCAGACGAGTCCATCAGGAGGCTCAGGGAAGGAGAAAGTCCAAATAGAGGAGCGAATAATTTAAAAAAAGAAAACTATAGGAAAGACGCGCGTTCGAGAGACAATTCTGGTAATAGGTTAAGATCAAGAGAGGGATCGCCGAGGATGCCGAGGCCGAGATCGGAGGAGATTCCTTTGGAGTTGATCAAAAAAGCACCTACTTCCATTATTGATATGGCTCCAAAAATTTCGATAATGCCAAGGTAACCGTTTCATTAATAGTGCGTTGTGTTTTAATTTTATTTCAGATCGATTTAGTAACTCCTTATTTCTTTGTGTAAGGGTCCACGACTCTCTTCCATAACAAACAAAAGGTTTTATTACAGTTTTGTATAAGCGGAGCTTGCAGAATCTCGATACTGCTCTCGATTTCAGTATTCTGTTAAGCGCGAACATACACCTGTTACCAGCTATTATTCGCTGCTTTATTTCGCTAGACAAGTCATTATTGTGGTTAATTGCAATGCCTAAATATTTGAAAGTATTCGTTTTACGTAGTTGGTGATTCTGTATCTCCAAGGTTTCATTCTCCCTCCGGGGTCCCTTTCTCTCCTTCCCAGTATGATGTCAATGACACCAATAGATGGGTGTTTTCGATGTAGGTGACAGCGGCATTAGTAAAAATAATATTTAAAAAAACGGTGGCTCTAGAGCTTCTTCTTCTATATGTCTGTTTGGGCCGAAAGCCAACTTTTATTATTATTTTACTTTTTTGTTTTCTATTTTTTACCCGCAGGAACTTGTACCCATTTTCTTTCTTGAAATTTTAAATAAAGAAATACAAAATCAGCAAAAAGCAAGCACTCAAACGTACTAAATGTTAACCTATACATTATTACACCTACCCGCTAAAATTTAGGTGGAATTTAGTCATGTGGTGTGCTTTTTAATAGTAATTCTGTTCTACCGTATCCGTTTTATTAGTAATTATTGTTAAGTGGTTTTTTTTTTAAATTTTAATAATTGTTCATGTTAGGAATCAATGTAGTTCCAATTAAATATTGGCATTATGTGTTTTCTAGACCGCAGACACCAAGAATTACAATTGAATCCGAACCATCCACTTCGCATGAGCATATATCAACGCCACCCAAAGAAGTGGTAAAAGTCGAAAATTCAAAGGAAACTTCTTTTATAGCCGAAGAACACGGAGATGGGGTTGAAGAGAGTTTATAGTAAAGTTTTATTTTTACAACGATTTTTAAGCTTAAACAGCCAGCTTATCATTGTACAGTGTTTTGTCATATTTGTATATAAAAAAATATTAAATGATAAGTAGTTAATCTTTCTCATTTTTATTTACTAGATTTTGTATAAATGTTTATCCTACATTTTTAAATTGATTATCAAAAGTTACCAAACTTTTTTTTTATTACTAGTGGACCCGGCAGACGTTATCCTACCCGAATGTTGGCTTGCCTGCTTTGGAAATATTGCTATCAATCTCAGCGACCTCGAAAATTATGAATTCGACTCTAATATCAGCATTTTTAATAGTTTTCACTATCAAACTCAGTGGTTTTTATATTCCATCCCCTTCCCATCCCTTTCTTGGGGGTACTTACAAAATTAAGAATAGCACTCAACAAACTCGGCGACCCCAAAAACTATGAATTCGAGACTAATATCGGCGTTTTTAATGGTTTTCATATTCCATATCTTTCCCGCCCCCTTCGTATGGGTACTGTCACTATCAAACTCAGCGGCTCCGAAGACTGTGAATTCGACTCTAATATCAGCCATATTTAATAGTTTTTATATTTCATCACCTTCCCACCCCTTTTGTAAGGTGCTAACAAAATTGGGAATATCAAACTCGGCGAACCCAAAAACTATAAATGCGACACTAATATCAGCGTTTTTAATGGTTTTTATATGTCATCACCTTCATACACCTTCCGTAGGGGTGCTTAAAAAATTGGGAATGTCACCATAAAACCCAGTGACCTCAAAGACTATTAATTCGACTCTAATATTAGTCATTTTTAATAGTTTTTTTATATTCCATCCCCTTCCCACCCCTTTCGTTGATCTGTTGGGTAACAAACTTTACAGGAGCCCTCGCCGGGCTAATCTAAAGATTCCCTAAAAATTTCATTAAAATCGGTCAAGCTGTTTTTGAGTTTTAGCGAGACTAACGAACGGCGATTCATTTTTATATTATGGATTATTTTTTAGCTTTTCGTTAGGATTTTGCTTTTTAAACTAACACTGTGATTTAATGAAAGATAGGTTAGCTTGACGTCCTTCCAAAATGTATACGTATACTTTTTCGCAAACAAAACTTACACTATCTCTATATACCTTTCGGTATATTTTAGCTTTTCAATGGATTTACCGTATTATTTTTCTTTTTAAACCCATCTATAAAAGACGTCCTTCATCACAATAAATTTTATTTTACTCGTGAAAAATTGCTTATTTTTTTGCAAATCACCCGCGAAAAACTCACTCAATGAAAGATAGGTTAACTTGACGTCCTTCAAAAATGTATACGTATAGACATACACATCGGCTTTTATATTATATAAATTATTTTTTAGCATTTCTTTAGGATTTTCTTTATTTTTTTTTAAACCACCACTTGATTAAAGCGAACAAAACAAAAAAAAAACGAGCGAGCCTTATAGTAGTCGCATATGATGTGTAACATTTGACATCTCACCTTAGTAATAAGCAATTTTAAAATTATACTCTGAAAAAAATGGGTCAAGTATTATTTGAAATGAATTTTCATAACAAACAATAATTATTTTTAGTGAAAATTGTATTTTATTTAATTGACATTAGGAGTGACAGAAGTCAACCTTAAAATTTAAAAAAGCTAAATACTGAAATATTTTATTCGAATAATTATTTATTATTACTTACTTGAATTTTTTATATTGTTTACGCTTATAACAGCAAACTTTATACACAACACTGTAACCAGATGCACAGCTGATGGCTGACAGTACCGACCTCTCGGAAAATTGGTTGAAGTCTATCTGACGGCCAACTCACCGCGCGCTCATTCGTCAAGTCAAATAGCACGCACTTCCGCGACTTCCTGTTACTGTTACACATTTCACGAAATCACTCCCACAAATTGCAAGAAAGCGAGAGCAAAGATGTTACACATCAAAAAATCATATAAATCGGTCAAGCCATTTTGGAGCACTGCTATTCATTTGTATATTATATAGATACACAACGCGCTATGTGCGAGGGTAAAGTATTTTTAGTAGTATTATTAACAGTTTCATCAGGAAGATCATTTTCAACATTGAGATGTTTATTTTTAATTAAAAACTATTCAAATATTGTTTTTATTCGTTAAAAAGTTTCATCGACACCCTCTCAAATTTTTTCCCAGATACAGCCCTGCTTATTTCAAAGAATAATATTTCGTAGTTATGAATTTCATTTCCATCCTCAGGCAACAACGTATTCCGTCTACTCAATGATAATGTGACGTTTGGATTATAAAATTATTGGCTTAACATCACCAATGGAAGCAAAGTCAAATTTCGACAGATTGCTGCATCACTCAGACATGATAAATGTCCATAATTTGACAGTATTAGTTATTTATTTCGGAATGGATGTTGACACGTCGCCTGTCAACGTTTCAAAAATTCTTGAATGTTTGGAGAAAAAGTGTAAATTTCAGCAAAATGTAACAAATTTTAAATGTAGCAAGTATAAAAAGCCAGCACGTATTGTAAAGTTAGCAGAAGTCGAGTAAGTAATAAAGTTCTTTAATAAAAACTTATTTTCCATCAGTTTTTTTATTTAATTGTTACAAATTTATCATAATATACCGTTTTTAATCGTTCGCTGTATATTTTTATCGGAAAGGTTGAATGTGTTTATTAGGAATAAATTAAATCGAACAAGGGAAATCAGAACATCTGTCTTCGCTTTTACATCCATCTATACCTTATCGGGCGTCTATCATTTTGTGCAGATTGGTTAAAAATGACGGCAGTAATCGTCCAACAAGTTACCTTCTAAGGTGAATCACGCAAAAAGTATTTTCGTCATGTGTGTGCTACTTTTTTTTGCGTAAACGTAGTATTTACAGGGATCACCGTTGTTAATAATCACGACCAGCACAAACCGATCTCCTCCTACACAAATTGTGTTTCAAACATTTTTAAAAAATAATAGAGACTTATTGGTTTACTCTCTTTATTTGTAATTTCTTATTTATTAAAAAAAATTACCAACAAATAGAGATAAAAATTACTATTGAATGGCACACTACCAGCATCCCCGCTGAACTCGCACCAACTGCCGAATTGGCTACCATTGGCGTATCCTAAATATTTTATTACCGAATATATATCTACTCATCAGAAAATGTATTGGAATTGAAAGTAAATACATACATATAGTCACGCCTTTTTCCCGTAGGGGTAGGCGGAGACCACTTCCTTCCACTTCAGCTACGGTTCTTACACACATCTTTTGCTTCCTCTACTTTCATCAGTGCTCTCATACATGCTTGTTGATTGTTGGTACAGTGCAACAGAAGTAGCTTGGCGGGCGAGAGATCACAAAATCTGCGCACAACGAAAACATTCGAATAACGATCCGATCGGCGACGACGAAATTTTCAGTAATCGTGAGTCTCATGTACAATCGGAGGAAGAAGTTTACGAATGTGAAGTATATTCAGCCGAATATTGCACTGTACCAACAACCAACGTGCAAGTACTTTTGACCTGGCCTTTCTTCAAGACAAAGTTAATCTGATCGAGATATGTTCGCCGAGGTCGACCTCTACCGACTTCCTTCCATTCACACTCGCCTTATAAATTTGTTTCGTCAATCTTCCTTCATCCATCCTTTCTACGTGTCCAAACTATCTAAGCATCTATCTTTGTAACCACATCTTTTACACCGCAGCGTTCTCTTATCTCACTATTCTTTACTTTATCCAACCGAGTCACTCCGGCTATACTTCTCAGACTACTCATCTCCGCAGCATTAATTCTATTTTTATGCTTCTGCCAAACCCAACATTTACTACCATACATAAGTGTAGGAACCAACACACGTCTATGCACAGCCAGACTTACCTTTTTGACACTTTCTGGCTGTTCATAAAGCTATCCAGTGCCCCATTCATACTTTCCATTTCTCGTAAACTTTGAACCCAAGTATACAAACTCATTTACTTGTTCCACTCTTTCTCCCTTAATCAGAACTTCACAGTTTGTCATGATTTCTTCTCTTTCAAAAACCATTACTTTCGTTTTGCTTACATTTATTTTCATCGCTTTGATTTTCAGGGCATCAAGCATAACATTAAACATCGCCTACAACTTCTTTTCTTTTCTCTTTACTACCTCAATGTTTTATGATAGTTTTATGTTTCGTCAACATTGATAGTTGTTTTCATATTCCTACCTCAGATTAATATTGAAAATATAAATTGAATATTGACATAATAAAGTCGACATTTTTAATTTATCAACTTTAATGACAGTAAATGTAACCCGCCCATCTTCTTGGTCCATTACATCATAAGTGATGTGTGGTGGTTGTTGTGAATTTCTGTCAGTATCCAGTCTGTCCAGGACGTTATTAATAATTTGTTGGCTGCTGTTAGCCTCTCTTGTTGCTTTCTCTAAATTTAAGCCAGTTAAATTGCGAACGGTGTCTGTCCATCTCGTTGGTGATCGGCCTCGTCGTCTTTTACCAAATGGCATTGCCTGTACGATGAGGCGCTCCACATTATCGTGTCGAATTCTGTGGCCGAAGAACCTAAGAGCCCGCGCTGAAGTTTTGTTCGACAAACGGTGCTCTAGCGGCCTTGATCACCCACGTTTCCGAAGCTTACCAAAAAACTGAGAATACCAGTGATTTTACTAGAGCTTCTTTTTTTGTTTGGATCGAGATGTTGCGATCTTTCCATACTCTGGTGAGTTGGCTCATAGCTGTTGAATGCGTCTACGAATTTCAGGTTCGCAATCCCCGTTTGATGTTATTATTGACCCTAGATACACGATCTTTCCGACGACTTCGCAATTTGCCACCTTGTGGGGTTGTGGAGGAGCACCTTCTTGTTCTCGGTTGATAATCATGATCTTCGTTTTTTTGTAGTTTATTTGCAACCCATATCTTAAGCTCGCAGATTCGAGTCTTTCGAGGAACATCGTCAGTTCTTTTTTATTTACGGCAACCCGCCCATGCTTCTTGTTATTAATTGCGAAAAATAAAAAGAATTCTGATATCAAATCGCAGTCTATTTATTGTTCGTGGTATTTTTAATTTCGTGCATATTTTTGCCATATTGACTCACGAAGTTTTTGTTTCCATCGTAAATTATAGGAAATCATGATTTATTGTACGTGCAGTTTATGATAATAACAAAATGCACAATTCAGGTGCTATTTTTTTTGTAACGAGACATGAAACGGATTGGAATTTATTTTATTTTGGAATTCCAAATGTTTATCACCGAGCGGAAGAGTAGACGTTTAAAAAAATATAATAAAACAAAAGGTATTTCAACAAAAGGTGACCCCGTCTCTAGGATAGGTGGAAAACTGAAAAATAATTAGGGTTTGCTCAGTAAAAATTTTTCGTAATGCCAACCGTGTTCAAGATAAAGGGCGTTAAAGAAAAAAAAATACACATTTATTTTTATTTTGCCAAAACTACTGGAAACATTGTGACGAAATTTTATACGAATATGTTTTAGAAGCTGATACATCCCATGAATTTGTTTCGATATCTGACTCTCATAGAGGGCGCTAGTTACACGCTTCGTATCAAGTAGTATTGACATAACTTTTTTAAGGTTAGATGTATTAATCAAAATTTTAAGTGAACTTAAACATTTAATTTTACACCAGAAAGGTACCTACTCTTGATAAAACTCGATACTTTGTATCGTTTTCGGAATATTTTGATTTGAAAATTGTGAAGTAATAACCGATTCTGGTATAAAGTAATGATAAAGGTATTAATTATTATTATTATTAATTAGTATGCATTATTATGTAAAAAATTTTTGTCGCGTAAATGAGACCTCATCGATAAAACGGATACATATATGTTAAAAAATTGGGATTGAGGGCTGTCCTTTCTTGTAGTGTTTAACAAAAATCCACTCTAACTGGTAGATCGTCTGACAAGAGCTCTTGGACTTGTCTGTAATGACAAGGATGTAGCTGCTGCTCTTTAAGTATCCTCCAAGTACTTGAAGAAGACGTATTTGTTTGTCTTGTCATATTCCTTACGCTAACTGTTGGATCTTGATCAATTAAAATAATATTTTCTTTATTAATGGTTCTTGTTGTTCTTGGCGTACCAGAATTTATTTTTTGGTTTCTCGACAACGTCGTTCAATGGCTCTAAATGTATATTTACTTGGTAAGTTTCTTCTAGGAAACTTTTCTGCATAACGCGTAACAGCTGCACTAGAGTTTCCTAAACACTCGCCTAAGGTTTATAACATGTCGGTGTATTCAACATTTGAGTACATTTTGATTAACAATATCTAATTTTACAAATAACAAGGTTTCAAAAATCTAATTATTGTTGACTTATCGTCATAACTATCAATAAATGTAAGTTTTCCATGGCAAACTTGGAGAAAATCCAGATATACCCTTTAGAATGGATTTTTGTGAAACGTTACAAGAAAGGAAACCCCTCAATCCCAATTTTTTAACATATATGTATTTTAAATTAAATTTTTAATTTACATAATGCATATTAATTAATATTAATAATAATTAATAACTTTATCATTACTTTATACCAGCATCGTTTATTACTTAATAATTTTCAAACCAAAATATTCTGAAAAAGGTACACAGTATCGAGTTTTACCAGGGAGTACCTGTTGAGAATTGATCAACTGACAGCTCACCCAACCCAACCCAACCTTGACCCTATCCTCACTTCATACTATTGTTTTATATAGAGTCAAAGTTGGTAATTAGGTAAATTGACAGTTTCGTACAATTAAGTTGGCAAGCCATAAGCATCTTTTAATAACTTCATGTGACAGCCACACACCGAATTGAATAGCGATAGGCAAGACGTGCTCCGAAATTTGTAATCACGTTTGTTATAAACATTGCGCAACAATCCGACGATTGTTTGGCGTTAGTCTTGTTTACTAAATGATAAATGTCATTGTATTGAAAAAAAAGTATGTCATTTTTCAGTAAAATTAAAACTGTATTTTTCTGATCAAAGTTTGTCGCCACATGCTAATTTTTGATTGTAAGTCAATAAATTCAGTTATTGCAAAATCTGGACTCAATTTTTCATCAACCAAACCCAAACCCACTGCAAATAAACAACAGTACCTTTTTGGTGTAAAATTGAATGATGTTTAGGTTCACTTGAAAACCTTAACCTTAACCTTACCCTTAACCTTAAAAAGTTATGTTCAATACTACTTGGCACGAACCGTGTAACTAGCGCCCTCTATGAGAGTCAGTTATAAAAACAGATTCATGGGATGTATCAGCTTCTAAAACATATTCGTATAAAATTTCATTACAATGTTTCCAGTAGTTTCGGCAAAATCGTAATAAATGTGTATACATTTTTTTTCTTCAACGCCTTTTATCTTGAATACGGATGGTGTTACGAAAATTTTTTACCAAGCAAACGCCAAATATTTTTTAGTTTTCTACCTATCCTAGAGAAGGGGTCGCCTCTATTTGAAACACCGTGAATAATGTCTTTCTTATTCGAAAAGCTTAAATGTCACTGGGTTTATGGATACAAAGATCCAAAAAACAAAATTATAAAATCTTATGCTTACCGAAGTATTTCAAAAATAAAATCAGCCAGACGTGCCTTTTTTGACACTTTCTGGCTATTCATAAAGCTATACAGTGCCCCATTCATTTGTCTTCCTGCCAACACCCTTCGATCAATGTAACTGTCATACTTTCCATCTCTCGTAAACTTTGAACGCAAGTACACAAATTCATTTACGTGTTCCACTCTTTCTCCCCCAATCGAAACTTTACAGTTTGTCATGCTAGAATAAAAATACTAACACTAACAAATTAAAAAAAGCTACGTGAAAAGAGTTTTTGTTTTTTGTAACACCCTGTTTAAATAAATTACGAAAATTTCCAGCAATTGAGTGCTGCGCGTTTCCAAAGTACTGTACTGTACTGATAAAGAATAAAATTGATATTAATGTGTTTAATAAATTAGTAGTTTTTAACAAACAAAATAATAATAACAAGTAAAATATATTATGCATTGATTTAACAATTTCATTATGTTCTAAATCGTGTATGAACTAGCAAATCAATGGTTCCTCTTTTAATAAATCTCATCACACATAATTTCATTTCAAGTTTCTGTTTTTTATTGCCACTTTCATAACCGCTGATGATCTCATCCACTTCAAATAATTTTCATCGAATTTCGGTTATTTGTTTTAAATGACGACACACCCGTCTGGATCAGTTTGAATTTTTAAATTTAACCGAAGTAATTCGCGTTCAAAATTAACAATTTTAATATGGCAAATGGGTAACAGGTGGTTTTTGTAGCGAATATATCGCCAAGTCTGAGTATACAAGATCGATTTAAATGCCGTTTGGCGCCGTTTAGCCATAATAAAACTACTCAATCGGTATAGACGAGTGTGAGTTAATATGCGGAGTTGCCGCCTTTAACGTCATATACTGAAATTGAAGATATTCATTTATGTTCAAAGCAGCTAAAAAGTTTTTGTGTATTTAAATTTTTTCAAATTGCAGCCAATAAATTTGAAATATTTTTGTTTTCCTAAATTCTTTACCTGTGGTTTTAAAATGAAATTGACATAACAGAAAAAATATTTTGTTTTATCGAACTCTTATCAATTTTTTTTGGAAATGCTAAAAGTCAGAGACGTACTAAGCCCAAAGGTAAAACTATAAAATTACTCTTTTTCTCTTTACGTTCAATTTACATATTTAAAATATTAATTAAATTAGCAAAAGGTAATTAAAGTAATGTAGACATCCTTTTTGAAGTGAAACTTTAATACGCGCGCCGGGAGTAAAAAAGGTCGCGTCACACGAGCTAGCGAGACGAAAATGTGTAACGATTAATAACGTGCATGCGCATTCCAATAATTATAATATTCCTTATATATTCAGTACAATTAAATTTAATCCTAGCCGTTTAAACGTTAGAAGTTTCACTTCTAATATGCGCACATAGTGCACAAATCTTTTTTTTTATAAATAATTTCAGAACTCTTTTGCGTATTTGATACAAGGACTAAAACTAAAATTAGATGAGAATGTATAATTTTGTTAAATCCACTTATAGAATGGAGAATATTGTAGAAGTAAAACAATTGAGATTGACTAGGACTTTTTTTATTTTGATTTTATTTTAATTACTGATTTTTTTCCAAAAATTAAAAACAAATAAGTATTTTATCTCCACTTTTTTTTTCATTAAAGTTAAAATGGGCTAATTGTGTTAACAGTACGATAATGGGTGGGTATATTATAATCCTGTCCTGCACATATAAATAAATTGCAGCAGTTGAAATTGCTTTGTTAGCATGCTTTCGATATTTTTAGTTTAAATACTTCTTATCGTTAAAATCTAAAAAACATGTTTTCTAAATAAAATATTCTGTAACTATTTTCATTAAATCTGATCGACGTAAATGTAATATTTATGTTCATTTCAATTTGTTAGTAGTATTTTAATTACCTTTCTAATGATTAAATAACGATCATTTTTAGTAATTTATTGACCTTGTACTTATTTAATCTATTTTACAACAAAAAGGCGTGGCCGAATTAGTTCGTCTTCTGAAAAAGTTTTATTCAACCCGGCAACAGAGCATTTTTGTAACAGTGCTGACTCGACTCTGAACGTTATAGCCAACTTCAATCCAAACCCAACCAAAAGCAAACTGTCATTCGCAGACGGTGAGAGATCGGTGTCCAGCTATATTAAAGAAATAAAACCGGTCCCTAAAGTAAAATAAAAACCGTGCTGTGTCGTAAACTGCACTTACTTAACTTTCGAGCGCGAACCGACATACCTTTTTCAACGTAGATCGACGATAGATGTGATTTCCTTTGTGATAAACACTTGTTTTTTCTGTGTGAGTGCGGTTTTTTTGTTGTTTCCCGAGTCATGGCTGACGCGGAAACGAAAGATCGTTTCGATCCAGAACTAAAATGTCTTTACGTGGATAGGAACAGCTATAACGACCCGGCCACCCAGGCAGAATGGACCCAGAAAAGGTTAGTGTGGGTGCCCCACGAAAACCAGGGCTTCGTCGCCGCCAGCATCAAAGGCGAACGAGGCGACGAAGTCGAAGTGGAGCTCCAGGAGACCGGCAAGAGGACCACGGTGCCCAAGGACGACATCCAAAAGATGAATCCGCCTAAATTCGACAAGGTCGAGGACATGGCCGAGCTCACCTGTCTGAACGAAGCCTGCGTTCTACACAACCTAAAAGACAGATATTATTCTGGCCTTATCTACGTGAGTTTTTTCTTATTTACCTAAGTACCCTTTTCTTCCTTCATAAAAAATAGAATTCTCATCACAAGTAAATATATACCACCGTAACTTGCTAGATAAATGATCGACTGGATTCCTTTGTTTTTACTTATTCGATTATCCATGTAAGTTTCAGATGATGTTTAAAAACAAATACGATGTTTATCTCATTAACAATTATCTTTCATTACATTGGGATCAACATCTCAATTTTGCAGGTTAAATGAGAAAAGTATAGTAAGTATTTACAGGGTGTTATTTAAATCTAATACTATGATACAAAATAAGTGTATATCTACTGAGCTCTGTGTAAATAATTAATTGATCATGCTTTTACACACAAAAAACTAAAAAATTTCTATTATCAATAAGTTTTAGGAAATTTAGTTCAACATTTCAATCTTTATTATACCGATAAAGCAATTTAGTTTGCATTGTTTAAGTAGTTTTTTTACTATAAACTTAATACATTGATAAAATTGTCTAAAAATTTCGTTAAGACACTTGCAATCATTTTAAATACGTACTTAAAAAATAATTTAGATTACTTACCATTACATTTATTGCGTATTTTTTTTTTAAACTTTTAAATAAAGAATTAATTTATCCGTATTGAATGTGTCAAAACACATAATATTTTTAATGAATTTAGTTTAATGACACAACTCTTTCAAGTTGGTGTTAAATATTTAAAAGTTGTAAATAATTTGTTTTAATGAATAAGCATAAATATTTTATTTGTGTTGGTACCCACATGTTAACAACACATTTTAACAATCTAGGTTACACAAACATTTTTCGTGAGCGGAAAATATTTTATAATATACAGTCAACTATTTTATAAATATAGGTGATTATGGTTAGTGTTTTCGTTAATCGGTTAATAATTTAAAACAAACAGCACAATCGTTTTTTAACTTAAAGTAAAAATAATGTTCCATTCAAAACTTTTGGGGTGGGGCTCAGGCTCTTCTCATTGTATGAAAGTAGATAATTTTAAATTGACAGTGTCTAAGGCTGTAGGTATATACGTAGAGGAAAATGGTCGAACATGATTTGTATTATAAAAGTAATAATGATACGTTATAACCATGATGATGATTATAGAAGTAGAACCGAAACGTATTGCTTCACCTCAAAACAAATATAACGGTGTTGACGTTGAGTTTCGATTTTCTTCGCAAATTGTGTTACAACACCGTATTTCTCAAAATTCGCCATAGGGCAATGAAAGTTGACTCATTGTTTTTTATTTTGAACTAATAAATTGTTCTCGTAACAGTTGCAGTTACTTGTTTAATGTTTTCAAAATTAAAGTATATTCCGAATTAATTAAAATGAGACATAAATAAAAAAAATATTTTCTCACCCTCTAAATCTGTTTCGGTTTTGTATCCCTAAAAAATAAAATTGACATATTTATATTTATTAAAATCAACACCCTATATAAATTTTTTTTTTTGTTATTAAAAGTTAAATTTAAATATAAAGATATTAAAATTACAGTGTAACTAATTCATTGGAAAAACGTAAGTTTGGATCAGTAGGTATATAATTATAAACCACCCTGTATAAAAAAAGCAGGCTTTAATATATGTTTATTTTGTTGTTTTATCCATATTGTAACTGTAAGTTTTTTTAAGTAAACAATATCTATTTCTGTATCCTATTATCTTATCTTTCTGTCTTTAAAACGTCAAATGTTAATAAAATTTTAAACGGTAATAAAACTACATTAAAACCTTAAATTTCAATAAACCTTCATACATTAAAACCTGAAGTTTCAATAAAACTTCATATATTAAAACGTCAAACTTCAATAAAATTTCATACATTTTAAATGTCAAACGCCATTGAAACTTTAACGTCAAAGTAGAAATTTAATAAAACAATAAATGTCAATAAAATGTGTCAAACGTCAATTAAACTTCAAACGTTAAAACGTCAAATGTTAATAAAATTTCAAACGTTACAACGTCAAACATCAATAAAACTTTAAACAATAAAACGTTAATGAAACTTGAACGTTAAAACGTCAAATATTACTAAAATTTCAAACGACAATTATGCTTTAAACGTTAAAACGGTAAATGTTAATAAATTTTAAACGTTAAAACATCAAATGTCAATAAAACTTCAAACATGTCAATAAAAATGCAAACATTAAAATGCCACTAAAACGTCAAACTTCAGTGAAACTTCAAACGTTAAATGTTAATAAAACTTTAAACGTTAATTATGCTTCAAACGTTAAAACGTCAAATGTCAATTATACGACAAACGTCATATGTCGATGAAACTTTAAGCCTTAAAACATCAGATGTCAACAAAACTTCAAACATCAAACTTAAAAAAAAGGTAAACACACTTAATTTCTATAAAGGTTTCGTTGTGACGAACTGAATATAAAAATAATTGTTAATCTATCAATTGTTCTAGAAAATCATTTAAAAAAATATCTTTTGACGCTCTACTAACTTGTCGAAAAACATATTTTTAATTTCTACCTACAAATTGTGGTTTCTGTTTTAACCATTTATTATTTATTCAGGATATCATGAGATCATAATATATAGTTGTGTCTTATTAACTATTGATGTTCATTGTTTACTTTTATTTTTTATGGATTTTAAATTTTCGGATAATGTACCGAGAAAACCATAGAGTTTAACAAATGATCTGAAGCAAGACACGGTTGATGTCATTTTTAAGATTAGATCATTCTTAGTGTCCTGGACATTTCCTGTGCTAATGTAAACTGTTGAAAAATTCAGAAATTAAACAAAAATAAATGATTAATTTTTTGAATTTAAAAATATTTCTTACTAAATAAATATTATTTTTTATCTATTTTCTAAATATTTGTTTTATTTTTCTTTCGCGTATTTTAAACTGTAATGTGCAATGTGTAATGTACATATAATTGCGTAAAGGGTGCGGTCAACAAAATCAGTCAGTTACCGATAGATGGCGTTGACGAAACGAAAATTTGAAAAATAAAAGTAGAACAGCAAACATACCACGTATGCATTACAGTTCACCGTACAATCCAGCCCTTCTTACGAAGTTCATGGTTGTATGGGGTGAGATTTTCTTGAAATCGGTAGGTTCTAGGTTGGTACCACCAAATATATCGAACCTTATTCTTCCCAGGCCGGGGCATGAACATAGTATATGTTCAGCAGTATCGTCTTCAACGCAGCAAAACCGACAGTCCGTTTGTTGATTCAGACCTATCCTTCCGAGGTGGTATCTTAGACGACAGTGTCCTGTAAGCAGTCCCGTTAGAATTCGCAGGTCGTTTCTGCTCCATTCTAGGATCTGCTTAGTTGTGTTTCTCGAGGGTTGTAACGGTAAAAACGCCTTCGAGTGGGTTCATAGTTATTGTACTGAGTATTTAAATTCATCGAACCCAAGAGAAAAATCTTGATGGAGATTGGTCCTTGAGAGTAAATGGGTGAGACTGATCAGCGTGCCGAGTTCTTCGGTCGAATGTGACCAGTGGTGGTACAAGAGTTTTTATTTTTCTGGAGCATCTGCCATGGAAAAATCTGTAGAGTAATGTCTAGACCAGACACTCTTCTTCTATGTTCTAGTGGGTGAAGGGTATCTGTGGGAGGTTAGCTGTTTATCAACCGAATGGCCCTTTTCTGAATGGAATTTAGAACGCGAAGGGAATGCCTTGGTGTTGGTGCTGAACCCCAAATGTGCGAGCAATACTCCAGTAGAGGTCGGGTTTGAGCCTTGTACGTTGATCAGGAGTAAAAAACTTTCTAGCTTTCCACAGAAAACCTAGCCTCTGGTTTGCTGACTCTGTGATGTTAGCAACATGGTCATGCCAAGATATATTATTAGGTACCGTGACTCCCAAAATCGAGATGAAGGGACTTGATTTAAAGGTATTTTCGGACATTGTGATGGAAAGATTTGAGGAATTCACTTTCTTGGAAAACGTGGCGCTTTGTGTTTTCTGGGCGTTGAACTGAACAAGTTTGTTGGTTCTCCACTTGACGATTGCTTCAAGATCTCTACTGATGAAATCAACCTGTTCCTGTCTGAGTCTATTCGTATCACTCACCGAAAGTGATCGATAGGATGTGAAAGTTGAGACAAGTGTGCTGTCGTCTGCGAAACTGTAAATGGGGTTCGTGGTGGTTTTCAAAAGGTCGTTGATGTGTAAAAGAAATGGGGTGGGGGACAGGAAGGAATCCTGGGGGACCCCGGCATTGGTTTTTAACGCATCAGAAGAAATACCGTCAACTGCTACATGTAAGGAGCGATCTTGCATGAAGCTCAAGAGCCATTGGCGCAGTTTGGTTGGGAGACCGTAGGCAGATAATTTTCTTAACAATGCCTGGTGCCAAACGCGGTCAAAGGCTTTAGATATATCCAAGGCTATTGCACGGGATTCACCAAACTTCTCAATAGTGTTTTAAAGCAGCCTAGCTGTCTGATATTATACTAATGTTTTTGTTTGCTAGAGGTCTATTGGTCAGCTCTCTTGCACACAATTCGAAAGCGAAGACTTCAGCCTGAAAGATTGTAGCATACCTGCCAAGACTGGTAGATATTTCAATTTTTGGTTTCTTGCTGAAAACACCGGCATATACATAAGACTTGACCAATAAAATAAAGCTAAAGAAATTATAATATTAATGGGAATATTGGCGATTAAATGTTTTTTTTAGTCTCCCTTTGCCTTCCCAGTTCTCCACATTAGAAATGTTTCCAAAAAATATTCGTTATTCCCGTTATTCTTAAGATGTTATATTTTTCGAATTCATACTCACTTGATAACATAATATCTACCAGATAACGGGCGTTCTTGGAATATTGTCTGGTAATATTTTACAGGAAATTGCGAAAACCACCTTGATGGTAAAATATTTTTTATAAAAAGTTTGCGTCTTTAAATAATTTAAATATAATCAGTTAAAATACAGGGTGCGTCTTTCAGTCATTGCAAATACATTACGTCAGTCAAACTTCCTGGTGGAAAAGGACGGGGTGTCGCAAATGCCATTTAATTTCTCCGGTTGCTGTGTATGCACCTTGTGAAAAACTCTTGGGTTTATCGTCCCGTGCAAGAAAAAACTAGGTTCTAAATTTATACCATTGGCGTACTTAACTCGAATGAATGACATTTTTACCGTTCGTGATCTAATTTCTCAATAAGTAATGGGCGGAATTTTAAAATTTAAAGACTATTGTAAGAGCTTCACCAATGCCATTTAAAAAATTTGGGATAATTTTTACCCTCGCTGAAGGCGGAAGGCCTTTTTTTAACAGCGGTCCCGAAAATATATTTTCTCCACGATCATACTTGGAATATACTCATTATGAAATTATTTTTAATAACATAATGACAACTGATTCCACACTCTAGAGTAAAAATATTCATTTTGTAACAGTTGTTCAAAAAAATTTTTATTAACAATTTTTAATAATGGTGTCGCAATTCTAATAATATTTTTTAACTCATCATTATTGTGCAATGGTTTTTCTTTTGCTTTGGGTACCTCTCAGAAAAAATCTAATGGTATGAGATCAAGATAGTTTTTCAAATATGTGAAGCATTATTATTTAGGCAGTTGATTAAAAATTGGAATCCTAATAGACTGGGAGCCGGTGACATTAAAAGTGCACTTATATTGATTCTGAAATGTAGCAAGGAATTAATAGTATTTAATCATAGGTACAACATAGGCCCGGTGTGCCAGAGTTTATCCTGGCAGACATATTTTTTTTAAATTTTTATTTTTCGGTTCTTTTTTCAAAATATCTCGGTGTGACAGCTCAAAACTTGACCAAAATATCTGTCACGCCACTTCATATTATAGCTTCAACCCTTCAAAATCATGAAAATGGAGCATATTGAAATTCTTTTCTGTCCTCTTTTTAATTTTCGACGCAAAATACAGTCTGTCATCTATGATTCTTTCCATTTTTACTTTTAACTTTTGAATTGAGCTACCCTTACTATGTATAATATACCTGAGTTACCCTAAAAGCTTTGAAAATGTTTAGGTCATCTTTGTCCCTTCAGTCAGTTGCTTTGAAGCCCCGTTGAACGTTACAACATTTCAATCAGTGTGCTTGTTCATTTATTATTTTAAAAATTTCTGTCACACCAGTTAGATTTAAATGACTTCAGAAACACAATATTTTTTTTTATATTTAAAATTTATTTATTAAAGAAATTTGTAAACTAATACCAGGAAGGAAAGTAAGGGTCATTTAATTGAAACAAATGTATTGCTGGAAAACATTATTTATATATAAAAGTTAGCATTCAATTTATTTATAATTTTGTCAATTTCTATACAATAGTTATTTAGTAAATGCAGGAACAAGAGAAATAAAAAATGAAGCTCATACGATTAAGCTATATACAAACATCATATATGATTATAATTAGACAAAAAATTACTCAGAATCATCTATATCATTACATCCATAACATCTATTTCTTTGAGATTCTATATCTTCCTCCTCATTTTCATGATTTTGAAGGGTTGAAGCTATAATATAAAGTGGTGTGACAGATATTTTGGTCAAGTTTTGAGCTGTCACACCGACATATTTTGAAAGAAGAACCGAAAAGAAAGAGAAAAAAAAGTAATTTTGGGATACGGGAAACATTTTATGAACTTTAGATATTAAAAGTCGGTGTGACAGACGTTTTTTGCCACGATGAGAGTTGTCACACCAATTTTTTTGAAAAAAACATAAAATTTGCTACAAAATGGTCTATAAGAAATTAATTTCCATAAAAATGTAAATTACTTCTGATTATTAGAAAAATAAAAATTTATAAAAAATATTTCTTCCAGGATATACTCTGGCACATCGGGCCTATGTTTTAACTATTAATTACTATGCTAAATTTCAGAATCCATATGAGTGCTCTTTTAGTGTCACCGGCTCGCTGCCTATAACGGAATGCGATAATCTAATACACTTTTTTTTCTATTTTTTATTCTTACCTGTATACCGTTTGGATATTTGAAAATTTGATGGCGTCAATATAAGTTATATGCAATGCATTAACTCTTACTGAGAATAAAATTTTCTGACGAACGAATAATAAAAATTTTACTAGATGTGCAGACTTTTTGACGCTTACATTATGTATTATTTTCATTACGAACATTTTACTCGGGAACTGCACCCTGTGCCCCACCTTTTACATCGATTATTTACACTCGGTGTTTCACGAATATTTGCCGCGATTATATTTTCCCTTTTTGAAGACTTAATTTGAAGTTCTCCTTCAGACGCTATAAAAGTCTGGCATCTGTGTGATGCTTATATGCGAGACAACCTTTATAACAATCGGACTTTATTTTCAGTTGAATACCGCGGTTAAAAAGTAAAAAGTACGTTAACAAATTGATAAGAAACGGAGATAACATTTTTTTAAAGTTACACATAGTCAGTTAAAAAACTTTTACTCTCCAAATAAGGATTAACCCAGTAAAGTGGTAACAAATCAATCTGAATTTATTGCGAGCTGTCGTCGCATGTCAATATTACCTCACGTTAAATGATAAATATTTTCGATTTCACATCGAATGATTGTAATATCGAGTAGATAACCGTTGTGCAACAAGCGTTCAGAGTTTTTTTTTTACTTTTTTTGTCGAATAATAAATGAAGTTTTCAAGTAGTACAACGTGTATAAACGACGTATTTTTTTAGTACACTACTGGAGAAATTTCACTATTTTTGATGTCCCCGAACGTCTACCGTAACGTTAGTATAACGTACAGGATGGTTAAACGTTTTTACAAAGCACTTCACAGTTATTAATATATTTGACATTCCTCGTACTATAAAACTTTTACTAATTGTAAGTTAATAGGACAAGGAGGTGTAACGATTATAATTTTTCATCCCTTAACGTCCACTGTAACGTTGGGAAATCCTACTACAGGGTGGTTAAAAATTTAGGAACTTTTTTTCAATATATATTTTGACATTCCTCGTACTATAAAATTTTTACTAATTCTTAATTAATAGGACACCATCATAATTTTCAATCCCTTAACGTATGCTGTAACGCCGGGGTATTGTACAGGATGGTTAAACAATTAGGAACATTTTTTTCAATGCACCATCACTATATTTGACATTCCTCGTACTATAAAACTTTTACTAATTGTAAATTAATAGGACAAGGAGGTGTAACGGTCATAATTTTTCATCCCTAACGTCCGCTGTAACGTTGGGGAATCCTACATGGTGGTTAAAAATTTAGGAACATTTTTTTCAATATATTTTGACATTCCCCGTACTATAAAACTTCTACTTATTATTAATAAATGGGACAAGGAGGTTTAACCGTCATAATTTTCCATTCTCAAACGTTTACTGTAACGTTTGGATATCCTACAGGGTGGTTAAAAATTTAGGAACATTTTTTTCAATATATTTTGACATTCTTCGTACTATTAAACTTTTACTAATTGTTAATAAATGGGACAAGGAGGTTTAATCGCCATAATCCCTAAACGTTTACTGTAACAGTGGTATACTTTACAGGGTGCGACTATTTTTTTATTGCACTTAATAGGTAACACAAATTTTGATATTTCTCGTACTATAAAATCTTTCCTCGTTAATCGAAGGGGCAAGGAGATTCTATCCCTATAATTTTACAACCCTAAACGTCTACTGTAACGTTGGTGTATGGTTAAATATTTAGGAACATTTTTTTGTAATGCACTTGAAAGTTATCACTATTTTTTATTTTACTCGTGCCATAAATACTTTTCTAGTTGGTAATAATTGATGGGACAAGAAGTCTCGTCGTATTTTTCCGTCCCTAAAGCTGAGTGCTGTGATAAAATTCTCACATGACTAATACAACAAATTTCATCGAGGTGAATCACTGACGAAACAGTCACAAAGGGTTGCTCATTATATTTACGTGTTTTTGTTAAATCGTTTTCGGATTTTCCGCTCAACGTGCCGCTACTCCAAATATTTTAATTTGAATTTGTTTAAAAGTTGCAATAAAAAGAGGTGTTGTAGTAACCGGCGTTTATGTGACACAGCATCTGCGAGAGTAGCTTTGATTTTGAGTTTTATCAAGAGCGGGGGCGGGGTGTGTGGCATTGACCCTGAGAAAGAGAACGAGAGAAAGAGAAAGAAAAAAAAATGGACGAGTCAGTCGCGGCATCAGTTCAGCATTGTTCTTGTATATTATTTTTCTTCGATTCTTTCTTCTTAAAATCCAGCCACGTGCTGGAGATACGACTTAAATAATTTTTCACTTATCTTTTTAATAATATAAAACTTTAAAGTAATAGAATAAATAATAATAAACATCATGGTAATATAAAATCAGAAATACCCTGTACTGTAACAAAATAAATAAAATTATTTTCTTAATATTAAAAAAAACCATTGATTAATTTATTCTTTCGTTATTTTTCGAAATTATATGCAACATTATGTAATAATCTAAATAAGAAAGTCTCAAACCCAACTCGTTTTTTTTTTAATGATGAAAAGGGTAATAAAATATTAAAATAACATTTTAATATTTCACATGTGTTTAGATACTTATTTATTTGTTTTGTACGTTTGTTATTATTTTTTATTTATATTGTTAATATTCCTCTTTGTGAAATAGTTCTAAATTGTTTGCTTTCGACCCTTGCCTTTTTACAATGGACACATTGTTCATGTATTTATTACTCAACAACTGAGAAACGAATATTTAATGCGCCCCTTTAAACGACTTATTTTTCGCTATGTAAAAGGTAAACCAATCAGAGTTTCTAGCTATTGTACAATGTATCCTTTATAAATTGATTGCAAACTTGGTTACCAATAAAGTCTATCAAGAACTATTTATCATGATAATGAATTTCTAGTCGCTAACATTCAAAACAACAAATCTTAACTTTTCAGTTATATCCTATTTATCCTTACTCTTATTTCTTATAATTTGGGCTAGAAAATTAGAGTTATTATAAATAAACTGTGGATGAAAATAAAAAATAACCCAATGAAATGTAACGCTGTGTGCACTATCAATGTGATTGATGAATGAAACGAGTATTTCGTGAATAAAATCTTTTTTTTAAAATAGCATATTGCTTTTTAGGCCATCTTCAGTGCATAGGTTAGGTTAGATATCATGTAAATGTGGCTCACCCTAGAGGTTACAGTTCACCGCACAATCCAGCCCTTTTTACGAAGTTCATGGTTGTATGCGGTGAGATTTTCTTGAAATCGGTAGGTTCTAGCTTGGTATAACCAAATATGTTGAACCTTATTCTTCCCAGGCAGGGGCATGAACATAGTATATGTTCAGCAGTTTCATCTTCCACGAAGCAAAACCGGCAGTCCGTTTGTTGGATCAGACCTATCCTTCCGTGGTGGTATCTTAGACGATAGTGTCCTGAAAGCAGTCCCGTTAGAATTCGCAGGTAACTACTGCTCCATTCTAGGATTTGCTTAGTTGTGTTTTTCGAGGGTTTAGGTCAGAACGCCTTCGAGTGAGTCAATCCTGGTATATTATTTTGTAGAGAAAGACGCCGAGTACTATTTGGACGGGTTAAAGAGATGGGAGCATCGATGTGAGAAGTGCGTAGACTTACAAGGAGACTATACAGACAAAAAAAAATATGATTTGTATCTTTGTTAGGTCGGAAACTTTTTAGACCACTTTCATACATACAAATAATTACAATTTAAACATGGTTCTTCGAGATGAATACTATAATTAAATCTAGCGGACCCGGAAGAGGTTGTCCTGCCCGAATATTGGCTTGCCTGCTTTGGGAATGTCACTATCAAACTCAGCGACCCCAAAAACTATGAATTCGACACTAATATCAGCGTTTTTAATAGTTTTTATATTCCATCCCCTTTGTACATACATATAGTCACGCCGTCCCCTTTGTATGGGTGCTAACATAATTGGTAATGTCACTATCAAACTCATCGTCCACGAAGACTATGAATTCTACACTAATATCAGTCGTTTTTAATAGTTTTTATATTTCATCTCCTTCGTAGGGCTGCTAACAAAATTGGGAGTGAATCTAAACCATTCTCAAATCCTCTTGAACACACAAAAAATTTCATCAAAATCGGTCCAGCCGTTTAGGAGTAGTTCACTAACATACACACTGACAGAAGAATTATATTATATAGTAAGACGTATACAACATTTTGGACTATCAGGATTTTAGGAGCCACCCAAATTTTTTGTATTGTAAACGGGGTTATTTTTAGGCTTTTTATCTGTCAGTTGCATCCGGCGGATGTAATTCGTTTCGATGGTGATTAAAATCATCATCAGGGCTGCAGTTATCTGAAAGAAAAGTTGCGTTATGGATCGATCGTATCATTTTAATAAAACCCGAATATTGGTTTGCCTTTTGCGTACTTAAAATAGCGGATTGGTTTGTTTGGAAAAATGTAAAAATATCCAATAACTGTGTAAAGCGAGTATACGACCACGCTTAAGTTCGCGAATTAATGATTAACCTCGTGAAATATCCGCGTCGAATACTCTGCCGTGAACCGTGTAAAGTAGATATCTATTTATCTAGCAAACCGATTAATAATTCGATTAATGATGAACTCGTTTCCTGTTTCACGAATTCGGGCACATTAAAGAATTTGGCCTGCGGTAGGTCCACAATTCAAAATACCTTTTGTCGATAATGCAGCAAAGCGTGGAGATGTCTAACGTATTATTTATTTTTAAAGCAAAAAAACAATTATTGCCCGAGTATCTGAAGGAATATCTTATTCCATGGTCCGAAAAATAAAATCACGTGACATTTTTGACATAGTATTTTCCAGAACATCTCATATGCAGAAATGTCTCTTTAGTGATGGCTTAAGACCTTTTAACGCATTACCAAGGGAAAACTCCGACATGCTTATTCCACCTTGACAAATGGAATGGAACTCTACCAGATTACAGCACTGCCCAAACCCAGTCTACCTAGTGGTTACCTTAGATTAGACTCTATTCTACAAGAAACATGTGGAAAAGGGAGAGCAAAAGTAAATACAACAAATAGTGTCATCCGCAAGCTTAATAATTCCCATTGGGGAGCCCACTTAGGCGTACTACGGTCAACATTTCTTGCCATGCGTTACGCCCTGGCTGAATACGCTTGCCCTGTATGGTCTAGAACAACACATGCCAACAAACTAGACCCCACCTTAAACGACACTTGTAGGCTGATCACGGGCTGTCTAAAACATACCAACCTGGACCTCCTGTACATGACAGCGGGAATAGCCCTCCCACAAATCAGGCGGCAAGTCTTATGTGTGGCAGAACAAAGTAGTAGTAGTAGTAGGTAGTCACTGGATGAAAGACATCCCCTATACGGACACGAGCCCCCTGCCTTTAGACTTAAAACTAGGAACAACTTTATAAAGTCAACAAACCGTCTAACAGACACTAAATCGGCAACCAAAGAAACAATGTGGAAGCAGATGCTAACAGATAACAACACCCCAACCTGGAATCCGACAGAAAGCCTTCCTGCCGGATCACAACTAGACTGGAAGACCCGGAAAAACCTTAATAGGATCAGATGTCAAATGGGTAGGTCCGGGGACAATCTGTTAAGATGGGGATACGCCGAGGACGACTCATGCGCCTGCGGGGAGATCCATAGGATGGAACATCTTCTGACCTGTCCATCCCTACAGACCTCTTGCACAATCCGGGACCCGTGGAAGGCGAATGATGCGGCGGTGCAGTGTACCAGACACTGGAAGGAAATATGAGCCATTTAAACAAAGTAATCATGACTTGCGACGCCTGCGAACGTCGTACACATAAAATTTATCTTGTTAATTATTGTAATGAATAAGTGTAGCTCAGACGCGGTTAAATAAATAAATGGTAAATATAGGTAATAAATAAATAAAAATCAAAGTTGATATCACTAACTGATAAAAAAGGGAGTGTCACAGGAATTCGTATAAGTGATGTTACGTAACTGACTTGTGTTCCATATAAAGTTTACGAGGGGCGCCTTGTAAGTTGGATAATTTCGATGAGTCTCTGCAACGTGTCCACTTATAAACGAATGTCTATGTAATGTTTTATTGTTTATTTGTAACATAACTGTAGAAAAAATTGCATGGTAATTAATTAATCGATAGATGTTGGATTGTTTTCTTTCGTTTCATTATTTGCTGTTCATTACGAGTAACATTGTAGTAATTTGAAATGTCATCAAATACTTTTGAAACGTGTTCATTTTAAATTAAATAAATAATAAATTAAAAGGAAAAGCGATTACGACGAAAATGTAGCACTTTTTTTTTTAATTTTGGTTCTTTTACCGCTAAATTTTTTCCCATTATATAAAGGGTGTTCCAATAAAAACGATATTTTTATAAAATTAAATAAAATACAAAATATTTAAGTTGAAAGCAATTTTTTTTTGAAGCGAAAACTTCTTTAGGTGCGTTGAGCAAATTTTGGCAAATATATGGTTTCGCGTCAGCGATAGATGGGTGATGTCATGGCTTCGTCTTCTTCTATCTGTCAGTCAAATGTCCACCAAGGCTTCGTTTGCAGGATCGAATTTGATGAACCCAATTTTCGGTGACTTGCATTATATCAGGCGTAATTTTATTACTGCAGCGTTTCTAGTTCGAGGTTTGTTGACAATAGACGAACGACTTATAATATCCTCACAACAAATAATCCAAAGGTGTTAAATCACAACTTCTTGGAAGCCAATTAATAGTTCCATTTCTGGAGATTACAGACTCACCAAATCTTTCTTCCAATAACTCCATAGTGGCATTGGCAAAATGTGGTGTGGCACAGTGAGATAAGTGAACGTTGTGGTGTGAAAGAAGATATTGGTAACAATGATAGATAAAGGAATACTTAGATGGTTTGGACACGTAGAGAAGATGGATGAAAGAAGATTGAAGAAACAGATTTTAAGGCGAGTGTTAATGGATAAGTCAGTAGAGGTCGAACGTATCTTAATCAGATCGACATTGTTTTGCAGAACGGTCAAGTAAAGAGTATAGTTCTTTCATTATCAATTGCAGAACACAGTTATGTGAGGAGTAATCAATATTTAATATGTACGAATGGCACTCGTGCCAAATTAGGAAACAAAAAAAATTGTTTACTACCCGTATTAAATCCGGTATTAATAAAAAAAAGCATCTGTCCACGTGCGTCAAAATTCACAAACTAGATTATTCAACCGATGGGAAAAGCTAATCATAACGTTAGGCGCACTGAATTGGTCGAGGGTGTAACGCAGTTAAATAGCTATAAATCATCTTGTTTATGTTTAAAAAGATAGTCTGTGATATCAGTGTCGTAGTGTAAAAATAATAAATTCCTAAAGTGAGGGGTATCTCTGCGTTTGACAGATTAAACAATATTGTCGGTTTTTTATTTCTGTTAAGTTAATAATAGATAATAATTGACTATGATTACTTTCTTTTACTTACAATAAACTTCCTTTATAGTCGTAACCTTGGTAATTTTAATAACTATTTAAGAATTCGAATGAAGATAATTTAACATTCTTTCACGAAATGAAATAATTAAATGTAGGATTTTAAGCACAGTTATTTTGTTTTCGAGAGGTGCCGCAAGTTTTACATTTTCTTTCGATCAACATATTTATAACTTATAACTCTACAATTTTAAATAATTTAAACAAGCGACCTTTTGCTATTTCAAAATGTTTATATTTGCAAATGAATAGGTAAAATTAGGATCTTTTTATTTTGAATCGTACACAGCTATTTTGTTTACGGGGGCCATTCAAAGAGTTTAATTTTTTTCTAATGAAAATATTGTTATGATATTTACCTTTGTGTTCGATTATTTTAAACACTCTGTACAATAACTAAACAATTTATAAACACATAGATAATTACAATCTCTATACAGAGCTACTCTGATTTATTTGATATCAACAATGGACTTAAACAGGGCGACTCGCTTTCAACCCAACTCTTCAACATAGCCCTAGAATATACACTTAGGAAAGCCAAGATTGAGACACCAACGGCTATATTCCACCAGGAAGGACCCAACCTACTACTGGCCTTCGCAGATGATGTGGACATAATTGGCAACAGCAGAATTATTCTTAAAGACGCCTTTCTAAGATTCGAAAAGGAAGCAGAAACATTAGACCTTAAAATAAAGGAGAGCAAGACCAAATATATTTACCTCAGTAGGAATGTTAGTAACAGATACAGAATAGGGCAAAACTTCTCGATTGAAGACTAAAATTTCAAGCGGGCAAGACTATTTAAATATCTAGGCACGAACATAAGTGAAAATAACGACATCACAGAGGAAATAAATAACAGGATACAAGCCGGAAACAGATGCCTTTTTGCTCTCCAGGGTTTAATAAAATCAAAGGAACTTACCAGAAAAACCGATCTACACATATACAGTACAATCATAAAACTATAGTAATATATGATTGCGAGACCTGGACACTAACCGCTGCAAACGAAGATCGACTCAAGATATTCGAAAGACCAGTGCTGAGGAGAATATTTGGTCCAACTAGAGAAGAAACAACAGGAATATACCGTATAAAAACCAACCAAGAACTCGAAAGAACTGTATGCGGGTGGTAACATACTAAATGAGGTAAAGGCCAAGAGACTACGGTGGGCGTGTCACGTAAGAAGAATGTCGGATGAAAGAATGGTAAAGCTTGTGTGGGAAACGACTGCACAAGAAAAACGTCCTATGGTCGTCCTCGGCTTAGATGGAGAGACAACATCGCAAAAGACCTAAGAGCCATGAGCTTACAAGATGGACTGGAAATTATGCTGGACAGAGAAAGATGGAAACGTGTGGTGGAGTCGGCAAAAACCCATCAGGGGTTGAAAAGCCAGATATGATGATAATGAATCTCTATACAATCTCTTTATATCACTTTATAAATAAGTGACTTTCAAAAACTTCAAACTAAACTAAAAACTCGATCGACGATATTCCTTTTTATATCGGCAAACAAACTATTCGAGAATGGGGACGTCCATTCTGGAAGAACGAGGAACCAACGAAAAGATTCTTCTCTAAAATATCGGGCGTTTGTTGTTACAAAACAAAACATTTTTTCTTCATTGTGGTCGACGCGCTGTCGCCTCAAGGCAACAATCGACAAGCACGGACTCCGCCAATCGTAACAATATATTTAAAAATAATTCTTTAAATTTTCAAATAATAAGCGACAGACATGTATACTGGCGTGGGAAGAAGACGAATGTCGTGGCTCCGCAACCTGAGAGAATGGTTCAACTGTTCATCAAATCATCTTTTCAGATCAGCAGTCAACAAAATTCAAATAATCATGATGATCGCCAACCTTCGACGGAAGACGGCACCATAAGAAGAAGAAAGATGTATACTGGGTGTTTTTTTTTAAAGTAGCCACCACGGTTATCTTGTAAAGTACACCTCACAAAAAAAAATTCCGAACTGTTCGATTTTGGTTTCGAAGGGGACTTTAGTATGTATTTGACGGTTCAACCAGATTCAACCTCTTTAGCGCCACCGACCACTGCTCAATTTTTTAAAATGGGATGACTGCACTTATGTGTGACCTTATTTCAAAGAATTTTTTTTTAAAAATTCAACTGTTTTTTCAAAATTTGAAAATGAAAAAAAATAATTTTTTTTTGCTTTTTTCCCATTTAACCTGAGAAAATAGTTTGGAGACCTGTGCCCTACATGGTTAGAAAGGATTTTTTTAATTAAAAAAATTTTGATTGACGTTACTTTCATTTATTTCGAAGTAAAACTAGTTACCATTACCAAATCACGCGAACAACTAACTAGAAAATTCTCTGCCCGAAATGAGAGAATTTCGTATGTCAAAACTAAATGTCTCATTAATGCGTATTGAATAATATAAATCCATATTTAGGTGGCGTTACTAAATATGGCCGTCCATATTCCGGTACCTCATTACCACACTTATTCGAACATGTCCGTAAATGGTGTAGATAGATCTTTGCATATGCGATCTTTACAAGAATGAAACTAACGACAGATAAATTGGGGTTATTGTAAGAGTGATTCTTCGCAAAACATTTGGATTGTCCTTGTTGCATAATTAATTCATTAAAATACACATAGTGCCAAAAGTTTTGCATCACCCAGTTTAAGATATTTATTATCTTCTTCTTCTAATGCGTAGCTTTATGAATAGCCAGAAAGTGTCAAAAAAGGCACGTCTGGCGGTGCATAGAGGTGTGTTGGGTGTTGGCAGAAGAAGCATGAAAATAGGATTAATGCTGCGGAGATGAGTAGTCTGAGAAGTATAGCCGGAGTGACTCGGTTGGATAAAGTTAAGAATAGTGAGATAAGAAAACGCTGTGGTGTAAAAGAAGATGTGGTCACAAAGATAGATAAAGGAATGCTTAGATGGTTTGGACACGTAGAAAGGATGGATGAAGGAAGATTGACGAAAAAAATTTATAAGGCGAGTGTGAATGGGCAAATCGGTAGAGGTCGACCTCGGAGAACATCGATCAGATCAACATTGTTTTGAAGAAAGGCCAGGTCAAGAGTACCAACAACCGAAGAGCATGTATGAGAGCACTGATGAAAGTAGAGGAAGCAAAAGATGTGTGTACGAACCGTAGCGGAAGTGGAAGGAAGTGGTCTCTGCCTACCCCTATGGGAAAAAGGCGTGACTTTATGTATGTATGTATGTAATGCGTATCAACTAACGGATGTTTGCGATAACATTTTCCATTGCTTATCTGTTCCTTGCGGTGTGTATTAGCGAATGTATACCGTGTAGCTCTGTCCACTGTCTGATATTTCGCAGTCAAAACATTTTTTTCCTTCCGATCGCTCTCCGGCCCTCGATCTAGCTCCGTAAAACTGGCGATGCCAAATGGTCGGAACTTGAAAAAAAAAGTTGCTAAATTTGTTGCTAATTATTTGCCAAAGAATAAAATGTGTCTAACCGATCCCGAAAAATCGCCAACGATGCTAGAGCTTCACGTTAAGCAGTCGAAGACAACAAATATCAATCGATCTGAAAAAAGGAATGGACCAAAATTTGTTGCAAATTTGTTGCTGAAAAATCATACTAAAATAAATAGAATTTTTTTTTTAAATTTACGCTGAACATGCTAACTTAAATCACGATTTCTACCTTATAAATAAACTAAACTTTGTTGCTCATCGCAGCAAAGATTTTTAAGGTCCCTAGAGTCAGCAACAAAATAGAAAACTGGAAATCGGATGAGTTTTCGACCGGTATACTAACAAACCGTCCAGGTCAGCTCGATGTTCCCTCTGATGTTCTTTTAAAAATGATTTTTTTTTGTTTACATTTTAAATTTATCCTTGAGCCGTCCCATAGCGCCAACGTATGTAAGTTGGAAACCAGCTATAAAATTTAGCAAACAGCTATAACACTTTTCCTACATTCCTACCTGAGAAACAGGATTATATTGATTCTCTCAGACAGCCAAGCGGCACTCTAAGCAATTGGAAGTTGTTAAACCATCTGAAAGCTGGTAAAAGAGCGCCAAATGTACCTGAGAAATATGGCAATACACAACCGAGTTGAACTTGAGTGGGTGCCAGGACACATGGGTATTGATGGCAATGAAAAGGCAGACGCACTCGCAAGACTGGCTTCTGCAGACCCGCTGCTGGGGCCTGAACCCGGTATGGGCATAACAAAATCTGCTATTAGGAAAAAGGCCAACTCTTGACTAACCTGGCAGCAAAAACCAAGCTGGCTAGAAACCCAAAGTCTGAGGCACAGCAAGATAATGACGGGGCATTTAAACCTTGCACAGGCCTCAAAACTGGACAGGAAAAAGCTAAGGCTGCGGTAGCAGCGAAACACAATCAGCCTAAAGCTGCAGTGTGGGCTCCTTTATCCCGACCGCTTTTTTAATTCTTTCTTGGGTTCGGTGATCTTAAACTCTCGACACAGTAACAAAACAATTTTTATTTGAGTCCACCAATGCAAATACCTTTATACCATATCTGGCAGGTTTGCTAGGAATATATTATCGAAAACTATATCTTCCGCGAAACGCTTCTAGTTTTTCGTCTATGGTTAGGTATTCAAAAGGAGTATATGTAGTTTTGCAGTTATTGACGAAACCATAAAAGAATTTGCCAGCATATCATATTGTTTGCGTTCTTGACGCGTAGTCAAATCCTCAAACTTTACATGTTGTAATAAAAAACGAAATCTTTGTTGCGACATCTTCAGTCAAAATAGTTCTACACCAGTACCATTTTTGTTCCAAAGTTCATCAAGAGTCATTCGCTTGATAAACAGCTCAACTCTCACAGATACCCTTCACCCTCTAGAACATAGAAGAAGAGTTGCAGACCAGTCATTGCTCAACAGATATTTCCATGGCAGATGCTCCAGAGAAATAAAAACTCTTGTACCACCATTGGCCACATTCGGCCGAAGAACTCGGCACGCTGATCAGTCCCACACATTTACTCTCAAGATTGAAACTACAAGGACCAATCTTCATCAAGAATCCTTCTTTTATAGGGCTGCTACGGAATGGAATAAGCTTCCAAAATCAGTTTTTCCAGAGAACTATGACCTGCAACTTTTTAAAAAGCGTGTCCACAATCATTTCCTTTCTATAATAACTTCCCCTTCTAATAGTCGCAGTGCGCGGCCCACACGATAGGTCTACCCTTTTTGCGACTATTTTCATAAAGAAAAAAAAAGATTGAGACGATTAGATTTTAGAACACCTGCTAAATACAGAAGACCAATTCATGCTTTAATTTCAAGTAAATTCTTGGTTTTGGCATCACTTTCTCTCTGATAATTTTCCTGTTTCGCTTGTATGAGTTGATTGGTGTATGTAACAATAATATTTAGAAGAGTATCTGGAAAAAAGTGAGCCCAAATATCGTAATTATTTTGTTAAATTTTTTACTGGCGGTTTTACACCGGGAAAATGTTTGATAAGATTTTCTTTCCGTGTTCTTCCACGTCTGTGAATTTTATATTTAGACCAAATGGTAGTGCCGTCTTTGCCGATGAACGCGGGGCCGATATTAGGTTGAGTTTTATTATTGTCCTGCTCGCTTTCACTAACAATTTCTGGAATTTCTACATTATCTTCTGGCTCATCCGAATCAATATCATCAAAATCAGAGCCCTTATTTGTTCCATCCTCAGCTAAACACTCGGACATTAATTTTTCCAATAAACTTTGCTGCTTCTCCCACGAAGCCATCTTAAAAAAAAACAAACCAATTATTTCGAGAAACCTTCGCAAAAAAGAATAAATTGCTTACCTTTGATTAAACCGGCACGAAATACCGAAAAACAATAAAAATAATGCCCAAAGTTAATATTTATAAGAATAAAAACAATAACATGAAAGGTCGCACAAGGACTATCAGTCCGCAATCACTACACACACAAAACAACTTCACCAATTGCGGCGAATGTCTGTACTAAGAAATAATATATTTTATTTCAGGAAATGGCACTCTGGAATTATTCCATAAATAATAAAGCTGCGGAGTGAGAGTCCGCGCGCGACCTCCGAAAGGTTAAACTGTCCTCTTCGCGGCCGCTGTCCTTTTTATACCTATATAAAATAATTCGACCTTTTTCTCGAGAGTCCGGAACAAATCTACCTTCTGGAAGCCGCTAGACGCTGCGTTAGAGATCGCGGAGACCGGCATAACAAAGCGCTCATTAATACGCACCCTAGTTGTTATCGACTCTCAGACGCCGACAAATAAACAGGGCCGGTTCGTAACATTATTAACACACAAAAAAACAACAATACTGGCATAGCTTGGTGTGTCAACACACTGTATCTGTTCTACACTTCAAATCCACAACTGACCACCACTACACTAGGCAAAACAAAGTCAAACGAACGATTTCTACTGACAACTGGATTGTAGCACACCCTGTATTATCAGGGATTAGTTAATTGATTCTAGCACTGCATATTAATCAAAACTTCGCTATTTATCATCGCAACATTTGAAATTGAATGAAAAACAAGAGGTTAAGAGTTCAGAGTCGTAAAAGAAAGGGACTTCAATCGTTGCCGCCGTTACATATCTTATTAATTATAATTAATTCTTCGATTGCGATCTAAATGTGGCACGATTAGTAAACAAATGTGGTCGAATTCCAAGAAAATTAATTAAAACTTAATTAAATAAATCTACGAAGAAAGCGTTACTTTTACTTACAAAGTAATCTTTTTTAGGAAAGATCAACAAGTGCATGTGTTAAAATTATGTGTTTTTTGTTTTATTGCAGAGTGAAATAAATACGTTTACTTAAATTACAAGACACGACGTCAAAATTTAACCTATTCAGAATACATTTAAAGTTCCACTCCGAATGGAAGCCTATGAAATAAATAATAAATTGTTTAATATTGAATTTATGAGACGCATTCAATCCGGAATGATTGATATTGATCTGTACGTTTGAAATTTTCGTTAAATTCTCTTTGCATAAATTATCGCCATTATTCACCGTGAAAATGTTGTTTACGTTTGAGTTTTTTTTTTTTGTTTTTTCGCTTCACTTACCAACGTCGTTCCGCTGAGCAATAACCTCAACAGCGAGTTTTGTTTGTGTTTGCCAATACAAAGCAGGTGCATTTCTGGTCATTTTCGTTTAAACTATAAGAAATATTTCTAACATTAACTGATTACATCCTTCCTTTATACTAACGGAGGCGCACGTTTCATGTAGGTGATACCTAAATGTGCAAGATTAACGTGGTTGTGAGGGTATTTGTTAGTATTAGAGCCTTGTTCAGCTCCTTGCTGTAAGGTTAAGTTTTTTACCACCTGTGTGCTAGTAAACTAAACTTGTAGTTCCTTCTTCTGCTGATAACTATCTCGAAAGCTTTCTTGCTGCAAGGTCAAGCTTTTTAGCAACTTTATTAGTAAAACTGACCCTTGTAGTCCCTTCTTTTGCTTATAATGATCTCAATAGCTTCCTAGCTACAAGGTGAAGCTTTTTAGAATCTTTATTAGTAAAACTGACCCTCTTGGTTCCTACGCCTGTAGAGCTAGCATTGCTTTACGGGCTAGTTCCAGCAATACATCTGTGCAGAAGAGTTAGAAAGGCAAGAGTTTAAGGAAAAGACCAATGCCATATACTCTGACAGCCAAGCGGTTATAAAAGCAATTAGCTCCATGCAAGTTTACTCCAAGCTTATATGGGATTGCTTAGAATCCCTACAGGAGTTGGACAGTCAATGAAGAGGTTGATTCACTAGCCGGAAAAGAATTAAGATGTGCCCCAATTCGTCTAGAACCTTTCTGTGGTATAGTCAAAAAACATATAACAGTACCTGGATGAAAAAGCAGTCTCGAGAATGGTAAAACAAAGCGCCAGGAATGAGACAGGCCTATGAGTTCATTAAAGAACCATCGCTCAAATTTACGAAGTAACTACTAAGCAAGAATAGATAATCAACCCGGATCATGGTTGGTCTTTTGACAGGGTATTGTAGACTCAACAAACACATCAGACTGGTAGACACAACCATATGTAGGTTCTGCCAAGAAGATGAGGAAACCTCGGCACACATTTTGTGTTAAGTAGCGAAGGTCTGACAAGGCTACAAGGTGAAGCTTTTTAGCACCTTTATTAGTTAAACTGGCCTTTGTAGTTACTTCTTCTGCTGATAACGATTTTAAATCCAAAACATAACCTTAAAGCTCAAGGTCTACTGTTGTAATACTCCACTGACTGTATCAGGTCTACCCACTAAAAACTCCACATCTATTTAGGTCCGTCTGGCTATTGTTGTTCACTACTATATTTTTTTTCCTCAGACACATTGTATATTTGAGTGATTAAAATCGGAGTAATCCTAAATAATAATTTGTCATTAGTTCTTTCCGAAAACACCACAATAGTAAATTTTTTGATGACATTAAAAAAAATCGTTTTTTCGGACGCACTGTGTTTTATAATGATGAAAATCAATACAGGTATGTTTCAAGTGATTCTGATTCAGAATCCCTCATTATTTTTTGTGAAAAAAATCCCTAATGGTACTATTTGAAATATGGTTAAAAAAATTGGTCGCAATTGGCCACGATAACAGCCCAAAAATATAATCACTCTCTTGTTGGATGGGCATTTCAAATACATATCTAAGAAAAAAAAGATTTATAAAATCGATCAAATAATAAAGATTTTACAGAGGCGGTAAGACCTTAACGTGGACCCACTTTATAGATATAGGGTGTGAAAAATCGAGATTTATCAACTTTTGTACTATTCATTATGGTCCAAATCGCCTTAACTTCTCATTTATTTATCACTGACATTTAATTGAAATAAATACAGAGTGGTTAAGAATAATTCTAAATTATAAACCACCCTGTATTTGATTTACTTAAATGTCAGTAGATAGTTAATCAAAAGTTAAGATAAGGACAAAAAATCCCGATTTTTCATACTCTATATCTCCGATCATTCCTACTAGATCCCAATTGGGATGGATCGATAAAATCAGCTCTTCAGGAAGAATTTTAAAATGCAATAAAATATAGTGCGTTTCATTTAAAAAAACAAATGTTTGATACGCTCTGCATTTCTAGGACACCCTGTATATTCCAAAATAATTCTGATTTTGTACTCAGAATTTTCTTCTAAATTCAATAGCACTAATGGGTCACTCTGTATATTTATATATATTTCAAATATGTATAAAATCAAAACAACTCTTCATCATAATGACGTCGTGTCAACGTCCTTGATTTCTCAAAGAATTCCGATGAAGTCGGTGAAGTACCGATGAAAAGTCAGTGAAGTCCCGATGAAGTACGTGAAGTCCCGATGAATTTCCGTGGTACTTCGGCGAAGTACGTAAAGTACCATGAAAAAGTGAAGTCTGGTGTACAAATTTTCGTCTGGGGTTCGCCACTCGGCCTTAACTGATTAATATAATACACTCTATAAATATCGTGTAAGTTTTAAATATTTTTTGTTATCTGGATTTAATGATCGCTTTCCGTCGAATCGTGTCCCGATCGAACGATTATTTATTCAGTAAATTTGTCACGCAGATCTCGATCGGGCAGATAAAGAAACGCCTAATAGCGCGAAGAACTAACGGAATAATTAAAATATTCGAATGAACCGGCTTATTTTCAAATGTACGCGCACGTTAAAAATATACTCGGTAGTTGTTTGTAAGAATAGAACGAGCACTAATATTAGATCCGTGAAAAATAGTTAGTGTGTTGGATTAACTAGAATGTGCTTGGGTTGTCTGAAAGTATTTTTATTATTATTACTTGGTTTACCGATTGTGTTAAAAGGTTATTTTTCTCTCTGTTATTTCTCTCATGTAAAATCACTAAACAACACAATTAAATCGCAACATACCGCTAGGAAAGTAGCTCATAGATGAAACTAAAACAGACCTTTGTACCATTGACGTTACTTACAATCCTCCATATTTGTTTACCTATCGCAGAGCGTTCGAAAGTAAAATTCTTACGAAGTCAGTTGGACCAGTATAAAAACAATATTTCATCCGGCGGCTTGCCGAACTTTGTTGTTGCATAGGCGTCTTAACAGATATTTTAATAGTATGTAGTTTTACTGCATTAAATAATTATTGAGTTAATTTTTTCAAAAACTTTTTAGTAAGTATTGTTTTGACTTACGTGATAAGGTGACCACCCTAAACGAAACACTATTATACATTAGTCACTATCGATACACTCATCAGTACTCGAGTCTTCTTGGGTATTTATCACTATCGGTTCGATTTGTGGCAAAACACAATATTGTTTTTCTTTTTCCTTGACGTGGTGAACACAATTTGTCCATAAGTCAGTTTCGGCGAGTTCATCAATTACTTTTCTTATATTTGTTAGAACAGAATCGCTTAATTGAGGAGCTTGATTACACTTTCGCAATTTGTTTCTTAAAGCAGCCCAGATCAATTCAATAGGGTTAAATACACAATAATATGGAGGCAAACGCAAAACTGTATGACCGTAAGATTCAAAAAGTTTGTCTATGACGTATTCTTTCTTAAAATTTTGTTGTTTCGCTAGTTCCAACAATTTTTTGTGTGCAGTTTTTAAAAGGTATTTCTATGTTACTAACTATATAACAGATACTCCAATAAAACAGAAAACAAGATAATAGGTATGTATAAAACGGAAAAATATGTATTTATAACAAGACGGCATTGGTAAATAGTTGTGTAAACACTGATTTGTTTTTTGCAGGCATCGACTTTTGCGGTGAGAAAACTGCCGTTAAAATTTGGCCAATTAGGGTTAAGTACTATCCAATAAGATGCATAGAATCACAAAAGGTTCGCCGACGGTCCATGTGGACAATACCGGGAGTAATCAATTACAAACGGTTCGGTTTAGCTTAATGCTCGACGTGGCATTATTGACCGTACCCCGATTTTTGCGTTGTCCAACTGAGTTCGTATTACGTATAATTGAAAACGCGAACAATACTGTTACGAATATCATATCGTTCTTGGGTTCGTTGATTTAAAACACTTGATACAGTAACAAAACAATGTTTATTCCAATACTTTTACACAATAAATTTTACTTTTATAAATCACTTAGATATTCAACAACTTTTACAACTATTTACATTTCATAAATCATAAACACTTTTAAAACTAAACTAAACTGTCCTTTGTTACGACCGATGTCCTTTTTATATTTCTCAATCATAATTTTAGGCCTTTTCTCGAACGATCCATCGAACCATCTGGAAGTCTCTAGGCGTAGCGAGAGTTTATTAGACGGAGGCGGAAGCCGACAAAGGTTCATTAATATGCACCCTCGCCGTGGCTGATGCTCGGATACATAAACAGAGCCGAAATTATTTTAAAAATGTAAAATGTTTATACTCTAAGTTATGTATTTGTTTAAAAACCCTGAAACATATCGATTTCTATTCTCAATTTGACAATTTATAATTTGAAAATATCACCCCCTTCTTTTGCACCCCCTCAAAAAATTCAAATGAGAAAGGAGGTCGTGTTGCACCTTTTTCAAAAGGGATTTCAATTCTCTGTTTAGCAATACTAAGTTTTTAAAATTTGGTGCAATCATAGCTGAGATAATTTGTTTGGAAATGTGAAATTTTTATACTTTACGTAGAATGAAGGAAATATTTTTTAGGAAGTTTTTTCAATTTATCTTACAATTAAATGAAATGTTCAAAATGACCACCATTCACTCCTTGACAATAAGCAAGGCGATCTCTCTCGAACAAGGTGCCACACAACCCTCCTTCTCATTTAAAATTTTTAAGGGGATGCTCATAATTCAGAGGGGGTGCAAGAAGGGAGTAATATTTTCATACTGTAAATTGTCAAATTGAGAATAAAAATCACCTGTTTCAGGTTTTTTCAACGGATGCATAATTTACTGTGTTAATATTTTTAAATTTTAATAACAAATTTTCTCGATTATGGTTGCACCAAATATGAAAAACTTAGTATTGCTGAACAGATAATGAAAATCCCTTTCGAACAAGATGCCACACGACCCCCCCTTCCCATTTAAATTTTTTGAGGGGGTGCTCATAATTCAGAGGGGGTGCAAGAAGGGGGTAATATTTTCATACTATAAATTGTCAAATTGACCTGTTTTAGGATTTTTGATAAAATACATATCGCTAAAAATGAATTTATTCCATACATATGGACCGCAGTGTATTTTAAATTACTTGTTGAACTTGAATATGCAAATCTCGATTTTTAAATTCCCATAATTGTTTTTCATTTTCATTATTATTAATTAGAATTGCATTATTAAGATGTATTTCATCATTAATTTGGATATTATCATTGAAAACCTGCGAGCTAGATAGTAGACCGATGCTATGATGAATGCGTATTAGCGATGTTGATATTCAAATATAATGCCACGTCTTTTTCGTTCTCCAAATAGTACTCTGCCAGCGGTCTTTCTACTGGCAAATTATGCCCGAGCTCAGCCGTAGAGGGTAGAAGGAAAAAAGAAAATAAAAGTGAGCCGCGCCACCGACTTGGACGGTTCAAGCCGGAAACCCCTAGGTCTTTTAGGCACTAGCAGAGCCACACGATAAACAACTAAGATTATGGTGAACCAAATAAATAAAATTATAGCAAAAATATATTGGATACTTTACTCCTACAATAAATCAAAATTAAATAAATAAATAATAAAATACACAGCTCAATAACAAAATTATAACAAATATAGCCAAAATTAAAAGCCAACAATAAATCCAGGCACACAGTTCAATAATAAATTTATAACAGATATAATCAAAATCAACAGCTAATAATAAATCGAAAATTCAAAATTTACAACTTTATAAGACAACAATAAATCAAAAATCCAAAGTTTACGATTCCATAAAATAACCAAAACAAAGGTAACAATAACTAACTTTATCAAGTTACCAAAAAAAACGTATACAAGTCAACTTTTTAATAATATTTAATCAAACGTTTACGTACGGCTGCTAATTTATTCACGTTTTTTTATTTACCATTTACATAAAGATTTACACTGTTAAAACAATCGAGCTTATTTAAAAATATTTCTTTTTTACAATGGCTGTCCTTCAAAATAGCAATATTGTAGGATATTTACAAATAAGTATGAAGAAAACATTTTTACTTGGACACAAAGAACTATTGAGAATATTACTTTAATCAAAGTTCAGCCGTGGCATATTATCCGATGCAATAAATAATTTTTAACAGTGTACCATATTAATAAATTAAAACAAAACTTAATCGTGGTGTCAAAAACAAATCACGTCGTTTAAATATTCTAAAATAAATCACTTGTAACCTTTGGGTAGACGAATTCACTACTCCTGTGGCCTACTCCTGTGGCCGGTTTGATTATGGAACTGCACCTGCTACTTAGCATCAGATCATCAGATCCCGCATGCGGATATTTTAACTCGACACCAAAATCCAAAATATCAACAACAAAGGTAAGATAGAATGGTCAAGTTAAAAATTAAATGGTTTTTCTTCAAAATCCAATTAAGATGGCCCAAATACAGCCAGATATGAAAGAAAAAACCGTAGAGGTTCTGCTCACGTGTTAATATCAAATCGTTCCAAAAAAAACTCTCACCACCACCCGACTCCTAAGGCTGACACCAAACGACTGCCCCCCAGGCCGGAAATCAAGAAATGACACGGAATAAACGTCAACCCACAATCTTCGCAAGTCCTTGCTCCACACCAGTAATCGCCTCGTCCTTGTTGATATCCAGCCCCATCCACACAGAAATGCAAACCAAACAATAATCCTATCACTACTAGGTATGCAACACTATTTACAACGAATGATATATTTAAGTTACAACAAAATACGGTATGCAACCCTACTTACGAGTACCTAAGGAATACTAAACCATCAGAGACACAATTAATAATGGAACTGTAGAAGTGAAAAAAATAGGCACGTGACAATAAGCTGTAGCATATAAAAAGAGGCGGCCGATATGTTTTGCTAAATTTACCGGTATTACTCGGTATAGAATAAAGCGCTTATTACCGGAATATCGCAGTGCCCTGGTAAAATAATCTTTATTAAACTGAGATTGGAAATACTGTAAACATTTGTCCTTCATTGGTCGAGGCAACCCGAGCTCCCGTTAAACAACAGTATGGAAATCCAATAAAAAGTACAATAATTAAATCGAGAATATTTAATTTGGATGTAATGTTCGCATGTCTGTGATCAATTAATACAATAATACCCCTTCAATGTTGTAACAGATGAGGAATCACAGCATCGCATTGTAATTATGTGTTATAATGTACACTCGTCTCAAAAAGTATCGCAGAATGGAAATAATATTATTTTTTTATTATTTTTAATGGTATCTAGTCGATCTTCATACAGTTTAAGTAAGGTTTGGTTATTACCATCGACAAATTCAGTGAGAAATTGCAAAAATAACATTTTTTTTACCAAAACAAAAAATTCTTACGCAACCAAAACTAATCTGGTATTGCTAGTAGACGTTAATTGTCACCGGTGAACATCGATGAATACGCATGCGTCACACTCCAGATTGCGCGTAAAGCTTTTTTTTACCGCCAAAACGTAACTGCTGCACATAGCCTAATTTTTAAATTTCCTAGCTAATCTTGAGATCTCAAGTCTGGAAAATGTAAACGCTTTTTTTACAACTAAAAATTTGTTAAGTAATTTTGTATTTTAATTTAATTTACTTTGCTCTTTTCAGGGCAAATGCTTGTACATTTGTCGAAAAAAGACGATTTATTATCATTATTATTTATTTTTATTATTATTATTATTTCGGGCATAACTTTTTGGTTATGGGTTCGTTTATTTGGAAATCACCGAGTGCAAACCATGCACCTGGGGTGTTTTCTTATTTGGGTAATGTCACAGTGAAAGAATCATAGTACTTTGCGTACTATAAGCGCTGTACTCAACACTACTGCTTTCTGCATCAACAGGAGGTTATGTGTTCCAGTGACTTCTTTTACTGCTTCACAGGTATAAGCCCTATTGCTCCTATTATTATCGGTACAACCTTTGTTTTGTAATTCCACATTATATTTGCCGGTCTATATATTTCAGATTTTTCTCTGCTTATGAAGTTTGATCTTCTATTTGGTTCTAGTTTGCAGTCTTGCTTTACCTGACGAGTAAGCACTGATGATGGCTGAAATGCCGAAAGCGCTCTGCTATGAATAAATAATAATAAAAAAAAATTGCACTCAATACACAGACTTATATTTTTTCTAAAAATTATACAACTTGTTTTAATATTTTCCATCATACAGTGATCTACACTTACCAAAAAATCTCCGATTTCGCATATTTCTTGGGAGACATTCGTCACTTGTAATTACTTTTGCAATGGAGGGTTTTGAAATGTTTGTCAAAACGTGAATCATTTTCACTAACCCTAATTAGATCCATTATTTCTTTAAAAAATGTTTCAATATAAATTATAAATTTAATAAAAACTTTCAGGGACTACAAAAGTTTTAAAAAATTATTATCCAAATACAATACTGAAATAAGAAAAAAATCACATTAACACAACGACGCGTGCCAGAACTACGAATAAAATTGGATATTAGGCCAAGTGGAATTAAACGAATTAAACATTAATTGTATATCACTTGTCCGTGTGGACTATTACATACGGAAAATTAGTGCAGTGTCAACAAATAGAAGACAACGCACGTTCAATTGATCCAATCAGAGACAAACATTTATAAGTGATAACAAACCGTACACGTTATAAAGCGACGACGCCAGTCATAAATTATTTCTGCGTTATCAGTATAATAAGTTTGGGAATTACAAATTGCAACGTATTACTTTTTTGCAATTTGACAACTGTGCTCTAATGTAATTATGAATGCGGTGTGAATATATATATATAGGTATATTAATAAAACTGATAAATTATAGTTTAAAAAAACTAAAAAACACGCATAGTTAGTTAAAAAATGTCATATAAAGCACCCTACGCTTTTAGAACAGTGACATTAATTTTCTCGTCAGTAATTTTTTTCCTATGTTAAGAATTATTTTTTACTTTTTAGTTTGATTAACTCTAAAAGCGAGTTTTTTAGTTTTTTTAAACTATAATCTATTTTTGCTGTTTAGTTCGATTTGTTTTACTTACCCTCTTGCCATTCATCCCTCGACACGTTTCTCACCAGTATATTGGATTGGGTGAATTATAATATGACATTGGAACTGCGCGCATGCGTAGCTCACGCACTAGTTCTATCTCTCTTACTTTCATGCAAAGGATCCCAGAAGAAATTTATGAATCCTGGTGAAAGTAATCAGGATAATCGGTTATTTTGATCAAATTATTGCATTGTCATCGGTCTTTGATAAGTGTGCGAATTTTAAATTAAATCTGACGCTTAAAGTAGAGCAAAATGGAGTCCAAATAGTCAGTTACAAACAAACATACAGGTGAAACTAATTAAGCGTGTTAAAAAAAATAAATCTGACTTCAACTTTAACTGAATTTAGGTTTTTTGACAAGTAAAGCAGACCATGCACGTAAATTAATATTGTATTTCACGATTTCAAACTTTTTATAATTTTTAAAATTGTAAAATACTCTCTGTGTCAAGTATATTATCGTGTTTTAACACACAACCGCAACATAAAGACGAGATGACGGGCAACTGTTATCAGATCTCGTAGAAAAAAGATATATGTAAACAAGTTTGTAAATAAATAATTTGGCAGTAAACAATATTGTTGTTAAACTTCTATATCCACAAATTGTTGTAGCATATGTCGCTACACCCTAGACAAACCGGATGTTTGTACTTTGCGGATTTCTCATAGCCCCGGACTGCAAGAGTTGTAAGACTACGCAGAAGAGTTAAAAGAATTTCAATTAGTCATCTTTCGTTCGTCGAAACCGTAGACGTGGCCCGGTCGGTTTGAAATCGATTGGGCAATGAGACGTTTGATGAATGAATCACGCGCAAACCACGAGAGTAATTTTCTTCATTTTATCTTACCAAAATACAGACAATAACCGAAAGTTTTAAAAGTTTTAAAATTTCGCCCATTACTTATTGAGAAATGAGATTTTAAATGTGAAACTTATCTGCAAACAATCACGAACGGTAAAAATGGTATTCATTCGAGTGAAGTACGCCAATGGTATGCATTGGTTTGTGGCGATTTGTTATCACTTCTAAAAATCTTGATACTACGTTGAGTACGAGGCAGCTTGCATCTGTGTCTGGGATCAATCGAACTAGCATCCAAACCATTTTGAAGAAGATTAAATTCCATCCATATAAAATACGTTTAATACATACATACATATAGTCACGCCTCTTTCCCGTAGCGGTAGGCAGATACCACTTCCCTCCACTTGCTACGGTTCTTACACACATCTTTTGCTTCCTCTTCTTTTATCAGTGCTCTCATACTTGTTCGTCGGTTGTTGGTACTCTTGACCTGGCCTTTCTTCAAAACAATGTTGGTCTGATCGAGATATGTTCGCCGAGGTCGACCTCTACCGACTTCCGTCCATTCACACTAGCCTTATAAATTTGTTTCGACAATCTTCCTTCATCCATCCTTTCTACGTGTCCAAACCATCTAAGCATTCCTTTATCTATCTTTGTAACCGCATCTTCTTTTACACCACATCGTTCTCTTATCTCACTATTCTATACTTTATCCAACCGAGTCAATTCCGGCTGTACTTCTCAGACTACTCATCTCCACAGCATTAATCCTATTTTCATGCTTCTTCTGCCAAACCCAACATTCACTACCATACTGATAAGTGTAGGAACCAACACTCCTCTATGCACAGCCAGACGTGCCTTTTTTGACACTTTCTGGGTGTTCATAAAAGTATCTATGAACTTAATGAAGATTAATATGACCGCCGATTGCAGTTTTGCGAAACAATGAGTGCGCGCGAGCGGGGAACGATCCACAGTTCCATTTTAATATCTGTTTTTCTGATAAATGCAGTTTTTTCTTGCACGGGACGGTACATCGCCAGAGACTATTGTAAAGAGAATTGTCAGAGCTTTCAAAAGACATCTTATTCGACCCCCGATACCATTTAAAATTTTTGGGGTAATTCTTACCCTTGCTTGGAGTTAAAGGTAGTAAAGTCAACAATACCGGAAAAGAGTGTCCCCCTTTAATAAAAAATCGACGGTACTGAGCGCTTTTTTAAAATGTTGAGGAGGTTCCTGCAAATGGCTCTGTTTCGTTTTCGGTTGCCACCCTGTATTTGTATGTCTATTACACCTCAATACAATTCGTGTTCATTTATTCCGTAAGATTTGCAACCTGTTGTATCTTAGAGCAATAAAGCGCAATACGTAAAATGTAGATAAATATGCTATGTTAAACGAATTTATAACTTTTACTTTGAATAAAAACTTTGCGTAATATTGAAAATGGCGCCGAAATATCAGGGCTGCAAAAAAAACATCGCAAGTAATCTCGGTAACCGGCTGTTCGCATAACAAGCGACTTACCTTCGAAATATTTCGTTCAAAATTACAGCTACGCCATATATGGGATGCAGTACTCAGGTCACCAGGCCAGGGTTAGTAAAAAGAACAGCTTTGTTCCAAGTTACTACAATACACAACGCGACTGTGGTAATTAATGATCTTGTATTATAGTTAATACATAACAAAATTTAATGCACTTCATTACTAATGTTTCTTATTTTTGTAAGAAGATAGGCAACCGCGTTGAAACCCCTTTCTACGAGGTATGAAGATGGTAAAGCTATCAAAAACTTTCTCGTGATAGTCCATAATAAACGATAAGTTATAGGGATACGAGGGTAGTCTGAAAAGTTTTCGACCTTAACGTGTAGAATGCAGATGCTCGCGTATCTTTTGACAGGTACTCACCAAAATTTCAGCCATTTTGAGTGAGTCAGTGCGAGTGTTTTTGTGACAATGGAAAAATCGAGTATCGAGCTGTCATTAAATACTGCTACTACTCCATGGCTTTACAACCCGGGGTGGGACTTGGCCGAATGTACTATTCGCCTCCATTGTTGCCAATCTTCCATCAATGCTGGGTCTTACTGCTGCTCCTTCCCAAGCCAATTTCACCATCCGTGCGTCAGGCTTTCTTTGCGTATGACCTGCCCATGGCAGCCTTTTTGCCTTTATCTCCTTTACGATATCTGGATCTTTGTATAATTCTGATATTTTTTGGTTGGTTCTTGCTCGGTACCCCACGATTTTAGAACAGTGACATTAATTTTCTCGTCAGTAATTTTATTCTTATGTTAAGAACTATTTTTTACTTTTTAGTTTGATTAACTCTAAGTTTTTTTATAATATATTTTATAATTTTTTAAATTTTTTATTCAAAAAGTCACTTACTTATCAAACTGTCCTCGTATGATATCCTTTTGTTTAATATTGCCGTATGGCTTGATAATTCACTGTGGTATTTTCATAGTCTAAACATACTGAAACCCAGTTTTAAATTCTGTGTGAATTGCAGAATATAAAAACTCGTTTCAAACTCTTACCGACAATATTGTTTGATCTGCCGTAGGCTGAGACACCTCATTTTATGAATTTATTATTTTTTAATAAACCTATGTCTAAATATTTATTGTCAAGTGCTTATCTGTCTTAATTCTCACTACACTGTGCAATTTCATTATTTTCATTAGCCCATGGTCTCCAAAACGCCATATGTGTATTTATTTAATGAAATTTCTAAATTCAACGCACCACACTACCCTACTGATATCACAGACTATCTTGCTCGAAGGTTTTCAAACATCAACAAGATTTTATTTATAGCTTTTCAACCGCGTTGAACCCCTCGACAAATGCAGTGCGTTTAACCTTATGATTCGCTGCTTCCATTGGTTTAATAACCTAGCTTGTGAATTTTGACGCACGTCAATCAAGTCCACGTGGACATACGCTTTCTTTGATTTACACCGAATTTTATACGGGTAGTAAACATTATCTTTTGTTTTTAAATTTGGCACTAGTGCGGTGCGTATATATTACATATCGATTACTCCTCACATAACTTCTTCTTCTTTTTCTTCTTCTTCAGTCAATTATTGCCCACTGCAGGACATAGGCCTCTTCTAATCTCTTCCATGCGTTTCTGTTTTGAGCTGTTTGCTGCCAATGGGGGTCCGCTGTTCTCTTCACATCATCTAGCCATCTTTTTGGAGGTCTACCTATGCTTTTTTTTGTTTCTCTGGGTCTCCACTGAATTAACTTTTTTGTCCATCTGCTGTCGTTTTGTCTAGCCACATGTCCAGCCCATTGCCACTTAAGGTGTGCGACACGCGTGTCCTCACATAACTGTGTTCTGTAATTCATAACGGAAGAACTATATGTGTTTTGGTAATATTTTTGTTATTTTTGGATACGCCCTTTGACTCTATGAGCTACTTAAACTTTCCATTTCTCTTGGAAATTTTTATCTGGTATTATATTGTTCGTTAAGGATGTTCTGTAAAATATTCTTTCTTTCATTATTTGTGGGTATACTCTTATCTTATTTCAGTTTATCTCTAGACGACTGACGATGAGTTTCTTTACTTCTTGGAAAGAAAAACATCGACACATTTTACGAATGAAAATAATCACAAAACCGCGTTTAAAATACATAGGTGCATATTTAAACGTGTAGAATTTTTCCTCACTTGGAAAATTTGCTGTATTTTTGTCATTTAGAAGCAGGTAGTCTGGATGTTTAATATTAATAAAAATTGATAAGAATTTTTAAATATTCACGTCGATGAATCACGGATAACTTTTTGACGGAGGCTTTTTTATCATATTTTTTTGCATATCTGCAGTACCGATATTACAAATTTAAATTTTAATGTCGCGCTATTCCCCCGTCAAAACTTTAAAACTTACACGAGTGTCCCGTATAAATTTACTAAAATCCTTTATCGTGAATAATTTTTTTTACGTCTTTGATATGGTCTTTGTGAAATGTTGAGCAGTCGCGGGACGCCTGGTAGATGTGAAACACGATAATTGTCTTTTGTCGTCAGTAATTTTCTTTTTTATCGTTAAGATCTCATTTTTTAGTTACTACAGCCGAGGTATGTTTTTTGGGTCGGACGAAAGACTGACGGTCGCTTCACCAACAGCCGCATTTATCATCATCATTATGGCATTACAGCCCTGTGTGGGCCTTAGCCTGCTGTAGAATTTGTGACCATTCGTTCCTGTCAGACGCCTTTCTTTGTCATCCTCTAACTCCAATCGCTCTCAAGTCATCCTCAATATTCTCCATTTATCGAGTCCTTGGTCGGTCTCGTTTACGTTTTCCTATTGTTTTGTCTAGGAGGGTCTTTCTTAAGGGGTCGAAATTATACCTGGATCCCCACACTCCATTCTCGTTGACGCCTCGAAAGAGACTTTGCAGGACCTTTCTTTCGAAGCATCCCAGTGCGTTTTCGTCCTTTTTAGTAAGCGTCCAGGTTTCAGAGCCATACATTATCAGCACTGGTTTGATTAGCGTCTTATAAAGCTTACACTTTGTTTTTCTCGATATATTTTGGGATTTTAGCTGAGGCATTAGCGCGAAATAACATCTGTTAGCACTAAGAATTCTCCTACGTATCTCTTCAGAGGTATTATTGTCTCTGGTTATCAGGGATCTAGGATATACAAATTCGTCGACGGATTTTATTACATCGTCGCCAATTCTCAGGGGGTTTTGTCCACGTCGGTCTTGCTCTGTTGTTGCGAGCATATATTTCGTCTTCTCCATGTTGAGCGATAGTCCCATTCCTTTTGCTGCATTTTTTAGTGCTGCAAAGGCTTCTTTGACTCCTGTTTCAGATCTGCACTAGTTCTATTTAGTGGTATTTCAAACTCTTGCATGGCTTTGTATAATTCTTTCCTGTTGATAGAGAGTCGTAGGCGGCCCTAAAATCTATAAATATGTGATGCGTTTCTATGCCATATTCTTGGGTCTTTTCTAGGATTTGTCTGAGGCATGATATTTGGTTGGTTGTTGATTTTCCTTCCGTGAATCCCGCTTGGTACTGTCCTACCAGCTTATCTACATAGGGGCGGATACGTACACAAAGTATTTTGGAGAATACTTTATAAACAGTGTTTAGCAATGTTAATCCTCCGTAATTAGAGCACTTAAAAATATCCCCTTTCTTATATATCGTGCAGATTACTCAGTCCTTTCACTCATCTGGCATGGTTTTGTGTTTCCAAATTTCTTGTACAGACGCATTAGATGTTTTTAATCAAATGTAATTAGTAAAAACAAAAACTTCTCTTTAATAATTTACCACCTGTATATGGAGGTGTTTATCGCGACGATGTGTATTATACCGTACCTTTTATTATTAATATTCCTACTATTTTGAAATAATGTAAGGCTGGTAATGATGATTGATGTCTTAACACATAATAATGAACCACTTTGTGGGTCGTTTATTTATCGTTATCTAAATAACTTAATACCGCTGGTATATCAGTATTTTCGTCGAAAAATTCCAAAAAAAAATTTTTAAATGATAAGTGACGTCAAGAAAACCGAGCTAACCAATAAGCCCGGTCATTATGTTTTAATTGTTAACAGGCGATTCGTAGCTCCATGTAAATATGCTGGGGATACACTCATTTACAAAGCAATTTTTTTTCCATATGCGTTGGAAAAAATGCTCTTGGTAATAATATTTGTTCGCGATTAAAGCATATATGGACTGTAATTTTGATTAAAGAGATGTTATAATGAATAAGTACGCCAATGACAGCAAAAACACTACAACCCTTACATTTTCCTTGACAGCGATTTGATTTGAAAGTATACATTGGGTACAATGTATTTCGAAAACAGCTAAAGTATCAAATTTCCTGAAAGTGGCTAGCACTAAATTATGATACCATTTAAATGATGGCCCCGTGATATTGCTACGCTAGCTTTATATACATTAGGGGTAGTAAGCATAAGCTCCTGCAAAAAAACACACACACACATAGTCACGCCTTTTTCCACTACAGGTAGGCAAAGATCACTTCTTTTTACTTGCTACGGTTCTTACACACGTCTTTCGCTTCTTCCACTTTCATTAGCGCTTTCATACTCGGTAATCGACATATATTGGGCTTGATACCGAGCCCTAAATATAGAAAATGTGATTGGGAAGAAGAAAGTCCTTTTTATAAACTTTGAGGGTCCAAACAGCGATGAGCGCACTTCTGCTCTTGGGGAAAGTTATAGCCAACCCTGTCAAGAGAATTCTGCCCTTCTATGAGACAGCAATATAATAATAGGGTTAACAGGAGCATGAGGGAAGCACAAAGGACTAGCTGCAAATGACTCTCTAAAGCGTTTCCCTCTAAAGAAGAAAGAAGTGTTGGAAAACTCGTCTGCAATCCATCTAAAGAGCAATAGAAATTCTTGGACAGCGCCACATTTAAAATGAAAAACAGCAACCCAAAAATATAGTGTCGCGAAATAGGGACATGTGTTTAATATTAAGAATCTTACAACCCTTGGTTTACCGAAAACACATGTATTGAAAGCAAGCCATCTTTTCTAGAAAAAAGAGCAGTTGTTGATAGTTGAGATTAATCTTACATCCTGTCTATCCAGGTTTTTGTTTTTAGGAAGGTCTATAAGTTGGTCATGCTTTACTTTATCGAAGGCTTTATTATAGTCTATAAAGCAGATATAAAGGTTCTGATTAACGTCCAAGCGTCTTTGAGTTAACACGTTGAAAGAAAATAATGTCTCCCTTGTATTCACACCATTCCGAAAACCAAATTGTGTATCACTTATATCCAGTTCTAGTTTGTGATGTATTCTGGTGTGTATAATTTTTAGGAGAATTTTTAACGTATGTGACATTAAGCTAATGGTTCGATTATCACTACATTCTTTGGCATTTACTTTTTTCGGTAGACATATGAATGTAGATGTTAACATTTCTTGTGGGATAATTCCTGTATTGTAGATTGTGTTAAATAACTCCACCAAAATATTCTTGTTTTTGTCGTTGATTAACTTAAGCAACTCACTTGGTATTCCATCTGGACGTGCACATTTCTTATTTTTCATGGATTTGAGTGAATGTTCCACTTTTCTCCTCCCTGCCAGTCTGCAGTCATGTCTACCTGTCTATTGTCATGAAATAATTCCTCTATGTATTCTTTCCATCGTCTTCATTTTTGTTCTGTCTCCATTATGACGTTATACGTTTTTGTTGCAAAAAAAAGTGATAAAAATAGGTATTTTTATCGGAACTGTAATTCAAAATATAAGTTCAAAGACTCTCTACACACACACACTGAACCAGCTAAACACTCGGAGATGTGAAGTATTACCAACCTAACATTAACTTTCATTTAAACACCCACAATGCATTTTCCATCTACGAAGAATTAGTTTTTAGCGTGGAAAAAAAATGAATTAAAATTAATTAACAGTTTAAACAACGCCATTACGTTAAATGCATTTAAATCGGCTGTAGTGCCGTAAAAGGGCAAAATTAGAATGTTTCGCAACGTACTAGTTAAATACAGTTTGTTTTTGGTTTGTTTGGTAAATTGAGGACTTTTACGGCTAACCTGGTGGCAATTTTGCAATTTGCTGCATCCATCTCGTTAACATGTATGTTAACGGTCGCCGATTTGTCCTTTATGTCGGTACTTCGATTTATTTGAATAGATCATGGCTATCTGTTTAAAAAAAAAATTGTTATTTTTGCTAAATGATACACCGTTTTGACCTGAATAAAAAAATGTGAAAACAGATGTCGTTTTCTTTTTTATGAACGTTGCAGTTTGTCTCCTAAATCCAAATCTATTTATTCATAGTTTATTACAAATCTTTAACCCAACCAAACTGCGCCAATGGCTCTTGAGCTTCATGCAAGATCGCTCCTTACATGTAGCAGTTGACGGTATTTCTTCTGATGCGTTAAAAACCAATGCCGGGGTCCCCCAGGATTCCTTCCTGTCCCCCACCCCATTTCTTTTACACATCAACGACCTTTTGAAAACCACCACGAACCCCATTTACAGTTTCGCAGACGACAGCACACTTGTCTCAACTTTCACATCCTATCGATCACTTTCGGTGAGTGATACGAATAGACTCAGACAGGAACTGGTTGATTTCATCAGTAGGGATCTTGAAGCAATCGTCGAGTGGAGAACCAACAAACTTGTTCAGTTCATCGCCCAGAAAACACAAAGCGTCACGTTTTCCTCAAATCATTTCATCACGATGTCCGGAAATACCCTTAAATCAAGTCCCTTTATCTCGATTTTGGGAGTCACGGTAGAAAGCTAGAAAGTTTTTTACTCCTGATCAACTGTTGACGACGTACAAGGCTCAAATCCGACCTCTACTAGAGTATTGCTCGCACATTTGGGGTTCAGCACCAAGGCATTCTCTTCGTCTTCTAGATTCCATTCAGAAAAGAGCCATTCGCTTGATAAGCAGCTCAACTCTCACAGATACCCTTCACCCTCTAGAACATAGAAGAAGAGTTGCAGACCAGTTATTGCTCTACAGATATTTCCATGGCAGATGCTCCAGAGAAATAAAAACTCTTGTACCACCATTGGCCACATTCGGCCGAAGAACTCGGCACGCTGATCAGTCTCACACATTTACTCAAGCTTGACACTACAAGGACCAATCTCCATTAAAAATCCTTCTTTTACAGGGCTGCTACGGAATGGAATAAGCTTCCAAAATCATTTTTTCCAGAGAACTATGACCTGCAACTTTTCAAAAAGCGAATCCACTATCATCTCCTTTCTATAATCCCCCTTCTAATAGTCGCAGTGCGGGCCGTCCGCGGCAAATTTAACATTAAAAAAAAACTGATATGTATACAAGGTGGCCATCGAAATAGAAACTGCGTGCGTTACAATCAAATACTAACGAGATAATTACGTAATTGTAATTAGACTGCTAAACATCACAGTAATTTTGTAATTTCTTCTTAATATCATTAATTACCGCAATAACTAAGCATAATAATTATCTACTAATAAAAATTTTACCGGATAGATCGGTTCTACAAAGAGGAAGAATGTTCGTCTGATTTGTCATTTTACAAATAATACTGCGGTTTTACAGGAAGTTGGGTTATTAGAGATACATTACTAATGATAGGCAAGATTGCAACATCTCTACTTCACGATAGCAGCGCTACTCCGAATGCAAATTTAAATCGAATTGGTTTCTATTTAAAAATTGTACGCTTTAATACTACATCATAACTTTCCATCAACATGTCTTCGCTATAGTTTGGTTTTTGCTATTGTAAGCCTAATTCAAAGAGTAGAAGCAACAACCTAACAAGTCCGAAAAGTTACTGTTTTTTTTTTGACTAGTAGACAAAATTCTGGAAATCTGCGAGTCCAAAAAAACTGTTTTCGGACGTGTTGAGTACGCTATTTTTTCGGCAACCGTGTAGAATAACAAATCAATTAGAAGCATTTCTTTATTATATTTTTTTGTTGGTACTAACAGAAAAGAAAAGTTTCCGTTTCACATTGATTGTTTTCATCTGATAATCTTTAAATGGTATTGGCAATTTTAATTTTGTTTGTAAATAAATTGTCTATATATCCAACGACATTGGTAGACTTTCAGCCACCGTGTCTCTTCAAATTTGTGATGTTTCCACAATTATCAGCAAATATCGTCGCTGAAGTTCGACGAATGCTATGGCCTGTGTAATTTTTAGGATTGGGTAAATTCAAAAATTCTGCGATTCTTAATCCGAGATTCCCAAAATTGTGGATACCAACAGGCTGAATCGAACATTTTCCTTTTTTGTAATTCACGAATAATCTGTTACGTGGAGTATGGGATGGCCATAAAGATAAATACTGCCTATACGATAGCCGGTTTTCTTGCACAATTAAAACAAAAGTTCTCTCAATATGTGTTTTGGAATCTGGTATTTTCACAAGCAACATGTCTTCCTTGTCGTTTATTAGATCAATTGACATTTTTGTTAGTTCTTTCCGTCTACACACAACGGCTAACTCAATAATTGTTGCTACCTGAAAATAAAGCAAATTAAGTTGATACCTTTATATCCTACAATCGTAATATTCTTTTAAAATAACCTTATGCTTTAGATATGTTTCATTACCTGCTTTCCTAATGAATTTGTTGATCTGCTCGCTGCTGGAGGCTTCTGATGTCTTTGCTTTAAAACCAACATTCTTCCTTTTAAGAAATGCGATAACTTTTGGGAAAGTGGCTGTTTGCATTTTTCTTCACTAAAATGGTACTTTTCAACATAGAGTACATGCTCCTCCACAGGGTAGAGGAATTGACAGTTTCAGATTTTTGCTCCAAATAACTCAAGATTACATCCTCTATAATAGTTTTGCATTTCTTCATATCCGTCCATTTCGTGAAAAAATCATAAACGTTTTCGTACCTGAACTTTGATATTTTTCGGGCAATAATTGTGCTGTAGCAGCAGCTGCTGCTGCATTGAAAATTTTTTAAGGCACATTTTCCAACTCACTATCGCTGCAAACATACGGAAGGTGAATTTTTATATATAAAGATGCAAAAGCGATGCATACATTCTTTGAATAAAAAAAAATTGTTTGTTTTATTATCGCTCATAAATGTTTTTTATTTTACAAAAATGCGCAATCACGTTGAGCGCCATAAAGAAAATTTCTGATTTGAAAATACATCAAATATTTAAAACATCTGCAGGAAATCGTGTATCTGACTAAGATTATAATGTAATACAAACATTTACAATGTTAAAAAAACTGTTAAAAACCATTGAATACGCTTTTAGACATATACACATCTCAAGGCACAAAATGAGTCACATGCATAATTATACTTTCGAGATACATATCGTTACTGCTGTCCTTTATTTGCCAACGATAATTTTCTTACGTAAAAAGGAAATGTTCCGATTTACTCGTTTACAAAGTGTTACAAAAGTATACAGGGTTAGGTTAGGTTAAAACGGTGGTTCGGAGGGAACCCACTTAGACCTTTTGGTCCGTTGTGATACCGTGGTGGACGGCGGTGCCTTCCCCCTCTACCGTGAGAACCAGTTGAAACTTTTAATAAAAAGTGTCAGGTCTTTGATGCTAACTGAGTTGAGATCAGATTAATCATCAAAGTTCGGTTGCCCTAATATAGAAAGGCGTTTTCTGCCTAGGGCAGGGTAGTGGCAGAGAAGATGTACCATTGTTTCCTCCTCTTCCTCATCGCGTCTTCTTCTTTGAGTACTTATCTGTTAACGGATATTAGCGATCATCATGGCAATTTGAACCTTTGATATAGCTGCACTGCAAAAGGCGAGTCGTTGTGGTACCAAACCAAGTTCTCATTCTTTAATCAAGAGATTCTCCTACTGTCAGGTCCCCTCCGTTCTAGGACTTTCCCAGCTGTAGGAACTCATAACGTTTGATCTTCTTTATGATCTCCATATCTTTATTTATTCTCTGGAGCACCCTAACATTTGTGACGTTGGCTGTCCAAGGTATTTTAAGTAGTTGCCGATATACCCACATCTCAAATGCCTCAAGCTTTTCTGTGGAGTATTCAGTGAGTATCCATGATTCTGCTCCATAAAGCAACACTGGAAACACGTAACAGCGAAGCATTATTACTTTTGTTATTAGATTAAGGTCGTGGTTTTTAAAAAGGTTTGACATTTTTAGAGACGCCGCTCGGGATATTTCAATCCGGCATTTAATTTCACGAGAATGCTCCCAATCTTCGTTTATTTTTGTGCCTAGGTAGGTGTACGAAGCAACTCTTTCGATTTGCTGGTTTCTGATAGTAAGTTGGCACGGTACATTGGTTCCTTTTCGGATTATCATGAATTTGGTCTTATCTATGTTCAGCGTTAGACCGTATTTTTCACTTTGACTGTTGTCATGAGTTCTTGTAGGCTTTCAATATTGTCAGCAAATACTACGGTATCATCTGCGTACCTTATATTATTCAATCGTTGGCCGTTTACAGATATTCCCAGTTCTATGTCAACTGGGGCTTCTTTAAATATCTCTTCTGGGTATAGGTTAAATAATAGGGGTGAGAGAATACACCCTTGTCGTACTCTTCTTTGTAATTCGATTACATCGCTGTATTTCGATTGCACCTGTCTAGTCCTAGATTATATTAGTCCTTTTGGTTCTCTTATTTATCAGTTAAATCCATATAGTTAATACTTACATTACTGTGGGGCGTTCTCAAGCCTTTCCTTGTGTCATTTTAGTTCTCCTTACCTCTCCTAGAAACTGTTTTATTAAGTAATGGATGCTGTTTTATTTGTCGATTAATTAAGACTGCATTACGTCTGGTTGTATAGCTAGTAATGCACTTTGTATTAAATAGAAACTGCTAAATTGTTGCTAAACAAAGTAATACTTTGTTTATAGTGTTGTTCATCTAAATTCTTGTAATATTTGGCAACTTCACTCAAAATAAGTACCACTCTTGGTTAAAGAATCTTTGAATGCCTTTTGTGGCCCAGTTTCAAAGTTGGCATCTACTGTGTGTCCCAATTAAAAAGTTTCAACAGTTTCCCTATCCAACAATTTTGTTAAAGAAAGGATTCCGAAATCATGCTCCAAATAGAATGACCCAAAACTGTCATAACTACTGTATATTTCAACAAACTAGCAGAATTTAATTGATTCGTGAATTAATTGCATTTTTTATTATTATTTTTTCAGACTTATTCGGGCCTTTTCTGCGTCGTCGTTAATCCATACAAAAAATTGCCGATTTACACGGAAAAAATCATGGAAAGATACAAAGGGATCAAGAGACACGAGGTTCCGCCGCACGTATTCGCCATTACAGACACTGCCTACCGGTCTATGTTACAAGGTAATTTTTTTTTCCTTTTTGTTAGTAGTTTTATTTTTGACGCCTCTACGAAAACACAAAATACCATTAGGATCAGTACTAATATACACTGCAAAGCACATCATAGACAAGCCGGATCAAGGTATGCTGGATTATAGGGCACACGAAGTACTCTGGCAACATAAAAGTTGATACACTTCAGAAAGCAAATAAAAATGAACACCCGCGAAAGGTTCTAGAATCTTTGGGATTAAACAAATAGCTGCAGACTTGCCAAAGAACTACCAAGATACCATAACAGCAAAAGACCTATACTTTCTATCTGAAAGACTGTAATGCTCAAGCTACAGAAGCATGTTCATAACATTAAGTGAAACATCTCCATGCAGAGTCTGCAAGACATTCCACACTGGGAGAGAGATATTGGAAGAATTGTTTCTAAACAATGTCACCACCTATTTTACACCAATCGGCTGGTTGAATGCCACCTACCAGTGAAGATGAAAAGGGGACATGGCTGTGCCGCCCTCCCTTAATAGGCTGGTTTAGTGCCTTTGAGGGTACCGTTTACAAAAAGGTCGTACACCACCCTTCCACAAAACGCTAGTTAAATGCCATTGGAAGTACCTCTTTGAAGGTAATTCTTTCAGTATAAATTATACCACTCTCCGACAAAATGCTGGTTGTTATTTTTTAATTACGAGTTAAATATTTGGTTGGTTATCAGTTTCAAATATCTCGGCGTCAACATCACGAGCAGCAAGGACCTCCAAGAAGAAGTAAAGGCTCAAACAAGCACATGTCCATTGAAAGCAAAGTCCGCATATATAAGACCTGTGTGAGACCTGTTATGACCTATGCTGTAGAAACGAGAGCCGAAAACTCCACAACAAAAGGGGTTATCCGTACAGCAGAGATGAGGTCTCCAAGATCCATAGCAGGCTACACACTAAGGGACCACAAAAGAAACGAAGACATTCGAGAACTTTGCGATGTCCAAGACATAGTTAGATGGTCCCGAAACAGACGTCGCGAATGAAGAGATCATGTTGAACGGATGGACGACAACAGATTGCCGAAGATTGCAAGGAATGGTCTCCCAAGATCCAGCAGACCACCTGGACGTCCACCCATACGTTGGTATGAAAGCTGGAATTCATCGTTCGTCCCAGCTACAACTCTAAGAAATTAGAGAACAAGGCAGATGCCTTACAAAAAGGAAGAAGATGAAGAGTTGAATGGAAGACTAAAAGTTGATAATTCTTTTCGCGGCTAAAACTCGGAAGTGAGTTGGTGGGAGTTTTTTTTAACAACTGATCGAACTGCCACTACTGCACCAAATAAAAACTCCTGAACTTTTTAAAGTGAAAACTTCTTTAGGAGTGCCTGAGCGAAATTTGGTAGGGGGCAAACTTATGGTTTCGCGTCACCTGGCGTCAGAGTCAGCACCAGATGGGTGACGTCATGCTTCTTCTTCTTCTATTTGTCTGTCCAAAAGTGGCCTCGAGCTGACAGTCTATTTTGATTAGGCTATTTATTATTCAATGATTTTCATCATTTTTATTTTTATAGAAAGAGAAGATCAGTCGATCCTTTGTACTGGAGAATCGGGTGCTGGAAAAACGGAAAATACGAAAAAGGTTATTCAATATTTGGCGTTTGTGGCCGCTTCAAAATCACCCAAAGGAGCAGGAGCGGTAAGTTTGATGTGTATATATATATATATATAATTTTTTTTTGATCATTCGAAAACTGCACAAAAATTTTGCTTAACATTGATTAATGGAGTAATATGTTATGTCTAGTTATAATTTGAATAAATACTAATTGATTGGTTATTTCTTAAAGAAAATCAATGAGTTTTTAAAGTTTTTATTTTTCTCCAAAATTTTAGACAACAAAAAATATTTCCTATTAAAATTATTTGTTTTTATAAAAATCTTCTATGTATAAATAGCATTACCTAATGTACATAAAAAAATCACTGTTGTAATTATTTTCTTGTTCCACTATTATTCAGGGACACATTTGATAAAAGGTGGATTGTACTATAGGGTGGGCCATAAGTCAGTTGAGTAACGTTATGTTGTATCTGAAGTTACCTTTAAAACAGCGTGTATTTTTTTGGCAAAAATGGTAAAAACATGACCATAATTACAGTGGTGTTTGTGATTTCTTTGCTAAACGTTTTCAAAACATCCACATCCGTCGAAAACGAACCTTCTCATTCAGGTAGGCTTAAGTGTGTTACTACAGAAGAGAATATTAATGTTGTTTCGCAATGTTTTGTGTAATAACCGACTAAATCTTGAAGAAAAGCGAGTATGGAATAGCAAGAACAAGTCTAAAAAGTATATAGAAAAGTCTGCGATTTTTTTTATGTTCCGGTTCCCACGAAAAGGGATCCTGTAATGTTCAGAGAACATCGTGGGAACCAAGGGAAAGAAGGTAGGAATTGGTGTTCTTCTTTATTTTTGAAAGTTGTATGCCTCAGGGAACACCTTCCTAAGCAATGTGTTCCAAAGCCTCACTGTTCGTTGGATGAACGAGTCTTTGAAAAGAGATGTTCTGCAGGTCTCCAAAGTGACCACAAACGGGTGTGAAGTCTCAACTTGATGGGTTAATCTCGAAGAAACAGCTTTATTGGTTACAATTTCACGTCACTAGCTTTGTTATTAATGGAGATATCGTTTATCAAGGTGGACTAGGTTTTTTTTTTTTAAATTTTGAAAAAAATCTAAGTATCTCGAAAATACTTCATTTTTGGTATGGAACATTGTGCACAAATTTCTTTTAAAATTTCATGTAGAATTCGAAAATATAATAAAAAATATTAGGTTCTATTTCAAATAACAAATTTGACGTCTACTTCTGGTATAACCGGAAGTGCCACATTCAGGAAACCTACAGCTTCGTAATTTCAGATTTTTAACATAACTGTATCCGTCATTACTTTTAATCAAAACTTTTCGCGCCACACCATGTATTTATGTATGAATAGCCTCCACGATTCCCAGTTATTACCCTTATGGATTTTGCAGTTTGGGGTATACTTATTCGTGACATTTGAAGACACGGATCTATTTAGAATTTGAAAACTACAGTTTAAAAAACACTTCGTGGCATCTTTTTAGGTTCAACGAGCCGTAGTTACTAATATTTTTATGTTGATATTAAATTTGTATTGTTGGCACCTGACTTATGACCCACACTGTATTATTTTTTTTGTAAATTATTTGTATTTTGTGTGGTGACTGTCAATCTCTAATTTCAATTTTCTTTGCATGGTCTCGTCTTTCTGGGATAAACAGCAGAAAGATCTCATCGTAAGTAGTACTTTTTTTATTATTTATTTTGCTTGAGCCATCTATCTCACAAATAATAGTATGTAGCGAAGATAAACCTACGAAAAAAATATATCACGTTAATACGAAGAAAGATAACAAAACGAGCACCGCTCGGAAAAAATGAATCATTTAAAAAACCAGATGCGTAATATGATCTTAGTCATTGTTGAGAATTTTTGTTTGTTTGTTTATCGTTAAGAAATTGCTCGAAGTGTAGGTCGACAAGTTTTTAAAAATTGTATGATCATTTGGATTGTTTCCTATTTTCGTCGAATCACCCTGTACATTTTTGTATATTTTTTTCATAAATCTACTACACGTTTTTGGCTTTTCGTGCTATTAGTATTTTTGATCACTTTCATTGCTTGGTTAGTACGTAGTTATTTTCTGGTAGTGTATATTGAACCAACGGTCGTCAATTAAACACATGGAAATTATCCGAGGATATTAATTTATATATTTATCATTAAATATATTTTTTGATATTTTTACTTTAGCACAAATAAAGTTTAGCAAAAACATTTTTAGATTATATTTGTGTGTATTTGCTTCTGTCTTGAGTTGTTCGTGAAAAAAATGCGAGAATAATCACTGTTGATAAGACGTTATGATGTAGAATAAATAGCGATGATACCAGCTTATCTTTCAAATTATAATTGTCAATTTTATTTTAAACACTTTCAATTTTTTTACACTCTATCTTAAGTAGCGATAAATTTTCGAAAAAAACTTCGAAAGGTACCATTTTTTACGAATAATTGTTCATTTTAACTTAACATGCACGGGGGTCATTCGAAAGTTATTCAAAATTTTTATATTTATTTCTCTTCTTTATTTTTTAAATATCTCGAAAACTATTATGGATACAGAAATGCGCTTGGGTTTATTTTGAAGGGGATACTTGAGGCTACAGAAAATAAATATTTTAGAAAACAAAAATCTTGTAAAATTTTGAGTTTTTGAAAATCGTCAAAATCGAATTTCAACACGAAATTTTGGGCTTCAATTCTTCACTAAAACCCCTTTAAATATTATTAAAAGACCCTGAAATTTTCAGAGAGGTGTTTTTTTTTGTTTCGAAATTATCAATATTACTTTTTTATATCATGTAATGAACTTTTTCTTGCTCTAAATGACAAAACTTCCTGTTTTGTTAAATATACAGGACTCAGGAGTGAAAAATTTGTCAAATTTTTCACTCGATATACTGGTATTATCAAATTTATTTTTTAACTGCATTATCATTTCTTTTCCAGTTAACTCTGTGTTATCATCTGTCATCAATTTGTCATCTTTATAATTATTACGCAAAATAGACCCTTTGGTGGCAGATCTCAGATGTTAATTATCAAGAAAAACTTTAGTCGTAAAAACATAGATGGTGGATTGTGACACATCTTAATTGTTAAACTATTACTATACAAATAGGGATTCAACTTTTATTATGTCTCTGATTTTGCGTTTTTTAAGTCATGTAATGAACTTTCTCTTACTTAAAATGACAAAACTTCATGTTTTGTTAACTATACTGGACTTGGGGGTGGTTTTTTGCCAAAATTTATTTTTATTCATAATTTTGAAACAAAAAAAAACACCTCTCTGAAAATTTCCGGTTCTCTTAATAATATTTAAAGGTGTTTTAGTAAAAAATTTAAGCCCAAAAATCTCATGTCGAAATTCGATTTTGACGATTTTCAAAATTTTTAAATTCTACAAGTTTATTGTTATCCAAATTTTTTTTTCTGTAGCCTCAAGTATCCCCTTCAAAATAAACCCAATCGCATTTGTGTATTCATAATAGTTTTCGAGATATTTAAAAAATAAAGCAGAGAAATTAGAAAAATAGTGAAATTTTGAATAACTTTCGAAAAAAAAAATTCCCTTGGCAAATCTTTGTTTTATAAAGGAAAACTTTTGACCAAAATTCATACAAATTGAAAGGGGTCGATTCCCACTATTGGTCGATTTGACATGGAATGACCCACGGATAAAATATTCGAAAATATCATTGTTTCTATGTCCGAGCGGTTGGCTGATTACACACCACCAGATATTCAGTTTAAAATTATTGTATCAGCATTATTTTTCCTTATTTTACATGCGGTCAATGCCAGAGTCCTACAAGGGAATTCTCGGTATGTAAGTTTTTCGTTTTGCACATTTTTGGAGAAATTATTCGTCCCATCGTGCATTGTCGCATGATCCCATTTTTTTAACGCTGCAGCTTCAATAATAACCGACACCGTACACATTTAATGACATTCTGTATGTTTTATCACCTGGTTTTCTTTATGCGTCACAAAGTTCACAATATTCGAACGTTAAATAGTATTATCGGTCAAAGAATACAGATACCGGTCGATGACTCATACGAACCGCGAGACATTTTGAAATGATGGTACTGCTTGCTGCTGTACCGATTGTCGTGATGGTATAGTTCTTACGAAGTCAGTTGGACACTGCATTAAATAATTATTGGGTTAACAATGTTCCCAATAAAGTATATAGTGTGGAGAACCAACAATCTTGTTCAGTTCAACGCCCAAAAAACACAAAGTGCCACGTTTTCCAAGAAAGTGAATTCCTCAAATCATCCCATCACAATGTCCGGAAATAACCTTGAACCAAGTTCCTCCATCTCGATTTTGGGAGTCACAGTGTCCAATAATATGTCTTGGCATGACCATGTTGCTAACATGGCAAAGTCGGCAAGCCAGAGGCTAGGTTTTCTGTGGAAAGCCAGAAAGTTGTTTACTCCTGATCAACTGTTGACGACGTACAAGGCTCAAATCCGACCTCTACTGGAGTATTGCTCGCATATTTGGGGTTCAGCACCAAGGCATTCTCTTCGTCTTCTAGATTCCATTCAGAAAAGAGCCATTCGCTTGATAAACAGCTCAACTCTCACAGGTACCCTTCACCCTCTAGAACATAGAAGAAGAGTTGCAGACCAGTTATTGCTCTACAGATATTTCCATGGCAGATGCTCCAGAGAAATAAAAACTCTTGTACCACCATTGGCCACATTCGGCCGAAGAACTCGGCACGCTGAGCAGTCTCACACATTTACTCTCAAGCTTGACACTACAAGGACCAATCTTCATCAAGAATCCTTCTTTTACAGGGCTGCTACGGAATGGAATAAGCTTCCAAAATCATTTTTTCCAGAAAACTATGACCTGCAACTTTTTAAAAAGCGTGTCCACAATCATTTCCTTTCTATAATCCCTTCCCCTTCTAATAGTCGCAGTGCGGGCCGTCCGCGGCCCACACGATAGGTCTACCCTTTTTGCGACTATTTTCATAAAAAAAAAATATGTTTTGAAATGTATTTTTATGAATATAAGGGGTTTTCGAGTATACCCATTTAAATTAAAAACTTATTTAATTGGCTTCGTAGATTGGCATGTATTTTTAAACTCATTTTGAAAATGTTTTCAAAAACTTTAAGTAAGTATTGTTTTGACTTACGTGATAAGGTGACCACCCTAAACGAAACACTATTATACATTAGTCACTATCGATACACTCATCAGTACTCGAGTCTTCTTGGGTATTTATCACTATCGGTTCGATTTGTGGCAAAACACAATATTGTTTTTCTCTTTTTTCTTTGACGTGGTAAACACAATTTGTCCATAAGTCAGTTTCGGCGAGTTCATCAATTACTTTTCTTATATTTGTTCGCTTAATTGAGGAGCTTGATTACACTTCCGTTATTTGTTTTTTAAAGCAGCCCAGATCAGTTCAATAGGGTTGAATACACAATAATATGGAGGCAAACGCAAAACTGTATGACCGTAAGATTCAATAAGTTTGTCTATGACGTATTCTTTCTTAAAATTTTGTTGTTTCGCTAACAATTTTTTTTGTGTGCAGTTTTTAAAAGGTATTTCTATGTTACTAACTATATAACAGATACTCCAATAAAACAGAAAACAAGATAATAGGTATGTATAAACGGAAAAATATCTATCTATAACAACACGGCACTGGTAAATAGTTGTGAAAACACTGATTTGTTTTTTGCCGGCATCGACTTTTGCGGTGAGAAAACTGCCGATAAAATTGGCCAATTAGGGTTAAGTACTATCCAATAAGATGCATAGAATCACAAAAAGGTCGCCGACAGTCCATGTGGACAATACCGGGAGTAATCAATTACAAACGGTTCAGTTTAGCTTAATGCTCGACGTGGCATTATTGACCGTACCCCGATTTTTGTGTTGTCCAACTGAGTTCGTATAAAGTATACCTATATATATATATATATATATATATATATATATATATATATATATATATATATATATATATATATAGGTATAATCTGTAATAAGTAGAACCAAAAATTAACCTCTTACTAGATATACAGGGAAAAATCACGTAACGCGAGATGGCGCTGTCAATGACAAAATGTCGTATCGAGGTGTGAACAACAAATATTCTGTCATTTGATCACTTGTAAAACCAAAGTTTTTATTAAAAGGAATTTTAGTTATCTCAGAGATTTGAGTCGATTTTTTGCGTTAAAATATTGGATTAAAGCTGGATTTAAGGTTTGTTTTCGACGTTTCAGTTTTATTGTCGCTGTCTACTCGTTAAATGCCAGTAAAGACCAGGTGTGTCCAGGTATCAATTTTGGTTTGTTTTCGAAGTTTTTCAGTTCTTTTGTCCCTGTAATTCTTGTTGAAATGCCTATGAAAGTCGAAATATCAATTTCGGACATATCGTATTATTTGGGTAAACGTGTATAACACTTTCAATGCTTAAATTGTTAAAAATAATATATTAAGTTCACTATTCACCCCCATAAACAAATAGAAGTTAGTTTGTTGTTCACACCTCTAGAAGTTCAAACATTTTGAAAAATGCCTCACCGCGGTATGGAACGTCAATCTCACTAGACAGTGTTTCCACCTTAAACTTAAGTTTTCAGTGCAAGCTTATGTGTCAAAGCAGTCGGTTGTTTAATAGCCTACTACTATTTCCCTGCCAGTTGTTAGGAAGTTGAATTTGTGAACTTTGTGTTCATAAAACGTTATCTACCAGTTTTATTTATAATTTATTGTAACGTTTTGTACAATTTTTGCTTTGTGTTATCCCCACTTCCGTAAAGTTAAGTGATATTTAAATAAAAGGTAGCAGCTATTCTACATTTGTTTTCCCGTTTATAATTCTTAATTATAAATAAAAAAACCGATAGATCACTTAACTTGCTGACGTCTAATTCCGAGGCGCCTACAAGCATATCTTTTATTTATTAATGTATGTAATACTACCACTACCATATTGCCAGTTTGTTCAAGTGGAAGGGCTCCTGCTAACAGGGTTGCCAGGCCAAAAATCCCCCAAATTTTTCTAAATCTAAGTATTTACCCCATCAAAACTTTGGTTTATTTAATATTTTTTTTGTAAGTAATTTGGACTTAACGAAGTCTACAATCCCCCAAAATTAACATTTTGTAAAAGATTAAACTAGGCAATATAAGTATAAAAATTATATTGACATTCCTCAAATAAATACATTTTATTCTCAAACATTAAACATAAAAAATAAACTCTCAATTAACCAATAAATTTTACTCGAAAGCAAAGACTAATAATTAGAGGAACTGTTTAAAAAATATAATTTATGTATTAGTCTTAATTATAAGTAAATATAAGTAAACACTTTTCAGGATAGAAAAGTGTCGGCAAAAAAATATTCCAGTTATAATTTTAAAATATTCCAAATACCCCAACTAATAGTATCACTAAAAAATCCCGCAGGGTTGGGGAAAAATTTCCCAATATGACAACCTCGCCTGCTTAGCTTGTTGTACGTAGGCGTGACAGAGTTCATCTTGACGCTAGAAATAGGCGATATTTCACGAACTGTGGATTAATCAGTGATACCAACAAATAAACAGTCAGTTGCAACCGTTGATATTAGTTTCAAATATATATCGCTACTTAAAATAGTAGCGCCGTTGCCAATACCATTGTTATATCATGACATATGCCAGATACAAAAGTATAAATCAACTCTTGAATTTTAACGCATGAATCTGAAACACCCTGTGTATATGTAAGTGTTTACAGTAATTGTATTTATGTAGAGTGTCCATTAATGATGTGAGGTGTTTTTTTTGGACCCCTTCTCCCGCTTGGTAAGAAGCAGAAGATGTTGGGCGTCCCCTACTCCCCAAGTGAGATTTACCCTGTAATTCTTAAATACAAAAATTATAGAAAACTATAATACTATTATAGAATTTTTTAAAAATTCTTGACAGCGAAAATAAATATAAAAATGTATAAAACTGATTGTTAAAGAGCCAGTATTTTAGCACTTTCATTCAGAAGCTATTTACTGGGTGGTACTTGTTAAAAAGTATAGATGTCGTGACTAGCGCTTTTCGTGTGGTCCTTCATGTATAGTTGGTAAGAGTTGGAATTGTCGATTTGTCTCTTCGAAGGACAAACATGAGTTTGTCAAGACCTACCCTATGCTGATAAGGGGCAACACCCCGAAACCGGTCCATAGGTGGTCACTTTGAATGGATAAATTTAATAATTCTTTTTTTTTACTTTACAAGCATCTGCATATCACCCGAGATGGGATTATGCACGATTATTTATCAGATGTAATTCAATGCTCGTCGTAGGCATATAGCCAGGAGTGTAGTTGTTTTCTGATGTATAATCGACCCACATATGCCTATTGTATAGGTTAACATGCAGCGAAATTAACTGGTTCTTTAAGAATCAGTTTAATAATTTTTTTTTTAAAATAATTAAAATGTTTGATATGTTGCTTTATACCACCAAATATAAAAGAGTTAATATTGTCTAATTATGCTTGGGATTGTAAAACAGTGATATAATTAATGTATTTTATAAGAATTAAAAAGTTGACACGAGATTTTTATTGTATGAGATTTAGTGAGATATTTCCTAACACCTCCCCCCATTTTGAGCTCACGTCATTAATTGACGCCCCTCTTGCTCGATAGTTACTTGCTTGTAGATGCATTGCTGGATGAAAAGTCAAAACGGATTTGGTTTTATGGGAAACCAACGTTTTGTTTTACTGCAGTTTTTAAAAATGCGTTAATCGTTAATTGTTTTATTTCATAGGGTGGACTAGAGCAACAGTTGCTTCAAGCCAATCCAATTCTAGAAGCTTTTGGTAATGCTAAAACTATCAAGAACGACAATTCTTCGCGTTTCGTAAGTTTTATTTATTTATTTTTATAATGTAACAAAAAAACGTGCAACTTTAATTGTGAATTATTTTTTTTTTAGGGTAAATTCATTAGGATCAACTTCGATGCGTCTGGATACATAGCCGGCGCAAACATAGAAACTTATTTATTAGAAAAATCCCGTGCCATTAGACAAGCTAAATCCGAAAGAACCTTCCACATTTTCTATCAGCTTCTTGCTGGTGCTTCCGATACTCAAAGAAGTAAGTTTTTTCGTCGAATTTATTTCTATTTTACAGAAGGCGTTGTACTTTTCAATGTTTCCATAAAAATGTTTGCCATAATTAATCGTACTCTTGGTATCAATTAAAACACAGAGTTGGCCATGAAACATTTTTCACTAAAAGTCCTTAGTCAGATCTGGTAGTCAGTTGTGAACTTGACTAGTGTGTACTACCCATAACTCAGTTGACACTAGCAATCTGAGGTTATGTTGTTTGTTGTTATCTGGATGCGATAGTCGCTCGTGAGGTTATCTCGTGCGTTCTCTAATGGGCGGGTTCTTACGCCCTATTCTTGAACCCGATCCCTCCACTCAGCTCGCCGCGTGCCCCTTGGGCGTAAGTCACGCCCAATAGGGAGAGCACCAAATAACCTCTCGATCGACTGTCTCTTTCCCATCGGGAGCCAACTCTCAGCACGGGGACCCGCGGTCTACTCTCCTATGTCCATGGTTGTTATCTGGGAAGAATGAAGAAAGTTAACTACATGACAGCGTCTATTTGTTTTGCAAAAATATTACCATAATTATATACGTGTTTGTGAATCGTTTTCCAAACATCCAATCTCCATCTCGACAAGGTATTCCTAAATTGAATTTGATAATTTGAAAAGATTAGGTCGGTATTGGAGCTTCCTCGTTCGGGTTAGCCAAAGTCTGTTACTACAGAATAATCTTAATGATGTCGCGTTATGTTTTGGGCAATCACCGACAAAATCTCAAAGAAAAGCGTCCAATGAGTATGGAATAGCAAAAACAAGCCTACCCAGGATTTAGAAGTCTGCCATTGAAACCTTGTGGGTCTACTTTCCTTCAAGGTCAAAATGAAGATGAAACAGACAAGTGGAGACAGAGTTAAACTTGCCTGGCGTGAGTGTATGCACAAAGATTTTAAGCGGTAGGGGGGATGTTAATCGGACCTTATTTTTTTAACGGTACTGTTAATTACGTGTAGTACAAAGATAGTGTTGTTAAAACTGGAAAATAGTCCATTCTATGAACATCTGCTGCCGTTTAAGGAAAAGTAATATGGCTACGAGATGGAGCATCCCTGCATTATTTTAGAGAATTTCTATATAAATCTTTGGGGAATGGATTGGAAGAAGGGGTACCGTTTAATGCTCTCCACGATCCCCAGATATTACACCCATGGATTTTGCAGTGTGCGATACACCAAAAAAGGATATTTATTCCATTAGGATTCATGATGTTTAAGTCACAAAGCCAATCAGAATTTGAAAACCTACAGTCTCTACAGTTCAAAATATGCTATGTTTGCTTAGAACAACTTTGACTGAGAAACTTTTAGCATCTTTTGTAGTTCATTGAACTGTTCTAGTCTGTGTATTGCTAGTAAATTTGTATTTTTGGCAACTGACTTATGACCCACCCTGTATTACTCGGTAGGTACTGTTTATTAATTATGTTAATTTTATTTTTAGAGGAATTCATTTTGGAAGACTCCAGATCGTACAGTTTCTTGAGAGAGGACAACCATATAGTTCCAGGCGTCGATGACGCCCAAGAATTTCAGGGAACGGTGAAGAGCATGAACATCATGGGAATGACCAATGAAGACTTCAGCGCCATCTTTAGAGTCGTGTCTGCCGTAATGTTATTCGGAAAGATGGAATTCAAACAAGATCGCAGTTCGGATCAGGCTACATTACCGGACAACACTGTCGCCCAAAAAATCGCTCATTTGCTAGGATTGTCCGTCACGGACATGACTAGGGCCTTCTTGAAGCCGAGGATTAAGGTAGGCAGGGATTTCGTTACGAAAAGCCAGACGAAAGAACAGGTCGAATTCGCCGTCGAAGCTGTGTCGAAAGCTTGCTACGAACGAATGTTCAAATGGTTGGTTACCAGAATAAATAGATCTTTGGGCAGAACAAAAAGACAAGGAGCTAGTTTCATCGGCATACTCGATATAGCCGGTTTCGAAATATTCGATCTCAACTCCTTCGAGCAGTTGTGCATCAATTACACCAACGAAAAATTGCAGCAATTGTTCAACCACACTATGTTCATTTTGGAGCAAGAAGAATACCAGCGCGAAGGCATAGAATGGAAATTCATCGATTTTGGTTTGGATTTACAACCCACCATCGATTTGATCGACAAACCGATGGGTATTATGGCTCTTTTAGACGAGGAATGTCTCTTTCCCAAAGCAACCGATAAAACATTCGTGGATAAACTGGTTACAGCGCATTCGGTACACCCCAAATTTAAGAAGAGTGATTTCCGGGGAGTGGCTGACTTCTCCATCATTCACTATGCAGGAAAAGTCGACTATTGTGCCAACCAATGGCTGATGAAAAATATGGATCCGCAAAATGAGAACGTCGTCTCGCTTCTGCAAACGTCTCAAGATCCTTTCGTCGTTCACATCTGGAAAGACGCCGAAAGCTTGGGAAGAGCGAAAGGAATGTTCAGAACAGTTTCCTATTTGTACAAGGAGCAACTGGCCAACCTAATGGTGACGTTACGCAACACCAACCCCAATTTCGTTCGGTGTATCATACCCAATCACGATAAGAGAGCCGGTAAAATCGATGCTCCTTTGGTTTTGGATCAATTAAGATGTAACGGTGTATTGGAAGGAATTCGTATTTGCAGACAGGGTTTCCCCAACAGAATACCCTTCCAAGAGTTCAGACAACGATATGAACTACTAACACCAAACGTCATTAATAAAGGGTTTATGGACGGCAAAAAGGCCTGCGAAGCCATGATTAAATCACTCGAATTGGATAAAAACTTGTACAGAGTGGGTCAATCGAAGATATTCTTTAGAGCCGGCGTTTTGGCACACCTGGAGGAAGAGAGGGACTACAAAATCACGGATCTCATCGTTAACTTCCAAGCATTTTGCAGAGGATTCTTGTCCAGAAGAAATTACCAAAAGAGAGTACAGCAACTTAATGCCATTCGTATAATTCAGAGGAATTGTTCCGCCTATCTTAAGCTAAGAAATTGGCAGTGGTGGAGACTTTACACGAAAGTCAAACCCTTGCTTGAAGTTACTAAACAAGAAGAAAAACTCATGCAAAAGGAAGACGAACTCAAGCAAGTTAAAGATAAACTAGATCATCATTTAAGAACTGCCGAAGAGTTTGAAAAGAAGTATCAGCAGGCTCAAGAAGAGAAGGTCGTTCTCCAAGAACAACTACAGGCCGAAGTAGAATTGTGCGCCGAAGCTGAAGAAATGAGGGCCAGATTAACTGCTCGCAAGCAAGAACTGGAAGAAATATTACACGATCTTGAAGCTAGAATTGAAGAAGAAGAAGAAAGAGCAAACAGTTTGAATACCGATAAAAAGAAATTGCAACAAACCATCCAAGATTTGGAGGAACAACTCGAAGAAGAAGAGGCCGCCAGACAAAAGATACAATTAGAAAAAGTGCAGTGTGATAATAAATTAAAGAAACTAGAAGAAGATTTGGCTCTTAGCGATGACACGAATCAAAAACTCTTAAAAGAAAAGAAACTATTAGACGAGCGTAGTAACGATTTGAGCCAAGCTTTGGCCGAAGAAGAAGAAAAGGCCAAGCATCTCGCCAAACTTAAATCCAAACACGAATCTACAATCGCGGAATTGGAAGAACGGCTGTTGAAAGATCATCAACAAAGACAGGAATCGGATAGATCGAAAAGAAAAGTTGAAACTGAAGTAAATGATCTAAAGGAGCAGTTGAATGAAAAACGATTACAAATCGAAGAATTCCAACTACAGTTGGGTAAAAGGGAAGAAGAGTTAGCTCAAGCCATGGTAAAAGTAGATGAAGAAAGTGCTCAGAAAGCTCAAGCGCAAAAGGCTCTTAGAGAATTAGAAAGTCAACTTACCGAATTACAAGAAGACTTGGAGGCCGAAAAAGCAGCTAGAAGTAAAGCTGAAAAGATGAAGAGAGACTTAAATGAGGAGCTAGAAGCGCTTAAAAACGAACTCTTGGATTCTCTTGACACAACAGCAGCCCAACAAGAACTCAGATCAAAAAGAGAACAAGAATTGGCCACGTTGAAAAAAACATTGGAAGAAGAAGCGCAAATGCACGAGATAACACAAGCCGATGTGCGTCACAAGCACTCCCAAGAACTCGCTAGTTTGACCGAACAGATGGAAAATCTTAAAAAATTGAAAGCAAATCTCGAAAAGAATAAACAGAGTCTGGAAGCAGAAAATGCTGATCTTACCAGCGAACTAAGAAACGTCGGAGCTAGTAGACAAGAAGGTAAAACGTTTACACAAATATCTACTATTAATTTTTATATGAAATACTTTTTTAGGTGAAAGACGTCGCAAACAAGCCGAGAGCCAACTCGCGGAGCTTTCTGCAAAATTATCAGAAGTAGAACGATCCAAAATTGAACTGCAAGAAAAAACTACCAAATTACAACAAGAGTTGGAGAATGTTGCTCAACAACTTGAAGGAGCAGAGTTAAAGTAATGTTAACTTTTGAGGTAAACTTTTTATTATTATTAATTTATCAATTTACAGGGCATCAGCTGCCGTTAAGAGCCAAGCAACAATAGAATCACAATTTTCCGAAGCACAAGCTGCATTAGAAGAAGAAACTAAACAAAAATTAGCTTTAAGTTCCAAATTGCGACAGTTGGAATCGGAAAAAGAATCCCTTCAAGAACAGATCGAAGAAGAGGAGGAAGCTAAGAAGAACATTGAAAAACAAGTAAATGTACTGAATGCACAACTCACCGAAGCAAAGAAGAAGGCCGAAGATGAAGCTGAACAAGCTGCCATATTAGAAGAAAGCAAAAAAAAATTAGCCAAAGATCTAGAGGCTCTTCAGCGACAAGTAGAAGAATTAGTAGCAGCCAACGATAAACTGGAAAGAAGCAAAAAGAAAATAGCTGCCGAACTAGAAGACGCAAACATCGATCTCGAGACCCAAAGACAAAAAGTATCCGAATTGGAAAAAAAACAGAAAAACTTCGATAAAGTATTAGCTGAAGAAAAAGCAGTCAGCGAACAATTGGCCACTGAAAAAGATATCGTAGAAAAAGAAGCTAGAGATAAGGAAACGTTGGTGTTATCATTGAAACGAGAGTTGGACGATTCCAATGTTAAAATTGAAGAATTGGAAAGAGTACGAAGACAATTGCAAGGTGAGCTGGATGAACTAGTAAACAATCAAGGTACCGCCGATAAGAACGTTCACGAATTAGAAAAAGCGAAGAGGTCTCTCGAAAGTCAATTAGCTGAAGTCAAAGCGCAAAACGAAGAGCTGGAAGATGAACTGCAACTAACCGAAGATGCCAAGCTTCGATTGGAGGTCAACATGCAAGCACTCAGGACGCAATTTGAAAGAGATATTCAAGCTAAAGAGGAACAAGCAGAAGAAAAACGAAGAGGTATTGTGAAACAGCTACGAGACCTCGAAGCCGAATTAGATGAAGAGAGGAAGCAGCGAGCGGCCGCAGTCAGTGCCAGAAAAAAACTGGAGGGTTAGTCGTTCGGTTAAAATTATTTCGAATTAATTCCAACTGTATTTTTTTCAGGAGATATTAAAGAGTTGGAAAGTCAAATTGAGTTGCACTGTAAAGTTAAGGAAGACGCTCTGAAGCAATTAAAAAAATCCCAACAGCAATGTAAAGAAGCAATAAGAGATGCAGAAGAATGTAGAGCTGCAAGAGACGAATATGCAGCTACGAGCAAAGAAGCCGAGAGGAAAGTAAAGACTTTGGAGGCGGAAGTACTTCAATTGACGGAAGATGTCGCCAGTTCGGAGAAAGCTAGAAGGGCTGCAGAGGCGGAGAGAGACGAATTATTAGAAGAAATCAACAGCAGCACTAATAAGGGTAAACAAATTTGAAGCAACATTTTTTTATTAGTTTATTTATCACGGTTGTTTATTAAAATCATTAGGTAGCCTACTCATCGACGAAAAACGTAGATTAGAAGCTAGAATCGCGACTTTAGAAGAAGAGATTGAAGAAGAACAAAGTACGAACGAACTACTTCAAGACAGAGCAAGAAAAGCGCAATTATCCATCGAGCAGTTGACTGCAGAATTGGCCAGCGAGAGGTCTGCAGGGCAGAAACAAGAGTCACAGAGGTTGTTGCTCGAAAGACAAAATAAGGAGCTCAAAGCTAAACTAGCTGAACTAGAAACCGCTCAAAGGACCAAGACCAAGGCTACAATCGCTGCACTAGAAAGCAAAATAACAAATTTGGAGGAACAACTTGAGGTTTGCATTTAATCCTTTTATATTTAATTTCTGAACAATTTTTTAGATCCTTGTCATATAAAAAATGTTTTAGGTTGAAGCCAAAGAACGTCTTGCTCAACAGAAGACCAACAGGAAGTTAGATAAGCGAATCAAGGAATTGGTGATGCAGTTGGACGACGAACGACGACACGCAGACCAATACAAAGAGCAAGTGGAAAAGGCAAATACACGCGTCAAGGCGCTCAAACGACAATTAGACGAAGCTGAAGAGGAAGTGACCAGGGAAAAGGCGCAAAAACGAAAAGCTCAACGTGAATTGGAAGATATGATGGAATCCCATGAATCCATGACTAGGGAAATCAATAATCTTAAAAGTAAACTGAGGTAAGTTCAGTTTAAACATTTAATAATTTATTAGTGTATTAATATAAATGGCTTAAGACAAAATTTAAATCTAAATTACTTTACATTTGTTAATGTGTACACAACAAAGTAAAAATAAAAAAGGGGTTATTATAGTATGTGTAAATAGTCTAGTCCCGAGAGTACCTTGGATTTGTTCCTACAGAGAATTCGCAACAAGTTATTGATAGTTTCTAGCGGCTTACCTCAGTCAATTGTCACTCTGTTTCTTCTTCTGCATGTGTTTACGGGCACAAATTAACCCACCCATTCTCTACTCAAACCTTACATGTCAATAATACCCAAAGAAGAACGTAAAATCAAACATAATGCTTAGATCATAAATGTTATTACTTTATTTGTTGAAATACGTGACGTCACTTCTTGAGATGGGTAACGTTCACGTGGTACAACAAATGACATATCTTTCATATGATTATTATGTGTGTTTGGTTATCTGAGCATTTTTGGGTATGAGTTTAGAGTGAGCTTTTTGACAATTATAGTCACGTGGTGGTCTTTCATTAATTCTAATCTGATACATATTTGCAGACAGTCAGTAACCCTTGTTGACACTCTAGGAACAAACCTCTTATGTTTGTAGTTATTGTTAAATTCGTTAATTTAGAATTTTTAAAAATTTTGTTGTGACAGATAAAATCTTGCAATGAAATATTTAAATTCACGCCTCTCGAGACTTAGCTAATTAGAATTTAAAGGTGTTTTTATGCTAGATAGTTCAGTGTTGAGCTAACTTATGTCTAGACTTTATTATAAAAAATACATCATCAGCATTTATTTGAATGAAACCTCAAATTTAATTTTTATAAACTTTATACGAATGTTGATTGATAATTGGGCTTGTAGCAAATTGTACAAAAAAGTAGAATCACTTTTTATATTTGTGTAAAAAATTATAAAATTTTAAATTATTTTCTAGCCTCAAATGACCCTCGAGGAAGTAAATTTTGGTATGTGTTAGATCAAAATTGTTTGCTGGCAAATAAATTTTCTTTCAAAAGAATTGCTTGATTTAACTATTAATTGGCTGCAAAAATTTCATACATTAATCATTTCCTATTCATTTGTTGTTTAGAAAATATTCCTTGTTAATAAATTTATGCTATCTTTTTGGGTTTCGTTTCATTTTTCGTGCTTGAATTATTTTACTAGAGCATAAAATCAATAGGATTTTATGATTTAGCATATCTCAGATAACTACTTTGCCTGCTTTTACAACAAACGAACATTTGCAAAAGAGTTTACCGGAAACGTTTAAGAAAATGTTGGGGATTGCTTTTGAAATCAAGTGAGTTACAAGTGCCCCCTTTTTAGCTCTCCGAATTATTGAATGTTGTTTTTACCTACTACAAATTAACTTATTTTTGTTTGAATTAACACCGTTTTGTTTTTAAATAAATGAAATGCAATATGTTTTTCATTGTAACCTAACGATTTTTCTTGGGTGGAAAAAGTATTGAAAACGTGTAACTAGTTTAAAATAAATTTTAAGTATTATGAAAGAATAACAAGGTATGGTTTTCGCAACCAGTGATGTTTTTATGGATTGTGACTTGTACTTATGCTGTCAATACTTTCTCTAATATTTGTTTTGGTTGTTTTTTTATTATAAAAATATACTAACATGTAACACCAAGCTTTATATTTAAATGAAAATTGAATAACTGTCGAAAATTAGATGTTTAGAATAATTTACAGGGGCCGTTGAAATTTAACAACTAAGATTTTGTACAGAGAGTAAGCAAAATACCATAACAAAGTACATCAGAATATTTAATCGTAACTAGCAGTTGAAATATTTATTTAGATTTAATATACAAAAATAAACTATTGGGGATATTATGTGTGGGCTGAAGATGTAAACACTTCGCTTAAGCAAACCATTAGAGTAATAAGAGTTGTCATTGAAATCCATCCTTAGTATTTCTAAAAGAGTAGTTAGTTAGGATAAGTTCCAGTAAATAAGCTTTTATTAATCTCTTGTAGTTTTTCTTGAAGTAAAGACGATGTCCACCTTCCAAGATTTGGTCTCGGTTAAATAAAACTTTCATTATTTTCAAATCATATTACAGTTGACTCTCGATAATTTGAAACTGAAGGGACCAGACATAAACTTCAAATTACCAATAGTTGAAAATAACAATTGTTCAAATAACCACGAGGGGGAAGAGGGACTCAAGTAAATAAGAGTTTGATCAAAATTTGTGATTTGTTATTTCTATATTATTATTATGTATTAACAATTAAATATAATAATACAATTATTCACAAATTTTTATTTCGAAAAGAAGTCCGTAATCTTTTTTTGAGTGAGCGACTTAGGTCTATTGTCCAAAGAATTTTCGATAGTGGTGAGAGCTGCGAAGTAATCGTCATTCGTGTCGGTTCCGAGGGCATAAACAATCGACAGGTCTGTACATTTATGTAAACAAACGACAGGTGCATGATAAACGCTTCAAATTGTAGAGAGTAGGGAAGCCTGGACTTCAAATTATCGCATGTTGGCGAGCAAGATACTATTACTTCAACTTCAAACTACCGAAGGGACCAATTAACATTGATTTTATTCAATTTATCGAGTATTTTTCAAGGGACCGGGAAAAAATTTCAAATTATCAAGAGTCGACTGTATTTTCTAATTTATATAAATTATCCTTCCCAACACTCCAGTCTAGAAAATTTCTTTTTAAAGTTATAAAACGTGTTTTTTCGATGGATGCAGGATTCATTGAAAATCCTTTACATCTGTAAGTCACACTTAATATTTGTTTAAGAATAGATAAGATTAGTTCCAGTAAATAATTTTTAGTTAATCTCTTGTAGTTTTTCTTTGAGTAAAAGTTCTTGTCGTTCTTTCAAGAGTTTGCATCAGTTAATTAAACTTTTAATATTATCAAATCACAGTATTTCTTAATTTCTTTAAAGTAACCTTCCCAACAATCCATTTCCTTTAGGTTTACTTTTACGAGAACTCCCAGCAGTTTTTACCCTTTAAATATTTATCTTTTTTTTTCTTCAGTGCAATTATGTTCTGTAAATATACTTTTGTTTCAGCTGTGCTTATTAATTTATTTACACTTGCTCACTTTTTATCTTCTTGTCCAAAAAAGTATTTTTCATCAAATTTTCATTGTTTTTTATTCATTCCCTCTTCACTGTACAAATTACATCTTATGAATGACTTTAACAAATTCATTACGGTTATAAGCAGCAACCAAATTTAAAAAAAAATCAATTCACATACTTTTTATGATTATTTTGTCTATGCAACGATTAGGAATTTCATCAAATTCAACCTGTACTATTCTGGACAAAAAGTAATGAGACTGATTAAATGAAACTCATAATATTTTATTTATTCAAATGTATTGTGTCTCGTTAAAAGTATGCCTCTCACTTGATAACTATGGCTCAGTGCGATGATGCAAAAACCATTAATTGTTTCGCCATAATTCTGGTCGTTTTTTACGAACTGACCCACATACTCTACTCAAAAGGTCTAATCATATTCTTTGTTGACTATTTGGCCAGTTGGAAGGAACTCTTTATTGGACAACGCCACGATAGTCAAAGAAAACACTCAACATGACCTCGATTTTTTACTTGCTTTGACATGTTTTGTTTTTTGTTTTGGTTCACCTTCAGCAGGATATTCACTAGATTGTAAAGCTGTTTCTGGTTCACAAGCATATATACAAGTCTCTTCGCCCGTAATTAAACATTTTAGACCATTATCAGTCTTAGAAACTTCAACTTCAACACGATGTAGTTTTTCTAAAAAAAATCAGAAGACACATGAAACAAGGCCAAATTGTCCTTTGATATTGTTTGTATTGATCGTTTTGATATACCAACTGTATCTACAAGGTAAGCCAATCGACGATTAGAAAGTAAAAGCTCCTTGATTTTGTGGACTTTTCATCAATAGTTGAGATTGATGGCCTTTCTGCTTCACGACTAAGGTTGCCACCTTTTTTTGCAATTAAAGTACATTGGTTATTAAAGGTAGAAAAAAAGTAACTGGTGTCCAAATAAAGCAAAATTTACTTTCCTTTATTATTATTAAACATAAAAACATATTTTTATTGCTTTTTGCAAGTTTTATCAAATAATTATCGCTGCTAAACAATTGCAAAGCATCAATACAGTCGATATTTAAGTTAAAGTAAATAAATAGTTCATTTTTAATCAGATTTAGAGACGCTTTGTTTCTGTCGTGTCGCCATTTGTGGCAAACAAACAAGAAGTTTTGACAATGACATTGTTGACATTTAAGGTTAGGTTGCGTTCAAAACCATAGTCATAGGAGACTAGACTGCGGGTCCCTGTGTTGAGAGTTGGCTCCCGATGAGGCCCGCGCTCTCTCTAATGGACGGAGTTACACCTGAGGGACACGCGGCAAGCTGAGTGGAGGGGTCGGGTTCGAGACTCGGGCGTAAGCCCCGCCCAATAGAGAGAGCGCGAATCAACCTCTCGGGCGATTGTCTCTTTCTCATCGGGAACCAACTCTCGCAGCTAGGCCCGCAGTCTAGTCTTCTATGTCTATGAACGACCCAAAGAAATCAAATCATACGAATCATATAAAAAATGATTTGATAAATATTAATCGCCGTAACATTTTTTAAAATTCTCAAGGCATAGAACATGAAATTTCATTTGTTTTTACTAAATTTGTTGTTAATTCTTTGTTCCATATACTTTTCTATTTTAAGAATCGCTGACAATTTTATTTAAACACAAGAAAATTTCTAGCCTAATAAAGCAAATGTCATAAAATCGATATTTATAATTTGCGTATTTTAAAAAATACAGTCTTATTACTTTTTGTCCAGAATTGTACAAAAAGACAGTATTTATTGTAAAAGTTAGTCTTCAGTTGTATCTTTCTGGAGTTTCAATATGCCTTTTTATAGAGCACGGTAAATGTTTTGAGAAAAAAATTAAGACAATTGTGATTGCATGCTTCGTTAAAATACCACTGTTCGCATGATTCTAGAAGCGAAAGTTTTTTAACAATTAAATCGATGTATTTGCAGGCGAGGTACGATGGGCATTTCTTCGACGAGACTGAGTTCCACAAAACGCGGCTCAATTCAAACTAGCGGAAACGGTTCCGGTGACGATTCCACTACACAAGATGAAGCCATGGACGGGGATGACGCTCCCAATTAAATCATTTTTTTCTTTTTTTTTATTTAACCGTTGCCCATATAATTTTTATTCGTAATTAACAATATTGACGCATTAACTGGCATTCACCCTGCAAAAACAGAACTATTCGCTTTTTTTGTATATATAAATTTTTTTTTCTAGTACTTAGCATCGTATTTACAACTTGTTTAGATTAAGGTTTATTCAGTTTCGTAGAGACTATTATTATTATTTTCAAAGAGTCACTTTTCATGGGAACCTTGTATTACATTTTTAAATATTACAAACGTATTGTATTAGATAAAAAATATCGGTAACATCTTGGAATTTGCGCTCTTGTTGCAACAATTTTTTTAAAACAATATTTAAATTGTTACAGACATAAAGCGGAATTCGCCAAGCTTGTTGCCATGAAAAGTGAATACACATTAAAAATCGCAAATACGTACTACAGATATTTATATTTATATAAGCAGTAATCTAAACATTTTTTACCTACACAAAAGTGGCCAGAAGCATTTATTTAATATTTAAGGCCCACCATTTAATGGGATACTTTTTGGGGGACACGGATTCTTTTGAGTAAAAAGTGAATCCGTGTAATTTATTTTTATAATTTGATTATTTAATTTAAGCTTTTTTATTTATACAAATTCCAAACTTATATACACACACCTGATCGTGGTGAAAACTTGCGTATTTTTTTTTTAAATGATGACAAGTAATTTTTAAGAGCTGCGTTGGGTAATAACTCGGGCCTGTCACTTTTTACAAGAAATTATAATTATATTCTCAAATTCGTTTACCTCGAATGCGAGTACAATTTCAGAATTTAATATTATTTATATTTATTTTTTATATTTGAGTGTCTTCATATGTTTTACTCGCTTTTATCGAGTTTTTTTTATAAAATTTGTTAATTCGTAAGATAAATTCAGTAGCTCTTTTAAACATTGAGATGTCACCAGCGACTTGCATAATTTTTTTACAAATAACTCCACGTATGTCTCCTTTTTTTTATGTGAAACATCTAATGCGGCGGGTGAGGGTTAAACTGCCTGCTGGATCCGCCATACTCAAAATACCAAAGCTGTAGTAACGAAGAAATGAGATCTTAACGATAAAAATGAAGATAATTTTTGATGACAAATGACGATTGTCAAAACAATGCGTTTTTTAAATTTGTGTAGGTTATTATTTCGTTTGAAATTGTCACAAATTGCTTTTGCCAAAGAAACAAAAGAATTTGATAAATGTAACAAAAAATAAAAATATTTATACATTTTATATTTATACATTATACTATATGAACTGAAATAACGTGAATATAATTACTAAATTCTAAATTCTATCCCTTATAATTTTCATTATTTTCCCAAGTTGAAGTAGATGAATGTCATCAATTTCAGGCTTTTCTTCAAAATAATGGATAAATATATTTACTGCATCTCCTGCTTCTCAATGACTTGTTTTGATGACGACATTATTTTTATCGTCATCACTACTTTTGTCAGAACTTTCTGCAGAGGAATTGTTATTTAGATAATCTTCATCCATAATCTAATACCCTTTTCGTCATGATCACATTCTATCCATTCTTTATTTTTTTGTTGTCTATTTCTTCCAAGCCTTCGATTTGTTAGGGTATAGATTCTATGTTTTTGATTGATAACTCACCTTCATTTAGGTGATTATCATCTTCCGTACCTTCTTCATCTTCTGTATCTTCCAAGGTCATTATTTTATAAAATGCTTTTTTAATGTTAGTCTCTTTAACTTCGCTCCAAGCGCGAGCTACAGCATAAATTGCTTTTCAAATTCAGACGTTTCCAAAATCCCATGTCTTTCCTATAAAGCCTCTTCATGGTCTCTTTAACATTGGCTGGGCAATAGATGTGACACTCGGAGGAAAATATGCTAGGAATACGTTCCCATCTGCAGGATGCGATGGAGCATTATCCAGTAACAGTACAGCCTTGGGTGGAAGATGCATTTCTTGCAGATAAGTTTTAACTTGTGGTATAAATTTTTCGAATACCCACCTTTTAAAAATCACTTAATACATTCAAGCCGTCTTTTGATTATAATAATCAACTAGCAGTGTTTTTACATTTTCAAAAGCCCTCGGATTTTTTTATTTTCCAATGACAACTAACCTATGCTTATGGGTTCCTGATGCATTAGCACAGCATAACACTGGAAACGGTCTTTGCTTACCTTGAAACCTAAATATAAAATAAATACTTTCAAAAAACAAACAGTACATATGTACAAAAATATAACTAACATGTTGCACCAGAAGATTTTTAACTGCTCAGGAAACTTTTGGGTTTTTAAAGAGTAGATCCTTTTAGAGACTTCCTGTCAGAATTAGCTTTTTAACTGTTAGCTTTAGCTACAAAGCTCTGTAATTCGGCTTTCTTCTTCACGATGACCCAAACCGTTCGTTTTTCAATGTTATATGTTTTAGCCAAAGAAGCAACACTTATTTTTTTCAAATTGTTTTAAAATTTCACTTTTTTGTTCTATAGTTAAAACATGGTTTACGTTCAACTAACGAGTCGGTTAATTTGATGGTAAAATAATGAGTAAAAACATAAATTGGGGATTACCCGAAACGAACATCTGTGCGGTGCGTTCAGTGTTTACCCGCCGACAGCCACGGATAATCCGCGCACGGATGATCAATTTAAAATACCGCACGGAAAATCCGCCACCCGGATAAAGCGCGCACGGATAATCGGGGTTCTACTGTACTTATTGAAAATATCAAAGAAAAGTATGAAGGAAATGTGGCAGTGTATTTAGTTCTTCAGCAAACCATACATATTTTTTAGACAAAATAGTTTCGATGTTTCACATCTGCCAGGCGTCGTTCATTTTTTTTTTACCATTATTGTAAAGTCATCCTCTTCGGAGCTTATTTATTCCCATCTGCGTTCTACTTGCAGTAGCCACTTTTTAATCAAATCGTTTCAACTTTTTTCAGCAAGAAGTGTGAAAATGTTTTGTATTGTTTTTATTGCGAGTTTTTAACGCTTTAGGCCGTTGGTGGCTAATAAAAATTAATTTTAAATTGTCGATGAGAATGTGCAAGCCATTAAAAAATATATATAAAAGATTGAATGAAATCGTTACAGGCTTGGGTAAATGAGTAGTGGCACTATCTATTGAGTATACTTATATGAATTAAATAGTCAACAATGCTAATAATATATTATTAAAAATAGTTATAGAAAATTAACCTTTTTGATACACATTATATTTTGTAGAGTATATATTTTGTAAAGACGTCTACTTTAGTCGTAACATGATTTTGATATGCATGTTTTTGTATAAACAATTTCTTGCATTTTGTAAATATCTTAAGCGTAATTATGGGGGTTCAGGGCTCATTTCATTATTCTTTGATGAGTTGAATAAAACTATATATAAATCATTAACTGGTTATTTTTATAGACCTTCCACACTATTCCTTTCAAGTCTTTGTTAGGCCCCCATTTTTTTTGCAGAGGTGGAGAAAATCCTTTATGGAGAGGTTATGAGTCTGAATGCTCAAGGTCTACTGTGTATTAGAAGAGCAGAAACGCGAGGAGATATCTAAACATTTTTAAATATTTTAGAAACATTTATGGCAAACTTGGACATTAAACAACATTTAAAGCAACATTTATATTCTGTAGTAACAGGAGAGCAGAAATGCGAGGCGATATTTTGTTGTAAAAATTCGGAACAAGAATTTCTCCGAAAAATTTAATGTAATAAATAAAATGTATACTAAAAATAAATGCATAGTAGACGGTGAATGGTTTTTCGGGTTCTTGGGCCGTCGTAAGTTAGAGATAATTCTCAACGTTTCGCCATCGCGAGTAGATGGCATCTTCGGGAGATGTAGTTTTGTCGGCTTTTTTAAGGCTGACGGTTTATCACAAACCGCGATGGCGAAACGTTGAGAATTTTTAACTTACGACGGCCTAAGAACCCGAAAAACCATTTTCACAATTTGCATAGTAGATGTTACCTTTACCTACCATGAAAACATTGACTACCACGTTTTGCAACAAAATACGGTGTTTAATCATTATACCATCAAATGATGTAATTTATTGTAACCGAGATTGAATATTACAAAAATAATTAAAAAAGAATAATTTATAATATGGCAATAATAAATTAACGGCAATAAAACTTTTCAATATTCTGCGTATCCTGGAAGAGGGAATTGCCCACTGTATTTGACAACTTCATTCCTCAAAGCAGCTACTTTTTTTATTACATCTGGGTCTTCGTGTATAATTCTTTTGAAATCTACTAGCTTTGGTCCGGATACTTTGCTAATTTCTTTTGCTAATTTTAAACCTCTGTCTATAAAATCTATTACCACGTCGATATCATTTTCTTTTAAATTTCGAGTCGTTAGAGCTGGTGTACCTATAATAAATAAGATTAAAAACAATGTCAACATACTTTTTAATGGTTTTACTTTACGTCGTATAATAAAACACATGATTACCCAAGAACCATGCTTTACGGTTACAAAGAACTACGCGTCTAAATTTTAGCAGGTAGATGTAATAAAGTACAGGTTAAAATTTAGTGTGTGTGTGGGTGTTTTTTGCTGCTCTTGTAATTCTTTATGTAGAGATGCTATTTCTACCAGAGTGGATTAGAAAAAACAAAGGGTTAATTTTAACCCTTTTATTATATTACTGTTTCTAACTTTTCACTTGATACATTTATTTAGCGATATGTTTACTTTATGAGAGATGTACAAGCTTGTGCATTCCTTGATTACATCTATTGCTGTACACTAATGATTATTATAACTGATTTATAACTAAACATAACATTTTACAGTAAGATTACATTACATTACAAATAAAGCAACCATTTGATTACAAATAAATAACACAGATTGATATCCGATAAATAACTGATTAACATTCAGTTAACAATTGACTTCCCTTGTACATTTTCGAGGTGTATTTATTTGGATACTAACTGAGTTCTATGATCAGACAAGCGGACAGAAGGAAAATAGAAGCATTTGAAATATGGGTTTACCGACGAATGCTCCGAATATCATGGAGGCACCACCGCAATGTATACACCCTAGAAGAACTGAAAATCGAGGACAGACTGTCCAAAAGAATAAACCGGAACAAAGTACGGTATATCCAGCACGTCTCCAGAAGACTGGATGTTTAAAAAATTCTGGTAGTTCAAGACAAACTCGAAGGACGAAGGTCACGAGGAAGATCTCCAACCCGATGGGTAGACGGAATCACAAGCTTGACTGGACATTCTCTGCACGAGGCCACATAACTAGCCCAGAACAGAGTGGAAAATTGCTATAAAAATGGTAGTAGCTTAGTGCCACCAAATCCTTGTGAGGGTAATAGGACCGAGAAGAGAGGGAGTTCTATGACTTGCATTTAATCAAAGCCCAGGTTGTGTCATTAATTAATTTGTGATGATACTTAAATGTTCAATGTCCGATTTTAGGCTTACTAGATAAATTCCTCATTTTCTATGTATTTGTAGCAACATAATTACGTTTTTTTATAACAACAGACTATTGACCTGAAGTCATGACGTTAAGTTAAATATTCTGTTACATTTATTCAAAATATAAATTTAAAATGGGCTGACGATAAGAACTACTCTGTGGAAACGAACTGCTAATGTAATTCAATTGATGAAAAACGACGCGAAACATGGCTCACAAATTCCAATTGGAAGTTATCGTCGCCGAGTGTTAGCTGCGGCAGGAATATCGAAAAAGGTGTTTCGCAGTGTGTTCGCCAGGAGACACTAGCAGTTAATTTTTAAGATAGTAATAGTCGAGATATCATAGATGTTTCTACTCCTATTTTCTGGTAATTAATTAATAAATACAATTAGAAATTGTGAAACTATTATATGGTATATTTGGTACCAATAATTTTTTTATTTTGTCACTGGGAAAAAAAGCAATAATATTAAAAGTATCAATTTATATATTTTTTTATTTCTTTTCAATTCCAATTTTTTAATCGACAAATATTCGGTAACCGTTACAAAATATTTAGGATACGCCATAATAATTCGGTGCAATTCGGCAGTTGTAAATGATTTTGAAACATATCGACGTTATTCGCAATATCTGGTCATCTCGTTCATAGTGTTATTAAAAATTATCAAACCCTCATATTAATCAGACTATTTTAATTTTCAGCTATTTTAAATTAGAAGAAACAGTTGGTACGAACGAAAACTGTAGTAGCAGGACGTCGATATCGAGGTATTTAAAAGAAAATGAGAATTTCGCAAGACATAATTAAATATTTGTAACCATGTTTTTTGACCATTTATTTTTAATCTTGGTTATTAATAAAGACGCTAAATGAATTAAACGCTCAACAATATTTAACTAATTAATATACTCACCCAATCTTATACCCGAAGGATTTAAAGCACTTTTGTCACCAGGAACTGTGTTCTTGTTACAAGCTATGTTAATCTCTTCCAGAATGTATTCCCCTTTGGCTCCCGTGAGTCCCGCAGACCTCAAATCAACCAACAGTAAATGTAATTCGGTACCACCAGTCACTACTTTATATCCTTTAGATTGAAGACCGTCACTGAGCCGTTTGGCATTGGAAACGATTTGTTTGGCGTACGTGACGAAATCAGGTGATTTGGCTTGTTTCATTGTTGTGGCGATGGCGGCTATTGCGTGATTGTGTGGCCCCCCTGAATACGATAACATTAAAAGTATCCGTCAACAAAAAAAATTGGCATTGGGACTGCCGACAGAAGTGAAAACTTAAAAACTATGAAATAACAGTAGATTTTGTAAATTAAAACCATTGAATAATAAATAAGTGAGCTGTCAGCTCGAGGCCACTTTTTGACAGACATAAAAGCCATGACGTCATCCATCTGTCAATGACGAGAAACCATAAGTTTTTCCCATAACAAAAATTGCTCAACATGCCTAAAGAAGTTTTTACTTCAAAAAAAAAATTCAAAATGATTAGATTCGTTAAAATCCAAGTTGAAATGTATCTTAGCTCAAACTAGTGCATATAATTTTAAAAACTATAAATAAATTTAGAAGGTTTGTGTACAAGCATAGGGCTTATCCTGCAAAAGTGTCTATCCAACCTTCTTAACACTTACCTTGCAATCCCGGAAATACTGCTTGGTTGATCTTTTTTTCCAAATCGTACATGACTTTTTCACCCTTGGCGTTTACAGATCGGACACCCTTACGGAAAAATATCACGCCGGCTCTTGGACCGCGAAGACTTTTGTGGGTAGTAGTCGAAACTACATCACTGTATTGGAAAGGGCTTGGAGTCACTCCTAAAACACATTTAGACGCGACTTGTTAAATTTTCCATTTTTAGAATGTACATAAAAAAATATACTGGATTGTTTTGGTTTTTCGATAAAAGTGAATGTTTGTCAAATTATCATAATAGATTGATAATAATGCAACCACGACGGTCAAGCGTCATTTAACTTTTTGATAAAGAATATCTAGACGCTTAATTTTATTTATTATCAATATATTGCACAATGTATTTTTATGTCGACATACACGATGCAATATTATTGCGCAATAAGTTTAGTTCACGTCTGATATCTGATACTTAAATAAATATCAAACTTCTTTTGATTAACTCAATATTTTGTGCAATATTTCAAAGTCTATTATTGTGCAATATACTGATGATAATATTGAGTGTCTGTGAGTAGCATTAAAAATAAGTTAAAATTCATAATAATTCTAAAAATTCGTTTAAATAAAATTAATAGTCATGAATATACAATTAAAATAATTATACTACCATACTTTTTACCGGAACTAATGGGACAAGCATTTTTAATTCTATTTTTTAACCGCTAATGGCAGATTCCAAAAAAATGTACATATCTAGACCTAATGTTCATTGACAGTTGATTTCAGTTATATATCAACACTAAAACCACCTAGTTTTCCTTCTAATAAAAGTTGACATTGATTTCAGTTGTATCAAAACTAAAACACTATAATTTGTATACTAATGAAAGTTGACATTGACATTAATTTCAGTGGTATCAACTTCAAAAAATCCAGTTTTCATACGAATAAATTTATTTAATTACATAGATTAATCGATATCAGTTGTATACTAAAAAACAATTGTCATTCTAATGACAGTTGACATTGATTCATTGTTTTCAATAGAGTTTTCATACTTATAAAAATATTCACATATGTCATATATTAAGAATTCTTTTACCTTTTCAAGAATATTTTTGAAGTAATTATAAAAATAACGAATCAGAATAAAAATTGATTGATGCACATCGGAAGGAGAGAGAAATATAACGGGAATATAAATAACAGTTGGTTGTTTACCTGCAGCGACTAAACCAGAAATGTGTGCCATATCCGAAAACAAGTACGCACCGACTTCGTCGCAAATTTCTCTGAATCTCTTATAATCGAGCGCCCTAGAATAGCAGCTAACACCAGCAATTATAATTTTAGGCTTGAACAACCTTGCAGATTGTAAAAGTTTGTCATAGTCTAGTAGTCCGGTCTCCGGGTCTACCTGAAATATAATTTAACCGATAAATAAATTCTACTCCTTTTTCATTTGTATACAAAATGCAACATTTTTTTTAAATGAGAAATTCAAACTAGCTACGATATATCATATCTTTGAAAAGTGTACTAGCGTTAGTTTTGCCAGCTCATCGTCCAGTAATTCGGTGAGTTTCTTTCTGGATTTGTACAGAAAATTCGTGACATAGACTGTCTAAAAATATTTTTGTAGTTACAAAATCACGGTTATAACCTAACCAAAAAATGTTAACAAATAATATAATTTTTTTTAAGTAAATAAATCTGTGAAAATGAAAAAGTCTAAATACAACACCATGTAGATACATATTTTTATTAGTAGGGTTAATATCAGCACGTTTTATTTCATCACCAAAGATAATAAACTTATTTTCCTAGTTAAAAATGTTTTTATTATATTTACGTCACAACGATATTTTTATGTTACATAGCATGATTATGAAGCACCGAGACAATCACTTGTTTAGGCTTTTGGATACCACAATTATAGTTTAAAACTTCAATAAATGGTAGTAAAAACTAGTTTGTACCGATAAAACTTACCTTGTACGGCATCGATTCGAAGAAAATTGAAGTGGCTGAAATTTTCTTATTTTGAGTAAAAAAACCGTGAGTTAAATGTCCACCATCAGGCAAATCTAATCCCATTATTCTACCATGTGGTTCCACAATACCTGAAGAAACATTTTTATTTTTTTATTACTCATGCAGAATAAGTAGTATCTTAGAGCACGCTGTGCTTGGCACTAGTTGCACAATATATCATTAACACAATACTTTTATTTATTTACGAGGATAGTTCACGAATTACTGTCTCTAACATAGTTGGCGTTAAATAACAAATGTAAATAAAGTGTCAGGCCAAAGCTTATTGCATGACATTAGTGTGTGCCAATTAGCATCAGCGCATCAGTTCATGTATGTTAAATATTAATTTTTTTCCATTGAGGTGTGCGTGATTTTATAAAAATGTACAAAATTGAGATAAGAGGTGCGATGAAGTACCTCTGTAAAAAGGGGTTATCACCCCAATAAATTTATAAGGACATGGTCGAAGTATTGGGTGACTGCCCCTTCGTACGAGGTAACAAGAACTGGCCACGAGATTTCAAACTGGGAAAACAGTCCTGTCAACATGCACCAGGTGCAGGAGCCCCCAAAACTGTGGTGACCACAGAAAATGTGAATTACAGTCAAGGCTATAGCAGAGACATGTAGGTTTTCTTTTGGAAGCGTTGAAAAAATTTTACATCAGGAATTGGATCTCAAAAAACTCTTTGTACGTTGGGTTCCACGAATGCTGACGGCAGACCAGAAGCGTGTTCGCCATGTTGCAGCGGAGACAAATTTGGAGATCATTAACAGGAATACCGATGAATTTAAGCGAAAATTTCTTACGGTCGACGATCACTTTGATTCAGAATCCAAAAAACAAAGCATGGAATTGCAGCATAGGGGCCCCATCGAAAATTTCGTGTTGTCCCATCAGCTGGTAAAATCATGTTTTAATGTTAAATGTTAAAATCAGTTATTTATTTACCGCGTGGGCGCACCATAACAAGTGAATATTGTGCGAATTTAATACCAAAAGTACGCAAAGCGATCAGAGAAAAGAGAATAGGAAAATTGAGTCAAGGTGTGCTCTTCCACCAGGACACCAGGCTCCGGCCCACAAAAGTTGTTTTGCAATGGGTGCCATTCACAATAATTTGAAATTTTTGAACAACCCTTAGATTCTCTAGATTTGGCCCCCAGCGACTACCATCTATTTCAAAAATTAAAAGAACATCTGCGTGGAATCCGCATTGCCGAATATCCCTGCTTGAAGGTAAACAAAGAAGTACGTGCGAAATATTTAAGCGGGAATATGTAATCATGGTTTAGTTTTAGTAGTTGTATGAGTGCGTGGGTGTACGGGTGTTTTTTGTTGCTGTTATATTTTTCTATTCAAAATACAAATTTAAAATGGGTAGACCGAAAAAAAGAACTACTTCCTCTGCGGAAACAAAAGAGGTAAATGCAAATTTATGAAAAATGATGCAAAAACATGGCTTGCAAGTTCCAATTGATTATTATCGACGCAGGGTATTGATTGCGACAGAAATATTGAAAAAGAGTTTTACAGTGTCCACAATGAGGATGAAAGAGTAGAGACAGGTAAGTAGCCTTGTATTTTATCTCCGAAAACATGTAACGGAAAGCGTTGCTCCAGATGTTTCATTTCAGGACAGGGACAAGGAATTAAATAAATCGTTAATCATTTTAAGATAATGCAGAAGCAACGGCCGTCTGTAAAAGCACTTTATAAGAAGTACTCAATGCACAAATAAGATTTTGAAGGTTGGCAGTCAACATTAATTAAAAGTAGTAATGAAAAACACACTAAAACGAGTCAAAGACACAAAAAACAACAATGGATGACTGATGAAATCCTATAATTGATATAGCAAGGAAAATAGCAGAAAAACAGCAGGGAAGAATATAAGAAAAAACAAAATAATAAAGCAAAAAATAATAAGAAAAATGGATGAGATAAATGCATTGAAATGGAAGAGTTAGAAGACAAACATGACACATTCAATATGTTTAAAAAAGTCAGAATAACATCCTTAAGCAGACCCTGCATAACTTAGAATATGGCATAAAAATAAATGGTAAAATAAATACAATCAGATACGCAGATGATACATATATTATGTGACGACTTCAATGGACAGCCATGCCTTTTAATTGCTATTACCACAGTGGGACGAGAGATGGTCCTAAACATTAACTGTTCTAAAACAAAATACATGGTATTTAGTCGCTCGCCATGGTACACAGCCACAGGTAATTGGACAACTAATTCAATGTTTGCATACATATCCCAAAGGAGTAGGCAGAGACCACTTTTTTCCACTTACTACAGTTCTTACAGACGTCTTTCGTTTCTTCTGCTTTCGTCAGCGCTTTCATACAAGCTCGTCGGTTGCTGGCACTCTTGACCTGCGCTTTCTTCAAAACAATGTTGATCTGATTGAGAATCGTTCGCCTAGGTCGACTTCTACCAACTAGCTCATTTACATTCGCCAATCTTTTTTCATCCATTCTCTCTACGTGCTATACTTCTCAGACTACTCATCATCCTACTTTCATGCTTCTTTTGCCAAACCCAACCTTTACTATCATATATAAGTGTAGTGAGCAGAACTCCTCTCTGCACAGCCAGTCGTGCCTTTTTCTGGTTGCTTATAAAGTTATACAGGGCCCCATTTATTTGTTTCCCTGCCAACACCCTTTGCTCAATATCATAGACATCTCTCGTAAACTTTGAACCCAAGTATACAAACTCATTCACTTGTTTCACTCTTTCTCCTTCAATCAGCACCTCGCAGTTTGTCATGCTATCTTTTATTTTAAAAACCCTTACTTTTGTTTTGCTTACATTCACTTTCATCCCTTAATTTTTAGGGCATCATGCTTAATATTAACCATCGCCTGAAACTCCATGTATAAGTTAAACAGCCATGGCGAAGCCACATATCCCTGTCTAACACCTTTTTCGATGTTAAACTAGTCCATGTAAGGAAAAGACCCGATCCATACATCTCTTTCCTCTTCTAAATCCTGCTTGCACATCCCATATCTTCTCATCAGTGTCATTCATCACTCTTTAAATCAATACCTTTGCATACAGTTTTTCTTTATGAAGCGGAATGATAACTGCCTTACACCAGCCTCCTGGTACGCTGTCGCTCATCTAGCAATAGTTAAAATGATTGCTATATTACTGAACAACTAGTTCCAGATAAAGAAACAAAATGTAGAATCGAGATAGCACATTCAAAAAATTAGGACACTCTTCTCTAACGATTACTTGAAAATAAAACTTTGGAAACGCATGGTCAAGTGTTACATATGGTCAGTTCTCTTATATGGTGTCAAAGCATGGACTTTGAAAATATCTACCATTAAGCGCTAGGAGGCTTTTGAAATATGGTTATTTAGATGGATTCTCAAAATACCGTGGAAGGCTATGCAAACAAATGAGGCAGTTCTTAACAGAGCCATTGCTGCTCATCAGTTTGTTGACAGTATCAAATGTAGAAAAATAGCATATTTGAGTCACATATTAAGCCGGTATAATATCCTCCAACTGATAATAATGGGTAAAATTGAACATAGAGAACATAGAGGTTGAAAAATATTAGGACCAACTGTTTAGACTAGTTTAAGATAGAGAGTTTTGCCTTGTTAATCACCAACTTCAAGGGGACGCTCAGTAGTAGTAGTATAAGTGGAGAATCCAAAATAAAAAAAGAAAATATGTTGTTCTAATTAACATATGTATACCACTTTTAAAATAAGTAGAAGTAGCTTTAATTGCTTATCCTGTATTTCGCCTAATAATTACATTTTATGTTTTTTTTATAAATAAAGTTTTAGTTACTATCCAAGTTTAAAAATATGTTTCCATGACTATTAATTAATAAACAAAAAATATTGAAGCAATAGCAGATACAACAATAATTTTAAAACTGCCATTAACAAGATAACAGTAGGTTATTTGGAAATTTTTATGATGAATAACAACAAAAAATGTTAAACAAATAATATAAAATGAAGTCATTATTGTTTTAGAGCATTATTATATATATATAGATAAAAATTTTCATATGATTAACATTGTATGGATTTTACTACATACAATAAAATCACACATTATCCAAGTAACATATAAATTTAAAATACCTGTATATACTGCAAAATTGGCTGGAGAACCTGAATATGGTTGAACATTCACTCCCCATTTTTCAGGATCCAAATTAAATGCTTCTAATGATCTTTTTTGAGCCAATATTTCAATCTGATCAATAAATTCATTTCCTCCATAATATCTATAATTTTTGTTATTTTTTGACTAAACATTTTTATACAAAATATATTCATGAATAAGCAAATGCAAATAAATAGGATTTTACTAAATAAATGAGACCTTTAAAAAACATTTTTAATCAACCTTAAAGACCTTAATGTACTGAATTCAAAACAAGGTGGTTAGTTAATAAGGTTTGATTAAGGTTTAAATAAAACAGTTTTTAACGAAATAGCCAGATTTATCCTATTTTTGTTACCTTTGTCCAGGCAGTCCTTCTGAATATTTATTATGCAGACAAGAGCTAAGACACTGTAAAACTGGCATGGTAGTAAAATTTTCGGAAGCAATCATTTCCAGACCAGTCTCCTGTCGCTTTTTTTCGAGTTTTATGAGATCCCACAGTTCGGGATCGGCATCCCAGAGATTCGCATTCAAAGTTTTAGATATATCAGTCATTTTGTTTGTTGTACTAAAACTTCTCGTTCCTAATTTACTAACTAATGTTTTCTGAGCCTGAGGATGAAAAATTATTTTTAAACTTTTCATTTCAAACTTTATCAATTTTAAGTAATGGAAACAGGTAAAACAATATAATTATTCATAAAACAGAATTTTTTATAAAACTTAAGATAACAGAAAGGTTATGATTATTTACTAACCTCAAATAAATATATTATTGTTCACTAAAAACTTATTTTTAATTCTGATAGTTACTTACTAAACCAATTCCTTTTATATTATATATTAATACAAAATTGAAATGTATTAACTAATAGAAGACGTATCTTAAACTTAGCTGATAACCCTAATGAGCACAAACAAGTGGTCAAATTAATGAAGAAAGAGGTCAAACATTTCTAAACGTTGACGACAATCAACAAATGTAATAGGTAAAGTTTTGGTTTATCAATTAACATTTAGCGTAAGCTAAAAAATACATTTAATTAACTTTTCATACATACCTTATTAGCACGCAACAGGTTATAGAATTTAAAAGTAACGCGGGAAAACATGGAGAATTTAAACATTATTGTTATCTTCTGTTCTGGAAAATTTCACAATACATTTACCGATTTGATGGCTTCGATGTTACTAATTTTTTCAATGTTATTCATTATTTTAAAACATACAGAAATCGTTAAGATAAAATGTTAAATAAAAATTTAAAATTTGTAGGGGGTCTGATAGCAAAAACGATGCTTCAAATAATAGGACCGGCTTTAACCATTTGGCTTATTCATTGAAAAATTAAAATGAAAATTTCCAGTTAGAAATTCAAACAAGTAGTGGTATGTATAGGTACTTATAATTTTAATGTATATGAATAAAAAATAATTTGATTATTTTTTCGATGAGCTCGTTCTTCGAAACCTGCATCAGGACAACAAACTCATATTCTCTCTTTATGAAACTATAAAAGCACTGGCCTTACTTTTAGACTTAACTTGAAAGAATTAAAAAAAAAAGAATCTAGGAAGATTAGAGAAAGAATTATTTTTAATGAGGATCACTGTGTTGATTCGGATGTTTATAATAGAATAGTGTCAAAAAAATACGAAAGACATCGACAAATACATTTTGGATGATTTAGTAAACATATTACATGAAACGAGGAGCATACATACATATAGTCACGCCTTATTTTTCCCGTAGGGGTAGGCAGAGACCACTTCTTTCCACTTGCTGCAGTTCTTACACACGTCTTCTGCTTCTTCTACTTCATCAGCGCTTTCATACATGCTCGTCGGTTGCTGGCACTCTTGAACTAGCCTTTTTTTAAAACAATTTCGATCTGATCGAGATACGTTCGCATAGGTCGACCTCTACCGTCTTGTCCATTCACACGCGCCTTAAAAATTTGTATCGCCAATCTTCTTTCATTCATTCCATCCTCTCTACGTGTCCAAACCATCTAAGCATTCTTTTATCTATTTTTGTTACCACATCTTTTTTCACACCACAGCGTTTCCTTATCTTATTATTCCTCATATTATCCATCAGAGTCACTCTGGTTATACTTTTTAGACTACTCATCTCCGCAGCGTTGATCCTACTTTCATGTTTCTGCCAAACCCAACATTCACTACCATACTAAGTGTAGGGAGCAGGAATCCTCTAAGCAAATCAAAACTAATCCACAAAAAAACCATCTTTTGTAAATTGTTTAGAATATCCCAAAATTACGTAAACTAAATATTTAAAAAACATTTTGTATTAACAAAATAATTAAAATAATTGTTTTAAATTATAAATCGTAATTTTGTTGCATCAATTTTGCTTATCTTGTATAAGCTATAATAATAGTATTATTGTCCTATATAAAGATATAACTAAAAAATAGTAGTTTAAATGTGTCATGAATAATTACTCAATACTTAATATTTAAACGCTTACATATCAGGACCGGTATCTTCCTTTACACTAAAGATAATAAATAACCACAGTATAGATTGTAAGGAAAGACAGCAGACATTTATCGTTGGTAGTTTAATGTTATCAAAAATCTGTGACCTACAAGACGCAATTTCGGTGTAAATATCAGTTGGCTGCAGCGTTGAATTATTATTGTTAGGGATAGGGAGCACTTCCGATTAACTCAGTCGGAGTAGGATAAAACGTCAAAAAACACGACGGTTGCCGAATAACCCCGTTTGACAATAAACAAAGAAATTCGCGTGTATATTCTCAAGCGGGAATATGTAATCATGTTAAAGAAGTAAAGGTGTGGTTTAAACTTCATAATAGCAATTATTATATAAAAAAAAATTTGGAAACATTTTTTTTTATTTAGAATCATTCTTTGCAGTCTTGCACCAAGTGTCTTTTGCAATAATCTTTGACACTTTCTGTATTTGTTGGAACTCTTGTTGTCCGTGCCCGTACATAAATGGCATTTACCTTGTTTTTTGCTTTGATTTGGCACAGGTTCTTCATTATCGTCTTGTGCGAGGAGTGTTGAAGCTTTTATTTTTTCCACTGTATTCTTTGCTGCCTTGCCTCTTGGAACAAGATTTCCGTATTCAATTTGTGGCTTCGTCGAAGATTTCCCGAGAGTTTCTAAAAAGAATCTACGTCTTCTAGTATCTTTTACTCTTCACGTGTAATGCACCTCGGTAAAAAGAACATAGGCATTGTAGGCAGATATGTTCATCGGCCATCGATTTGTTTTCCTTTATTGAGGTGTAGCACGCTCTTGCCTTGTCCATTGTATCAACAGATCCCTTATTTGTCCTAATGTAATCTAGAATAATTTGGGGTTTTTTACCTGGCTGTCAGATACTGCTTTATCAGAATGGAATGTGCTTTGTTATAAGACGCATTAAATAAATAATTAAGATCCTCAACACTCAAAATCCAATAAAGTGGGTACTCCTTCCCAACAACATTTATAGTCGGCAGCTGATGTGTTACTAGGCAAATATTTAAATTAAGCCAAAATTCACTAGCAAATAGAACAATTTTTGTCTCCAAAGGAAGCAAAATTATTTGTTATTATCCAAACTAGCTATTCTTCAAAAGCTTTAAAATGCATTTTGAGCATACAATTGACATTTTTAGAACAAAATTCCTTAACGCGTCTTGCGGGTAGTGCGATTTAGCACGTAACGAAATGCATCGGTGGTTCAGTGGTAGAATACTCGCCTGCCACGCGGTCGGCCCGGGTTCGATTCCCGGCCGATGCATTCTTTTTGTGCTTTTACCATTTAATACATAATTTTTTTAGTGAGTAAAACAAATCGAACTAAAAAGCGAAAAATAAATTATAGTTTAATCAAACTAAAAAATAATTCTTCTTAACCATAGGGATAAAATTACTGACGAGAAAATTAATGTCACTGGCAAAAACAAATTAATATTAATCGATGTCACTGCTTTGTATGACATTTTTAAACTAACTCTGCGTTTCGGAATGAAAGCACCCCACGCTTTTAGAACAGTGACATTAATTTTTTCGTCAGTTATTTTATTCCTATGCTAAGAATTATTTTTTACTTTTTAGTTTAATTAACTCTAAAAGCGGGTTTTTTAGTTTTTTTAAACTATAATTTATTGTGCTAGATCATACGTGAATATTGTTCTATTATTGCAATTAAGTTTTGAAAAATGGATACTGCAGCAAATGTGTGTAATACATGTTTAGAAAAGTAAGTTGATAAAATTGTATAACTTGATTCAAGTATTTACTGTTTACATTCGTTTATTGTACATGTAATTTGAGTGTTTACTATTTTAATTATAGGGAGACAATAGTGAAATCATGTGTTCAGAGTGTAAGAGTATGGAAAGCGCAAACGTCAAAAGCGCAAATAAAATACCGAAAACCAATGCTCAACGCCAACAACAATTCCGGCAGAATCAAAATAAAACGAGCGAGCCTTACAGTAGTCGCATATGATGTGTAAAATTTGACATCTCACCTTAGTAATAAGCATTTTAAAATTATATTCTGAAAAAAATGGTTCAGGTATTATTTGAAATGATTTTTCATAACAAACAATAATTCTTTTTAATAAAAATTGTATTTGATGAATTCAACCTCAAAATTTAAAAAAGCTAAATACTGAAATATTTTATTAGAATTATTTATTATTACTTACTTGAATTTTTTATCAATGATCTGCACTTTATTGAGACTTATTATCAACAGTTAATATTTATTTATATAGTTTACGCATGTAACAGCAAACTTTATACACAACACTGTAACTTAAGTGCACAGCTAATGGCTGACAGTACCGACCTCTCGGAAAATTGGTTGACGGCTATCTGACGGCCAACTCTATCACCGCGCACTCATTTGTCAAATAAAATAGCGCGTGCTTCCGCGGCTTCCTGTTACATTTCACGAAATTACTCCGACAAATTGCAATATTGAATGAAACTTTCTGATGTAATTCGTTCCTTTAGATTATTTGCCTTGAAAAAATAATATAAAATAAAAATTGAAACATACAGATTTCATTTAGAATGACATTCAGAGTTGAAGAAACGAACTAAGTTACTTACGGGGGTCCCCCGACCGCACAATTATTTTTTTGTTTAGTTTTAACATCTTTCGCCGCCTTTAAGACTGAATTTGAGACAAAAACTAAAGCATCCAGGTGGATTTGGATAACAAAAAGGATTAGAAAAACGCTTAAAAAGATTAAATAAATAAAAACTCGTAGTAACATACATTCTTTTTATTTCATTTTTTTAATCTGCTTACACATGTTCAACAAGAAAACTCAAAATATAATTTTCATGGATTTTTATTGCAGTACTTTAAAATCTAAGCAAGTATTTTCATTGAAATTACGAAATATACAGAGTGGCAATAAATACAATCTATTGTAATACAAAATTTTGTACAAGCAAACAAAACTGAGTCCGGAAACATTTTAATTTAAAAAAAAAATCTAAATGAAGATGTGAAAAAAGAAGTATATTTCATTTCAATAATTTAATTTTCGTGTTAGTATTGACAAAAAGTATAAAAAAACAGAAGTCCACAATTACATTAGGTTAAACGCTGACTGAAGTCCATATACACTGACATTTTTTTACCACCTAGCTACACGAAATACGTTCAATTCTTTAAAAAAAAATAAAACATTAAATTGAATCAACTTCAGTTTCGCAACATCGGGAATGGCAAGCGGCTTTTATTCCTCTGATGTTTATCTGTTCTTACTCTTTTAACGATCTTTGCATAAAAACTCCTTTAGATATGTAATTTTATACAATTACATTTCCTAGTTACTCTTAAGTTTAAAAGAAGCAGATTTTTTTGTAAGTAAAAAAATCAGCGTTTAACCTACAGATAAATAAAATAAAAATTATTGGATAAAAACGGTTGAGACGTTTGGGTAAAATAATGTATAGTACTTAAAATGTCGAGTTTTCTAATACAGTATTCATAAACATTAACAATTAAACGGTGGAAGGCAAGTTAGGATGTTAAAATTTATTATAACAGAGCAAACCGCTTAAATGTTCAATTTTCTTCAGATTTATTTCATGAAAATGTGCATACTTTTTTATAAAATCAAAGACAATTTACGATTATAATATTTTATCTTCCTTCACAAAAATGATATTTTTAATTTATTTTTTTTATGATGGCCATAAACGCAAAAAATATTTTCATATCCCAACTCGGCCCATCTATGCTAACAGTTTGGAATTTATGAATGCTCTCCCAGTAAAAAACTGGACGTCGTTTGTGTGAGAATATAGATCAACCGTACTGATAAAAATAATTACAATTCAAAAAAGAAGAAAAAAAAACGAAATAAGACTAGGTTATTCAAAATTTGGCGAAACATGCAAACGTCGATATTGTACAGGGTGCTGATGCGGTACAGAACAAATTCGAACAGTCATTAAGTCCCACCTTCAAAATCATTTTTTTAGCGACGTACAACCAGTCAATAACGAAAATAATATTTACAATTATAACATTAATTTATTTTTAGTTATTACATGTACATGAATGAAACATCGAAGAAAAATAAAAAAAATGTATCCCGCTTACATGATAACTTGTTAATATTATTTTATATCAGTTGCATAACCATCTTAAAATTATTTTTAGAATATTTCTACCACCTTTGAAGTAAATAAAATCACATCAGCGTTTTGTGACTCGGTAACAAAATGTATGTTTACCGTTCGAAAGCGAAACATTCTTCGTTTGAATTACAGATAACAACAGTAATGTTAAACACACGGTAGTTATGAAGGTCTAACCTTAAAAATTAATTAACTCGTACCTGCTGAAAGAGAAAATGTTGTAAACAAGGTGATTCAGTTTGATTAATAAAGCAATAACGTTGCTCGAATAAAAATTATGATCCTAGTACAAAAAAATAAATATATGCACAGATTAAAAAGTTTTGCATCACCTGACATACGAGTATACACGTAAAAGAAATATTTTTTTGTATATTTATGAATTACAGAAATGTCGAGCAAATAAAATGTCAAGCAAATAAAATGATTTTAGGCTGTTAAGGTAACATTTTTAGTGTACGATTTTGTTGGCGCAAACCATTTGATATAATCAGTTTTAAGAGTATACAATAATTCGAGGAACAATTTCAGAAATCGACCGCGAGAAGTAAGTCAAATATTTGTTGCTGGAAGAACAGTTGTTTTTTACAAAGCGATGTTTCTCGCTCATGGAATGGGTGTCTACTAACCAACAGCAGAATAGCTACATTAAACATTCGAAAAAAGCGCAGTTTGGTGATTCCGCAACTTTAGAAGAAAGTGAGACATGCATGCAGTCGGAGAAAATTAGAATCAAAGGGATGCAAAACTTTTGAATTAATGTGTATATAAAAATTTACCATTTACATCGTAGCATGAATAGTGTGAAATTAATGTTAAGGTACTTTAAATAATTGTGTTTAGAGTGCGATCGATCTCCACATAATTTTTGTTTCTGTATTGAAAATAGTAGTTTGACTACATAAATTCTTAAAACCCGAAAACTCGAAACGAGTGAAAATTTGAAAAATGCAGGAGCTCTTGCTAGAGTGGTGTGATACACGATTTTAAATAAAGTATTCATTGAATGTGTAAATGATCACTTGCACAAGCTAGCAACTACTATAAATGTTCTGGAGAAAAAAAATATGCTCACGATAAAAAAATAATGAAATGCCTCAAAAATAGGTTTAAAATAATTTTAAAACTTGGTATAAAGTAATCAACACAAATCCAAAGCCACCAATAAAAATATAATACTTAATCATACTTTTTGAAAAGACTATGACAATGACAAGACCAACCTCTGGTGATTGTCACTGCGCAAAGCTTCTTAAAAATAATTTCAACTTTTTCGAGGAGTAGAATAATACTAGTCAATATTAGTTACATTTTAATATGAACACGGTATTAGTTATATTTTTTTACTTCCACATACACACGATACTAGCCGATGTCAAACTAATAGCGAATGAAACATTTCGATTTTGCACTAGACATATCAGCACACTGAAAAAATGACGAAAAATTTAAAAAATCATAGTGCCATCATAAATACTATATTATTTAAAAATATAAACACGAATTCGTCAGAAATTCTGAATAACCCGACTACAAAGTATCAACATGTGAATACACCCTAAAAACAAGAGACATAATTTTTTTTATTTGTCAGTTAAATAAATATTTACAAGTGTTATACATAGCTGATAAATTGCCGTTTTGAGTTATCTGAGAAAAATCTGAATGATAAGCATTTTAGTCGAGATGCCCAACCATAAAAGTGTCGTCGAGTAAGCCGAAAAATGTTTTTGTTCACTTTGTTTAAAATACAAACTAGAGCCTCGATTTTCTACTTTACGATCAATACAAATAAAATCAAACGCACATATTTTAGTAGCTGCCCGTACAAAAAATCTTTACTGATAATTTATCGCGTGTATTATTCCCCCCACTATTTTCATACCAACTGGAAATTTTCATACCGGCGTACACCAGACAGATTTTTTACCATTTTTGTACAATTTATATAAAATATTAAAATGCAATTCATGAAGATTATTTATATAATAAATTATTTGAAGCAAAGCATATTAGTAAAGTTTCAGTGTAGCTGTAACTGTTACGGCGCTTGATACGGTAAAATTAGTGTTCAAAGCGTCAAGCTCGTTCTCGTGTTCATTTAATGACCATGTAAGGCAAATAAACAGATCATAAAAAAATCCGAAAGGTAAATAATTATCGAGCAATATAAATGATCCGATTTACTTTATCGCTTAGTATAAAAACGAGGCGCTAGAGGGAAACATACATTGACACTTATTATAGACAAACAAAAAAATAAAAGAGGAATTATATTTTTCCGTCTTACACAGCGTACTTTTAGCAGGCGTCTAACTATTTAGCGCGTTCACACCTTATTTAGTATAGTGACAATAATGTACACACACCTCGCATTTTGGGAAACATTTTAGGGAGCGAGGGTACATGTCGGCCATAGCGCAATTTGTTCAAGATGTTGGATAGAGATTTGTCACTAATGTTTCTTCCGTCAGTCTCAGTTGTAGATTTTAATGGCCTTCTCCAGATAGTTGAATCGCGACCGCTTCGGTGTTTTATTCACATGATCTAGTCCTAACCAGGGTCTGGGACTACCTGCTGCAGAGAAAACAATATATATTTTAAACCTGTACATAAGTGACGTGCAGCACGTGGCCACTTTTTGACATCGGTAGAAAGGGTCACTGCTTGAAATGGGTAAAGTGCACATATCTTTCATAGGGTCATTTATGTTTGGTTAACGAGTTTGGTTTTCTTAGCTTTTTGAGTTTAGAGTGAACTTTTTGACAATTAATTAGGAACAATTAATAGGGAACAATTTTGTGGTATAATTAGTGATTTTTAAAGACCAAACATTAAGAGCTCTGCCTCATTAAGACGCCATGGCAACGTCGCCGGCTACGTATCCAAGCAGTTAATATGGAAATGTATGGCAACGTTGCCAATGTGGAAGCGTGGTCACGAGCTACAGCTCCCTACGTGGCTTCTGGATACTCTGGCGGCCTAGCGACATTGCCACTATAATGTACACATGTAAACTGCACCTCCCTCACTCAGTCGCCAGTCAGCCGCCATTTTGGACGCTTTCAATGATACATATTCTTCCAACTTATTCATCAAAGATTTCACTTACAAAGTCTTTCACAATATCTTCATAAAGTGGAAGTGATGGAGAGAGGGGTTTTGCTATCTCCATAGGTTTAACTGGTTCACTGTGTAGAGTCTTATTATTATTTTAAGTCCAAAAAGAGCACTTTAGGGTATGCAAAAGAGATATTTTTATTTTTACTTATTAACACTTACGAGAATCAACTAATCGAGATTACGAGAATACAATATCTAATTTTTACACGATGGCGTTTTTTATATTGAGACTTAAAATATGTACTTTAGTTCTTATAAGTTTCGAAACAACTTAAAAACATTCACCTTCGAGAGTAAAACATCAACAACCGCCGTTGATAGAAAAAATAGACTGCACTTTACGTTACACAACTCGTTGCCAATTTGACTTTTCCTCAACTGGCTGAAGATGTTCATAAATTTTTAACAGTTCTTGAAACATATCTCGGTACTTTACAGAATTGACAGTACATTATGCTTATTCTTACGAACTATTTGGACGCTTTTCTTTGAAGTAAAAGCATAAAACATTGCACAAAACAAGATTTTTTCTGTAGGAACAAACTTTGACCTATCTGAACAAGGAAGCTTCGCAATCGATCCAGTCTCAGAATTTATGCACGCTATTCTAAAGTTATTTTTTAATTCATTATTTTGAGATAACAACAATAAACATAACCTCAGACTACTAGTCTGCTATGAAAATCTTGGTAGGTATGGTTTTGATAAATGCATTTGATCATTACCAAATACGACTGACAGCTATTTGACGTGACATTAGTTGACATTTTTATTTTTGAAAGTTAGCATGGTTATTAGTCGCAATTATCGCAATAAACTATGGAAAGCAGCAGCGATAGTGAGTTTGAAAATTTGCCTACTATTACAGAGGACGTAATTTTGGATAATTTGGCGCAAAAATCTGAAACTGTCAAACCTTTTACCCTGTGAGGGAGCATGTACTTTATGTCGAAAAATACCATTTTAGTGAAGAAAAATGTAAACAGCCAATTTTCCAAAGGTTATCACATTTCTTAAAGCAAAGAAATCAGAAGTATTCAGCAGCGAGCAGATCAACAAATTCATTATGGAAGCAGATAATGAAACATACCTAATGCTAAAGGTAATTTTAACAAAATATTACGATTGTAGGACATAAAAGTATCAACTTAATTTGCTTTATTTTCAGATAGCAACAATTAATGGGTTAACCGGTGCGTGTAGACGGGAAGAACTAACAAAAATGTCAATTGATCTAATAAACGACAAGGAAGACATGTTGCTTGTGAAAATACCAGATTCCAAAACACATATTGAGAGAACTTTTGTTGTAATTGGGCAAGAAAACCGGCTGTCGTATAGGCAGTATTTATCTCTATGGCCATCCCATACTCCACGTAACAGATTATTCGTGAATTACAAAAAAGGAAAATGTTCGATTCAGCCTGTTGGTATCCACAATTTTGGAAATCTCGGATTAAGAATGTCGCTGAATGATATAGACAATTCACTTACAAACAAAATTAAAATTGCCAAGACCATTCAAAGATTTATCAGATGAAAACAATCGATGTGAAGCAGAAACTTTACCTTCTTGTTCTGACTGCAACAAAAGGCATTTAAATATACCAAACAAATTGAATCCCTTTAATATTAGCAACTGCTTGAATTTAAATATAAATAACAATTAGAATGTTTCTATTAGTACCTATCTTTTGTTTGAATTTCAATATTTAATACAAATAAGAATTAAAATGTTCGAAATTTTGTTCTAATTAAGAAATGTCTCCTTGATTTATTCTACATGGTTGCCGAAAAAATAGTGTACGCAACACGTCCGAAAACAGTTTTTTGAGCTCGCCTGCGGCTCGTCCTAGAATTTTGTCTACTCGTCCAAAAAAACAGTATTTTCCGGACTTGTTAAGTAAATTACTATTTTTCGATGTTTTTGATGCTTCCCTTAGACAGTTATGTAAATACTGAAATAACGTCTTAAATATTAAGCAACTTACATTGATTAGGAACAGGTTTAAAATCAGCTAAATTTACTACATATTCATCTTCTTGGATAGCTTGTGGCCTACCCATCGCCACAATTGCAAATTTGAATTTTTCCCATTCTTTTTCAGGCACAGCCAATCGTTTTTGTATTCGTTCTGAAACAGATGAAAATTACAATACAAAATCTTGTATAAAGTAGATATGATATAAAATATGATCTGCTATATAGATTATTTCCGAGTCAGGCTTCCCAGTTTTTTTTTTATTATAAAAACCCTTTTATATGCAAAACCCAGACCAGGTGCACCTTGCAAACTAAAATCTCCTCACCCAACATTAAAATTGTACTATTTTAGGATCCAGACGGTAGTTTTACCCCATATTAGAATTATTAGGAAAGTCTTTCTATTGTTAAGTGATTAAAATTCCAGCTGTAAGCCAGTCGGCTTTGGATGGTAACTGGAATTTTTCCAAATATGTACGGGTAGACAAATATAAATTAAATTATTTATTAAAATATATCCCATGTACTCAGGGATAGAATAGCTTTTGATAAGTGGAAGAATTTTTACAATTGGTTTAGCAGTTCAGAAAATAGTGACAAATATATTTGGGTACGTGTATGGAGTCTTACTCTGCATCATTTATTTACAGACTATATATATATTCTGCGATCGTCGATGGTAGATTTTATTTGGGTTCTTGGAGAAAAACGCTGAAGTAAATTTTTATGATTTTGGCTACTAGTATTACACTTTTTACCAGAAATGTATCCTAAAATCTTTTTTTTCTTTTTCACACATATTTTTCAATGTTCCATAATAAAAGAAGGAAATGGTAATTGTTACTGGGCCCAACATTTCGATAGCTCTTTTGAAGCCAAAACTTGTTTTACTACCAAAGGAGAGAAAGAAAATTTTTCCAATTTTCCTATTTTATTTTTGGAGAAAAACGCTGAAGTATATGTTTTATTATAATTAGAACATTTGGGACATATCATAAGTAATAAATACAAATATAAGTTGCTATAATGTATACTACTGGGTAAGGTTGAAGGTAAAAGGGGGTTTAGAAGATGAATATCCTGGCTAAAGACTTTTAGACCTGATTTGAAACATCTACAACAGGACTCTTCAAAGCAACAACAAATAAAATCATCATTGCTAGAATGATTGCCCACATTCGGCAACGATAGGCACTAGAAGATTATTTATGTGATTTTGGCTACTAATATTTACACTTTTTTTCCAGATATTTATAATTTTACAACTTTTGCAGAAGTGGAATCCTGACAACATCCATAAATGATTCTTGTTGATTATTCATAAGTTGTTCTAGTATTTTTTATTATGTTGTTCACGCCATAACGCTGTATTTAGTTTAATTTGCTAGAACCAAACATTTACAGCCATCTAGGGATAGTCCTTCTATTACCACGCTTGGATCTGGGAAACTCAATATGTAGCTGGCCTCTCCCGCCTATTTGCAGACGTACTCATTTGTTCCCACACATTCATTAGCATTCCAAACGTCGTAAAATACAGTACGTCTGCTATATTTAGTTTTGGCAGCTGTCACCACGTGTTAATCCACCTGTGCAAGACTTTTGTCTTCCGTTATGTTTTCTTCCTATCAGTTAGCTTCCAATTGTGTTTCGTTAATACTAAAAGTGAATTATAAACTTTTATTGCTCTCACAAAATAGTAAACTTTTAAAAAGAAGATATTTCAGCCACATTTTGAATCAATTTGAACAAGCGTGGAATTTCAAACTTGACGTCGACTCAACCTTCAAGAAAGTAGAGTAAGAAAACCTTCTACAACACTCTAGCCTATGGTAAGTCGATTTTCTGTTTTCAAGTTGGTTGTTATATTTTCAAATTGTTTCTTTTTTAAATGCAAGCCTCGAGTTATTTAAATACAGTCCACTTTTTAAAGGATTAATTTATGCGAACAAACTGACAAATCGTTCAAATTAATTAATGTATTACTTCGGCCCCAGAGCCAACAAATGATTTATTAAAGAGTTGTTTTTTGCTCATACATGAAAACTGTTTCCATAAAAAAATTGTTTCTTTATCATTGATAATGTTATCTCTAATCCATTTTAATTTTAAAAATGCCTGGCCTGCAAGAAAATTAATTTGGTACCACAGATAAAAAATCTTACCAACGGGAAACCTAAACATGAAAATGGTGGTTGTTTATGAAAAAAAAGTAAGTGACAAACGGTTAAATAATTACCTTTAACTTTGCTGAAGGTTTCACCTTGCTTGAGTTTAATAAGGAAAGGAATACCAAATGTAGAAAACACTTCCTTGTGAAAATGAGCACAAGAGATTAGCATTTCGTCTTCACCGAGATGTAACTCATCCTGAGGTACTTCTTCAATCCTATACACTTTTGTTGCCGTTATTACTAGCTGCTCTAACGGTGTGTCTTCTTTTGGCCCCATAGATACTCTACTACTACTTATTTCTGTTAACCTGAAATATTTTCTACATAAACTCAAAAATATCTAATTTTTTTTAAAAAATACTCTGTATGCTACAAACCTAAGCTTTCCAGTGCTACCCTCTCCAAATTCGATTTGTTTTTTAGCTTCCTCCAATAAATCCGCCACCGTACCGCCTTTATTCGGATACAATATTAGTTCCTTTTCTTCCTTCATTTTCGGGCCGACGTATACGCACTTAAATTGCTTCTTATTCTCTAATTCATTTACTCGAATACTAAGTTGTTGATAAAATATTTTTTTCGGTACTTTTGGCTTCGAATACACTAGTAAGTCTTTGAGAGTACCCTCGAACGTACACCGCAAAGGATGACCGGGACTATCTTTATAACTAAAAAAGCAACAGTTATTTGTATTGTGTTCAACAAATTAATACAGATCTTAAAGATCAGTGTCTGGCATAGTGTGTGTTGACTTAATGGTAATAAGATACCAGCACAATTATGCACAATAGGCGCGCTACCTAAGGTGATGGAATTGGATGTTTTTTGTCGTTTTATTAAAAGAATAACAAATACAAAATAGATTGTTACTAATTTTCAAAATACATTTTAATACTGCAGCACAAGAAAAATTTCTATTAATTAGGTGGTACTTGCATTTATTAACTTTATGTCCAGTAGGGGAGCATTGGGCAGTCAAGAGGTTCGGGTATTCCCTCAAAATTCGATCTGTATTATAAGATTTTTAAAATTTTTACCATGGTAGTTTAGTTTAGTCACTGACAACACCGCTTAACCAAATTTAATCTGTATTTCCATTAAATTGTCAGTCAATATTTTTTTCAGTGAAATGTTTTAACATGATTAACAGGTACGATTGATTTAAAATATTTATTTTCATAATTCAATTCAAGAAAAATGCCATTCACATTAAAAAAAAAAGAACAATTGACAAGAAATCCCTAATGACATATAGTTTATGATGTAAAAATATCGTTTTTTTTTATATCTTTACTGTTTGTATAATATGAGGACCTAACAAAAATAAAAGAAATTTTTTCTTTATATTTATTTTTCTACATAGTCTCCTTGTAAGTCTACACACTTCTCCCAGCGATGCTACCATTTCTTTACCGCGTCCAAATAATACTCGGCGTCTTTCTCTGAAAAATAATTGTTTACAAAGGTGATGGGTCTCCTCATTTTACGAAAATCTCTGTCTTCCGAGCGCAATTTTTAGATTAGGGAACAAAAAGAAGTCGCTTGGGGCTAGATCTGGTGAGTAAGAAGGGTGATCAAGCAGTTAAAACAGTAATTTGTGGAGTAAGGTGCATGGTCTTGAAACAGATTTTTTTTTTTGAAAATGTGATAGTTTTTTCGAAATTTCCGCCTCCCAACTTGTCAAGTAATGATGCGTACAATGTATTTTCCTTCTGAAAAACAATTTTTGTTTTTTTGGAGCTGATTCCCCCTTCATAGTCCACTGTTTAGACTGTAATTTTGTATTTTGTAATGATGCGTACTATGTATTTTCCTTCTGAAAAACAATTTTTGTTTTTTTGGAGCTGATTCCCCCTTCATAGTCCACTGTTTAGACTGTAATTTTGTATTTTGTAATGATGCGTACTATGTATTTTCCTTCTGAAAAACAATTTTGCTTGTTGGAGCCGATTCCCCCTTCATAGTCCACTGTTTAGACTGTATTTTTGTTTCGGGCGTATAATGGTTGGAAATGTTTATTCAAACATGTTTATGGTCTAACGTGAGAAAACGCGGCACACAACGCGAAGACAGCTTCCTCATGCCTTATTTTTGATTTAATATGTGACAAACACGTTATTTAGACATATTCATAGCATTTGCTGCTCTCTCACTTTAATTCGACGGTCATTTAGCACCATTTGGTGAACTTTAGCAATGTTATCGTCAGTGGTTGCAGTTTTTGGACATTCAAAAAATTCACGGTGGTAAATGATGATGCAGAGTCCCCGTACACAGTGCCAACTCATCTTTGATTTGCGTAGGCGTATTGCCTTTCAAAGTCAAATATTTAAGACAACTCAATTTTTTTTATTTTTACAAAAACACTCACACTGACTCACTCGAACGATTGTCAAACAACTGCGCATCCAAAATGGTTGAAATTTTGGCGAGTACCTGTGAAAAGATACGCAAACATATTTCCTAGCTCTAATTGACGAGTGCAGCCATCTTCACGTTAATGTCGGAAATTTTTCAGACCACACTCGTAAGGTGTTGATATTTTATAAAACTTTTTAATTATTCATTACAGTATCGAGTTTATTTTGCAATATAGGGCCCAAGCCTTTCACAGGGGTGTCTGAACCACCCGACCACTGGGAGGTTTGGGCACTCTTGACAGGGTTTAGATAAATGTAACTTTAAGACTGATTACAGTTGGAAGGCTGTTCCTTGCAATAATTTTAGCCAAATATATGTGCTATTGATATAATAAATAATAATTTGATTCTGTAAAAAAAATGGACGTTTTTTGTCACTTATTTAAAAAAAGTGCCCAATGCTCTCCTATCTCCCCTATACACAGTTTATTCTAAAAAGTAAGTTAAAATATCCTCTAAATAAATATGAATTATCTTTTTAAGTTTATTAAATATATTAAAATCAATATATCGTTAATATTAAATATAGATAATGACTTACCTTTGACATTTAAAGAACTGTAACAAATATGGATCTGTGCCAACCCTTTGCGCCACCGCCCTAGCAAACTGATCATATGTCATTCTCTGTGATAAATCCATTGTAAAACCTTGATCGTTTGGTATACACTTATCTACAAAAGTCACTTCGACACGACAAAACAAATCTTTGAAATAATCTACACATGTCGGAAGATCGGAAAGTTCTTCTCTTTCTTCTTTTTCAAACACTATTATATCACCATCCATTAATTCTTCTAATACCTAAAAAATTTGTAGATATTGTTACGAATCGCGACCAGTGAATCAGGGAATCTCAATGTTATGGTTAAGGCGCGAGAATTGTATAGAAGCTTCACGTACGTGTTTTCTGGAAATTTGGGGAACGCATATCGACTCGCGAATTAGTTCGGTACAGTGAAGTTAATAAGTGAATTATTTCACGAAAAGTTTAAATTTCTTTCACAAGCTTGTTGGTTGGTGACAGAAATTTTATGAGTCAACACCGACAAACAGAAGTTATCTATGGTACAACATAACACCTTTCTGTGAGGAAAATCCTGCACTGTTTAATACTTTTTTGATATGTATTAATATAATTGGTGCTCAATTTTTGCTAGCAAGATTGTTAGGTTCTTAATATGAAAGGTGGTAAATGCTGCTTTTCGCTGTCGAAAATTTACATGGGTTCGTAAAAACAAACAGTTATCTAGAGTTAAAATCAGAACGTCGCAATTGAAGACGTAGAAGATATTGTATTAAAACATAAATATTTGTATATTGTTATATGCTCTACTAAAACTAAACTATTTGTATGTAAGTGTTAAATACTCTGGGGAAATTTGATCGAAATTTGAGAATATAGAACTTTACCGACGCTTTTTAATGGTTTTTTTGTAATAACTGTCACATTTGTTATGTTCACGATGTTTGGATAATCTTTAGCTAATCGTTCAAAAGCAATGGCAAGAAGAAAAGGGACCATATAACATCTAATACTTGGATGCCCTAAATCAATGTTGACAAAAAAGGTCATCTACCATGAAGAACGATATACAAGTCGGTGAAGAGGGGAGACGGAATTAATTATCATTATCATAGAAGGTATTCCTTTAAGTTACTTTTACATGTCGCAATAAAAAGACTTCTAGTGCAATTTAAAGTAAAATTTTATAAGTATATTAAAGTTAGTATACAGTCCACGAATTAGTTCATTTAGTAACCAAATCGAGAAGAGAAAATACAAACGAAAATCTACCCACTGATCATACAAAGATGTTAAATACTACACAAACTGGATATTTAAACAAATCGGTTGTCTTACCTTTTCTAGGGGATCATTAAAATTGGTAATTTTTTCTATCATATTGGGGCGAATTTCTTCGTACAAAAGTAACTCCGTGTCAGGTGGAAATCCTGCCCTCTCGTTTAACAACGGTATAATGTCGATCAATTTACTGGTCACAGGAAGGTAATTGTGACCACAGTAATGAATTTTCTTCTGCTTGGGATCGTACATCTTGAAAAAGAGTAATACGTCCGTTTCTTTGTCAAAAGTTGGAAGCGTAGATTGTCCAGAATCGGGTGGGAGTAGTTCGAGAAATATGTTCCAAGGATTCATGTTTTCTGCAGCGTCTATTACAGCTTTGTGAAGATCTGTCTCAAGATCTAGAACACTCGGTCGAATCGTTTGATTTGATCTGAAATTTTATTAATTGTAAAAAGATGCCAAGAATATTATTTTTTTAGATCAACTATTAGCTGTGATTTAATTGAAAGTTAGTGATGAGGATACGAAAAATAAAATATCCGGCGGTCCAAGGACCAATGTTGGGGTATTAAATTACTAAGCATTTTATTTTCGAGGATTGTATGTTACTAATTAACCAATAAATGAATCCTTATAAAAATGAACAATACATTAATCGTTAGCTTAACGTGTTTCTTTCACACAATTCTGTTGCCACGTTTTTTGATCGGACATAAGATTAGCTAATAAAAGGAGATTTTCGAAAGATTTACGTCATTACTGAGAGGAGTCATTCCTTTTCTGAACGCAGGTGAAAAGTTTAGAAATGAAGATATACAGCAGCTTTAATTATAGAAACAAATATCAATAGAGATATTAAGACTTTACCAATTTACTAGTGTATATTGTTTAATAGACATTTCGTGAAGGGGGAGCTTAAATAAGTGTGGTACTAAATAGATAAGACAGAGGAAGATATGACATTAGTTGTTTAAAACTTATGTACTAAAGAAAAAGATGCTGCTGCTGCTACTGCCATATGATGTGTTAGTGAATGAAAATATGACAATTTTATTGTCGCTAATTCACCTTTGACTAAACGGCCACGGTCTGATCTGCTCAGGAGGATACTTGAAAGCGTCGGCTAACATTTCCATCATTTCAGCCACAGTTGCCATCTTCTTAATTTTAAATACTCTGAAAAGAGCACGTTCCGGATCATACAAATCGTTGCCTTGATGACCGTCAAAAGAATCTTCCAATAATACATTTATGGTCATATAGAGATGTGCTTCGTTACGTTCTTTTCGCCGTACCTGTTCCATACGTTTTTCTTCTGCTAAACGGTCGGCTAATTCCGTGGGAATATCCGCATCTGTGACCTGAAATACGGTACATAATTTAAAAAAAAAATAAGCCGTCGCGGGACGCCTGACATATGTGAAACATCGAAACTTTGCATAAAAAATGTGTATGGTTTACTAAAAAACTAAATACTACTACTGAATATCACTGATTATTCATAAATTCACTTTATAAATATGCTACATTTTCTTCATACATTTCTTAGATATTTTAAGTGTGAGAGCTAAAGTTTTGTAAATTTGTGATTAACAATAACCTATAATAATTTAAAAAACGCAGTTTTTGACAACTGTCATCAGAAATTTTCTTTATTTTTAAGATCTCATTTTTTAGTCCCTACAGCGAAGGTATTTTGGGTCAGACGGAAGACTGACGGTCGCCACGCCAGCAGACAGTTTAACCCTCACCCGCCACATTAGATGTTTCAAAAAAAAAAATAATCGTTTTTAAAAACAGTACACAACTTACATCTTGTAGTACTTTGTGTAATTCAGAATCTCTAATATAAACCAACATGTAAGCATTGGTGCAATGTTTTACTGTCATGTTCATATCCTCATCGTGTCCTCCGTAATTATGTTCTAAAGCTTCTTGTTTTGTACACCTAGATACGACATCATCATCGAATTTACACCATTTGCCATCACCTATAAAAATAAAGCTCTGGATAAACTACTAATCATAATCCAAAATCTTATTTTTATCTTAATGCGTTTGAACAGGAGATAAGTGATTCAATATAAGTTTGGTTAAGTGTATTTCTCTTTGAAGCTGATTTATTGTATTGCATATTTTTAAATAGGATGATCTCCCAAACACACATTAATTTGCGATTTATTACTGTTTCCATTGTAAGACTTTTCTTAAGCGTCAAATTAACCGACGTTTCGCTTCACAAAAAACTAACGATTCCTGTTTTGCCTAAAAGTAAAAGTATTTTCCCAATATTATTTTCAAGAAACAACAAAATTTAACAAACAAAATTATGTTATCTACTTTTTGTAGTTTTTTTTTTTAAATGTTCGCTTAGGATTATTAATTTACTTAAACACTCGCGAAATTTTTTCAAACACTTAATAGCTAGGACAGCCTAAAAAACATGAAAGTGGCTAGCTCTTAAAGGTCTTACCTTTGGGGTTGATAAAAACAACATAATGCCCTCCATGATTATCCCCGCTATGTACAAGAACGGCGTGTAACGTGTAATTAGCCGGATTATTTGGATCTGGATCCTGTAGATAAGCGTCTAGAGAGATTTTTTCGTAAAATTCGAATCTATCGTTGAATTTGACCGAGCTATCGGTTACGGGATCATACTGGAAACGCATCAAGTGCAGATGTAAAACGGGAGGAAACTCTTTAAATATGACGCCCTTTTCGGCGTCCTGTAAACCATGTTCTCCAGCATCGTATTTGTTATCACCATCTAATGTCTCTTTGGCAATATAGTCTTTGAAAGATTCATCAACTAAAATTAATTAACAAACATCTAAAAAGTGTTCTAGTTACCATTTAAAATTTAATAGTTCTTTATGGAAATGTGTTAATTCCAATCATGTCAAAATAACAACAAAAAATATAGTTAGTTAATACAAAACAAAATCTGATGCACGCCACACAATTTAATAGGGACTTTCCATCTCTCGTAAACTTTGAATCCAAGTACACAAATTCATTTACTTGTTCCACTCTTTCTCCCTTAATCAGAACTTCAGTTTGTTACGTTTTCTTCTCTTTCAAAAACCATTACTTTCGTTTTGCTTACATTTATTTTCATCCCTTTTATTTTCAGGGCATCATGCATAACATTAACCATCGCCTGCAACTCCTCTTCAGATGACGCTAATATGACTTGATCATCGGCGTAAAGAAGGCATTTGACGATCAAATCATTCATTTTCAAACCATACGCACTCTCTTTCAAATCTTTTAAACATTCGTCTATGTATAAGTTAAACAGCCATGGCAATGCCACACATCCGTGTCTCACCTTTTTCGATGTCAATGCTGTCAATATAATGTATTGTGCACAGGAAAGGTCTATACTTGAATACAATTCTACCATTTGGTAACTGTGCTACAAAGGTTATATAGATCTCTTGGAGACTATTCATAATAAATTCCCAATACACCTATTGTGGCTTTAATTTAAAATGAATAGGGATGAATATTCACAAATATTAAAAGCTATGAATGTGAAAACTTAAAACATAGAAGACTAAAAATCGGTCTGGTATTCCTCCATAAATGAAATTGATTTGTACAGATTTTTTTTATTTTAAAAATCGCTGACAATTTTCATAGTCATACCAACCTACATATAATCACGATAATCATAGCGCGCTTATTTTTAAAAATACATTCCTATTACTTTTTGAAAATCTTACTGTTTTAAATATGAAACTAATTTTTTTTAAAAGTTTTTTTGAAAGAAAAATATTAAAATTTGACGTGAAACAGCTTGAAAACGTCCAAAACACACTAAGCTGAAAAGATAATAATTAAAGCAGCAACAATTCATTTTTATCGACAAGGCCGCTAACTGCGTTCATTTAGAGGTAATTTGGTAATCTATTATGGGCGCACGGAATTTTATTTTAATGAATATGTGTTTTATAATGTTATTTTATATTTGTGCATCAAATGTTATGGAATGATGTATTTAAAGTACTTTAATAATTTTTCTTCAAAAATGTGGTCACGCCGATGGACGTTGGCCCAAGAAAATATTTCAAAAGGTGGTATCAATGCTTTAAAACATTTTGTTTTGTATTTACTGTATTTTGTTCTTTATTATCTATTAAAATAAAATAATTTTTATACCATATTTTTATAATTTTTCGTAATCAAATGACTTTATCTACAGATAAATAAATTAAATCAAATTATACTTAGAAATGACAGCATAAGTGGAATTATAAGTGTTTATAACATATTTCAATAAATTTTTTTCAATTTATTATAATTTAAGTCAGAGTTTTTTAATATAAGTATAAAACATAAAATCAGTTGAATGTAACAAATCAGCGTTTATGTTTCATCAATCTCCTATAGCGTTCGACCGAGCTCTACTTGAGAATGCGATAGAATTAATCTCTAATCTATAAATGGGGAATTAACAGAACTAATACTGGTTTACAGTGGTATCAGACAAGGCGATTCGTTAAGCCCACTGTTATTTAACATCATTATGAACGAAATTATTACAGAAGTATGCAAAGGCAAAGGTTCCAAAATAGGTGGGAAAGAAATCAAAATCTTATGTTATGCAGACGATGTAGAAACCGAAGACAACTTACAAAAACTATCAATTTTCAATATAATGCCAAAAAGCTAAATATGATCATTTCCACGCAAAAAAACAAAATGGTTAATAACTTCAAAAGAACCACTACTATGTAAATTATAATTAGATGGTATGATTATTCAGAAGGTTATGACATTCAACTATCTCGTAACAAATATAGCTAATGACGGCAACACTGGAAATGAAGTAAGACAATAAGTAATAAAAGCAACCAGTGAAGTAAAATAACTATTAAAACACTATGATAAAGAGAAGAGTGAAAACATTAGAGAAATATGCCAGGTAGAACCAGTCAACGAATGGATGCAAAAACAAAGATTAGAATGGAACTAACATATAAACAGAATGCCCAACGAAAGAATCGTAAAAATCGCAAGAGACAAATCACCGAGAGGAAGAAGTACAGGATGTCCTAGTAAGTGATGGAGTGATAGCCTAAGATGAATGAAAGAATAAATTTCGAAGAAAGAACAGGTGACTGCCTAGAATAAAAGGATGAAGAAGTATAAAACACATTTATTTGTCATGGTCAAATTTGGCTAAATTTTTAACTTAGGCACAAAAAAAATGAAGAATTATTTCACGCCCAAAGATGTAAACGAATCCGCATTAACAATATTTGATATGCGGATGATACTGTAATATTAGAAGATAGTGCAGATGATCTCCAAAGTCTACTAAATCGTGTCAATAAAGAAAATCAAAGACTTGGTTTAAACCTTAAAACCAAATATATGATTGTTAGTTGGAACGATATTCCACACACTAAAATACATATGAATGAAGAGAACATCGAACAGGTCACACAATTTAAATACTTGGGATGCATGATCAATAAAGGATGGAATCCGGATCAAGAGATAAGATGCGGGATCGAATAACCTTCCTAAGACTTTATAAATTTCTTAAGCACAAGAACTTGAATTTTAATCTCGGATATAGGATGATAAAATGCTGTCTGTACAGTGTTGAGGCATGGACGTTGAAAGTACCAATCATCAACAAAATTGAAGGCTTCGAAATGTGGATCCTGCGGCGAATGTTGAAAGTGTCTTAGGTTGACCACGTGAGAAATGAAGACATTTCGAAAATATCAAGAATAGAATATCTTGGACACATACTGCGCGGAAAACGTTACCACTTTAAACGCCTTATTCTTCAAGGTAAATTAGAAGGATGGAGAAGAGGAATATGCAGAAAAAAATTATTGTTACTGATGGACACTGATGGCTCAATGGACACTACAGAATGCCAAAGTTTATAGAAACATGATAAGAAAACGGTGAACGCCTATGCAGGCACTAAGAGGAGAGAAAATAGTACTAGATTTATAATACTAGTCCTAGTACTTTATTGTCAGACTACGTATGTATTTTCATTTCTTTACAAAAAAAGATATTTCTTGCATTATAAGTTTTTTATGCAGAATCAAAACGCTAGAGATACAAAAGAACAATGGTTAAATGGAGTAATTGTTACACACCGATTAAAAATAATTTGTGTACTTACTATTCTTCTTTCCTTTGATATTTAATTGTATATCATAAAATGTTTCTGATCTAGTACTTGAATAATCAACATTTTTACACCTTATATATGAAATCATCTTTCCTTCAAATAACTTGGGCACAGTCCCTTCTACACAAGTACCCTTCATTTTGCTTTCTAACTTATCTAATAGCACCTGAAAATAAATTTTTACAATATTATCAATGACATTTATTTACCGGTAAATTACTAAACACAATTGTTTATTTTTTGTTCAAAACAATTTGAAATCCCCTGCACAAACTAAGAAATTTGAGAAATAATTAAATTACTATAAAACAAAAGCTATTTATACATACCCTTAAAAATTCCTGGACGTCATGTTGCATGAAAGAATCCAAAGTCTCCCAACCGAAACTTTTCGTGAGTTTCTTTGTACCAACTGGTTTATCGCAAAACTGTAATTCGTGAAAAACCCGTTGCAATGCCAGAGCAACAGATTTTGTGGAATCGTCAGATTCGGTGGGCATTTTATAAACAGCCTTTCTCAGTTGATTTGTAAAATATAGCGTTTGTAATAAAGAGTTCATGTAACAAGTTGCCCCTTGATTTTTTAAACCAACGTACCCTAAAATAAAATTAATTGAGTTTTCACTCCCAACCATAAATATATTTACTTTTTTTAATAATAAAAAACAGCCCCATAATAATTGATAATGAAAGTTGCTAAAAACTTTTTGAAAAAATAAATAAGTAGATAAAGAATTGTATTGAAACTTCTTTACAATTGTGAATGATACAAAAATGTGTATGAACATTCTTAAAATAAATTATAAAGTCTTAACATTTTTTTGTCATGTTTGGTTTACAAAAGATATCCATCTAGATTTGGTAAATCCACAGATTAACTAACACACAGATGCGAAACCCAGCAAAAGAAGATCAAAAGATATTCTGATTTATGTATGGACATTTAAATGGGTTTTATTGCATTGTTGCCACTATCTGCCACTATCGTTGCTCAAATTATTTAATAACGTTTCTGTGTGATTGAAGCCTACGTCCGGACATCCCGAACACACACAACAGCTCTTTAAAGACACGAGGGCATTTAAATTGGTTTGAATGTTTATTTCACTCGCCATAAGACTTTCTCCCTCAACTTTCGCATCTGTTTGTCTGTAATATGTGGTAATAATAAGCTACCACATTTGCAGCTAATAATTGTGCTACCCACATTGCAGAACCTCCAAAAAGTACAACCTGCGAATGCTCTTGTCATCAGAAATCTGCTAATGAAAATAATAAACAGAAGCTAAAAAAGTACCTGACTACTTCTAAATAAATAGCTGAAAGAAACTACAATAAGTTAATGGTGGTAAAAGGGAAAACAATGTTTGTAGATGCCATCCCCAAAACTCAGCAAGGCCGAAGAAAGTCTACACAAATATTTAAAAAAAAAACATCAACATTTATGACTTACCTGTATGTTTCTTACTATCCCAGGATACTCCATGGGGTGCATCGGCTACAACTTGAACCTCAAGAGTAATTGAATCATCTTTAATAAATCCCTTTTCTGGATCCAAGACATCATTCCATGCCATAAAGTGAGAAAAACCCCAATCATTTTCCTAAATGCACAAATTATAGTTCTTAGTGCAATATAAATCCTACTTAATATTACATAATCAAGATATTATACTATTGTTAAATCTATTTTGTATATTTTATTTCATACACACCTTTGAATAAAATAAATGCTGAATCTTTCTAGTAAAATTTTCAACATCTGGTCGCACAGATAACATTCTCAACTCAGCAACAGCATAGCAAGACCAGGAACTAGATTCACTTTCTCCATTACACTGTAAAAAGAAACCCAAAGATCTTTGTGATGGCCGGTCAGATCTTGTATCTTGAGTATGGCTGCTTCTTGGCATCACCATTATCTTCCATGGTAAATTTCTCACAAAACAGGGAGGAGAAAGTACAGAATCCTATTAAAGAATAAAAGAAAATATTTGATATTTTGTTATAAATCTACTTGTTTTGACTTACCTTCAATTTGCTAAAATTCTGAACAGTGAATCTAAAAGTTGCTTCAGATCGTGCATCATCTTCTTCCATCTCAGTATCTTGGACCAGCACATTAGGATCAGGTTGTGGACCAACAATGATATCCCCATTTTGAGTTTGATCCATTTCTGCACCACCAGAATCTGTTATGTACTCCATTGTAGTCACTACATAAATATTCTATTTTAAAACCATTGTTATTAACCAAACAACAGTTTTTGTTTAAATTTTATGTGACACTTGTAGAGTTTTAGCACCTTGAAATCTCAAAACAGGGTTAAGTTAGATAGCAAAATTAGACAAAAATAAAAAAATATTTAGAGGAATCAAAATTAAAGTGTCTAAATACTTGATTAATTAAATACAAAATAATTGAATGGATATGCACATCAAGTAAAATTGTAATATCAACAAACTATTTTTATAGATGACAAGAACTTGTTTTTATCAAGCATAATAGGTCTTCAGAGTAAATTAAAATTATTCTAAAGCATGTTTTCTAATTTTAAAGTAGGTATTTATTTTAAAAGTATATCAAAAATAGTAATGATAAAAATTTCTGTAATTAAACTTTTGAGATAATATTTCTAACCTTTTGGGGTGTGGCTATTTTATTATTTAGAGATCAGTAACTTTCTTTTAAATTGTTAAAATGTTAACAGCCTATACTTAAAATTCATGTTAATTGTGTGTTTCAATTAATGGTTTCAGTTTGGACAAGCAGTCACAAACATTTGAATTCTATTTTTTTTAACTCAACTCATTAAAGAACTGTTAGTATTAACTACATTTGAAAAAACCTAAAATATTGCTTTTTATTACATTTAGATTTGGAACTTCATTTTTATCAAGCTTATTATTTAACTTTTCTTTTGTAATTTATAAATATGTACTATTTTCTATTGCAAAATATTCACTTAAAAAATATAAAAATTTGTAATTATTAACTAAAAAAGAGAAAGGGTAACAAATATATCAAGTTATTTTAATTTAATAATACATGCAAATTATCTTTATTTATTATCAATATAAAGACAATAACCTAATGGTGGTACTATGATACACCTAATTTGAATTTGCAAATATGATAAGAAAGTTATGTATCAAATACCAATGAAGAAGCCTATTATTATATTTAATCAATGTATTTAATTCATGCCTTTTATAGTGCAACAGTAATGGGTAGATATTTATTTATCTTATCACCATGTTTAATGAGTAGGTCCAAATTTGGTAAAGCATAATAATTATGATTTATGTGCTTCACTACAGGGCAGTTACAAACAACACTTTAAGTAAATGTTAATAAAATAATTTAACTTAAGTTAATGAAACTGAAACACTTTTGAGTTAACTTTTCTAATGCCCCTGCCACCCTTATCATTTTAAAAATTTATAGTTTGTACAAGGATAATTCAATTACTAAGGAAAGATTAACTTGATGGTTTACAATAATTTTATATAAATAGGGTACCATTAAATTACATGTGTAAATGGCCAAAAAAACCAATTTGTAGATTATATAGATTCTGATTTTAAATTAATATATTTATAGTAAGATAGAAAATAATACTCATTATAATAGCTCTTTGTGTTCAGTTTAGTATATCACTTATTTATTTATAGATATAATATATACCTTCATTAACTTGGAGTCCATGTAAAATTAACTATAACTTTTTTTCACAAGGCAATTAATAAGAAACAAATAACTATGTATAATTTTCAACATATAAAAAAAACATTTAATTACGGTAAAAACTGGCAATAGAACTAAGGCAACAATTATTTTTGTGCATGTTGGTAAAACAAAGTCTAAGAAATTATACCCAAAATTTAAATATCAAAGCACCATCCTATAAAAAACACTTAATTGAATTGATTAGATTAAGTTGTTTTTGTACATGAATGAATCCATTCTTCTGCAAATTAAGTTGCTTACCTTAGAAGTTTAAAAAAATCTATGTAAAGTAACTTTAACCACTGATCCCTAAAAAACTGTATAAACTTCACTTTAGGACATTTAAGAGCACAGCCTGCTACCTTATACTATAATCTCACATTAAAAAGTGTTTAAATTTGCAAAAAAAAGCAGGCCATGACTCCACCAAATGTGAAACGGAGTTTTGGTTGAAAACCTTTTGTCATGTGTCAGATGAAAAATGGAACTGTCATGGCTGCCGGGACTTTTAAAATATCAATTTTTGAAAGTAAAAACTTACCTTCTTGGGTTTCCATATCCTCAATTTCATTAACGTTAGTATTTTGTGGATTGTCTTCGTTCCGGCGATAGTGACCTGTCACGTGGTTCATTATTGGGGGAGGCGATAAAAGGGGCACAGTTTTGTCTTTGCCAACGGTGCCGAATACGTTTTTACTCTTTTTAATATGCAGAAAACCTTCTTTGTCTGTCACGACACCACGATTAAGAGAATTATTATTATTTGGAGTATTTTGAGGATTATTTTTAGTGCCGGACACAGTAGTCAATTTGACAAAGTGCTTACTCGCGATGCGCCCAATGTCTGCTATTTTTTAAACCCTCTGGACGAGGGAAACGCACAAGGAACATATATACGACTATATTTAACAACTTGTAAGAATTTTTTGTTTATTTTGCGTCCATTGGCTTTGTTTAATAATGATTTACCGCAATGCCGACACTACACTTTTCACATAAGAAAATAAACAAAATGGAGGCATTTTCTATAGCCTTGCGCACAAATTTTAGACAGAAATTTCTTTTAATCTGTCACGAAAATAGTTCCATCTAGTAGGTGAAAACAGAAACTTTTCATTTTTTATCTAGACAACTCTATCAACAGTGGTATCGATAAAAACAGGATCGTCTTGGACCCACTAACTAAAAAAAAATTATTTTAGTCTTGTATTTTAAAAAAGACGTTAAAACCTGTAAAATTTCAGTAACAGAAAACTTGCTTTAAATTATGTACAGAACTTTACATGTAAGAAAATACATAATATAATAATTAATTATCTTGAAGACAAAAAAGTGAAAATTAGTCAGTGGCGCAGCCAAGGGGTAATTTTGTGAACGTATGTCCAATTTTTAATGACATTTTTATATGACAGATATTTAGATATCCGATCATTAGGGATAAATTTCCACCGTTACCAAGGTGTATACAATAAAACAGAGGCGTATTTCTAAATACTTTAATTATAAGTTGTTAATAAAAGTGTCAAATGATAAAAATATTGAACGGTTCCAATTATTTAAAAAGTTTATTATTATAACCACTGCATTTTAATGATAAAGATACATTAAACTATACATCTTAGCAAAGTTTAAAGCCAGAAACTAAAAGCTAGAACGTGTACACATCACTATAAAAAAAAGAAAAAATACGACCCCGAACTGGATTAAAAAATAAAATTTAAATTATAAACACTAATTTAGCGATAAAATATAAAGATGATTTTAATAAAAAAATGCTAGTATAACAAATTTACAGTAAATATCTGTTGCAATAAATAATAAAAATGTATTATATACTAAATAATTAAGCAAGGATTTTTAAAATCTACTTGAAAAAAATTGTGATTTTAATCTGTATCCTTTTAAAGAATAGTAGTAGATATATTAAGCAAATTAAATATTTTTAGTCATCACTCGAATAATGTTAAGCATATTTGGATTTTTACAATTGCAGAGCTATGACCTATTAACGACTTTTGTTTAAAAATTTCAAAGTTGTCAAAAAATGGCAATTAAAAAAAATGTAATGACATTTTATAAATGACGGACAGTGCCATCTAGTGGTAAGCTACAAAAAATATGTTAAATCAGTTGGCTCGTCCTTTACATTGTTATACAGAAGATAATTTCAATACCAACATATTTTCCCCTAAAAAAAAAACAAAAAATCAAATAAAAAACAAATTTTTATATAAAATAACGTTGGATTTTGAATATTTTTACTGTATTTAACTGTTCCAATGTTTATTAAGTAAATTAAAAAAAGATGTAAGCTACAAACAACGATTTTGGTAGTCATTGCGTAAAACGAATTTGTTTTTTTAACAGAAATTTCCACTACTAGAGTTGGGTAGTTCCGAACTATAAATCAATTGAATATTAAACGATTTAGAACTAGTTCCAGGAAACATGTCCGCGGAACTACCTGCAATGCATAACGCAAGTGATTAAAATTTATGATATGACGCCCGTCATCGTTGTAACATGACACCGACGAAAAAATTTATTAAGATAAACGCTAACATTTTGTATACACTAGCAATATTAAATATATCTACAGGGTGTCTACTCTTTAGTTATACCACGGAAATTTTCGATTTATAGCTGGTATATCTTCGTAGAAAGGTAAGAATATGAAGTTGAAAGTTTTTTCTATGTAGTTTTTGGCGGGAAATCGAATGGTACTATTTTTAATATAATCGGACAAACGGTTCAGGACTTAGAACTGGTTTATTGGACTAAAGTATCAACATAATGTTATTCCTATTCTTATAATAAAAATTTTGTGGTTACATGACCGATTTTTTTTGATAACGATTTAAAAAAAGACTTGAATCTCGAATCCGATTTATCTCTGTAGCTAGTATTGGGTCTTTTCTGGGATTCGTTTAAAGATAATTTCGTATTTAAAGCAAAAATCAATCAAGATGTAATAAAATCACCAACCAAAAGGAACATTCTCAGGATAGTTATGTCTGTGTTCGATCCATTAGGTTTGATAGTTAATTTTACAATACGAGGTCGTATTTTAGTACAGGATATCTGGAGAACGGAAATAGGTTGGGATGATGATATCGACAATGAGACATTCAAAACATGGAAAGCTTGGTTGGATGATCTTCAAAGAGTTGACAAAATACCCATCCCCAGATGTTATTCGTTCAAAATTCCCGCTGCTACGACAATAGAACTCCATACATTCTGTGACAGTAGCAAGAAAGCCTACGCTGCTGTAGTCTACGTTAGAGTCATTGAAGAAAACGATATTGATGTAGCACTCGTTTCTGCAAAAGCTAGAGTATCGCCAAATAAACCACTTTTCATCCCACTCTTGGAACTTCAAGCTGCAGTGTTGGCCAGTAGATTAACTAGAACTGTAAAGAATGAACTCAACATAAAAATTGACAAAATATATTACTGGACAGACTCGACAACAGTTCTATATTGGATTCAAGGGGATGGAAAAAAGCTTGGTCAATTTGAAGGTCATCGGGTGGGAGAGATTCAAGAACTGACAGATACTTCCGAGTGGCATTGGACACAATCAAAATTTAATGCGGCTGATAAAGCAACGAGAACCTATAACGAGGATGGCACTAATTCAATAAATTTTGAAGACTGGTTTGATGGACCCAAATTTTTGAAACAATTAGATCAGTCAACTTGGCCAACAAAAATTTGAATGAAACAAAGCACTCCATTTTGGAAAGAGAATTTGAATTAATTGACAGGGTGAACATCACAACTCATGGAAGACAGGTACTTTTACTCGATATTGATAAATTCTCTAATTGGAATAAATTGCTAAGAGCCACAGAAAATTTTTGCGAATTGCCAATTTTGTAAGCTGAAGAATCCAAAACCTATGATCCCTGTTAAGGGACAGATGCCGGCTGTGAAACTCACCCCAAACGTGAGACCCTTTACATTTACCGGTATGGATTTTTTTGAACCGTTTTCGGTATCTGTAGGCCGAAAGAGAGAAAAGATGTGGGGAATTTTATTGACTTGCCTATCAATTAGAGCAGTTCATTTAGAAGTAACGCATAATTTGACGACATATTCAGCAATTATGGCAATCAGAAGAATGATAGCGCGAAGAAGTCTACCTCGTCAGATATTTGCAGACAATGGTACGAATTAAGTGTATGCCTGATAGTTCCAGACAAAATTAATTTCATGTGTGAATTAAAACAGATCATGAATTTTTGTCTTCGGCAACTAAATAACCATAAATAATCTCTTTATTTTAAATAAACTAGGTAACATTTTAATTTTTTTCCTTTTGGTGTGGCAACGCTGTGTTGGTACCTTGGTCCACTAAACCGGTTCTAAGTTCTTAAAAATAATTTTTTTTCGATTTCACGTCAAAAACTACATGGAAAAAACTTTTAATTTTTTCTTCATAACTTACTGGGAAAATATGCCAGCTATAAATCGGAAATCCCATGTAAATTCCTATGGTACAACTGAAAAGTAGAAACCCTATGTATTACATAGTCACAATTTTTTAAAAAGGCAGTCGGGAGATATTTTTGAAATACTCAAGAAAGACCTATTTTATAAAGTTGCTACAGTCTTGATACGGTTATTATTGGCTTTTGTTACTCCAATTTAATTTTATTAGTTTGATTTATGCATCTTTGAACCTACATGAATTGGTTTATCAGTATCGATCAATTGGAACTATATGGAGTTGGAGAAACTGTCTCCAATGACATAGTTCCTGGAACTACCCATCTCTATTCACTTTAAGCCATTTTTAGACAACATAACATAATATTGACATCTATTGCACATTTGATAAACAGAATTTATACAGTGTGATCACAGAAATATAATAAATACTAGAATGCCAATAGATACATCCGATATTGAATTGAAATGACCCCACATAGCGAACAATTAACGAAGATAATATCGGAAACACGTGGAGACAGATTACAACATCCGTAGTAGAAGTTAGTCAAGCTAAGCTGAAAAGCAACAGAACCAAACACAAAGCTTGGATTACCGATGACATCCTGAAATTAATGGACCGCCGTAGATCATATAAAGACCCTGACAGATACAAAGAGGTGCAAAAGGAAATTAGAGCTAAGATTAGACAAGCAAAGGCAGAGTGGTTGACGGGGCAGTGCAATGAAATAGAGCAGTTAGAAGCCACACACGACTCTTAATATGAAAATCAAACAGACAACTGGTCAATATAAAAAGAGCAACAGCACTTTCATGAACGAGCAACTGCAAATTCTTAGTAGCACAGAAGAACAACTACAGGAATGGAAAAAATATATTCAAAAACTATTTGTATATGGTAGGAGTTTTTCGTATAATATTACTCTGGACGAGTGAGGCAGAAATCTTACATGCTATATCAAGTACAAAAAACGGAAAGGCACAGCGTATGAACAAACAAAGAGAGGTACTTAATAACATAAAAAGAAGAAAGCTGGAGTACTTTGCCCACGTAATGAGAAATCCAAAATATGAATTTCTTCACATTATTATTTAAGGAAAAATAGAGGGAAAGCATGGTTCTGGTCGCCGAAGAACATCTTGGCACAATAATCTTCGCCAATGGTATGGAATAAACACCACGACACTCTTTAGGTCGGCTGTGGACAAAGTGAAGATCATGCGAATGATCTCCAATGTTCTAGGAGCACTTGAAGAAGATAGCGAACCAATCACCTACCACTTGCACATCTTTTCTTGCGACACCGTTGCCATGTTCTTTTTTTTCTTGGTATTTTTCAAATGAAATATGTGCTTTTAGGGTAAGTAATTGGAAAAAATCGACAAAATCTGGCAACACCGCCGCAGAAGCGTACCTGACTATAAACAAGCAAGGAAAAGAACAGTGTCGTATTCGGATTTAATGAGTTGTTGATATCTATTTTCCTGTTTGATTTCGGAAAAACGCTTGAATTAGTGCTCCGTTTTTTGTGTTTTCTCGTTGTTTTTATAAACATTGCGTATTTCTGACATTCCTGTAGTTTAGTTTCGGTAAGTTTTTACTTTAGTTAATTTTAGTAGTCTCTTAAGTGCTTGGACAAATTCTAGACACAATGAAGTGCATGGTTCCCAAGTCCTGCCCTGGTGATACGTTTGAATATCCCGTTAAATATACTATTTATTGCGCAAACTCAGAGGTAGGTAAATCGCCCTAGGGGGTGCCAAATCGTACATCACTGATTGGCGTTCTAGTATTAATTATATTTCTATGAGTGTGACGCACAGAAAGGCATCGTTCAAGAAATTTTCGACATTTTAAAATTTGTTTTATGTATAAAGACCCGAGCATTTTTTGTAAATACACCTATCCCCCGATTTACACGGTAGATACGTTCCTGAGAAAAACGTGTAAATCGAAAATTAAAAATTTTCAATTCAAAACCGTGTAAATCGAAAAGCTTGCAGAAAATACATAATTTTGCTATTTAACAGTTGTGTGAAACTTTCACTCAAATACAATTTTCCGTAGATAAAACTTTAATTTTATGCGAAGAAATACAGACACAGTGTGCATGTGCAGCAAGTCAGCACATAAGCTCGGGATTCCCCGTGAGATGTGTACACAGCGCACGTGTTCAAACACAGTAGCATTTAGTAGAGTGCGATAAAAACAAAAAAAAAACTTATTTGGAAAACCGTGTAAAAGCGAAAACGTGTAAAACAAGTACCGTGTAAATCGATGGATAGGTGTACAAGAAAACAACCATTTTGTTCTTGTAAACGTTAGATATTAGATACAAAATAAAAAAATTACCAGAATTAGTCCTAATAAAGAAATACATTTAAAAAAACTATTATAAAAATCTACATGTCTCTAAAACACTTTCTAAACAATGTGGCAATTTCCTAAATAAAGTAAAAATAGATTATTTTAAAGCGAGCATTTTTTAAAACTCTCTAAAATGTCGAGTTGTATGGACTCTTCTTATATGCAGCATTCTTTTGTGTAACAACTACATATTTAGGTAAGACTTTAAATACAGTTTTGTGTTCAACAAAATGAAAAAAATAACATATGGAAAACATGGAAATTAAAAATATTTTAAATGTTTTAAAAATTTGGTTTTTCCAATTATAATGTTAAAATTTACACAAGAAAAACGTATTGTTTTATAGAAAATTTTTAAAATTACAAAGTTCTATCAGCAAACAATGAAACCCTTATTATATATACTGTGCCTTTTTTAGTCTCTACTTTCTTGGATGAATTTCCTCAAATTACTTGCACTATTACACTATGCCTTTTTTAATGACCGTTTCAGGTAGTAATTTCAGAGCTGCAAACATAAGAAAAATTAACACGCGATTTACTTAATTTATTTGTTGATTAAATCAATTCCTATTTATTTTCACGCCTAAAACGGTCAAAAAAAATAGTCTCGCGCGAATTTGTTTTAAATTTCAGCCACAGGCAGTCAAGTAAGCAAAGGCATAGTGCAGTTTTATCTATTGGCGACAAAAGTATAAATTATGAATAAGGGAACTTTTGGTTACCCAAATTTTCAATGACAATTATATTATAAAATTCTCATCAAGTCACAACTCTCCTAATTTGGAATAAAAAAATAAATTGAATCCAATTATTTTTTTACCATTTATTAGTTATTTTTTTTAAAAAACTTATTGTAAAGATATTTTCATAATTCTTGTAGGCATTTTAGAAGAAATTTCAAACGCAAAATATGAATCCCTTTTAATGAAATAAACCACCAATAGTTGAAATAGTTGCAGGATTTGTGGCTAAATAACGTTTTATATTATAATATGTTAGATTACATCTGTTGAAGTGAAAGTTATTTAAAATAAATAAAATGTTACAACTGATATATTTTTTAAATTGTTGAACAAGAGATTTTTAATTAAATCAACAATTACAGCTAGTTCAGTGGATCGTGACGTACATACTTGAATGCGAATTGCGATGCTATCAGTAAGCTTATATTTAATACTAACGCAATTGTTTTAACTTGTAAATGACAAAAGTTCTTAGATAATGAATCTAATATAATGAAAAATTTTTGACAGTTCTAACAACTATTCAAATTTTGTCATTTTGTGTCATATGAAACAATTTCACCCAATCATGTCAACATTACATAGGCAACAGACCTCCGCCTACGGCGTCGGTCTGTTTCCAAGCAAAAAGCTTTCGAAATCTGTTATAAAATTGTTTCGACAATTATCAATGTCCTTGGGTTATTACTACTGATAATTGCATTCAGTGCAATTATCAATCACTATGACAACACGATTGAGTTTGACAACTTCATTCCAAATAAATTTCATAATGTCACATTTTGGCAATGCGAATGTTCAAATTATAAATGCGCTAATCAAAGAAAAGATTCCCAGATATACAACCTACAGTCACAAATATATTTTGGGAATATTTATGGAATATTGCTGCGAACGAGAATATGAATTAAATGAACATAGAACCTTAGAAGAATTGGCGTTGATACTAAAGATTGGGCGGTCAATATGAGAAAGACGGGACCAAATTTAAAGAAGCAACGGTGAAGACAATGTGGAACGTTTCGTGCAAACTTTTGCAAGAAAAGTACTATAATGACTATAATATTATGATTGACCCGTTTAACAATATAGTATTTAAACCAGCCCAAGATGCAATCAGGAAGAAACTATAAGCAGATCCATGTAAACGTAAGACCAGTTCAGTTTCGTTAAATTTGTCTTAAGTTAACAAAACAATATTGCTATGGGATGAAAATACTTCTGAAGGTCTTATTTGTTAATTTTACCATATTGCTGCTGTAGAATTAGCGTGGCGAGGAGGAGAGGCAGTTGCTTGTCTGGTAGATTTTTTTCAAATTGAAAAAAATAACAATGAGTCTTCAACAAATCGCATTGAATACAATTTGGTATTCAGTAAAACGTGCCAAGGTGGTTCTAAAATCTGTACAAGTAATAAATGGTTGATTTTCAATAGTGAAAGACAAAGCTGCCCCTTTTCATAAACTGATATCAAAACGAGGTGACAATATTACCTCACCACGACTGTTCTTGAAACCAAATCGACACTGGAAAAATGAAACTGACAAATGGTACGATAATGCACCTGTTTGAAGAAATACAATAAATGGATGGACTGAATCTGCTGCTGAGGTAATTGGCTTGAATGTAAAGGACAAAAAGATAACAAATCATTGGAATAGATCAACTGCTGTTAGCGAATTGACAAAAAGTGGTGTAGAAGAACAACAATTACTGAAAATTACTGGTCTTGGCAATCAAAATTCTATAAAACCATACTTAAATCTCGATCAAGAACACCACAACAAGCAAGATCATAAATATGCGTGGTAATAGATCAGTTGTATGGTAGAGAACAGCAACGAATCTAATGTTAAGTTAAATTTTAATAATTGTACTTTGACTTACTGTACTCTTAATAAATAAATAAATGTTTCGTTGTGTTGAGTTATAAATTTTTTTGCCAAAAATTTTTCCGCCGAATATCCCTTGGACATTAACAAATGCCTCATTATTTTATGACAAATTTCTCAAGCTCGTTGCTCATTACCAAGGAGCATAGGTCGCCCCTCCTCTGCAAAGATACTCTTACAATCAGTAAATATTTTAAACAAACATGTACATACTAACTTTGAAAAAAAAAATTCAAAAAAATAAATAAAAAAAGTTTCAAATTGTTAAAAGAAGTTTTAAATAAAATAAAGAGTAAACATTTTCTGAAATTATTCCAATTATTTGTCACAAACAAGTAAACATATTTCACAAACCACTGGCATTTTGGTTTCAATATTCATAATGTCTTTAAAGGGACATCCGATAATATAAACTAAATTAAATAAATAAAACGTCTCGCACAATTTCGAACAATTTAAATAAATATATTAATTAAAAAAAACCAAATGGTCAACAATTTTTTCTAAAGTACACTCTCATAGTTTACGATTAGGTTTAGTCCAAATTATCATTCTCTAACATTGCCTTTTTGGACACTCCAGAGGTTGACGCTTGCGGTGTATCATCGTCACTATCTTCGTCCAAACCACTGAGAAAATTCTCAAAAAAGTTTCCAAGGAAATTATTACTTTGCTGATGCTGTTGTGGTGGCTTTAAACCAAAGAAAATTTGACCTATTTTGTCCAAGTATTGTATGTAACAAGGGTCTCTTTTTAAGGAAGGTTCATACTTTTCACACAATACAGCAAATGTTTGTATTTTTTGACTGAAAAAAAAATCAAGTTTAATAACATTTGAAAGCCACAAAAGATGACTAATAAAATGTTAAAAAGATGCATGATAGTAACAACTAGCTGTTTAATTGTTGCTAGTTTCTTAAGTGTTTTTATTGATAAAAGTTATGGGATTATAAGATAACCATAGCTTCCCTGCAAAATAAGTGTAATCAATAGGAAAGTGGATGCTAAGTTTTGAATTTTATTGATAATGTAACCCTAAGACCTAAATAATATCTGATACAAAAAAGTGTTATCCTATTTTGTGGCACATTTTTAAATTAAATGACATTGTCTAAAGAAATATATTCAATCAAAGCTTGTGCTAAAAGCATTGGATGGCATCACTAAAGCCATCTATAATTTTTTACTGAAAATATTGAAAATGTATCTCGTAATGTGGCACCTTTATCGAAAACGCACGCAAAACTATATTATTTTTATATCCCTTTTTAAAATACATCTTTTTTTATTCTTTTCATTGGGAAAGGTGCTGAAAAGTTATCAACAATACTAAAATTAAAAGCAAGCCAAAGTTTGCATTCGGATTTTTTAAATATCAGATGTATGATCATTTGTAATTTGTTTTTGTGTCAAATAAGTTAATATCGGTCTACGATTTGTAACCCTGCAATCTCATATACAAAATGGAACCTAAATTAATTAAAAATATTTATATGCATTCTCACAAGAACCAAAAAAAATTCAAAACATTTTCGTTTTGTTTTTTTTTTAAATGGTTATATTATGGCTTTGGTAGGGACCAATTAGCCAGACTTTTTTTTCCTTAATTTACCAATGCTCAGTTTTTGTTTTATTTATACATATATGTACTTACACTTATATATACACTCACATAAAAAAATTTAATTCGTGTAAATTATGTTAGTTATGTGTACTTATTTTTATTTTTTATAGATGAATATAGTATTTGTTTTTTAATTTCTTTTTATTAATGTTTATTTTTGTTTTGTTTTTTTTTATTCTTTTTTCGTCAACACACTTACATAATTGGTATAATTTAGCGCAATATTGCTTACAATTTTTTGTTCTTTACAATTTCATTTTACATCTTATGTGTTGATATAATGAATAAAAAACATTTATATTATTACTAAAAATTATACAGTTTAAATTGGCTGGCAGAGTAAGTTTATATTTATATAATTTATCGAATAGCCTTTTAGTTATTTCTAGGCACAAGGGACACTCCAAAATCTTGTGCACTAGGGTACCCACTTTTTTTTTCGTTTTGTTTGAATGGTTATTAAAAGATGTATATTGCTATTTTTAATTATTTTTAAAGTTTGCAAGTTAGCTTGTTTTGGTACAGCGCATATACGATATTTTGTTTTATTTTGCATTTGTGTATTGCGGACGAAGTAGCTAATTGAAAATAGGATTGAAAGTGAGAATATCTTTATTTGCAACTATAAATAAAAACGTTTGTAATTATAGCATAATTTTTCACAATTTCATGTCTATTTATATTTATTTGAGAAAAAATATAAATGCGATGACATGTTGCAACAGAGTTGTTAATACAAAAACTGTACCAACTCTTCGTAATTTTCTGCTCTTTTATTTTCAAGGAAATTGTGACAAATATTTTTAAAAGCTACCCATGCTATTCTTTCTTTATTGACTAACTTAGATTTGAACATTTGGTCTTTAAAGGTTTCTCTTATTTGAGGGCCAACAAATATACCTTCTTTTAATATGACCTCATATGTTGGAATTTACTTTTTAGATATTAAAATGTCTCTTCCATCTCATTATTATATCTCTTTTTTGGGTACCGCCATACTGGCGCCATCTGTTAATGGACCCCATTGTCATCGAATGAAAAGTCCATAAGATTGACTGACTATTTATTTCTTTAGACAATTTTACATGACACAAAGTGCTCACATATAAAGTATTTGAATTGGCGAGCATTTAAATATTTTAATACAATAGATAATTTAGGCTGAACCAGAAAATTATAATGTAATTGAATAAATACCTTTCAATAGCCTGTAATAAAAACCAAATAAAGTTGAGCAATGGCAATAAGTAAGGAGGTCCAGACCTTAATATTCTTGGATGTTGCTCTGTATAACTGGTGAATGTTTGATTTGCTGTACTTTTGTTTTTTAAGCACAAATATTGCAATACTGTTTGTGCTATAAACAAATCAGCTTCATCTTTGAATCCTTGACTCCTTTGAAATTCTATTAAAAGTTTAGCACAACTTTTTCCATCCTGTGAATATATAAAATGATGACGTGCCTGAGCATAGTTTTTTTCTTCCCAATAAACAATTGCTATACTCTGAAATAAAAGGAACAGATTTACTACACTTACTACTTTTTGTTAGTGTAAAGATAATGATACCAAAATTATCCCATAAATAAACAGTCATTTCATTGCACTAAATCAATTTTTTTAAATATAAGCTTTAAAATATTTAGCTGCATTAACATTTTACTTGCACATATTTCCTTAAAGAAACACTGTACCTACTTTAAAATGTATCACATAAAACAAATGTTAACTGGATTATCTTAGGAGTAGTACTATTATAGAGAATAATATAAGCCTACCTTATGTAGTAATGGATGTCCATGAGTTGAACCTTTAGATGACCAGCGTATTGCATGTGCTAAAAATGTGTCCCGTTCAGGGGTGGAAGAATTTATTTGACGAAATATTTTTGTCAATTTTGGTGACCACAAATCGCAGTCAGAGTCTTCTGATTTTTCCAGAACATCTACTAGTAGTATTCCCAGGTCGGAACCACTTAGTTGCTATAAAAAACAGGAAAATAGTTCAAAATACCAATACATAAGAAAACGTGGTACCTGTTCACGTTCTAGAAATAAAATAGATCCATTATATAGCATTTCTTTTAATTCTTTATATTTTTTCTGTCCTAAATATCTGAAAGAGTGAGGTTATGTTAAGAATTTTCCAGAGTACTGAAGCTTATATTTAAAACATAACGATGTTATACCTGAAATACAATGTCCTATACATTTGATGTGCTTCGTAAAAATTTCCATCTTTAACAGATTTCTCTAACTTTTCTAAAACTCTAGAAACTCCACGAACTCCTTGTGTAGCCATATTTATTTACGTAAATATAAATCACAGACAACTGATGTAAATGAATTGTCAATTTTCTTGATAACGTAACTTTAGTAACATTAGTTTTACTATTTGGTACCATTTATGTCAAATCCACAGCGGGAAAAATGGAAGCAATTTAAAAACATAAAAATACCAAGTTTGGATAATCATTGGATTTGAAAAGAAATGTATGGAAAATGTTAAATATAAATGACAGGTAAAAATATATTTTTTTTAATTTTTTTATAAATTTGTTGAGATGAGTTCAGTTAAATTTTTATGAAAATTGTTTGGTCAATATTTGATTCTTTTATTTCCCTAAATACTTGAGAATTTTAATTTTTTATAAAATTTAAAATTATTAAATCATATGTAAAATTTTTGTAAGCTAAAGAGCATTTTTAAATATTAAGCCATGCCTTATGACTCTACGAAGTCTTTAATAAGACTATATATTTAACATTTTTACATTTAATAATTTACGGAATATGATAATTCAACAAAATTACTCTTATTTTAATTTTAAATTTACAAATTAATCACACGCATGTTGTAATTCTAATAACGATACACTTTTGATGACATACGTCAAGAAATTATTTCAGGTCCGTACTTTGTACTTTGAAACTGAATTAAAGCAAAAAAAAAATTATTTACCTTATACACTGTTAAATAGTATTCTTAAAAAATTACTTTCCAAAATTAAAATACTTCCAACACATTTTAAGTTTATTTATGAACCCACTAAATTTAAATTTATTTCTTTTAAAAAACATATTTTGGCTTCCTTGAAAGATGGCGCTGGCGTTTAAAAATTAAAACCGGGTCCGCCATTGTTACGTTAGGCTGCTTTTATGGCCGTGCCTGGAAAATTTTATAAAATATTTCGCAGTGAACGGATAAATACAAAGTATTTTTAAGGTGTGTTTAAAAAGTTGTGTTATCTTATCGTTTTAAAAAACTACCTCTTTGTCTGCGTATCTCTTAAAATTATGGTGTGTTGTGTTCTTTTTTCAACATCGATTCATCATCGTAAATGGCTACAACTCACAGATTTTTTGTACACTTGCAATAAGTATTTTTTTAATTTTATTAAGATGTGATCCCAATTAACGAAGAATCGTTAAAATGTTTGTGTAGCTTTTACAATATTCAAACGTGTCAAAACCATGGTAGTTCAATCATTTGAAAGGTTTTTCCAGTTTACACTTTTCTGTTTTCATTAACTATTCTTATTAACTTAATACAATGAGCGTTATGACCGAAAAAATTATAAATATATTAAATGGATTGGTATTTGCAAAAAAATGCTAGCGACATATGGAGTAATCTAATTATTTTGTATATTGAAAGTGGTTAATTAGAAAGCAGTTAAAAAATGAGTATGCAACAAATCTTTATTTTAATTTCTAATGGGAAATAAAAAAATCTTGCACAAATTTAAATACATACATTCTTATGGGTTTTATTATGCTTGCTATACACTGTCATGTTTTTATAAATTTTGTTAACCTTTTATACAATATGTAAACATATTTATTTCTGATACTATAACAAATATTTCAGTATATCCAGTTAACAATGTTTATAAACTCAAGGATGACAAAAACATTACCTATTCACACTTATTTATTTTTCATGAAATGTTTTGAAATAAAAGTAAAATATCTACACATAAAATTATTTTTGACAATTTCTGAAAATATGAGAGTTTTTTATTTGTTTACTTCGAGTTAATAGAAATAGAGGATATATTTAAAAATGCAATTGTATCTATTTGTTGTTTTGTATTAATAATTTAATTTTGTTGTATCATGCTACTGATTTTTTTTTATTTTCCATTTATTTCTAATGATTTTATTTATAGATATGCAACCTGATTGAATCATGGGTTACTAAAGTAAAATTTTACATTTTTATTAAAAGATTTGTTTATCAAGATGTCTGGAGGACCTCCTCATCATCCACATAACCGACAGGTTCCAGCATCAAATCTTACCAACACGGCTTGGAACCATTTGCAGGTAATATAATTTTCCAGCCTTATATTTTATATTATAAAAATTCTTTTTAATCGTTTTAGTTGTAAAAAATTAAAAAGCATGGATTACTCATTCAATTCATATTTTAGATGTATTTTATGTTACAATGTACATTTATTGAGCTATATGTGTTAAATTAATAATGATTATGTATAATTATAAGTATCATTTATATTACAGGTACCAAATTACTTTCCCAGGCAACCTCAATTAGCACACATGTCAAATGAGCATTCCTTACTTCATCAACCAACATGGCATACTCCAACAACAGAAGCCTTGAAAATTCATCCTCATACTCATGTTTTAAGTGAAATGTTTAAAAATGATTCTTTATTTCCAAGAGACTGTGTAGATTTAAGCTTGGCTAGAAATGGCAATCAAAATGGAGAATTGCCACCAGTCCCAATAAGTTTGAGTGTTAGAGACACTAATAAAATAAACAGTTTGCCTCCTAGTGCTTTAGACATACAAGCTATAGAACTTACAAAGACAAATAGTTCAAGTGTGAAATTAGCAAATCCAACAATACAGATAGCTAGTCCAAATAGGAAATCTTTAAGTCCTGGTTTAAAGTCTTCAAGTCCCGGTCTAAGGTCTGTTCCACCATATCCAAAAACCTCAAGTCCTGCTTTAATATCAACCACCTCAAGTATTTACTCTCCCAGCTCCAGTTTGTTTTCAACTGCTCGAAATTTGAACCAAAATTTAATATCTTCAAGTTCTGGGTTGAAATCAGCAAGTCCCGTTCCAAAGTCTATAAGCCCTGGACTTAAATCTGCAAGTCCTGTTCTTAAACCAGCAAGTCCTGGTTTGAAGTATGCAGCTAATATGCAAGGTTTATTTTCTTCAGCTGCAACTGTAGAAGTAGTCAAAACCACTCAAAAAAGATCTAATGTTAGGGTAGATTCCATATTAGAAAGGCTCAATCCAACGCCAGATAAAATAGTGGCTGTTCAGGAAAATAAAATGGAAGAAAAACCTCTTAAATCTCAAGAAGTAATTGAACCACCTGCAGATAAACCTGTAAGTGTGATTGTACAGCCTACAGGCCCTTTTGATGATAATAGTAACTCTAGTGGTATTATCAATACACTAGTGACTTCTAATCTCAAAGATGACGATACTGTTTCAACAAACAGTAATGATGATAGTTTAGACAGTACAAAATCTCGTAGAAAACGCAAGCCTAGTAAAACCATTAGAGTATCAAAAGATGAAGACAAAACAGAAGAAACTGTTAATTCAGGTAATTTCAAATTATTTATGTCAAAATTAAGCTAGATATATAAGATGTGCACAGAGGTGCCTTGTATGTGAAAATATTAATTTAGCAGAAAATTCTATTTTTATTGTAGTGGACCCTCCTGTTAAGGAAACGCCCATAGAAGAAAAAGACCCAATACACATAATGGGGGAGATGTTGGAGGATAGTAAGAATCCTGACAAGGAAGAAGGATCACCAAGTGATTTGGAGGAATTAATACCAGCTAAAGCAAGACGCAAAACTTCATCTGAATCTGAAACCATTGATGATATAGCAGCAATGGTACAAGAAGGTTTGAAAGAGAAAGAACAACAGAAGCAACAAAAAACATTAGAAATGAATAGTGAAGAACTAAAAGCTGAACCACAAGCAGTTAGTGTGATTAAAGCTAAAGAAAAACTTACTGATGTTTTATCTGATATAAGCAGTAGTGTTCCTAATATTTCTGCACCGACACCATCAATTGTCACTCTAGCAGCAAAAAAAGCTAATACACATTTTGTAGAAGTAGAAAATAAACTAGAAGAAATGTTTGCAGGTGAGATCTGTTTGTTGTTTTATGACAATTTCAATTTAATCTGATTTAAGCTGAGCTAGAAATATGACAAAGTATATTATTAGTAGAGTAATTACAAGTATAAATAATAAAGTGCTTTATAAAATGTTTTAAAATTGATACGGTCATATTCAAAGTGTGACTTACTACTCTGGACAAAAAGTGATGGGACTGAACTTTTAAAAATACGCGCACTATGGATAGCGATTTTTATGTTTATTTAGTAGGTTGGTATGACTGTTGTGGACAGCTGACATACATTTCATGACATTTGCCTTATTATGTTAAAAAGTGCAGCGTTTTTTTTTATTTAAAGAAAATTGTTGATATCGATTTTTAAAATGGAAAAATAAACAAAGAATTTGCATTAAAACATTAAATTTCGTTTTTTGATGCATTGAAAATGTTGCAAAAGTCAAAAAGCAAGGTCTTGTTGACTGTTGTTGACTTGTTTACTATTGTGGCGTTGTCTACACCAACTGGCAGCAGTCAACAAAGAATATTATTACACCACACTTATATAAGTAACTCTACAGGCCTAGCCTGGCTTTAATTAAGATTTTCTTCCATTTCTTCCTATCCAGGCATTCTTCCTTCCAGTTCTGCACCTCCAGGAAATGCATGTCTGCCTCTACTTCACTTTTATTTAATTTTTCATTTAATATTGTATTATTGTACAATGCTTTTGGTAAAAGGTATACTTATTTCTAATTGTTATAATAGGAATTGAAGATGTCAGTGATCCAGTCAAATTACAGTCTTTAGACTTAGACGATTCAAAGACAGACGATCCTTTACTAAAACTTGACGATTCCGTAGCTTCAAGTATTGAAAAACCCGAAGAAACTAAGCCAAAAGATGAAATTATCACAACTGAAGATGCAATTCCACAACCAGTAAAAAAAACTGAAGAAATAAATGAAACTGCTGTAGAAATAACTTCGACTATCGAGAAGAAATCTCCGCCAAAGAAAACGAAGCGTAAGGCTGCTGTTTCAAGTACTCAAAGTTCACTGGAATTTACGCCCAAAAAGAAGAAAGTTAGCAAAGCATCAAAGACCAAAAGCCAGCCTAAAAGTGGAAACAATAATAAGAAAACACAGAAATTAAAACCAGTGGGGAAAATTGATACTACCAAAGATATCTATGCTTATGATTCTGGTAGCAATACTAGTTCTACCAAATCTAGGGGACCTTTCATTCAGATCAAAGGTCCTAGAGACTCTCCTGTATCGGTAAATGTTGTAAATTCTGCCAATAATGACGAAGATGGCGAGAGGAAGTTACCAAAATCAAAGAAGTTTCACGACGATATTGAATATAGACATAAGGTACATTTTAAAATTGATATTAGGTATTAATTAATTACTAAATGCAGGTACATTTCACGAATTCTAAGACTTGTGTTGAGTTCATGTGCATGTATCTATAAAATTAAAAAAAATCTCAACTGACATTTTAACCTTCATTTTCCCGTGCTGTCATTCTGTCGAAAAACATATGCTTTTGATGCCAAGTGTGATTGCATTTGCTAATTTAGTAAAAATTTCAATGAACTTTATTAAATTCAATATTTTTTATTGAAAGGAATTCAGATATGTTTCTACCATTGTCCTCAATTTTTGTTTATCTGGCTGCTACTCCAAGTAGTCGATGCATCGTGGAGGGTGAAGCTGTTCTTGCAGCAAACCACATTGTTTGTGGTGTCAAAGAAAAAAAGTATGATAAGTGGATAATCAGATCATATTGTTTGCAGACCAGTGTTATTAAAATTGATCCTCATGAAATCAATGGATGACACAACTTCAATGAAAATTATAAGTATTTATTTACTTTTGACTTTAATAAAAATAACCAAGAGAACTTGCCCGTCTTCTTTCAATGAGTTTTTCATATCTTTTCTTTTCCTCTTCTATCTTCAGACTTTTAGACTTTGTTATATCATTGGACATAGGTAAGTTTTTACTTGGTATAGCAGTGTTTTTCAGGTAAAGTTTTTGATAGCCCCCTGACAGATTGATAGTTAATTCTATTAACCACATAAAATATAGAAATCAAAATACCTACAATCACTAGGAGTTATGAAATCTTTCTCAGAAAAATGTTTAGAACAAACTCATGTTTTTGGTAACTCTCTTTTCTATTTTCAGTTTGATCTCCCACAGTTTCTTTCTATCAACCATAGTCACCATTCCCGATTCTCTAATATGCTCAATTCTTTGACCCTCATTTGGGAACTAATGAAAAGTCAAATTGGGGTTTTTTTACACACTGAGTTACATCCAGGTACACAACAATTTGCTCTGCTGGTCAGTTTCACTATAAACAAATTATTAGTCACTATTAAACAACTATAATCTTCGCACAAATGCGAGCTTCAGGGTATATAAACGCAAAGCAATCACACTTGTTTATCACGTGATATTGATGCGAGTTTATTCCGTCAGATGGCGTATTGCTTAGCATTAAAGGACAATTAGGATATGCAACTGGTACAGACGATCGGTTTAGTAAAAGTTGCATATATAACTATTTTATGATATAAATAGGTCCGTTCGAAGGGGCTCCATTCTAGCACGCTCAGCAACAAATATGACGCGCAGACGAGAGATGCAACGTGGATATGCGCTTTTTGTAAAAGAGGGCCGCACGCCAGCGAACTTACTGGGCCGACTCTCGACAAAAAACTCGAACCTCCCGGCGATCTTTTCGGACCTTATTTCATCACGACACAATGTCCCGAGTTCGAAAGAAGACTTGACGATCCGTATGACCGACAGTTTAAAAGCAGAAAGGTACGTATGGAGTGTAAAGGCTGCAAATACAGTAAATTTGGTAGCCTACATTTCAATTTTACATATCTCAATTCAGTAAGCAGCACTTGCACAAATGATATATCTTATCAATATGTAACTATTAATTTTTGGTCTTTCCCAATTTTGCTAGTAACAAGTCAGAAAACTCGAATTTGTTCACTACACGAAAAAAATTTTTAAATAAAGTACTCACCAAAATTTCAGCTATTTTGGACGCGCAGTTGTTGTTTGACAATCGTTTGAGTGAGTCAGTGTGAGTGTTTTTGTGAAAATGAAAAAAATCGAGCTGTCTTAAATATTTAGCTTTGAAAGGCAATACGCCTGCGCAAATCAAAATTGAGTTGGACTCAGTATAAGGGGACTCTGCACCATCATTTACCACCGTGAAAATTTGGGCAGCTGAACTTAAATGAGACTGTACCAGCTTGGGATACGACGAACGTTCGGGACGTCCAAAAACTGCAACCACTGACGATAACGTTGCTAAAGTTTACCAAATGGTGCTAAACTACCGTCGAATTAAAGTGAGAGATATAGCAGAGGCTATGAATATGTCCACCTATTGAATCAAGAGTCAGGCCGCGCGTTAAGTGCTGTTTGCTCACGTTAGACCAAAAACGTGTTTGAAAGAACATTTCCACGCTCAGTTGGCGTAATTTAGGTGCAATAAAATTGGAATTGACTAAAGATGAAACTTGGATACACCATTATACGCCTAAAACAAAAATACATTCCAAGCAGTGGACCGCGAGGGGGGAATCGACCGCAAAAAAAAGCAAAAACTTTTTTCGGCTGGGAAAGTGATGGCGGATGTTTTTTGGGATATTCGTGGAGTTATATTAGTCGATTATCTTTAAAAAGGAAAAACCATTACAGGAACATACTACACATCATTATTGGCAAGCTAAAGGCAGCGATGGTTAATGTTATGCATGATGCCCTGAAAATCAAAGGGATGAAAATTAATGTAAGCAAAACGAAAGTAATGGTTTTTGAAAGAGAAGAAAGCATGACAAACTGTGGAGTTTCGATTGAGGGAGAAAGAGTGGAACAAGTAAATGAATTTGTGTACTTGGGTTCAAAGTTTACGAGAGATGGAAAGTATGACAGTGACATTGAGCGAAGGGTGTTGGCAGGAAGCCAAATAAATGGGACACTGCATAGCTTTATGAATAGCCAGAAAGTGTCAAAAAAGGCACGTCTGGCTGTGCATAGAGGTGTGTTGGTTCCTACACTTATGTATGGTAGTGAATGTTGGGTTTGGCAGAAGAAACATGAAAATAGGATTAATGCTGCGGAGATGAGTAGTCTGAGAAGTATAGCCGGAGTGACTTGGTTGGATAAGTTAAAGAATAGTGAGATAAGAGAACGCTGTGATGTGAAAGAAGATGTGGTTACAAAGATAGATAAAGGAATGCTTAGATGGTTTGGACACGTTGAAAGGATGGATGAAGGAAGATTGACGAAACAAATTTATAAAGCGAGTGTGAATGGACAAGTTGGTAGAGGTCGACTTTGGCGAACATATCTTGATCAGATCAACATTGTTTTGAGGAAAGGCCAGGTCAGGAGTACCAACAACCGACGAGCATGTATGAGAGCACTGATGAAAGTAGAGGAAGCAAAAAATGTGTGTAAGAACCGTAGCGGAAGTGGAAGGAAGTGGTCTCTGCCTACCCCTATGCGAAAAAGGCGTGACTTTATGTATGTATGTATGTAAAGGCAGGAATTGCGAAATAACGCCCACATTTGCAGAAAAAAAAATTCTGTTTCACCAAGACAATGCGCCGTCTCATACCTCAACGTTTGCTGTGACGAAAATCCACGAATTACGGTTTAAACAGCTTGACGACCCTCCTTACTCACAAGATCTAGCCCCAAGCAACTTATTTTATTCCCCAATCTAAAAATTGCACTCGAAGGACAGATATTTTTGTCAAATGAGGAGGCTATCACATTTGTAAACAATTATTTTGCAGAGAAAGACGCCGAGTATTATTTGGAAGGGTTAAAAAGATGGGAGCATCGTTGCGAGAAATGTGTAGACTTACAAGGAGACTATAGAAATATACATTTAAAAAAAAATGTCTTGTATCTTTGTTAGGTCGGAAACTTTTCAGATCACTCTCGTATGTGGTCGAACGCCCTTACTAGAATCATTAAGATCTTCGCCAGGTGCAGTGATATACGTGTTTGTTTTTGTTGTATATGTAAATTTGGTGTTTTTAAAAAAAAATTTGAACGCCGAAAAGAAACCTTGCCTATAGTAGAATATTACCTAGTTACTGCCCTGATATCCACTTTTACATGTAACATTACTAACTCGCTTAAGTTGGCCATTCGCGATCGCTCCATATGTCCAAATGAAGCGGTGTCACACCAAAAACTGACCGTGAGTCGGAAAAACCAAATGGATGATGTGGAGTGACAGCATGAATTGGATATCCAATCGGTCAGAAATCCAGAAATTCAAGTGAAACGATACCGAATGGTGGCGCCACCTGATCGCCAGACTTGGGAATGTGGTCCATATTTAACTCATTCATACCATTCATCCATTTATAACGATTTAACCGGATTTTAAATCAAAATAATTTATGCTAACCTAAAAAAAGTAAATCCTTGAGCACTACAACCTGCATGGCATGAGGTCAATTATTTGGATGTCATCCAAATGGATGGCGCCTATTGGATTTCATCCATTCGAAGCGATCGTGAATGGCCGGCTTTAGGCTTAATCATTGAAATAAAATAATAAAATTTTATTATTATTTATTTCCGGCTCTCGTCAACGTAGCGAGATAAAATATATACCGGTTTTTAAGTCTAATTAGCTTTTGAATACAAAAAGTTTCATCAAAATTGGTGCAATAGTTTCTGCGCGATGCTCGAACTGACAGTTACAGTTTTATAATGGCGTACATATGTTTCAATTTAAGATTACTTTTAATTGAACCTAAAACACATTTTAGATAACGAAAGCGCTGGACGAAGCAGCGTTGGCGACGACAAAAAGTAAGAAATCGAAGAGGAAACATTCCGATAGCGACGCTATATCGGAGAACGAATCGGATGTATATTTGGGCATCACGGAGACCAGTAACAAGACTTATGAAATTTGGGCGCACGAAGACTGCCTCGTATGGTCGCACGGTACTTACTTAATTGGACCGAAAATTGTGGGACTCGAAGCCGCCGTTTGGACTTGTTGTAATATAACGTGTAAGTCGTGTCAATTGAAGGGAGCCAATATTGTGTGTTTTAGAAGAGGGTGTTTGAACGTTATGCATATTTGTTGTGCTAGAAATAACGATTGGCAATTTTTTGAAAGTAATTTTAAGGCGTACTGTCCCGAGCATCAGGTTCCATGACAGAATGTAGAAGTTTAGTTGGTTTCAGACGTGGTTTTATAAAGAAAAAAATGTAGAAAATTTTGCACAAAGTGAAATACTATTTAAATCATGTTATAATTTTTATTTAAATTAGAATTTTTAGTTTTAATCGAAATTAAAAATTTCTTAGATAATACTAGTCAAACGGATTTAGGTATACAATATACACACTGTAGTGCAAACCAATTATCGAGACATGGAGCACAATTAAACTATTTAGCCCATGCTTATTTTTATAATTCTGTGTCCTTACGAAAATACTTATTTTTTTACATTTTTATCAAAATTTGTATATTTTTCCAACCCTAACTGACTTAGCACGCCCATTATCTGATGAATAGTAAATTTATATTAAATTTAACTTTAATCAGTACAAAACAAGTTTCAAAGTCTAACGTAGTGCGTTTATGCCGACAACTTAGTCTCGTCATGCGACAAAACCTGTGGATCTGTATAATGCCGGTTTCACGGGGTGCGGTTCCAACCAGGCACGGAATTTCCTCCTATTTCACACACACGCGGTTCGTATCAGGTTTTTCTTCGGGAGTAACAGTTGCGATTTAGCATCGAAAGAAGACGTGCTACTGTCATTACGGCAGTCCTCTTGAGGAAGATAAAATGAAAATACTTCAATGGGTCTACTTTTGTGTACGGGTCTTCTGTACGCTTTTTGAGTAATCTAGAAGGAATGATAAAACATTTTTTAATCACTCCAGAATGTTAACTCCATCTTTTGATGAATTGCACTTGGATTCCCCTCAACATATAGAGACATTTATGAGAAATACAAATTTTAAATAAAAAAAACAAAGAAAATTAATAGAGCGATAAATCGTCAAACCGGAATTGAACCTTGCAAGTGTGGAAGATTATAGTTAATGCTGTTTCCCTCGACCCTCATTGTAACCGTGTAGAAACCACACGTGACTGATCAAGCTCGATCATAAATTTATTCCACGCTGTGCCGATCGAGGTTCACTTCCTAAAGGTCAGACACACCTATCATGCTACCTTCTGAGCCCACTCCAGTCCGATGTCGCCCAAAGGTTTTGTGCGCAAAATGTTAAAAAATTCTAGCAACTGTGATTTGGCACTTTGTTTAGAGAAAGAAGATCAGGGATCTTTCATGGAGGTCAGAGGAAAATGCAGATTTTGGGTATATGCTGCTTTGAATCACTTCTACTTCATATGTTGTATGAGACAAAATTTTATCGATATTTAGAATATCGATGTCGACGTTCAACCTGTTAAAACTTAAACTCCAAAAAAAATTGTCTAAGCAAGACGCATACGCTAAATAAAAATAAAATACGAGCAAAAAGTCAAAAAAAAAAACAACGCCACGCTTCCTGCAGTCGGAAAACGAATAGATTGCACAATCGAAGCAGGAATGGATCGGATACGTATAGGAATGGTGTGAACTGTGGCATTTAGACTCTAGTACCATTTCCATCTCAGGCACTCGCCTGACTGTATGATTGAAGTCGGATCGGAAGTGAGCAGCATGATAGGTGTGTCCCGTCCATAACACTGCGGTTTAGGGGCCTTTGTATTTGATGAATTTCTCGATCAAATGACCGCATGAATCTTTTCAGCGGGCAAATGTCAGCGGATTAGAATCGCACCTCGTAAGACCGCTTAAGTGTGAAACGGCCATAATTAGGAGTCCACACTTGGTTTGTGCTACTGTGTAAGGAATAACTTAAATATTTTACCTACAACTGTGATGGAAATCTTCTGTTCTTTTAACTACTTCAAATATTTTACGTTCAGAATAGCCAAAAAGTATTTTTTTTAAATAAGTACAAGGTGAAGAAACAGATTATGAAGATTATGTTCAAATAAAAAAGCAAAAAACTGTAAAAATGAAAATGGTTTTTAATTGTATTTTTTTAAAAAACAAATACAGATATTTGAAAGAAGTCAGGGTTGTATATAAAGTATTAGTACCAACAAAACTTAATGATTAAAATTTATTTATTACAAATTTTTATTATTAATTTAACAGTTCACTACATTTTTTTCTTTATCAAATTCACTTAGCCTAAAAACCAGCCAATTTATTGTGAACTCAAAGTTGAGGTTAATTGTGATGGTATTTTGTATAATTGTAATTAGACCATGTCGGTTTCTTTTTTAATTCTTGTATTTTTGAAGAAGTGATGACAAAGATTTTAACCAATGCCACTTGGGTAATTCTATTTTGATATTATTCGTCTCGTAACGTATTGTTTTATAAAAATAAAAAAAAATGTTGTTTAAGTGGTTTTATGAATCTTTAGCAGGCAGGAATACAAAAGGACAATTTATTTATCACATGAATTTGACAAATTTCAAAATGTATAAATAGTAAAGCCTACAATTCTCACTTTAAATCAAAAATTTTGTTGTGTTTGCTTTTTATTATTTTGATTTGTAACCGTTCATATGAAGTGACCCAAAAAAGTTTTTCAGGTTGCTTGATACTTTCTAAAAATTTTAAGTGAAAACTTCTTTAGGCGCGTTGAGCAATTTTTGGTTGGGAGAAAACTTATGGTTTCGCGTCACCTAACGTCAACGACAGATTGGTGACGTTATAGCTTCTTCTTCTTCTATTTGTCCGTCAAAAAGTGGCCCCAAGCTGATAGCCCACTTTTATTCGGTAATTGAAGTGAAAACTTCTTTAGGCGCGTTGAGCAATTTTTCGGATGGGAGAACACTTATGATTACGCGTCACCTAACGTCAACGACAGATTGGTGACGTAATAGCTTCTTCTATCTGTCCGTCAAAAAGTGGCCCCAAGCTGACAGCACACTTTTATTAGGTTATTGAAGTGAAAACTTCCTTATGCTTATTGAGCAATTTTTGGTAGCGGCAAAACTTACGGTTTGGCGTATTAGGTCATTTATTATTCAATGATGTTAATTTACAAATCATGAAATTTTAATTTTTAATGCTACAATTAATTTAAAAATTAAAAAAAACCACTGTTATTTTATAGTTTACTTCTGTCGACAGTCTTAATTTTTTTTATACAGTGTGTCTACTAGTTGGAATCATATGGAAATCTGTTTTGTTATTAATTTTAGGAAAAAAGTTATTCTTTATAAAAAGTTCTGCATGGCCTAAAGCCAAAATGAAATAATCAAATATCAATTTTTTGCACAAGGTTAGTAAAAAATATAAATTTTGCTTAATTTTTGATAAAATCAAGAAAATGTTTTAAAAAAGAGTTGATCAGAATTGAAAAGTAGATGCAGATATGCAGTTACATCCATTTAGCGTAATCAATCGGGATTCGTTATTTTTTACAAATTTTTCTACACATTCATTCATTTGGAAAATTCGTTTGTAACGCAAATGAATACACTTGCAAATTTAAATGTAGTTTTCAATTCTGAGCAACTTTTTTTTTAAATAGTTTTCGTTTTTATTAAAAATAAAGGTACTTTACTCTTGAGCAAAATTTGTATTTTTTTATTATACCTCGTATAGGATTGCTAAATATTTATATCTAATTATTTCATTTCGGGTTTTAGGCCATGAAGAACTTTTTATGAAGAATAACTTTTTTTCCTAAAATACTAATAATAAACAAATTTTCCATATGATTCCAATTCCAACTGGACACACTAAATGTTATTCTTTAATGAATAGTCCTTATTATAATTTAGATCGTTACAACTAATAGCCTGAAATTAGTTCCAATAAAAAAATTATGCCACCAAAATTTAAACCTCTGTACACTTTTAGGGTTTTAATTTTCAAAGGAGTAAAATATCCAATCTAATTTTCTTATTACAATTAGATAAGATAGAAAACTTACCACTTTTTGAAAATTTGATGCTTAATAAGGGACAAAGTATAAAAATCTGATTTTTGCTAAAAACTTGTTTCTATATGATAATTATTTTTTTACTGAAAATAGTCGCAAAAGTGGTAGACCTATCGTGTGGGCCGCGGACGGCCCGCACTGCGACTATTAGAAGGGGGGAGGAATTATAGAAAAGAGATGATTGTGGACCCGCTTTTTAAAAAGTTGCAGATCATAGTTCTCTGGAAAACCTGATTTTGGAAGCTTGTTCCATTCCGTCGCAGCCCTGTAAAAAAATGATTCTTGGTGGAGATTGGTCCTTGTAGTGTCAATCTTGAGAGTAATATTCTTCAGTGAAAATTTCAGTTGCTGAAACAAGTCATGGTTTTTATCATACAGATACAACTTGTGTGAAAAAAACAGATTTTTACACTTTGCCTCACCAGAGGTATTAATCATCAAATCTTCAAGAATTTATAAATTACAGTTATTAAAAATTTAGGAAAAAATGAGCGAGACCCATTTTGGGCTTATTACTTTAATAGTGCTAAGTTTTCTATCATATCTAATTTATTAAAAATTTAAGCCCTCCTTCTTTTAAAGTCAAAACGTTACGGTTGGCAGGCAACAACAATTTAATTTTTTTTGTTCCACTTAGTCAGCCTTTTCAGCGCTGCATAGGTGTCGCATGTACTCTAATACCCAAATCTCTATCAGAGACACAGACTCAAATGTGTGTTTTAATGTGAATAAACTCTGAATGCTTCTTTATCCAGTACAGTTAACATAGCAGGTTGACTTCTGATGATAAATGCCAAATTTAAATAATTTCGCCGAACACCAGTGACTTTTCCGCGGAACTCTTTGTGAACTCTCTAAAGATCTATGAATGCTTCGCTATCCAGGACAGTTAGCATAGCAGGTTGACTTCTGATAATAAATAATGTCGCGGAACCCTAGTGATTTTTCCATTCTTGAGTTCCGCGGAACCCACTTAAGGAATTAAACAAATTAAAAATGATCAAGCAGCCCTCATTGAATCACTTCATATGGATTGACCCCGCAAGTAATTTTGAATGCAGAATTTAAAAATTCTTTTTATATTAAAAAAGTTCGATATTTACACAAAATATTTTTATTTAAACAACATTTATATCTTTTTACATCTGTTTTGAACAAATTCTAAGTATACTATTGTTAAAATATTACGCATTGATATGTTAATGTGAAACTGTTTTAAAAACTAGGCTGATAATGATACATTTTAAAAGATCATTATCTAGTTTTTCGAACATTGAACTAGTTTCTATTCCAAATTAAATCTTTTTAAAATTGATATTTATTAGTAATATATTTACAAATATTTCTAATTTAAAAGTACAATTTATTATTTTAGAATCATTCCTTATAATTTTGTTTTGCAATACTTTATATATTTGAAGTATATCAAACAATTAATAAAGTAAAAAACGTGCTCCTATAGAGTGATCATTTTCTTGAAAAATGTTAAATATACAGAACACGTTGTTTGGCAGACTATCACTGTTTTTTTAAATATAACTATTTTTTCTGGAGTTTTTGATCAATTGCATATTTTTTTGTACATTTATTTTGAAAATGCTATATACATATATTACAGTTTTTTAATCGAGATTTACTGTCTGGATTGTTATCTGCAATTTTCTGTTGTTTTTTTATTTGAAAAGAAAAAGAAATGCATTTTCTGAAATAACTTTCTCACTAATATAATTTATTGTTATTTAAAAACAACAGATTCTGTATCTTTACAATTCAAAATTACCATTTAAATTCACCCTTTGTAAATTGTGGCATTAACAGGGTGTGAGGGTATTTTAGTAAACGTATTACTGTAAAAAATAACATAAATGTTAAAGATTTTTATTTGTTCTTGCAACTACCTATATATAATTTATAATTAGTAATTAGCGATGTTTATAATTTTTTAAATAGTAACAATATGTAAAAAAGTACGCTTATTTTCTGTAAAATATTTTCGAGAACAAGAAATACTCCTAATTATTGTATACCTACCTATCTTGTAAGTTTGTCTTATATAGGTAGTGACCTGTTTCCAAAAAATATGTACATTATGTAAATACCTAAATTTATGATTTGGGCAGATTAATGAAGTTAATAAACTGGAAAAAATCGAGTCTATCTTTTCTTCAAAAAATTGTCATTTACCTGAGCATACTGTTAAAATTAGTCTAGAGCAGTGATTTTCAACTTTTTTCATGACACGGCCCCTTTAGTATGAAGAAATATTTCGCGACCCCCCTACCCGTTGCTTTTTTTTCATGTATTTTATTTTGTGACAAATATTCAATTCAACATATTTATTCATTTTCATAATTAGGGTTCGGATAAATACATAATTTAGTACGTAAAACACATTTTTTTACATCGAATGCGTCGCCACTAGATAAAGCAATTTACGCGCATACGTACGACCACGGCCAAGTCAGAATACTCCAAATTCATTTGTGACCCGAATTCCTTTTGAAATTGGCTTCTCTTTCTGACTTATTTGAGCATTTAAATATCTTTAATAAAATTGTTCAAGGGCGGGATGAAAATGTCATTACTGCTAAAGACAAAATCCATGGCTTACAAACAAAATTGACTTGTGGTCATCATCTCTAAATCAAAAGCACTTCGATTAATTTTCTTTGACACAGTCGGATGTGTGATAAACATCAAGGAATTTATACCTGGTATGAAAATGGGGAGCTCATCTATATATTAACGGTAATCAGATTGAACGAGTGGAACAGTACTGTTACCTGCGAACTATAATCAATGAACAATGGGACAATGCACAAGAAATAAAATGCCGTATAGGGAAGGCGAGAACCGTTTTCAACAAAATAAGCGCAGGCTTTAAAAGCCACAGCCTATCACTAGAAACAAAAATGAGACACCTGAGATGCTATGTCTTCTTCATATTACTGTATGGAGCAGAGTCCTGGACGTTCACCGAAGCCACCACTAAAAAAATTGAAGCTTTTAAAATGTGGCTGTACAGGAGAATACTCGGAATAAAGTGGATAGATCACATAACAAACAAAGAAGTGCTCCAAAGAATGAAGAAAGAAATGGAAATCATGTACACTATCAAGTGCAAGTCAAAGAAAAAAGAGGACCCGGCAGAAGAATCTCATGGCTGTGGAATCTGCGAACGTGGTATGGGAAAACCTCAATAGAATTGTTTCAAGCAGCTACAAACAAGATCATGATTGCTAACATCCAAAAAGGATAGGTACTTGAAGAAAAAGATCAAAATGGTGTTAGAAAAGTTGAAAGAAGAACTGTGTCATTACTTCTCAATGCAAGAGATATTAGAATACTGGGCAAAGGTGGATCTTAAATCCCTTTTTAAATGCAGCTTTAAATGAGGCAAATTTGGCAACCAAGCTCAAAGAAAATCTGCTGGATTTATCTGCCAATGGGATGCTGCAATTGGAATTTAAGTCAGTCAATTTGGATATCTTTTGGTTAAAAAGGAAATCAGAATATCAAGGGTTAACAATCTAGGCTTTAAAGTGTTTAATTCCATTTGCCACCTCGTACTTTGCGAGTTGACATTTTCATTAATGGCCCAAATAAAAAGTAAAGAAATTGCTTAAATTTGGAAAACGATTTAATTCTCAATGTAGCAAAAACGGATCCACGATGGGAGAAATTGGTTAATGAAAAACAATTGTAACCTTCGCATTAAGAGTTTTCATAAGTTATTTAAATTTTTTTTTTGTTTATTTGATACAAATGATGATGTCCTTTAGTTAACATTTTTTTTAATAAATCTTTTTAAACTATATTGTTCATTTTTTACTGCAGTAGCTTTCCCAACCTTTTGCAACTCCCCTATAGAAGCCTACATGTTGAAAAACACTGGTCTATAGTGTAAGATACATTTACTACTAATTCAAAAATTAGATTTTAAGTTTAAAAACATTTACGATACACAAATACATTAATTGTTACTTAGTGAATATTTTATTATATACAAAAATATGTACAGTAATGAAACAATTATTTACAAAAACATTCCTGCCACTTCATTTCATTAATTAAACGTTTTTATAAAGTAAGTGATACTAATGATAAGAGAGAACTTGACACAGTTTTATCCTAGTATTTTACCACTATACTTTATACTTAACACTCATTTTTATCTTCATTGGTCTCCATTTTTTCTTCATTAGTCTCCATTTGTTCTCCATCTACATCAGAATTTTCACTGTTATCAGATATAGATTCTTTATTTTGATTTTTAGCAGGTTTTTTCCTTTTGTTTAGTTGTTTCTTTTTGAGACGTTTTAATCGCTTTTTCTCAGTTCGACCTTCCAAGAGTTTTTTATTTTCTTCCAATTTACTGTGGTACTCTTCATCCAGGCGATCCTAATAAATAAATTATTAAAATGATTTGATATAAAGAAAACTTTTAATTAAATGAGTAAATGTAAATTTCAAAACTTACTCTTTCCGCTTTTTCTTGCATATATTTTTGCCGAGCATATTCTTTTCTTCGAAGATGCCTGTAAACATGAAATTCTCCAGAACCGGCACCTGCACTGGAACCCATAACATTTCTTACAAAATCAGGAACATTTGGAATTCCCCGTTCTTTTGGTCTCTCAGGAATTATTATAGGTTTGTCCTGAAACACAATAATAAAAGTAAAAAAAAAAACATTTCATTAACCAGATCAATTTACAGGATTTTTCATTAATTTTTCTAATTTTAATCTTTGTAAATCAGTGGAATTTCGAACAATAATTGGTTTTGGATCTTCAGCACCTTCTTTTTCTTCACCCATTTTGAAATTTGAAAGAATAAAGAATAAAATCTGACAGACTGACTATCCACAAGGAACTGTCAGAGTTGCTTGTAAATGTGCCTTTTGCTAGTAAGTGTATACAGCCAGTTTCTATTTGATGTATTTAGCCGTTGGTCTAAATGTATTCTAAAAGTTTATTTTATTTTTTTAAAATTAGTTAAAAATGTATTGAGAATATATAGTTAACGAGATGATAAATAATTGTTTGACAAGTTACAGTTACTAGAATTTAAAAAAATTTGAAACTTAAGTTGGTATTACTGATCGATTAGTCATTTAAAAAATGTTAAAATTTCATTTTTCATGCGCATTGTATTCGTGTGGATTGTGGCAGTTGGTGGTGTTGGTGTTTCTCGATTTATAGTTAAAACACGTAACTTACTTGTGAAATTGTGCATTATTTGTAATTTTCTTGGAGGAAGTGTAAGTACCTCTCCTAACCAGTATTCATTTCATACAATACATAAGATGAGCAAGACTTCACAGCTTAATGTACTGTAACAACATTTTCAAGCAAAATGGCCGATATCGATTTTATCTTGTACTCGAAAATTATTTAAAGCGTATTGTTAATCTTGAGAAAATCTCACGGATATAATAAAGAAAGGATGAAAATCTCAACTGTAACAAAAAAATATCTTGTAGACACTTAACCGTAAATGTCTGGACAAAAAGGATAATTTGTTGCCATTTGACAGTTAACTACCTGCCAACCTTTCTACATTCTTATTTATTGCTCTTGAACCTTTGCACACTTATTCAGAATCATATTAATTTCAAATTCGTTGCTAATTAGTTAATCCTACTTATATTATAAAGATGACAATCTTAGAAAAACGTTTTATCTAAATAATTTTGTACATTTTTGTAGATTATGTTTCTGTAATTTATTAGTCTGTCGCATATTGATCTACACACTTATATAAAAGAATATATTAGTTTTTTGCGGTAGAACATTATTTCTGTTATTATGAAGCTAATTGATGTGTCTTTCTTGCCGGGGATATTTGTTGTTTCGTCTTCATAATCCTAATAACTTGATAAACAGTAGAATGGAATAGAATTTGAATTTCTCTAAAAAAAGTGTTAATGAGTAATAGTTACATTTATTGTAAGTGATGCTTTAATTAGTAGGTGAACCTATCACTATACAAAATAAAGAAAGGTTTAAAATTTTACAATTTTATTTTCTTACCTAAAAAAATTTTAATTTTTTGCTAAATGGAAATAATGTAATTTATTACTGTAGTTGGTTATGTTTTGTGAAAGCAGGACTGTGGTGTACATTTCACATAATTAACTTGTTTTAAAATATAAAAATTTAAGATAAATGTTGTATTTTGGTTTTATTTCAACTACATTTAAAAAAATAGTTAAAAAATCTTTTTTTATATTTTAATTAAAAGTCCTGGATTCTCTAAGAACTTCTGAAAGAACTAGTTAATTATTTTCTTTTTTCAGACGTTCAGACTGCATTCACTTCTTTTATTTTCAGAGGTTTTGAATCGTTGCCAATATTCCTTTTATATTTTTTAGATGCACTTAAGTATACCGTCTCTCTTTACACATGATTCTAAAATTGTTACACATCTCGTCCACATGTGTGTACTTTATTTTTATTTTTACTAATTAGTTACTCTATTTTATAATCAAGCCAGTTACTTTTCAAAATGACGTATTTCATGTCCTTTATTTAAAACCTGCTGTAAAGGATTGTCATAAAAATATTGTACTTCACTCATGTGTCATGTACCATTTTAATAAATCACTTAAGAAGTTACCCAACACTATTATTATTGTGTGCATTTTTGTAAAATATCAAATAAATTTTATTTTCAAAAGCATAGGTATTACATATTTATGTATAATGAAATCTTTAAAAAATATTTATTAATAAAACATTTTTATTCGAGCTTTCTGTTCTGCAAAAGTATCAATAACGTCATCAAAGTTTAAAGAGCCTTCTTCTAAATAGGTTTTTATTAATTTTAGTTTCGAAAATGATCTTTCAGCTCTAGCTGTAGTAACAGGAATTGTAACAAATAAAATTAATGCAGTACATACTTCAGGAAAGCTGCATTACCTAAAATGATTCTTTATTATTAATAAATCAGCAAGTTCTATAATACACAAAGCCTTTTCTATTTCGTCTCTGAATGTGGACCGAAAACTGATAATTTTCCTGGCAAATGATTCAAATATGTCTTTTTTACATAATTATATCAAAAAAATTCTAGAGCTTTTTTTAAGAGATCGGTGTTGTTTAAATTTTGCAAAGTGACAGGTTGCAAAACACTGAAATTGGAAACAATTTCATTCATTGGAAGGAAACGGGATTTCAGTTGATTAATAATGATGTCCAATATTCGATATTCTTCTTTAGTGAAAAAGCTTTATTACTTTCATCCGATTTACAATTTGTCAGAATTTTTGTCATTAGCACTTTTTGGACTTCAACAAACCTAATAAAGCAAAATGTCCTCCCCATCTAGTAGGGTTTAATGTTATCTAAGTTGAAGACTCCCTTTTCTTTATCAGATATACTTGATAAGATATTCCATCTTTTGATACTATGCCCAAAAATATAAATTTGTTGAACTGTTTCAAAAAAATGTTGCATACCTATCAATATCCTCTCTTACTGCATCATTAAGTACTAGATTTAAGTTACGAGCAGCTCAGGGAATATATATATATATATATATATATATATATATATATATATATATATATATATATATATATATATGGCTCGATATCTTTTGAGTTTTTGAACTCCACCAAAGTACCGCAACAAAAAAATTAATTGATCAACATCCTTTTTTTATGAATGCGTTTTAATTTTAAAAATTTATTAGAATTTCTACATGGTCTTTAGTTGTGTCTAACTTTAATTGATTTTATGTACTTACATAATTTTTAGTAAAAAATTTGTTATAAATGTTGGGTTACTTCTGAGCTCGCGGCCTCTCTGGCTGGAGCCCCGGCCTCCGCGGTGCTCGTGGCATTTTGCCAGCCCTGCCACTCTATAGTTACGCCACTGTGTATTGGGACAAGAAAAGTGGTTAAACTGGTCGTTAATCTGTAATGAGTAGGTATTTGTTGGTTGACAGCCTTTTTGTGGAAGTAGCCAGTAATATGCAGTGCTCATCAATTGAAGTGGATAATATAAAAATTTCCGAAATTTCGATGTAAATATTTGTAATAAAAAAATAAAAAAAAAGCAACCCAAAAACTTATCTTCATAAATATGTAGTCGCTACTCTTACAAATTACCCTGTATAAATTTCAAGGAAAGGTTAAGACACTCTCTCCATTTATATTTACCCAATTAATGTTGAGGTTAGCGATTGGAAAAGAATCCATCTAAAAAAAACTTCAATTTCTTGTCGTCTTAAGAATTATTAGTTATGGGAGAATTTATGGTTAAACCTTTTTTTTTTTTTCAAACTAGAACTGATTTTTTAAGGTTTCACAACCGACGCGACTCGTTTACCTTGAAACATCAAAATATCTAACACATTATCGCTTTAAAACTAATCGTAAAACGTTATAGTTACAAGTCGATGCAATTGTTCTAGCTTCGATCACCTACAAATGATATTTCTTTTTACTGAAGCTTATTCATTGTGTTCGGAACATTCTTTAGGGTCGTTTCAACCCGTGGGTGCCAGAGGTGCGGGGCACACGGGCGGTAATGATAATACTATAGCTCATTTCACCAATATACGACGGTACCGGATTTGTCACCGAGGCATCGACTTAACGGGCGCACTGTGTTGAGAGGTATATTAGTAAATTCCCCTAAGATTTAAACCCGAAAAATTCTCGTTTATTATTATGTTTTTGTTGAGAGGTTTTATTTTTATTTTTTGCTTTATTGTAATCAGAAATCGTTGATGTAGCTCTCGACGAGTTTTTTGGTTAGAAATAGGCACGTATTTAATTATGGTAAAAGGTTGTGCAACAAAAATAAATTGTCGACACAAATTTAAAAAATATGTAGTACTTACGGTATTATTAAGCGTCAGATTTATAGTCATCATAAACGGAATCATTGTCGTCGCTATTCTCATTCGGATTGTAAATGATAACAGGATTACCTGCTTCGATGCGGTTTTCACGAACCCACCATTCTTCTATTAAATTTTCACATTTTTCCCAAATTTCAGGAGTGGCAGTATTAAGTGCTCGTTGCCAGGTTTCCAAAACAGCCTTATCACTGTAATCATTAGATTTAATATGATTGTCATAATAAGTTTTGCATATTCCCCAAATATACTTAATGGGATTAAATTGGCAATGATAAGGCAGAAGTCTTAGTACACGATGTCCATAACTGAGTATAATTTGATCTAATTTCTAATTTTTTTACTCTCTTTCGTGCCTTTTTTAGCTATCTGTAATTCCGGCTTGAAGCAATACTGAGGAAATGAAATATTTTCGTTCGTTAACCATTCTTTTATTTTTTGTACCGTCCAGGAGTTTGTTGGTTGCTTATTTAAAATTTCAGAATGGTACAGAGCATTATCTAATACAATGACAGATGGTTCATGTAATGATGGTAATAGTTTCTCTTTTAACCATTTCGTAAACTTATATGTATCCATATTGTCATGATAATCAGCCGATTTTTATTTTGACGAAAATAAAAGATACGCCCCATTAACAAGATCATGCTCCACCTGCATGCACAATAATGTGGCTTTTTCCTTCACCGTCGGTGTGTTTTATAATAGACTATATTGTCCTGCCAAATTCTTCTTGTTCCACCTTTAGCAAAAATCCAAGTTTCGTTCAGATAAACAAATAAAGAGCATTATTGTTTACAGTGAGTATAATATCTTAAAAATTCAATTTTTTTGTGCACGACTCTAGCTTTTTCACACAAAGCATTTCGGTCAAGCTTTCGGTTGTCCTCATTTTTAAACTTTAACCCTATATTTTTTAAAATTCTCCAAAGATTCGTTCTAGAAATTTCAAATACATCTTTTTCTAATATTAAATCTAGAGCAACATTTTCTTTTTTTCACGCATTTTGTACACAATGTCGCGAATTTCAAATTTGTAAGCTTCGGGAAAGTCAACAGTCTTTGGATGTCGGCGGGGTTTATATTTCTCAACTTTTTGTTTACTATTTCCATCATTCACACTTTAAACTGAGGTTAATTTTTTTTTTAATTTTTTTACCAATACCTATCGCATCACACACACTTACGTATAGATAAAACTGGTAGCAACGAACCTCCATTGTTCTTTTCCGCAGTAAAATAAGCGTGTACATTCAATATTAATGCATCTATATATAAAACACGTCGCGGCATTTTCGCGGTCTATTAGGTATACGTACACTACTTTAAATTACAATTGGTATTATACGATTTTAATGTCGGTACCCACTACAATGATAACTCAGGATTTTCTAGAAATTTAACAAAAAATCTAACAAATATGAACCAACAAGCCGAATTAAAGCTTAACAGCTTAGTTAATTGGTGAAATTTGTTTGGATTACTTACCTACCTCTCTTATTATGTACAATAAATAAAGTCATTAAGAACAGATTTGATTGCAAAATTAGCCGTGCTAACAAATAAAAATATTGTCCTTTAATTTCCAAACAAGAAGTCCCTTATAAAATAAAATTCGTTACCTACGAAATTTGTTTAAAAATATTGGGGGAATTTACTTTCGTACTTCTTAAATGTACAGTTGAATACTGGTTATCGAGTTTCTAACGATAATCCGAAACCACCGTATATTCGTGAAATATGCTATTTGACGATCGATGATTTTTTGTCAGTCGAAAACATCCTGAAGAAAATCAGCAAAAAAAGAAAGACTGTGAAGGCCATCCTGTATCGTGGCTAAAAAATGCAATGCTTACGCTACCAAAAGAGTGAGCCATTTAAAATTCTTTTCAAGGAAACAATATCTGCCGTTTTCAACTTTGAATTTCATGCCAACGGGGAAAAAGGACGACCGGTTAACGTTTGCAACATTGCTTACGGTAAGCTATACACAAGCGCTCGGCCTGTTATGAAAGAAAAAAGGAAAGACGTGATCCATACATCCCTCCAATACACCACAATTATTTCCAGATGCTTGTCACTAGCGAGAATACTGAAGATGTTGGCCCACTTCAGAAAGAAGATGAAGAAAGTAACAAAGAGTAAAAAAAATATTATTTCACTCATTATTGTAATAAAACAGAGTTTTATTGATAATGATTTTGTTTTTGTTTAAAATAACACCTTAAAACCTGTATTGGCGACAAAAGGCAGTGGTTCGGGTCAATGGAAAACTAAGCGACGAATGCCAGATTTGGCGGGGAGTGAGACTGGGATGTATACTGTCTCAACTGTTGTTCAACCTATATTCTGATAAAATATTTAAACAGGCGTTGCATGACCAGGATTGCGGAGTTAAGATTAACGGCGAACCCGATCAATACCATTCGCTATGCCGATGACACCGCAATCTTATGTTTCATGTTTATGTTTCATGTTTCAAATATCTTGGTTGTTATATTACAGAGCATCTCGACCCGGATAAAGAAGTCAAGTGCAGGATCGAGTCAGCTTGCGCAACCTTTCAACCAATGAGATCGCTCTTCTGCAATAATAATCTAAATTTAAAGCTCCGCCAGAGAATGATCAAGTGCTACATATGGTCTATACTGTTGTATAGGGGCAGAGATTTGGACCTTAAAAGTAGCAACCATTAATCGCCTTGAAGCATTTGTAATGTGGCTACATAGACGTATGCTCCGAATCCCATGGGTAGCCAAGCAGACAAATGAAGCAGTTTTAAATAGAGCAAACGCCGTCCGTGAACTACTAATAACAGTTAAATGTCGAAAGCTGTCCTATCTAGGTCACATACTCAGGGGTGAACGTTACCGTATCCTTCAACTTATAATGAAGGGCAAGATAGAAGGCTGTAGAGGAGTCGGTAGAATAAAAGCCTCGTGGTTAAGGAATCTTAGAGAGTTGACCGGAATTCGAAGCGCAGAACAACTCTTTAGAATCGCCGAAGACGGAGCACAACTCGCTATTGTGATTGCCAACATCAGAAGGACCTGATATGGCACCAAAAGAAGATAAAACCTTTTACAGTAGTTTTAAGTGCTCGAAAAAAAAATTTATAGATAAAAAGTTTCAAAAACGTGAATTTAAGTTAAAGTTGACCTTTTTATGGAGTTTTATTGAAAAAAATAGTCCAAAAGTACAGTACTGATTTTTATATACAACTTGTAGCAAACCCTTTAAGATCTCAAAACAAGAAAAATTGCGAGTTACACCACTTGTGCTTTAAGAGGCTCATTTCCGCGATAATATGATTCAATAACCATTTACAAACAACCTCATCTCGTATTTATATTATTTTATATATTTGAAACTTTTATCTATTATTTTGAAATTTTGTATTGTTATTTTTGACTTAACCACCATCGTTTTCGAGTTTGTTTGTTTCTTTACTCACACCAATGTTTGAATAATTAAATAAAAATGAGGATGATGTAACGTTTTCGAATAATAGCAAATAGTCTGTTTGGTATTGACCGAGAGTAATAAATTATTGTCAAGAGGCCGTTCCATGCAGTCGTCTATTAGCTATATCTTTTAAAATTTTGCATGAAATGCAGACAAAATATTTTTATTTACAAGTGTTTATTTATGTATTGTCTATGTATATACAGAGTGAGTTTTAAGTATGGAACGCCTAAATTATTACGGAAACGACTTGCACGTTTTTTACAAATTTTGTATTGTGTGGGTCGGTGATATGGTATTTACATTGTTGTTTTTCTGTAAAAATAATGAACTTTGTTATCTCAAATGAATCACTGTATATATTTTTCTATTTTTAAAATCCTAAAAAATACTGAATATTTTTTATGTCATATTCTCTATACGTAAATGCCACAATTTCGGAGTTATAGGTAGAAATAAGAAATATATGAACAGATCGATGGAGTCTTAATGGGAAGCCCGTTATCACCAGTGAATTTCTTTATGGAGAAACTTAAAAAGAACGCTTTGGACAGCTCTCATCTAAAACCGAAAGCCCACCCACACTGATCGTTATCTACACAATACATCCAACAACCACCCTTGCCAACGGACAGAAGTTATAAGAACTTTGGTAGAAAGAGCAATAAGAATCTGTGAACCAGAACATTTAAATGAAGAACTGAATCACCTTAAGAACGCCCTTATATCAAATGGATATAATGTTAAAGATACATATAAATGTAAACGTCGAAAGCCTAGCACTAGAGGTGACATAAGCGATGAACTAAGTAGTCGTGAAGTCACTTTTAAAACGTTTTACCCTACATTCCTCGAGTGACAGATAGGATCGCCCGGATTCTTGGAAAATATAACATTAAAACTATCTTCAAGCCATCTAAGAAGATCGAAAACTATCTGAAATCTGCCAAGGACATGAGAGCCTTACTAAGTTCTGCAGGTGTTTATCGTATTCCATGCACTTGTGGTAGTGTCTACATTGGAACAACTAAACGGTTCCTTTACACCAGGGTCAAAGAACACAAAGCCAACTGCCGTCTTGGACATACAGAAAAATCTGCTGTCGCGGAGCACACAATTAATAATAATGATCACACAATTAGTTTTATGCACCACATCTGCATATTACCCAAGGCTTTATAGAGAAGCGATTGAAATACATAAACATCAGCAGAACTTTAATAAATCTAAGGAAACACTTAATGGGCATCATGCATAACATTAACCATCGCCTGCAACTTCTCTTCAGATGACGCTTATATGATTTGATCATCGGCATCGGCATTTGACGATCAAATCATTCATTTTCAATCCATACGCACTTTCTTTCAAATCTTTTAAACAATCGTCTATGTATAAGTTAAACAGCCGTGGCGAAGCCACACATCCCTGTCTCACACCCTTTTCGATGTTAAACCAGTCCGTGCAAGCTCCGTTTATCCTGACACAAGCAGTGGAATCCTCGTCATAGGGAGAATCCTTCTAGCCAATAATTTTTTGACTATACCTCGAACTATACTAAATATGATATTACCAAATCCTTATCAAAGACAAAATTACGTCGTACCCTAAATAATTTTTAGAAGGCATGGTAGTAAACTTTTTCTGAATATACAAAAATAATGTATAATTTGTCTTACTCATTTTTTCATAAATGTAATTTTTTCAGGTAATGCTATAGAGAATTTTCAAGTCAGCTTCGGAACATTATCATGAAAATGGTTCTATCTCAACGTCAGCGAGAAGAGCTGTAAGTAATTTTACCAACACTGTGTATGTTAAAAAAAATTGCTGTAAATTTTATTATAGGTACTGAGACCACTCATCATATTTTGAATAGATTTGTTTTTGTAAACTTAAGTATAATATTTCAACAACTGTGGTTTGGGTGTGTTCCAGGTTATCCTATCCACTGTTATGTTGAAACAACACCTTACATTTTAGCTTTAAGGATGTTCAATGTTTACAAAATTATTACAATTAATTTTTTCATTGTTTTTTTACCGTATGTATTTCCAAAAAAATATGGTTTTAAAATATCATTATGCGGCATGCGTTATTAATGGCAAGTTCCCGATTTTGGTGTTTCTCGAACAATTTTTGCTTAAACCCTACAAACAGATTTTAAAAAAGTTATATTACAACGTTAGATTGTCTTTTTAGAAACAATTTGGTAAGTTTGTTTAAACATTTTATCAATAATGTGGACCGATTATTCCACCGGCCCATAAACCACACCAAACAGTTGTTTTGTCTGAATTTAATGGCAGCTCTTCAACCTCTTCGGGTTGTTCATCGTCCCAAATGCGAGAATTTTATTTATTTACGAACCCATTAAGCCATCGGTGAACAAAATTTTGTTAGAAAATAGTGGATCTTCTGCAAGCTTGTCAAGAGCCCAATGTCTAAATTGGAAACGATTCGGAAGGTCGGAAAGCCAAACAGCTTCTCGAATTGGACAAGAAAGACTTGAAACTGGTGACGGGACTCCTCACTGGACACTGCCCTCTAAGGTACCACCTGAAAAAGATGGGCAAAACAGAGAGTGATAGTTGCCGCTACTTCGAGAGCTTCGCTGAAACTGCAGAACATTTGCTTTGCGAATGCCCAGCGCTTTTCTGCAGACGCTCAAGTTTCTGAAAGGGGCCTCGGATACCGCCCCTATATTTTCTTCACTACGTGCTGGATGTGGTTTATTTGGCCGAGTATTATCCAGTAATGAAAATTGGGTCTCAAACTTACTGATGGTAGAGCGAATTGTGCGTTCGGTAGGCCGATTATGTGGACCATAAGTTGCTCTAAGCGCGATCATGCAATTAAATACCCACCACAAAAAGTACCTCTTAATGAATCACCGTTTATATAAATATATTTAAAATTAAGTTTTCATCAAAAAAGCTTCGTTAATTCCTTTTTACAGAACCTTGATAGAATTTGCATTCATTTTGTTATCTTAGATTGGCAGCTCTAACACTTTCCATATACTTTAGTGGAGGCCTCTCCTTGTCACTCTGACCCGCCGCTGGCGTCAACGAACATTCTTAAATCCTTTATCGATTCAATCAGAGTGTAATCGTAGATTGGTGATAAGTTAGTATTATGCCAGTTGTGTTATAGGGATCCCGAATCCACAATTTTCTTTTATCAATTTCGATATTCGGAAAATATTTCAGTTAATTTTTAGTGATGACATTAAATTAAATAATGTGCTTATCAAATTCACAATTATCTGTTATCATTTGAGAATAATTTGGAAATATATCGAAAACAATCGATTCTATTCTTTGAATCCATTTGCGAAATTTTATTTTAATCGCCCCTATTTCATGTCACATGGAAAAATTTTTGAATTGATTTCCTTTCATAGATACATTTAGTTAGTTTAAGGCGAGTTTATAATGCAAATAAAATAAGGAACAAAATAAAATAAAAAAGATAAACATGCCCAAAACTATGAAAGCGTTTATACAAGAAATAAGATAAAATAAGAAATAAGAATAAGAACAAACGATGACCAACTTTTGTTTATTTGTCTTATTTTTTTTTATTTTTTTTAAAAACTGATAATGCGCGTGACCCAAATCTTTTCTGTTCTAAATGTTCAGAGTTTACAATCAACCTAACCTAACCTAATAATATTATTTGTGGAGGTGTTTTTGATTTTCCTCCTATGGCCCGTATATTTATTACTTAAAAGCTTCCATCTGTGTTCAGAAGCTTCAGCTACAGAAAAAGTGATTTAAAAAACGTTGAAACTCTCTGATTTTTTGGCACTTACGTGCTTTTTCCATTATGTTAGCAATTGTGAGCAAAGCATTTTCTTTCAGTCGGCTGTTCTTGTATTTTCCATTAGTTTCTGCATATAACCGAGGAAAGGTAAAGATAATAATAGATAATAAAAGATTATAATATTTTTTAATAGGAAATGGATGGTAGGTATATAGTTGAATAATTTTAGATGATAAAATTTAAAAAAATCCGTATTTGAAATAAAAGAACAAATCAATTTGGAGATTATGTATTGTTAAGCACAAAACACAAAAGTTGTTGTCAAAAAAGCTGCGATTTCATCGGTTCATTCTTATGTCTTATTTTATTTTATGTTATTTCTTATTTTATTTTATTTGCTGTATAAACTCGCCTTTAGAATGGAGAAGATGTATGCCAAGTAAGAAAGTTTTGCAATCCAATTTTTGTCGTCGAAATAAATGACCAGAATTGATTCTTTATCGTTTAGAAAAATATCCACTTCTGTTTTTAATTCCAATAAACGAACTAACACTTACCGGTGGCGGGAAAACAATTTGTGGAATGTTGCCGTAAACAGGATTAGGTATTGTGATGTCATAAAATTCATCCACCTTTTACACATGTACGTAGACAACTTCCTTCCACTTGCTACGGTTCTTACACACATCTTCCGCTTTTTCTACTTTCATCAGTGCTCTCATACATGCTCATCGGTTGTTGTTACTCTCGACGTGGCCTTTTTTCAAAACAATGTCGATCTGTTCGAGATACGTTCGCCGAGTTAACTTATAAAACCATGTAACTTATTTAAAAAAACTAATATATTTTCCCGGCCCCTCTAAATACTTTCCGGCGCCCCTCCTGTTAAGAATCCCTGGTCTATGTTACAAAATAAACAAAATTAATTTGAGGAAGAAAGGGGAAAGTTCGTTCAACTGCACTCAACATCATTAAATTAAATAATTAAATTGCATGTCGCAAGTTGCATTTCGAGGGATTCCCATTTCCCGGCTCGTAGCCCTTCCCTACATATTTGTGTTCACTTTTAAAGGGCAACCATTTTACGTGACCGGTAATTTTATGGATTCGAAACGACGTTTCGTAATAGTACACCCACTACGTGCATTTTTAATCCGCTTATTTTTTTGTCGGGGACTTTTTGTTTCCGGTTACAACGCAGATACGAGGTTCCCAAAAATCTTAGACGAATATCTTGATGACTTTCGAAAAAAATCTTTAACATTACTGTGTTAACAAATTAAAATTCGCATTCCTTTACTACTACTACTACTACGATGGCGCTACAGCCCATATCAAGCCTTGGCCACCTCAATCCTTCTTCCCCATCCATGCCGATCCACCGCTACATGTCTCCAATTTCCTGTACCCAGTATTTCTTCAGCATTCTTCCTTACCCCATCTTCACAGCGCAGCTTCGGCTTTCCTACCGGACTCATTTCTTTAGGTTTTCCTGTGAGCACCTTTTTTGGGACCCTGTCGTCCGGCATTCTTTGGGCATGTCCTGCCCATCTCAGTCGTATCAGTTTTATATGCATTGAAACTACGGGTTCCTCATACAACTGGTATATTTAATGATTCGTGCGTGCCCTCCAGAAATCTCCTTCGTTTACTGGACCAAGAATCCTTTTTTTATTTTTAGTTCAAATCGGTCTAAAAGCTTTGCGTTTTGGCTGAGAGTGTCCGCGTTTTAGCTCCGTGTGACAAAACTGTGCGGATCATTGTTTTGTAGACTCTAATTTTGGTCTTCCTGTGTACATCTCTCGATTTTAAGATGGGTAGTATTGCTCTATTTGCTGCGTTGATCCTTTTTCTAATTTCTTAGGTTTCGTCGTTGTCATGTGATATGTTTGAGCCGAGGTAGGTAAATACTTTCACTACTTCAAAATTGTAATTATCAAATGTGATGTTTTGACCTAATCGATTGCGTTGTTGTCTGCTTTGCAGTAGTAGCTTGGTTTATGTTCATTAATTACGAGACCTATTTCCTCTACTGCATTTTTTATTTCCGTGAAAGGTTCATTTACGGAGAATATTGACCTTGCCATTATGTTAATAATGTACAAATCTGATATTTAAAAAACAGCTAATTTTGCCGCATGTTATCTATACTATAGGTATATGTGGATATTTTATGTATCAGAAAACAACTACTTTCCTGGCTATGTGCCTACGACGAACATTGAATTATATCTGATAGATAATCGTACATAATCCATTTCGGGTGATATGCAGATGCTTGTAAAGTAAAAGAAAGAATTATTAAATTTATCCATTCAAAGTGACCACCAATGGACCGGTTTTAGGGTGTTGCCCCTCATCATACAATATTAATACTTATATAATATTATAGGTATTAGTATTATATTTATTTATATTAATATTTAATATTTACGTTTTAATACTTTTCTTCTTCGGAGGGCACTTACGTTTGCCAAGACCTACCCTATGCTGATGAGGTGCAACACCCCGAAACCGGTCCATAGGTGGTCACTTCGAATGGATAAATTTAATAATTCTTCCTTTTACTCATAAACCATCTGCATATTACCCGAAATGGATTATGTACGATTATCTATTTTCGTCGTAGGCACATAGCCAGGAAAGCAGTTGTATGCCTATGGTATAGGTAACATACGGCAAAATTAGCTGGTTTTTAAAAATCAGTTATACATTTTAATTCTTATACGCTGACAAAAATATTATTATAGTTTTCTATAATATTTATATTAAAAATATTACCAACTCGATCTATATGTATACGGCTTATTTTTGTGGGTTTAAGTCGTTGGAAAAACTGCTGTTTTAATTTAATTACTTCTAATTATAAAATTTAAAAATTTGTGACGTCACACGAGGGTGGATGGGGTTTCACAAATGTGACCACCTGTGGTAATGACGGGACGGGGGGATTATTGTCAAAAAACCATAAAATTTTGGTGGCGTAATTTATGGATGGCCCCTTAGATTCATTTTTTTTTGTGTTTTACTATATAAGAATATTGGAAGCAGGACAGTCTCAGATAAGTGTTGACCGGAATGGATGTTGCATATGGCCGACCACTGCTTCCGTTTTGGCAGAGGCGTAGGGTTTTAAAGTAGAATAAAAAGAACAAAAATAATAAATAATAATTTATTCGTGTAGAAAGGTAAGAAATAGATTTTATTAACAATAGAGTTACATTATGAGCAGTCGTATTGTCAAAAATATTTCTGCCAATAAAATTTTCAAAGACATTCTTTAATAATTTTTTTGTACAACTTTAGTCATATTTTAATAATAATTCTGTTATTCTACAAATTTCTATTACATCACCACTTAGGTAATTCAAGTAGACTCACTTTTAACTTAGATGATCGATCAAAACAATCGTCAGCAAAATGATGGGAACATGAAACACCACTTTTGGGAATAAATTCAGGTTTTTTCACGAAATTGTCCATCGTGTTCTTCTGATTTCATCTTTAGGGAAGCTACAGCAAAGATATACTATACTGTCTTAACATCACGAAATCGAAATGATAGTATTATTTACACGTTGTAGAACAATGGTTAATTATGTATCTATTAGGTAAATTTTTCCCATAAAAATGTTATTTTCACGTTCACAATAATGCTGGGTATGTCTTCACAGAACCTATATCTATAATTTTAACCTAAACTACTTTGTGATTTGTGGATTTAACCTTGAAATGTCATTAAAATACAATTCTTGTTTATTTCTAATTATTTATCAAATTTAGTATTAAACACACCTACCTGTAAAATGTGCTCTCATACATGCTCGTCGGTTGTTGGTACTCTTGACCTGGCCTTTCTTCAAAACAATGTTGATCTAAACGGGATATGTTCGGCGAGATCGACCTCTACCGACTTCCGTCCATTCACACTCGCCTTATAAATTTGTTTCGTCAATCTTCCTTCATTCATCCTTTCTACGTGTCTAAACATCTAAGCATTCCTTTATCTATCTTTGTAATTACATCTTATTTTACAACACAGCGATCTCTCATCTCACTGTTCTTTACTTTATCCAACCGAGTCACTCCGCCTATACTTCTCAGACTACTCATCTTCGCAGCATTAATTCTTTTTTCATGCTTCTTCTGCCAAACCCAACACTCCTCTATGCACAGTCAGACGTGCCTTTTTTGACACTTTCTGGCTGTTCCTAAAGCAATACAGTGCCCCATTCATTTGTTTTCCTGCAAACACCCTTCCCTCAATGTCACTATCATACTTTTCATCTTTCTTAAACGAACCCAAGTATACAAACTCATTTACTTGTTCCACTCTTTCTCACTTAAACAGAACTTCACAGCTTGTCATGCTTTCTTCTTCTTCAAAAACCATTACTTTCGTTTTGCTTACATTTATTTTCATCCCTTTGATTTTCAGGGCATCATGCATAACATTAACCATCGCCTGGAACTCGTCTTCAGACGACGCTAATGTGACTTGATCATCGGCGTAAAGAAGGCATTTGACGATCAAATCATTCATTTTCAATCCGTACGCACTTTCTTTTAAATCTTTTAAACAATCGTCTATGTATAAGTTAAACAGCCATGCACGGTTTCTCTGAGGATTTCCATGTTGTTCAGGTGTTTCCTCAGGCCGCAGTGTCCAGTCAACAGACCTACAATGCGTGCCTTTGTTCTGTTCAGATTCAGAAGGTCAGCCGTCAGAGTTGGGCTTGGGTGCCGCCCTATCATGACTTTGCCGTGTATCACGAGACCCTACTTCCCATTTAAAAATTTGAGGGTTATAACTGTCTCGATGGGGGTTCACAGTGGGGATACAAATTTTTTGTTGCAGGATGTCATTTCATAATATAAAATTGACAAGTTTCAGGATTTTTTATAAATACGCACAATAATTAAAATAATAAATTTATTCCATTTGGCTGTTTCTCGCTGTAGATTTTGGGCTTTTGAAAATTTGTATTTTTCAATAATTGTTTTATCTAACTTATGATTCATTAAATCGGTTGCAGTTAATGCTAAAATTGATAGAAAAAAATACTTAATAACAAGCAGTGATAAGCGTGAATAGTGTATAAAATATTACCACTGCCAGAGGCGCATCGTTTTGAGTTTTTTTATTCTTGTAATGTCCGTGGTAGTCGTTAATAAATAGGGTTCGAGTTTCTAAACTGTATTTATTCAAAAACAAAATTCGATTTTTACAAAGTAAATGTCACATTTACAAATGCTACAAAAAACCAATACCTGGCCTAATGCTTTTAGCTCCGACGGGCAAGCGACATGAAAGACGTTGTATTGAAATATTTCTTTTCGTCGTAGAATCTAAACAAACAACAGTCGAACAGTAATTATGATTCCAGTTTATTAACTATTAAGTACGTATATATTATTTCAAATTTATTTTTAAATAACAATATTTACGTTAACGGTATTTCGTAAAATTGAGACAGGTGTTTATTTCTTAAACTCAACACGTGAAAGAAAAAAAATAAGGAAAGGATCTGGAGAAATCTTAACGCGAAAACTCAGCAGTAGAAATCCTCAACAGAACTCTCAATTGCCTTTACGAGGAATTGGTCGGTCTTTCATACTAATTAAAGTTCTATAAAAACGTTAGAAAAACTGTTTGGCTATTAATATAGGCGTGGCGAAATGAACCCACATGCACACCATCGAAACAGATCTGGCCTAAACTAGATCTACGTCGAACTAAGGATGTTTTAACTCTATCCAGTGAGTTCATTGGAAATGCGATCGCGGCCATAACAGGACACTGGGCAGGTGGATGGGAATCGCAGAGCTACGACACGAGTTCTATAGAAGCTGTCACGATGAGGAAGAGTGAGGAAGAGTACACAGTGGTACATCTTCTCTGCTACTGCCCTGCCCTAGGCAGAAAATGGCTTTATATACTAGGGCAACCGAACTTTGATGATTTAACTGATCTCAGCTCAGTTTAGCATCAAGGACCTTACACTTTTTTTTTAAAGATCTAGCTGGTTCTTACGGTAGAGTAGGACGGCAATCACGGTATCATAGCAGGCCAAAAGGCCTAAGTGGGTTCCCTCCGAACCGCCGTTTTAACCTAACCTAACATAACATAGGCGTGCGTTTTTAAAAGATAATCCGTATTATCGTTACATTCTGTAAAATTATCTTTTTTAGTGAGGCATAAACGGGTGTCCAATCTTAAAGATCTTATATCCGTTATTATAATCTTGTACTTCGACTTGGTAAAATGTCCAAAAATGTGACAAATACTTTAAGAAATGGGGGTCCCCGGCCAACTAATCCTACTTACCCGACACCTTTATGAACACAATTATGGTCTTATAAGAACTAACGATGTCTCATCAAACAGATTTCAAGTAATAAAGGGCGTCAGACAGGGGTGCATTCTCTCGCCCTTATTGTTTAACATATTCACCGAACACATAATGCGTGACATTCTCGATAACTCGTGATGGCAACGCTGTAACATTATTGTGGAGTTACGGCCACGCTTGTAATCAGTGACGTGCTGTTTGTTTAAAATGAGAATATATCTATCGGGTAATATTTAGTTTTTTATGAGAATATATTTATGAATAGGTGATACTCAGCTTTTTATCAAATTGAAGTGTTGTAGCCTACTAAAGGGCAATCTGGCAGACTGCAATAACTATCGCATGATTGTATTGATACCCCATGCGTGTAACATTCTCCTTCAGATCATTAATAGCAGACTTAGACCGTATCTATTACCCCAGGTTGCAGAAGAACAAACTGGCTTTATGCCTGGTAAGGAAACAAGAGAAAAAATAGAAAACGTACGACTGTTAATTGAGAAAGCCCGAGAGTTTAACCTGTTTTGTCGATTATTCTAAGGCCTTCGACTTGGTAAAATGGCCAAAAATGTGGCAAATACTTAAAGAAATGGGGGTCCCTGGCCACCTAATCCTACTTATCCGACATCTTTATGAACACAATTATGGTCTTATAAGAACTAACGATGTCGCATCAAACATATTTCAAGTAATGAAGGGCGTCAGACAGGGGTGCATTCTCTCGCCCTTATTGTTTAACATATTCACCGAACACATAATGCGTGACATTCTCGATAACTGGCAAGGTGGTGTATCTGTGGGGGGAAGTAAAGTGAACAATCTGAGATATGTCGACGACACACTAATTATAACATCTAGTGTAGAAGAAATGGAATTTATTATGCACTGTCCTCATAAAAAAAGTGCAGAATATGGATTGAAATTAAATCCCAATAAAATTACTGTCATGATTGTAGACCGACAAAATAACAACCAACCACACATAAAAAACAGCTGGATTTGCGGTGGTTAATAAATACTTGTATCTAGTGTCTCTAATTGACAACAGCGGTGCATGCGAAGGTGAAATAAAAAGAAGAGTTTCACTGGCTCGAACAGCCGTAGCTAAGTTAAGCAAGATCTGGAGAGATACAGCCATCACCAAAAACACCAAATTAAGATTTTTAAATTCACTTGTGTTCCCTATTGCCACTTATGGAGCAGAAACCTGGACACTCAAGAAAAGCGATACCAGGCGGATAGATGCCTTCAAAATGTGGGCATACAGACGGCTACTACGAATACGAATATCTAAGAAAATTTAATTATATATCATTTTAGGTAGTTTGTTGAAGATAGATATTTGGTTTTCTCAATTATCCAAATATAGTATAGCTATATCCAAATTGAGTGGCGCCCTATTGAATTTAAATTTTCAATCTTAGAGCCAAAAAAACAATTCGAACTCACTTATCTGTTCTCCGGCGAACAGCTGCCGTCAGCACATTGTGTTCTATTTTTTATTTCATCTTATGAACATAATAAAGTAGGCCACATAACTAAAGATCTAATCGGCCAAGGCCTACATGAAACTGTAAATATGGCCCAGAATAGAGAGGAGTGGCACAATACTATAAGTGCTGCTACGGGAACATCATAGTCACTAAGGCCTTTTCAGGGAAATGGACCAGAGAGAGAGACTTGGAAAATGTGTAAATTCAGTCTGTATAACGGGCCACCGCAGAGCTCGTACAACTGGAAAAAATATTTTAAAAGTAAAAAAAGATCGTTTATTTTTCTACATAACTTATCTGTCGGAGTAAGACTGCGTCCGTGGAAGCATGTCGCGAACACGCTACCATCGCATCGTCGTGAGGTTTACAGAAAACGTGACGCTAAAATGATTCTTTTGCATCGTGTGGAAAATAACTCTGTACGAGATACATTTGTTCCTTTCGAGATTACAAAAATGCCATAAAACTTAATAATTTATAAATAAAACCGATAAAATGTATCACTTGTTTGGAATAATATACCAATTAATGTGTAGATGTGCAAGACGTTAATTATTTTTGATAAGAAACGATGTAAAATCGATTCTGTATGAATAATGTTCCGAGTTTTTATTTATTTCGCTGTTCTGATTGCAATTTATTTCCACGATTTATTTAAACGACAACTAACCGTCTCACCAACTTTCGTGGCATTTTATAAATAGTTAAAGACTGGATTTTCGTTTGCGTCAATAATGTTTCAAATTATACATACATACATAAAGTCACGCCTTTTTCCCGTAGGGGTAGACAGAGACCACTTTATTCCACTTGCTACGGTTCTTACACACATCTTTTGCTTCCTCTAGTTTCATCAGTGCTCTCATACATGCTCGTCGGTTGTTGGTACCTACTCTTGACCTGGCCTTTCTTCAAAACAATGTTGATCTGATCGAGATATGTTTTCCGTGGTCGACCTCTACCGACTTCCGTCCATTCACACTTGCCTTATTAAATTGGTTTCGTCAATCTTCCTTTATTCATCCTTTCTACGGTTCCAAACCATCCAAACCATTGCTATTAATTATGTTTGCACGAGGAAGATAAAGATTTTTTTTTTAAAATCGGGGAATAAATATTTGCACAAAATATTAATTTACTTGTCAAAAAACCTAAATTTCAACGTTTTTTGTCGAATAAAAACACAAAAAGTGAAAAATCCGATAAATGTTTGTCCGCACACTGGTCGATTGGCATTCGAAGTGGACGTGTCTCGAAGTCGAAGCAGAATGTACGTCACATACGAATTAATCGTACAGGCACCGTACACTAGTCTTGGGGAGAATAGAGTACTTTTGAGAATCGGATACTCGGTATTCGAATACTTTCGAGAATCGAGTACTCGTCCGAGTACAAGTATTCGAATACCAACAAGAACATTTCGTAGGTACTATTCATACATTTTGAATGAAATATTATGATAATGATAATATAAATTGTTATCAATTATAATCATTTATAATTTAAATATCAAAATATATCACGAATCATCAGACACCTTTTTTAAAGTTTTACGTTTTACTAATTACTTTGCTAAAATATCTTATACATACATATACATAATTGAGAATAAAAAGATCATAAACTCTTCGAAATACCATAATGAACAATATCACAAATTGATCAGAAATATTTATAAATATGTATTCCTAATCTAAAATATTAATATTACTAATCTGGCTTTACCAGATAAATCCACCAAAAAATGGCCGATTTGTACTAAATCGCGATCAGTCGATTTAATCGCGCTTTTGAGCATGGTGAAACGTTTCAATATGTTAATCGTGATTAGAGGCTGCATTTAAGAGCTAAATCGGGATTAAAACTGTTGGTGAAACTGGGCCTAAGTGTTCGAACAAACCCGACTTTGTTTTATATAGATGAATTACCAAACCTTGCTTAAACTTTATTAATTAAAGGGGAAAAAATAATATTCATATCTTAACGAGTGTTTTGTTACGAATCGTGACCAACCAAAGCCGTACATGTTCAGTGAATCATCCATTCTACGAATGATCGATGATTGCGAATGCGCCAAAATTGTGAAGAAGCTTCGCCAACGTGTTTTTCTAGAAATTTGGGGAATGTTCCATGGTAATATATAAGAACGCGTATCGTCCCGCGAAGGGAAGTTAGTTGATAAAGAGTTGATTGATGAATAGTTAGTTGAAAATAAACAGATAGTTAGTTGAAGATAATTAGTGAATTGGTTAGTGAATAGTACTTTTTGGAAGTGAGATTTAATTAGGTTATTATCAGTAACCAATATGTTAGTCCTGAGAGTTGTATTTTGTGGGTAATGAATAAAAACTGTTGTTGTTAAGTATGTACCACTTATTAAACAACCCATGGGCCTAATAGTATATTTTTATATTTATTTTACGGCTTGCATTTCAAAAATTAAAATTGCTTTTGGTCCATTCTAAAAACCTATTTAATTTACTATCATTATTTCGTTGCGAATCACCCTGTATATTATTAAGTAAATAAAAATCGATTTGCTTTAGTAAATTTTGTGTATTCTGCAATTGATGGGAATTGTTGTCAATTTTACAGTAGAACTCGAAATCTGTTTTAATACCATTAAATAATATGATACAACATCCATCTACTCAGACATGCCTCAGTCGATCCAGAGATCTAGGCAATCGTCTCGATGCTTATTCAAGTAATTAAAAACGCTTTCGTGATTGCTAAACATTTTACGGTTGCCTTTTCGTGTTGAAGGTAACGAATATTTACACACTTCTATTATTAGGTTGTACGAAATTTGGAAAAAAAGTGTGGCGATCCTTAAATAGTTCGTGTCCGTTAATTTGGTACAAGGGTGGATGGCAATCAAACTGATTAGCTGGTAAATCCAATCGAAAAACATCTTGCGAAACTTAATCATAAAACTGAAACAGAAGTGCGTCTGTAACTACATCCGAAATATTTACAAAATGTTACGATATGGTGTTTAGGTGTCCTTGACTTCAAATCACCGACTTTTTGGATTTTTTGTCTGTCTGTTTGCTTGTTTGTTAGTTCGAGCATCGCACAAAAACCACTGGACCGATTTTGATTAATGTTTTGTGTTTAAAAACGAGGATGGTCTAAAAGATATAAGACATCGTTTCTTTAAATTTATTTATTATATATATATATATATATATATATATATATATATATATTATATATTATTTTTCTACATTGTCTCCTTGTATGAATGAATGAATAGGAGTTCTTTCAGCGATGATTCCATCGTTTGAACCCGTCCAAATGATATTCAGCGTCTTTCTCGGCAAAAGAAAGTAGTTAGGGGTTGGTGGAGCTAAAGGGGTTGCAACTGGAACTTTCAAATTCATATCAAAATATATCCTCATCGAAATCAAAATGGACCTGTGTTAGCGCATTTTTATACTCGTTTTCCTTTACAAGATATCCGGGGTAGCTGCTATTAAAAAAAATACCCGGTATATCTTCTAGAGAATGTCATATTTTTAGGTTAACTAAACTACTTACTTACATGTGTAAACTACGTTTCTGAAATGTATTTGATTCAGATTTATATATGAAGCACCTTCTGATCATTTTTTATTACTTTCATACAAAAAACGATAAATCACTAATAACAAATCCTAAGCATGTAAATGCATGTTAATCCGCGATCGCGGCTAGACGGAGAGAGATACACTCTTATGCAGCTTTCTCTTTTTATTCTTTTATCGATCTTCACGCCTTTTCATGATCTATTCTTGTACGTTTTTTTCTATACACCCTTGTTATGCCGAAAAAGTCAACTTTTATTTTGAGGGGCACACTTTTTAGCGCTAATATCATAAACGTCAGATTCACTCCCTCTCTACTGAAGATACCTCTTAAATTTTTTCAAATGGCGTTAGATATCAAGTCATACCTCATTTAAAAGGTCTGGTAAATTTCTATTCGATCATATTGTTTTGCCTTTCATACCAGCCTTCCATAGTTATTTAATCGTTGTCTAAAATTGGATCTCTTTAAACTTTTTATATGCCCCCGTATTAGTCGACAATTTAAAAAGTCGTAGTAACAGTGAAAAAAACAAAAACAATAATGACAATTTAAAAAGTCATAGTAATAATTACACAATAAGAGGATTCAGTTTTGTGGGGCATATGGAAAGTTTCGGCATTTCATTCTAATATGTCGCATTTCTGAAATATTAAGGGTGGGACCTTTTTTAATGAACACAGTGTATATAGTTTCAAAAGGAAGAGATTCAGTTACAATACATCGCTTCTTATGTTTCGATACTACAAGTTAACCAGTTATTTATAAAAACAATAATACAAGTTGCGAGATACGATAAAAAGGATATTTCACCTTCGGCAAATAGAAGTAAGATAATGAACTTTAAATCTAGAAATGTATGGTAATTGTAATAGAAAATAGAAAACTTGTTCGTGCATAACCCGCAGCGGTTTTGCGAAAGAACGGAATTAACATTCCATTTTAGAGTCGTCCCTTCATTTACTAAACCGTTTTTGTAACGCTTTGTCTATTTTCGTACGCGTCTATGCGTTGGTCGAATATTATATTCTCGCGATTTCTTTTTCTTCCTTTTTATTTAAAAAATATTCCGAGCATCGTTCGTATGTAAGCAAACTTCGTGGTTGTAATAGGAAATAATGCCAAAAACATTTAATATAAATATCGTATACTCCTCCATAATTACAATTAAAATTACTTCTTACTCTAAATACTGGGTGAAACAGAAAGAATTCCCCGATTTGGAAAGCTCATAAAAAATGAACTAATTAAGATCTAAAAAAAACTTTATTCGTTAATAAGCTTACATAATGCCATTTTATATCAATGGGTTTTAAAAATTACAGCACGTAAGTGTTCGCCTTCTTTTTAATGCCGATCCTGTTTCTGGAAAGTTTGACACCCATTTATCAATTGTCTTTTTATCGGGAACCGTATCATGTCGCTCGAGCTCGGAGTGAATGCGAAAGGCACGCTGAGTCATTATCGGCGACCCGCCATTTCGAATAAACTCGCCCGGTGCTGTCCTGACCAAATCATTGCTTACACTAAATAACAAAACATGGCATGGATGCACACGTCGAATGACATCTCCTACTACGCTACCACCACCGTAGCCGTAGCTAAAAATCGACAAGCGTAAGGAGTAACTTGAACACCAGATGCGCCAAGAGACAATCGCGGCATCGATCCTTTTTCTACATTTTGTCGGGCAGCTTGCGTCTCTCTTTCGGTCGCGCATTTCCAAGTGACTCCTTACGCTTGTCGAGTTATAGACGGTTTTCAAATCGGGGAGTTCTTTCTGCCCCACTCTGTATTTAGTAAGTAAATATTTATATTATGTATCAGTAGTAATCCGTTTGGACTGTATAATAAAAAACCTTAGCTGCAAAATTTCTTATTGAAAGATCTCACTCTTGTCTTGGTATTAAATACATAAATACATCATACTTGTTCTGTTTTCATAAATTCACATTGATAAATTCATTCGGAGAGTCTTAAAAATCTTCTTAAAGAATAAAGAACTCTTTTAATTAAAAACATCCCTCGTTATCCCGATAAAGGATAAATTATTTCCCTTGTGTGCTATTCTTATAAAATGATGCCACTTTTAAATGTCTTTGTATTGAATATACATCAAACTTTTTCTTTTTTTATAAATTACCATTAATAAATTCATTCTGAGATTCTTACAAATCTTCTTAAGGAATAAAGTACTCCCTTAGTTAAAAACAACCTTTGTTATCCTGATAAAGGATAAATTATTTCTCTTGTGTGCTATTATTATTGAAGATGCCACTCTTAATGTATTGGTATTAAATATTCATCATATTACTTGTTCTGCTATCATAAATTCACATTGAAAAATTCAATCGAGTGTCTTACAAGCCATCTTAAGGAACGAAAAACTCTCTCACTTTAAACAACCCCCGGTATCCCGATGTGTGCCAATCTTATTGAAAAATGCCACTCTTTAATATATTGGTATTAAAAATACATCATACTATTTGATCTTTTATTATAAATTTACATTGAAAAATTCATTCTGAAAATGTCTTACAAGTCTTCTTAGAGAAAGATGAACTCTCTTAAAAATAACCCTAGTTATCCTGGTAGGGGATAAATTATTTCCCTTGTGTGCCACCCAAACATTAAAATACGCGTAAAACTAAAATAATACTGTGTCCTGTGAGAGGTCGCAGAATCAATAACAAAAGGTGAGTGGCAATTTTTCAAAAACAAAACATCTCTTGTCATTGCGTAAAGCTTTTATTTTTAACAAACTCAAATCTGCAGTTCACTATTTCAATATAGCACAAATATTTCACGATAACAAAACTGTAGTAAAAGTGACGTTTTCTCAAAAATAAAACAATTTTTATGCCCGTTTGTATCATTGTGTATCATTTTATTATCCTTATCCTTGGCAATGGACGTGGAAAATGGGCGTTTTCGGTAGCTGTGCCAACGGGATGACGTCGACGTCGTCACTGTTTTTCGCCGTCCCGGCGTCCCTTTATCGATTTTTGCGCGCGTATGCCATGATATCATTGCGCCTTGTGCTTCATTCCGCATGAATGAATGATTTCAATTTTTTATAATGAACCCCGACGACAATGACTGCATAAAAATACCGTGGAAGTAACATTTCTGTCCAGCCTTCCATTTCAATCAGAACAGTAGGAAAAACATAGCAGTGGACCATTTTAAAACGAAACTCAAGGGACGCAACTGGTCTATAATGAAGTAATTTTCTAATTGAATCATCCAAAACTTCCGACAAGTATACACTTACAGCTTCATTCTCCACATATGTTGTTACACATTATCAACAGTTTTCACTTCTTCGATCAATGATTTCCGATTATCAATGAGACGAAATGAGAACTAGATGATGTTACAACACACCTCTCGTTCGTAATTGTCTATCACGCAATTTTTAAAACTCATTAGCCAACAGTGACGTACTTGACGGGTCTAACCTTTCATTAAAAGAATATTTATTCATAATTCAATAAATTTTTGCTGTATCGACGTAAGGAAAATGACACAAGGTCATCCCTTATCACCCGCTCCTTCAGTGAGTGAAAGTGAATTTATTATCAGTAGTAATATCGCTAGGGCAGTGATAATACACGAGATAATTTTATGACAATCGAAAGCTCGTTCCTCGGTAACAGCCCGAAGCCGAAGGCTGATACTGAATGCAATTGTCAGTGTAATGTTGACATTGGATTAAATTGTTTCATATGACACAAAATTACAAAATTTGAATGGTTGTTAGAACTGTCAAAACATTTTGATAGTAATTGTAAAGGAGTATTTGCTAATATCCTAAAATTCATGTTTTCATGTTTTGTTTCAACCACAATGGCATTGAACAATAAAAGATGTATTCACACTAAAAGAAAAAATATATAAAAATCAAAATGAAATTTTATCAAACGTAAACAAAGCAGATTTAATGAACTAAGAGTTCATATATTCCACAATATTGTACAAACCGTTGGCCAAATCTGAGTTCAACGTGCGTAAAGTTTGTACGAAAGTAGATTAGGTTGAGTATCGTGCGAGTGGGGCGTAGTAACGTCACCACTCCACTGCAACCCTTGATAGGTCTTTTGTGACTCTCACCTAGAAGTTACAGTTTACCGCACAATGCAGTTCATGGTTGTATGAGGTAAAATTTTCTTGAAATCGGTAGGTTGCAAGTTGGTAAAACCTAATATGTTAAACCTTATTCTTTTAAGCAGCGGTATGAACATAGAGTATGTGTTCAGCAGTTTCGTTTTCCACGCAGCAAAACCGACAGTCCGTTTGTTGATTCAGATCTATCCTTTCGAGGTGGTATCTTAGACATACCAGGAACTGCTTAATTGTGTTTCTCAAGGGTTTAGGTAAAAATGCCTTCGAATATGTTAACCCTGGTAGATCAGTGTGTGATTTTTTTTCTCTCCGCTCAGTCCGAAATAATGATTTTAAAAGTACTTGTGGTGACTACAAAGAATGTTTCTGGTCCTGTGAACGCAGATTCGACTTCCTGTTTTGCGAGGATGTCGGCTTTCTCGTTGCCCTACACCCACTCTGGTGCTCAGGGAGGTTGATTAATTTTTCCCTTTATATATGCAACACGGTTAGTTTTCATCGTTACTCCTCGTTCACGGGTATAGAGGTGGAACTGGCACCGCAATAGCCACTATATTTACATTGCTTTGGTAGGTAAAATTATCTCTGTATAAATTTTTTCAACTAGTAGAATGATGTATGTCCCCCTTTTTCCCAAAAAAGGAGAATTTTTTTGTAGTAAAGTAAAGAAAAACGATGTAACTGCAGTCGCAGTGTACAAAAACACTTGACCTTATTAATTTGATTGGGCAAGCGAGAGATTTCTTTAAAAAATCTGGCTACACACCTTGTGGTCTTCTTTGATTTTCGGATGATTTCAACGACGGTCTTAGGCCAGGAAATGACAGGACATTATATTGTTATTTTTTCTTCTGGGGTTGGTATCAGTTCTGGTTCCCCGAAGTGAAGGGTTCCGTGGAGAAGTCACTAGGTGTCCGCGAAATTTTTTATGTTTGTCATTTATCTTCGGAAGTCAACCCGCGATGCTAACCGTCCTGGATTACGATGAGCATTATTTATAGATCTTCAGAATTCGTCCACATTAAAAAGTTTGAGTTTTGGGTTGGTGTTAGTAGTGAATATCCTGAAGTAGCCAAAAGCTCTATCTAAACTTTGCTTTTTTTGTCACAACGTGTTATTGCGAAGGGGATTTTTATTTTACACTTGTACAAAAAACAAATTCAAATCGAGATCGAAATTTTAAAAATAGTAGGTGAGACACAGCATCCTTGCTCACTACAAATCCTTCTGTGAGGCGGTTACCAATTTTTATTCTGGGTGGAGAATTTCTGTAAAGCTCCTTAAGGGTTGCAATATATGTATGATTGATGTTGGATTGCCCCAATACTTTCCATAGTCGTGTAACTGGAACGGTGTTATATATACTTTCTGAAGATCCACAAACGTGACGTGCGTTTCTATGTTTCGGGCAATTCTTTTTTTTATAATTTATAATGTGTAGTTGTTTATCCATGCAGCAGTGTCCTGTGAGGAGCATCGAGCATTTTCATTTCTCATTATCGATCAAGCAGGAATCTTCTTGATAAAAGATTGAATGAGGTAGTCAGCGGCGCAACTTAGGTTTCTACCCCAATAGTCTATCTGGGGTTGGAAAATAGGAAGAAACCTCATGGGTCAAATATACCAAAGTAGCTTGATAATTTCAAGCGCTTTCGCATCGGCTCAAACTGAGAAGAAATACATTTTTTGAAAAATTCGTGTCGCATTCTACGCCGCTGATAAAACCACTTTCATTGACGAGAGAGATATCGAATCAAGTTCTATGTGGATGTGTTCGAATTATTTTTTTTGTCGATGGTGCATTGCACTTGAAAAACATTGTGGACATTTCGAGGTGTGTCTCATTAAATTGCTTCCGTTACGAGAAAAACAATCCTGTTAATTTAACTATTAAAACAGCGACTTCTATAAATATGTAATTAAATTAGTCTATGATTTATTTGTATAATGAGCATAAACATTCCTACGATTTTTGTTGTGTTAACTCTTGGAGCAGGCTTCGCACATTTCCTCTGATAACCAGTCTAATGTTCCAACATTTGCATTTTACGAGTGGGTACCCACATATTGGCTTACAATTACCAACTTGTCACAAAGAATCATGCGTCAGTTCCTTTGACGCGAGACAAAAAACCGACATGTGTTGCAGACTAAGTCGGTGGCATAGCGACGCATCGCATACGTGTGCGAAGCAAATGTTATTATAAAGTTAAATGCGCTTGGTCATAACGGCGCACTGACCCTCGTCTCGCACCTAGCCACTAAATTCTTATCACTTGTATATTTTCGTGTTTCTTATTGACTCAATTGACAGTTCGTCCTTTTCTATTTGTTCTCATTGCACTTAACGTTTTATTTAGTCGACGTTGACTATGACATCCAATCGTAGGGTTGTTCGTTGAATTTATTTATTTCGTATTGGCTCAATATTCAATCTCATTCGTTGTTGTGGCACGCGTGTTGTGTCCACGTGAAGTGAAATATTATTTTCGTGTTCAAGTGTTGTATTTGATTTTTAATTTTTAAAATATGATGGCTTTTCGGAGAACTTTTGAAAGTGATAAAGATTATGTAGTCTCGGAGATTATGTACCTAATAAAATTATAATTTATATCGACTTTTAACTTTAACTTTTATTATTTACATAGCTAGATCTCAATAGTTTCTGCAAAGTAAAATAACATCCGTTTCGAGCAGAAATTCTTGTTCTAATATCTAGCTTCACTTCATTACAATTTTAACTAAGTTCTGTTAACTTTTGGTTTCTTAGAAATAATCTTGAAGCAGGTAATAATTTAAGAGTTACAATTTCCACCAACATTGGACGTGTCGTATGTCACTCTTGAAAGTACTCTTCCATATTTCCGTCATCAGAGATCACCTGGTGATTTACTCGCCTACGTCTCACACATATGGCAGCTATCTATTGAAAAATATGGTGAAACTTTACCCTCAGATGTGTTTCCTGATAGCTAGTTTTTTCTCAAACAGGTAGTTGATTGTGGTAGTTGATGGAGTTTCATCTGACTACTAATAAATGCTGGTGTTCCGCAGGGATCGATTCTAGCTCCAGCACTATTTCTACTTTACATCAACGACTTGTTGGAAACAACTTTATGTCCAGTACACAGCTTCGCAGGTGATAGTACCCTCCATACCGCTTTCTCTTCCAGGGCTCTTATATCTGCCCGTGAAACCAGAAATGAACGGGGAAGAAATATCAACAACATAAATATGGACTTGGCAACAATTCTCGAATGGAGATCCAATAACTTGGTAGAATTCAATGCAAATAAAACACAAGCATGTCTTTTCTCTAAAAAAGCTGATCTCACTGTGCCCAACATAATATTGTCAGGAGTAACCATACCATTGAAGTCATCCATCTCGATGCTTGGTATTACTATCAGCAATAGCCTTTTTTGGGAAAATCACGTGAGGTCATTGCCAAATGTGCATTTCAAAAACTTGGCTTTCTGTTTCGTGTTTCTGTTCCGACCTCTCCTGGAATACTGTTCCTATATTTGGAGTGCAGCACCTAAACATATCCTATAACTATTGGATTTCGTCCAAAAGAGGTAATTCGTCTGGCCATTGATGGCCTCGTTTACAAACTCGCGATTTGTCTTTATTTTATAGATATTTTCATGGGCGATGCTCTTCTGAAATATCAACAATCGGTCCTCCTTTAGCCGTTTCTTCGAGATTAACCTGTCTAGTTCAGACTTCACACCCCTTCGTGGTCACTTTGGAGACCTGCAGAACATCTCTTTCCAAAGACTCATTCATACAACCTCCAGAAATTTAAGAAGAACACCAATTCCTACCTTTTCCCTTGGTTCTCACGATGTTCTCTGACCATTACAGGATATCGCTTTTCATGAGAACCAGAACATAAAATATATATATATATATATATATATATATATGTATACAATCTTTCACCAATGATAATTCTTCTTCCAAATAACTGAAGTAACAGAGCAGTGTCAGAAGTAAAGAACTTATCAAACAACAACAATTTTTTGCTTGAACACACTGGATATACAGCTATTGGTTCAGATACCATCAATATAATTTTTATGATTCTAAAGAATAAGATTTCATTGTCCACTAGACAATTTTGAACACTATGGTGAAGTGTTATATCGTATAGCAATGTGGGGAACCACTTTTTACTTAAATCAATCGCTCACAACATCACCAATACCACCAGTGCGTGAATCTGCTTTGGTAAAAAATTGAAACCCTATCGACATCGAAGAAAAAAAAAATACCAGCGTGAGAAACCTATGTTTAATCTAGAAATGATTTTGCAAAAATCGATTCTCTATACAAAAGAAGATAATCGTTATAGTTATTTAAAAATTAATGAATAATTGGCAAGTCTGTTAGTCTAGCGGGAAACCGACGGTTTATTGATTTTTGACGTTTTATTTGGCAGCGCATCAAAGCGTTTCGTTTTAAGTCGACGGTATCGAACTTGCTGAAATAAGTCTCCGGTGGGAAGAGGCAACGCGAGAAGCAGTGGAATTGAATGTTGTAAATCGGGTATTAGGGGTGTCAGATCTTTCCCCTTTTTTTGGAACATTAGTCCATTGAAAAGTTACATTTGGGGTTGCGTTTTTTAGAGGACGCAATTTTATTTTTTTGATGTGTAGGGGGGGTCAGTGTAAAGCTAAAACCAAGTTTGTGGGGTCGCCACCCTTGTCCCACGGCCGCCATCTTGAAAATAGGGGTTGAAATTGATTTTACGATATATCTCTTAAACTATTTATTTGATAAAAAAAATTTATTAACATTGCAAATTAAATTCTCTACAACTTTGGTTCAGTAATTTTTTGTCGTAGAACTATAAATAAAAAAGTTATAAGCGAAAATCTTCAGAAATTCGAGAAAAATTTTTATATTTTTCGATATAACTTTTTTTTTATAATCATGATGATGAACCGCCGACATTAACACCGTTTCCTTCTCCAGTTCTCCCACTGGTATTTAATTCAGAAAGCCGATCAGATGCTGAGCCGCAGCCTGGTCCATCGAAACGACTGAGGACGGAGTAGTTCTAATTTAGAAAATCACCGTGGATTATGCCTATTGGGGATAACACGTAAAAAAAAACGCGCCTCTAGACTCTACCTCGTGGTTGGTGGGGAAAAGAGTCAATAATTAATTATTAATAATATTGCAAAATTTGTAATTAAAAAAGTTATAATAACAAAATAAAAAATAAAAACAATAACTGATGACATATTACATACACACGTATAATATAGGTATAGTTAAGAACATTGAAAAATAGTACTCACTTCGGAGCGCTGTAAAACCTTAGCTATTGACTTAATGAAAAAATGATGCAAATAAAAGTTGTTCCTCCAAAAACGATCTACAAAAATGGTCAGATATCATTTTTTCGTAAAATGATAAAAAAAAAAGTTATATCGAAAAATATAAATTTTTTTCTCGAATCTCTGAAGATTTTCGCTTATAACTTTTTATTTATAGTTCTACGACAAAAAATTACTGGACCAAAGTTGTAGAGAATTTAGTTTGCAACAAAAAATGTTAATAAATTTTTTTTATCAAATAAATAGTTTAAGAGATATATCGTAAAAACCATTTCAACCCCTATTTTCAAGATGGCGGCCGTGGGACAAGGGTGGCGACCCCACAAACTTGGTTTTAGCTTTACACTGACCCCCCCTACACATCAAAAAAATAAAATTGCGTCCTCTAAAAAACGCAAGGTAAGGCCTAAAAAATGTAACATTTCAATGGACTACATGTTCTTTTTCTGGTCGGGCTAATAGTCATAAAAAGTTTCACCTGCATGCATTCTTACATTTAAAAATCCAGGATTACTATTTTTTTTCTCCTAATTTAATGGCGCTGGCAGAGCCAAAAGGCCAGATGTTTTGCATTGTTGTTTTATCACTTACAAGTAGGTAATATTCACATATATATTAAATCAATAAAATTATTATACATGATTAATATTTTTTTTTTTTATATTTTTTCATGTTAGACTTACAAGCTTCAATTGATAAGTAGCACCGCTACTCACAAGGGTATGTTAGTACTTTTTACATAGTAATATATAATATTATAAATTCTGTTATCCTGCAGAGTCGGTAGGTTTTCGAGATTTATAGGGAATTTTACATCATTGGATTACTATTTAAAACGTTCATTTTTTAGTAAGTAAAGTAAATATTAACGTAAAGTTGTCTCCAGCTCTTTTAACCTTCAACGACAAGTATAGTTATAATTTGAATTATGAATCAATAAACATCCTTAAATTAAATGTACAGCAATGACGTAATATATTTTTTTAACAACTTTACCAATTGAAACAACATTTGGTTTAAATAATTGAAAATTTTAAATGTGACAATGAAAAGGGTAAAGAGTCATTGATCACTAGATTTACTAGTGAATAAATGACATGAGCAGGTGGATATCCAGCGATTATCACCTGTATAATTGTATATATTTAAATTAGTTTACATAATTTTTTAAGTCTTTTGTTAATAATTACTGGTTCCAGAAGTTGTACCATAAGCGGGTTGAGATCCATAAAATGGGCGGAAATTGAAAAAAAAAAAAGTTGCCTAATTTGTTGCTAATTATTTGACAAAAAAACGATTTTGTTGCTCGAACAGATCCCGAAAAATCGCCACGTTATGCAGGCAAAGACAACAAATATCAAATGATCTGAAAAATCGGAATGCTGCTAATTTGTTGCTGAAAAACTAAAAACTAAAATAAATGGATTTTTTTTAATTTACACCGAATATGCTAACTTAAAATCGCGATTTCTACCTAATAAATAAACTATTTAATTTTGTTGCTCATCGCAGCAAAGATTTTTAAGGTCCCTAGAGTCAGCAACAAAATAGAAAACTGGAGCAAGAATAACACATGTTAACATTAAAATAATATATTGCACTCTTTTATTAGGTGTTTTTATATGATTATTTTTTTCACTTGTCAAAATGTGACGTTTTTGGCAATTTAACTAATAATGGCGAGTTATTCTAGCCAATCATTCGGTTTTATACTGATAAAACTGCCTGATCCTTGATAAAACATTGTTTACCTTCGAACTGTCAAAAGGTTTACCGCGTCGATTCTATTAAACTGGCTTATACAAGGTTAAAATATATTTTTACCCATTCAAAAGTTTATTTGAAAATGAGTGCGAACCGATTTGGCCAAGAAAATATTGAAAAATTAATGCAGAATTTCACTCCACTAAACACTGTGAAGACAAAAAAATCCGTATGGAATCAGTTTGAACAGTTTTGCAATTTCAGAAACTACAAACTTGAAAGTGATACGACTATTAAAGAAATTGCAGAAATTCTTAAAGACTGGGGAGCGATTATAAAGAAATCTAATGACGAAGACTACAAAGAATATTCGCTGAAAATTTTTTGGAATGTTACTGCCTTCTTTTCTCCTCATGTTAATGAAATACTAATGAATTAAATTGTTCTTCCTTTGATTTGTTCAATAAATAATCTCTCCAAATACAACTTGTTTTTTAAATTTTCATTTTCAAAACACTCGAAACTTTTTTATTTTGGGGCAAAAGCATTCAAACCAACCGAATTAGATAAAACCACGAGTCCGTGAGTCCGTAGGACGAGTGATTTTATTAATAGGTTTGTTTTCATACTTTTACCAAATAAAAAAGTTTTCGTGGAGTTATCGATAAAATTTGAAGGGCTCGTGGTAATACCTTTGAAAAAATTCGCAATTTCGAAGTTCTTCACACGATCATTTTTCGGGCTAATCTTAAGATTGATTAAAAATTTTATCAAAATCGGTCTAGCCGTTATATTTAATTGTTAACGTGTCATTCTTGCGCAGCGGCCATGTTAATTTATTCTGTATCGTTCTAATTTTAGTATAAAAAAAAGCACAAAAAACCATAAATTATAATAATAATTCTCATTATTGTTAAATTCGATAAATCGATTAAATAAGTTAGATTCAAGTTTCGGGGTTGCTACCAAACTTCACACGATCATTTTTCGGGCTAATCTAAAGATCGGCTGAAAATTTCATCAAAATCGGTCCAGTCGTTGGCTATAGAGAAGAAATTGAAAAAGCAGGGACGGATTAGAAAAGACCCGAGTATCCAATCCCTGTAGGGGGTCAGTTTTTTTATTCAAAATACAAATTTAAACTGTGCATACTGAAAGTTAAGGACTACTTTACGGAAACGAAAGACATAATTGCTAATGTTGCTAATTTATATCGAAAAGTCTTTCCGTTACGTACAGAAATAAAATAACATTATTATTATTTTCGTTATGTAAGACACAAAAACGTTTTGTTATCTTGAGGATTTTATTTTTCTCGTTTCGCGTATTATAATAACAAGTTTGATAATCCGCAGCTACTTTCTCTCTGCCAATATGGGTATTCGTTTTATTGTCACCGGTAATTATGATTCAAGTATTGGATAAAACGGCTCCGAAGGGGGAGGAGCAGTATCATCTGGTCGGGTAACTGGAGATAAATTACTAATAAAAGGCACACTTGAAGCGTCTCAACTCTACCTTCTACAAAAGCGCACTTTGAGTGCTGATTGAAACGGAATATAATTTGTAGGTGTTTATTTATCACCTTAACCATTAGTAACATTCGATACGCAGATGATACCGTGCTCCTACCTAAATCATTGACAAAAGTACAATGTAGGTTAGATAGCATAAACAGAAAAAGTAATAGATGGGGACTGAAAATCAATGTCAAAAAAACTAAATTTATAGTTGTTAGCAAAATGGTTGTTGGCCCGGAAAGAATAACACTTGATGGCGAGAATATAGAAAGAGTTCAACACTTTAAATATCTTGATAGCTGGATCAATCAGACGATGGATCCAGACGAAGAAATCAAGGCTAGAATAGAAATAGCTAGAAGAGCGTTTCTGAAACTTAAGCCGCTACTCTGTGCCAAGCGAATTAACATTTATCTGCGGAAAAGGTTTACCAAGTGGTCTATTCTGTTGTACTCTTGCGAAACATGAACGCTTCACCAAAAAATTATTGACCGCATCAGTGCATTCGAGGTGTGGCTGTACAGAATGCTTAAAATTCCGCGGAACTACCAACGAGAATGTAATCATCAGAATAGGACACGATAGAGAGTTCTTAACTACCATCAAACGCCGCAAACTGGAATACTTGGGACATGCGATACGTGAACCACGTTATAATTTGCTTCGGCTTATTCTGAATGGCAAGATCGAGAGAAAAAAATTGATAGGCCTCAAAAAGCTATCCTGGCATAGAAATCTCAGACAATGGACATGGCTAACTGATGAGGAACTTCTCCACGAAGCTCAAGATAAAGATCGATACAAAGAAGTAGTCAATATGGAAGCCGTCAACGCTTGATAAACCAAGACACTGTAAGAATTTATCACCTATTTATATCGTATCTCTCCTCCTGTATGGTCGCGTTTATATTCATTACACGTTGTGATGTATGTGTTCGTCTTCAAAGAGTCTCTAATGAACCCATACGAACTCGCACTAAAATGTTACAATGAATTTCGAAAGACTATAACTATAGGTCGTTGCACCTGTTAATGATTTACTTCTAAAGCACTAAAAAAGAAAGTAAATTCGTGGCTTCCTTTTTTATCAATCAAGTTTAAAAAAAAATGTTAAATGCGTCAAGATAATCATTATGAGCACCATAAATTTCATTCCGTCAATATACCGGATGTGTCAGAAGTATCTGGTCAAAACGTGTCATCTAGTAGACAGAGTGGATACGAGAACAGTTTGAAAAGTCAGTGACTTATTGAATTTCCCACTACACAACTGCTATACCAACTTCTGGAATAATTTCTTACCTCATTCAAGCGTCTTAACATACGACTTATTGTGAAACGATTTTTTCCTAATAAATTGGCAACATAACTTTGACAATATACCTCATACAATAAAATTGAGGCCCGCGCTACCACTTGTTCAGTTAAATTCCTTGCTCGATTCATTTTTCTAATTTTTCGGGGTCAAAAATTTAACAGTCTACCACAAAAAACTTATTACTTTCAAAAAAGGAACAATTTATAAGCTTACTTATCGCAAGTAACAAATTCTTTAAAACTGCAAATCTAAACGAATTGTTTTGATAGCTTTCATTAACAACGAGACAAAATATGCATAGCCTACTATTCAAATACTCGATAAACTTCAAAAACGGCCAATATAAGTATTAAATTCATAGTCTTCGGGGACCCTAATTATGTTTGTGACATTCCCAATTATTTTAGCACCCATACAAAAGGGTTGGGAAGGGATGAAATATAAAAACCATTAAAAACGTCGATATTAGTGTCGAATTCATAGTTTTCGGGGTCGCTGAGTTTAATAGTAATATTCCCAAAGCAGGCAAGCTAACGTTCGGGCTGGGCTGGGCTGGGCTGGACAACGTCTGTCTGTTCCGCTATTATTAATAAATATTAACAATAAAAGTATCGTAAAAAATCGAATTTTTGGTGTCCAATCTCGAGGAATTATATAGGTATACTGTGTTTACAATTCATGCAGAGAGATGTTGATTTCGTAGATATTTCAAAAGGTGACTATGTGATGTATCATGTTGCATTAATTAAGAAGCACTCTGTATATTTTGTAAACTTCCTGTAACGGTCTTTATTTTTTCTTCTTCAATTCGTTCTAGGGCACGAGAAGCCGAGACAGCATTATCTGCATTTATCACGAATAAAGTGATAGACATCGCATACCGATATTGCGAATGCAATCATGCGAATCTTGTAAAAACTTGCAGAAAATAGTAACGCATCAGTTTAGTAACTAGCAGCATTAAAGGCATTTGCATTCATGTCCGCTATTTCATATTATCTTGTACATTTTTCACGCACCGCAGATGATACGTTGTGAAGAATGGCTTGCATGTAATTTTGTTTTTTTTTTGTGGTTGTAATTTCATCATGCTAGCTGCAAAGTTGTTAAAAACTATACTTCTTGGTTTTAAAAATGAGGAAACGTTCAATGCTGAAGCTCTTACGCCGTACCTCAAGCGACAGGCTACCTGCTAATCTCAGCCAAGAGGTTCGTGATCTTAAAACAATAACAAAAAAAAAGAAAATAAAATTAAACACCAGAATTTAATTTTCACCTTTAAACTGGAAGCCTATTGGAATAGAAATAGAATAAATAAATTTTATACTACATTTTATTGATACATTTTAATATACGAATTGTTGTCCTTAACTTGGAAGCAAACACATAAGAAGAATAAAACTAATTTATTTTTCAATATAGTCACCTGCAACGTTTATACACTTGGTATATCGGTGTTGAAGTGTTACAAACCCTTTTAAAAAAAATTCAGAACTTTGAGTCTTCTGCCATTCATCTTCCGCCGACATCACTTCGTTAGCAAAGCGGATTCCACGAAGATGTTCTTTTAATTTTGGAAATAGAACGGTAGTCGCTGTGGGCCAAATCTGGAGAATAAGGGAGTTGTTCAAAAATTTTAAATCCCGCATTGTGAATGGCAGCCATTGCAACACAACTTTTGTGGATCGGAGCGTTGTCCTGGTGGAAGAGAACAATTCGATTCAATTTTCCTCTTCTCTTTTCTTTGATCGTTTCGCGTACTTTTGGCATTCGATTCGCATAATATTCACCTGTTATGGTGCACCCTCGTGGTAAATAATTCATGAAAATAACACGGTATGGTATTTTTTCATTATTTTCACTGGGAAGTTAGTCGTGTGGACCTCTTGGGTCGCACCCAGACCACTGATATTTCTTGGGTTTTCATTTGATGTATCACAAGGTAGTGGTTGTTATTTGATATTTTAAAGAAGGGGTGGGGGGTTTAAGTGGTGCCACTTGGTGCCCCCTTGTTTTAAAATTCGACGTATTTTCTGTTTTACGCAAAATCAAAAGATATTTGGACTGGCTGGTTTTGAAATGAAAGCACTGTATAAAAGTGTATTTGTGTAAATGTTCTTGTGTGCATTAAAATTTTTTATGGATTTTGTATACCTGACGAATAAGTAACATACATCACATATATTCATGGTTAAAAAGCATATTCATTATTCTATGCTCCATATTACTTACTTTCAGGTTGCACTGATGATGACTTGACGGTCGAAAGCGCTCTGCAATAATTTTAATAAACTTTCTATACACGAAATATAAAAATTTTATTTCCAAACTCAACACGTGCAGGCAGCCTTACACTTTTCATTTCATAGGTATCTTAAAAAAAAATAAACCAAAAAATGGGGGTGGTAAAAAATTACAAAATCTCTTAAAAAATTTTTTTAATTTAATTTATTTAAATATATTTAGGCTGAACTTTTAATTCCTAACAACCTTATTTAATAACATTTTGCTGAATTTTCTGAAATAAGGGCACAATTTTTATATATATATATATATTTATTCAAGAGGCGCACCCTTTGAACAATTTTTTTATGGGTTGTTTGGACCAACAAAAATATATTCCTAAATTTTGGCCATTTGCCATTTCGTTTTTGCAACCGCAATCGAGTGTTTATCAACATATCGGTTTGAAACTCGTACATTTTATACAGGAATCAAACCCCAAAAGAATCGTGAAAGATTTATCGATCTGCGAGATATAGTTTAGCAACAATCTGCGATCATCGAAAAATCTTTGCCATTCAGTAGAATTTTCAGACGAAGGCCAACAGGATGGAAAAAAATCGAGGAGCTTCGTATCATCATGCACAAGCGATTTGGAAAAAAATTTGTTGATAGTAGATATACAACGCGTTGTAGCGTTATCAAAAAATACCGTTCCAAAATAACGTTTCACAAGTAACGACCCATCCGTGCTTTTATCGCACGCGCACGATATTATTACCAACAAATTGGACGGAATAGGATCCTTCCTACACGTCAATCGAAATTGTGATGGCATAATTGCTCGTAAAGGGAATAATTTTATTGAATCCCATGGCAGGAAGCGTAGGGATTGCTGAGGAACTCGAATTTTGCAAAAATATTTATTACAATAGAAAATTGAACAAACGTAAACGCATGCATATCTCGAGCGGTGATCAAAATATTGCAATTTATTTTTTTAAATTGTTCCTTTTCCAAAAATGCGTTAGATGGTCCAAGAACTTTTTAGATATCTTTGCAAGTTTGGTCGGAATTGTTAATTGTTTATAAGCCAAAATCTAAAATCGCCAAAAAACAGTATCTATTTTTACAATTTTTTTTCCAAATCTTTTGTGCATGATGATACGAAGCTCCTCGGTTTTTTTCCACCCTGTGGGCCTTTTTCGGGAAATTCTATTGAAAGGCGAAGATGATCGATGATCACAGATTGTTACTATACTATATTTCGCAGATCGATAAATCTTGACCGATTCTCTTGGGGTTTGGCTTCTGTACATAATATACGAGTTTCAAACCGATATGTCGATAAACAACCGATTGCGGTTACAAAAACGAAATGTAGTTTTCATTTTCATTTGCCATTAACCGCTTAATTAACAATGTTAGCACTTTCTTTTTCAAGACCTTTTTTACAGAGGGCGTTATGATGAACACATTTTATCGGTAACTTTTTTCTATAGGACGCGTTCCAAAAAAAATTATCTTAAAAATATCCATTTTGTAATTTTCAATAATTTTGTAGGTCCAAACAACCTATAAAAAAATTGGCCAGAGAGAGGGTGCGCCTCTTGAATAGGGGGGGGGGGGTGTTATGCTAAGGTTACTGGACTATAATGTAAATATTGCACATGCACCAACTTTCGGCAATATTTGTATTTTGGTTGTGCAATTAATGGATTAAGGTGGATAAAAATTTCCATATGTTGCACACTTAAATAAACCGCATTGTATATCTAAAACAAGTGACAGTATTGACAAGCAGTATCAACTTCTTCTTTTAATAACATATCAGGCCTTACTTACTATCATTTAAAAGGTAAAAATAAACAAAAGTTACGATAATATTGTAATCACAACACCAATGTCACGTTGTCCTTATTCATTGATTTACAGCCCATCGATTTTTGCGAATATAAATAACATCATGAAGTCAATTAAAACTGTGTAATGTTTAGTCTAGTTCTTGATAATCATATATTGGCATCGGGTTCCATAGGGACTGATCGAAACGATAGACTTTTCACAAAATTTACTTTGTTTTAACTAGTTGTTATTTATCAACCCACATTACATTCGTTTCCATCAAAACTTGAAGGGATGTTGTAAGTTTTTTTAAAAAAGAAATTGTATCTAGCTTTGTTATCATTATCGAAAAGGAAACTGTTACTACGGAGAATCTAAAAAACAGTTTCCGATGTCACACATGAATCACCGCACACTCTTGTGATGTAGTAATCTCCTTGGATGAAGTTCAACAAGTATATTATAAATAAACGCGACAAACGTAACAGAAATGACATGGTCACAGTATTGATGTCTGAAATGGAGTTTATTCGTTCCAGTGAAGGTGAAAGCAGGGACGTATCCGACGTATAATAATATCATAATTGTTTATAGGTGGTCGTCAAGATTCACCTTGGTATTTCAAAACGCAAACATATGAATAATTTTAAGGCTGATCACTCTAAAATATCGCACATATTGCATTGACAGTCACAAAAAAAATAGAGCGATGCTAGAGATAAATTACTAAAGAAAGGGGCATGTAAAAGGTTCCCACTTTATTGAAGTAAAACTTCTTTAAGCACGCTTGATCTGGGGAGTAAGCTGATGAATGCATGTGCGAAAGTGTGATCGGGCGAGGCGAACGGAAGATTTCTTATACCATAAGCCTATTGTCTCGGTCTTACAATCAACCACAGTAATTACTGATGTATCCGATAATAAAAATAATGAATAAAAATAAAAAATGTAGACTGTCATAGCTACCCAACCAGATCTGGTAACCTTTTGAGGACTCGGAAATTTAGACTGGAAAAATCACGTAAGAACTCGCTCAACTTGAATCTCTCTATAATAAATTACTTGAAAGACCGTTCCTACAACCCTTTTAAAAATTACTTAAAAAATATTTTTCTTACACACTGTTTTTACTCCACACAAGAATAACTTTACTTCCAATATCCGGAAACCCTGAAATGTCGAGATGTCAGTACTGATCTTACATGCCCATTCTTAATAAACAAATTACATGTGTTTTTGTGTTTTTTATTCTTTTCATTTGTAGTCAACTAAAAAGTATTGATTATCAAATTTTTAATGTGTTTGTTAAATGTTACATTGTTTTTACACGCTTTATATCAGCTTGACACGTATCTATCTATGTAACGGAATCTTTGGGCACGATTTTCACCCACTTAAAAACATCGGATCGACTTGAAACTATGTATACTTTTAAAGGACCGATGATAATACAATAATTTTTTAAAGATCCTGGCCAGAATCAGTTATATTTAAAAAGGAAGTGTTTTACATGGATTAAAAATGGCTGATATCCACCATGAATTCAATTTAAATTGATGGCGACGTTTGAACTACTCTTACAGATGTCGCTAACGCATATCACCACCATTTTAAATATCCCCTCGCGTTTTTTTATACGCTTTATATTAGCTTGACTTGTAATTTTTTTTAATATGTTGGCCGGAATCATCAGGATATTAAAAAAAAGGCTTTATAACAAAACCGAACTAAAAAAAATTACAATCAAAAGCGGGGGGTGCGATATATCAATATATTTGATAATAAATGAAAGTAGAGAAATCAAAAGATGTGTGTAAGAACCGTAGCGGAAGTGGAAGAAAGTGGTCTCTGCCTACCCCTATGGGAAAAGGCGTGACTATATGTATGTATGTATTGGTAAAAGTAAAGTCTCATCAAAAAAACCACCCCACACTTTTGATTGTAAAATTATTTTTTATTGATTATTATTATTTCTTTTTTTTGTTATTCCTTAAATTTGTTTGACCTGCTATAATTGTACATAAAGATGTGTGTAAGAACCGTAGCGGAAGTGGAAGAAAGTGGTCTCTGCCTACCCCTATGGGAAAAGGCGTGACTTTATGTATGTATGTAATTGTATAGTAGTTGTACATAGTTGTACGTAGTTTTACATTATTAAGTAAATTACTACTACTTCTAATAAACCTCCTTTATTTAACGCAAAACCAAAACGTTTTAAAAATCGAGCGGTTTAGGTACAATCTTCCGTGTCGTTTGACTTGAATAACCCTGTAAGTATATGAAAGCCGTTAGCCCAAAAATTTTATATTCGTGGGTCCGTTAGTTGCATCGATGTGTTGTGGATTTAATTTTGTACACACTTAATTGTATAATGCGTTAACTGTTCATCTACCTAACAGCGTTGAATGAGCAAAATGTGCCAGATGAATATGCTGCATATTGAATTTCGAAGACGCCGCGCCGGTACAAATAATATAATCGTGCTCAATGAAACATGGAGATGAATAGAAACATTATCATATTAATTGTTTTGTTATTTCTTTTTTGTTATAATAAAACAATGAAAGTATGATTAGGACGACGTATTACCGGAGACGGTTGAATGGTTTCTTTAATCGGTATTGTCTGCAACCTGTTCATATCTATAAGTTCGTAAAACCGAGATATTCTTCACAAGCGCAATGAATCTTTTTATATCTCTTACCTTTGCCTGTGTGAGATTTTTTTAGTAACGGTACCGTCGCAAGGAATGCGTATTTTAATATTTAAAAGATTTATTGAGTGCTTAAAGACGGAGAGAATGCAGTCTTTATTTCTTAACAGAAAGGAACAACACTCCTCAGAGAAAATAGTATTTCTTTTGTATTACACAATATCGGGCTAGTCGTATTTTGCGATAAAAGTTTATCTAGAAATAAAAACATAACGGAAATTGTTTAAATGAATTTAAGGCGTGCCGTGTGAATTCTTGTTTGGTATGAAAGGCATTCTCTTGATAAATGGATGATAGTTCTAATATCTGAATCTGAAATGTATAGTTGGAGTCGGAAATAATTTTTCCTGTTTCGCAAATTCGGCACCTCAAAGAATTCAGCCGACGGCGACGGCAGGTTCAGGACCGGACTTTAATTGGAACAACTCCAAATACTCTTTGCCGATAATAGTAAAAAGTTCGGCACAAAACCGTTAGTAGTTAAACAACAGCGATTCAAGCCCACTTGGAGTGGGGGGAGGAGTGGGGGTAGGAGTGGGGGTAGGAGTGGTGGAGTGGGGGTAGGAGTGGTGGAGTGGGGGTAGGAGTGGGGGTAGGAGTGGGGGCACTGGTGGAGTGGGGAGGAGTGGGGGGGTGAAGTGGGGGAAGTGGCAGGAGAAGGAGTGGGGAGATGACATTGTTGACATATGACATTGTTGACATATGACATTGTTGACATATGACATTGTTGACATGTGACATTGTTGGTGAAGGAGTGGGGAAATGACATTGTTGACATATGACATTGTTGACATATGACATTGTTGACATATGACATTGTTGACATGTGACATTGTTGACATGTGACATTGTTGCCATTGTTTACATACGGCATGTTGCCATTGTTGACATATAACATCATTGTTTACATTGTCCCCATCGACTCGATTAAGAGGGTTACGTAAGCACGTTGAAAAGTGGTGTGACGTAAGCGTTGAAAAAAACTTGGCTTCTCGGAGGTTCGAACCTTAATCCTTTGCCTTACTAAACGGATAGCTATACCATGTAGCTACTACGCATATTAATTTTATCGTGCAAGATTGGATATACAAATATATATTTGTGACATCATTTTTGATAAAAATAACCTTGAACTGCGCTACCAGATAACTTTGTTATCGTATACTTAAATGAGGTGTAATATTGATTGCGACAGAGATAATAATTACACACGCACATAGTCCCAGTTTAAATGTGTGCGATATTGTTGTACATGTACAGGGTATGTCACAAATTAAGAAGTCAAAAGAACCTTAACGAATGTTGGCATGGGAAAAATTGTTTTTATGAAAATTCCCCATACGCTAATCTTAAGATACGCCATTCTAAATATAAAGGGGTGCATTCACTGTTGCAAGAGATCTAATTCGAAAAATCAAAGCACTGAGTTATCGTATACTTAAAGGAGGTGTAATATTGATTGCGACAGAGATAATAATTACACACGCACATAGTCACAGTTTAAATGTGTGCGATATTGTTGTACAAGTACAGGGTATGTCACAAATTAAGAAGTCAAAAGAACCTTAACGAATGTTGGCATGGGAAAAATTGTTTTTATGAAAATTCCCATACGCTAATCTTAAGATACGCCGTTCTAAATATAAAGGGGTTGGAAATTCCGATTAAATTAAATCAAATTTTAAAGTTCGAGAAGCTAAACAAAATTTCAGTTAACGTCTATGCTTTAGAATTAAATAAAACAGAGAAGAGATAATTTTACATAGTTATACCTGTTGTGTTTACTAAAAATAAAATGAAACGTCACGTCAATTTGTTACTAATACAAGATCAGTATTTTCGGAAATTAAATGATTATAAAGCGCCATCTATCGACAATGAAAATGTTGAAATCAAATATGTTTGGATAAGTACGAGGTATGTCGTAAATTAGGAAGTCAAAAGGACCTTAACGAATGTTGGTATGCGACCCATCAAACGATTCAGCGTTGCTTAAAGTACGTCAAGTGTCACGAGAGTACGTTAAATGTCACGTGAGTACGTCAAGCGTCACGTAAAACGTCACGTGTCACGTTATACGTAATGTGTCACATTAAAAACACACACACACACATGTTGAATATTTTTGTTCATGTACAGGGAATGTCACAAATCAAGAAGTCAAAAGGTCCTTAACGAATGTGGCATGTGACCCATCAAACGATTCAACGTTACGCAAAGTATGTCAAGCGTCACGTGAGTACGTTTAAAAACATACACACATGCACAACAACGTGACATGTCACATTAGTAGACATTGTTAACATATGACATTGTTGTCGTTGTTTACATACAGCATTGTTGACTGCCATTGTTTACATAGGGCATTGTTGACATATGACATTGTTGCCATTGTTTACATACGGCATCGTTGACTGCCATTGCTTACACACACATGACATTGTGGACATATGACATTGTTGCGATTGTTTACATACGGCATTGTTGACTGCCATTGTTTGCATAGAGCATTGTTGACATATGACATTGTAGCCATTGGTGACATTGTTGCCATTGGTGACATTGTTGCCATTGTTTACATACGGCATTGTAGACATATGTCTTCAAATTTCCCTTATACTTGAATACTATGTTTTTATTTAATGTCATTACGGAATTTTGGAAAATATGGGAAGCAAGATTTTTGATACATAATCTTTATTTCATTCACATATTCATTGTATTTAAATCAATTTTCGGTGATAATGTATTATCGTATCGATCGTCGGTAAAACATCTAAACCATGACAATAAAACCCACAATAATCTTTTTTTAAAATAAAATTACTTAATAAATTCAAAGTTTACGAGAGATGAAAAGTATGACAGTGACATTGAGCGAAGGGTGTTGGCAGGAAAACAAATGAATGGGGCTCTGCATAGCTTTATGAATAGCCAGAAAGTGTCAAAAAAGACACGTCTGGCTGTGCATAGAAGTGTGTTGGTTCCTACACTTATGTATGGTAGTGAATGTTGGGTTTGGCAGAAGAAGCATGAAAATAGGATTAATACTGCGGAGATGAGTAGTCTGAGAAGTATAGCCGGAGTGACTCGGTTGGATAAGGTAAAGAATAGTGAGATTAGAGAACGCTGTGGTGTAAAAGAAGATGTGGTTACAAAGATAGATAAAGGAATGCTTAGATGGTTTGGACACGTTGAAAGAATGGATGAAGGAAGATTGACGAAACAAATTTATAAAGCGAGTGTGAATGGACAAGTCGGTCGACCTCGGAGAACATATCTTGATCCGATCAACATTGTTTTGAGGAAAGGCCAGGTCAAGAGTACCAACAACCGACGAGCATGTATGAGAGCACTGATGAAAGTAGAGGAAGCAAAAGATGTGTGTAAGAACCGTAGCGAAAGTGAAAGGAAGTGGTCTCTGCCTACCCCCATGGGAAAAAGGCGTGACTTTATGTATGTAATAAAATCTCAAGAGTACCAACGACCAAGAACACTAATGCAAGTAGTTCATTGTATTTAAAACAATTTTCGATAATAATATATTATCGTACCGATCGTCGGTAAAACATCGAAACCATGACAATAAAAACCCCAATAATCTTTATTAAAAATCATGAATCAAACAAACAAGAATTAGCTTAAGTCCCTATGATGACATTTATTGCCTGGGACTATCGATACTCTTCCTTTTGGGTCATTATAGTTTAAATAAATATATATTTTTTTCACCCTAGCACATCTCTTTAGTTAAAGAAATGAATAGTTTGATCCTTATTCAGCTTTTAGACGATACATATCTCTAAAGGTAGTGTCAAGTCCGGGATGCGTACGCGCTCGCTGGCCGCTGCGAAAATAATATAGATGGGTATATATACAGGGGGGCGCATGAACTGGCAAAACTTTTGGAACTATTGGAAAAAATATATTTTTAACAAAAAAAAACCTTGGTTAAAAGAACTATTTAAGCTCCCTTTTTTCATGTATCACGCAATAAATCGTCTTGTGACGTCATCAAAAGATTCAGCATTACGCAAAGTACGTCGACCATCACGTTAAACGTCATGTAAGTACGTCAAGCGTCCCCTTAAACGTCACGTGTGTACGTTGAATGTAAACACAGCGACGTTAAACGTCACGTGTGTATGTCAAACGTAAACGTCACGTTAAACGTCACGTGTCACATAAAAACACACACACACACCAGTTTGATTTAAACAATCTGCATGGTTAAAGCCCTATATCGAGCTGAACAATCGTTTAAGGACTACAGCTACCAGTTTATTTGCAAAGAATGAATTAAAATTCTCGAACAACGCGGTGTTCGTCAAAACAATGGAAAATAAACGCTTCCGCAGTTGGTAAGTTCATACGAGGGTCGTTACAGATCAAAAAATTTAATTTCTAGCGTCAGATTTCACAATAGATCAATTTTTGATGATAATTTAATACGCAAAGTACGTCGACCGTCACGTTAAACGTCACGTGAGTACGTCAAGCGTCACCTTAAACGTCACGTGTGTACGTCAAACGTAAACACAGCGTCACGTTAAACGTCACGTGTGTATGTCAAACGTAAACGTCACGTGTCACATAAAAACACACACACACACACACACCAGTTTGATTTAAACAATCTGCATGGTTAAAGCCCTATATCGAGCTGAACACTCGTTTAAGGACTACAGCTACCAGTTTATTTGCAAAGAGTCAGTTTAAACTCGCGAACAACGCGGTGTTCGACAAAAGAATAGAAAATAAACGCTTTCGCAGTTAGTAAGTTCATACGAGGGTCGTTACAGGACAAAAAATTTAATTTCTAGCGCCAGATTTCACAATAGATCAATTTTTGAAAGCGAACGAGCAAGATATTTTAAAACATTTTAGTCATTTGAAAATTGCAGGACCTCGAAAATTTAAAGTTGGCGCCATTGTACGAATTAGTAAAGCCAAACACGTTTTTAAGAAAGGTTATACACCCAATTGGTCAACGGAATTATTTAAAATCACAAAATGTAAGATAACCAATCCTGCAACGTATCTTCTGGAAGATATGATGGAGGCACAAATCAAAGGAGCCTTCTACGCGGAAGAATTACAGAAAACTGCTAATCTTGATATCTACTTAGTAGAAAAGGAACTTGGACGCAAAGGAAATAAAATGTACGTCAAATGGTTAGGCATAAAAGGCAACATTTGTTTAATTATGAACAAAAATCGACTTTTAAGTGGAGGGGAGGAAGGTTACAAATATGCGCGAGTTATATGCGTCATTTCCGCTGACTTCTATTAGAACCATTTTTGCGACGCAGCAGTTCTAGAAGCTTCCAGAAATTGCTTATCTAAAAAAAATGTCACGTTCGCATTTTCCTTTGTTTAACCTTATTATAAAATAAGCATTATGTATTAAAATTAATCAATTTTGACTTTATTTCTAAATTTTTAGCTTCGTTGTTATATTTTTTATATTATATTTATAATTTTGTTAAAGTAAAAGTTTTTTTTAAAATAATTTAAAACGAATTATAAAATTCGCGTCATTGGCAGGTGGATGTCAGTCATCATGTGCAGCAGTCAAGACAGTAATCATTTTAGTATGACGTCGAGTAGTGATGATAGCGTGTTTTTTTCATGAGATGTCACCTACGTATCCCGATGAAGACGATGATAACACCCCCATAACGTTTCACTGTGGCGATTATTGTACCATCATGCAACTAGTTTATGATGATACCAAATTCCTGGTTTTAAAAAAACACGACGTCGAGTACTATTTGTGCGAAGAAGATGTTCAAGAAATTCTTAAAATCCACGCGCATTTGCTGACGCATCGAGTAAATTTATTAAACAAACTTAGTTTCTGTTCATATTATCACAATATTATTGGTTTTTGTAAACTGCATGGTGAATTATCGTTATCATTATTGTCGGAAATACTTCCAAATGATTTGTTAAATAGTGCCTTGAGAGAGTTTATCTATTTTTATAGAATTACCACAATTAATGATTTAAATAAATAATTTTTTCAAAAAGTTTTGTTTTATTGGTTCCCCGAAATTTTAAGTTTCTATAAATATACTGTAAACAATATTTGTTAATCATTTAAGATGCTGTGCCCTACTCAAAGTTTGAAGAAACAATTGAAATCTCTACTATTAAAGCTAATTTCATTTTACGAATAACATGTAATTTTTTTTAAATTGTTGATTTGTGCATGAAATTTTTTTAAAATCGATCTTTTCTTCATTTAACTTTCATAAACCATTAAGGCTTATTTGACTAGCCAATATAAAAACAATTGCTTAAATTTCAGATATTAAATACATTCTATAACATTTTTACATATAATATAAGAGTGTAAGAATTTTAGTAGTAAAATAAATATTTTAATTTTTTATGCGTGTTAATACTACTGGGAAACCATTACGCGAAAATGAATGGATGTACTGTTGTGGCCAAGGCACGTGGGTTAGAGGTGATCCTCGTGGAAGCAAATATGATGTGTACATGAAATGATTATAATATGATATTGTTTCTTGAAAATATAATTGAATGCAAAAATTACAATTGGTCTTTTAATAACTGATGCTATTGCTGACATTGATATAAGTTTGACCTGGTAATTCAGGAATGCTTGAATCTACGTTTCTATAGAATATGTATTATAAATATATTTGCATAGTTGTTGCTCTGTTGTGTTTTCAAGTGTCACGCTTATTATGGGTACGAAACATTTTTTTTTAATTTTTATTTATTTAATTTCTATGTTAGAAAAAAATAATTGTAACTATTTTATTCTAAATAAAGAAATTTTGTCGGTGTTTTTAACGGACGATCAATTTTTCTATCGACTTTCTTTTTAACTTTATTAAGCAATGGTTTTTTAAAATATAAAAATATTAAGTGATTTTAAGTTTTAAAGTAAAGAAATCAAATCTTGTAACACCTTCAATAAGTATTTATAATTAAAATATTGTGTTTCTGTTTTAAATCTTAAATTACACAGAGGACATCTTAAATGCATAATGATATGACGACGACTTATCTTTTTAAACGCTTTGTAACAGAAATTACAAATTTGTATTTTAAAATTAGCAAATCCATTGTTTTTGCACTAAATCTAAAAGAAAAACAAAAAAACCGCATACAGTGACGGCTTATCTCAAATATATTTTACCTACGGTTTAAAATCTATAAAAGGGAAAAATAAAAAGTGCATTTTTACTAGAATTTAAAACGAGATGGATAAGTAACTAAAACTTTTTTAATTATGTTGTTATTTTAAATTTTTACTCTTTACAAAATTTTTGCAAATTTTAAAATACAAATTTGTAATTTCTGTTACAAAGCGTTTAAAAAGATAAGTCGTCGTCATATCATTATGCATTTAAGATGTCCTCTGTGTAATTTAAGATTTAAAACAGAAACACAATATTTTAATTATAAATACTTATTGAAGGTGTTACAAGATTTGATTTCTTTACTTTAAAACTTAAAATCACTTAATATTTTTATATTTTAAAAAACCATTGCTTAATAAAGTTAAAAAGAAAGTCGATAGAAAAATTGATCGTCCGTTAAAAACACCGACAAAATTTCTTTATTTAGAATAAAATAGTTACAATTATTTTTTTCTAACATAGAAATTAAATAAATAAAAATTAAAAAAAAATGTTTCGTACCCATAATAAGCGTGACACTTGAAAACACAACAGAGCAACAACTATGCAAATATATTTATAATACATATTCTATAGAAACGTAGATTCAAGCATTCCTGAATTACCAGGTCAAACTTATATCAATGTCAGCAATAGCATCAGTTATTAAAAGACCAATTGTAATTTTTGCATTCAATTATATTTTCAAGAAACAATATCATATTATAATCATTTCATGTACACATCATATTTGCTTCCACGAGGATCACCTCTAACCCACGTGCCTTGGCCACAACAGTACATCCATTCATTTTCGCGTAATGGTTTCCCAGTAGTATTAACACGCATAAAAAATTAAAATATTTATTTTACTACTAAAATTCTTACACTCTTATATTATATGTAAAAATGTTATAGAATGTATTTAATATCTGAAATTTAAGCAATTGTTTTTATATTGGCTAGTCAAATAAGCCTTAATGGTTTATGAAAGTTAAATGAAGAAAAGATCGATTTTAAAAAAATTTCATGCACAAATCAACAATTTAAAAAAAATTACATGTTATTCGTAAAATGAAATTAGCTTTAATAGTAGAGATTTCAATTGTTTCTTCAAACTTTGAGTAGGGCACAGCATCTTAAATGATTAACAAATATTGTTTACAGTATATTTATAGAAACTTAAAATTTCGGGGAACCAATAAAACAAAACTTTTTGAAAAAATTATTTATTTAAATCATTAATTGTGGTAATTCTATAAAAATAGATAAACTCTCTCAAGGCACTATTTAACAAATCATTTGGAAGTATTTCCGACAATAATGATAACGATAATTCACCATGCAGTTTACAAAAACCAATAATATTGTGATAATATGAACAGAAACTAAGTTTGTTTAATAAATTTACTCGATGCGTCAGCAAATGCGCGTGGATTTTAAGAATTTCTTGAACATCTTCTTCGCACAAATAGTACTCGACGTCGTGTTTTTTTAAAACCAGGAATTTGGTATCATCATAAACTAGTTGCATGATGGTACAATAATCGCCACAGTGAAACGTTATGGGGGTGTTATCATCGTCTTCATCGGGATACGTAGGTGACATCTCATGAAAAAAACACGCTATCATCACTACTCGACGTCATACTAAAATGATTACTGTCTTGACTGCTGCACATGATGACTGACATCCACCTGCCAATGACGCGAATTTTATAATTCGTTTTAAATTATTTTAAAAAAAACTTTTACTTTAACAAAATTATAAATATAATATAAAAAATATAACAACGAAGCTAAAAATTTAGAAATAAAGTCAAAATTGATTAATTTTAATACATAATGCTTATTTTATAATAAGGTTAAACAAAGGAAAATGCGAACGTGACATTTTTTTTAGATAAGCAATTTCTGGAAGCTTCTAGAACTGCTGCGTCGCAAAAATGGTTCTAATAGAAGTCAGCGGAAATGACGCATATAACTCGCGCATATTTGTAACCTTCCTCCCCTCCACTTAAAAGTCGATTTTTGTTCATAATTAAACAAATGTTGCCTTTTATGCCTAACCATTTGACGTACATTTTATTTCCTTTGCGTCCAAGTTCCTTTTCTACTAAGTAGATATCAAGATTAGCAGTTTTCTGTAATTCTTCCGCGTAGAAGGCTCCTTTGATTTGTGCCTCCATCATATCTTCCAGAAGATACGTTGCAGGATTGGTTATCTTACATTTTGTGATTTTAAATAATTCCGTTGACCAATTGGGTGTATAACCTTTCTTAAAAACGTGTTTGGCTTTACTAATTCGTACAATGGCGCCAACTTTAAATTTTCGAGGTCCTGCAATTTTCAAATGACTAAAATGTTTTAAAATATCTTGCTCGTTCGCTTTCAAAAATTGATCTATTGTGAAATCTGGCGCTAGAAATTAAATTTTTTGTCCTGTAACGACCCTCGTATGAACTTACTAACTGCGAAAGCGTTTATTTTCTATTCTTTTGTCGAACACCGCGTTGTTCGCGAGTTTAAACTGACTCTTTGCAAATAAACTGGTAGCTGTAGTCCTTAAACGAGTGTTCAGCTCGATATAGGGCTTTAACCATGCAGATTGTTTAAATCAAACTGGTGTGTGTGTGTGTGTGTGTTTTTATGTGACACGTGACGTTTACGTTTGACATACACACGTGACGTTTAACGTGACGCTGTGTTTACGTTTGACGTACACACGTGACGTTTAAGGTGACGCTTGACGTACTCACGTGACGTTTAACGTGACGGTCGACGTACTTTGCGTATTAAATTATCATCAAAAATTGATCTATTGTGAAATCTGACGCTAGAAATTAAATTTTTTGATCTGTAACGACCCTCGTATGAACTTACCAACTGCGGAAGCGTTTATTTTCCATTGTTTTGACGAACACCGCGTTGTTCGAGTAATTTTATTTTTAAAAAAGATTATTGTGGGTTTTATTGTCATGGTTTAGATGTTTTACCGACGATCGATACGATAATACATTATCACCGAAAATTAATTTAAATACAATGAATATGTGAATGAAATAAAGATTATGTATCAAAAATCTTGCTTCCCATATTTTCCAAAATTCCGTAATGACATTAAATAAAAACATAGTATTCAAGTATAAGGGAAATTTGAAGACATATGTCTACAATGCCGTATGTAAACAATGGCAACAATGTCACCAATGGCAACAATGTCACCAATGGCTACAATGTCATATGTCAACAATGCTCTATGCAAACAATGGCAGTCAACAATGCCGTATGTAAACAATCGCAACAATGTCATATGTCCACAATGTCATGTTTGTGTAAGCAATGGCAGTCAACAATGCCGTATGTAAACAATGGCAACAATGTCATATGTCAACAATGCCCTATGTAAACAATGGCAGTCAACAATGCTGTATGTAAACAACGACAACAATGTCATATGTTAACAATGTCTACTAATGTGACATGTCACGTTGTTGTGCATGTGTGTATGTTTTTAAACGTACTCACGTGACGCTTGACATACTTTGCGTAACGTTGAATCGTTTGATGGGTCACATGCCACATTCGTTAAGGACCTTTTGACTTCTTGATTTGTGACATTCCCTGTACATGAACAAAAATATTCAACATGTGTGTGTGTGTGTTTTTAATGTGACACATTACGTATAACGTGACACGTGACGTTTTACGTGACGCTTGACGTACTCACGTGACATTTAACGTACTCACGTGACATTTAACGTACTCTCGTGACACTTGACGTACTTTAAGCAACGCTGAATCGTTTGATGGGTCGCATACCAACATTCGTTAAGGTCCTTTTGACTTCCTAATTTACGACATACCTCGTACTTATCCAAACATATTTGATTTCAACATTTTCATTGTCGATAGGTGGCGCTTTATAATCATTTAATTTCCGAAAATACTGATCTTGTATTAGTAACAAATTGACGTGACGTTTCATTTTATTTTTAGTAAACACAACAGGTATAACTATGTAAAATTATCTCTTCTCTGTTTCGATCAATTCTAAAGCATAGACGTTAACTGAAATTTTGTTTAGCTTCTCGAACTTTAAAATTTGATTTAATTTAATCGGAATTTCCAACCCCTTTATATTTAGAACGGCGTATCTTAAGATTAGCGTATGGGAATTTTCATAAAAACAATTTTTCCCATGCCAACATTCGTTAAGGTTCTTTTGACTTCTTAATTTGTGACATACCCTGTACTTGTACAACAATATCGCACACATTTAAACTGTGACTATGTGCGTGTGTATTATTATCTCTGTCGCAATCAATATTACACCTCCTTTAAGTATACGATAACTCAGTGCTTTGATTTTTCGAATTAGATCTCTTGCAACAGTGAATGCACCCCTTTATATTTAGAACGGCGTATCTTAAGATTAGCGTATGGGGAATTTTCATAAAAACAATTTTTCCCATGCCAACATTCGTTAAGGTTCTTTTGACTTCTTAATTTGTGACATACCCTGTACATGTACAACAATATCGCACACATTTAAACTGGGACTATGTGCGTGTGTAATTATTATCTCTGTCGCAATCAATATTACACCTCATTTAAGTATACGATAACAAAGTTATCTGGTAGCGCAGTTCAAGGTTATTTTTATCAAAAATGATGTCACAAATATATATTTGTATATCCAATCTTGCACGATAAAATTAATATGCGTAGTAGCTACATGGTATAGCTATCCGTTTAGTAAGGCAAAGGATTAAGGTTCGAACCTCCGAGAAGCCAAGTTTTTTTCAACGCTTACGTCACACCACTTTTCAACGTGCTTACGTAACCCTCTTAATCGAGTCGATGGGGACAATGTAAACAATGATGTTATATGTCAACAATGGCAACATGCCGTATGTAAACAATGGCAACAATGTCACATGTCAACAATGTCACATGTCAACAATGTCATATGTCAACAATGTCATATGTCAACAATGTCATATGTCAACAATGTCATTTCCCCACTCCTTCACCAACAATGTCACATGTCAACAATGTCATATGTCAACAATGTCATATGTCAACAATGTCATATGTCAACAATGTCATCTCCCCACTCCTTCTCCTGCCACTTCCCCCACTTCACCCCCCCACTCCTCCCCACTCCACCAGTGCCCCCACTCCTACCCCCACTCCTACCCCCACTCCACCACTCCTACCCCCACTCCACCACTCCTACCCCCACTCCTACCCCCACTCCTCCCCCCACTCCAAGTGGGCTTGAATCGCTGTTGTTTAACTACTACCGTTTTCATTAGGTTTCATTAGGTAAGAATTATTCTACAATCAAATGCTCCTCTTCAATGTACTCCCCTCCCCTCACCACACACCGTTCCATTCGTTTTGTCCATTGATCAAAGCAATGCTGGAAGTCTTGTATTGTAAGAGCATTTAGGAGCTCCGCCGATTTTTGCTTCACCTCTTCCATCGAATCGAACCGAGTTCCTTTTAAGGCAGACTTGATCTTCGGAAACGGGAAAAAAACCACAGGCTGCAAAATCAGGCGAGTTATGCGCGTGTTCGAGCACTGGAGCGTCTCTAGCGGCTAAATAACGCTTCACGGACAGCGCGTTCTGGGCAGGTGCGTTATCTTGGTGCAAGATCCACGACTTGATTTTCCACAATTCTTACGAACACGCTCTCGTGGTGTTTCCAAAACTTTCGAGTTGTAATTTTAGCTTACAGTTTCACCCTCTGGAACCCATTCAGTCATTACGATGCCATTAATGTCGACCAGGACGTTGGTCATCTTTGGTGCTCTCTCGGCCTTCGGAACACCGTTTATACCATTCGAAAACACGCCTACGAGATAGAGAATTTTCACCATATGCTTCTTTCGACAACTTATAGCACTTAGTCGGATTTTTTTTTAATTTAACGAGAAAACATGCGCACGAGATAGAGAATTTTCACCATAGACCTCTTTCAACAACTTATAGCACTCAGTAAGATGTTTTTTTAATTTAACGAGAAATTTCACATTGATTAATTGCTCGTGGTTTTCGTCACACATCGTTATCGACACGAAAAAAAAATGTTCATTTATAACCCTATAGAAAAAATACTACTACAGCGACAAAAACGTGTTTTGGTACTGAAATAGAACACAATTCCAGCTATCCAACGCTGCATTCGTTACCCCCCCCCCCCCCTACCCTCTAGGACGCCCTTTGCGCGCGCAGTCTCGTTATTTAATAGCCAGACCTCGTAGAAGTACATATACACGTATTTCTTTAAAAAATGGGTCAATATAAATTATAAATTGATTAAAAACTTTTTGGTACTTCATAATTTTTATTATTTCTATAAAAGACCTCCAAAAAGCCATTTTAAAGAAATTAAAATCCAAATACAACACTGGAAAAAGAAAAAAATCACTTTAACACAACGACGCGTGCCAGAACAATGAATTGGATATTGATTCAATATAAAATGAAACAAATTCAACCACTGTAATTGGTTATCACCATAGATCGTCGATGGTACGCTCTTAAAAAAATTCGCCAGCCACAATCAACTGGTAGACGCAGAAATTTAATAAAGGCAGAATATGCCTAAGAAAGTCATTCAACATCTGATTTTTAACATTACCAGGCACTTATTAAATGCAATAATGTGTCGAGGAGGTCCTTGACTCTTATAAATTGTAAATTTTGTTTTTGTTTTTTTATGTTTTAAGCGTTTTAAAAGAAAAATTTCTGTTGGCATTGATATAAAATAAAATTATTTTGCTGCAGGGCCGGATTTAGAGGTCTGGAGGCCTCGGGGCAACAAAGGAGTACAGGCTTTCTGGCCCCAAATTATTTTCAAAATAAAATGAACAATTATTTTCAGTTGAGTTTTTCCATAAATAATTTATTGTGAAAGTTATTTACTAGTGTTTCCGAAAGCTCTATTATAGGGGCCCCTCTTTTGTGATCCCCGGGGCTGTAGCCCCGGATGCCCTTCCTTAAATCCGGCCCTGTTTTGCTGGTTTCGTTTGTAAATGATTACAATGAGCGATTTTAATAGTAGTAATGTTAATAGTATAATTAATTAAATTGTGAATTTTGTCCGTGAGAGTTTATTTATTCTTATAAATGTTCACAGTTAAGTAACGTTGCGATTGTTTTTCATTTTCAGTAATAAAGCCATCGCTGATTACCTCAGCAGTAATGGGTACACGGATGCCTTGGAAGCCTTCAAGAAAGAGGCCGACATGCCTGGCGAGGTGGAAAGAAAATTCGGCGGTCTTCTCGAGAAAAAGTGGACGTCCGTCATAAGACTGCAGAAGAAAGTTATGGAATTGGAATCGAAATTAAACGAAGCCGAAAAGGAGTACATAGAGGGCGCGCCGACGCGAAACAAGCGAACTCCAACTGAATGGATACCTCGACCGCCGGAAAAATTCTGTCTCACAGGTAATTATAATGTAACATTCTCTAGACGGTTTCTTTCTAGGCGTCTCAAAATTGAATTTACGAAAGATTAAAAAAGTACCGAGGTATATATATTTTTTTTACTGAAAATAGTCGCGGACTGCGACTATTAGAAGAGGGAGGAATTTATAGAAAGGAGATGATTGTGGACCCGCTTTTTGAAAAGTTGCAGGACATAGTTTTCTGGAAAAACTGATTTTGGAAACTTGTTCCATTCCGTAGCAGCCCTGTAAAAGAAGGCTTTTTAATGGAGATTGGTCCTTGTAGTGTCAATCTTGAGAATTAATGGGTGAGAATGGGTGGAAATATCTGTAGAGTAATGTCTGATCTGCAACTCTTCTTCTATGTTCTAGTGGGTGAAGGGTATCTGTGAGAATTGAGCTGTTTATCAACCGAATGGCCCTTTTCTGAATGGAATCTAGAAGACGAAGAGAATGCTTTGGTGCTGAACCCCAAATGTGCGAGCAATACTCCAGTAGAGGTCGAATTTGAGCTTTGTACGTCGTCCACAGTTGATCAGGAGTTTTCCACAGAAAACCTAGCCTCTGGCTTGCTGTCTTTGCGATGTTAGCACATGGACGGAAATACTCCTTTACTGTATGATAGCTTGAAGAGTCTACAGAGAACTGGGGTGAGCTCTTGAGCACAGGTCTTCAGAACAATTGTCGGAATTCCTGATAGTGCGATGGCGAATAGATATGCTTCAAGAAGTGTTATTAGAACTGGAAAATCATTACTTAAGTTAAATATTTTGTGTGTCTTATATTCGATATCTTTTTTTAATCTGTTGTCGATTAAAACGTCTACGTTTCTATTGCAGGTCATCGAGCGCCTGTGACTCGAGTAATTTTTCATCCAGTCTTCAGTTTGATGGTGTCGGCTAGCGAAGATGCTACCATCAAAGTATGGGACTTCGAAACCGGTGAATTCGAACGTACCCTCAAAGGTCACACGGATTGCGTTCAAGATATAGCCTTCGACACTTCGGGTGAGTATTATTATTTTTTTAGATGCTGTACCTTTTAAAATTGATTAATCCATGTATTATCTTGGTACTTTACTTAATTTTATTTTTCCCTCTGTATATTCCAATTTTGAATTAATCAAATCAATAAGCACTACTACAAATGTCAAAATGCTCTGTCAACGTACAATGTATTTTTGAAAATATTTTTAATACCCAAGTAACAGAATTTAAAAAGAAAAGAGGACATTGAACATATTCAAACCCTGAAGGAGCAACACTAGCAGTTAATACATTAAACAGACTCTACTCTTAATAAAATTCAAAAACTCCTAGAAAAAAAGGATCTAGTAGACTGATATATAACCTGAGAGCCAGCAACCAGAAAAAGATAAGACAAGAAAGAATCATTTTGACTACACTATATTTATCGCCCTTTTTCATTAATGTGCAAATTCCCTCTTATTATTTAAACCACAAAAAATATTTGCCCAGATTTATGTTCAAAAGCTCCTAGAAAATGAATGTGAAGAACCAGAGAGTCAGTATCTAAAGAGGATGAAAAAGAATGTTTTGGTTACATTATATTTATCCCCCTCTTCCATTTATGTACACATTCCCTTTTATTATTTAAACCACAACAAATGCTTGCCAACTTGAGTCTTAATCATATTCAAAAACTCCTTAAAAATTTAATCTGAAGAAACAAAGTATAACTGAAGAGTCAACAACCAAAGAGAATGATCATTTTGGTTTGACCATTTTCCATTTCCTCTTATTATTAAACCACAAAAGTTATTTGCTTAATTTGTCTCTTAATCATATTGTAAAGCTCCTAGATAAAAGAATCTTAAGGACTGAAGTATAACCTGAGAGTAAGCACTCGGAAATAATGTAAGGAATTAATTTCGTTACACTATATTTACTCCCCCCCTGGCTTCCATTTATGTGTACACATTTCCTCTTATTATTTAAACCACAATAATCTAAATAATCTAGGTATTTATAATAATATTCACTTTTTAGGTAAATTACTAGTATCGTGCAGTGCTGACATGAGCATCAAACTGTGGGATTTCCAACAGACGTACGAATGCGTACGCACCATGCTGGGTCACGATCACAACGTTTCGAGCGTTTCTTTTATGCCGGCAGGTGATTTCGTTATATCATCTAGTAGAGATAAAACTATTAAGATGTGGGAGGTATCGACGGGATATTGTGTTAAAACTTATACTGGTCATCGAGATTGGGTAAGTAATCGTTTAATCGTCTATATATTTCATTAACTTTTTCACTTGCATGTGTACCTTCTCCATTAAAATACGAGTATTTTTGTTCGAAGAATTTTCTTGCTTAACGTTGTGTCTAAATCTTCGTCAGTATTGCCAACTTAAATTTTTGTTCAGGCAGTTTTCTCCTATAACGGTATTTCTAAATCTTCGCCGTATTGCCAACTTAAATTTTTGTTCAGACAATTTTCTCCTATAATGTTGTTTCTAAATCTTCGTCAGTATTGCCAACCTAAATAGTGATGTCAATGTAAACTTGGTGCTAAATTTCGATATTGAATTGATTTTTTGTTGTAGGTGAGGATGGTAAGGGCGTCACCCGACGGTACGTTACTGGCAAGTTGCTCCAACGATCACAGCGTGAGAGTTTGGGTAGCAGCATCCAAGGAATGCAGGACGGAATTATTGGCTCACGATCACGTCATAGAATGTATATGTTGGGCACCCGATTCGGCAGCCGGACCGATCAACGAAGCCGCCGGAGCAGATAACAGAAAGGGCGCTCACACTGGACCCTTCCTCGCTTCGGCATCTAGAGATAAAACGATTAGGTAAAATATATTTAAGTTAAATCTCTTTTTCAGTTGCAATTATGTATGCTATTATTTATTTATTTTTTAGGATATGGGATGTCGGAGCTGGAATAGCCCTCTTCGTATTGGCCGGTCACGACAATTGGGTGAGAGGAGTGGTATTTCATCCTGGTGGTAAATTTTTGGTGTCTGCCAGCGATGACAAAACTCTTAGGGTGTGGGATTTAAGGAATAAACGTTGCATGAAAACATTGGATGCACACAAACATTTTTGCACATCTTTGGGTATGTAAAAATTGTCTTTTTTTTAATTTACTAAACAATTTCTGAGCTTCAAGCATACCAATCTAGAACGTCCCATTTTTATTTAAAATAGTACACACGGAACAATTTCCCTGTTGCATCACCGTGTCATTTTAATAATAAAGCGATATTTGAAAGAATTCTGTTTATGATTTTATTCATTTTACGAAAGTTTATGCATTATTTCAACAATTTGTGTGTTTATTTATCATGTTATGTTATTTAAAATATTTAAGACAAATATTGTTTTCTACTTCATATTAGTGATATTTGCTAATGTTGACAAACTTCAAACTTTTAGTGGCATTTGTGAATGTTGGTAAATGTTCAGTGACATTTTCGAATGTTTTTAAATGATTTGTGATATTTTCGAATGTTGGCAAACGTTTAGAGTGACATTGTTAACGCTTTGTGACATTTTCTAATGTTAACAAACATTTAGTAACATTTGCAAATGTTGGCAAACGTTTAGTGACATTTGCGAATATTGGCAAACGTTTAGTAAAATTTGCAAATGTTGGCAAACGTTTAGTGACATTTGCAAATGTTACAAACCTTTTATTTTAGTTATATTTTTTTCTGCTATTCTTTACTTTCTACAGAATTCATAAAAAAAATCTATTAAAATCTCTTGTAAAGGTGCAATTTTAAACTATAAAATGTCGATAATGAGAAGAGTGTAAAACAATACTAAAATGCTTGTTTGCTTAAAAGTATTCTTAGAAAACATAGAAAATTATTTTTTCAATTTAGTTCCACATTTTATTATGTTTAGCACTCAAAAATGGTTTAGTGATAAATTATAACATTAAATCAAAGCTTTCAAATTTTTTCACATACATTTTTATTAGTTTGAACCCAATTAATAGCCTTAGATTTAAGAATATTGTTATATTTCTCAATATTATTTAATAATTGCAACATTTTCTATAATAAATTCTCCAAATATTACTGTTCGAATATCTGAAAACGTTTAGTAACATTTTCGAATGTTTACAAATGTTTCATGACTTTTTAAATGTTGGCAAACGTTTAGTGTCATTTGCCAATGTTGGTAAACGTTTATTGGCATTTGCGAATGTTGACAAACCTTTTATTTTAGTTAAGTAACATTTTCAAATGTCTGAAAACGTTTAGTGACATATTCGAATGTTGACAAACGTTTAGTAACATTTTCGAATGTATGAAAACGTTAAGTGTCATTGCAAATGTTAGGAAATTTTTAGTGACATTTGCGAATGTTGGCAAACATTTAGTGACATTTGGGAATGTTGGCAAACATTTAGCGACATTTGGTTTTATTGGCAAACGTTTAAAAACTTTTGCGAATGTTTATAAACGCTTAGTAACATTTGAATATTTTGGGAAACGTTTAGTAACATTTTCAAATGTTAACAAACGTTGAGTGGCATTTGCAAATGTTGGCAAAGGTTTAGTGATATTTGGAAATGGTAGTAGACGTCAAGCAACTTTATTAATAAATAAACAGACTTTCATTAAACTTGTTTTAATGAAAATGACCGATTTTTATTAAAAAACTTAGGTGGAGCTTATATTATGAAGATACTTCATAGTAGAGCGTAGTTTATCATATTGATGTTATTAGTTTTGTAAGATTTTTTCTATTTGTTTCAGATTTCCATAAATCACATCCGTACGTCATCTCCGGCAGTGTAGACCAGTCAGTGAAAGTGTGGGAATGTCGTTAAATCTCGCGCAGCGTCTAATTTTTTTTATTTCCAAGCGGGTCGGAACATGAATGTTCTAAATTAAAAATCAAATGACAGTAGTTCTTTTGCGACAGCCAGTGCGTGCAAGTAGAACAGTTTAATTTAAGTCACACAATTTTTCCATGCCTGGCGTCACTATTGTTACAATCATTTATATCCAGGTACCGATTTCCCCCCTTTCGATTATTATTTTTTTTTTAAATAAAAAAGTTTATTTAACAATTTATTTAAGAAATAACTTATATATATTTTTTGTTAATTTTAATCCATAGCTCTAGAAGTTTCACGTATAGTTTTTACTATGTTTGAATGTTTTTTTTTAATCCATACGATATTTGTATAATTCTTATGTTTCTATGTGATATTCTGGTGGAATTTTTAGAGCGTAGTTTAACGTATATTTAAATATAGATGCTTTTTAGAATAACTCGCAAAATTTCATGAATAGTTAATACAATCGTTTTAGAATGCAGAAATGTTATTTTTCCGGCATCAGTGAGAAAACAACTGGTAAAAGAATCCACTCACGTACAAAAATATTTCCGATAAAACAGTATTTTTACGATCGTCGGTCAAATTAAAATTACCATTCATACGGAAATCAACTTTCAACTTTTTTTAATAAAAGCTCAAAAACCACTTATAAAACTAAAATTTTGATTTCTGTATAACCGTTTACATTTTCGAACAAACCTTTTATTTTGGTTACATTTTTTAATTATAAATTTTTACAGAATTCATAAAAATAAACTACTAAAAATCTCTTGTAAAGGTGCAATTTTAAAACTATAATATGTCGACAACGAGGACAGTGAAAAAAATAAACTAAAAACACTTGTGTTTGCTTAAAAATATTCTTAAAATAAATAGGAAATTATTTTTTACAATTTAGTTACACATTTAGTGGTCGAAAATGCTTTAGTGATAAAATATAACATTAAATCACAGCTTTCAAATTTATGGCAGCAAAATTTTGTCACAATGCATTTGTATCAGTTTGAACCCAATTTACAGCCTCAGATTTAGGAGTGCAGGTATCTGTTAAATTTCTCAATCTTTAATTATTACAACATTTTTTATTGTAAATTCTCCAAATACTACAAACTGTTCGTCATTATTGCAGTAGAATGACGCTTTGTACGTTCTTGTTTTATTAAGTGCCAAACGCCTTCTTTTGTAACAGTGATTCATAAATAAAAACAATAGGAAATTCAATAAAAATAACAAATAGACGATATATCATTACAGAAAGTTTATAATTGCGCTATAGAAGGCAACAAATAATGTATAGCGTGCTACAGGTTTTGCATGAATTCGTGATTTGTATGTTTTGAATGGCAAGAAAATTCATTTTATCGTTGTTCAATGGCCTCAGATTTAGGAGTGCTGAAAACTACTGTTACATTTCTCAATCTTTAATAATTACATTTTTTATTGTAAATTCTCCAAATATTACAAACTCTTCGTCATTAAAGCTGGCTACGTACTTGGTACGAATTCGCGATTCGTATGTTTTGAGTGGCATGGAAATGTGTCATGGACACAAGGAAATTCATTTTATAGTGTATCGTGTTTTTACGGTTAGATAAATACTAATATAAACAAGTTTCGGAATGTTATTTCATCCTATTTGTGAGTAAATAATGCAGTAGCGTAAACCGTTTTGAAACGATGCGTACAAAGTACTTTAAATAATTTATTCTGCAAAAATATGCGCACGCCGATGGTCGTTGGCCAAACTGAATAGTAGGTGGTATCCACAGAAATATAATAAATACTAGAACGCCAATCAGTGATGTTATGATTTGGCACCCCATAGGGCGATTTACCTACTGAGTTTGCGCAATAAATAGTATATTTAGCAAGATATTCAAACGTGTCATCAGAACAGGAATTTTGAATTTGTCCAAGCACTTGAGAGACTACTAAAATTAACTAAAAAAAAACTTAACGAAACTAAACTAAGGAATGTCAGGAAAACAAATATCAACAACTCATTAAACCCAAATACGACACTGTGAATGAATGAATGAATAAGTAAATAGGATTTGTGGTAGAGGCCTAATTTTTCCCTAGGCACTGCAGCATTGTCTGCTTTTTGTACCTTTCCAGCTCCTTAGTTTAGTCCCATTTTGTCAATTCTCCTGTTAAGGAGTAAAAGCTTAGGTAGTGATATTGCCCCAGATGGATCACTCCCTTGGTCTTGAATGCAAGCCAGGTAGTGCCTCCATTGGGCGGTGGCTTCACATTTGAGATAATATGAGTGGCTGTTTTCTCCTCCTCATTACATAATCTGCATGTAGGTTCTGTGTCAAGCACTCCTATATTGTGCAGATGTTTCCTCGAAGACTAGTGTCCAGTACAAAGCCCTATAACTGTTTTTCCCTACTTAGCGAAAGCAGCTTCCCTGTCTGCTTAGGTGAGGGTTCTTTCAGCATTAATTTGCTGTGCCTAGCTCACTCTGGCTGTGCCCACTTCAGCTGATGCTGAGAGTGGACCCAGCCATTGATCGCTGCTTTAACGCTGGCCTTGGGTATCCCTATTATTGATTCTGGCCCAATAAATGGTGTTCCAGCGCCCCCAGAGCTAGTTTGTCCGCTTCTTCGTTACCAGAAATACCTTTATGTCTGGCACCCACGACTTAGGTAACCTTGTTATGGTTATTTTTGAGTCTATCTCCGTGATACCAAAGCTTTGAGTGCCGCTTGACTATCTGATCTAATGAGGATTGTTTTATTTTTATATCCTCGTCTCAGATTTTCAACAGCACAAGCGTTTATGGCATGTACTTCAGCTTGAAAGACCGAGGCATGTCTCCCCAATGAGTCTGTTTGCTCATATTTGGGTTTTAAAGAGTAGACGCCTGAGTCAGTTGCTTCGCTGTTTTTGATCCATCTGTGTACAGGGTGAGTTCACCAGGTTAATCATCATTTCCTTTGTCATCCCTGAGTTTTGCGTGAACCTCATTGTTTGTCTTAAACGATATTTCTGCACTCATATAATCAGTTGCCATTTCCAGAAATGGGTGTCTGATTATTATTTATATGGTTGTATGCCCATGTTTTACTACCTTTTCAACAGTTCTGTTGTTCTAGTGTATACGTGCATTGTCTTGCCTCGTGCTGGATATAAATATCTAGAGGTGGGAGGTTTAGCATTGCTTTTTTATAGTCACGTGCGCTTCTGCGGCGGTGGCAACGATGTGGTAAGAACAGATGTTCTGCGCATGTGCAAGTGGTAGGTGATTGGTTCGTTATGTGGGGTCATTTCAACTCAATATCGGATGTATCTATTGGCATTCTAGTATTTATTATATTTCTATGGTGGTTATCACTACTTTAAAACGTCTACGTCATTGATGACGTGCATTGGATTTTGTTTTGTATTTACTGTGCACAGTCTGTAGCAAGTTATATTATCAAGCATTCCTTCAAATAAGAAACTGTTCAAAATATTTTAATTATTTATTCTGCAAAAATATTCGCACACCGATGGATGTTGGCCAAAGTACTTTAAATAATTAATTCTGCAAAAATATGCGCATGATGGACGTTGGAAAAACTGAATATTTTAGCAGTCACTACTTTGAAACATGACGTGCATTGGATTTTGTTTTGTACATATTTACTGTACTCAGTCTGTAGCAAGCTTTATTAATTTTATTATCAAGCGATTTCTTTAAATTAAGTTATTCGTAGCGTACTATAGTATTTGTAAAAATAAAGATAAACATCTCGGCATGAATATAAAGTTGATTTCAAGTTTAAAAAAAATGTGATCATATTAAAATTCACACTATTATGTATGTAGAATTTAGCACGGCTTAAATGTAGCAAAAGCTGGTTTTTAATCTGTTTATAGATTCTGATTTTTCGCTCTTTCAAAAATGTTAACGGTCGATTTATGTTGTAATACTCTCCCATTTCATTTCGTTAAACAATTTTTAATCTTTAATAAAAAATTTCGGAAGGCAATCTGTCATTTAATTTTAACCGTCGATTTGAGTTTTAACATCTTTTTTTTTTGTTTTTCGCGCTCGGCTAAACATCTTAATATTTTGCTAATCTTTTGAGGAATTTAAACTCTATATTCGATTCGTAGAACAATTTTAATTTAATTGCGAAATATTAAAGTATCTATTGAATGTTTGTTTACCTCTATATGACGAATTTTTCGAACTAAACCGTTTTGATGTTTAATTCTGTTTTTTTTTGTCAAGAACAGTTAATGTGACGATAAATAAACGTGACTTTAAATCGACTTTAAATCAATTGTTATATAAGTGAAATTTGGTACTGTTTCGTAAATGTTTTAAGGATATTTTCGTTTGTTGCTTTATATTTTAAAAATATTCCAGACCATTTTATTTTCCTCAAAAGATCAACATTTTTAACTCTGCTTGCTTCAATCTGCATGTGCACAATTGTTTATATAACCTCATGTACTTTACATGCATATATATACATATATTATACTCTTTAATAGAAGTTGTGAATAAATACTTGTCTGTATATATTTAAGAATAAAGTCTCTTCCTAAGAGTAGTTTATATTTAATTGTTTTTATCCCGATAAAATTAACACCAGATTGTTTTTATTGTCGGCTGCTTCTTCTTATTCTTCATAAGGTAATTTGTCTAAATATCTTTTTCTTTATGTGTCCCTCCTACTGGAGACTGGACTGGGACTGGACTTGTCTTAAATTTCTCAACTAAGACATTCTTCTGCAACGCTATTTTTGTATTTTACCTTCTGTTGTGCATATTCCTTCCGCTCCATTAGATGGCACAGCCATTTAAATGTTCTCTTCTTTATGCTCTACATATTTTTTATTTATTTTAATAGGGTCTCTGGCCTGACGAAAGCATTTGGGCGCTTCCACCATTAATAATTTTGTGTAGTAATCTACATTTTTGCTCTATGGTATGTTGTTTTGTGCACAATATAACATGTGTTGCCTTTAATCCCTATGGGAACAATACTGTTGTGTTATTAGTGATTTTTAAAGACTACACATTAATATTCAAGTGTTAAAAAGTATGGATTATGTTACCTGGAACCAAGGCCACTTTTTGACAGATATATTGAATCTCAAGCTGTGACATCACATGAATGTCACTCTACCGTTGTCAAGCCGAAAGGTCAAGTGCACGTTACCCATTCTCTAACATATATGTTTTTTTTGCTACCATTAATTTAGTCTGTTGTCACGACTACTTGTTCTAGTTGCAGAGTCCATGTAAGTATAAGAATCTAATAATGCTCCAAAATATTGTACCTTCTTCAGCATTGGTGTGCTGTTGGTTCTAATTCCTCTTAATTTATTTTTGTAGTAAAACAACGTTAGAACAAATTTTTATTAAAAGGCACATCATGTGACTAAATTCGACGGAACGGGATTAGAACGTTTACAAAACACGACGATTACCTAAAAGCCTGCTTAACAGTTACAAAGAAGTTCACGCCTTGATTTTAGCGGGCCATAATGTTTGGGTTAAAATAGTGTGTTTGTTTTTTGCTACTCTTGTATTTTTTAACGAATGGTAATATCTATTGTAATTGAATATATTAAATATGGCTTGCAATTTGAAGTTATCATCGCCAAATATTGGCTGCGATAGTAATATTGCAAAGACTGTCTCGAAGTGTATAATTATTTTACTTATTGATTGATTATTGATATTATTTTTACTTAACTCTACTGGTTTCGCGCAATAGCCTAATAATGTTAACCAATAGTTTTTGAAAGTGTTAATAAAAACTAGAATTTTTAAAATTATTATGTAGTATGTTTGGTATTTTGTCACTAGCGAAAAGAGCATCCCTCAAAGAGAGCAAAAGTATTCATGTATAATTTTTTTTATTTACTTTCAATAAAATTCTAATACATATTCTGATGGATAAATATTCGTTAAATATTACAAAATATTTAGGATACGTTATTGGTAACCAATCTGGTTCAATTCAGCAGTTGATGTGAGATTCTGTTTAAAATGAAGTGAGGACGCTGAAGGTGAGCCTTTTCTACTTCCTTTTTGTGTTTTGTCTATGGAGGGTAGAGATCAGAAGAACTTTATTTCAAATAGGCAAGCTTAATATAAACATATAATATATTTTTATCTACATCTAACATATATAGAAATAAAAAAAAAATTGGTTGTCTGTAAAGTCGGTTTAAGGACGATAATTTTACGTTATAACGTCATGAGAAAATATTGATGAAAAATTGCATAATTTTATGAATTGAATTATTATTATAAATTATCATTATTTTGTATAATACAAGGAAGGAGTTAATTGAAGAAAATTACAATTTTTTTTGCCGCCAATTGTTGTAATAAACAATGGAAACTACATTAACTTTTCACTGTAATGGGACAGTAATGGGTTAGAATCTAAACCATTACTGTCAATCATATTTTATTGTAGTTATTACTTAAAAAAAATAAATTTTCTTATTTGAAATTTAAAAAAAAACATCACATTTTAGTTTTTTGTTATCAAAACAATGTTATTTATATAAAAACAAATAATCCAAATAAAGTTAACAATTCAGTATCATCTGCTATTGCTGTAATATTAACACTTAACACTCGATTATGTTTCTGATGGTATCAAAGTTACAATAGGCCAATAAGCAACGAAAGTGATACTTGTAACGTAGGCGGAGCCTAAGCAACGGAGTGAACCCAGTAGTTACGGGGTTGCCCCAAGCTTTCCTGTTACGGCATTTAAATTTTGATCGGAAAACTAGCCTTGAAGCTTTTAAACACAACAAGAAGTTGTTATCGTGTACTCAAAAATATATTTTTAAACGTATAAAAACATAAATTTGAATTAATAAACTAAATTTTTTTTCTTCCAAATATTTATTTTTCCATAATAATTTGATACGTTATTTTTCTCAAAAAAACTTGGCAACCCTAAACGTAGTACCTAAGCATACTCCTCTTTTGGTTATAGGCATTAAGGTTCTTTTTCTTTAAATATTGTTCTTTTTTACATGCAAATCAAAAAGTTTATCATGGGTTGTTTTCATTGCTCAAAAAAAAATGGGACTCAAATGTTGAGGACCACATCTTCTTTTTACTATTTAATAGCCTATTTAGCTATAGGAAAAAGCTACAATCTTTTATCTTTGAATTTGACATTGACAGTGCCATTTTAGAAGTTGAGGTTATTTTACACAATATCAAAAAACTTGATGTTGTAATAAGTAACTTTTTACTAAATTCTTTAGTATTTTTGTACTTTTAAAAAAATGTCTGTTGAAGAGAAATTAACGCAAGGTCCAAGAGAAGGGGTCACTTACCCTGTACATGTTGTTTATTGTGGAAATTGTTCTATGCCAATTGAGGTAGGTGAAATTTTGCTTTTAATGCATTTTAATGAAAATATATAAATTGGCGTTCATTTACCCTTTTGTGTTGAGAGGAAACAGTCAATACTGTTTTATTCGAAATTTGTTTATTTCTACATTCTTTTTAGTACTGTGAGTACTATCCAGAATATGAAAAGTGTAAGCAGTGGTTGGAAGTAAATTTACCATCAGAATTTGAAAAAGTCAAAATTGGAGATGATAATCCTGTAGAAGAGGAAAAGAAAAGACAGAAACGTGGAGGCAAAGGAATGATTAAAACTAAAAAAAAGGAAGATGGTCCAAAACAAGTTTGTGTATCTAGAGCACCTAGAGGCAAAAAGAAGTCAGTTACAGTAGTTACCGGACTTAGTAGTTTTGGTGAGATAAAGCATTTTAAATAATTTAACTCCCAAAAGTTTTCAACAAACATTCATTTACCAATATGCCTTTTCAGATATTGACTTAAAAGTCGCTGCCAAGTTCTTTGGCACAAAATTTGCTTGTGGCTCATCTGTAACAGGCGATGATGAAATTGTTATTCAAGGTGATGTAAAGGATGATTTATATGATGTTATTCCTGAAAAGTGGCCGGAAGTAAGTAAAATTAATGTGCAGGTTTACATTTTGTATTGTAACAACAGATATGGTTTATGAATATATAAGATATTGCAGCAACTTTCATCTCGTTAACCACATAGCACGTTTTACTATTTACTCATGGAATAAGCAGGTTTATACTGTATCCTTGATTATCAATAACAAGTTGTAGTGTGTTGGCATAATACAAAGATCTGGTTTCTTATCTGTACAAATCTTGAGTTTTATTTTTTGTAGTAATACTTTACATTTTTCTGTTTTAGATTGATGAAGACCTCATAGAAGATTTGGGTGACCAGAAAAGATAATTTATTTAACATTTTTAATATTACATCATCTTTCATCTGTAAATTAAATTAAATTTTTTTTTGTTTTGCATAGTTTTTTAAAGATCACAACCTTAAATTAAAAATGTGTACTAAAAAATTTGAATAATTGTTTAATATTCAAAAAACAAATTCAATGAAAGGTGGTGTTTGGTTTTGTAGGAAAAAAGAAAGAAATTTTAATATAAATCTTTATTCTTGTGCTTCTTCATTATCATCTTCAGGCTGCTCTTTTATAATATGAGGAAAATGTTTAGCAACAATTTCTAAAACTTTCTCTACTTGTTCTTCTGTTAACCTTTCCTCACTTTCTTCTACCATCTAAACAAAATAATTGTTAAAATAAGGAATTTTTTTGCTTTAAATAAATACTAACCAATTGAATCTCTAAAGCTTTTGTTGGGGGTGAATTGATTAACATTAATATTTCGGATTTGTTGAGGTTAAATGCAGCTAACTCTTTCATACAATTTCGTATATTATTGGGTGTCTGTTCACCTGTAGGTGTGTTTTCCAGATATCTAATTGTCTACAAATGGAGATAGTTTTCACAAAGTAATTAGCATTTTAAGTACTTACCTCGTACGTAATTGTAGCAAGTTGACCTTTGTGTTTCTTTTTACTGTCTTTAATTTGCTGAAGGTGTTTGAGTACTTCATAATTACTAAGAGATGCACAATTACTGTTAACACTAAAAAAAATTTAATAAAAATTAATAAAATTTAATAGTAACCAGACAAAACTTATTACATTTCCATTTTGCAATCGTGAGCGTTGACGAAAGACGAGGGTTAATTATTCGTAAGGTGTTTGCAATTTGAAAATATCTAGCCTTTAAACATCAGAAAATTTGAGGTTATAAACAAGACTGGTAGATTCTTCTTCTTTTTTAAATCCCTATAAATCATCTTTTGCATAGAATAAATATTGCGCAATTAGAATGACCATTACTTGTATAAGGTGTTGTATAACCAAAACCCCAGATTTTTATTACTTTCTTTTTACAGTTTAAACTATACAATAAGCCGTTAAAACAATTATTGTTATAACAGTTAATAATAAACAATACTTTCAATCTGGCGCGCTTATATAGTTGGAAGTGATTTTTTATTAAATGAGATTGCATGATTGCGACCAGTATTACAGTATTTCCTAGAATTAGTTTTTAAATTTTTTTAATAATTCGTGAATTTAAAGCACATTTCCAACAATAAAAAAAAATTTCTAAAAAAATGTATTTATTGTTTTCGCTCCTAAATTATAAAACTTATTTTTTCCTATTTAATAAAAACAAACTATAAGAGCCACTTAACAATGTAATAATTCCTTTTTCCTACCCTAAGTAACGTTGAATTGTTTTGAAGTCTATGTACACTTAGATTAATAACCTCACTAGGATTATTTACTTTTTGTTGATTAATATAAAAGCCTCCTGCCGAAATTATCCTCAGAGCATCCTCTATTAAAATAAATATTTTTATTAGAACAAGGCAACAAATAAGGGCAACAAATACTTCTTACGTTTTGTCGCAAAACATCCTGCTTTCATTGCTAAATCCAAGATACTTTGGCCTGCTTCTGACAATATTTCAACAATTGTCGCCCCATTAAATAATCGTGCTATATCTTCGGCGTTCATTTCACCTAAAGCTACAATACTTCCTTTATACAAAGCTTCACTGGCTCTTTTAGCTTTTTCCAAACCATTTTCTCCATGCACCAAGAGAGTTACCTGTAAATATTTACAAACTAATACCGACATAAATGGTATTTTGGTGTAGGCATTGCTTTTGTGGTTTGTTGATCACAAAAAATAAGATCAAAGAAAATTTCGTACCTGCTCTGCAAGTCTTCTTTGTGGTAGCCGCAGTTCAGGTTTTTCTTTGTGTTGTCTCATAAGGTCTGATATACTACCTACAGGATCGAAAGTAAATAATTTAAGAAATTTCTCTACTTCTGAATCAGGCTGCCTTATCCAGAACTGATAGAAAGTAAAGGCGGATGTTTTTTCATCAGAAAGCCAAACTGCATTACCTGCAGATTTTCCTAATTTATCACCCATTTCAGTTGTTACCAAAGGAAGAGTCAAACCTACAATTTCGATTTCAAAACTAATTACTGATGAAAAATACCTTAGTTATTGTCGAATGGAAATTCAGGGCCTATTTCGCTCATTAAATTAGTTACAATCTGAGTTATTTGTTTTCACTTCTTTGTTATATGTGGAGTTTTGAACATAATGTTTAATTACTTTTCTTAAACTTAATTGTTTACAAATACTTTTGGACCTAACCTTCTTGGTTAAAGACTGCTAGCAGTGCTAGCTGACTGCGAGAGAGATCGCCCGTGAGCGAAGAACAATTAGGACATATCGCATTAAACGAATAGTTTGAGTACGACGCTTCGACTTCGAGTCTCTATCGCCCCGTGAGTGGAGGGTCTAAGCCTTGTTATTACAAAAGCAAGAGTTACGCAAATAATGTTTATCGTAATTTTGCTTTACACTTATTTTAAAAGTATTAAAACTTACCAAACACAGGGTTTTTACAAGTTTTGCTAATTAATTCATGTCCAGACATAATGTTCCCCATCTGATCATTACCTCCAATCTAAAAATTGACAAAAATTGATCAAAGACTTAACCTGTTTCAATTTTTCAGTTTATACAGGTTTGGAAAGTGTTTAACTACATATGCATTATCAATGCATTGAGCAGAAATCTTTGTTAAAACAGTAGGGCAATCAATTCACACGTACCAATTAAATATGAAACTTAAACTATCATATTATGTTCGCAAAGATCTAAAACTCAAATTCCGGTCACATCAGACCAAATATTTTCTGCATACACTGTGTATTCGGTTTTAAAGAGCCACTGGCTACCTCCGTCGTTCTTATTTTACACTTTTTTTTTTATAAAAGCACATTGCAACAGTGTTGCCAAACTAGTTTAAGTTAAATTCCTACTGTTTGGAATTTCTGGTACAGTTGCTTAAATATTTAAATATATATCAAACAAGTTTGCAGCAATAAAACATAATCTATAATTGTACCATAAGACAAATTATATATATATATATATAAAAAAATAAAATTCCTCTTTAGATAAGATGGCACATCTACTCCTATGATACATAAAATAGGTAAAAACTAATAATAAAATTATTAAATATCAACTAATTTAATCATGATTATCTTGGATTTGAAGAGAATGGAGATGATTTATTAAAGAAAGAGACCTGTCAAAGATCCCCACTTTATTTATTCAGTAACCGTCGTCATACTACTCATACTGATTTAACCTGAAGTGGTTCCTAACAATAATAATTTATCTCTACCGTGTAGTTGATTGAAGAAAATAAAAGTCGGTAGTTTTAACAGTTTAATATAGGACGTTAAGAAAAGGCACCCCATGTGGCTAAATTTGACAAAGTAGAATTAGAACCCCTACAAAACACGACGATTACCGAAGAACCCTGGTTGACAGTTACAAAGAAGTGCGTGTCTAAATTTTAGTGGATAAGTGTTAAAATTTACTGCGGGCGTTATTTGTTGCTCTTGTATTTTTGACGAACGTTAAAACTACTCTGTGGAAACGACAGGTAATTGCTAATGTTATTGATGTGAAACTTCGGGCAGCCCCGTAACTATTTGGCTCGATTAAAATTTATAGAAACGTCATAAAATAAGATTTTGTTCAGAATTCAGATTTGTTTGAAAAATAAAATCATCAAATTTAAAAATTGTTATCAGAGTATGTTAAAATATTATTTAGTTAAAATTTAATTGAATGTAATAACTACAATAAAATATGATTGACAGTAATGGTTTAGAACATGAAAGTGAGAGGCCTTTTGCAAAGAACATAAAATTATTAAGTGATTCAAGTCAAGAGTAAGTTAATTATATTTTTATAATTAAGGTGTGCATTTAAGTGTGTACATGAGTGAGTGTATATTTTTAATATTATCTGAATATTTTGTTTTTTATTATGCCATATTTATTTCCTTTAATAAACCATCCTTTTATGCAAATTTTCATTGTTCAACATTGTTTTGAAGAAAGGCTAGGTCAAGAGTACCAACAAATGACGAGCATGTATGAGAGCACTGATGAAAGTAGAGGAAGCAAAAGATGTGTGTAAGAACAATAGCAAGTGGAAGGAAGTTGTCTCTGTCTACCCCTATGGGAAAAAGGAGTGACTATATGTATGTATGTATTAAAGTTATGAAAAACCCAAGGAATCACTGTTTTAGATGATATTTCAATACTATCCCTATATTTCCAAACCTGTATTTACAATGATTACATATATTTATATTAAAAAAAACATAGATTCTAAAATTTGTAAAAAATTTAAATATTTGTTAATTAAATTATTTAAGAGTTACCTGAAAAATACAATTATGTTTTTGATATAAGTACAGCCAGTCATACGCTTGAAACAATTGATAACTAAATTCAGTGAAACTCATTCCTATTGAAGACTTTAGTCTACTTTTTACACTGGTTCTTGACAACAATGTTCCCATTCTCAAATACCTTCCAGCACCCCCAATCAGATCTACAGGATCCATTAATTGATACCAGCTAGCATTATTAAGTAAACTTAAAAATACAACATTAAATTTAAATAACCATAATTATAAACTGTATACCTAATTGGTTTCAGCTGATTCTTTTCTTTCCATAGATATTTTTCATGATTTTCAAAAATTGTAGCAATATTTTTGCAAAGTCCAGTAATGTTTTCATCTATAAAAACTTTGGATAGTTTTTCACGTTCAGTGGTTTTACCACTTGGGTCGCCTATTTTAGCAGTAGCACCTCCAACCTAAAGTCATCTTATATCACCAAAAATATATATCATCTCATAATGTCGATAAATTACTGAAATACTATTAAATAATTTTTAAGTAATATCAAGATTAAGTTTATCAAAATACATCATTACAAATTTATAATAGTAATATATACATTTAACTTACTACTGCAATTGTTTGGTGTCCACCTCTTTGCCAATGTAATAAATTAATTAAAACTAGTAAATTTCCAACGTGCAAACTACTTGCGGTAGGATCAAATCCTGCATATACAGTTTGCGGCCGAGAATTCAATAAATCGGTAACAGTATTGCTAAAAAATAATGTAAATATAAAAATGTAATGTATAATAATTTGTGTATGAACTTACGCTGCATTATCTGGAAAAATGTCTTCAAACATACCACGTTCCTTTAATTTTAGTATATTTCTATTTGAATAATGCCTATGACAATATATTATGCTAGTTTTTCCAGAATTTAATAAGAATTTAACAAACATTTTGTTTTTTTAAAAAACTATTAGGTTAGGAATATTTAACAGAATAACGTAGCTAATGATCTTCAGATGCGTGGCCATCAGTCCGAAGACTTTCATTTCATCAAATTTTCATTTATTAAAATATTTTCGATTGAACGAAAAACTTCAAAAAATGTAAAAATATCTTAACGTGACAACCCTTTATCTTTATTATGTTGGTATTCGACTATTTTGTCAACTCATCATTTTAAATTTGAAAAATATTTTAAAAATATTGATATGGACATTCTGCTTAGTATAATGAACGCTGAGAAATAAAAAGTCGTTTATTTTGAAAAGTGCTTATTGGTATTTTCTTTTATATCACTAATCAATAAAAAAAATTTAGTTTTAAAAACATTATTTCAAAAAATGACGGCTACCGCAGTTGCTGCTCCCAAAGTTGCTGTAAAAGATGACGAGGTATGTATTTTCTTTTAATAAATCCATCAATTTCATGTTGAAATTAAATACAGAAACATAATATTAAACCAAAATTATTTAGATTTCTTCCGTTTGTAATTATTTTATAGACAAACTTTTGAAAGAAAAAATATTAAATATCTACATATACACTGTTTTAATAATTATATGTTTCTCTATAATTGTTTTTTTTAAATACAATATTATTTTTTTATAAATTGTAGTTCCTTTATAAAAATGATCGTACCTATACATTTTTTAATTTTTTGTTGTAAATCTTTAGTCTGAAGAAGATAAGGAGCTTCAAGCAGAACTAAAACTTTTGGTGGAAAAGATAACTGTAAGTAAACAATTTCTTCGCACAAGTTTTTATTACTATGTATATAATTTAGGGCACCGACACCCATTTAATACTATCAGCGATTGAGATGATGAAATATTTAATTCGAACTTCTACCACTTCCATGACGTCTGTACCAAAACCTCTTAAGTATTTGGCTCCCTTTTACGATCAAATAAAGTTAACGTGTGAAAAAATGAAAAATGAGCAGATCAAAAAGGGCATTGCTGATATAATATCTTTGTTAGCTATGGGAACAGCTGGAGGAGAAGAGGCGAAAACTAATCGAGACTGTTTAAATTATTGTCTGCAAGGTAAACATAATTTTTCTCCATTATCATTGTCGCATGATTTGTTTAATTGGACAGGTACGATGAAAAACATAGGCGATTGGGGTCACGAATACATAAGACAGCTCGAAAAAGAAATAGTTTTGGAGTGGACCTTCAATTGCGAAAAGAGCAGTGAAATATTAATGTCGCTAATTCAGGATATCATGACGTTTAACATCACCCACAACGCCGAAATTCAAGCCTGCGATCTTTTAATGGAGATCGACCTTTTGAATATTTTACCGCAGTACATGGCCAGCAATAATTATCAAAGGATGTGTATGTATCTCTCTTCTTGCGCCAAATACGTCGACGATGTGGAGAGGACAAAAATTATGAAGTTGATTTGCGAACAGTACATGAAGTTCGAAGAATACTCCAAAGCCATTATTACAGCAATTCAAGTGAACGATAACAGCGTAGTTAACAACATTTTTGCTACATGCATCGACAGGTACGAATCCCTTTTACTGATTCTATTCTGTTTTGTTAGTTACGCTTTCATTATAGGTTTGTCTGGTGCTCTACCGCTGGCTATAATATACTCTACTGCTGGCTATTTAATAACGAGACTGCTTATGAAAGAAGTTTTATTTTAAGAATTATTCTACAATCCCTTCAATATACTCCCCTTCTCTCGCCACACACCGTTCCATTCGTATTTTCCACTGGTCAAAGCAATGCTGGAAGTCTTCTTTTGTAAGATCATTTAGGAGCTCCGCCGATTTTCGCTTCACGGTTCGAATGTTCGAGCACTGGAGTGCCTCTAGCGGCTAAATAACGCTTCACGGACAGCGCGTTATGGGCAGGTGCGTTGCCCTGGTGCAAGATCCATGACTTGTTTTTCCACAACTTCGACCGTTTCTTGCGAACTCGATCTCGAGGTGTTGTCAAAACTTTCAAATAGTAAGTTTGGTTTACAGTTTCTCCCTCTGGAAGTCATTCAGTCATTACGATGCCGTTGATGTCGACCTGGACGTTGGTCATCTTCGGTGCTCTCCCGGCCTTCAGAAAACCGTTTATAACATTCGAAAACACGCGCACGAGATAGAGAATTGTCACCATAGGCCTCTTTCATCAACTTACAGCACTCAGTCGTAGTATTTAATTTAACGATAAATTTCACATTGATTATATTTCCGTTTCTTAGTAATATCCTTACTCCATAGTATGCCTGAACAATTTTTTATTTGATCTCTTTGACGTCAGTTCCTGTGCTGTCGAATGAAACACCTAAGTATACCTATTCTTTACAAGATAGAATTTGTTGTCAATTTTCAAGTACCAGATTGTTCTGTTCCTCGCCCACACATAAATACCTTGTCTTCGTCAGATTGACAGTTAGTCCCCACTGGCTTCTTCTGTTAATTTTCTCATCATGTACCTACTGCATGTCCTTTATATCATTTGCTATAACGACCTGATCATCGGCAAACTGTAGTGTGTAAATACATCCGTTATCCAGTTCAGCACCCATGCCATGAACTTTCCTTTTCCATTGCTTTAATGCGCCTGCTACATAGGACTAAGACAAGGATGCTGCATTTCATCAAATCTCTTCCAGAGTATGATTCGTGCAAGAAAAGAATATGTGATTCAAGTCACAGATGGATGATAATGCAATAAGGTGTTTGAGATAAACCAATTTTGTAGAAGACGTTGCTTCTTTAGCTAACTTGTCATCTATTTCGTTTCCCAATATTCCGCAGTGACCTTTTACCCATACTATGGTAATTTCCACATTAGATTTTGCTAATGGTAATAGGTGTTTCTTTATGTTACATAAATGAAGAGAATTATATATTTTATTTTAAAACATTGGGGTAACAAAAATAAACTAAAAGTAAATAAATAAAAAATCTAAAACAGAACCTCCGAAATAAATAATTAAAAACCTGAAAGAGAAAAAATTAATCAAAATACCTGAAAGAGAAAAAAAGTAAGAACCCAAAAGTGTTTTTTTTTAAAACAAAACCTGTGTAATTTTATTTGTTGTTTGGAAAATATAACTGCCTTTCTACTTTTCTTCTTTTGCATGTATTGGTGTCATTTTAATTTCAGTTTCCTTAGCGTACCCTTCACTTCGAAGTTTTTATCATCCGAGTTAGCGAGATAGATAACAAATTTTTAATATATTTATGCTCTTTTTTAATTGTTTTGTTTTATTTAATTTTAAATATATATTTTCAATGTGTTGTTTCCTTCTGTTTGTTCCTTCTGTATACAAATTTAATTTTAAACAAAATTTAATCGATTACCTACCAAGAAAGTAGCAGTGTATTCAAATTCACACAAACTTGGTGTATTTGAAGTTGGCGCCATGTGGACCATGCCCACAAGGTTTGGATTGGTCGACATGGGTGCGAATTTTAATGTATGCTGACAGTTCTTTGCACGGTAACGTTAGAGAGACGTCAAGCTAAGGCTGCGTTCCGTTCGTGTCGATTATTAATTTTCTATTATACATTTTTTTTAGAATTACTGTGTATCAGCTTGCCTTTATATGTGCCCGTCACAATTATAACGTCGAAATCGATCCAAATTGTGAATATTATGACGAAATTACTGGAATCCTGAGTAACAGCCATTTGAGCAATTATTTTTTAACTTTAGCTCGAGAAGTAAGTATTAATACATATTTCATAAATTATTATCGATTGAAGTGTTTCATGTTCTATGAGTTTCTAAAATTTAATCGAAATGATTTCTGAGGTGCGTTCCGGCAGGCGTCGTATGTTTTAAGGTAAACTACCATAATTTTTAATTTGTAAATAGTTATATTGTTACGATTCTCTTTAAAATAGTCTTTAAATTTTACATTTCCTCCCAATAAAATTACATGTCAAAATTCCAATTATTTTAGTTGCTTACTCACTACTTAATTGATTGAATGTTCAAACTGATAACCACCCTCTTCCTTACAATAATTACAATAATTTTGTTCAAAACGTTCAAGCACATAACCGGAGTAATTCGACGGCACTCGTCAACGATTCCTTGACGCAAATCTTCCAACGACGCTGGTTATGTTTTATAGATTTTACTTTTCATATTTCCCCACAAAAAGAAATCGAGGGGCGATAAATCTGGCGATCATGGTGGCCATTCAATACTGGCCCTTCTTAAATACTATTTGAAAATAATCCACAGTGTGACGAAAATCATTTTGATCTAAATACTGAAGAAAAAGCATTTGACAATGTAAAACACGATCTCCTCATATCATACTTTAGGAAATTGGGACTGGATGGAAAGGATATCAGACTTATAGGTAATTTGTACTGGAACCAAAGAGCGGAAATCCGAATTCAGAATGCAGGAACAACTGAGGATTTTGAAATAAAAAAGGGCGTCCGCCAAGGGTGCATCTTGTCTCCGATGTTGTTTAACTTGTATGTGGAAAGAGCATTCACTGAGTCAATCTCCGACAGTTCCATAGGCATTAAAGTAAACGGAATTCCCATAAACAATATTCGATAAGCGGATGATACCGTGATATTGGCGGATAGTGCAAATGATCTACAAACTCTACTAGATAAGGTCAATGATGAAAGTCAACGATTGGGTCTGAAAATTAACATCCGTAAAACCAAATGTATGGCCACTAGTAAAAACGATACTACAAATACCACAATATCCATAAATGGAGAGAGCATTGCACAAGTCACTCAATTTAAATACTTGGGATGCATGATCAACCAAAAATGGGACCCAGATCAGTAAATAAAATGCAGAATCGAGCAAGCAAGAACAACGTTCTTAAGACTCAAAAATTTTTTGACAGATAAAAACTTAAATCTCAGTCTCAGATACAGGATGGTAAAGTGCTACGTCTGGTCCGTTCTCTTGCACGGAGTCGAGGCATGGACGCTGAAAACAGCAATTAATAACAAACTTGAAGCGAGAAGAGCTAGTTTGGTAGACCGTGAACTTTTCGGAAACATCAAAAAAATAAAAACTGGATATCTTGGACACATACTACGTGGAGAACGTTATCATTTCCAACCTTTTATTCTCCAGGGTAAAATAGAAGAAGGAAAAAGAGGAGTAGGTAGAAGAAAATGATCCTGGCTACGAAACATACGACAATGGACAGAAATACGGGACTTCTAGGCACTGCAAAATGCTGCAATTAATAGAATCATATAATAAGAGAAACGATGGACGCCTACGCGGGAATCTGCATGGCACTTTAAGAAGAAGAAGACGGAAAATACCGGAAAAGAGTCCTCCTTTATTAAAAAATCGACGGGTAACCATACATCACAAACAAAAAGAGGCGAAGTAACTCTTTATCGAGTTTTTAATTAATTAAGTGAAAAACTGTCATTACTTTACATGTGTTTGACGAAACAAGTTTATAAGGCGAGTGTGAATGGACAAGTCAGTAGAGGTCGACCTCGGCGAACATATTTCGATCAGATCAACATTGTTTTAAAGAAAGGCCAGGTCAAGAGTACCAACAACCGACGAGCATGTGTGAGAGCCCTGATGAAAGTAGAGGAAGCAAAAGATGTGTGTAAGAACCGTAGCGGAAGTGGAAGGAAGTGGTCTCTGCCTATCGCTACGGGAAAAAGGCGTGACTATTTGTATGTATGTATGTATGTTTGGGTACATTCAACTAATTGTAAATAATTTTATGGTTCTTATCGAAACAGAAAAAATCGAATCTCGATTTTTAGAGTAAAATATCGATGAATTGGATCATTTCGGGTATACATATTCTGCACAAAGAATCTTGTAAAAAATGTACAAGAAAATGCATAGTGTCATAAGGACTTAAAAAATAGACAGTCATAACCTAGAGTGTGTACAATTGTTAAAAAACTAATTTTGAAAATGTCTTTAACACAGTTAGATATTTTGGAACCGAAATCGCCTCAAGATGTGTACAAAACGTGGTTAGAACCAGTACCACCCCGTATTACGATACTCGGTGAAAATTTGGACAGCGCCAAACAAAATTTAGCATCTTCATTTGTTAATGGTTTCGTTAACGCCGGTTTTGGAAGCGATAAACTCCTCACAGTTGTAGGCGGTAAGCATTGACATCTCATCTGACGCTTATATAAATACAGTGCTTTCATTTCAAAACCAGCCGTTCCAAATTACTTTTGAATTTTCGTAAATATAAGAAAAACAAAAAACACGTCAAATTTTAAATCAAGGGGGAGGTTTAACATTGTTATTGTGCTGTTTCCAAGTGGCACCCCTTTAACATTCTCGCTACATAAAATGAAAACCCAAAAAAATACAAATCAGCCATATAAACAATATCGGTTTATTGTGCATGTAACATTAAACAGCGAAATTACAACAGAAACTAAAATGAAGTTAATTACAAACAGCTCCTTACATGTATTTACAGTAACTGTTCAAAGTGTGCTCCGTTATTTTGTAGGCAATAATATAACCTATTTTCAAATTCTTATCGAACTCTTCGCTAGTAATTCATCTACATATTCTTCAGTTATTCTAAACTTTAGTTCTTCAATGTCTTCGGGAGGAGTTATGTAAACTAATGTTTTTAAAAAGCCCCACAGAAAAAAATCAAGTGGTGTAAGATCTGGAGATCTTGCTGGCCATTCTATAAAACCCCTTCTGCCAATCCAATGTCTTGGAAATCGTTCGTCTAGCCATTTTCTTACAGCTATTGCGTAATGTGGTGTAGCTCCGTCTTGTTGAAGGTATATATTCTGTTCCTCTATCACCTTATTTCCCTGTTCATCAACTTGTCTTTTTAGTGACTGAGTAATAAGTGGATCAATTATATTTTCTAATAATTGTAGGTCCAATTTTCCCGTTAGGTTTTGGTCAATAAAAAGTGATCCAATCATCTCATTTCATAGAATACCAGCCCATACATTGAGATCTTCGCTTGAAACTAAGTATTATCTTGTCGAAACACGTGAGGAATTTCGTAATCCCAGTACCTACAATTATGTTTGTTAACAAAGCCATTTAAATAAAACGTTGGTTCATCATATTTTTAACCAAATTTGCGTCAAAATTCAATTCTGCGGTCATAATCGTCTTCACTAAGCTGATGATGAATTTGTGTTTGATAACACTTTTTGTATGGAACCAACAGAAATATTTGTACGTTTTGATACTTTTGAAATCGAATAGGTAGGATTTATAGCAAAATTGCCCAGTACTTCATTTTGTGCTGCTTCGTCGAAAACTCTGGGATTATTTTTTTTTTTTAGTACAAACGGATCCAGTTTCTCCAAGTTTCCGTACCAACTCTATGATGGTCTGGTCGCCTATATTTCTATCAAGGATGCCTTTCATTAAAAACTCGAGCTGTTCCTCGAGCGCGATTGTTTTGATGACCGTAAATAAATACTATTCGTTTTTTTGCAGAGAATACACCATTTTAAAATAACTCAAATAATGGCTAATTTAACGTCACGATTAACTAACTAAATATTACTATTGATATTTTTGAAATAAAGAAACAAAACGACAAAAAATATCAAAAAAGTTGACACGTATTCAGAAGTAAGTTAATTGATCCCTAAATAGACATCTACAGTGGCGTAGGTCTTTTTTGTTATGGTCTAATGTTATTTCACAAAATTTGTTGTTGTCAGCTAAATAAATCGATAGAACAAATTGTAGTTCATATGGCTGATTTACATTTTTCTTGCGTTTTTATTTGATGTATCACAAGGAAGGGGTTGCTATTTGGCATTTTAAAGAAGGGGTGGGGGTCCCCTTGGAAACAGCAGAATAACATTTTTTAACCCCCTTGATTTAAAATTCGACGTATTTTTTGTTTTTCTTACATTTACAGAGAGGTGAAGAGTGAATTGTGGTCGACATTGTCTATGTATGGGGTAAGCGGTAGTTTAATACGAGCACTAAATTCACTTTACGAGGATTCCACTGATGTGTCAAGATAAACGGAGCTTGCACGGAATGGTTTAACATCGAAAAGGGTGTGAGACAGGGATGTGTGGCTTTGCCATGGCTGTTTAACTTATACCTAGACGATTGTTTAAAAGATTTGAAAGAGAGTGCGTATGAATTAAAAATGAATGATTTGATCGTCAATTGCCTTCTCTACGCCGATGATCAAGTCATATTAGCGTCATCAGAAGAGAAGTTGCGGGCGATGGTTAATATTATGCATGATGCCCTGAAAATCAAAGGGATGAAAATAAATGTAAGCAAAACGAAAGTAATGGTTTTTGAAAGAGAAGAAAGCATGACAAACTGTGAAGCTCTGATTAGGGGAGAAAGAGTGGAACAAGTAAACGTGTTTGTGTACTTGAGTTCAAAGTTTACGAGAGATGGAAAGTATGGCAGTGACATTGAGCGAAGGGTATTGGCAGGAAAACAAATGAATGGGGCACTGTATAGCTTGATAAACAGCCAGAAAGTGTCAAAAAAGGCACGTCTGGCTGTGCATAGAGAAGTGTTGGTTCATACACTTATGTATGGTAGTGAATGTTGGGTTTGGCAGAAAAGGCATGAAAATAGGATTCATGCTGCGGAGATGAGTGTCTGAGAAGTATAGCCGGAGTAACTCGGTTGGATAAAGTAAAGAATAGTGAGATAAGAAAACGCTGTGGTGTAAAAGTAGATGTGGTCACAAAGAAAGATAAAGGAATGCTTAGATGGTTTGGACATGTAGAATGGATGGATGAAGGAAGATTGACGAAACAAATTTATAAGGCGAGTGTGAATGGACGGAAGTCGGTAGAGGTCGACCTCGGCGAACATATCTCGATCAGATCAACATTGTTTTGAAGAAAGGCCAGGTCAAGAGTACCAACAACCGAAGAGCATGTATGAGAGCACTGATGCCAGGTCAAGAGTACCAACAAACGAAGAGCATTTATGAGAGCACTGATGAAAGTAGAGGAAGCAAAAGATGTGTGTAAGAACCGTAGCGGAAGTGAAAGGAAATGGTCTCTTTCTACCCCTACGGGAAAAGGCTGGTTTTAAAATGAAAAAGCACTGTATAAAGACGTCGTGTGTTTTCCTTTTTAAAAAGGAAACAAATGGATCTATCGCAACAAAGATCACGGAATGTTAAGCGCGACGGCGTCGCTAGGCCTTCTTCATCTATGGGACGTTGACGGAGGTCTAACTCCTATCGACAAATATCTCTATTCCACTGACGATTACATCAAAGCTGGAGCATTACTTGCACTCGGCATCGTGAACTGTAGAGTCAGAAATGAATGCGATCCCGCATTGGCGCTGCTGGGAGACTACGTCGCCATAGAGAACGAAACCCTCCAAATAGGAGCTTTGATGGGGATAGCACTAGCCTATGCAGGTAATTTCATAGAGGTAAATTACTAATGAAAGACACACTCGCAACGTTCGTTAGTTTTCTAAAAAAAATGTATGGGAATTAGAAATATATACAGGGTTATTCATAATGAATGTCCAATCTCTGAATTGTAGATTCTAGACCTCAAAATAACTTTTATAGCTGCGTTGGGCACTTTTTGGTAGGGAAAATTTTTATGGGTTCGCGCACGCGCAGCGGCCGTGTGCTGTGCGCGTTTGACGATTTTTGGATGGGTGAGATCTCGTGCGTTCGCGTCACCGACACACCGACATGCTTTTTTAATATTTAAGCTTTTTGGATGGGTAAAATCTCGTGCGATCGCGTCACAGACACACTGACATGCTTTTCTAATATTTAATCTCTGCAATCCATCACACAATTAGTATTTCACACCTGGCTTGGACGTATTCTTACTACCGGTGGTAAAACAGATTTTATTTAAATTTAATCGAAATCATTATTTATTAATTTAAATTGTCAAAAATAAAATATGTGCTTTTCTACTTTTTGCAAAATGATATATCATTCGATTTTATTATTAGAAATTTACGAAAAAATATTGTGTTTTTACTTCTATCGGCAGTCTCTACAACTGCCAATTGTTTTTTTAATTTAACGAGAAATTTTACATTGATTCATTGCTCGTGGTTTTCGTCACACAAAATACTACTACAGCTACAAATGTGCTAAAAGTTTTTATTTTCGATTTGTAGGCTCTCACAGAAATGATGTAATAGAGCTGCTTCTACCTCTAGCAAATTCTGCAAAGTCCATGGAAATTTTGGGCATAGTGTGCCTGGCTCTGGGTTTTATTTCGATAGGCAAATCAGACAACGAAATTCCATTGACGATAATCAACAAAATAATCGAAATGAACAATACCGATTTGTTGAAATCTTCGTTTATGCGATTAGCAGGTTTGGGTCTTTCGTTGTGTTACTTCGGCGCTAGGGAGGCCATCGAGGTGCCTACGGAAGCCATGAACGTCATGGAGGAACCGTTCAAAACGTCCATACAAACGATTCTATTGATGTGCGCCTACGCTGGAACGGGAGATGTCCTTATAATACAAGAGTTACTGCACATAGTCGGTAAGTACCTACGAAGTAACGAACACATTTCCCATCAAAAGATTTCCCTTCTCAGGCGAAAAAGTGGAGATACCGAAAAAGGAAAAAAAGGAAAAGAACGAAAAGAAGGAAAAAAAGGATAAGAGGAACAGCTTTACGAAGATAAAAGTGCCGAAGAAACCCGAATGGGATTACACGATCGGTCAAGCGATGGCAAGTTTAGCGGTGGCTGTAGTCGCCATTGGCGAAGATATCGGCATAGAAATGATCCATAGAATCTTCGGCCATGTCGCCAGATACGGCGAACCCTCGGTCCGCAAAGCAGTCCCGTTAGCTATGTCTTTATCCTCGGTGTCTAATCCTCAATTGGGCGTCATCGACGTCTTGACAAAATACTCACACGACGCCGACGAAGACGTCGCCGTCAACTCGATATTCGGTTTGGGAATCGTCGGGGCGGGAACGAACAATGCACGTTTGGCGGCCACTTTGCGACAGCTAGCTGTCTTTCATAATAAGAATCCTTCGGAGTTGTTTATGGTTCGGTTCGCTCAAGGTTTGGTACACATGGGTAAAGGCACTTTAACTTTAGACCCCCTTCATACGGATAGAATGTTGGTGGATCCGGTAGCGCTGGCTGGTAAGAATTATTAATCACATATCAAACTTTTGTTTCAGAAATGTTGGGTTTAAAACGTTCTCCGACGTCTTCCGACACCTAGTCCATAGACCATAGGTCTTCTTCCAAGCCTCTATCTCTTATTTCCTCATCTATTCCCTCTCTCCAGCTTCTCCTTGGTCTTCCTCCTGCTGCAGTCCACGTCATTATCTGTTTTGGCAGTCGCTCGTACGTCATTCTCTGGACATGGCCGTACCATTTCAGTTGTTTCGTCTTTATGTCATCTACAATAATGTGCCGAACTCCCATAATCTCCCGTATTCGGTCATTACGAATTCTTTCAAGCTTTGACCTGCCTGCCGAACGCCTTCAAAAATCCATTTCCGTCGCTTCCAAGGTTTTCTTTGTTCCTTTTTTTGGGTGGCCATATCTCGCTGCCGAAAGTAACGATGCTTTTGTATATACGATGTTTGTTATTTTTTATGAATTTTTGGTCCCAAAGGATACTGTTTAACATCGACACAGCTTTCCTTCCCTGTATATTCCTATCTTTAATGGCATCGTCCAAGGTTCCATCGTTTGTAATATTTACGCCTAGATATTTGTACTTTTGGCAGTTTTTTATTCTTTGGCCATTATCCAAAATAATGTATTGCTGGCTTCCTCCCAAACTCAGGTATTCTGTTTTCGCAATGTTTACTTCGAGTCCCCACTTCTCGTATTCCTCAATGAGTTTCCGAGTCATATACTCAATATCATCAGAATCTTGTGCTATAACGATCTGGTCGTCAGCGAAGCTGAGTGTATACAATGTGGAATGGTTAAGCTTATTACCGGCTTATTACATACATAGGTAAATGCATATAGTCACGCATATAGCGCTTTCACACATGCTCGTCGGTTGTTAGTTTTCTTGACCTGACCTTTCTTCAAAACAATGTCGATCTTATCAAGATACGTTCGCCTAGGTCGACCTTAAAAGACTTGTCCATGCACACTACTCGCCTTATAAATCTGTTTCGTCAATCTTCTTTCATCCATCGTGTCCAAACCATCTAAGCATTCCTTTATCTATCTTTGTTACCGCATCTTCTTTCACACCACCACGTTCCCTTATCATACTATTCCTCGCTTTATCCATCAGAGTCACGACCGGCTTATTGTACACTCCAAAATGCTGTCATTTACCCTTGACTCATCTGGTTAAAGTTTTCGAATATTTATGTGACGACTATCGTAATAATAACGAAGCCAAATAGATAATTTAAATTTTTCATTGTTCCTTATATTTTGCAGCCCCTAAAATTTTGTCGTTCCTTAAATTTTCGATCACTGGTCGTGGCGGTTATTTTGTTAACTGAAACTTGATTAGTTAATTTTGGTTAATGCTACCGGCGGCTAACTATTGTTGCTGTCCGGACATACGACTCGTTTACTCATTCACAAATAAACATTTTCAGCGGAAGCAATTATCCGCTCTTGCTCCAACAAGTATTTTTGGTAAACACGTTCGCGAACACGAAATGATGACTGATATGATATGATAATCTTCGAAACATGGCACTACGCATAAAGGAGGCTTTTCAGGGCAGGATTTGCATAAGAACTTGGTCTCTTCGTTTTTTCTGCGCTGCACAGTGTCTACATCTCATATAATGACTCTTTTGAGGATCTTTAGGATTAGGAGTTGTATCTGGAAAATGCATGGCCTCTGATGCTGATGTCGTTCGTCTCTCTTTTCTTGGTCTCCTTTTTCCTCCACGCAGGGGCCCAGAATTTCTACCATAAACAAGTGTATTGGTTATGCCTAAGTAGTGTTTATTTCTTATCAAACTTTCTACGTATATAATACGAATTCCTAAGTGGAAAGTCCAATAGGTGAAACATAACTTTTTTATACCATCTAAGACTTTTCCTGGGAGAAGAATTTGATCATTACGATCAATTCCTGACATATTGGCAATATAATGAAATATATTCAGAGGCTTTACTTTATCTTTTCCATATCTATTTTGAACAGTTACTTACTAAGGATAATATTTAGTAGTTATTGCTAGAACTTCCCGTCTATCCTTCCACTTTGAAATGTAGACATTCTTGTTTCTTTCCCATACATGCTGCCGATTCTTTAGTTTGGCGCCAGTAATAACAGTAGGATTTTTTCTGCGATTTCTTCTCAGTGTTCCAGTAACATGCGTCTTCCTTTTCAGAAGCTTTGTAGACAGACCAACACTGTTGTAGAAGTTGTCCATAAATACATGGTGTCCACGATGTGTCCGCAATGTAAAAACATTTTTAGTACTTACCACAACACAATAATTATCTTGAATGAAACCCTCGAAAAACACACTAAAAACTGCACCGTTTTACATACACGTGTGGCTTGTAAGCAAATCTTAACAAATCTGACGCCAAAAGTTTACCAGGGAGATTTTACGCATTTTTTAAATTTTTGTTGGGACACCAAACGTGTACGCTTTGAAAATGCCGTGTAAACCGAGCGGCAAACGCCGTGTTGGTGCAGCAGGGAGATTTATGTTTGGACGGCATAAGCCGCTTAGTCCCTGTACTTAGAGCGTCATATGCCGCTTTGTCTGCGAATGTGTTAACTTTGGGGGAAGGTAAGTTTAAAGAGTCAAATTAATTGCTAACGTGCACTACTTTGATTTCAGGTCTTCTAACGTCAATGTTGGCTCTATTAGAGCCTCAAAGTCTTATACTCGGTCAATCGCACTACTTAATATATTTGCTATCTGCAGCTATCCAACCGAGATGGTTGCTAACGTTAGGAGAAGATTTAAACACGGTGCCTGTAACAGTACGCGTTGGACAAGCGGTAGACATCGTTGGAAAAGCCGGTACACCTAAAACGATAGCCGGTATACATACTCATACAACACCCGTACTGTTAGCCACAGCTGAAAGGGCCGAGTTGGCCACTGATCAGTACGAAATTGTGTCTCCCACTTTGGATGGTATTTGCGTTTTGAGAAAATTAGAAGAAACTACATAAGCAGTGTTGCATTATTATAGCGTTTTTTGATGTGCATTTCAGTATTATCAGTTTAATTCGTATCTAATTTTTTTTAATTAAAATGCTTTTAAAGTATAAATGTATGTAGTTTCTTATTAAGTTCAAAAATATTATGAAATGATTATTTTTGTTGCTGCAAATAAGTTTTAAAAGTTGTGACAATCGGTATAATAATAAATTGGTATTAATAAATATTCGAGATTGACTAATTGGGCGATATAAACCGATCACACTTAGTGGAATTATGATTGCGCAAACACCTTTAAATTGGAGAAATTGGGTCTTTTTATGCGTCAATATTTATTATTATTTATTAATCAACAATTACCTACTGAGCGTTTAAATGTTTATTTATTTGTGTTTAGATTTTGTAGCTATTTCTTACTTCTGTTTATAATCTTTAATTATTCTTTCATACAATCAAATGGCTTCTGTTTATTTTAAGGTCGTTACCGTGCCGTAGATGACATGTTTTAAGAGTCTCCTAAGTGAACCCATACAAATTTATTGCTTTCAAAATCTATTTAATGAACATTTTACACGTCCAAGAAATGGTTTGATTAAACTCTAAAGGCATTTAATAAGCTATTAATGACTTCGATGAGGTTTTAAGTGCAAGCATTTAATGCGTCTGGTCAAAACCATCGTAAATTAACACATGCACGTGGTAGCACTTGTCCTTTTTACACGCTTTATATTAGCTTGACTTGTATCTATCTATCTATCTATCTTTGTAACGGAATCTTTGGACATGATATTTACTGACTTAAAAATATCGAATCCACTTGAAACTTTGTATACTTCTAAAGGACCGATGACTACACAATAATTTCATAAATTTATTTAAAGATCCTGGCCAGGTTATATTTAAAAAAAGTGTTTTATATGGATTAAAAATGGCTGATATCCCCCATGAATTCAATTTAAATAGACTGACATAAGAAGTAAAAATTTGATGGCGACCCTTGAACTACTCTCCAACAGATGTCGCTAACGCATATCACCATTTTAAATCCTAGCAATATTAGCTTGACTTGTATCTATCTATCTATCTATGTAACGGAATCTTTGGACACGATTTTCAATCACTTAAAAACATCGGATTGACTTGAAACTTTGTATACTTCCAAAGGACCGATGACAATACAATAATTTTATGATTATTTTTAAGATCCTGGCCAGGATCATAAGGATATTAAAAAAAACCGAACTAAAAAATGAAAAATATATAATAGTTTAAAAAAACTAAGGTAACACGCTTTATAAGAATACCGAACTAAAAAATAATTAATAAAAAATAATTTTACAATCAAAAGCGTGGGGTGCGCTATATCAATTAGGTTACGCCATTGGATCGGCTGGAAGTATGTCGGGTTACCATCAAGAAAGAGAACCACCCTAATAATAATTACACTAACAATGACGTGAAGGTAGCTGTCAACGGATTAAAATATCGAACAAAACGTTTCTAGTTAAGTTTACTTTTAATAAATTAAATAAATAAAATAATATAAAAGTGCGTCAGTGCCGTGGAACACTCAGTTGGAGCGAAGTTCCTTCGTAGTATATTATTATTGATAAACGTATTATATTTTCTCTCAGGCTTGTTTTTGCATTTTCGAAATTGTACAACAGAACACTCATGCGCGTTATTTTTGCAACTGATGTATCGTGTTTCGTGACGGAAAAATCTTGCACTTTCTTTCGCCTAGCCCCCATCCGCCAAACCCGTACCGTACGATAAGGAACTTCGTTCCAACTGTTCGATGTAATAAATAATTTGTAAAATTAAATTACCCACATATTTGTGTACTGAAACCAAAAAGTGATGTTCAGGCGAGATGTATTACTTTTGGATCGTGTCATTTTATAATTTTTAATGCCGTTTTGATAAAATTAAAATAAATCCTTTACGAGAGCAGTTTGAGACCAAATCCCATTGCGAAATGAATATATTAAGTAACTGTATCCAACGCAGAAATAACAAGATCCAAATTTAATTTTTATTCAATATATCTCCCATTTATTTTAAATGTGTTATTAAAGTAGTTTTTATAACGATATTAACACGTTTACTTTTCAATAGGATAATTTTTTTAAATGCACTGGTAAATTTCACAGATCAAACTTAACACAAAATTAAGCTTTTGTAAATAATATAAAAATAATTTTGATTTGTTTAAAAAAAAAACATCAAATACTTTGTTAAAGGCAATGAGAATTTTCACATTCGTCATTTAACACGACACATATTATTAAAATCACAGCTGTTTAAACTTCGGGCATAAAAATTTTTAACTGTTTTTACGTCGCACAAGTCTGTATTTGGACAAGCAGGCAGTCTAATGATATTTTCTTGATGCATGGTCAGGAGTTTGGTAGTTTTTCCACATCTGAAATAAACATGATTCGTTTTAAAGTATAAGTCCACATTCGTTCATTACTTGATTTACTTACTCAAATGCAACAAAAGCTATATTGGATCCGAAACAATCTATGAGTCCAATCCTCCATTTTCTGTTAGAAGCTGAGCGGAAATTTTTGGCAGTTATATGTTTTTCGTCTCTATATAATCCCAGATGAGCTAACATTTTTAAAATCGTCCCAGAATGAGTAAAGTAAGCGACCACCTTCGGGAAACGATTTTTCCTAAATAATTTATATTATAAACTTGAAAAATATAAATATACCTAACTTACGATGTTACAAAGTTCATCATATCCCTAAACGCTGGGCAAGCCTGTTTATAATTTAATTCGTGTCCATATCCGTCTTGCCAATATTTCTTTAAATCAAGAGTGTATTCCAAAACCTAAAAATATATTTCTACATTACTTCTTACTTTTAATTCTCCTAACAAGAAAACTCCCAAAGCATGACATTTCGTCACAGTTTTTTTCCTCCCTTCCTCTGGACAAAAAGTAATAAGACCATTAAAAAAATATCAATGTGTATTTTTATTTGATAGGTTGGTATGAATGTTGTGAACAGATGACGTACATTTCACATTTGCCTCATTAAGTTAGAAACTGAAGCGTTTTTGTGTGTAAAGAAAATTGTCAGCAATTTTTAAAATGAAAAAATCTGTGGAACAAAAATTTGCATCAAATGTTATAAAAAAAATGAAATTTCTTGTTCTGATACATTGAAAATTTAACAAAAGTATATTTAGTAACCGTTACAAAATATTTATGATGCAAGACTGGTACCCAATTCGGTATGAATCGGCACTGCACATCTGCTGACTCAGGGAATATGGTGGGAGCCGTTGACAGGTTTCTTTCTTTAAAAATTCAAGTCTACACAAGCTCTTTTAAGAAATTTACTATGCAATGTGCGGATTGTGACAATTGGCGATAGATTGCGTTGACGAGTCATTCCCAATTTCTAATCGAAGACTTCTTACCTTAAAGTTGTCTTGAGTGAAAATTGTACACCAGGGTGATTTTCTTTTTTTGTTCCAAGCAGTTTCGAAAGCGCACATCTTGTACATCAATAAAATGTCATCTGAAATTGCAATTAAATGTTAAAGGTTAAACAAGTTGCAGAAAACAATTATTACCTTTGTCCAATTCGTTATCTTCTAATGCTAACCGTTGGTTTATTTGTTTTACAACTTCTTGCATTTCGGGACCATTTTTAAATATCTCCACTTCCTTTAACGCCACGGGATTGCGTTTTACTTCCGAATTCCATCTGTCGCACAATTTATAAAACTGTAACACATCGACGTTGGTATTTAAAAATAAATAAATATTTCAATAACAATTTTTTTAATAAACCGCGTTTTTAAAAATGACGAAAAAATGTAAGTTACTTTATATTCGATTGCGAAATTTGTACCAAATAGACAAACACACAAACAGCTAGACAGACAAAAAAGCAAGTTAATATTGCATTGTCATCTAGTTCTGAGCTATGTTTAAAATTTCAAGTCTCCAGCTCATCGGGAAGTTAGTTTAAAATTTGTACCAAACAGATAAACACACAAACAACTAGACAGACAAAAAAGCGACTTAATATTGCATTGAAATCTAGTTCTGAGCTATGTTTAAAATTTCAAGTCTTCAGATAATCGGGAAGTTAGTTTAAAATCGATACAAAAATTTGTACCAAACAGACAAACACAAAAATAACTAGACAGACAAGAAAGCGAGTTAATATTGCATTGCAATCTATTTCTGAGCTATGTTTAAAATTTTAAGTCTCCAGCTTATCGGGAAGTTAGTTCAAAATCGATAAAAAAATTTGACCCAACGGACAAAAAAGCGAGTTAATATTGCATTATCACTCAATTCTGAGCCAAAATTTGAACCAAACAGACAGAAAAAAAGCAAGTTCATCAAAAGAAAAAGACCAAAATACATAATATAAATTATTCTCGACTTACCCTTAAAATCGGATCGTTAATTAAAGGTTCTGGAAACCACACATTTTTAGCAGTGGCCTTACCAAACAGACCTGCAGCATAATAGTATGCACTTCTTTGAGTCCTTTGAGAAAAAGTATATTTAAACTGCAAATGTAAATGATTATTTTTCCTAAATGTTGGTCCAATTATAAAAGTTGAAAGAGTAGAAAAAATTAAGAACATGCAACAGATCTGGATATCTTATTTTAATAAAAATAACAAGATTTCAACAAAGTTTGTTTGATGAACAGAAATATCTAATAATAATACTTTCAGTAGAAATCTCTATCAACTGAATGCAAAGGAAAATTGACAACAGAATTAAAAATTAATTACATACAACAATTGTTGTTAAAGTGATTATCAATATTCATAGATAATTGGTAAGACATAATTTTTACAAAAATGTACAAATCAGTAAGAAAGTGGACAAAAATTACTTAAATTTCTATGTTATCACATCCAGAGTTGTTTTAAAATCAACTTCTATTATTAGGAGCTCCGGTGGCAAGTGGAGTTGCGACAACTAAGGAATTTGTATTTTATAAGCATAAAGTTAGTACAAGAGATAAGATAAGGTACAGTACATACATCGACAAAGAATAGCTAAGTGTTATTTCTGTTATACAGAACATATGGTACAACCTTATAAGATGTGTTACTGTAGATTTCGTCGAACAATTGTGGAAATCTGCTTTGCATTCTCTCAGCTAGTACAAGCATCTCTTCTTCACCTTCGTGGGTCAGTTTATTCTCTACCTCTGGGACCAATGATATTTTCCATTTACGAAACAGATCTAGGTCTCTATTTTTTATGTGCTCTGAAAAAAGGTAAGCTTTGCATACTATAATACAGATAGAGTTTTGCATCACCCCTTTATTCTGAAGAAATATATATCACTATTTTAATATTAATTATATACTAATTGATTGGTTGTTTCTAGGAAAAAATCAATGAGTTTTTGAAAAATTTAATCTTCCCTAAAGTTTTAAACAACAAAAAACATTTCTTATTGAAATAAAGATTTCATAAGAAGCTTAAAATAAAAGAGAAAACTATTTTTAATAGAGTGCAACAATGCTTAGCTGGTTTGGATACGTAGAGAGGATGGAAGAAAAAAGGTTGACGAAACAGATTTATAAGCCGAGTGCAAATGGACAAGACGGTAGAGGTCGACTGAGGCGAACATATCTCGATCAGATCGAAATTGTTTTAAAGAAAGGCCAGATCAAGAGTGCCAACAACCGAAGAGCATGTATGATAGCGCTGATGAAAGTAGAAGAAGTAAAAGACTTGTGTAAGTACCATAGCAAGTGAAATGAAGTGGTCTCTGCCTAAGCCCTACAGAAAAAGGCGTGACTAGATGTACATATGTATCAAGCAAGCTTAAAGATGCTGTAGAGCATGATGCTAACAAGGTTAACAATCTCTTTAAGTACGATTATTTTCTACTATTCTTTTGAGATCATTCGGCAATAGATTAAATATTTTTGGCGTATCTGGAAAAGATCAAAATTGTTTTAAAGAAAAGCCAGGTCAAGAGTGCCAACAACCGACGATCATGTATGAACGAGTTGATAAAGGTAGAAGAAGCGAAAGAATTGTGTAAGAACCGTAGCAAGTAAAAAGAAGTGGTCTCTGCCTACCCCTATGGGAAAAGGCATGGCTAGGTGTATGTATGTACCAAGCAAGCTTGAAGATGCTGTGGCACGATGCTAATCTCTTATAGTAAGCTTATTTCCTACTATTGCTACTATGGCCATCCATAATGATTAAAGATAAAATAAAAGACAAACAAAACAATTTAAACCAACACTAACATGCCTACTTTTTATTTAATGGGCAAAAAGTCGGTCAATAGCTTGTAGAATTAAATTTTGTTTCATTTAAATAAAGTCCTTTTATTAGTACATTTATCTCAAGAAAGGTATGACAAAATATACCTGACAGGTTATAGGTATATTGGAAGGAAATGTGGCACCGTTTGTTCTTGTTATTGGCGTGATTTTTGTTCAATGTATGATAATGCTTGTCCGCATGTTGCTAAAATAACAGAGCATCTTACTGGAATTGGTTTTCAAGTTTTAGAATGGCCAGAAGTAAGTCCAGTCTTAAACCCTGTAGAGCATATTACGGACTACCTAGAATGGCACACAAGATCTCTTAATATTGCTCCAATCAACCTATAGAAGGGCTGGAACACGCTTTAATTGATGAATGGGAGAAAGTTTAGATATAGAGTTTATTAGGAATTTGATAAACCTTCCAGAACAAATTGAAGCTGTCATTAGAGCCAAATGTGGCAATACCAGATACTAAAAATCGTTTTCATTGTTCTAAGATTTGTTTTTGTTACTTAATATTTTTTTATTTTAAGTAAATTAACAATATTTTTACAATTTCTTCTTGAATTTTTTTTTCATTTTCCGAGTCATTTTTAATAACCAAACCTTGCTTAAACTTTATGAAGATTTACTAGATATCATTAAAAAAATAAGGTGAAAAAAACAATAACACTTCAATTACCTATGCGATATTTTTGGTGAAGAGTGTATTATACTTACCATTTGGTAAAGATGTGCTCTCAACTAGTAGATTTTTTATTTCTACTAGACGCTCTCTCATTTGTTCAATTAAGGAATATTTTGGATTTCTTGTACCATGCCTAACTACCGTCCATATTTTTTTAGGTGTACAACCTATAATATGAAAATTCTACAGCTTTTTAAAATGAAATATTCTTCATTTAATGCAGCCTTTTTATTTTTTACCTTCAATAACATTATGCAATTTTTTATTTATTAATTTTCAATATATATTTTAATGGTTTTTTTTAATAACTTAAAAGGGTCTGATTTTGTGGAATATTTATTTTATAGTAAACAAGATACCCTGATATTCTAATATCAATAAAACTAATCATCAAAACTAATAAATTAGAGCAGTAAAATTTTCACTCATAATAATTGTTAGGTGGGAACACATATCCCATTAATAGGGAAACCTATTTCAATAAATATTTCTTCTTCTAGATATTTATTAAATATCCTTATTGGAAAATAAGTGTTTGTACAGAGTTGTGTTTAATTTTTTTTCCTTAGATGCACACTTCAGTCTCTAGGGTGTGTATTTCAGTTGGGAGGTGTTACAACTATTCTCTAACTCTTGTTCCTTTTACTAAATTGTACAGATTCTTTAGCTGTTATATTCATCAGGGAATGTAACTTTAATTTAATTTTGTAATTGTATTTTTTAAACAAAATTAGAAAGTCTAGAGATATAAACTTTAGTGTGTAGACATTTATTATAAACAAATCACTCATGTTGTTTATTATGTTGACTGTATTAATTATTTAGTAAACTATCATTTAAACAAAAAAAACTGTTATAAATTATTAAAACTATTATAATTTATTTATTTTCTAATCTAAGAATTCCTGGGAATGTAAAAAATATAAATATTTAAATAAATATCTAAGAAGTAGATATTTAAAATAAAATAAAACCATAGTAAATGTATAATTATTTAAAAATATGGATGCCTTCATTCACCTTAAACTATTATTAGTTTCAATACTTTCTTGTTTTTTCCAATTAATAAAATGTCTTTGTATCCGTGTAGATACATTGTAACATTTCATAATAAAACACAGACAAAAATGAAAAAATAAATTAGGTACATCAGTACATTCTTTAGCAAATCAAAGTTCTTTGTCATATAATATCATCATGGTAAAGCAGGCATAGTACCTTAAACTTACCTGGATATTCTATCTTTTCAAAGCTTTTATTGGACACTATCCGATACGGAGTTGTCTGGCCAAGATAATTTTCAAATGGATAACCATTGTTGGTGCACTCAAATGAGAAACTTATTAAAAAACAAATACAAATAAAAAACGTGACTTGGAAAGCGGCTTCCATGGTTTTGATTACAACAAACTGTATATTTCCAATTTATACATCACTTATACATTTGCTAAGCGATAAATTTCGATAATTTAACGGGGTTTGACCGAATTGCAAAAAAGAGGTTACCTAACTGTAAACCCGCATCAGTCTTGAGTATAAATATCAACGATTTGTACTTAAATAAACGAGTTGATTTTTAAAGTACATATTTCTTCATAACTATAATTTTGACGTATGAATAAAAACAAAAATAGGTATTTTTGATTTTTTCTTACATTCGAATTACGATAACTATTGACAATTGACGTTATCTCAAGGTTGATCGATTTCAGTAGTTCAAATTCTACAAAAACGTTTAAATTTGCTTTTACGAGGGTAATACGAATAGTAATTGCTGAAAATTTATCCACATAATACCTGATTCAAACTGTTATAGGCATTTTTACAATTTATGCCGTCAAATTATAAGGAAAAAAGTTTCTACCTTTTCTCATTTAGACCTAAAATGCTATGCGCATGCCCGAAAATGGAGCTGTGCTGCTAAGCTATAAAGCATACAAGAAAATATTTACTATAACTGGATTATAAGCTTCTCCACTACAGTCGCAACGCTTGCGCACAACGGATCGAGTATGATTAAATGATAAAAGAATGCAGTTGCTGTTTCTCTTGGTGGGAAACACTTCCACTTACGGGGACTAGCAATATAGGAGTATTAAATATATGTAAATAAATGAATGAGTAGTGTTAAATGGTGGTAAATAAATAGTTATAAATTAAAAATGGACTAAAGTACTAATTTTACTCAAAAATGGACCTAACAATGATGGTTTATTTAAATTGATACATATGTTATTAACAAAAACAATTTTGTTATCAACACTAATTAAAACCGAGTAAAAAGGTACTGCGGTTACACTATATGCCTATCGGATTGCATGTTATACTTAATTTAAATCAAGGCTACAAAATGTAATTACATTTTCTACAGGGTGGTCTGTATGTAATAGAGCAAACCTGTTATAAATTATTGAAGTAAAATTTATATAAAAAGTGCTTGTTTTTAACAAAAAATAAGTGATTAAAACCAAGGAAACATGACATTTAACACTGTTTAGCAAAAATATTCCCTACTTTCGATAAATGGGAAAATGAAAATTATATTTAAAATGGGGAAGATAAATAAAATATACTATAAAAGTGCCAAAAAAACCCGAGTTAATTTACACGATTTGCTATGACCTATTTTTTTAAATTTTTTAAAAATTTGTTTAATTAATTGAGATGTATCATTATGTTAAACCCTAGTAATGTTTTAAATAATTTTACAGCAAATTTACCAAAAAAAAAAGCGTAAAAAAAGTACACCTTGAATGTTTAAACGTGTGTGAATATTAATTTGTTAATACTCATCACAAAAACTTAAATAAATGCTAAAACAAATTAGCGAAGCATGTCAACAATATGGACTTTCCATCCATCCTGGGAAAACAATGTAAATGAAAAATCAATTCTATTCCGACTACACCATCTTGGTCAACAATCTTCTGTTAACTGAAGTCCAGTCACACAAGTATCTAGGCCAGAATAAGAGAATGGGTAATAAGCTGGCAGGATTGCTTACAACAAAATCAAAACTATTCCGACTGACCAAAAACTATCAACATTTTCACTAGAGCTGAACTTTTCAACACTCATGTCCTCACAGCAATGACAAATGGAAGAGAGAAACACAACACAAAAAGAAGAAAATGAACTGAAAGCAACACAAAGAGCAATAAAGAGAAGAATTGTTAATAGAAGAAAGATCAAAACACTATATGTACGTAAGGGAAGGTGGGCAGGACACACAGCCAGATTCAAAGACGACAGATGGATAGCTCGTGTAACCAACTGGGGTCCAAGTGAGTGTAAAAGATCTGCAGGCCGGTTTCCAATGAGATGGTAGGACTCGATCGTCAAAGTAGCCGGAAAAACCTGGAAAAAAACGCTCAAGATCAAAAATTGAGGAAATATTGCGACCTGCATCAGTGGAGCTAGCCATCCATTTTTTCAATTTAGAACTGATTAGATTTTCAGCAAAATTGGTCAAGCTGTTTTTTATGGAGAATCAAAAAACTAAAAAAAAAGGTAAACTACCTGAATTTTGCAATTTATAAATTATACAATTTTTAATACAGAATTTTAAGATCATTTAAATAATATGATTATTGCATGTTAGGAATATTTGTATGAAAAATATGATGACAATATTTTATAAAAAGAGATAGTTTTAGAAAATAAAAAAAGGGTTTGGAGAATTTTAAACTTGTGTCAGTATTGAGAGAATAGCATTGAAGACGCTATATGGGTGAAACATTTTTTTTAGTAATAATCAAGCATTGTTTATAACAATTGAATATTGTTACTAACAAATGATTATTGATCATGATAATAAAAATTTCATTCTTTCCACTGGGAAGTTAGTCGTGTGGACCTCTCGGGTCGCTAATATTTTATTTTAAAATCTCTCACTGGGCCACCGTGTACACGTGCTTGTTTGTGTAGAGTTCGAAGTCTAAGAATCCTCAAATTTGAAAAAATAAACGATAACTACATTAAAATTAGTCAAACATTAGATATATTATGTAGCGTAGTTACATAAAAATATTACGTCCAATATCTTTTAGTTCGGATAATCTGCTTTCGTAGAGGAATCCCTAAAGTGAGTGCTTAGTTAAGAAAATTATACGGGTGATTATTCAGAAATTACAACATAAATAATAATCATTCATATACGCGCAAATCAAATATGGGTCAAAGTTACATGCAGTATTTATCAGTATGTTAAATAATATTTGTTGTTTCGGATTATTTGAGAATATTGTGAAGAAATTGTACATCATCGCACAAATTGTCGAAATTGACGACCACATCAATAGTTTGTTGATTCGCATAATCTTTGTTCTAAATTCTAACCATTTTTTTGTTACTATTTAAGGTGGTTGATCCGAGTCGTACAGGTACGTACAGCAAGCGAAAATGATAAATACTTTGGTCTAGGTGAAAAGAAACGTATTTTCATATTTTACTACCAAAAACTGTCCAAAGAATGTTTAATTTGTTCACGAAATTTCATTTTTAAACACCTCATGCTCTAAAACGAGCATTTTGAACGCATTTTCTAGCGTCCAAAATCAATGGTCACGCAAGTTGTTCTTCACGTGTGGGAGGAACAAAAAGAAATCATTGGGTGCCAAAACGAACTTTAAATATGGTTATGCAAAATTAAATGGAAGGGCATCGAAATGAATAATAACTCTTTCTCTATGACTATTGGATTCTACAACAATTACATAAAATATGCGTTATATATTGATGAATAGATATGATTCCTTAGATATGTTGGATCCTGATACACTATTCAACAGCTGACAACCAATCACCAATTTCAATATTCAGGATCCAACAGACTGACACCAATGTGGAAGCTGCAATGTCATATTCATTCTGATGAACTGTCATCTCGTCAATAAGATGGAGAATTTAACGAGTGATAGTGATGGTTTGCGATGGTCGTAGAGAAAGTATAGTCTTCTACTCGCATATAATGGCTATTATTATACGCTCGTTGTTCTTCTTTAAGTTCCATGTACTCCTAGTACGTTGGTAACCAGTATTTGTAGCCTAATTTTATCTACTGCCGTACGGAAAAGTGTTCTGGTGCTGAGGCCATACCATTGTCTTAATTTTTTGAGCCATGATGTTTTTCTGCCACCTTGGCTGCGGCGGCCCTAAATTTTGCCTTGTATAATGTTTTGGAGAAGTGAATAGTGCTTCACTCTCTCTATAATGTCATTGCCAATTCGTAAATTTTGTTGGGTGTTGTTTGGGTTCTTACTGAAAACTAGCCATTTAGTTTTCTTTGTGTTGAGCGTGAGTCCCATTGATGAACTGTGGGTGACTACTGTGTTTAGCATGTCTTATAAGTCGTTGAAGAATATACTATTATACACTTTTCAGTTTGCCGACGATTAGGTTATTATAGCTAACGACAAGGACGACATGGAGTATATGATGCGAAAACTTATTGAGGAGTACAGAGAAAGGGGTTTAACAGTAAATACAAATAAAAGAAAATATTGATGATAGGGTACTGATGCAATGGAAATAGAAAAACGGCTCATTCAAGCAAAAACAATTATCGGATGCCTCAATGGGATACTAAGGAGTAAAGAAATAACAAAGAAAATAAAAATTAACATCTAAAAAACCATGATAAAAATTACTCTATTATATGGAGCAGAAACCTGGAGAATTACCGACCGCTGTCCTTTTTATATTTCTAAATCATAATTCCAGACTATTTCACCTTTTTCTCGAGAGTCCGAAACAATCCTTCTACCTTCGCGACGCGGTGTTCAAGACTTTGCTAGACTGAGGCGGCGACCGACAAAGCGGTCATTAATATGCACCCTAGTTGTGGTCGATTCTCGGACGCCGACAAATAAACAGGTCAGGATGGTAACAATATTTTGTACTGGTCGACTGTTTGTCGTGCATTTTAAGATTTTGCATTGAAATTTCTATATTCCGCCAAACTTTTTCTATACATGTATGATTCTTCTATGTCTATGAAATTAACACAAATGCCAAACTTTACTACCAACGTCAGATTACACTTAGGTATCAGCATAACAATACTTTCAGACGCGTAAAAACTCGTTTCAATTAAAATTGCAAAATATCGTATTCTATAATAACGGTTCTAATATTTCAACAAAACGAATTATTCCCATAATTCCGAATCGGTAGTAGGTAATTTACATATTTTACGTCGGAAATAACTTATCAAGTATTTTCACTGTATTGATAACAAAATATTCGGATTAAGAATTGCACATTGAAAATAAATTATTTTTTACGTCGAACCTTTCAGTTATTTCAAGAGCTATCGTACAGTAAAAGTCAGTCGAGTGGTTTATTTCTGCTTTTATATCCGGCAAAGTATATTTTACAAAATGTTTACCAAAAGCCAATAAAATGAGTAGGTATTTTAATTTGCTAAAATGGATATTATGGAGAAAATAAAATTATATTTATCGTTTTAATATTAATAAAAATCTTTGTTAGTAATAATAATGAGCTGCTGATATTAAAAAAAAGTTTATCGAGATAAACACTAAAGTTTTTATTGATTTTAGGGGGGTATGAGGGTAAAAATTAGGAAAAGTAACGGGTAAATTTTTATGTTGGATTTTTGTATAAACGAGATTATGCATGCAATTAAGATCATTAAGTTTCATACTCGGTGGACCAGATGTCTGGGAGTATTTATTTTTAAAAAACTAAATTAAAGGGAAAAATAAAAAAGAAATTGCCCTCACTATTTCGAATCGATCACCCCTAATATATATAAACTGATTAAATAGCAATTTCTACGTAGTTTGTCTGTGTGTGTCGGATCTTTTTGTCGTCTCGTTATCCTTTTGATACAGTGCATAATCCTTTTAGTTCAGCAAGAGAGGTTCATTCGTGATTGTAGTGCGTCGGAGTCGTTACAATAGAGTATTAGGTAGGTATGTAATTTTTTAATAAAACGTATATCCTTATTGCAACCGATTATTTCATTGTCGCGATAAAATAATTTTGTTATTCACATTCAGCTTGGCGAATTTTATTTTAAATTAAACAAAAAAAAACATTCTTAAAAAGTTTTCATGTATATTTTTAATAATATGCAATCGATACGGAGTATGTATCTATAAAAAAGTTTAGCTCTGCGAGGATAGTTCACGGATTGTTGTCCCTAACATAATGACAAATGCAAATAAAGTGTCAGGGAAAAGCTTATTGTGTATGACATTAGTGTGTGCCAATTAGCATCAGCGCATCAGTTCGTGTATGTTAAATATTAATATTTTTCCATTAAGGTGTGCGTGATTTTATAAAAATGGAAAAAATTGAGATAAGAGGTGCGATAAAATACCTCTGTAAAAATGGGGTTATCACGGCAAGAAATGTATAAGGACACGGTAGAAGTATTGGGTGACTCTGCCCTTTCGTAACAGGTAATCACGAGATTTCAAACTGGTAAGAGAGTCCTGTCAATATGCACCAGGTGCAGGAGCCCCCAAAACTGTGGTGACCAAAGAAAATGTGACATACCATGACATGTTATTAAATGACAGAAGAATTACAGTAAAGGCAGGCTATAGCAGAGACATGTAGGTTTTCTGTCGGAATCGTTGAAAAAATTTTACATCAGTAATTAGGGTCTCAAAAAACTCTCTGTACGTTGGGTTCCACGAATGCTGACGGCAGACCAGAAGCGTGTTCGCCAGGTTGCAGCGGCGACAAATTTGGAGATCATTAACAGGAATCCCGATGAATTTAAGCGAACATTTCTTACGGTCGACGAAACATGGGTTCATCACTTTCATCCAGAATCAAAAAAACAAAGCGTGGAATGGCGACATAGGGGTTCCCCTCCCCCTCGAAAATTTCGTGTTATCCCATCAGCTGGTAAGATCATGACCACAGTTTTTTTTTCGTTTATTCGTTTATTTTCGTGGATTATTTATCATAACAGGTGAATATTATGCGAATTTAATACCAAAAGAGAAAAGAGAAGAGGAAAATTGAGTCGAGGTGTGCTCTTTCACCCCAGCACAACGCTCCGGTCCACAAAAATTGTGTTGCAATGGCTGCCGTTTACAATGCAGGATTTGAAATTTTTGATCAACCCCCTTATTCTCCAGATTTGGCCCCCAGCGACTACCATCTATTCCCAAAATTAAAAGAACATTTTCGTGGAATCCGCTTTGCTGATGTCGGCGGTAGATGAATGGCTGAAGACTCAAAGTTCTGAATTTTTTTCAAAAGAGTTCAAAACACTTTAACACCGATATACCAAGTGTATAAACGTTGCAAGTGACTTTGTTAAAAAATAAATTAGTTTAGCATCGATTCAATAAAGTTGTGTTGGTTATTGATACTGTAATTTATGATGGAGTTTATTCCAAAAAAAAATAGTGAATGTATAAACAATAGATACTTATTGTAGTGTCCCTGGATGTAAATCCAAACAAAGTTCATACTAAATTGATCAGATATTTAAGCAGGCCCTGAAGAACAAAAGATGAAATAATCACGCTGAAAACAACAAAAACACACTTCAAAAAGAAAAACTACAAATTTTTACCATTATTGTTCGATTATTTTAAAAAGTTTTATAATACGTACATAGTAAATAGTTTCAATAACTACTTAAGTCATCCAAAATATTAAATTTTTCAACTCAGCACACTTCACTCCGTTTACAACTGCTAAATTCATATCATACACCTTTGCTACGTTTGCGCCACTCTGGTCGGTTTTTGAACTGTTATTTACAGTTCACAAGTGGACATTTTTTCAACTTGTCCCCCATATGAGATGGTTCTTCTGGTCTCTACGCTCCATAATCGCCAATAGCTATTTCTCTAGTTGTGTCAATAATTGCCACAGCCACATTTTTTATCTTTCCTTACAACGTCTAGTTTTAGACACCAAGGTCTCACTTAAAGTCATAGCCTTTCGAATTTAAGCTTCACTTCTTCAAATTTCATTTAAATATTACTTTCAGTTAATTTTACAAATATAAACCAAAAGTTTGTTCTTACTTAAATTCTCTTCTAAGTAGATTAGTTACCACGAAGTTAAATTACGGATCGTAAGTGTTTATCTGAATAATTTTTGTTCTGAAAAGTCAGCGTTCTAAGCGTAGAAAGCCAAGTTCTAAGAATATATGTAAATGTTTTTTGTTGACAGTAGTTGACGTTTGTGTCTTCAACTCTTCAAGGGCAAGTGCTGATTGTTTTTGTTTATCCATCTTTGGTTAGTAAATAATAAATATTGTAAAAATATTTAATTAAAATCAATTAAAAAAATATGTTTTTACACAATATTTATAGACTTTGTGGTGTTTTATTTTTAAATTTAAATAATTACTGACATGTTTCAGTCATTATATTTAAGAACATATTTGTATTATCACTGAAAATTTATTATTACTTTTGAATTTTTAAGGTATGCTAAACACTACTTTTTTGAAACAGTACCTTCTTTATATTAATAGAAACACCTTCTTGCAAAAATTAAAATGGTAAGTATTAATGAATTCAAAAAGGATAAAATCCATTTTAATATATTTTATTATGAAAATTAACAATTCCAATTATAAATAATGATTCATTTTAGCATACAGTGGATGAACAAAAAGGCACCTTCCAAAGAAGCGTACTGCCCTACTACTGTAGAACATGTAGCAAACATCATAACTCATGGAATATGGATAATTCCTAGTATTTCAGCTAGTCTGGAATTAATTAAAAGATCTGATGATAATGATCATCTGCTGTCTGCTTTTGTTTATGGAGCGACCTTAATATTTTTGTTTTCAGTGTCTACTACTTTTCATTGTGTATTCTATTGCAACAAGTACAGGTAAAGTTTAATTTACAGATTAAGGATGTAGATATGACGCAGCACACTAAAAAAATTTCTCATTAAATATTTTATTTTTGTAATTATTTTTAAATCTTAATAAATAAATTTAAAAAAATCTTCATATTGTATACATTTAACTATGTATATTTGCTTAGCATGACAGAAATACTAGTTCAAAATTAGTAATAAAAAAATTACAATTTAGGCACCTTAAAGATGTCCTCCATAGATGTGATAGAGCTATGATATATGTTTTCATAGCCGGGTCATATTTTCCATGGCTTACACTCGAAAAGCTTCCCCATGAAGGATGGGCTTCCCAGATGCGCTGGATTGTGTGGTTCCTAGCTATTGCTGGTATCACTTACCAGCAAATCTTCCATGAAAAGTACAAAATGCTTGAGACTATATTTTATCTTATTATGGGCGTTGGCCCAGTTTTTCCTATTATTGTTGAGGTAAGTGAAATTTAAAATTTAACAAATAAAAAAATATATTACATTATGTAGAGGTGAATTATTATTGTTAGGGACCACTTCTAGTTAAAACAGTCTGATGAAACATCAAGAAAACATGATGGTTGCCAAATAATCCTGGTTAACAATAAACAAAGAAGTTCACGCATATATTCTTAAAATTAATTATGTAATCATGTTGAAGGTGTGGTTGGGTAGTAATCAATTCGGTTTAAATCGTCACTTGACATCCATTTCATTGGGGATAAATTGGGAACCTTTGACAGGTCTCTTTCTTTAATAAATCATCTCTAAACATGTATTCCTTAATTTTCAAAATTATATTTTTTTGTCAGCACTTTTCAGAAATACTTATGAATTCAAAGTAGTATAAAAAGTATGTATATTGAATTTTTAAACATTGCTTTCTTAATATGTTTTCTAGCATACTTTTATGGGGATGGCAGAATTAACTATTGGTGGTTTGTTGTACATGACAGGAATAATATTTTTCAAAAGTGATGGTGTTCTTCCCTTTGCTCATGCGATATGGCATTTATTTGTTGTGCTCGCAGCATATTTTCATTATAATGCGATACTCAATTATCTGTATCCTTTACCTATTACAGATTGATTTAACTGCCAAAAATTGTTGAATTATAAGACGTGTGACTCTTTAATGTGCAAGCAGAACCCTTATGAGTTGGTTTTTAGAAAGCTTGTTTCTTGGTTCAGTCTCAGCTTTATACAAAAAATATGGAAATATGGTGATTTTTATAATGGGTAACGTGCACGTGACTTTTCAGCTCGACAACAGTAGAAAGAGTGACTTACATATGACGTCACAGCTTGAGATTCTATCTGTCAAAAAAGTGGCCTCGGCTACGGGTAACATAAACTCTACTTTTTAACACTTGAATATTAGTTTTGTATTTAAAAATCACTAATATCACCACAATATAGGAAAAAATCACGGAGTGGGCGACATCTATTATTGATCGTATGAATGTCTCGAGGTGTGAACTACACAAACTAACCTCCGTTTGTTTATATGGATGAAAAGTGAACTTTGTATATTATTTTGAGCAATTTAAGCATTAAAAGTGTTATATTAAAACAATATTTTGCGAAGAATTGGTGTTATAAACCACAAAATGCAAAGGATTTAAAAAGATGATATGGAGATAAAATCGCGAAAAATATGCTCTGTTTCACAATGCTCTACACATGGCAATTCGATTATTCTTTGCGTACATTTCCTTCAAATCCTAAGGCAGCTTAGAAATGGAAGATGATCTTAAAGATAGGAAAACCAATCTCAAAGTTTATGTTTGTTTGTAGCAATCACTTTGTGAAAGATGATTTTTTCAGTGATAAGTTTGATATTGTTGTTCAATGATCTATCATTTTATTTGTGATTATTCATAGTGACTTCTACAAAACAGAGAAAGCGTTTGAAAGATGGATCTGTTCCTAACTAGAACCTTCCAGTGTTAAAGTATCAACATTCCATAATTAAGAAAGATAGAAGTGACCGAAATTAATTGGATTATAATATATAATCCTTTTAATTGGTCGAACAGGTTCGCCCACTTAATACAATATGTCCGAAATTGATATTTCGACTTCCATAGGCATTGCAACAAGAATTCCAAGGAAACGAACAAAAATTGATACCTGGACACACCTGTCTTTACTGGCATTTAACAAGAATCCAGCGACAATAAAACTGAAATGTCGAAAACAAACCTTAAATCCAGCTTCAATCTAATAGTTTAACACAAAAAATCAACTTAAATCTTTGAGATAATTAAAGTTCCCTTCAATAAAAACTTTGGTTTTACAAGTGATCAAATGACAGAATATGTGTTATTCACACCTTGGTCCGATATTTTGTCATTGACAGCGCCATCTCGCGTTACGTGGTTTTTCCATATTGTTCCATAAACCTAAATAATTGTCAAAAAGCTCTCACTGTAAACTCAAAAAAACACAAAAAAGTTCAAAAAACCAAAATCGTTAACCAAACACACAAAACCTTACGAAAGATATGTCATACCAAGTGCAGGTTACCAATCTCAAGCAGTGACGTCACCCTTTCTACCGATGTTAAAAAGTAGCCACGCGGGCACGTCACCCACAGATGATTTTATGATCAAGGCTATTTTTAATGAATACATTTTATTTTATAACTAATAAACATTATTCAGGATGATGCCTTATTGTATGGATAAAACCTTGCATGTACATGATTTTTTTAAAGGAACACATTTAAAAGGCTACAATGTATATACAGTGTGTTTTAAAAAGTAACACATGTGTATATACATTCACAAACAAATATATTCCTGATGTTGTTTTTATTTCACTTGGAATTCCATAATCAAAAATCAAATTTGTAAAATGTTTCATTAAATACAAGGAGAATAAAAATTAATATGCCATGAAGTATTTTAAATTGAATTATGAAACAAAATATTTAAAAATGGGTGCATGAAGTTTAAAACAACAAACTAGTAGATCATTTAAAATAGAACGCAAAGTGGAAATCAAAATGTTCAAATCATAAACAGGATTTATTGATCAAGTTTTTCAGGAAACCAACTCAAATGTGGCATTTATATTTGTAAATTCAGTAATTGTGTAGACAAGATGAGATTGTTGACTATTATAATATCGAATTAGATACTTCTCAATAGCCATTGAATAAAGAATAAACTTAAAATAATATTTTCATAGAAAGTTAAATATAAATAATTTTATAAAAAAAACCGTAGATACCTTTTGTGGTCTACTATACATATAAAAAAGTACTGAATTTACTAAAAAGTCATTAGGGTGTTTGTAGTAAAACTAAAGTATTTTAAACATCAGTATGGTTGATAATTTTAGTTTTTTTATTAAGACCTTTGATTGCTGTTTGATTTGTACCAACCCACCAAATGTCTTAAATTAAAAACTATGTATATACAATAAATTGGATTTAAATAACCACGTAACTGTTAAGTATGTTTAAATATTAAAAACCATTTTTTTCAAATTAAAATCCATTTTATTGTCATGCAAATAATGATATATTTGTATTGAAATGAACAGTGATTTCATAGCCGTATATGTTTGTTCTTGTGTTTTTTTCAAGGACTTGACATTCGTTTACATATTCTTTTATTATTAACCTCTATGGAAAAATAACAAATCAAACGAATATCAACTCCAAATATCTTGAACCAATATTGCTTCACACATTAAAATCAATATTTAAAGTGCCAAAATAGCAAAGTATTTTTGTAATACACACTTCTTCTTCTACTTCTTGGAGATCTGTCGATCTGTTAATTCTGAAGCTGTCTGCATCTTTTCCTGAGAGGTAGATTGCCAACTATCTCTCCATCTTTTAGGTGGCCTTCCGGGAGGTCTTGAGCCGGGCGGGTTGTTTTCTAGGACTATTTTCGGAAGTCTGTTCTCGTCCATCCATCTTACATGGTTGTACCACTGCCTCTTACGTTTTAAGGTGTAATACACACACTTTGGTAATTTTATTTTTTTGATTATTTGAAGTAAAGTCAAATATTTAGGCCATTTTCTTTCTGGAGTTATCAATCAAAAGTCTTCCTTGATGTCCTAGCTCTAGAAATAGGTACAATAAATATATCTTAAAGAAAATGTAGTACTGCCGTTTCATAATGTCAATTTGAAATTTTTACCTCAGAATATAAAACCAAAGTATATTGTGCCAAATTATCAGAAACATTAGAATTATTTCAATAATATTTCCTCTTTAAAATTTGAAAGTTACTTATCTGTTTTCGCGCCATTGTCAATGAAATATTCATGATAGAGGAAATGACGTACTGAAAATCATTTTTAATTTGTGCACCTTCATTTGAAGAATTACCACGATTTTAGAGTACAATCAACATTTTACACTACAAAGTATTTAGTAAAATTTAATTTAAAATCATGTAAAGATTTTATAATTACTGGTGATGCATTATTGGTTTAGTTGTCATAGATTAAGCGTAAATATGATTAGGTTCTATATACTAGGAATTATGTAATAAGTAAAAATATGTTGATAATTGTGAGGTGTCTACCCTATAAAAATTTTTGAATTTGTTTGATTAATATTAAACTGGTAATTTTGATATCAAAAATAATTATCAGGTTATTATATTATAACACAATGGGCTAAGGGCACTTTTGAAGTGAAAACTTCTTTGTGCGTGTTGAGCAAAATTTGGTAGGGGACAAACTTATGGTTTCGCATCAGTGACAGATGGGTGATGTTAGGGATTCTTTTTCTTCTATTTGTCTATTAAAAAGTGGCCTTGAGTTGACAGCCCACTTTTATTAGATTATTTATTATTTAATGATTTTAATATGGAGGGTAGAGATAAGGAAAACAATCTTATATGGGACTTTTATTGAAAAAGTATCCATCAAAATGTGGTACATAAAGGTAGCGCTGGTAAAGGTGAGGTTAGATCTGAACTTGAGCGTTTTAGATGAAGTAAAGTATGTCAACGGGAAATAGATACGTAATAATTTTTAAATAAAACAATAATTCAGTAAGGAGTTGCTCAACTGAATATAAAAGTAAGTGTTCTCCTTATCTTTACCCTCCGTTGGTCAAAAAAATATTAAAAAAACCGTGACATCATAGATTTTTCTTCTTCTATTTGTCTGTCAAAAAGTGGCCTCGAGCTGACAGTCTACTCTTATTAGGTTATTAATTATTCAATGATTTTAATTTACAAGTTATGAAATTTTAATTTTTAACAAAAAGACACCTCCCTAAAATAACTACATTTTTACTATAAATTTAGAAAGACTCTGTGTATTGGGAGGAGTTTTGCTAATTTTTTTTAAGGATTACTTTACACTATATTTTAAAATCCAAAGGATATAATTGATATTTTTAACATTGAGATTATATGAACTATGTGATGCTAATAATTTATTTAAAAGAAAACTTGATCTGACTTAAAGTAAAGTAATAGTAATAGTTATACAATAAAACCGAAATTAATTATACACATTCTAGGATATTATTGATAGGATCTTATATTTGAATTTATTAGGATTATAATTAATATTTGAATTATAGGATAGATTTGATTGTAGATCATTAGCATTTTTCAACAGCATTGTCTTCCAAACAGGTAGACAGGTAGTTTTTAATATTATTTGTGTGTGTTAAGTCTCAAAGTTGTATAATGTGCCACATAAAAGATTTAGAACGTTTACAAGTGGAAAATTTTGAACAGAAACAAAATATTTGTTGGAGTTTTTGGAAGTCAATATGAAAAAGAAACAAGTGTCATGCTGTGTGTAATTTTTTTCTTAAACCGTTGTATGCTTTGGTAATGGTTTTCAAGGACCTATATCAAATAATTTTTTTTAAAACTTCCATTTTATGATGCACATTATACCACACTTTATTTTTTTTAATTAAGGTATATGTTAAATGAAAATTAGAAAATAGAATTATCGTCATTTATAAATACGTTGTACAAGCAAAAAATGTATGAAAAAAATAAAAATACAATGTGTTTAAAAAAGTAAGCAACTTTTAGTTTCAAATTTATTAATTGTAAACGAAAAAATATACAAAATGTACAATCTATTAAATATTCTTTCGTAAGTTTCTCTTGTGAATGTATTTTCATGTACATTTTCAATTGAAAATGTGTTATGCACTTTTCTGAATTGCTTTTAGTGATTTTTTGTGATATAATTATTTTATTGTCGAATTTATTTTTTTCTTGAGTGGCGAGCTTTATTTTATTGTTGGTGGAGTATGGTGGATTTTTTTTGTTGCTCAATTAGTGTTTTAAATATTACTCTGGGAGAATTGTATAAAAAAGGGATTGTTATATCAGCTCATTTTTTAACTTTTCTAGATATTAAAAAGATAGTTGAAAATTCTCCTTAAAAAAGACAGGTTTAAGATAAAGGATTCTGTAATGGCAATATTTAATTAATTGATACGGAAGAAAAATAATAAAAACAACATACTTTAAAATGGTATTTGATTGGCGAATCACAAAGTTTGTTTGATTGCAAAGTAAGCCTTTCCTAAAATACATTAATATTTCTAAGGCGAAAACATTTAATTGTATCAGATGTCTTTTTTAAATCAGTGTCTGCAGATGCTCTATCTCTAACGAAACACTTTTGTAGACCCCCATATTAGGATCTTACTCAAAATCATCACTCACTCGGCAGCTAAAGTGTTAAACTGACTTTAAATATTACCGTTTTTGTACAGTTCCCCCGTAGAATTGGTCACAAAACTCTTGTCTTCATTTTGGGTCATTTATAAACTAGTATTAATTTTTTACAGAAGAATCTCGTATCTCTTCTTTATTAAGGTATTGCAGCTGAAATGTTCGTAGATAACTATGTCATTTTTATTTATGTACGTATAATAAATTTTTTCTCTATTTTGAATAATGTTTTATTTATAACTATTAACTAATAAGTTATTAAAATGACAAAGAGACAGTTATTTTTTCAACATTCATTCATCTGATTTTGTTAAAATAAAATTTGTATTACACCATTTTACATGTGGGAAACATTTGTAACTCAACACTCTTGTGAAATGAATCAAAAAGTTAATCAAAGTACACAGTTACGTAGATTTGAGATTATATCCGTTCATTCTCAAGTACTCTACTTTCAAATATTTAAACCATTCGCTATATTAACGACATCTCCAATTTTGGTGATCAATGCATTGAAGTGGTCAACGTGAATTTGAGTTCCTCTTGATAAATCTGCCATAATATTGTCAACATCCAAAGAATTCACATAGGATGTGATTTTAAACACATATACAAGAATCCCAATGGGTAAATAGTAACGATTTTTGATTAGTTTTTTGAAAACTTCCAACGCTTCGTCGGTATTGGTGTACAAACTTTTAAGAGAATGAAACCAATCGAATTTCGTCAGATACATCATTTCGAGAATTTCGCAACAGAGCGATAAGATCGATACTTTAATTCTAGTCTCTTTTTCAAACTTGGCAACGAACGTTTTTAAATCGTCTACGTTGTTGTTTATGGGAAGTTTGTTGTCTAACACTGATAATATTTCCATTTCTTTAATTTTTAATGTAATGGGATCGTAATCGTGCCCGGTAATTTTTTTTAAAATGGATTCGAATGATTGAATCTTCACATCTTGATCTCCTGTGAATTTGCTACATATGAATATAGTGGCAACTAGAGTCAGTGCGGGGTCGTCGATTTCCTCTCGTCTCTCATTTTTTCTCGTTATAAATTCCTCCAGAATATCCACGGAAAAGGCGAAAACGTGGATGTCCTGTTGTAAGAAATTGCACACATCTTTGATTAAAACCGTCGATTTAATGTCCAGTATCGGTTCTAAGTATTTACCTTCGTTTTTTAACATCTCGATTAACCATTCTGTTAATAATTCACATTCGTATTTGCATATATCACTCATTTTGAATTCAGAAGTTAACTGCCGCGTTGACAACTGTCAAAACTGTTTTCTTCAACATCAAGGAATGAAGTTTACGAGGTTCGATCATCATTGTTCGTTTTATGACTGCTGCCGTCATCTATTCAAACGAGAAAAAAATTATTTTGTAATCTCATAAATTTTCCAACGATTCTGTTTGTTTTATTTCGAAAAATAAATTGAGTATTATTAAATAAAAAATATTTTCATTTACATGTTTAATGAATAATATCTTTGAATATAAAACGTCAGCAAAAAGCATAGTTTCAGATAAGTGTTGACCGGAATGGAGGGTGCATATGGCCGTCATCTGCTTCCGTTTTGACAGAGGCGTAGGGCTTTAAATTTTAATAAAAAGAACAAAAAACTGCTACATTTTAGTTAACAATTCTGCGATTTATAGAAAATTATTATTTGATGTATAGTTAGGAAACTTTTATTCTAAAATTTTTAATTTTGTAAATTTACAATTTCGTTTTTTTTTCTTCATACATGGGTACATATAGTCACGCCTTTTTCCCGTAGGGGTAGGCAGAGACCACTTCCTTTCACTTGTTACGGTTCTTACACACCTCTTTTGCTTCATCTACTTTTATCAGTGCTTTCATATATGCTCGTCAGTTGTTGTTACTTTTGACCTGGCCTTTCTTCAAAACAATGTCGATCTAATCGATACAGTTCGTATTTATTATAGCATTCGTAAGTTCTAAAGCTGTAAGTTCTTATTTTATTCTTCCGAAAATTTGCTGGTAGAAACTAGCCATCGAACATAGGGCTCTTCCATGACTGTTTTAGTAGGTACTTAATTCGTATATTCGAACTAGCCAAGTCAGACCTTAGGCTTCAATTTATTATCATAAGTTATTAAAAGTAATGATATTTTAAGTTGTTGTGAAATATTTTGTTGTTATAAATAAATTTCGGGACTGACCATTAAACTTGCAACCCATTTAGATCTCACTTCTTTTGTCGTTGAAGTCAACAACCAAGGCATATATCGTAATATTGAACATGACACATTTATCATAAAAAAGTATCGTATGACACAATGCATACCGAATGCACCTACTATTATTCGTTATTTAAAATGTCATTTTGACACTTTAAATTGTTTTTGCGAGTACGACGCAAAAAACTTCTATGGTATTTATTAGAAATTGGTGATTTTACAAGTAATGTATAAATTCCAATGGAAACCTGTAGCTCGATTGTTTTTCGAGTTTGCGCGAATTTTCATTAAAGAAAAAGCGGGCGGCAAATAATTTTCGTAGTATCAGTTGCGTGGCTGACGTTTCCGATTCAACTTATGGCTGCTCTGACGCTTCTAGCATAAAAAATCGTGCGTGCCGTTTGATATTTTAAAAAAGAATATACTTCGATACGACTAATTTAAAGTTAAAAGTTAAATTACAAAGTTTGGTCGAAACCGTATATATTTGTAGCAGTAATAGTAATAAATGCGAAATAAAAGGTGGACAAAAAGTTTCGAGTATTTCCCCGAAACTCATTCGAAAAGATACGCGATGAACATTTAAATTGGTCCAAAAATAATTATTCAAAGAACGGGAGCATCTTTAGGTAAAATTATTATTGAATGGATATTTATTTATTTTTATACCGCCGCTGCAAAAGTTGCATCCGCACTTTTTTTTAAAATATATGTCATCAAAAGCTATTGTTACTTTTAAGTTATAATAATGAAAGTGGAAGCGATTAAATCCTGAAACGTTTTAAAAAAACCTAATTCAATACAGTGTGTACATAAAGTAACCTAACTTACTAATATTTCGATTTCAGTTGATAAGAAGTATACAGGGTGCACCATTACTACAAAATAACTTATTAACATAATTTTTTAAATGGTACACCCTGTATATATTTTCAGTTTTTTATAATCTATTAACTTACAAATGCAACCGTCAAGACCGCATAATTCTATCTTTAATAGTTCCAAAGTTACAGTTGCTTGAAACTTCTTCTTCTTTTTTTGGTGGTCCTCCTGATGTTGGCAATCACAATGGTGAGTTGTGCTCTGTCTTCGGCGATTCTAAAGAGTTGTTCTGCGCTTCGAATTCCGGTCCACTCTCTAAGATTCCTTAACCACGAGGCTTGTCTTCTACCGACTCCTTTACGGCCTTCTATCTTGCCCTTCATTATAAGTTTTGAAGGATACGGTATGTAACCTAGATAGGACAGCTTTCGGCATTTAACTGTTATTAGTAGTTCGCGGACGGCGTTTGCTCTATTTAAAACCGCTTAATTTGTCTGCTTGCCTACCCATGGGGTTCGGAGCATACGTCTATGTAGCCACATTTCAAATGCTTCAAGACGATTAATGATTGCTGCTTTTAAGGTCCAAAACTCCCATACCCCATACAACAGTATAGATCATATGTAGCATTTGATCATTCTCTGGCGGAGCTTTAAATTTAGATTATTATTGCAGAAGAGCGATCTCATTTTTTGAAAGGTTGCGCGAGCTGACTCGATCCTCCACTTGACTACTTTATTCGGGCCGAGATGTCTGGGTGCGACCCGAGAGCTCCACACGACTAACTTCCCAGTGGAAAGAATGAAAAAATACCGTATGTTTTGTTGTTATAATTATTATTAAAATTATTACAAAAAACGATTTCAAATTGTTTTTATAAATTATCTTCCTAAAGTGCCCATTCGGTCCGAATGTTGGCAATCATTCTGGCTATCATTATCTTGTTTGTTGCGGCACGGAATAGCCCGGTCGTGGTAGTAGAGAACCACGTTCTCAGGTTCTTCAGCCACGAGATACGTCTTCTTTCCGGTACTCTCTTTCCCAATATCTTGCCTTGAAGAATCCGTTGTAGAATTTCGTATCGACGTTCGTTACGCATAATGTGACCAAGATATTCTAGTTTTCTGGTCTTTACAATATCCATAACTTCTAACTTCTTGTTCATTTTTGTTAGCACTGATTGGTTGGTCACACGGTCTGTCCATGGAATCTTCAGAATTCTGCGGTACAGCCACATTTCAAAGGATTGTAGTTTTTTGGTGGTAGCCTCCGTCAACGTCCATGTTTCTACTCCATTCAGCAACACAGATAAGACGTAGCATCGAAAAAGCCTTATTTTGGTGTTCATTTGTAAATTTTTGTTTTTGAAGAGTGATGCCATTTTTAGAAATATTGTTCTCGCTTTCTCTATACGGCAGCGAATTTCTTTTGAGTGATCCCACTGCACATTTATCATGGTCTCTAGGTATTTATATTGTTGCGCAAATTATAATTGTCATTAACAATATTCTTTTTGTCAACCGTATTATTTCAAACTTTTTCTTATCATTTTATATGCGGGAGCTATTTTCAATTGTTTTTATAATTATGATTAATATTCATTTGTTAGTAATAATATTCAATTGTTATAAAGAAGGCTTTATTATTACTAACAATAATTTTTCCCTGTTATAGCGTCTTCAATGCTATTCAATTATAAAATTCCAAAAATTCAAACGAAACAACATAATCTACGAAACTATTTGAAAACGGGATCGAACTCATTTGTAACGAGAAAATCGTGAATTAAAAGGTGAACCGCTTTTACCCCAAGTCTTCGACTTCTGATAATTACCCGTAGGCGTCAATTTGAAATAAAAAAACAACACGTCAGGCACCGTCGTTATCCGAATTTCATCGACTTTAATTCATTTTCCGTAATGAAATCTCTCCCACACAATATCCTAATTTAACATTCCAACAACCGATGGATATTTTAAATACTGTATGTGTACAGTTTAGCTTAAAATCATTACACCCCATCTATACACTGTGTCCCATATTGGTGCTGCATGTAATGCTAAATCTGTTATTATAAGAGACAAGTCTCCCTATATCGGTTATTTTATAACCTACCGTATTTTGGTTTGAACGTTCTATGGGTACTTTTTTAATAAAAAAATAGAACGAAATGATATCTTTCTCCATTTTCGAGATAATGACTATAACTTTGTTTTTCCTCAAGGACGCCGTATTGGATTTTTATTTCATTAAATAGCATTTTTTATTCTCTTTTTAAAAATGTATTACAACATAGTCCACATCCACATCCAGCCTAATCCACCCATCGTCGAGTGAAGGCCTCCCTTAACATCTGCCAGTCTCCTCTGCTGTTGGTTTTCCTTATCCAGTCATGTCCAGCCAGTGACTTTATATCATCCGACCATCTCGTTCCGACCTACTCCTCCTTTTGTTTTCCCATGGTCTCCTTTCTATCATCCTTTGCGTCCATCTGTTGTCTGTCATTTTTCCAATATGTCCCGCCCAGTTCCACTTTAGTGTACATATATTTTCTATAACATCTTTAACTTTGGTTCTTTCTTCTTTCTGTGATGGTAATGCGGTCTTGTAGCTTGATGTTTCGAATTCGTCTTTCCATGGCTCATTGTGTCACTTGTAATCTATTTATTCTTGTGTAGTGCCCACGACTCTGTTCCATAAATGAGAACCGGAAGGACATACTGTTTAAAAACTCTAGCTTTTATTGTATTAGGCATGTTGGATTTAAAGACATCTTGTGATTTAAAGACATCTTATGTTCTCCCAAATGCTGACCATGCCAAAGACATTCGACGTGATAAATCTGCAGTCAAAATATTTTTTGTTACCTCTATCTTTTGACCCAAGTATATATATGATTCTACTTTTTCAATTGGTTGGTTATTTATGGTTATAATATGTTGATTCTGATGTATATCATTGGTTAGATACTTAGTCTTGTTAGTATTGATTTTTAGGCTTATTTTCTCTGATTTCTTGTTAAGTTCTTCAATAATACTCTGTAGTTCATCCTGGTCACGTGCTATCAATGTGATGTCATCCGCAAATCTTAGGTGACTTAGCCTTTCGCCGTTTACGAGGATACCCTTGTTCTGCCAGTTTACCTCTTTGAACATGTCCTCCATAGCTAATGTGAATAGTTTGGGGGAGATCGAATCCCCTTATTTGTGATGTAGCGTTTTCATATATGTGTTTAATAATGTTTGTGAATCTATCATCGATTCTCGCATTGCTTAGAGCATTTAATACTGCCCATATCTCTACAACATAGTATTTTCTTTTATATAAATATTAAATTAAACAAATCTTATAAATTTTGTTGCTGCGCTCAATACGGTCTAGTAGGCTTGACCAATTTTGCTGAAAATCTAATCAGTTCCAAGTTGCATAATTATGCGTCGATATCATGATGGCAACTAAGCCTCATACAAAAAAATTGTATGTTCACGTTCATACCATTTAGAATGTCAGAACCTCGCATTTTTTTCGCTGTCCCCTTCACATAAAATGCTCCATAACCCAGATTGCAAAATCCATGGTTGTGAATATCTGTGGATCATATATTGATCTCATAATAACTCCATAATGTGGTGATATTTCATCCAACTTTTCATTATTCGGCTGCAGATGTTCATAATGTGCCCGATTAGAAAACCGCTTAAAATCCCTGCCCATAAACTCTCGAGTTTAGTCTTCATCGCCACATGGGATTCGTAAAATCACAGTAGACGCACTTGTGTTTGTTGACTCTGCCATTCACCTTAAAAGTTACTGATTTATGGCCCACCCTGTATTTATCGAATACCATAATAAAAAATATTTTACTGAAATATATACTTTTTGACCGTCTCGTTGGTGTCACAGAAACAACACGTAATTTTAACTACAATCCAATAAAAAGTGCTGTATTTAGTTTTTCTTTTTGCTAAATTAAAGTCTGGCTCCAAAAAAACTTGATAAATAAATACTAGATTAGTTCTGTCAAGTCTTATCCACAATTTCACTTTCTACCATCAAATCTAGAGGATTTTCGTGCAGTTTAAAGATTGCGTCTTCTTTAGTTTATCGTCAGGCGGATACATAACGTTTTTTGTTTTAATGAATTTCTTAGCATGGAGCAACTGCAAAGGGGTTTTTCTTGGTGTTTTAAGTTTGTTTCCGAGACTTCGTACAAAGTTCATCAATTTCCTTGGAGCTTAGTTCCTGACATCGGAGGGTTTTAAGAAGACCCCTTTCAGAAACTTGAGCTTTTTGCAGAAAGGCACTCATCATCATCATCATTTGACCAATCGCGTCCACTACTGGACATAGGTCTCCTGTAGCTACCGCGTCTGTCACTCCTGACATCTCCCTTAATGTTGTATTTGGAATCCTGTCTTTTAGCGATATATTTAACATCGACCTCTCCATTTTCCTCTGCGTGATACTTATTCTATTTGTAGTGTTCTTTGTGAGAGTAAGTGTTTCAGCTCCGTATGTAAGCACAGGCAACACGCACTGGTCAAATACTTTTCTTTTAAAACATATTGGAATGTCTGCCTTAAAGATATTACGCAGCTTTCCAAAAGCCGCCCATGTTAGGCCTATTCTTCTCGATATTTCACGAGTTTGGTTGTCTCTACCAATAGAAATTTCGTGACCAAGGTATTTATAAGAACTCACTTGCTCTATGCTTACTCTGCCTATCTTAATTGCCTCACTCATAACAAGATTTGTCATGTATTGGGTTTTGTTGGTGTTGATTTTGAGTCCCATAGAGTTCGATGCTTCACTGAGCCTCCGTAGCATTTGTTTTGCTTCGTCCATGCTATCTGCGATAATTAAGATGTCGTCGGCGAATCTTAGATGGTTTAGTTAGAAAAGCACTGGGTGATAGCAAAGCAAATGTTCTACAGTTTTAGCGAAGTACTCGCAGTAGCGGCAACTATTACTCTCTGTTTTGCCCATCTTTTTCAGGTGATACCTTTACATTACATTTACATTACTCTACAGATATTTCCATGGCAGATGCTTCAGAGAAATAAAAACTATTATACCACCACTGGCCACATTCGACCACACTCTCAAGATTGATACTATAAGGACCAATTTCCATCAAAGAATCCTTATTTCATAGTGCTGCTACGGAATGAAACAAGCTTCCATAATCAGTTTTTCCAGAGAACTATGACCTGCAACTTTTTAAAAAGTTGGTTCACAATCATCTCCTTTCTACCCTTTTTGCGACTATTTTCAGTAAAAAAAACCTCAGAGGGCAGTGTCCAGTCACCAGTTTCAAGTCTTTCCTGTCCAATTCGAGAAGCTGTTCAGCTTTCCTTGGCGAAAGGCTTACTAGCCTTTTCGCTTGTCTTTGTCCTGGCACTTTATTTCAGTGAGATTTCATTTCATCTGTTTCCCAGAGTCGAACCTCTTCTTTCAAGTGGGCTTTGGAGAGTCCACAGAGGGGTTCTGAGCCGGAAAATTGTATATTTGCCCCTTCTTTGGCAAGGCAGTCTGCTTTCTCGTTGCCTCTAACTCATTTGTGACCTGAAACCCACATCAGAGTAGTTGCTGGACTACATCTAGAATAAGGTTATTCGTCTATTCAAGGGCTTATTTGTTGCAAAATATCTACAGTCATTGACCTATTTCTTTGGGTAGCGCACATTTAAATTATTTTTTTAGAAACTTTCATGGAATTTAGATTTGGAAGAAATGTTCTATATGAGATTCGTAGAAATTATATCCAGATGAGGTTTTACTTACCTTTTTTGCAATTTCAATGCTTTAGGACAAACATTAATAAACTAAAACTCATATTTAAGGTACGTAAACAATAAGTAATAACACAGATAAGTATTTAAAATTAAAATTCAAAAATAGCTTTGAAAGGTGCTACTTTTGATACAAAAATATTGTTCAACATAATATTTCGACCATAAAATATGTAAAGTAAATTTGTTGTTATTATCTTTGCGATTTCGTGATAGCCCTCAACGTTTTGGATTGTTTTTTTTTCCAGTAATTAAAATTAATTTGAACTCCCAAATTAATTATTTATAAGTTTGCTTCGTTCGATATTCCAGATTTCGGTTTGTTCGCCGCTATAAAATATTTTTGTTTACGGTTTATATTGAAAATACAATTTTCCTCGGCGAAAACTTTTTTACCATCTAAAAAAATAAAAATAAAAATGTTTTTTTATACGAAAACGTAACCATCAAAAATATTTATTAACAATATTACTGACATTTTAAATACTTTTCAATGGAACACACTAGATTTATAGTATTCTCGTGGGTGGGGCCCGGATTTATATGCAGATTCTCTCTCTTTCTTCGTCAGCCTTTTTCCATCCACTCCTGGACGTAGGCCTCCCCTATTTTTTGCCATTCATCTCTATTCTGTGCCACTTGATACCATCTCTTTCCTGTTTTTTTCTTGATGTCATCAATCCATCTTTGTTGCGGTCACCCCACACTTCTTTTGTTTTCTCTAGGTCTCCATTGTAACAGTTGTTTTATCCACCTTTCATTCTCTTGTCTGGCTACGTGTCCCGCCCAGCTTCATTTTAGATTACTTATGCTCGAGATCACGTCCTCTACTTTGGTAATGCTTCGTTTCTTATATGATCCCTAGGACTTATTTTCAGAATTTTTCTCACTATGGGTCTCTGTTTTCTTCTTAATCTATTTGCCGAGTTTATCGTCATTGGTATCGTTTCCATTCCATAGGTCATGACTGGCAGGATGCACGTATTAAATACTTTCCTTTTGAGATTGATTGGTATATCGTTGTTATTTATTATGGTATTTAGTTTTCCTACTGCTGCCCAAGTTAATCGCATTCTTCTTGGTATTTCTGCTATTTGATTGTTTTTTCCTAGTTGTATTTCGTGTCCTAGATAAATGTATTCTTGTACTGGTGGAACACTTTGGTCTTGTATGTATATGTTTCCTTCTTCTGAGGTCATTATTTTTGGTTTTTCGATGTTCATTGCTAAACCTACCATCCTAGATTTAAACTTTGGATCCCTTAACATTTCTTGTAATTCTTCCAAGTTAGTGCTAATAATTACTATGTCATCGGCGAAACAAAGGTGGTTGAGGTATCTACCATCTACGTTTATACCCTTACCTTCCCAATTAATTGTTTTAAATATATCTTCCAGACTGATGTTATCTCTCCATCTGAGCCTAGGTCTTTCCAGTGGTATTTTCCTGGTGGTTCTTCCTCCCATACCCATTTTATTAGGTGATCGTCTTGGCTTCTTTGCAAGTGCCCTACCCATCTTAGTCTGCCGGACTTTATCTCCTGAATGATGTCAGGGCTTTGATATATTTGAGCAAGCTCAACATTGCTTCTCATTTTATAATGGCCGGTTTCAGGGTCTCAAACTGGGCCATATATCATACGCAGTATTTTACTCTTAAACCTTTTTAGGAGCTCTATGTCGCGAACTGTCAGTGTCCATGTTTCACTGGCGTATGTTGCTACTGGAAGGAATTATTGTTTGATAAATTACGAATTTTATTCTGTGCTTACGTTTTAATGGCACTAACATTCTGGCACTCGTCATCGAACCAGGGGTTCCGCTAAGGTTTTGGTTTTGGGCCTAATACGTTTTCGTTTGCTTTTACGATGTTTTCCTTTATGTGCATCCAACTCGATTCTATGCTGTCAGCTTCAGCCATTCTGCCAAATTGTAGGGGTGGTCGTGAAGGCTATGCATCCTCTCAAGCACCTCTACCTATCAGATCTTTTGTGCACAGCCATTCTGCCAAGTCCCTCTGAGATTTTTTGCTTGTAAGCTAGGCATATTTGTGGGTTTCATAGTTTACTTGGAAAAGGTGCCAATATCCGAAGAACAGCAATGATTTAGAACCAATAGATCAACGCTGGACGCAATATTTATATTTCGCCAAATGATGGAAAAATCGATAGAATTTAACAAGCCCCTGTTTGTCTGTTTTGTGGAATTAACCAAGGCACTCGACAGGATCCGACTGGATGACTAGAATAAAAACGAACGATGGACTGTCTAAGGAAAAAGATAATCCAGCAGGTGAGAAGATTCAACTACCTAGGAGTGGAGGTATCAAGCGAAATAAAACCTTATTAAAGAAGCACGAACACAAGCCATAAAAGCAACAAGAGTCAGTGGATACCTGAGAGATATCATATGGCGAAATAAAATAATGAGTACACAAAGCAAGCTGAGGATTTACAAAACATGCGTAAGACCTATTTTAACGTACGGCACAGAAACCAGAGCTGAAACATCAACAACGAAAAGAATAATGAGAACGACCAAAATGAAAATACTAAGAACCATCAAGGGTGTTACCCTCAGGGATAGAATAAGAAGCCAGGATATAATAGAAGAACTAGAAATACAGGTTGTGGTGAGATGGGCAAGAACACGCAAGAAGTGCTGGAAAGACCATGTGGAAAGGATACCAGATGAAAGATGGGCAAAGTGGGCCATGTCGCAAAAACCAAACTCGCGAAGACCGGTAGGCAGACCACCCAAGAGATGGTACGAAAGCTGGAGCTCAGCGTCACAGGAAGAGCTCCGCAGGGGGCTAAACGCAACGGACTAAACAGGACCAGGTCCTATTGCAAAAAGAAGAAGATAGTTTAGTTGTGTCGTATTGTGCCTCTTATTTAAATTTATTGTTTTTGATTGAAGAGGTGCGGGTTCTTACTTTTGCCGCTACCAGCATATGATCGGAGTCTGCTTCGGCCCCTATGTAGCTTCTTACATCTATTATATTGTGGCCATATTTCGAGTTTACCAGAATACGATCTATCTGGTTTCTAGTAACGCCGTCATTTGAAATTCACGTTTGTTTGTGTATGCGTTTGTGTGGGAATATGGTTGACTGCACCCTAAACGCGTTTGACGACGCTAGATCCCCTCGGATTATTTTCTGTTTCAAAACTTGAAAAAATGGCTTAGTAGAAAAGATTTGTCAAAAATAAAGGGGTGTAATTTGCGGTTGATGGTCATTTTAATGAGTTCGATGATTCTCACTATAAACAATGTAATAAAGATACTGAAAATGGCTGAAAAAAGTATATTGAGCTAAAATTATTAGCGTTTTCTTTGTTAGGTAGGAGACTATCCTCGTATTCTTCCACAAAGGCGATGGATAAAAAACAACAAAGCTTTTTTCTTGTATTCTTATCGTAGAACGTCAAAAAATAAAGAGGGTAATTTGAATTATTCACGCGGGTCATGTACGGTTGTTTACATTTGCTCAAAAAAGTAATACCACATAAATGTAATCGATGAAAGAAAGCCCAGCCGTTTTTGTTTAAAGAATTGAAAAACGTCGTGCCTAAAAATAAATCAGACCACTTATGATCGTCTGCAAGAAAATAAAAACGACGCACGAACAATTTCCGATAAAGATGAAAATCAACAAATTTGGATAATTTTCTTTGGATAAAAAGTTCTCCTTTTCCAAAAGTTATCAGTGGAGCTTTTGGATTGCGCAATTCAACGTCTTTATGCATACAGTATTATATATCTATTGCAGTGGCGTACGGTTAGCGAATTTAATAGCTCTATTAATTCCAATTCATTGGAAGTCTACAAAAGCAAGGTCTGGCATATCATTTCTTTCATTTGATATATATTTTAAAATATCTGCTTTTTCAACCTGAGACCCCAGCAAGTTCACTTCTACTAGAAGCAGATGTAAAGTATTAATTTTTTTTCTTATAAAAAAATACTTAGCGCTTAAATACTAGTTAGTTAAGTTCATTTAACTTAAATTAGTTGGAAATATTTATTTCCTTGACTTGGATTGAACTAAGAGATCAATGTCTCTTCCCAGAGAGATAAAGTCTACAATTTAGTAAAACAACTGTAGTATATTGTAGTACTATAAAGGTAAAAATTTCGTAACAGTGTGTTTGACAGTTTTCAGGTTCGGCAGCTCTTAAATGATAAGTAACAATGACAAAATTCCAAAAGAATACTTGCTTGGCATTTAAAAACCTTTGTTGACCTTAGTACTACACTGTCCAGTGACTCGTAGAGAGCTATGAAAGGAGTACTTATCATGGTACATTTTTACATAGTCACTTTCCAAAAAATCTTGGTGTTGATGAGTTTATTGGATACAATTTGACAGTAACTTTGCATGAAGCAGTGGTGAGAGTATTACCTAAGAAATCTAACCCAACTGAATATAAATATCTGCGTGCAATTAGTGTTTTACCAACTTTATCAAAAGTTTCTGAACGAGCAGTTGAAGAAAAACTGGGAAAACATCTCTCCAAGTTTTCTTTACTTTCCGAATCACAGTCTGGGTTTTGCAAAGGTCATAGTTGCGCCACTGCTCTACTGCACATCGTGGACGATTTTATCAGGGCTACAGATGAGGGACTTTGTTCTGTACTTGTGTTTCTTGATTTCAGTCGAGCTTTCGACACTTTGAACTATGATCTTCTTTTATTAATATTACATTATATGGGTTTATCGAGAAGTGCTATTAAATTACTTGAATGTTATATCAAAAAAAGAGAACAAAAAGTATGTATAAATGAAATTAACTCCAGCAATTTGAAACTCAAATCAGGTGTGCCACAGGGTTCTGGGTCTATTGTTGTTCACTATTTATACATCAAATATGTTATGCTACCTAGAATGTTGTAAAATTCACCTTTATGCCGATGACGCTCAAGTCTATTACAGATTTTCCCCTAAACATGTAGAAAACGTATGCCTACTTATAAATAAAGATCTTGAGTCGTTCGTTAAGTCAGCAAGAGACCATTGTCTGTTATTAAACGCCACTAAATAAAACATAATCCTTTTTGGTTTAAAAATGAATCGCCAGAAAGTAAGTGAATCTCTTATGATTAGAGTTAATAAAGTTGTATTACATCCCACAAATGAATCCAGAAGTCTGGGAGTTATAATCGATTCCGACTTGCTATTTGATCAACATATAAACAAGCAAATACAATTAGTTTTTTAATTATTGTGTTAATCTTATCTCTTTCCTTACAAATAAGATGTTGATGAAATATTCATTTCCTATGTTGACCTTTTGTAAAGTTTTTTGGCAAGTGAGTTAATTTTTGATTTTTCCGAATACTAACCTGAACAATTTTTAACAATCTTAATTAAAATTGTTTTTTTTAACAATCGAATTTTCACATAAATAATTCACTTTTCAGAATTCTCTCCTGATTATGGCAATGTTGCTGAAAACGTTCGAGAATTGATTTTAAAAAATTGTGTACTATAGCCAATTGGCAGTTTGCCATATTTATTAAATATTACAAAGTACATACAACCTTTTTCTGAACATAGATAAGACCAAATTCATTATAATTCGAAAATGAACCAATGTAACTATCCAACTTACTATCAGAAACCAGCTAATCGAAAGAGTTGCTTCATACACGTACCTAGACACAACAATAAACGAAGATTGGGACCATTCTCGTGAAATTAAATGCCAGATTGAAAAATCCCGACGTTCTAGGACGGAGGGGACTGGCAGGAAGAGAATCTTTTGGTTAAAGAATTTGAGAACTTGGTTTGGTACTACAACGACCGGCCTTTTCAGGGCAGCTATTTCGAAGGTTCAAATTGCCATGATGATTGCTAATATCCGTTAACGGATGAGCACTCAAGGAAGAAGTTACCTACTCTAAGGTAAGTACCTGAGATCTGGGTATTTCGTAACTAGACCTGAATAGTGCGTCTAATTACACTCAAAATTGTTAGGAATAATTTAGGCACTCATTATTTACTATTTACCAAATTCCTATAGGAACTTGGATTAAATACTTAACCGAACTTTACACACAACCAATGAGATGACTGAAATTGAAATTGCAGACGTCCAACATGCTCTGCAAAAGCTAAAGAATAGAAAGAGTCCTGGGGAAGACGGAATATCCAACAAACTCCTAAAATATGGTGGCGAAAGCCTGGAACAACAACTCACAAAGTTAATCCAAAAAATTCTATTTTACCAAAGAATCCCGCAAGAGTGGCGAAGTATCACGACTATTCTCATGTTTAAAAAAAGAGAAAAAAGTACCTTCAAATTACAGAAGCATAAATTTACTAAACACTACATTTAAATTAACAACTAAAATCATTACCAACCTATGTTGTTCACAAATTTCTTTGTGATGAGGCAAATAGTGGAAAAATCAATAGAATACAACAAGCCTGCATACATTTGCTTCATAGATTTGGTGAAGGCGTTTGATATGGTTAAGCTACATGACGTCATACATCTCCTCTACAAAAGAAAAATCCCTTAAAACCTAATAAAAACAATAGAGAATTTATACAAGGATAATCAAATCAGAGCGAAGATAAACAAAGAACTTACCGAACCCATACCAGCTGGAAACGGTATTCGCCAGGGAAACTTGCTGAGCCCATTCCTATTTAACGTTATAATGGATAAGATAATAAAAAAAGTTCGTAATATGAAAGGCTACAAAATGGGAGATAAAACGGTAAACAACCTGTGTTATGCAGACGATGCCGCATTAATAGCAGAAAACGAAGATAATCTCCAAAAAATCCTCCACCAGTTTAACCAAACAGCTAAAACACTCAACATGACTAAATCCGGTTCAAAAACACGTTGCATCAAAACATTAAAAACACCGTTAAGATGCAAACTTGAAGTAGATGGAGAGGTCATACAACAGGAGATGAAGTTTAAATATTTGGGTATAAAGCTGTCCAGCCATGGTGACGTTGAAGCGGAAGTAAGAGCACAAACGGCAAGGGCGGCGAGAGTGGCAGGTTGTATGAACGACTCTATTTGGAAAAACAAAAACATTAACACCCAGGTGAAAAGCAAGATCTATAAAACCGTTATTAGGCCCATAATGACATGCACTGCGGAAACTAGGCCAGAAACTCAAAAAACAAGGAGACCCATGGAAACAACGGAGATGAGAATACCGAGACGAATTGATGGCAAAACTTTATGAGACAGAGAGAAGAGCGAAGACATAAGAACCAGATGTGGGGTAGAGAACATCAACGAATGGACCCAAAACAGGAAAAAGGAATGGAGCGCACACATTGACCGCATGGGGGATCAGACACAGGAGTGTGGGTCGTCCGCGAATGCGGTGGAGCGACAATATATAAGGCTGGAGGATGAAGATAAACAGGCTTTAAGTCTAATTAAAAAGAAAGAAGAGGAAGAAGAATTATTTACTGATTTGCCTCGTAAAAAATCATAAATTACTATTTCTATATTACAATTGCCGGTGATTAAATGATTTTTTATGAAGCGGGAAAGCCGAAAGTGGTACATTCAAGTAGCTATTATGATCCACTCTTGAATATTTCGCTTGCAATAATTCAGACGACTTCTTTCAGAGCTTTTAGCAATAATTTTTTATTTTGTTGTGAAGGGGAGCGTCCCCAAAACACCGGGTCGTCAAGGTTCCCGGGGGATATTGTTATTCCAGCGGGAGGTTCCTATTCAATAATTTATACAGTGTCTGTCAATAATTTACATCGACAACTTTGATCGATGAAAATTAAGTTTGGGATATTTTATTTTGGATAAAGAGTATCGCGCGGAAAATTAAATAATCTGTCTGATGGTGTAAACTCTCGTTCGGATTCTTTTTGTGGCGGTTTTTTACTTTTGCTATTGTCGAACAGAAACGCGTACTTGACTTCGGAGAACCTGATCGATTGGGCGTTTAATTTTTGAATGAAACAGTCTGATTTTTTTGTACAGCCATCAATCATACTTTTTTTTAACTATAACGTCATGCGTCTCAAAATATTAGTAAATTTCATTGACTTGCTTTCGACTACCTCTTGACATCTGAATCTAAAAATGACCCCGCAGTTTTTTTTTAACGTCAAATTTTTAAGCTACAGGGTCTCTTTTTTTTTGTCTCAAAATGCCTTACAAAATATTGTTACGAAATTCACTTCTTTCTTACGTTCGGTGATTTTAAACTCTCGATACAGTAACAAAATAATTTTTATTACAATACTTTTACAGAATAAATTTTACTTTTATAAATCACTTAGATATTCAACTAATTATAACTTTTACAACTATTTAAATTTCGTACCTCATGAACACTTTTTAAAACTGTCCTTTTTCACGACCGCTGTCTTTTTTATATTTCTAAATCATAATTTTAGACTATTCTATCTGTTTCTCCAGAGTCCAAAACAATCCTTTTACCATTTCGAAGTCTCTAGATGAGCTGAGTATTTACTAGACGGAGGTGGAAGCCGACAAAGGGCTCATTAATATGCACCCTAGTTGTGGTCGATGCTCAGATGCCGATAAATAAACAGGGCCGGGTTGTAACAATATGCATACGTAGGAAAATAAAGGAAAACATTACCGGATGTATTGTTTACAAAGTATAACTTTAATAATAATAATGATAATAATTAAAAATAATAATAATAATAATCGTCGTCTTTATTGTATCACAGCCCTAATAACAAATAATTTGATTTAAACTTAACAAAAATAGTGGTACATAGCTGAAATACAAAAGGCAAAGTTCAACTTAGATAGCACAAGTGCTACTGAGTTGCTCTTCCACTCAACCTCAACAATTTTTTTTTACCTAAACTAAGACATGGTTCAACACAGCAACTGTGGGTCTGTTCAGAACAGCTGCGAACAAGATACAGATTGCCATGATGGTCGCCAACATCCGAAACGGATAGGCACTGTAAGAAGAAACTAAGACAAGATAGAATTAAGTAAAAGAAAAATTAAGATATGAGATTAGTATAATTAACATAATGCAAGAAAGGAAAAGACGTAAATTTCTAAGACTTGCTTTGTACACAAACACATACATATAGTCACGCCTTTTTACGTAGGGGTAGGTAGAGACCACTTCCTTCCACTTCCGCTACGGTTTTTATACACATCTTTTGCTTCCTCTACTTTTATCAGTGCTCTCATGCATGCTCGTCGGTTGTTGGTACTCTTGACCTGGCCTTTCTTCAAAATAATGTCTATCTAAAGTCGATCTCTAACGACTTGTCCATTCACACTCACCTTATAAATTTGTTTCGTCAATCTTCCTGCATCCATCCTTTCTACGTGTCCAAACCATCTAAGCATTCCTTTATCTATCTTTTTAACCACATCTTATTTTACACCACAGCGTTCTCTTATCTCACTATTTTTTACTTTATCCAACCGAGTCACTCCGTATATACTTGTCAAACTACTCATCTCCGCAGTAATAATCCTATTTTCATGTTTCTTCTGCCAAACTACCATTTCGAATAAACTCTTCAACGACAAAAGCCCGTTGCTGTCCCGACCAAGCCATGTTTACACCTAAAAATAAAACATGTCATAAATACACACGTCGAATGATATTTTCTCCTTTTGCGCTACCACCAACATAGCCATAACTAGACGGTTTCCAGTACCCTGAATTTAAAAAAAAAATGACTCTCTTTATCATATTTTTTAAGTAAACTGAATGGCCTGTTGGGACTGCACCAAATAAATTTCGTTTGTAAAAGAGAAAACATTTCAAGCTTAGTTTAGGTTAGGTCACATTAAGATAAGCTGTAGGTAGAACAAATTTGACGTGATAGAAGAAAACTAACTGTAGTTTTCTCGACGCGCCGGCAAGCAACAGGGAGGATTTTAGAAAGAGGGTTGTGTTCTTCTACCCGGGCCTCTTCGTCCTTCGATCTTCCCTTCTATAATAAGCTTTAAAAGTCGATACTTGTCATTCCTTAAGATGTGATCAAAATACTCCAGTTTGCGCTTTTTTAGTGTAAACAGAACTTCCAGCTGCTTGTCAGGGCGTTGAAGTACCTCGGTGTTACGCATTATTTCTACCTAGGAGATTTTTAATAGCCTTCTGTACGTCCACATTTCAAAGGCCTCCAATTTTTTGCACATCGCATCTGTCAAAGTCCAAGCTTCCATTCCATAAAACAGTATGTTGAACACGTAACAGCGAAGCATTCGGACGCGCAGAGGCAAGCTTAAAAAAAAAATTCTATTTTGCTGTCAGTTTTTCCGGTCTAACCGCCGTGAACCTCTTGATAAAGTAAATTAAACACTTTTCTTGTTTAACAATGTATTGTAGAAAAGTGTGTACAATGGGCTTACAGTTAAACCTCCTGTCTCTTTAGAATTTTTTCACTGGTTGATGGCTTTTTAAATTAATTGATTTCATTTAATTATATTGATTGTAAATTTTAACCACGTGGTGTTTTAAAGCTAACTTGCTTGTTCTCTCTACGAAGACGACGGACGAAGTTACCAAACGGAAGTCGTCAAAATAGTTTAGTAATAGCAGCGCTGATGTCAGCTTTTCAAATTGGTTTTGCTTATGACTTTATGTATGATTGGTTGCCTATAGCAAAGCCCCTAATCTCAGGAAATCAAATAAATAATTGGTTGCCTATAGCACGCGTTTATTGGCTGTTATGATGAGGTTTTTAAATAAAGGAATGAATTGAAATTTTTTTGTCTGGTATTAAAAGCGACAACTTTGAGCTGTTTTCAAATCTACAAACCATGGCTGAAGAATCAGACCTCAATGCAATCCCATCTAGTGAGAAAACATGCTTTGCTAATCACATAAACATACCCAAATCTCGTTTTACAGAGCATTTTTAAGAGGATCTGGATACGAGATCCATTTAAAACCTCAGTTGAAAAGTGCGTCATGATAGGATAGGAAAAGCTCATTGATGTTCAAAGTGACTCTGCCTTAAAAACAAAATTTAAGAAATGTTTGTTCACGACCTTCTGGCTCAGTGTTCAAAAAGAATACCCTATTTTAAAATAGGTACTATTGGTGTTGGGTTAGTCCGTTAGATTGGGTTGGGCTAATTTTTTTACGTTTACTGCTTCAAATAATTGATTAAAATAATTTTTCTTTCCGGGAACCAAATTACACTTACACACATAAAAATCAGGTAAATCTAAAATATTGGGAACCGAATTACACATTTTTTCCGACCCTTCTCATTCTGGGAACCAAATTACATGTACCCCAGCGTGGATACCAATCTTCTTCATCATCATCATATACGTCCACTGTTGGACATAGGCCTCCCGTAAATTTTTTCATCTAGATCTATTTTGTGCAGTATTTATCCAGTTTGTTTTAAAATAAAGGAATGGATTGAAGACCATTTTACTGTCGCAAAATAACTGAATTTTCAACAGTAAACATGTTTTTAACTTTTAAAATAGCTCTCGTATATCGAACAGAAAGTTTGTTAAAATTATTTCTCGGTCTACATTTCATAAAAATACGGGAGTTGTTTCGAAAAGTAATTGGGGTTTCTCGACTAAAATTCCGATTTCAATGCAAATTAACTCTCTGACATGTAGCCAAACTCGAAAACATCGTATTACAATGCCCACAGTTTTCGACTAAACTTAAACGTAAGTCAAACAATTGTACTACTATTATACATCTACTATAGAAAAATGAAATCGAACGCCCTAACTTCGATTGTAATTGAATTGATACTGCTAACGACGACGTCGACGAGAACGTGCGAAGCTTCCAACGAAAATGTGAGCGGTTTTCGCAGTGAGATCACGTGTGCCGGCGCGAAGCAAAGAAACGATGCTGCCAAAAGTGTTTCGAATTATTCCGTTTTGTACGAATATTTGACCGGGACGGGAGCTCACAATTTTAGCGAGTCTGTGACGATAGGATTTTTGGGAGCTTACAGGCAAGCTCAAGTCGTTTTGGGAGCTCTGCCGCTAGCTGTAGATGCCGTCAACGAGGACAAAGGTGAGATTTTTATCGATATTATTTAGTTTTGTACTACATCACTTACATCAGCGGGTTCTCAGAGGGGGAAAAACGACCCCCCAAGTGGGGCGTTAAGCTTGGTTTAAAAAAATAAATATACTTTTGTGACGAAAAAAAAAATGTAAAAAAATAATTTTTATTTTGTCAACATTCTAACAGGTTTTTAATTCGAACAAGTTTGTCTGGTATTAAAAGCGACAACTTTGAACTGTTGCCAAATCTACAAACCATGGCTAAAAAATTAGACACCTCAATGCAATCCCATCTAGTGAGAAAACATGCTTTGTTAATCACATAAACAAACCCAAATCTCGTTTTAAAGAGCATTTTTAAGAAGATCTGGATACGAGATTCATTAAAAACCTCAGTTAAAAAGTGCGTCATGATAGGATAGGAAAAGCTCATTGATGTTCAAAGTGACACTGTCTTAAAAACAAAATTTAAGAAATGTACATCAACAGCATACACCCTAGCATAAAATTCACAATGGAATCCTTATACAGAAAACCCACCCATGCAGATCGTTATCTACACAACACATCTAACCACCACCATTGCCAAGGAACAGGTCTTACAAAAACTTTGGTAGAGAGGGCAAAAAGAATCCGTGAACCAGATCATTTAAATGAGGAACTGAATCACCTTAAGGACGCCCATTGTTACACATTGTTATGATATGATAATTTGTTAAAAATAATATTTTGTAAAATTTTTATAAAAATGTGTAAATAATAGAAATTAAAATTAACATCTGAACAATAATTTTGGTTATAAAAACATTGGAAAATTACTTGTGGAAAATAATAATTTTAAAAATAATGTACCTACATCTTTCATTTAATAACTTCATATTGACTTTTCAAATTAAGTACTGCCAAAAAATATTATATTTTCTGAATGTTATTTTTTCTACAAGCGTGCGTGATTCACCCTCTACCCGCACGCAATTCAGTTTGGAAAGTGTCATTTTCCCACAGTTGTGCGGGAAAAGTTTTCCCACACTAGTGCGGGAAAAACATTTATATGATATCCTCGTAAAATATAAGTGGTGGGTGACAAAATATGAAAGTTCAAGCTTTTTTGTTGCAATACTAAGTGAGTTTGTTCAAAATCATCCATCATTTTGCACTATTTATTGAAAAAATGAACAAATATTGATAAATAAAAATGTATTGTTATGAAAATCACCCTATATATAGGCTTTGATTGATCTGATAACGAGTAGGTAACAATTGATGTTGTCATGCCGATCAATACACAAATTTGTTTGTAATTGTCAGAGTGACAGACAAAGCGTTACTTATATAAAATTTTCGATTCAGTGAAATTGCCACAATGGATTATTCATCTGATGAAGAACTTCCACAAGAAATCGTGCAAGCAGCTACAGATGCGAACTTAGAGTTATTGCCAACGAAATCTAAACAAAGGTATGAGAAGCAATACACGAGTTTTATTGAATGGTGCAACAATAAAAAAGTGAAAACACCAAATAAAGAAGAAGTATTCTTGGCTTATTTTCTAGAAATGTCTAAAACATGGAAGCCGAACACTTTATGGGCAAGATATTCAATGTTGAAGAGTGTATTCAAAGTAAAGCAAAATTTGGATATTAGCAAATTTTACAAAACAACTGCATTCATTAAAAGACAGAATGTCGGTTTTCGACCGAAAAAGGCCAAAATCTTCACTCAAGAAGACGTTTCAAAATTTATGACTGAAGCACCCGATGACATATACCTCATGATTAAGTTAGTAGCAATTATTGGATTAGCTGGTGCATGCAGACGAGAAGAGCTGACAAAACTTACCATTGACGACATAGACGACAAAGAAAACCTGATAATTGTTAATATCAAGGATTCCAAAAATCATTCCTCTAGATCCTTCGTGATATCTGAAGAAGCAAATGATGGTTATTTTTTGAACGTATACAAAAAGTATGTACATTTATGTCCAAAAGAGACTCCTCACCGTCGTTTATTCTTGTATTACAAAAGTGGAAAATGTACTGTGCAATGTGTAGGAATCAATACCATAGGAAAGATACCCTCCGAAATAGCAGTATATCTGCGCCTTCAAAATCCAGAGCTTTACACTGGTCACAGCTTCAGGCGTTCCTCAGCCACTTTACTTGCTGACTGTGGTGTGGGTATAACTAATATCAAACGCCTAGTAGGATGGAAATCGACTTCAGTTGCAGAGGGGTATTTAGAAGACTCCACCAATCGAAAAAAAGAAATGTCCAACAAAATTCTCAATTTGAACACTACATCGTCTTCCGGGTGCATTTTAGAACCATCCACGTCTATATCGATCGGCGACGATTTGATGCCTGTGCCTGCACATTCGATTTCCTTCGATAATGTATTGCTCGAGTTACCTTCTTCTTCAGGAAAGCAGCCATCTTCAAAAAATATGCTGGCTTCCGCTATAAATTTACATAATGCATCAAATTGTACATTTACAATAAATATTACGAATAATTAGTGGATAGAAAATGTTACTCTTGTTAGTTGTTTCCATTTGCATGAATAAATAATTGAAAAAATGAATTTGTTTCCTACGCTTGTAGAAAAAGTATTGTTCCTAACTCATGCGGAAAGTGTCTTTCCCGCACTGGACTGCTCCCGCTCCGCGTCGTTCGGGTTAACGGCAGTCGCGTGCGGGAAAGCATCACTTTCCGCACTTGTTAGGAAAATTACTATTATCTTTTACTAATATACTGTAGGTATTTTTTAAAATGTTTCATTATTATACCATATATTTTTAAAATAACTGAAGAAGAAATAAATTAATTTCGAAAGCTTTTACAAATGTAAAAAAAGTTTCATTTAAACATAACTGCACACAAATTTTTACATTTTATATATATTGAGATGATACAATATTAAAGTAAGAAAATTTAAAACAAATTACATGGAAATAATCACTATTACATTGAAAGAGCTCTGATCGAGAATCTCAAAAGATCCATTAGAAAGGTTTCTAGACAAAGAAAAATAGAGACATGAAATATTAACCTGTTTAATATCAAGTCTATGTGTTAATTTAATATATAAGCTGTAAATTTTATGTATCTTTGTAAGAATAATGTTAATTTGGATAATTTAATAATTTTATAGCATTAGAAAACTTTCTTGTCAAAAGGTAATATTGTGGAAAGGATATTTTCTTTAATTTGACCTCTACAGACACAGGAAGTATACCGAGGTAATCCAAGTGGTCTCCTTTACCTGAAAATAGCAATATCGGTTAATATTAAGAAAAACCAACTTTGAAAGAAATTAATAGTTATGACATACCCTGTATTATACCGGTGTACTAATAAGTACTAATATAGAAAACTTTCTGAAACTTTGGTAATTTATAGAGAATTGTTATTGCCAACCCAGAATTAACAATATTTATTTAACAAAATATGTAAAGATTTTAAGATAGTTTATGGAGTAGTTATAATAATTTGATTCCTATTTAATTTGAACTCATAACGTAAAATACAAAAGTGTTAAATCTTACCTTATTAAGATTTTGTAGTTTGAACTTAATCACCAAAAAATCCAATGATTTAATTGGTTTTAATAATTTGAAGTCATAGCCTTCTGAGATTTTAAGATTCATATAAATATGTTAGCACCAAAGAGATCGGGGACAGTACTATGCATTCCATGGCCCAATTAGTGTAATTATTTTGTGTTTTCTTAACAAAAAAGGCGGCCATATTTAGCTAAAAAAATAATTAATTTGTGAAGTACATCATCTAGAAGGTAACATAACTGTTGGTTCACATGTTTGGATACAGTTTTTAAGTATTTTTATTATATTTGAATAGTATAATTTTAAAAGAACTTTTTTGTGATAAACAAACCTCTCCAGAAAGGAGACGGCCATGTTTAAAATCACCATATTAAAAAATTTCCAACAAGTGCAGCAGTTATAGTTAAAATTAATAAACTCTACAATTTAAACAACAGTGTTAGTGAGCAGTAATTTGACTAAGGTAACACTTTTTTAACTTATGTGAGAAAGAATTCCTGTTTCCCAAGATTCATCTAGTTATCGTTGAATAACATTTTACACATAAATCACAGATCATTAATATTGACATATTTAACACAAGACAAATATTCTAAGCGTTGCCATATCTTGTAATACACAAGACAGATTTTTTTAAGCGTTGCCACATTTTTTTAATTTCCATAAATTTTTTGTTGTAACAACTTTTAGTAAAATTCATCTGTTTAAAAAAAACCTAGTAATTAAAAATAAAAAGGAATGTAATTTAAAAAAAAAGTATTTAATTAAGTTTAAATTGAAATTTGTAAATTTAAATAGTGTGAAAGTGTATGCGTGGTTGCATAATTTAGTTTATTTATTTGTATACCTTTTAACACTTTTCCATGTTTATTTTATTTTGTTAAAACTGGGAATAAAGAGATCTTAGCTCTTGATAGTAATAATAGTTTTAATAATAAAAAAAAATTAATTAATTTTTATTGTTTTTTTTTTATAAAAAAAAACAATTTATTTATTTATTTTAAAAGTAACGAAATCATATTTTTACAAACAGTGTTGTTGGTGTCTTTGTTTCATCTACTCGTCAATCAGGGTCCTTTATTGGTTTTTACTAATTTCAAGCACTGGTTCTGGCCCTGTAAGGAGTGGTTCAGATGCTAGTTTTCCTAGTTAGTTAATTATATGAGTGGTAACGGTAAAAGCAGAAAAAATCTGTCTGGCCCACGTGCCTTTTTTCGACATATTTAATAATAACCATGTCGGGAAATACGATAACGGAACAAACGCGAGAATTTGTAATTAATTTAGAGTTACATAATGTACCAAAAAAAAAAAGACTAATGGTGTCAGCGATGATGTAATGGAGAGCTTCGGAATGCAGTTTATGGCATGAAATCAAAAGGACAGCACGTTACAATTAAAGTGCTAAATAATAAGCACCTCTATTACTGGTACTATAGAAGTTTGTGGCATCTTAAGATAGATAACCACACACCTCTGGTAGAAGCAGTTTGGGACTTTTTTGTATATGAAAGGATTTATTATTTTTATTACTACCAAAATAAAATAAAATTACATTATATATTATAAACATTCAATTGTTTGGGTTAATATTTTTTTTGGTGTCAAATTAAAAATTAAAACATGTTGATTTTTTAATTAAAATTAATTTTTTTATTAGAAACCTTTTGACTATTCTATTAATTAAAATGAATCTTTTTGAATTTTTTTTCTTTTTTTTTTACAATTCTCTCCCATATTTTTGGTTGATTTTATCACGTCAGATTATCATTTAATAAGTTAAACCATAATTGAACTAACAAGAAAAAGGAATTTATGACCTCGGATAACGATATCAGTACCGAAATAAAAGCAAGAATATAAAAGGGCAATAAATGTTTCTTCGCCTTACAAGACCTGTTTAGGTCCCGACTGATATCTAGGAATTCTAAAATACGGATATATTCGGCAGTAATCAAGCCAATTATTATGTACGGTTCGGAAACGTGGACAATGACAAAGCAGAATGAACTAGTGCTAAGACGCTTTGAACGAAAGATGTTGCGGAAAATCTTTGGTCCTACAGTAGATGAGAGAACTGGTCAATATCGAATAAGAACGAATGAGGAGCTCAAGAACATGTACAAAAGACCGAGTTTAGTAAACGAAATAAAGCACAAAGGCTCAGATGGGCCGGACACGAACGGAGATCGTCTAATGAACGGCTTATCAAGAGGATATGAGAGGAAAACCCATTAGGAAAGAGACCTTTAGGAAGACCAACGCTCAGATGGAGGGACAATATCGGAGATGATGTAAAAGTCTTGGGAGTACGGGACTAGAAGGAGGTTGCGTTGGACAGGGATAGGTGGAGACGAGTCGCAGATGCAGCCAAGACCCTTGAAGGCTTGTGACGCTACGAGAGGAGGAGAAGAAGGAAACTATCCATATCCATCGGCATTAATTGTCATTATTTTTTAAAAACTACCCCCTCACAATTTTTAACGTACTTTTTTTATTATTTAATTTGAGAGATGCATTTACTTGATGCTTTGTTTACTATCCGAACAAGCAGAGCAAATTTCCATATTTACCAAGATCCCATGCTGCCGCTGCATTAACAAAACTCTCCACAATTAATCTCATTAGTATTCTGTTAATGAAATTAAATATTTCTGCTAATTCGTAAAGCAGCAAATTATTCACTGTTGTGCAAGTTCAATATCAACCGGTGCGGATTAATTAACGCGATGCAAATTGAGATTCGTATTTGTGGAGTATTTCGCCTGTTAAAATAATTTTTATTTTAAACTTGTATTTAACTTGCAGTTATTAGTATGTCTTGGCATTCTTTGGTAACAAATTTCGAGAATTTAGTTAATAATCAAATCAAATATGTTGCTTTATTTTTGCTAAAAAATTGGCGAATGCGTTTAGTCGAGTTCACCATTTTTAAAATCGTCGGAGCCCAAGAATAAATATTGCAACAATACAAACAAGCTTTTGGTACTTCCTTTGTGTGAGTAGGAACTTTTTCGTATTTTTCGCAAAATGTAATATTCCATTATCTTCTCATTATATTGTCCCTGATAACTTTGCTCAAAGTCCATCTTTTTCTGGTAAACACATTTTTCTTGCTCTTCTGAATAAGTTATCTTTAAATTGGTCCAAGTGAGCATGTACTTTAAGAGACATTCTGCAACCCATAAGTTTCAAGTTATCTAGCATAGAGGAAATTAGCTTTTTGCTGACAATAATTTAGGAAAAGCATTTCTTAAATATTAAAAATCTTGACAAAAAAACCTTCACAAATTGCTTCATAAGACATATTTTTATATGCAACGGAGGCATTAAAACATAATCGGGCTCCACAATCGGTTTAGGCTTGACATTCTGTTTTTTTTTATCTGAAATTTAGTCCGCTTAGTCCTGCTGGTAGTGAATTGCGTCTGCTCTACTATGCCACAAGCAAAGATAGCATAGATAGTTAGTGTATTCCCCTTGCATTCCTACCAGAAAACCAATCATCTTGAAATCTCTCATCACAATGGGAAGTAAAGGCTTCACAGAACTTTTTATTTGTTGTCAAACTTTATTTATGGGCTCTTCTTTGGCAAATGTAGTAAAAAGAGTCAACGTCAATTTTACATTTTTTGAAGTTCAATATCAACCGGTGCGGTTTGATAAACGCAATGCAAATGCATTCTTTGGTTAAAAATTTAGTTCACCATTTTTTTTAAACAATTTGGGATATAAAAATTTAAAGCTGTTACCGAGGAAAAAGAAAAGCAAATGGAAAATCTAGCGTTGGTAACAGAACTTTAAAAATAAAAGTTAATATTAAAATATTTGAAATAAAAATGTAACAAAGATTGAGTCTTCGTTTTGACCGTTGCACTGTGTTTTGTAAAAAAAGGACGAGAATGGGATACACACATGGCATTGAATTTTACTTCGTCAAATTGAATAAATAATGGAATTTTATACATTCACGTACATTCGTATATTCTTTATAGGAGGATTTTCATAAACTCCTCGAGATATTCTTCTTTATATGTATATGAAAGGAGTTTAAAAAAATCCATACAAAGGAATATTTTGAGGGAAATTGAGTTTATACAACAACACACTAGTTTGTTGTTATTAAAATGATTCCTCAATTAGAATGCAAATTACTTTGTTAATTGTTAATATACATTTACATATATTTTAATAGTAATATATCGGCAAAGTGACCATGTTTCATAGCAACGGAAATAAAAATAATAATATTGGTTGTACCGACAAACCAAAGTTTAAAACTTCATATATGACAAGATATTTCCTCGGAAGTTTGAAATGTGTGACAGTAATCTAGTTATACTTGTAGTCTACCAAACAATTAGTAAGATATAATAAATTATTTCACAAAGATTGTGTAAATTGTTTTTTCTATGACTGTTGAAAAATGTACACTTTTGTTAAATACTGGATGCATAACACAAAACAAGCCACGCCTTTACACAACGGGCTATGGCCAATCAGCGACAAAGTAGATTCATTACCTAAAAAACAATTGACACCAGTTGTACAAAATAAAAAATGGAATATGGGGCATGCAGTGCAATGTTTGAATCAGACACGCCATGAAATGTCATAATTTGACAATATACCTACCTACCTGGGGTCATTTAGAACTAACTTTTTGTTAAAATGGATTCAGAAAGCGAAAACGAATTCAACTGCACTCCACCAGAAGTTCTACAAGCTGACAGTTCAAGTACAATCAGCCTTTTGCCCAAAAAATCTAAAAAAAGTATGAAATGCTTTACCAGATATTCATGGATTGGCGAAAAGGAAAACATGTAAATTCACCTCCCCGCAATCGCACTTGGAGTCTATTTTTTTAATAATCCCCATTTTGCTAGGTTCGTCTAGTGACTCCTGTTCTAGGACGGTTCAAAGTTTTCCAATTTTTCCATTCCAAATAATAGCCTGGGAAACTCTTTCGTGATCTCAGTCGTCTTATAGGTTCCGGAGCATTGTTCAACAGGTGGCGGTTGTCGAAAGTTTGTTTGAATCTCTTAGTATGTTTTATCGCTAGTCGGCGAGCCGCGGGGGCCTTGCTTCCAGCCGCCTTGTAGAGGTATCCCAGTTTTGTATCCCTCATACAGCCAGTTATGAGATGACATGTCTCGTTAAGTGCAACATTTATATGGTTTCAAGAAGTTGGTTCTGTAGTAGGTGGACATCTGTGTTAGGGAGTTCTGCAGTTTTTTCTCCACTACTGAGAAATGTTTTCTCTAGGCCGCGATGGCCAAGTCATCGGCATAGAGGAAGTGTTTTGTATAATTAAGGGTGGGCTGATCGTTTGTATATATGTTAAATAGCATTGGGGAGAGGACGCTTTCCTGGGGAAGGCCATTCTTTTGTGATATCCACCTGCTTTTCCTGCCCTCCGAGCTTTTAACGAAAATCTGTCGCAAGTTGTGCACAAAATTGTTTATCTTCTAACAAATTCTTTAAAACTGTAAATCTAAACGAATTGTTTCAACAAAAGGATAAATTAATTTTTTGAATAGTTTTATATTATTGCGTTAATTTATGTACATGATGCTTAAGTCAATTATTTATTTGGTATAATATTTTTATGTACATATTTAGAATAAAATTTACATTTTTGAAAAAAAAACCTCCAAATTGTTACTATTGATATCATCCTCTCCTAATTTTACTATATTTCGATTTAAGACGGTAATGTGAATAAAGTTAACAAAATATTGTGAAATATAAAAGTATATGAATGTTTTCAGTATTATAAGAGATGCTTTTATTTACGCCCTTTACCTATTATATTTCGCTGGCATAAAGTGCCAGGACAAAGGCAAGCGAAAAGGCTAGTAAGTCTTTCGCCAAGGAAAGCTAAACAGCTTCTCGAGTTGGACAAGAAAGACTTGAAACTGGTGACGGGACTCCTCACTGGACACTGCCCTCTAAGGTATCACCTGAAAAAGATGGGCAAAACAGAGAGTGGTAACTGCCGCTACTGCGAGAACTTCGCTGAAACTACAGAAAATTTGCTTTGCGAATGCCCAGCGCTTTTCGCAAGAGGGTCAAGTTTCTGGAAGGGGCCTTCCTAAAGCCCTTCGATGTCAGAAACTTAGCTTCCAGGAAACTGATAAACTTTACTCGAAGTCTCGGAATCCCGGGCCTCGAATAGATTAAGGGTCATGCACAGAAGATCTGATAAGTCGAAGTGTTTGAGAGGCAGCATAGCCCTCACGACCCATCCTACAATCTACAATCTACAATCTACCTATTATATTAATTCCAAGTCAATTGTTTTTAAGTCAGGGCAAACAAGTACCATTTTTTTAGTGTTATACGTATTATTTTCAAGATTAAAATAAATTGTGGATAGTTAGAATTTTCTCTCACAAAGATGCTTTCCATACAAAAACAACATTTACATTATATTATTCTAACGGTGTTAATATGTACTAAAAACGTAATGGTTAAATGATATTAAATGTAACGCAAAATCAGACTCTGCGATATAATTTAACATTGATACTTCAACTAAGAAAACTATGGAACTAATTAAATACAGTCTGAAGCGAATGATGAGAAATTTCATCATTAACGCACTCTGTTATCCGATATATTTTTGTAAAAAATCAGCAACAAGGTTGATATCAAATTTAGGCCGTTTCCTAGGTAACTTAAAATTAGTTTATCGGACAATCTAGGGAGCTGGAGAGCTGGGAATACTCGGGAAGCGCGTGGCAGATATATTAAATCATATTGTTTGGCGTCAGTTAGGAAAGGGTAGGATTTAAAGAGAATGTGTAGTAACATTAATGACCCTTGCACATTTTCGGTTTTGCCACTTACTTCGTAATTATGATGGTCATCTGTAAACAAGGATTTTAAATTGTTAATTAAAGATAAGCTAAAGCATTCCTACTTTTGGCTCTTAAATAACTGTATTTATAGTCGATCCACTATTTTGATAAACGATCATTACACAAGTCAACACGAATTTCGGATCTCGGTTCAGTGTGTCTGTGCCTAATGTAAGAAAAAATAGTTTTACCAAATAAAGTTTGCTTTTGTAGTAAAAAATACTAAAAAAGCGTTTATTATAACAAAAAAAAAATTGTAACAATAGGAAGAATAATAAGTAACGAAAAATAAAGTAACATTTTCCAAAATTATAAACAAATAAAAAAAGAATTTTAATTACACAGAGTTACCTTTCCGTTATGTTTCAAGCCAATGTTAGTATCGGGTAGAACACACTCTACACCTGCGAGGTGTTTCAATGGATGTTCCAATGGATTCATGTCAGGCCACTCCAAAAGAGGAATTCCGACAATATTTAGGTAATCCATGACAATTCATCCAGTATGTGGACGCGAATTATCCTGCATGAATAAGAAATTGTTCCCAACATTCCCAACAAAAGGCACGTACGGGACAACGTGGTCCTTCAAACACTGTCGTACGTACCTGCCTGCTGTTCCATGAAAATTAACTCGGTGCGCCCGTTAAAAAAAATACCCGCCCATACCATACCACCGCAATAGAAGATATGCAGTCTTATAAAAAAAGGGTAAAAACTACCACCGTGTTTCATTTTATCCCAATCTAGACGAAATAACATCTCTACAAAACTAACACTCATTTTCACAGTATTTTTGTGTTTTGTACTTTAAAACTTGCGAAAAATATTCTTTTCTAAAAATAATGCCTTCTTATTTTTGTCTCGGCATTTTTACTAAAAAGGATCTGTTAACTTTTGAACGACCTGTATATAAAACGTGGTTCTACATATAAAAAGAATTAACATAGTAATGAATGCGCCACGAGAAGTTTTTATAGGTGTACAAATACCCACGAGAAATTATTTTTCTCTCTTGTATGACACATTTAATGAAGAATGATGAGTGATGCACACAAGTACACTCTGTGAAAAACACTCCAAAATTTTATTTCAACTTTCACCTCGAATAACTATTGAAGGAGTAAATTAACTAAAAAACTTTCGGAAACCTTTTTTGTAGAAAGTTCAATTTCCTATTAAATATGTACGTCTCATTGCTGTAAATTATGTTGTTAAAGAGAAAAATTAACTTGGTAAATAACGGACACCCTAATCCCCACTAATTCGTTCATTAATGTCCCAGTCATCACAAAAATTACTTACCAACACACAAAATCTAAAAGAGTATCGATCTCAAGATACAAATATTTATGTTCAACTAGATCAAAATTGATCTCCCTTTCAATAGACATAAAATTATAGTGCGAATCCCCTCAAAACACCAAAATGAAAGAAGTTAGTTTCATTTGTTAGCTTTCCAATCAATCCACGTATACTGAATATAACTTCCGTGTCTCACTACAGTACAATAAGTTGGTCTTATTTTTGTATTATCCTTTCCTTGGTATTCCCCATCTTTGTCATCTTAACTGAAATTTTATAGTAATTGAAGTCTGTCATTTTTTAGTATATTTTTTTAAAAGCTTGTTTAAAGTTGGTGAACAGAATATGCAACATCCTTTTATATTCATAGCACGTTTGTTGAATATCCCCAGGGAATATACGTACTGGTTATTTTGTTATTCCTTAACTTTCATCTATTTTAGCGAAGTGCTTTTGGAATATAATTAATTAGTGTTTTTTCTTCACTATAATTTTAATGAAGACTCATTAATTTCAAGGAAATTGCATTGGTCTTTTTAAACCAGAATAAATATGAACGAGGAACAATCTCTTGATAGGAGAATATGGAAACTGGGGACGGAGAGGCGGCCACAGCCGTAGAAATCCGTGTATATATTTTGTTATATCCGGATAGGTTTCCGCGGCCATGAATATTTGTAATACTTAAAGTTCGGGTTAAACCGCGTCTAGAAATTTGTCTGTTTCGATGTTTCGGTTTCGATTTTGAAGCCATTTTGAAGAAGTAGAAAATAAATTGGGGATGGGAAGTGATTTTTACACTAAGGTCTCAATCTGCCTACTCCTCAGGTGTAGTCACGATGGCAAAATGATTTCCTCACTGAGGCCTCAATCCTTAAACCCTACCCGAGCGACTACACCTGAGGAGTAGGTAGATTGAGGCCTCAATGTGGAAATCATTCTTCCTTTGTGACTACACCTGAGGAGTAGGCAGATTGAGACCTCAGTGTGAAATTCACTTCCCATCCCCAATTTATTTTCTAATTCTTTAAAATGGCTTTAAAATCGAAGCCGAAACGTCGAAATAAACAAATTTCTAGACGCGGTTCAACCCGAACTTTAAATTACAAATATATATATATATATATATATATATATATATATATAAAAAATGTTTAACTGATTTTTAAAAACCAGCTAATATCGCTGTATGTCACCTATATTATAGGTTCATGTGGGTCGATTATGTATAAAAAAACATTTACACTTCTGGCTATATGCCTCGACAAGTATTGAATTACATCTGATACATGATCGTTTATAATACCCCATCCCGGATAACAATATGCAGATGCTTGTTAAGTAAGAAAAGGTACTATTAGATTTAACCATTCGAAGTGACCGCCTATGAACCGGTTTCGGGGTGTATTGCCCCTCGTCAGCATAGGGTAGGTCTCCTCGACTGTACAGATCAACACGCTGTGGAAAAATGTTTATAGTTTTCTATAATTTTTGCATATATATATATATATGTATATATATAATATATAAACATGAATAGGGACATTCTAATTTAGAAAACATTTATTTGAATGAAACAGAAAGTATAACTAGCAACAATAAAAAAAATAGGGCAAAATGATTAAACAAAGTTAAACGCGATTGTATTGCTTTAAAAAGATTTAATGACTACGTAAAAGCTTTTTCAGTTACTGGATCTTAAGTGTCTGAATATTGTCTCCAAAACTTATAAAGTTTCAGATCATTGAAATTGTCAAAGCAGGTCGTTTAAAACATCCCACGAAGCAAAATGTGAGCATTTTTACTGGACTATATACAAGCACTCAAAGTAAATATAATTATTCTTACTTAAAATGATCCGAACGTTTTGAAATGTTGTCTAAGTACATATTTTATTGGGCGAGATCTCTCAGACAAAATATTTATCGGTTGTAATGCAATAAACTTTGAAGATTAAAAAACTTGCTAAACTTCAAATGGAAGTAAAGTTTATTTAACTTTTATGTATTAATATAATTTTTGTTAATCCCGTTTGGCTGCGCCATATTCAGTGAATTATTCAGTTACAAGATTTTATTATTATATTTTTCGAGAGACGATTTACAGGGTAGTGTGCAAATGGAAATTCATAACATTTTCATAATTTTTGGAACGAAGTTCCTTATTGCACGTTTCGGAAAGAAGGAAAACTGAGCGTAATAAGAATGTCAAGTATGCGTTAGTCGCTATCTTTCTTCATCTACACTTACTGCCTGCAGAGAGAGGAAGAGAGAAAGTGTAATCCGACTAAACCAATTTTAAAACGTCATTTGCATCTAAAGAATTTGCCGGGATAATTAATATTACGTGATTGGTTTGTATAATCTAATCTAAGTTTATAATATGTTCAAATATTAAAACCAAAAATTTATAATAGCTATCATATTATACATTTTTGTAAATATATTTTGCCATTTTTTTAATTGAAATGTGTTAACATGTCAAAACACATATCTCTTTAACTTGTAGTTTTACTAAATGAAATTTTATTTGAGCTTTAGTTCGTTAAACGGTAGTATTGATTTATAAATAAAGAAAAATCATTCAATTTATAAGTGTTTATTACGTTAGCCTTGATTTTGATGAATAACGAGTGTGTGGTGTAAGTAAAAAAAGGAAAGGATGCAAGTTACAGAAAATGTGCATAGAGGTTTAAAAAGCAGTGTCAGAGAAAAAGAAAGCCTGGCTGGATTGGCTGGCTACAAAAACCAATCAAAGAACGCAAAAGGCAACGATTGAGGATGTAAACAAGGCAAAGAGTATAAAAGGTTAAAAGGTGTGGCAAAAGAGGTTGTGACAAGAAAGAAGAAGAGTGATAAATATGAATTTGCTAGAAGGTTATATGAAGATTTCCAGAACAATATTAAACTCTTCCATAAAAACAGCCAGAGGTAAAAATTCTACCTCGCAACCTAAACATTCACAGAACTGCGATATTGACTATTGCTCTTCACAGATAAATAGAAGTTTTCGATACTTCAGTAACGAAAGTTTTGTACAATGTGAATACCGTTAGTTGAAACGAACATTTGTCGAAAAATAAAACACAATTTAAAAGGATTCTATCGGGTTTTGCTAAATCAATTAATTTTTAACAAAATATCATCCTGTTAAATTTTCTGCTGTCTACTATACTTAAATTATTAACTTTATTTAAATGGTTGAGTTTGTTTTTTTATAGTTCTAAGCACAGACTGCGAGAAATTCAAACTACGACCGATCTTCCTTAGACTCTTGTTTCGGTTGGAGGCCACTTTTTGATAAAAGAAGAAAAAGATACGACGTCACCATTGCTTCTGAACCGTGGAAGGTTTTATGCACGGACTGTGCATTGTTTAAATTGTGTTTTAGTTTAATTATTATTTTAATTGCAGGATTACTGTACAGTACAATAGTGAGAAATAAATATAGTAAGACTTTTTAGTATTATTTTGACCACTGTTGACAGCCGCTGTCACCTTTTACATAAAAAATACCCCTCTGTCGATTACGTTGACGTTATCGATGATGACGTTACCCAGGTGACGCAAAACTATAAGTTTTCCTCCTACCAAAAATTGCCCAACGTGCCTAAAGAAGCGTTCACTTTAAAAATGGTCAAGTATAGCCGTGAAGCATGAGGATTTAAAATGTATACATTAGCCTAGATTTTATATTTGATGATATTATTTTGCGTCAAACTTCAGGAGGTGATTCTGCATGAAAAAATCATGACAGTTTGCTATATAAACGCATGTCCGCAAATATCTCTAAAACAAAGTATTTGCGGACATACGTTTATGTAGCAAACTGTCATTATTTTTTAATGCGGAATCACCCCCTGAAGTTGGTCGCACCTATTTACTAATACCCTGTAGGTATGGTAATATGATAAGCCTAAATACAATACCCGGATCATCATAACATTCAAAGTGTACTTATGGAAATTTTGTAAACAACTGACATTCATTAATTATTCATTATGTTAATACATGCTCCATTTTATACTATAAATTAATATTAATGCGTACACTATGTTTGATTATTTTAGTTCTTAACTTAGAAAAACACCAACCCTTCGTATCCGAAAACATTATTACATCCTGGACCATTACAAAGAGATCCTATTACACTGAGACTACATAAGGAGAATTGACAGTCTGTCGACTAACTTGCACAAACTACGATTTCTATTTTCACCACAAGCGTACATGTTAAGGGGCCATCCATAAATTACGTCACACGTTAAGGGGGATGGGAGGGGGTCGACGAAGTGTGACATTGTAAGTTAGCAAACACATTTTTAACTAATTTTAATTTGCAAGTAATTTTACATTACCAAATTTCATTAATTATTTGCTTAAATAAAAGCAGGTTAAAATTTTTAATACATAATTTTCTAAAAACTTCAAGTACACACACAGTTTATGGCTTGTTGACATTTTTCTCCAAGGGTGCGCTATTTGTAAGGTACAATACACCAATAGGGAAAGTAGTCTACTTGTAGTATTATTAATTCCTTGGAGTGTTTGGGTAACTTTTATGTATTTTAACAAACACAAAGGATATTAAAAATTCGATAGAAGCTAGAAAAACTAGACACCTAATAAAATCGGAGTTAGCCGAACAGTAACAAGTCTTGAAAAAGGAGACGAATATCTTGCCACGTCTTTTTTTTAGTTCTCTGAAGGGTACTCTGCTAGTGGTCTCTCTACTGGCAAATTATGCCCGAGCTCAGCCGTAGAGGGTAGAAGAAAAAAATATAAAAGTGAGCCGCGCCACCGACTTAAGACGGTACAAGCCGGAAACCCCTAGGTCTTGTAGGCACCAGCAGAGCCACACGATAAACAACAAACAATTATGGTGAACTAGATAAATAAAACTATACTTACAATTACTGCAATATATTAATAAAGTAAAAATGATGTTCTGATTTTTTACAATAAATTCTGTATTTTCGTAAAGTGGTTTAAACGAATTTAATACACTTTTCTTAAAATAATATTTAAATTAATTATAGCAACCTTTCAGACAATAATAAAAACCTAATGAGGTACAAAAGAGAATTAAAAAAAACAAAAAAAAACAACAAAAAGAAAATGTTCACAATATTTAAAATTTCGAAAATAATTGGTTTTATATAGAATTCCTGATAGCAAAAGATTAACACAAAAAAAGGAATACAAAATAAATGGACTTGCAACAAGAATAATATTTTAAAACCCTCACAATAACCACATAAATTATATTCAGTAATATATAAATGCAGATTCAACTTGGAGCCGGTACAAATTTAACGAAAAATAATTTGTTACTTTTAAACCATTGAAAACTTCATTGAGACGTCACTGGGAGCAGGTACAAATTTAATGAAAATAACTTGTTACTTTTAAACTATTGAAAACACTTAGATCAAGCACATAATAACTGATAAGTTGATAAAATTAAATTCAATACCATGTAACCAATTGAAAACTTCACTGAGACGTCACGGTAACATCGATGATCCAAGAACCGAAACACCAAGTAGTATTATCATAATAATTTCTGCTAAAAACACCAGGCAAGTCTTTATAACACTGAAATTTATCGTCGATATGGATGGAACGGCACGTGGTACTTCACGATTGCTTCACTTCATCAAATCCCACACGTGGTGATTTTAACTCGACCCCAATAACCAAAATATCCACCACATAGGCACGACAGAATGGTCCAGATATGAAAGAAAAACCGTAGAAGTTCTGCTCACGTGTTAATATCAAATCATTCCAAAAACTCTCAACCGACTTCCACCACTGACACCAAACGAATGATCACCACTCCTCGCTCCCAGACCGGATATCAGAAAATGACCCGGGACACGCGTCAGCCAACCTTTGCAAATCTAAGTTCCTAGTTCATAATCGCGTTCGTCCGTGTTAATTGCCAGCCCATTCACACAGAAAAGCAAACCAACAATAATATATCTGACAACACACGACAATCGAGGCCAATAATCAAGGCGAAGTCTAATAACAGAGACACCCACTTACTCCCCATCGATTAGCAAAAATGTCACAGCTATTAATAATCGAATTCTATTACTACTAGATAGGCAACACCATATACAACGAACAAATACGGTATGCAAAATTAATTACGAACGCCAGACTATCAGAGACGTACTTAATAATGAAACGGTAGATGGGAAAAAATAGGCACGTGACAATCTGAAAACAAAAATAGAAAAATTACGTAAGAGGAAATGAAAAAAATAACTAATTAATTTTTAGACTGAACAACGATTAAATTACTATAGACGATAATAAAATACGCTTAAAAATTTATTAAAAATAGAAATCAATACAAAAGATATAAATCATTATTATCAAATAGGCCGGTCCGAAAATAAACCATTAAAAATAGAATTTGTCTCATATTAAGGTTGGCTTTCGATGTCGTAAAATTTTTATTCAAGTTACGCTCAGAAACAGTTAGACTTTAAAAGCTCAGATTTGATGGGTAAAGTCAGAAAGGATCGGAGTATTGAACGCTGTGACAGTATTAATAGTTTGCCCACCGCGGAGTAGCAGAAAAACTAATTAATACTATACTTTAGCCCGAATGATTCCCAAAAATAAGAAAATAAATACAGAACGACTCAACAGAATTTTCTTGCCTCAGCCAATCTCAGGCTGGGTTAGTGCGCTTTGGGCGCAAATCGGTTTTACCCCAAAACGGATAAAAAACCTAAAAACTAAACAATAGAAAAGGGCCGGACTTCAAAAAAATAAATTATGTGAAGAAAGAGAGAGGGTACATCTAATTACTTACCACAAAATGATATATATATATATATATATATATATATATATATCATATTTCACGAATATACGGTGGTTACGGATAATCGTTAGAAACTCGATAACCAGTATTCAACTGTACATTTAAGAAGTACGAAAGTAAATTCCCCTAATTTTTTTAAACCAATTTCGTAGGTAACGAATTTTATTTAATAAGGGACTTCTTGTTTGGAAATTAAGTGACCCACGCAGGTGGAAAGCATGGTTTTGTTGATAAGGCGGATCTTTTATTTTCGTCAAAATCAAAATCGGCTCATCATGACAATATGGATACAGAGATGTTTGTGAAATATTTAAAAGAGAAACTATTACCATCGTTAAATGAACCATCTGTCATTGTATTAGATGTTCATTTCCACAGTATTACTTCAAGCCGGAATTATTATCGATAGCTAAAAGTATTTTATTACTAAAAATTTGTAAACGATGTGTATCAGACACATGAAGTTCACACAATCATTTTTATTCCCAAGGTATTTTTAAAAATTGAAACCTTATTATTGCCGGTCGACAAAATCGATATCGATGTACTTTTTACTTTTTCCTTATCGTCGCATGGTCATCTCGCTTGACTTAATTCACAACGTACTCCAGCGTTGGCTTAAACAATTGGCACTAGTACCTAAAAATAATAATAGAAATAATAAAACAAAAGAAGTAATAATAATAATAATAATAAAATACATCAATAATACAGATAATGCTTATTATGCATAATGCACATAAGGCCCGTCGTGTATAATCACCCACAGTTTACACATTGGGCAATGAACAACAAGGATTCAGATCAGGAAGATCTTGTACTGATGCAATATTTGTACTGCGACAAATAACTGAAAAATCCATCGAGTATAACAAACCAGCCTTCATGTGTTTTATAGACCTGGAAAAGGCGTTTGACCGAATACAACTGGAGGACGTGGTACACCTTCGATACAACAGGCAAATCCCATACAATATCATAAAAACCATCGAAAATATTTACCAGAGAAACAAAAAACAAGCCAAAATTAATGGTACAACTACCTGTATTCCTGTAAATAGTGGTATTCTACAAGGAGATTCCCTTAGCCCCTTATTGTTCAACATCGTTATGGACGAAATAATAAAAAGCACTCGTAACCTGAAAGGGTATAAAATGGGGATCAAAGACGTCAAAATCCTATGCTATGCCGATGATGCTGTTCTGATTGCAGAAAACAAAGATGACCTACAGAGATTATTATTCAAATTTAGCACAACGGCAAAAAGTCTAAAAATGAAGATATCTGCAGCAAAGACGAAATGCATGACCACTTCAAAAACACCTATCAGATGCAAACTGGTTGTGGATGACAAAATTATACAGCAGGAGATAAAATTTAAATACCTAGGCATAGAAATATTAGCATACAGTGACATCGAGGCGGAGGTAAAAAACCAAGCGGCAAAAGCAGCACGAACCTCAGCTTTCCTGAACGATACAATCCTCCGAAACAAATATATCGGAATCGAGACCAAATCCCGAATCTACAAGGCGGTCATCCGACCTATATTAACACAGCGAAAACTAGACCAGAAACATCGAACACAAAAAGAATATTAGAAACCACCGAAATGAAAATAGTGCGCAGGATCGCTGAAAAAACACTTTTTTATACCAACATTCTTACTAGTTTCTTAGTTTAGCAGCTTACGGATAGAAAGCGCCATTGTATATTTCATTCATTTCCGGGGACACTATACTTTTATATACGAATGAATTTGGAATGTGTTTTTGATAACATCGTTGAAAATAAAATGAAAAGATGTTTCGGATTGGAAATATTTATAAGCGTATCATTAGGCGTAATTTGGAGACGGATAAAAAAAATGAAGACATGACAGGGTCATAAGTATTAATCCATATAATATACCGAAACATTTTCTTACTGATAATAGGTCTATCAGTTAAGATTTCTCTAAACTTCATTATGATGGTAGTGTACCCCTATCTGACAATTAATTTATTTAATTTTCGCAAAATTAAAACTTGAATTTCCATAAGCTTCTGGCAGAATTTCATAATTCAGGTAATAATGAATTTTTGCTGCAGATATAGCAAAATGGCGGCTTGTGATTATGGTTGCGGTTCTTTTGAATATAAGTATGTGGGGTTTTTGAGGTCGTAGATTATGATTTTAGTCGGAATAGTGTATATTATGAAACGATAGCTATTAATACACGACCACGAGGTAAGTGTGCGAGTGGTTATAACCTATTTTGTCTACTATAGTAAACGCTACAGCTTTTATACTGTTTTTCAATTATTAATTATACTTACATTTTATCGGCAATTTTTGCATAACAAATTTACAGGATTGAAGATGAATTGTCACTTGGTTTGACACGCAAAAAATTTTTTTTAATATTAAAAATTGATTTTTATTACAAATTCCTATTCACTTATATATTAAAAAAATCTGTGACAGACGCCATTGGTAACCAAATCGGTTTAAATCGGCACTCGGAGTGGCGCTAGTGTTGTGATAAAGCGGTAGACGTTGCAGGTGTGCCTTTCATTAGTAATTTATCTCTATTAATAAGTAGCAGACGCTGTTTCGAAACAATAACAAAGTTCTTCGATACGTATATCCCCTCACTACTAGTTATGATGTTTTTTTTGCGTACCATATTATTTGGGATTCTTTATGTTTCAGATCTTCTGCCTGGTCGTCATCTGAGTTATGTGGCCGCCGACATTGGCACCAATCCGCCGGCATTGGGCCTCTCTCGCGGCAAATCCTCGCTGGCTGCCCACGCTATTCGAGTCATGACCGAAATGAGAGATAACGGCACGGTCGCTTTCATCGGCCCAGATGACACTTGTTCCTCCGAAGCTTTGGTTGCCGCAGCGTGGAATTTACCTATGATTTCCTACGTAAGTTGCCACGTCTTTTTTGTTCTCTAAAGAGTACTCTGCCAGCGGTCTCTCTACTGGCAAATTATGCCCGAGCTCAGTCGTAGAGGGTAGAAGAAAAAAATATAAAAGTGAGCCGCGCCACCGACTTAGATGGTTCAAGCCGGAAACCCCTAGGTCTTATAGGCACTAGCAGAGCCATACGATAAACAACTAAGATTATGGTGAACCAAATATATAAAATTATAGCAAAAATATATTGAATACTTTACTCACACAATAAATCGAAGTACACAGTTCAATAATAAAATTCTAACACATATAGTCAAAATTAACAGCTATGGTAAATTTTCTTGCTAAAACAAACCAAAAATTTAGAATTTACAACTTTATAAAATAACCATAACAGAAGTAAGAGTAACAGACTTTTCCGAGTTACCAAAAAAAGGTAAAACATATATATATATATATATATATATATATAAATCAACTCATTAATAACACTAAACCAAACGTTTACATAAGGCTGGTAACTTACTCATGTTTTAACCATTTACATAAAGATTTCCACTACCAAAACAATCGAGTCTATTTAAAAATATTTTTACAATGGTTGGTCCTTTAAAATATCAAGATTGTAGGATATTTACAAATAAGTAGGAAGAAAATATATTTTTACTTGGACATAAAGAATAATTGAGAAGGTTATTTTAATCCAAGTTTAGTTTTGGCATATTATCTAATGCAATAAATAGTTTCCAACAATGTACTATATTAATAAACTAAAACAAAACTTAATCGTGGTGTCAAAATAAGTCACGGCGTTATATATTTAAAAATAAATCACTTATAACCTTTGGGTATACGACTTCACTACTCCTGGGGCCTGCTCCTGTGGCCTACTCCTGTGGCCGGTTTGAATTATGGAACTGCACCTGCTACTTAACGATGGCTTCCCTCCATCAGATCCCGCGTGCGGATATTTTAACTCGACACCAAAATCCAAAATATCAACGACAAAGGTAAGATAGAATGGTCAATTTAAAAATTAAATGGTTTTTCTTCAAAATCCAATTAAGATGGCCCAAATACAGCCAGATATGAAAGAAAAAACCGTAGAGGTTCTGCTCACGTGTTAATATCAAATCGTTCCAAAAACTCTCACCCGACTTCGACGACTCTCACCCAACGACTGACACTCCTAGGCCGGAAATCAAGAAATGACACGGAATAAACGTCAACCCACAATCTTCTCCAGTCCGGGCTCCACAATCGCCTCGTCCGTGCTGTTAGCCAGCCCCATCCACACAGAAATGCAAACCAAACAATAATCCTATCACTACTAGGTATACAACACTATTGACAACGAATGATATATTTAAGTTACAACAAAATACGGTATGCAACCCTACTTACGAGTAACTAAGGAATACGAAACTATCAGAAGAGACCCAATTAATAATGGAACTGTAGAAGGAAAAAATAGGCACGTGACAAAGTATACCGGGTTTTCGATTTCATATTTATTCATTTATTAACACTTTTCTACGGGCTTTTAGCCCAAATATAATCCCAAATATAACATTAAGAGAGATGTCCGGAGTGATAGACGCGGTTATTCGTATAACAACCTTAAAATGGAACTGAGCCGGTCATGTGGCGCGACTTTCGGGCAATCGCTGGACAAAGAGGATACTTGAGTGGAGGCCGCCCACTAACCAGATAGACCGACGACATCAAAAGGATACAGAGCAATTGGAAAACAGATTTAACAATTTTAATAATATATGATTACAATGAAAATTATTTTGACTAATGGCTCAGTTCCCGCAGTTAAAAAAAAATAAAAATGAAAATTATTAATACATTTGCGGAATTTAAAATATAAAATATAAATATAAAATATAAATAAAACGTAATGACTGGCGGCGTACAAAAAAAAAGGTCTATATCACAATTCATGTTATTACCTATGTTGCATGGGGTATGAACAGAAAAATTCTTTAAAATATTAGTTTGATATGCATTTAAATAAAAGGTATCTGAATTTCTGGATTCAATCCGTGGAATACGAAAACAGAGCTTTTCTAGTAGTGTTAAACTATGCACTAGCTTGTACGCGAAGATTACTTAGTAATAATCGCGTCTCTTTTTTAAACTAGAAAAATTTTGCCGCTGTAACAAATCAACTTGTGACGTGCAAAATGGAGGGTAAACAGCATCAGCTTTGAAACTTGGCAATTTTAAAAATCTTCTTTGTATTTGCATTAATGCGATCAACATGACACTGATAAAACGGACTTCACACCACAGAAGCATATTCCAGCTTAGATCTTACGAAAGCATAATATAATGTCTTTGTTGTGGAGACACTTCTAAAGTCGCGAGAGGTTTGGACAATGAAACCGTACAACCAGTTTGCAGGAGCAATAATCGAATCAATGTGATTGTCAAAAGAAAGGGAAGAATCAAATGTAACCCCAAGGTCAGTCAATGTTTCAGGTCGTTGAATGATGACGTTGTTTATCGAATAATTGTATTTGTAAGTGTTTGTTAAATATCTCAAAATTCTGATATGATGGCCCAATTATCACAGCAAATTATTTCGAAAATGACCTCTTACTGCCTAACAACAAACAAGATTCAATTTTTTGTAGACCTGTGCTATTATTGGATGACCAGACCTATAAGACAATTAGTAAACCTAAAGCCAGTGACGGGATAGCAAAATAAGGTAATAGCAAAAGCGAATGTACTGAAGACACTTGTTTTCTAGCGTCAAGAGAATTTCCCAAATTATTAGCTTGTTTTCTTTATTTTTACTCTTGTTATTTTAGTAATTAATTAGTCTAGCAAAAAAATCAATTTAAAATGCTCGACAGTCTTAAATATTCGGCGAACCTTTCCAATATTTAATCAGCTTTAAAACATTAAGTGCCTTTAGCCGCAATCTTTTAATTAGCAGCAAAACACCTATTTAACGTGGTCGCAATGTGACATTGCATTTTCAATAAACTTAGACGTCATTTTCAGCCCCTTCGTTTTAATATGATGTTGTTTAGCAGTACAACAACGTACGATGTATTTAAATATCCCATCGAAAACATAAATGTGAAATAAGAGCCAAGTTCAATATTATGATATAAGCCTTGGTTGTTGTCTTCAACGACAAAAGAAGTGAGATCTAAAATTATATTATAGCCTCTGCAAGTTCTAAAGCTGTAAGTTCTTATTTTATTCTTCCGAAAAATTGGCTTTCTGGTAGAAACTAGTCATCAAACATGGGCTCTTGCATAACTGTTATAGTAGGTACTTAATATCAATTAAGTGGATTTAACGTATTTTTTATGGATGGAATTTATTCTTTTTCAAAATGGTTTGGATGCTAGTATAATTAAACCCAGACCCAGATGCCAGCTGCCTCGTACTCAACATAGGATCAAGATGAACATATCCCAAAACTGCAACGTCACTAGCTTTATTTACTACAGACTTTTCTATTTTTCGTTTTTATTAGCTACATTTCCTATCTCTTGAAATTTTTACTAAGTCTAGTACATACTTTCTACTGACATGTCGATCTTGACGTCGTGCATTAAATAGCTGAACTGTTATATTCGCACAATTATTGTTTATAAAGTAAAGCGAAATAATATTCACCCTTTCCGCAATGGAATATACCATAGTATTCAATTTACAAAACTACGTTAAATAAACTACAGACCAACACTTCGAAATACGTTACTAGATAATCATTTGACATCCACTACTTTGACGTGTACTGTATTAAGGCCCGAATCAGCAACTTCTTGATCGTATCCATTAGTGTTTTTTAGAAGTAATAACAAATCGTCACAAATCAATGCAAAGCAAAAAATAGGTACTAAATTTATACCACATTTTTACCGTTTGTGATTGTTTGCAGATAATTTAAAATTTAAAATCATATTTCTCAATAAGTAATAGGAGGAATTTTAAAATTTAAAGACTATTGTATAGAGGTTGGCCACCCTAAAGATCTCAAATGATAGTTACAATAAAACTCTGCTTCAGAAAAGAATGCATCGAGGAGTTTATAAAAATAAAATAGAATATACAAATGTATGTAAAGATAAAATTCCATTATTTAATTTAATGAAGCAAGATTTCAATGTCATGTGTATCCTATTCTTGTTTTTTTTTTTTACAAAACACAGTGCAACGGTCAAAATTAAGATTCCTTCTTAGTTTGTACATTTTTTTTAAAATTATTTTAATATTACCTTAAAGTAACTTATAATTTTTAAAATTTTGTGACCAAACCTTGATCCGCTTTTCTTTTTTCTTGGTAACAGCTTTAAATTTTTATACCCAAAGTAACATTTAAATTTGCTGACAAAATTGTTTAAAAAAACGGTGAACTCGCCGGTGTGCATTCACCCATTTTTTTAAACAAAATGACGTTTTTGATTTAATTTAACTAATCTTTAAGCAAAGAAAGATGCCGAGTACCATTTGGACGGGTTAAAGAGATAAGAGCATTGAGAAAAGGGGAAGTGTGTAGACTTACAAAAAAACTATGTAAAAAAATAAAAATAAATTTTTTTTTCGATATTTTATGGCCGAAAATATGGTGGACATCACTTCCAAAATATTACCAAAAAACCTTTTTTTATTGAATTTCTAACAAAATAAAATTACATTACAAATATTTTACAAAAGGACATCTCTCACAGAAAATGGATTACGCATGAATATAAAATATCAACATAAATGATTTTAACGCCCAAAAAGATATCAATGTATCATTTTGAACTCGCTGAAGAGAATATTTTTCATTTTGTTCATTTCAATAGAATTTCCTAACAAAAGTATTTCGTTCATAAAAAAGAAAAATTACGCAAAAATATACAGGGTCTTTTTAAAGTAATCTGAAATATTATTGTGGCTGATTTTTCATTCAATTTTAAGACTAAAAGTTTCTATAAACATGTCTAATAAGTTTTGTCGTTATTGAGATACAGATTATGGATTTTTGTTGTAATGACGCCTAAAAAACCCAGATGGTCGTGAAAAAGTCTAACGAAGACCTCTGCAAGGTTTCATTCGGCGGTGGCTCTGTTATGTTCTGGGGTGGTACATGCTTTGACACTTGAACAGAATTAGTTTCTGTTTATACAAGATCCATAAATGCTAATTACTTTCTTAAAAATATTGTTATAGAACATAAGATCCCTTTCGGTCCTTTTTTGGAACCCAATAAATGCTGGGATCCGAAGTAAAGGAGGCAACACACGCTACTAGTGCCGCACTTACACATTAATTTTGCTACTAGTTTCCTATTTACACCGCAATTTATTTTTTTTAACATTACAGTTTGTTAATAAGTCTTAATAATTTTAATTTCAATCAAATAGAAAAATATTAAAGTCAATTCACTTTTAAAGTATTCGAATACGTTTTTTGTTAACAATGTCCATAATTATATTAATAAAAAAATTTAATTTAAAAAATTTAGAATTCTGTATCTCAATAACGACAAAACTTATCAAACTTTATCGCACACAACAATATATCAGATTACTTTGAGAACACCCCGTATAATATCAACACTCCCACTTAATTCGTGTTCACGACAAACCCCACCAAAATGAAAAATCTCTAAATGGATGTAAGCGTAGACCTTTAGTGAAAATGTTATTAAGTTGGTTTTGCGATGAAATGTAGTTTAACTTAATTTGACTTGAATGTAGTGTCTCTCAAATGAAATTACCCGTACATTTCACATCCATATGTTTTAAACTGTGACGTACATGACTGGTTATTTTCAAACATTATTACCGTTGTTCCAGTACTTATTTCATTCAACAATCCTTTCAACCAAAGACATTCACTTACTGCTGCTGCAAAAGCATTTTTTTTCTCTAGAAAAGCCGATCTCACTGTGCCTAACATAACTTTGTCAGGAGTAACCATACCACTGAAGTCATCCATATCGATGCTTGGTATTACTATCAGCAATAACCTTTCCTGAGAAAATCACGTGAGGTCCATTGCCAAAAGTGCATCCCAAAAACTTGGTTTTTTGTTTCGTGCCAAGAGCTATTTCACCTCCAGTCAGCTGCTTATGATCTATAAGGCACAGATTCGACCTGTACTGGAGTACTGTTCCCATATTTGGAGTGCAGCACCTAAACATATCCTAAAGCTACTGGATTCTGTCCAAAAAAGGGCAATTCGTCTCGTCAGTGATGCCTCGCTTACAAACTCGCTCACTTGTCTGGAACACCGTAGAAAAGTTGGCGATTTGTCTCTATTTTATAGATATTTTCATGGGCGATGCTCTTCTGAAATATCAACAATCGTTCCTCCTTTGGCAGTCTCTTCGAGATTAACCCGTCAAGTTCAGTCTTCACACCCCTTCGTGGTCACTTTGGAGACCTGCAGAACATCACTTTCCAAAGACTCATTCATCCAACGAATTGCGAGGCTTTGGAACTCATTGCCTAGGGAGGTGTTTCCCGAGGCATACAACCTCCAGAAATTTAAGAAGAACACCAACTCCTACCTTCTTTCCCTTGGTTCCCACGATGTTCTCTGAACATTACAGGATATCCCTTTTCGTGGGAACCAGAACATAAAAAAAAAAAAAATTCTGCATAAGCAATGCAATTGCCTTCGAGTATGGTTAGAGTCAAAGATAATTTTGCTCTTTTCAAAAAAATATATTCCATATATATATATATATATATATATTTCATAAAAATATATTAGTATATTAATAATATATATACCTATATATTTCAACAAAGAATACTTTGCAATATGAAATTTGCAAGAGACTGGATTTTTGGCGCATTTATTATACTGATACCTCAAAAATAATTTATGCTTTATTGTGCATTAAAAGGTTACCCCTTATAAACGATATTATTTTTGATTCATTCGATTGAACGTACGTTGTTTTCTATTTGTTTGCACTGCACTAATTTTTCGTTTTTAATAGTCCACATCGACAAGTGAATTCCAATTAAAGTGGTTGTTAGTTGAATTTGTTAATTTTCTATTGAATAAACCCTTCATAACAATAGTAATTACAAGCACAAAATGTCTTCCAAAAAATAAGCAAAATCAGAGATTTCTGGTCTATGTACATCACTGTATGATGAAGAATGTTAAACAATAGGTGTATAATTTTTATTCCAATAACATCATTTCGTCTTTTCGTATAATTAAAAATAACTAAAAATAAAGTTCGTACCAGGATTCCCAAAAAAATTCAATAATAGTATTTATTCCGTTCTCATAAATTCAATATTGCTCTCTCTCCATTATAAATGGGCAGACCAGAGAGTGTAGAGCTACCCCGCATGTGTGTCTTTGGGGATGAACCCCGAAAAGCCAGGGATCGCCCTCTTTCGTTTTAGCCGTTACTCTAAAAAAACTACAGTCCATTACTATGAGGAAAAATGATTTCTGACTTCAACTATAGACCAAAATTTAGTAGAATTAAAGTATTTCAGCAGCAAAACAGGGTTTTTTTTTACCTTCACAGATTTTAATTAAATTATTAAACTCACTTAGAAAAATATTAAACGTTTTTTTATAAACGAATAAAACTTTTGTTCCGAGCGCGAAAAGATCGATTACGCAAAAAAAATTTAATCTTTTTAGAGGGATCAATTTTATAGAGAGATTTGTGTAAATTTACATTGGGACTTTGAAGAACTCCAGCGAGCTTTAATTGTAAGCAATTACATATAGTCGTCAAGTGGAAATGTCGTTAAACTTTAAATATAAGTCAGCAAAAAGTTAATTTTCCGGGAATTATGTTGTCATAAAGATTGATTGCTAAAATTAGTTTACAGATCATAGCAATGTGGAAAAAACGGTACTAGCAGTGCCGATTTCACCTTTTTGCCCATAAACGAGGAGAAACGATGAAAAATTACTGTGTTGTTTGAATTACGAAAAAATATATCCATATTTCTGCAACGTTACGTTCGATCAATTTAAAAGTATGGGGAGAAATTTGTATAACAGGCGTTTAGTCTCCATTTCCTAAAATTATTTATGTTTGTTATTGTTATTAACTTCCCAGTGAAAGTTATAGTAATGGGTCCGATTATCTCCACATTTCAAGGTCCCCAGAGTCGAATACAATAGTTTTTAAGTGGACGTCTGTGTGCGCGTATGTACAGTGCAACAGAAGTAGCTTGGCGGGCGACTAGCCTCTAAAATAACAAATATTCGGCTGAATATACTTCACATTCGAAAACTTCTTCCTCCGATTGTACTTGAGACTCACGATTAGTGAAAATTTCGTCGTCGCCGATGGGATCGTTATTCGAATGTTTTCGTTGTGCGCAGATTTGTGTGTTCTTCGCCCGTCAAGCTACTTCTGTTGCACCTATTCTGTTGTACCTATGTGCGTATGTTCGTATGTGCGTTCGGAATTATTTTTCAGAACAATTAAAACTTAAATATAAAAATATGTATTGTTAAAAAGAAACTCCCAGCTTGCCACGTCTTTTTCGTTCTCTAATGAGTACTCTGCCAGAGGTCTCTCTACTGGCAAATTATGCCCGAGCTCAGCCGTAGAGGGTAGAAGAAAAAAATATAAAAGTGAGCCGCGCCACCGACTTAGACGGTACAAGCCGGAAACCCCTAGGTCTTGTAGGCACTAGCAGAGCCACACGATAAACAACAAACAATTATGGTGAACTAAATAAATAAAACTATATTTACAATTCCTGCAATATATTAATTAAGTAAAAATGATGTTCTGATTTTTTACAATAAATTCTGTATTTTCGTAAAGTGGTTTAAACGAATTTAATACACTTTTCTTAAAATAATATTTAAATTAATTATAACAATCTTTTAGACAATAATAAAAACCTAATGATGTACAAAAGAGAATTAACAAAAAAAATGTTCACAATATTTAAAATTTCAAAAATAATTGGTTTTATATAGAATTCTTGATAGCAAAAGATTAAAAAAAAAATACAAAATAAATGGACTTGCAACAAAAATAATAATTTAAAACCATCACAATAATTACATAATGGATATTCAGTAATGTATACGTTCAGATTCAACTTGGAGCAGGTACAAATTTAATGAAAATAATTTGTTACTTTTAAACTGTTGAAAACACTTAGATCAAGCACATAATAACTGATAAGTTGATAAAATTAAACTTAATACTATGTAACCAATTGAAAACTTCATAGAGACGTCACTGTTACATCGATGATCCAAGAAACAGAAACACCAAGTAGTATTATCATAATAATTTCTGCTAAAAACACCAAGCAAGTCTTTATAACACTGAAATTTATCGTCGATATGGATGATGGTTATGGAACGGCACGTGCTAATCAACAATGACTTTCCTCAAATAAATCCCGCTAGCAGCTATTTTAACTCGACACCAAAATCCAAAATATCAACAACGAAGGTAAGATAGAATGGTCAAGTTAAAAATTAAGTGGTTTTTCTTCAAAATCCAATTAAGATGGCCCAAATACAGCCAGATATGAAAGAAAAAACCGTAGAGGTTCTGCTCACGTGCTAATATCACACAATTCCAACAACTCTCACCAACACCCGACTTCGAAGAATCTCACCCAACGACTGACACTCCTAGGCCGGAAATCAAGAAAATGACACGGAATAAACGTCAACCCACAATCTTCTCCAGTCCGGGCTCCACAATCGCCTCGTCCGTGCTGTTAGCCAGCCCCATCCACACAGAAATGCAAACCAAACAATAATTCTATCACTACTAGGTATGCAACACTATTTACAACGGATGATATATTAAAGTTACAACAAAATACGGTATGCAACCCTACTTACGAGTAACTAAGGAATAGAAACTATCAGAAGAGACCCAATTAATAATAGAACTGTAGAAGGAAAAAATAGGCACGTGACAAGCTGTCTATTAAAAACAAAATACTGGTCCACCAGCAAGTGATTAAACCAGTGTGGACTTACGGCCTCCAGCAATGGGGATGTACCAAAGAAGTGCAGTTATCAGTTAAAATAAGAATATTGTATAGTGTAGCCACACCAGTGAAGTAAGCAAAAAAAGCAGTATTAGAAACTAAGATGGACCATTGGGAAAATCCAGACAAGTAACTGTATTAATTTTATTTTAAATTTAAAAAGATTATTAACAATCTTAAGATTAGGAACATTCTACATTTTAGAGATAACAAAAATCTGTATGGCTATTTTCAAGATTTATTAGCAATTTTTAAATTTATGGATGACATAGTGCTGATTGTTTAATTGTATTAATTGTATACGACAGACATTACGTTTAGTATTTAAAATGGAACTACCTTTTCCTTTTTACAATCTACAGAATAGAATAAGAAAAGTTTATGTTCATTTTTTTATAACTAACCGTAATCGTTGTTGAGATATCAACAATTATTTAAAAAATTAAATGCTTTCTACCGTATTGTTGCTGAACTTATTATTATAAGTTGGCCATGTTAATTGTTTTATTTTAGTTGGTGTTGTATGTCGCTGTCATTACTATAAATTAACTGTCAGATTACAATGTAACGGATATGGCTTGTTTGGAATTAAACAATAAAGATTACATTAATTTACACCACAATCAACTCGCTGTGCGACCCGAAGAGGGAGATACGTTCTAGAATGGAGCAAGCCAGAAAAATTTTCACCAGAATGAAGCAGTTTTTCACCAGTCTTGATTTGAGCTTGGAGCTCAAAATGCGCACGGTCAGGTGCTATATCTTCAGTGTATTACTATAAGGTTACAAACGATGAGGTATTAAGACGAAGAAAAAAGTCAAAAGAGTTAACCATCATTAAAGAGAGAAAAACAAGATACATTGGCTATATCATGAGAGGCAAAAAATAGAATTACTGAGGCTGATAATTGAAGGAAAGATTCATGGAAGAAAATCTGTTGGTAGACGTCAGAAATCCTGGTTGAAGGACCTTAGAAGAAGGTTCGGGTGCACTTCGATCAAGATATTTTTAAGCTGCTGTATCCTGGACAATGTAAGCCATATGGATCGCCAACCTTCGTGAGGAAAGGGCGCGATAAGAAGAAGATTTTGTTAGCAAATAATACATTTACCTTTTGTTTTAAAAAAATACTGAATGATTACAACTATAAATTTGGTTGTGTGTATCTCAGATAAAATCTGTGACAATGTTTCACATTAAGTCCGCACGATGCATTCGAGGGTTCACCGAATTTAATTCCCATCGCTTCTTAACGCTTCCAACGACTTCGACATCACGAACGCAAACAAAGCGATCAAAAAACTCGGTATCCCGTCCCGTACATTAAACACTTTTTTTATTTCCCATCTGCAGCCTTTTCGGCTTCAATTTTTAATTAAATCGACGCTTGTTTGCAAACAAAGTGTCAATGAGTAAGTCGTTTGCCGTTGAATAATTACTTAGAGACTGCTAAGTTAGAGACCTTTAACGGCTCAAATGACGAAATAGCACCCCATGATATTAGCATAATTAAGGCGCGATTTTACAATCGGCGTGAATCACCAGTTTCTTATAAAATACGATTCGTTAACAAAATAATCAGTGTGGAAGAGCCAAATGAAATAAATTAAATATTTTAATTACATAAACAAGCGTTTAATGTCTATACATAAATAAATCCTAGACACAAGGTACATTGTGCAGCCAGCACACCTTTAAGATTGTTGGAGGATAAGTAAAAATAGGATGTTTGTAAATTTCACTTTTTCTACACAAGAAATTTTACTCAACTTCGATAATTAGTGAACTGAAAATAATCAGTGATTACAAACATTTTAAAAGGTACAGGTCCCTGAAGTCATGACCATTTTGACCATAGCTTTTAAAATCCTGGTATACTACAAGGAATGAATGAATGAATGAATAAATAAGAGTTGTGAAAGAGGTCTAAATTTTTCGTAGGCACTGCAGCATTGTCTGCTTTTTGTATCTATCCAGCTCCTTAGTTTAGTCCCATTTCTTCAATTCTCCTGTTAAGGAGTAAAAGCTTATGCACTGATATTGCCCCAGGTGGATCACTCCCTTGGTTTTGTATACACCCCAGGTAGTGCCGCCACTGGGCTGTGGTTTCACATTCGAAGATAATATCAGTGGCTGTTTCCGTCTCCTTATTACATAATTTGCGTATAGGTTCTGTGTCAGACACGCCTATATTGTGCAAATGTTTCCTCAAAAACCAGTGTTCGGTGCAAAGCTCTACAACTGTTCCAAGTTTTTCCCTACTTAGCAAGAGCAGCTTTCCTGCCTGCTTAGGTGAGGGTTCTTTTAGCATTAATTTACTGTGCCTAGCTCCCTCTGGATGTTTCCACTTCAGCTGATGCTGAGAGTAGATCCAGGCATTGATCGCTGCTTTAACGCTGGCCTTGGGTATTCCTATTATTGGTTCTGGCCCAATAAATGATGTTTTAGAGTCCCTGCTAACTAGTTTGTTCGCTTCTTCGCTACCAGAAATACCTTTATGCCCTGGCACCCACGACAAAGTGAGCTTCTTATGGTTAGCCAAGGTTCGTAGGTTTTCGGCACATTCCCGGAAAATTTTTAAATCTATTATCCGTGATGCCAAAGCTTTAAGTGCCGCTTAACTATCTGATCTAATGAGGATTATTTTCTTTTTATATTCTCGTCTCAGATTTTCAACAGCACAACCGTTTATTGCATGTACTTTGGCTTGGATGACCGAGGCATACTTTCCCAATGAGTTTTTCTGCTCATATTTGGGTTTTAAAGAGTAGACGCCTAAACTAGTTTTTTCGCTGGTTTTTAATCTATCTGTCTACCAGGTGAGTTCACCAGGTTGATCATCATTTCCTTCGTCATCCCTGAGTTTTGCGTAAACATCATAGTTTGTCTCAAAAGATATTTCTGCACTCATATAATCAGTTGCCATTTTAAGAAATGGGTGTTTGATTATATTTTTTATGGTTATATGCCCATGTGTTTTAGTACCTTTCCAATAGTTCTGTTGTTCTAGTCTATACGCGCATTGTCTTGCCTCGCACCGGATATAAATATCTAGAGGTGGGAGGTTTACCATTGCTTTCATAGCAGCAGTGGGGGTTGTTCTCATAGCCCCTGCCCCGTAATACATAGGCAAGCTAGCCTTTGTATAATGCTGAGTGTATTTACGGTTTGGGATTGCCATACTTTGGTCCACCAGCAAACAGAGCCATATGAACTAATGAGCTATTTTCGGTATCAGTTCCCAAGACTTTCCAATGACTCCTTTTGCTTGCATTTTGCTTTTGTTTGAGATATGCTGCATGTGGGTATTCCAGGACAATTACTTGTCCAGAAAGACCCCGAGGTATTTTGTCCCCTTACTGTATTGCAGCGTTCTCCTATAGAAACGTGGACCTACGGTCCACGTTTCGTTTCTTGGTGAAAGCTATTAGCGCATTTTTTTCGGGATTGACCTTAAGTCCACTATCCTGACACCATTGTTCCACATGGTTTAGAGCTCCTTGTGTTAGTTCTTCCAGTGTACTTGAAAATTTGCCCTGGGTTAAAATGACAGTGTCATAGCCCTGAGCAAAATTTCCACTGTCGTTTATTATTATTCCATAATAGGGGAGAGATAGTACTCCTCACTGGGGTCATACCCAGGATACCCTCGTTTCACACTCTTATAGAACATGGTCGCATACGTCTTCCTGTCTCGTAACATGGCTCCTATCCATCTGCAGCTGGTTTCATCGGTCCCCAGCAAGAAAATATCAGTTTTTTCTGTTTAATATAGTTACCCTTCTGTTCGGAAAAGTAAAAAAAAATCCTGTAAGTTTCATCGCCCTAGCTCTCCTTCTGAAGTTATCGTTTAAAAAGTGCAAAATGCAGTAAATTTGAGGATCACCTTGTACGGCAGCTACCTGAAGAAATGTACTGTTATGACCCATCTTCGAACTTGGTCTTGTCCTTTGGGCAAAACTTCTACCCTGTAAGTTTTAGTGACACAACACACACACAAACACACACACAGACAAAATTTAAAACAACCGTCACGCTGAAAATGGTGCCATTTGACGCGTGGGGCTATGAAACGTGCAGCGCACATGGTTTTGGCGATTTTGATTTTTGAGGGTAAACCAATACTTTTCCTCTTTACCCTTCGGTTCGGAAAAGTAAAAATGGATGATACGATTTAAAAAGGTATGATTCTTTGATACCTGCATATTTATAAACAATTTTGGATAATGAGATGCTTAACAATTTTAATTTTATAATTTTTTCGTATTAATTATAAGGAAATACAACAACTTTACTGCACTATTGATAAATATAGGTAAATAAATTACTACAACATATATGAGCAATAGGTTTTCGTTTTCAGAAAAGCTCCATGCATGGCAAAGACAAATTAAACAGCAGCTCTGCCACCCATCCAATGATGATTATGCTCGAGTGTTTGCCAACAACAAATCATTGTAACGTTACATCAGGAGAATTGCAACCAAATCAACAGGAAAACAAATTTGAATAATACCACAACGATATTACAACAGTCGCTATAAATAAATTACCCCCAAAAATTGCAGGGAAATATTTTTGAGCATTAAACGCGAATTTTCTTACCTTTTGTATTTAGTTACCATGACTACCAACATAATTGTAGTAGTTATATTACCACCCAATTGCAACCCACCTATTTACCCGTAAAATATTTTTTAATGACGTGCAGTAATCGTTAGATGTTAACAGTGGTAGATATTTTTCAAACCTTGCTAAACTAAAAATTTAATAGCATTGCCAATGAATCATGTTTTAATTCCCAACGAGCATGTATAAGAGCTCTGATAAAAGTAGAGGAAGCAAAAGATGTGTGTAAGAACCGTAGCGGAAGTGCAAGGCAGTGGTCTTTGCCTACCACTACGGTAAAAAGGCGTGACTATATGTATGTATGTATTTTTAAACTGTTTGACTAATCTTTATCCCATTTGGCAGGAAGTGTAAATACTGCAAACCTTACTAAATTATGTTAAATAAACGTTTCTGGCTACTACCAGAGAAGTTCGCCAGGGGCAAGTCAGAGCTTGACCCTTCCTAAATTCTACGTCACTGGCGGAATTGTCATTTTAGCACAATTTTTTTATTTTTCAATATTTTCTGTGTAAATAACATACTTTATTTAAAATTTACGATAAAATTTGATAGTGTATTTATAATGGCGGTGTTTTAGGTCATATGTTTACATTTATTACGCAAATGAAAAAACAGTTTTAAATTTAATTTAGGTTGGGAAAATTTTCTTTACTGTTAAAATACCAATTACGGTCCTGTCTGCGAAAATATTTTCTTAATGATTCTATAAACACTGGAATGAAGTTATTTACGAGCACCGCAATCGTGAGGCTTTACACGAGGGACGCTCTTATATTGGAATCTAATCAATTCTGATATTTCAGTGACTTTCGAAACGATACTTTTAAAGCCTCCAGAGATTAATATAAAATTCTTCCGGTAAATAAAATGTTTTTCGTGAAAAACTAAATTAATTGCGTGATGAAAATAGTACATTGTGTTATTAGTAGTAAAAAAAATACATTACCGAATGACAATATAAATGATTGGTGAATGGTCTCCTTGGCAAACGACTGTTAGCAGACAGTGACGTGCGCCAGTTTGTAATAAACCTACTAATATAATATAAAGAAAGAATTTGTCGGTGAGACTGCAAAACCGCGTAACAGCAGTCTGCAATGCGGCGTATCTATATTTTTGCATATTTACAGGAGGAAGAAAAAAACGATTATCTTGGCTATCATTAAAAATTGTTTTAACAAAAAAGTTGCTCCTACGCCACCGTTTAGTTTAACTTTATAATATTTTCGTTAGACATTACAACGTTATACATTTTGCTTCGTCACTGGAGGGTAAGCGATTCGAGCTTAGACAAGGAAAGAGAGTTGAATCAACTTAATGCATGTGGTTGTAATGACGAGACGCCAAGACGGACCATATATGCTTATTGACGTGAAAAATATTAATAAATTATAAAGACTACTCATTAAATTACTAAACCTAGAATACAGAATTGACTATTCTGTAGTACACTTAGTTGTCCTCTGAAAAGACCAGTTGTTTTTACATATCCCCATGGTGATGTCATTTTCCTCTTTTTCTTATGAAATGAAAATAAAGCTGCGATTTGGCTCAACTGGCGATTATTCTTCTTCTTTTAGGTGCCATGACCATTTAACGATCGTTGGCGATTATTCTGGCTATCATGTTTGCAATCATTATTTTGTTGGTAGCCGCTCGGAAAAGTTGTATAGTGGTGAGACCAAACCACTGTCTGAGATTTTTGAGCCAGGAAGTTCTTCTTCTGCCGGGGCGTCTCTTACTATTAATCTTACCCTGCACTGTAAGATGTAGAATGTCATACTTTTCTGGGTGTCTCATGATATGTCCGAAATATTCAAGTATTCGTTGTTTTACAATATTGACCACTTCCGTATCTTTATGCATTCTTCTAAGCACCTCCTCGTTTGTGATATTTTCCACCCAACTTACTCTTAGCATTCTCCTATACAACCACATCTCGAAAGCTTGTAGAGGTTTGAGCGTGGCTTCTGTTAGTGTCCAGCTTTCGACTCCACACAAAAGAACTGAAAAGACATATGGTCTAATCATCCTCATTCGCGGGGCGATCGATAGATCGTGACTGGTAAAAAGTTTTTTCATGCGATTATTACAAGAAAAAACATTTTATTTGCTTTTCCAAAAAATAATCATAGTAATATGCCGACAAACGCAATTTTTTTTAAAAATAACGCTACTATTAAATCATATACGCTACGTTGGTATACCAAAATAATATAATCTGCTCAATTGTCGCAGCGTGACATTTGACGTTTCTCGTCTGTAGTTTTCTTTATTAGCCGATTCTCTGATAATACGAGACACACTTAAAAGTACGCCACTTATCTCCACACAGCTCTCTATCCACTTACCCGAACGTGGATTTCGGTCAGATTTCGATGTAAAATGGGTGATCTAGTTTCCTCTTTCTTGTCGACGGAGGTTTACAACATCATGACCTGAATTATTTGGTTGTATTAGAAGTTTCTTGACACGAAGATGTCTAAATGCAATTAACCTGACGGTTAATCTACAGAGTGTTTCAAAAAAAGGTGACCCCGTTTGTTTAGTGAAACATTTTCGTAACGCCATCCGTATTCAAAATAAAGGGCGTTGAAGAAAAAAATTTACTTTTTTAAGGTTGGATTTATTAATTAAAATGTTGGTTAAACTTAAACATCATTTAATTTTACATCTAAAAGTTACTTTTGGTAAAACTCGATGCTGTGTACCGTTTTCGTAATATTTTGATTTGAAAATTATAAGTAATAACCAAATTTTTTTCTTCAACGCCCTTTATCTTGAATGCGGATAGCGTTACGAAAATTTTTTACTAAGCAAACCCCAATTGTTTTTCAGTTTCCTACCTATCCTAGAGACAGGGTCACCTTTTTTGAAACATCATTACTTTATACCAGCATCGGTTATTACTTCATAATTTTCAAATCAAAATATTCCGAAAACGATACACAGTATCGAGTTTTACTAGGAGTACACTTTTGGTGTAAAATTGAATGAGGTTTAAGTTCACTTAAAATTTTGATAAATCTCATCTTAAAAAAGTTATGTTCAATATTACTTGGTACGAACCATGTAACTGGCACCCTCTTTGATAAAAACAAATTTATGGGATGTATCAGCTTCTGAAACATATTCGTATAAAATTTCATTACAATGTTTCCACTAGTTTCGGCAAAATCGTAATAAATGTGTATACATTTTTTTTCTTCAACGCCCTATATCTTGAATACGGATGGCGTTACGAAATTTTTTTACTAAACAAACCCCAATTATTTATTAGTTTTCTATCTACTCTAGAGACTGGGTCACCCTTTTTTTAAACACCCTGTATAAAGTTGGTGTAAGTTTTTATTATTTGGTACAGAAAATTGTGCAATATTTATCTTGTTTGTTTGTTTGTTAATTTGTTGTAAAACTGCAGAAATAGGATTGTTGTTATTAAATTCCTAAATATCTTGGATTCGTAAAAGGTTATTGAAGGTATAAAATGAGCATTTAACTTTTAGCGGTAAAAAAAGCTTTTCGTGCACTCTGGAGTGTGACGCATGCGTATTCATCGATGTTCACCGGTGACAATTAACGTCTACTTTTTTGGATAATGAAAGGCAACCCACGTATGAGTTATTTGTCTGTTAAAATTAATCATTATTAAATATTATTTTAAACTTCATTATATGTCAAATATAAATAGAGAAATGCTTAGATGGTTTGTACACGTAGAAAGGATGGTTAAAAGAAGATTGACGATATAAATTTATAAGGCAAGTGTGAATGGACAAGTCGGTAGAGGTCGACTTCGGCGAACATATCTCAATCAGATCAATATTGTTTTGAAGAAAGGCCAGGTCAAGAGTACCAACAACCGACGAGCATGTATGAGAGCACCGATGAAAGTGGAGGAAGTAAAATATGTGTAAGAACCGTAGCAAGTGGAAGGAAGTGGTCCTTGCCCACCCCTACGAGAAAAAGGCGTGACTATATGTATGTATGTATTTGTCAGCGCTTTTAATTACATATTTTAAGATTCAGATTTTTAAATTTTAGATGTAGGTTAATAAATATGCATTATTGGTTTATGTCACTAATATTTTTTACATACCCAAAAAGATGGATTGGGAGAAAGGGTACCATTGAATGGCCTTCAAGATGGCCAGATATCACACCCATTGATTTTGCAGTCTGTAATATACTAAAAAATAAGCTTTATACCGTCAATATTTAAATCAGAATTTAAAAACCTGCAGTCCCAAAGGATTTAAGAAAAAAATCAGCGTTCAGAATATGCAATGTTTGCTTAGAATAGCTTATAAAACACCTTGAGCATCTTTAGTGGTTTCATAAATTTTAGTAGCATTTGTTGTTAACAAAAACAATTTTATTAGTAAATTTGCGTTTTTGACAACTCACTTATGGCCCAACCTGTGCATTTAATAAAATCGTACTGTAACAAGCTGTTTTTTTGTTTTTCGCAAAAAAAACAGTTTTTCCAAAAAATACTCAAGGTGGATACCTTCATTCTATATATATATATATATATATATATATATATTCAATAGAGAGAAAACATCCCCAATAGCAAGTGATCATTCCTTACGCTTAGTCTGTGAAGGGACCACCAAGATTGCCCAGCTAAAGCATTCAATTGTTACCAGCACCCCATATTGTTTAAAGCTAACCAGATTGTCAGCCCATGCGCTCGGTTTGTGAAGGGGACTCCTAAATTGGCCAACTGGAGTAGTCAATGGTTACCAGCACCTTCAGATTGTTTAAAGCTTATGGTTTATTTTAACCAAGAAATACGCAAATTGTAACACCCAAGAAACTTTTGCGTCTATTTTATTTATCTTTATTGTTATAAAAAACAATCATTTCATATACCACTCTGTGGTCGTTGAAAATCTTTAAATCTTATTATTTAATGAATAAACAAGTACCTTACTAAACCTTAGACCTTTTAACCAAGATCAAAAAAGAAATCTTATTGAGTAAAAACCCAAATCTTAAAATGGGGTCACTGTCGATTCAATTAATCCCTTCATATTATGGGCTTGATATTGAGCCCTAAATGTATGGAATGTAATGGAGGGAAAAAAACCAAATTTTAATTTACTCTGCGAGTATCCAAGATACTCAGTAAAGAGATTTGAATAACTAAAAGCGCACTTCTGCTCTCTGAAAGAAGTTAGACCAACCATATCAAGAGAATAAGGCAGCAATATTATAAAAGGGTTATCAGGAGCATAAGAAAAGCACAAAGGTCCCGATGCCAGACGAGCTGCAAGAAACACTAACCTTACTGAGCCTATAGGCAGTGGTACAACCTCCATGCTCAGTCTGTGATGGGAACCCCTTAGCCTTTCCAACTGGAAAAGTTAAGTAGTAGATGGGGTAGATTTTCTGCACACTTTAGTTTCGAAACACAAAATAATTTCAAAGAAAAAATGGTTAAAAGAAATTGAAATCGTAGAAAACATACATCAACAATAAATTTAATCAGTGATCGTGCAGAATAAAACAAAAACAAACCTCTTTAAGACTTTATTTGCAAAGTTTCTTAGTAAATTAATTATTACATTCAAAGAAATTTATGAAGCTCGAAACACAGAGCAAACAGAAATTGAGTTATCAATTTTCTAGAACTTGCGGCATATCAAAGGAACCACAAAAAATTTAATTAGCAACTTTAAACTTCGAGTTACGCCTCGAACGATAATATGTCTAGCAAAGTTGCTGTAAATTATGATCAACAATACTGGTTTCGATGTCTAATAAGCTTCAAAAGTTTGTCATTCCTTCTACCTAGACATCAGAGAATAGTAATGTAAATGTATGGCTACTGCGGTGCTGATTCCACCTATGAACAAAGAGAAACGATGAAAGTTTTCTGTATCCGTGAATTAAAAAAAATAATTCACTTTTCGTTTTTACATTATTTATAACTTGACAAGACTTCATCGTTGACTCGCTTTACTGTGTCTGGAAAAAAAAGGTTTGATAATAAAATGGTATTAACAGTAGTAGTACCATAAGTACTTCAAAATATTCGGGTTATACATCGATAACTTTTTCCATAATTTCAAAGAGTATCAGTTTAACAGTTGAAATAAACCGTCCGCGAAGCGACGACGAGCATGTATGACATCACTGATGAAAGAAGAGGAAGCAAAAGATGCGTGTAATAACCGTAGCAAGTGCCTACTGCTACGGGAAAAAGGCGTGACCATAGGCCTGTTCGTTTGTCATGCTCACGCTGCTCAAAACTGATTTGAGCAGTATTTGACTGTTCGTTTGTTAAAAGCCATTGATCAGAGATCGTTCGTTTGACAGGAGCAAGTTGCTATATACCAGATAAAACAGGATTTATTTGCTCCACCAATTTAGGTAGAGCAGAAAAATCATATCACTTTGATCTAGCAGAATTTCAAAAATCGGACATTAAAAATAAATAGAACATTCAGTAAAATTAATGGTAGAGTGACTGATGCAAAATCTGAGTTAATAAATTATTTACTTAACGAAATGAAAATTTGATGGGCAATTTGGTTGTTTTTTGTTGGGATCAAATATCAAATTGTTTTGGTGGGGGTTTTTGTGTTTTTTTGAATTCAGCAGTTGGTAAATGCTCTTCGTGGATTTGTATCACGAAAATCATATCAATCTGCACATTTATGGAATTTATTGAGCAGCGTGAGCATGACAAACGAAGAGGCCTTATATGTATGTATGCATATAAAAAGCGTCATCTATTAACAATCTGTTTAACTAATATTACAGCTGTAAAATGTTTAAGTTTTATATGCAAGCATAATAATCAATTACGCATATTAATCAAATTAAATTAACGTAAAATACGCAAAATATTGGCACGAGTCAGCTATATTTAATTATTATATTGGCTGGAGGCAGTACACAAAGAATCAACAAATATTTTTTAATAGCGAATATTTGTTGATAATGTTATTCGAAAATTAAAAAAACCTTTGTAACAGATAAAAGCAAAAAATTTCGTTTTACGTGTTACCGTGACCTTGATAGAGAGTTCACTTGTTGTTGGAACAACAATCTGGCCAGCCAGATCTCCCGATTTATCGCTTTTAGAATATTTTCTCTGGCGATATATAAAAAACATTGTGTACAAGACAAAACCTGATAATCGAGATAAACTGAGAAATAAAATACTGATAACAGCCTGTCAAAAAACAAATCAGTAATTGCGTAATACCATATCAGCTTTTTGTAATAGACTTGGATACTGCCAAATAAAAGAAAGAAGACAATTTGAACATTTAATTAAATAAGAATATTTGAGAAGAATATTTGTTCCTGTTAATTATTTTGGTAATAAATACGTTCCCGTAAATTATTTTTCTCAATAACTGTAGAATAAATAAGGTTAGATGTGATCTTGACGGTTGTATTTGTAATGTAATTAATTATGAAAACTGAAAATATATACTATTTGAAAAATTATGTCAATAAGTTATTTTGGAGTAACGGTGCCCCTGTATACTACTAATCGACTTATGAAGATGGCCTGAATTATTTGAAAAAAACTTTTAATCAACATTTTTTTTGTAAACCCAACAGAAATCGTTACTTTATGTACACACTGTATACCTTTTTATACGTATACCTTTATTGTTCTTAAACCTCGATTTTATATACGAATAACTTTTTTTTATTGACGTTAAATAAATGAAAATAAATTACACGTTAAACGATTTTCAACATCTTCTCTTTTAACACTTTCATCATTTAATAATGTAGGTATCAACTTTGGCGCAATTTCGGGAATTGACGTTTTAGTCCGAACAATAAACGATAAATAAAATTTAAGTATGTTAGAAAGAACTTTAGTTTGCAATAAAGTTAAAAATATTAAATTTCCTTTGAAAGAATTCTTTTGAGCTCTTGTGCGCTGATGCATATTACAAATTAGATTTTAATTTAACTTACACAAGCCCAATACACCGGGGAAATAATCTAGGAATATTAGTAAGTTGGCTCATTAAATATATTGTATTTTTAACCCATATTGTGCGTCATAATAGTTTCCGATATTTTTAATTTAGGTAAAACAAAAAATTTTTTTTTAAATAACATGTTTTTCTTTAACGACGGCAAGTTTTTGCTCCGTGCGAAGGTCATCCAGACCCGCTGCTTTACGTATTTTACATTTATTGATAGCTGCATTTAGTTCCTCCATTGTGAATGTACTAGAGAGGGTTGCTGTTTCCTCTTCCGGTTTTATAAGGATCCTCGTTTCGACTTTGGGAATTCGGTGTTCGGGCTTACCGTTTTCCATGAGCTGTTTTGCTTTTGGATTTGCTGAGACGTTGCGTTGGCAAACTGCGTTTTATGAGTTGTATGAGGCGCTGTAACAGTCTCCAGGCTTTATGGCTTCTTCTACTCATGTCAAGTTCCTTGATTAGTTGAATCCATCTCTCTCTCTAGTTTTCTACTAAGGAATCAATTAGGTCTTGTCCGGCTCTTATAGTGTTCTCGCTCATAGGATCGGTGCAAATAGCTCCAAGTATTACCGCAGTTTATCCTTTGTCTACGGGGACAGACCCCGAACGTAATTTGTTCTACACCCTCTTGGAATTGATTGTCTGGACCATTTTTTTACGGCCTCCACAAATTCATTATAGTAGTAAGGTGTTGGTCTTCTTCTTCTTCTTCCTTTTATAGACTAGGACTTAGTCCTGTTGCCTGTTCTAATCTTCCATGGAGGACGATTTCCAACTTTCAAACCACCTTTTTGGTGGTCTCCCTCGTGGTCGCTTTCCGGCTGGTCTTTCATTCTTACATATTTTGGCTAGCCTATTCTCGTCCATTCGTTGAACATGGTCATGCCATCCTTTCTTTCTCTTCTTCATCCATTTTACTACGTCTTCGATCTTACATTTTTTTTTTGATTTCTGCGTTTTTCTTTCTGTCTCGTAGTGTTACTCCTGCAATTGACCGCAATATTCTCATCTCTGTTACTCGCATTTTGTGTTTGGTGGCTTTGGTTTCAGTTTGCGTTTCATTTGCATAGGTTAATATCGGTCTTATCATTGCCTTATAAATTCTTGTTTTATTTTCGATGTTCATGAATCTGTTTCTCCAAACCATTGTTCTCAATGCTCCCGCCACCTGTACTGCTTTTGTGTTCTGTGTTTGTGTTTCCATTTTTAGATCCCGGTTACTAGATATGTTTACTCCTAGATAGTTGAAGCTCATTATTTGTTCAATGATCTTTCCTTCTATTTCCAGCTTGCATCTTGTTGGTTCCCTTGCTATTACCATGCTATTCGTTTTATTGGTGGAGATTTCCATGTTAAATTTCTTTGCAGTTATGTTAAAGTGGTGTAATAATTTTTGTAAATTATCTTCATTGTTGGCGATTAGAATTGCATCATCGGCGTAGCAGATTATATTAATGTTTTTATTTCCCATTTTGTAACCTTCCCTTCTTCTTATGGTTACAATTATCTGATCCATTGTCAGATTAAACAGTAGAGGGCTAAGCGAATCTCCTTGTCTTATACCGGCTTTGATGTTTATTGATTTTGTGGTTCCTTTGTCCGTTATTATTCTGGTAGTATTGTTGGTGTTTATGTCGTTGATTACATTTATTATTTGTAAGGGGATTTTATTATTTGTCATTATTTTTAGTATATCCATTTTTCTAATTTTATCAAATGCTTTGGTTAGGTCTACAAAGCACAGATACATTGGATTGTCATATTCTATTGCTTTTTCGCTCAATTGTCTAATCATAAATATTGCGTCCGTTGTGCTTCTATTTTTTCTAAATCCTTGCTGTTCTTCCTGTATGGGAATTTGTTGTTCTATACGGTTTCTTAGAATAGATGTTAATACTTTTAGTGTTGTATTGAGTAATGTAATTCCTCGATAGTTGTCTGGTGTTTTCCTATCTCCTTTCTTGAAAATGGGGATGGTATAGCTGCTCTTCCATTCCTTTGGTACTTTCCCTGTCACCAGAATTTTATTAAATAGTGCGCATAACCTTGCGTTTAGCGTGTTGGTGATTATTCGCTCACTCACGAACAACAGGTCCGGGTTGTAACCCCTGCGCCACCTATATCTGTTAAACGAGGCTGGTTGTTTATTATCATGTAGGAGGGCTAGTTTGTCTGACTCAGCTCTTAAAACAGCGGTATCGAATTACCGATGGCGTTTATGGTATTGCACATGGTTTCCAAAGTGCCTCTTTCATTGGAAACTATATGACCTACTCGCTTTTGTTCCTTTTTGGCTATTACTTTTTCTGTATTTTGCACAGTTGTTAGTGCTGTTTCGTCAACATATTTCAAATATGTGTCGTTGTATACCCTGTTCTTTTTATTCACCGTTTCACCAGACGTAGAAGGAGCATTTTGTTTCATCACATATTTGTCCATTTTAATTTAACTTTTTAACCAACTTTTTATTGTTTATTCCCTATACTACTTCCCTAAAAATGTAAATTACAATGAAGCTCGACCTCGCGTCTTTTTGTTTTTATAACTAAGGCAATTAACATGTACGAACCAGTCCTAGCGTATGTGCTACGGGATGCGTAAGCCGCTTATTTGACAAGTTCGTGCAAGTTCACCGCAGGTTAAAATCAGTGAAGGCTAATATAACGTATAGCTGATAAAAATAGCGCGCTATGTACGTATTACGTGCTTACTTACTTCCTTACTTAACGCTATTTGATAACTCGCTTTAATTTATCCATTGCATATCCTTAATTTATAGAAAATTTCCACCTCAGAACAGAAAATTCGCTAGCCCAATAATTTTAGCTTGTTACGATAAGCGCGAACAAATTTATGCACCAAACGAGGCTTTCATTTCATAAGACGCGACCTTTCCCTCTTGAAGTCACAGCTAAGAACTCGATTAACTTTTCGGTCCTTTCGGTGATTAAATTTTGGAAAAGCTTTAATCGTTTACTCCTGTTTGCTACCAAATTACCAAATACGATGGAGTGGTGTGTGTTAATGTTAAAGCAATTTTCATGATAAATTATAAAGGAGTTTTCATAGAATTTCCAGGGTCGGTCGAAGATAGTTTGTGTGTTATATAATTTAATTACTAATAATTAAATTTTGGTGTTTTTCGTGAGTTTTTTAAACAGGGAAGGAATAATCAGAAATAGTTTAAACTTGGAGGGTATTTTATTCATGTTTTGAAGTACACTTTAGAATTTTTTCAAGTAATTTCCGCCGAAAATAGTGGCGTTAGAACGTGATGTCTATGGACGATTGCCATCCGAGTATTTTGCTTGTGGGTATCCCTGTAGTCACAATTTTTATCTGTAATCATCACAATTTTTTTTTAGACCTACTAAAGGTTTCAGTAGAGGGGCGACCACGCCCCACTCACATGATACCTAACATAACCTAATCTAATACTAAACTTCGATTTTTAAGATTTTTTAAATTTCAAAATTCTGATAATTTATCGTTTTTCAAAAATAATTTTTAATATATTTTTTTCTCATCCCCAAATATTTCTTTTGAAACAAACTCAAGTCCAATGTTGTAACTAAAATATTTAAAATTTTTAAAAAATAAACTTGGCAGTTTTAAATTTTATGTAACTATCGAAACAGAGAATTTTTAATTTTGGTACGACTTTGTTTTATGATAAAAAACACTGACCATAATTCATTTAAATCGGCAGTTGGTCGTTCGTTTTATGATAAAAAATACTTCTGTCTGACAATAATTCAAATTCAAATCGATAGTTGGTCGATTTGACACGGTATGAATTATTTTTGGTGATACAAGAACATTTTGAATGTTTCGGCGCAAGATTTTATAAACAATTATTTTTGAAGTATGTATTTGATTGGAAAAAACCCATTTTTTAATTACTATCCACTGATAAATCAATAAATACGAAATATCGTTGGCTTATTTAATCCTGTATTAATTAATCGGTTATAGCAAAAGGTTTAACGGCATGCGGTAGTCTGGGGATATTCTGCGATTGAATTTCTATCCGAATCAACATCGGTAGGGTGATAATTAATAGCATGATTTATTTGAACACTTCTCACATTAATGCTGTACCCTACTACGTAACATTTTCTTTCAAAGCGTTAGCAACAACGCAACATTGTGTGGAAAAATTACGCTAAATGAAATCGCGAACAGCAGCTAGTTATTAATGCAAGATGTTTTAATTAATACTTATTGTATGTTATTTTTATTTTAGCGATGCAGTGATACCAGAGTATCGGACAAAAGAATATTTTTCACTTTCGCCAGAACATTGCCACCATCTAGCAAAGTATCCAAAAGTGTAGTAGCTCTGCTTAGAGCTTTCGATTGGCACAAGTTCGTCGTGGTATCTGGATCGCATCCAGCTTCTGGAAGCGAAGTTCAAGAAGCTATAGAGGTAATAGTCCAATGGCTTTATTTAAAAAAAAGATGGAGCTTTTGGAGACAGAGCTGATACGCCGATAAAATTTTTTCAGGAGCAGTCCCATCTGCACGGTCTCAAAATAACGGATACGAAACTGTATTCCGACTATATTCCAGAGTACATAGAGCAAATGGATAACATTGTAGCTGACACTTACCAAAAAACTCGAGGTATGTTGTATTTAAATAATTTGAATGAACTGAAAAAAAACTTTAATGCTTACTTATTATAATTGTTAATACTTTTTTATTCAGTGTTATTTTTTTTTAACTTGGAAACGAAGTAACAATTTAATAGCAGAAACGTTCAACATGCAAACATCCATAAAGAAAACAAAATCGCTTACATTACCAATCAAGAAGACGTAAACTAGCGAATTACGATCAGAGTGTAAAACAAGTGATGACCTTTAAATATCTAGGGGCAAACATAACAAGTAATAGGAACCTAAAGGACGAAGTAAAAGCCCAAACAACAAAGGTATAAATAATATCAGGATACTTAAGGGATTTGATTTGGCGAAATAAACATATGAGCACTAGGAGTAGGTTAGGTTAGGTTAGGTTTCATGTGAGTGGGGCGTGGTCGCCCCTCCACCGCGACCCTTAGTAGGTCTATTGTGGCTCACCCCTAGAGGCTACAGTTCACCGCACAATCCAGCCCTTCTTACGAAGTTCATGGTTGTATAGGGTGAGATTTTTTAAAAATCGGTAGGTTCTAGGTTAGTGTAACCGAATATGTTGAACCTTATTCTTCCCAGGCCGGGGCATGAACATAGTATATGTTCAGCAGTTTCGTCTTCCACGCAAGAGAACCGACAGTCCGTTTGTTGGTTCAGATCTATCTTTCTGAGGTGAATAAGCTTACATTGAATATTGAGAAGACAAAATTCGTGGTGTTTACGCCAAATATTGTAAAACAACCAGAAAACTTTTCTTTGAAATTACACTCTATGCACTGCAAAAACAATAACCCATGCTTATGCCCTATGATAGAGAAAGTAACATCAATAAAATACCTCGGAGTTATCATAGACCAACATATAAGATGGACAGACCACATAATGCATGTCAACAAACGCCTAAGAGCCCTGATTCATAATTTCTATACCCTGAGAGACATTTTGACAACTAAAAACCTCCTGATGTTATACACCTCTTTAGCCGAATCAATCTTATCCTACTGCATCACAATATGGGGCGGGGCTTTCAATACCACTCTTAATATCTTACAAACAACACAAAACACAATCCTAAAAATTATCTTGAAAAAAACAAACGTTACTCTACTGATATCATCTACCAGGAAACAAAAATATTGAATATCAAACTACTTTTCGCCCACCAATGTTCAAAAAAAATGTACACAAATCATAAAAATTTCCACCAAATAAAAAATAGAATAACCAGATCAAATGCAAATATGAATCTCAACACACAATTGTTCAAAAAAACCTTAACACAAAGATCTTATTTCTTCTTCGGACCTAAATTTTTCAATGCCATCCCAACCGCTCTAAGAAAAATTTCAAACCAGAAAAAATATAATATTGAAACAAAACAGTATATTTTAAAAAACCCAAAGATATTCTACAATATATTGAAATCAACATCTACTTGACAAAAAAAAAAAAAAAAAAATTATACCTGCCTACTTTCCTGCACCATCTGCTTGACACTGTAAAACCTCTACAAAAAGTATTTTTCGAATTATGAAAACTTCAACAAATATATTTTAAATCTATAATCTACTCACAGACTTAACATGATAAATACAAAATGTACGTTGAACTTATAAAGTCCTCAGATCGAGCATAGAGCAAGACAGGCAAAATTTGCCTAGGCTCATTATATTCTAACTGGGATCTTATTTTAGATACAATTTATAACACCTGTAATGTAGTTTATCGAAAGCAATAAAATTTGATTTGATTTGATATCTCAGACGACAGTGTCCCGTAAGCAGTCCTGTTAGAATACGCAGATCATTTCTGCTCCATTCTAGGATCTGCTTAGTTGTGTTTCTCGAGGGTTGTAACGGTAAAAACGCCTTCGAGTGGGTTAACCCTGGTATGTCGGACCAGTACGTGAGTATTTTCCTCTCCACCCAGTCCGAAATAATTGTTTTGGCGGCACTTGTGGTGACTCCAAAAACCGGTTCTGGTCCAGTGAACGCAGATTCGGCCCCCTGTTTTGCAAGGGTGTCGGCTTTTTCGTTTCCTTCCACCCCCTGGTGCCCAGGTGCCCAAATTAGGGTCACCCTGTTGTTCGCACCAAGGTACTCTAAAGATTCGATGCAATTCCATACAAGTTTAGAATTTATCTTGTTGGAGCTCAGTGCTTTTAAAGCGGCCTGGCTGTCTGATATTATATTTATGTTTTTGTTTGCTAGAGGTCTGTTGGTCAACTCTCTTGCACACAATTCGATAGCGAATATTTCAGCCTGAAAGATTGTGGCATACCTGCCAAGACTGGTAGATATTTCAATCTTTGGTTTCCTGTTGAAAACACTAGGAGTAAAGTCAGAATATATAAAACTTGCCTAAGACCGGTCATGACATACGCGATAGAAACCAGAGCGGATAACGCAACAACCAAACGACTTTTAAGAACAGCAGAAATGTTAAATCAATAACAGGACATACGTTATTCGACCGGAAAAGTAATAAGTGAAAAATGTGAGATTTAAGATGTAGTAAGATGGATAAGAAACCGGAGAAGAGAATGTAGAGACCACGTGGACAGAATGCCAAATGAGCGGTTGGCAAAAATTGCGAAAGAGAAAAAAACCAAATACACCTCGACCACGTGGACGACCACCTATAAGATGGTATGAAAGCTGGTCTTCAGCATTCCAACTGCCCCTGGCAAACCATTGATGCAAAGTCCTAACGTAAGAAGAAGAATAATCTAGAGAAATAAAGATATTTTTTAATAAAATATTTGTGTTTTTTTGTTAAATCGTGTAATTCTGGGACTATCCTTGTAGCTTGAACGCTGAATATTTTTCAACTGTCACGTTTATGGTCATAAACTCTACAAGTTTGTTAACACAATATTTGTTTACAAACATTGTATCTATGCCAAAATCGCCAACTGCCAATAACTTGTAAGATTATTCAAGTTTTCGAATATCTGGAAAGATAATACGTAACATCCAGCTAAATTTATGTATTTATAACTTATTCGGAAGTTGTAACATCCCCAAATGACATTGATCTCGATATCGTTAAAACAGTAATACTTTTAATAATGCCTCGCATCTTCTAGGCGCAAAGATATCCAATAAAATCTAGTCCTCGTACATTTTATTACCAAACGAAAATGTATTTTTTTTTCGGTTCCAGTGTACGTGTTTGTTGGAGAGCACATAGCTCTCATAGATTTCGTGAAATGTCTGCAAAGAAGGAAGCTATTAGAAACAGGCGACTACGTAGTAATATCCGTCGACGATGAGATATACGATCCGAACAGGCGCATAAAACTTATTCGAAGAGGTAAGTGAACAATGCAACGACTTAAATTAAAAATCGCATTGACATTTAGCTTCCACAAAAATATTACAAAAATTGAGGTTATGTTACGTCAGAATTTGGTTAACGCTCCCAAATTTGACAGCCAAGTCGAACGTTTCAAAGTGACAGCCAGTGAACCAAGCTCTGCCTCGAACTAGATTTGTACAACTCCGAAATTTAATTTTTTAGATATGTTTTTTTATTTCCACACAAACTGTCTACCTGAAAAAACGAACATTAAATTCATAAATGCAAAATGTATTGATAATGACACCAGCCTACTTGAAAAAGAGAAAACAAAATATTAAACCACGGCTTAGTTCGTGAAACTATGATTAACAACGAAGTCAGACAGGGGTGTGTTCTTTCTCCAATGCTGTTTAATATCTATTCAGAATCTATATTTCGAGAAGTATTGAAGTGGGATTCAGCGGGCATAGTAATAAATGGTAGAAAATCAAAAATCACGTGAGGTCCATTGCCAAAAGTGCATCCCAAAAACTTGGTTTTTTGTTTCGTGCCAAGAGCTATTTCACCTCCAGTCAGCTGCTTATGATCTATAAGGCACAGATCCGACCTGTACTGGAGTACTGTTCCCATATTTGGAAAGCAGCACCTAAACATATCCTGAAGCTACTGGATTCTGTCCAAAAAAGGGCAATTCGTCTCGTCGGTGATGCCTCGCTTACAAACTCGCTCACTTGTCTGGAACACCGTAGAAAAGTTGGCGATTTGTCTCTATTTTATAGATATTTTCATGGACGATGCTCTTCTGAAATATCAACAATCGTTCCTCCTTTGGCAGTCTCTTCGAGATTAACCCGTCAAGTTCAGTCTTCACACCCCTTCGTGGTCACTTTGGAGACCTGCAGAACATCACTTTCCAAAGACTCATTCATCCAACGAATTGCGAGGCTTTGGAACTCATTGCCTAGGGAGGTGTTCCCCGAGGCATACAACCTACAGAAATTTAAGAAGAACACCAACTCCTACCTTCTTTCCCTTGGTTCCCACGATGTTCTCTGAACATTACAGGATATCCCTTTTCGTGGGAACCAAAACATAAAAAAAAAAACTACGAGGGCAGTTTGATAAGTCAGTGACTTTTTGAATTTCCCGCGCAGTTACTCCAAATGCAACAGTGCTGCCGTCAACTATAATCTATCAGTGGGCAACTTTCTAATTTTGAGCAAGCTACGTCGTGCAGTTGGTGTTTGATAGCCGTTCAAAGCAGACAACCTCGTGAATATTTACGAAAATGGAAAAAAGTGAATTTCGTGTGCTGATTAAGCATTACTTTTTACGTAAAAAATCCATCACTGAAACTAAGGAACGACTTGATAAATACTACGGGGATTCGGCACCATTAATTTCAATGTTTAAGAAGTGGTTTACAGAGTTCCGTTGTGGTCGTACCAACACTAGTGACGCCGAACGTCCAGGTCGCCCAAAAGAAGTGATCACGCCGGAAATCGTCGATAAAATCCATGAAATGATATTGGATGATCGGAGAATGAAAGTGCGTCAGTTGGCTCATGCTGTAGGTAGGTATCTCAACTGAACGGGTACATCATATTTTACACGAATATTGGGACATGAAAAAAGTCTCTGCGAGATGGGTGCCGCGATTGCTCACACTAGACCATAAGCGCAATCGTGTGACCACTTCAAAAGAGTGTTTAGCGATGTTCAGCCGTAATCCGGTCGAATTTTTGCGCTGTTTTGTTACTGTGGATGAAACATGGATCCATCACAACACGCCAGAGACCAAAGAACAATCGAAACAGTGGGTTGCTCGGGGTGAACGTGGACCAAAGAAGGCGAAACAGAGTCTGTCAGCCAACAAGGTCATGGTCACAGTTTTTTGGGATGTACGCGGTGTCATTCACATCGATTACCTCAAGAAAGGTAAAACGATCACCGGCGAATATTATTCAAAGCTTTTGAACAGTTTCGACGTTGATTTGAAGCAAAAACGGCCGCATTTTGCGAAGAAGAAAGTGCTGTTCCATCAAGACAATTTACGTGTGCACACTTGTCTAGTCACGATGGCCAAAATCCACGAATTGGGATACGAACTGCTACCCCATCCAGCATATTCTCCAGATTTAGCCTCCTGCGACTATTTTCTGCTTCCAAACCTAAAGAAATGGCTGGGCGGTAAGAGATTTAAGTTGAATGAAGAAGTCATTACCGAAACAAACACATATTTTGAGAGCTTTGAAAAAACCTATTATTTGAAGGGAATAAAAAAATTAGAAAAACGCTGGACTAAATGTATCGAGCTAAAAGGTGATTATGTAGAAAAATAAAATGTTTATTTGCGGAAAAAAATTTGTTTTATTCAAAAAGTCACTGATTTATCAAACCGCTCTCGTATCAATAACATTAGGGTACGCTGACGACACCGTCTTAATAGCAAGCTGCCTGGAAGATCTACACAGACTGGTAGATAAAGTGACACTGGTAAGTAAGGATTATGGACTCAGCATAAACATCAATAAAACAAAAAAATTAATGATATCCAAAAGAAACAGCAATAGAGGTCAACTAACTATAGAGAACAAGATGGTTCAGCTAGTTCATCAGTTTAAATACCTAGGTACTACGATAAATGAAAATATAACACACAAGGATAAAATTTTATCAAGAATTGAGCAAGACTTTCATAAAAATGAAAAAGTTACTGACAGCCCAGAATCTCTCGTTAAGCTTGAGAATAAGAATGGTGCGGTGTTACGTCTTCCCAGTGCTACTGTATGACCTTGAAGGATGGACACTAAATAAAGAAACATCGAAGAGATTGGAATCGTTTGAGTTGTGGTGGGTGTACAGGCGCATGCTGAAAATATCCTGAATGGATCGCATTACGAATCAATGCGTCCTCGATAGAATGGTAAAAGAGGTGGAGATCGTATTTACTATTCAAAAAAGGAAACTAGAATTTCTTTGACACATCATGCGTATTTCAAAATACGAAATTCTCCAACTTATCATGCAAGGAAAGATCGTGGGACGCAGAAGTATCGGACGACGCAGAATTTCCTGGTTACGTAATCTACGTGACTGGTTTGGCCTCTCCTCGGTTGAACTATTTCGCGCAGCCATCTCTAAAGTTAGAATCGCCATGTTGATCAGCAGCCTCCGAGGGAGACGATGAGATCAAGAAGAAGAAGATTAACAACGGTTTTGCCTAGATGGTGTTTCGTTGATGTAGGCAAATCATGACAGCTCAGATGGCGCCCAGTCTAAATTTTGTACTCATTTTGTATCACATACATTTAATTGAACTTCTTAACGCGAGTAAACGTACAAAAGTTTCTTTTTTTTTTGAACACATTTCAACGTCGGAAACATCCATTTTTTAAAGAAAAACATATTTTGTTATTTGAACTGGCGCAAAAGAAACACGCTGGCTGAAATAATAGCACCTTTTCAATTACACTGCACATTCGAGGGGTTTCCTAATGGGTTTTCTTTGTCAAGTGATTTTATGGCCCAATAACATTGAATTCGAACAACGTACGGTCTTTTCTTTAGATTCGTGGTGTTACAAATGAAAAAAGGATTTTAATAACAGTTATTTCAATTTTTAACCGCGTGTCGAGAATGCAAGTTTGTTGATTTAGTACAGTAAATAGTGGTTATAATTTTTTGGAGTCTCTAAAAATCCTATCCGCATGTAATTTTGGGCGCAGGAATTAATAGTAGTAAGTAACAGACTATATTTTCCCCATGAACAGAAAGTATAAATTAAAATTTATTTTCATTAAAGTCATTTATTCAGACATTTGTATTACATTGTGTTAATATTAACAGTTATAGTGGTACAATTACTGAAATATCTTTGAATTTTCTTCTGTAAGAATCTTCGATGTCTTAGCTACATACTTTCCAGAAGAGCGTTGTAACATAATTTTTAATTTTTTCTATCTGTGTTTATCATTTATCTTTTCTTGTTGCCAATCCCTTAACAATGCAAAATATTTTTCATATTCATATCTTGATTTTGTAATTTCAGGTGAAGTATTATCAAATTACATATCTGTTGCACTCGATTTTTCACTCATTATTTAATTTCAATTAAAACTTGTATGAAAGTAATTATCACGCCGTCGCTATTTATATCTGACACTGACAGTTGTGAAATCCGGAATATTCATTCTATACCTTGTTATCAATTAAAAAAACATGCAAAACATATAGGAAGCAAGTGTTTTAAAAATTTTTTTTTAACTCCAGTGCAAGAATTTTATTTTCTATTATTTAAAATGATTTCTAAATTATTACATTCACTAATGGTCAGAGTATTATTACAAAAGTTAATAATTTACCAGGCAATAAATAATGTTACAGCAAAAAAAATCAATGTTAACAGCTTATTAAATAAACATGTACAAACAATGAAAATATATTATACAGGGTCTTCCATTGGGAAACGTAAAAACGATGGATAGAGGACACTAAGATGGTTTTGAATATACAATATTTGTTGGGTCTCACAAGTTTTATAATCGAGATATAGAGTGTTTTATCAAATTTACTTATTTCTTTGTGTGGTCATAGCTTAGGATCCACACAATATTTTTTTTTGATATTTGGTCCACATGTTTTCCTAATTTTACTCAAGCAAAACCAAGCAAAAACCAGGTCCGGATTAACAATTATTAAATATATTTTTGGATCCTCAAAAAAAAACACCCTGTATCAAACTGTGTGCTATCTCGCATACTCTTTTATATAAAGTTTGGTAAATTATGTATAAGTATGACTGCCTGTACTGAAATGATCATTACAGTTGTGTAGTCCAAAAAATTTAATATGGCATAATAAAAGAATGTAAAAAAACACTGGCTATTCTTCTGGCTTACGAATCCAGACAATGGGTGTTTAATAGGATATGAAAGAACATTGCAGAATTTCTGTAATCTCCATCTTTGAATATACATACATTCATATAGTCACGCCTTTTTCCCGTAGGGGTAGGTAGAGAGCACTTCCTTCGACTTGCCACGGTTCTTACACACATCTTTTGCTTCCTCTATTTCCATCAGTGCATGAATTAAATTATTAGGCAGATATTGTAAGTAATTAAAAGTCAACCGTAATGACCATTACAAAAATATGAGTAATGTAAAAAATATTGCCAACCGGGTATACGGCAATATGACCATACAAAATATTGTTAATGTATCAAATTACAATAAATGTTATTCAGGAATAATTGAATTAAAAGGTCAAAATAATAACGCAAGACCACAAAATAAATTTATATATTTATATACTCACTAACTGTCAGTGAGAATATCAATCTCACTGTTGGTCAGTCTGTCTTCTGTCAGGTGCGTGGCACACCTGATTATGGCATAGACCTCGGTTTGAAAGACCAAGGCGTATTTCTCCAGGGGTATGCTTTCCCTGTGGTTGCAGGATGCTTCAAACACACCTGCCCCGTAGCGTCCCTGGTACTCTGATCCGTCAGTGTACCATCGTTTCACTCCTGGGCTGGTCAATGGTGTTTTCTTTCTTCGACCAGTCTTCTCTGGTTGGTATTTTTGTTTTATAATTCTTTCTTGTCGAGGTCTTTTTCGGAGGGCCTCAATCTTGGTGTGACCAATCCCGTTGCTCCTTCACCCACCCTGACACTTTAGTCTGTATGCAGTGTTCCTGGCCCTATCTTTGATCAGGAGATCCAAATGTAGTATGTTGAGGGCTATTTGTAGTCCCTCTGTGGGGGCGGTGCTCATTGTCCCCGTGGCAGACCTTAAATCAGTGGTCGCCAACCTGTCGAGCTACCGGTAGCTCGCGGAGGCAATTCTGGTAGTTCTCACAACGATTTTAATTTAAAAAATACAAACCGCAAAAACCAGAGAAGCTTCCGAAAATTACACAAAAAAATCTTATTGTCATAATATTAAACATAAACAGCGGAAACGTTGCGGTGAGCGATCTGCCGCTGACGCCATCAAGCTAGAATCGGCTAGAACCGACCAGTCGGACCAGCGCGTTAGTGTTAGAGAACGATCTGGATTGCTTTGAACGGGATAAATACGCACGGCGCGGCGACATTGCGCTTAGTTTAAAACTGAACGCGTAACCAACGTCCAGCGGTTGGGTTAGTAGAGAACAACAAAAAATAATATTATGGCAAGCAGTTGTAAGAAGGTAAAGACATACCATTTTCATTCGGAATGGGAAGAACAATACTTTTTTACAGAAGCTAAAGATAAAAATGTGTGTTTGTTATGTAATACTTCGGTCTCCGTTGCTAAAAAAGGAAATATTGAGAGACATCATAAAACTGTACATTCTAATTTTGAAAAATCATTCCCACTACATTCTGCCGCCAGAAAGGAGAAACTGAAATAGTTAAAACAGCAGTTAATTGGACAACAATCAATATTTTTAAAAACAGTCGGCAAAAATAAGGCTGCAACTTAAGCATCGTACCGTGTGTCCCAGATAATTGCACAAAAAAAGAAACCTTATGAAGACTTGGAAATGATAAAACTGGCGTTTTTAGAAGCTGCTGATTCGTTATTTGCCAACTTTAAAAATAAAGACGAGATAGTTTTAGCTATAAAATATATGCAACTTTCTGCTAATACAGTGATGAGACGTGAAGTATAACGTGACATGCCGTTGTGGCTGGATAAAAGTTTGTGTTTATTTTTCAAACACCTTCGTTTGGTAGGTAGGAATGTAGCTATGAACAAGTACGTACTAGTAATATTAGTTATTTTGTTATTAGTTTTTTATTAGTCCCTGGTATTATATATTACCAGTTAAATAGTAAAATAAATACATATAATGATAAATTGACTGTGGATTATCTCATTTACGTTGCGTTACGTGGCTTCCGTGTGGGTAACTCGCTGTTTATTCCAAAATTAGCTCAACAAATTGAAGAGGTTGGCGACCACTGTATTAAATAAATAATTTTTATTTATATCGAGCGATAAAACACTTGCCTGAACGGCTTAATCATATAAAAATAAGAGGACTGGCTTTAATAAATTGCTATTAAAAACCTGAGGAAAAGTTACCGTTATAAAACGTGCAAGCTAATGTCCACAAGAATAATTTTACCATTATGAAGGGGCATATCATGTGAAAAATAATATAAAATTACCATCTTCACCAACATTTATTTCATTGCAAAGAAAAAAATATCCTAATGCGAATTTTTTAAGTGAGAATGTTTTTATAAATTAGTTCTGCCACCTGCCTTTTCCATGCTCCCGTTTTAAAAATTCTTTTACTGCGAGTTAAAGGAATCTAAGGGACCATTATGTAAATTATATCGTAATTATTTTCAAAGCAGGTCTCTAATTTCTGCGTCAAAATGAGGCGCTTATCTAAAAAAATTTCATTTCTTGTTTAAAAATTCAATTTTATTAAAAGGATAATGAAATAACGCTGGTATTGTCTGTATCAAGAATATTTTTACAAATTTTTGTCTTTTGAGTAAGTTTTTTTTATTTATGCCACTTTTGGAATTTATTAATCTGCATATTTGTTTATTATTTATGAAAAGTATGGTTACAAAATATTGGCAGTGATAGCATATTCAGCCAAGTGACTAATGTATTCTTTCGTTTCATATTTTTTGTGATTATAATGAGAGGTCGTGAAATTTCTGCGTTTAATCGGACAAGAATAACTGCTTTACACGATACAGGATTCTCTAATCATCAGATATAGGAAATCTTGGGCATTCCTAGATCATTTGTTGTGCAAATATTACACATATATCAAAAATTTGATACAGTGGAAAACCTACCACGTAGTGGACGTCCTCGAGTGTCTAGCGAAAGTGAGGATCGTCATTTGGTGCAAAATGCCCACAGACACCGCATGCTTCAGCTTCAGCTCGCATTTGCCACTTTCAGGGTACGTTTCACCACGTTTTATCGACATCTACAGTTCGAAGACGACTTCATCATGCAAATGTACGTGCTAGAAGACCATTACCGGTCCCCACTCTACTTCCAAAATTGGAATGGTGAGTGAAGACAATCGGCAAAGAGTCTGAAGAGAATCAGGTCGTCAACAGCGACTTAATTTTCAATGCGAAGTTGCTCCTATCAAGGAGGTACCGTAATGTTTTGGGGAGGAATAATGTTTAACTTCTGTACCCCATTCATTTGCATTCCACAAAATATGACCAGCCAAATTTAACCGCATCGCGCAAGAAGGATTCAGGATACACTTGAAGCAGGACATATCAGTAGATTCAATTGACAAGCCAATTTGCCTGATATGAATCCCATGTGGGATTACATTGCTAGACCCATTTACGATTGAATTAACCCACCTCAGACTGCAGATGAGTTAGTCGTAGCAGCTGCAGAGGAATGGAACAATATTTCACAAGACACTATTAACCGCTTGGTTATTTCAATGCACAGACGTGTTAATTATGTTATTCCAACGAGGAGTTACATCAGCTACTCGTCAGTCAAAACATTGATTTGGACGATGTGAGAATAATTAGCAACCTTTATACTGGCGCCAAAGAGCGAATACAAAGGTAGAAAACCAGCCAACAGAGAAAATGGAATTCCGTCGTGGCGTAAGACAAGGATGCATCCTATCGCCAATACTATTCAACCTCTATAGCGAAGCTATTTTTAAAGAAACCTTGCAAGAAGAATCGGTAGGGATAGTTATTAACGAAGAAGTTATAAATAATATGCGATATGCTGCTGACACCGTCTTGTTAACGAGCAATCAAAGAGACTTACAACATCTTCTAAAGAAATTAAATGATCAATGTAACGAATACGGTCTAAAGATAAATCTTAAGAAAACCAAGTTAATGGTAGTTACAAAGTTCCCCCATAATCACAACCATGTAAACGTGTCAGTAGCAGACATCTTAATTGAGAATGTGCAGTCATACAAATACCTGGGAGCCTGGATAGAACAATCAGATAGCCAGGTCAACATTTACGAAAATGAAAAAGTTGTTCACCAGTCAAGATATCAAGATTGGACTTGGGATGAGGATGCTGCGTTGTTACGTGTTTTCCGCGCTTTTGTATGGAGTGGAGGCATGGACTCTTAAGAAGAATAAGGAATAAGAAGTCATTAACACCATAAAAAAGAGAAAGCTTCAATATCTAGGTCATATACTGAGACGAAAGGATGGATGAAGGAAGATTGACGAAACAATTTTATAAGGCGAGTGTGAATGGGCAAATCGGTAGAGGTCGACCTCGGAGAACATATCTCGATCAGATCAACATTGTTTTGAAGAAAGGTCAGGTCAAAAGTACCAACAACCGAAGAGCATGTATGAGAGCACTGATGAAAGTAGAGGAAGCAAAAGATGTGTGTAAGAACCGTAGCAAGTGGAAGGAAGTGGTCTCTGCCTACCCCTATGGAAAAAAGGCGTGACTTTATGTATGTATGTATACTGAGAGGACCCAAATACGCACTTCTCCAGCTGATAGTTCAGGGAAAGATTAGTGGAAGGAGGAATATTGGAAGACGCCGTGTGTCTTGGCTTAAAAACCTAAGGAACTGGTTTAATTGTAGCAATGTTGAACTCTTCCGAGCTGCAGTCAATAAGGTCCGGATAGCTGTGATGATAGCAAACCTCCGATAGGAGATGCACTATAAGAAGAAGGAAGACGAGGAGAAGGTCATACCGAATATTAGTCAGTAGGTATATAACATGTTTATTTACTTTTTTTAATTTAATAAATGTTGTCAACAAATTAACATATTTGTTAGTTTTTAATTTCCCAAGTATCCCAGTTTATGGAAAATACTCCTTTTACAAAAAACAGATTCAGGAAACAATATACTTTTATAAATATATTTTGTTTTTTTAACAACACATTTCCTTAACAAGGCTGAGTGGGGGTCCTAGACTTTCGACGTTGTGTGTATCATCTACATTGAGAACGGAATCGAGTAAAAGCCATATAAGTCAAGAAAACACTGTAGAAAGAATACGTTTTAAATCTAAACAGAAAGAAAAATTCGAGTTATAATCGTATAACATTTTTTGATATCAGTTGAAAGTTGATTAACTCACTTTAAGCTGGTAAATTCATTACGCGAAGTAAATATTCGTTGTTTGTTTCATAGATTATCTGGATCCGTTCTTGCATTATGAAGGCTGGGGAAATGCTAGTGACGTAATGGGTTTCAGATCCGTACTAAAACTGACGCCCTCCCACCCGAGAAATCCCAATTACAAGTAAGTTTTTTAACGTACAGGATTCGCAGACAGCAGCTTCTCCACCTAGCGGCAAATAACAAAATTATATGTTATATCGCTTGTTATATTTTCTAAGTAAAAAAGTATGTATACTTACGGTCAAAATTTACGAGAGACGGAAAGTATGACTGTGATGTTCAGCGAGCGGTGTAAGGAAGTAAATTAATGGGACATTACTTTATAAACAGCCAGAACATGTCAAATAAACAGTTTTGCCGTAGCAAACCTAACTTTTCCAAACCGAGGGCTCTTTTCTATTTAATATGGTTCTAAAAAAGAAAAAAATACATGAAAGTTTTATCGCCATAGCTCTTCTTCTAAAGTTATTGTACAAAAAGTACAAAATGCGGTAAATTTGAGGATCACCTTGTACGGCAGCTATCTGAAGAAATGTACCGTTATAGCCCATCTTCGAACTCGGTCTTGTCCTTAGGGCAAAACTTCTATCCTGTATCTCTGTCTCAAGATATCATGCCCACAAGATTTTCCAACACACACACACACACACACACACAGACAAAATTTAAAACAATCGTCACGCCATTCGACGCGTGGGGCCATGAAACGTGCAGCGCACACGGTTTTGACGATTTTTATAAATGGGGGTAGACAAATACTTTTTCTTTTTTACCCTTCGGTTCGGAAAAGTAAAAAGGCACGACTGACTGTGCATAAAAGAGTGCTGGTCTTTACACTTAATTATGGTAGTAAATTTTGGGTTCGGCAGAGAAAGCATAAAAGTAAAATCAATGCTGCGTAGATTAGTAGTCTGAGAAGTACAGCTGGAGTGACTCTAATGGATAAAGTGAGGAATAGTGTGATAAGGGAACGTTCTGGTGTAAAAGAAGATGTGGTTGCAAGATGTGGATCTAAATCAACGATAAATACTTAGATAATTCGGACATGTAGAGAGGATGGATAAAAGAATATTAACGAACAGATTCACAAGACGGGTGTGAATGGGTCTATAGAGGTCGATCTTAGCGAACGTATATCGATTAATTTGAAATTGTTTCAAAGACCAGGTCAAGAGTACTAGCAACCGACGAGCATGCATGAGACGCTAATAAAAGTAGAATAAGCGAAAGACGTGTTTAGGAAGTGTATATAATTAATACAACGACAATCTTTTACACTTATTTAATAAACTGTACTTGCAACAAATTTATTTAGATCTCGTGTGCAATTGTCCAAATAATTTTCGCTCAGAGGTTCACTCGTATTAATTTAGTCGCATTAGGTTGCAAATGTTAAAACCTTAATAGGACCCATTTTTTTTTAGGTATATTTGTGAACAAATAAAATCAAACTCCGCAAAGCCTCCGTTTTGTGTCCCGTATCATCATAAAATATTTGACAGCATTTCTGTAAGTAGCATTCAACTTTAAACTTATATTAAAACATTAAATGCTCAATACTATCATCAATATACAGGGTGGCCAACCGAAAACGAAACAGAGCCATTTGCAGGAACTTAGTTAACATTTTAGAAAATTTTGATTAAAGGGGGACACTCTTTTCCGCTATTTTTGACTCCACTTCTTTTAACCCCAAGCAAGGGTAAGAATTACCCCAAACATTTTTAATGGCATTGGAGGTCTAATAAGATGTCTTTTGAAAGCTCTGACAAGTCTTAAAATTTTACATTTCCTACCAATATTTTGAAAAAAATCCCAATTATTTTAGTTGCTTACTTAATACTTAATTGATTAAATGTTCAAACTGATGATTATCGCCCGCTTCCATACAATAATAAAGATTTCAAAACGTAAACGCACATTCCGAAGAATTTCCGGAGTAATTCGAAGGCACTCGTCAACGATTGTTTGACGCAGATCTTCAAACAACGCTGGTTGTGTTTTATAGATTTTAATTTTTAGATGTCCCCACAAAAAGAAATTAAGGGGCGATAAATCTGGCGATCGTGGAGACCATTTAATGCTGCATTTTCTCCCATTTCAATGCCTTGGAAACCGTTGGTCTAAATACTGACAAACAATCATCCCATAATTCGCAGGAGCACCGTCCTGTTGAAAATAAAAATGATCTTCGTCATATTGTGAATTATTTTAAAGATAAGTTTTACATTTAATACCTAATTTTTAAATAAGTAATGGGCGGAATTTTAAAATTTAAGGACTATTGTATAGAGAATTGTAAGAGCTTTTGAAAGATATTTTAATTTTGGGGTAATTCTTACCCTCGCTTGTGGTTGAAAGTAGTGGAGTCAAAAATAACGGAAAAGAGTGTCCCTCTTTATTAAAAAATCGAAGGATCTGAGCGTTGTTCTAAAATGACGACGACGTTCCTGCAAATGGCTCTTTTTTGTTTTCGGTTGGCCACCCTGTATTGCTGGAATGTATACAATATCCTTTTTTATTTACCATATATTCTGACAACATATTTAAAATGGCTCTTACTGACAACGATATTGGCTTTAGAGTAAACGGTTATAATATTCATATTATATATGTAGATGACACTGTGATATCAGCTAACAGCCTTCAGGGACCTTCAGCCTGGTAGGCGATGAAATGGGTCAAAATATCAATGTGGCAAGAACAAAAATCCTAATATTTAGCCAACTGTCACATAACGGTGCCACCCTTCAGCTAAATAAAGAATCAATAAAAAGAGTTTACACAGAATAGAATGAGTGCATTTAATAACAGTCCATTCTTCTGCATTGATAATCTGAATTTGAATCCAAGACAGAGAATGATCAAATGCTACCTATGGTCGAGTTGAAACATGGATACTAAAACATGGTCGTTAAAAGTAAACACTATAAACCTCATAGAAGCATTTGAAACGTGATTTATCGCAGAATGGTATGAATTCCACGATCAGATATGGTCACAACTCTAAAGAATCGAGGAAAGTTTTTTGGCTAACATTAAAATAAGAAATATGGCATTAAATTCTCCGTTCTGTTACTTTGAAGATGATTTCTCAAGACGAAATATTTTAAACACCTTGTAAAAAATAACAAGAGTTTCCAGGCATCTAATATGTCATCCACAATAGTTATCTACGTACCATTACAAAATTTTAAAGTACGATATTATAACTTTCAGGTACCAGTTCAGGCTGCTTATTTATACGATGCAGTCATGATATATGCTCGAGCACTTACAGAAGTTTTTAAGAACAACGAAGATCCCAGAAACGGTACGGCCATTTTGCACAGGATCATCAATAGATCCTATCATTCTATTCAAGGATACGATGTAAGTAATAAAGTATTAAATTAAAAAGAAATAAATATTGTAACCATTAATAAATGTTCATACAGTTTATAAAGTTTGAAACTAGACTTTAGATTTCCAAGTGAAAGACCTAACAGATTTGAAGTACACAACTTCATATATATCTTTAAAATTGACATAAACATCATTTTTCTTTACAAAAAATACATACAAGGTTTGAATTTTAAGCTCTCTGTCGTCAAGTTCACTTACTAAATTTGGATTTTGTCCGATTGGAGTGTAGGTACGCTCAGAAAAACGACAAAACTTCACTTTCGTATCAACTCCAATATTACGTCGTGAAGTATTTAGACATCCTGGAATACAACATGTTTTTTTTAACTCCACCCCTATTTAGGTAGGTCTGGCTATTGCATCCGGTGACACTTAGGCCTGTTGGCCCATTGTATTGCCACGTCTTTTTTGTTCTCTAAAGAGTACTCTGCTAGCGGTTTCTCTACTGGCAAATTATGCCCGAGCTCAGCCGTAGAGGGTAGAAGAAAAAAATATAAAAGTGAGCTGCGCCACCGACTTAAACGGTATAAGCCGGAAACCCCTAGATCTTATAGGCACTAGCAGAGCTACAAGATAAGCAACTATGATTATGGTGAACCAAATAAATAAAATTATAGCAAAAATATGTTGGATACTTTACTCACACAATAGATAATTAAGGTACACAGTTCAATAGCAACATCATAACAAATATAGTCAAAATTAACAGCTATGGTAAAATTTTCTTGCTAAAACAAACCAAAAATGTAAAATTTACAACTTTATAAAATAACCAAAACAGAAGTAAGAGTAACAGACTTTACCAAGTTAAAAAAAAGTAAAACATATATAAACTAACTTATTAATAACACTAATTCAAACGCTTACATAAAGGCTAAGAACAAAAGGTAAAACGTATATATAAGTTAACTCATTAATAACACTAATTCAAACATTTACATAAAGGCAAAGAAGATTCACTAGTTAACCGTTTACATAAAGATTTTCACTGCCAAAACAATCGAGTTCATTTAAAAATATCTTTACAATGGTTGTCCTTTAAAATATCAAGATTGTAGGATATTTACAAATAAGTAGGAAGAAAATGTGTTTTTACTTGGACATAAAGAATTATTGAGAAGGTTATTTTAATCCAAGTTTAGTTTTGGCATATTATCTAATGCAATAAATAGTTTCCAACGATGTACTATACTAATAAACTAGAACAGAACGTAATAGTGGTGTTAGAATGAGTCACTGCGTTATATATTTAAAAATAAATCACTTATAACCTTTGGGTATACGAATTCAAAAAGTACTATACTTATAAACTGAAACAAAACTTACTGGTGGTGTCGAACGAGACAAGGCGTTATATATTTAAAAACAAATCACTGATAACCTTTGGGTAAACGAATTCACATGTACTCCTGTGGCCTACTCCTGAACTACTCCGGGGGCTGGTTAGATTATGGGGGTGGCACTGGTTAACAATGGCTTCCCTCAAATATTTTAACTTGACACCAACTCCAACAATATCCACAACAATGGCAAGACAAAATGGTCAAGTTAAAAATCAAATGGTTTTTCTTCAAAATCCAATTAAGATGGCCCAAATACAGCCAGATATGAAAGAAATCCCATAGAGGTTCTGCACACGTGCTAATAACGCACCGTCCCCAACAACCTTCACCAACACCTCCGACTTCGATGAAGCTCTCCAAACGACTGACGCTCCTATCCCGTAAATCAAGAAAAATGGCGCGGAATAAACGTCAACCCACAATCTTCTCAAGTCCGTGCCTCGACCTCGTCCGTGTGGATATTCAGTCCCATCCACACAGAAATTGCAAAGCAACTATCGAAAGTTATGCAACACTACTTACGAGTAAGGCACAAATATAATGAATCGTAGATGGGAAAAAATAGGCACGTGACAACCAATAAAATATTTCATTATGTATCACTTAAATCAGTGATTATTTTAATTAATATTTTTTTCAACTCTGATTTTAATTAAGAGAATTAAAAAACTTACAAAGATTGTATTACAATTTGATTTATCACAATATTTATTAACTTAAAAATATACTTAAGAATAATACTTACGAAAAATTAACCGAAATATTTAGAAACACTATAGGAAAAATTAATAAATAAGGTCTTCTTCTTAGTCCATTACATTATACATGATTGTGGTGGTTGTTGTGAATTTCTGTCATTATCCAGTCTGTCCAGGACGTGACTAATAATTTGTTGATATCGTTGCCTGCTGTTAGCCTCTCTTGTAGCTGTCTCAAAATTTAGGCCAGCTAAATTGCGAACGGTGTCTGTTCATCTCGTTGATGATCGGCCTCGTCGTCTTTTACCAAATGGCATTCCCTGTACAATGAGGCGCTCCACATTATCGTGTCGAATTATGTGGCCGAAGAACCTTAGAGCCCGCGCTGAAGTTTGGCTCGACAAACGGTGCTCTATTCGTACTTGTTTCAATATGGATGGGTTTGTTCTTCGAGCAGTCCATGGGATTCTTAACATTCTGCGCAGACACCACATTTCGAATGCTTCGATTCTCTGTCGATCAGCGGCCTTGATCACCCACGTTTCCGAAGCTTACCAAAAAACTGAGAATACCAGTAATTTTACTCCTTTTTTTGTTTGGATCGAGATGTTGCGATCTTTCCATACTCTGGTGAGTTGGCTCATAGCTGTTTTACCCAGTTAAATGCGTCTACGAATTTCAGGTTTACAATCTCCATTTGATGTTATTATTGACCCTAGATACACGATCCTTTCGACGACATCGCAATTTGCCACCTTGTGTGGTTGTGGAGCACCTTCTTGTTCTCGGTTAATAATCATGATTATTTGCAACCCATATCTTAAGCTCACAGATTCACAGTTCATGGGATTCTTAACATTCTGCGCAGACACCACATTTCAAACGCTTCGATTCTCTGTCGATCAGCGGCCTTGATCACCCACGTTTCCGAAGCTTACCAAAAAACTGAGAATACCAGTAATTTTTCTCCTTTTTTTGTTTGGATCAATACTCTGGTGAGTTGGATCATAGCTGTTTTATCCAGTTGAATGCGTCTACGAATTTCAGGTTTACAATCTCCATTTGATGTTATTATTGACCCTAGATACACGATCCTGTCGACGACATCGCAATTTGCCACCTTGTGTGGTTGTGGAGCACCTTCTTGTTCTCGGTTAATAATCATGATTATTTGCAACCCATATCTTAAGCTCACAGATTCGAGTCTTTCGAGGAATATCGTCAGTTCTTTTTCATTACTGGCAACCATAAGGGTGTCATCTGCATGTCTTATATTTAAAATTCTTTATAATTGCATTACTGTTTGCATAAATTCTGAATGAGGATTACGAGATGAGATGGCACACCCATGTCTAAAGGAATGTCCCACATCCTTGTCCATATCACATTATCGATTGCTTTTGTAAAGTCTACGAAGCAGAGGTAAAGGGGGCTATAGTGTTAATTCTCCAAAAAAAAACAGCTTGACCGATTTTACTGAAAATCACATCAGTTTTAAGTTGTATAATTATGCGTCGAATGCAATTGATCCCACGTTAATATCATTTTGTGTTCTAGAAATAATCGAGACGAAAAATAATTTCGAAAGTTTACTATTTTTTTCAGTTTTTTTTTATTCTCGATAAAAAACAGCTCAACCGATTTTAATAAAAATCTAATGAGTTCTAAGTTGGATAATTATGCGTCGAATGCAATTGGTCCCACGTCGATATAATTTTATGTTCTTGAGATAATCAAGACGAAAAATAATTTCGAAAGTCTACCATTTTTTTTCAGTTTTTTGATTCTCGATAAAAAACAGCTTGACCGATTTTAATGAAAATTTCATCAGTTTTAAGTTGTATAATTATGCGTCGAATGCAATTGATCCCACGTTAATATTATTTTGTGTTCTAGAGATAATCGAGACGAAAAATAATTTCGAAAGTTTACCATTTTTTTCAGTTTTTTTTATTCTCGATAAAAAACAGCTCAACCAATTTTGCTGAAAACCTAATGAGTTCTAAGTTGGATAATTATGCGTCGAATGCAATTGGTCCCACGTCGATATCATTTTTTGTTTTCGAGATAATCAAGACGAAAAATAATTCCGAACGCACATACGAACATAGGAACGTACGAATATAGGCACATACGTACATACACATACAGACGTCCACTTAAAAACTATTGTATTCGACTCTGGGGACCTTAAAATGTGAAGATATGTCAAAATTCGGGATTCGTAAAATCGGACCCATTACTATAACTTCCACTGAGAAGTTAAAAATAATAAATCGTTAACCGTGATGCGGTCATTATATAAATGATTTTAAATTTAGCACAATTTCGGGTTGTAGGTATTCATCGATGGTAATGGAGATGCCGAAGGAAATTTCACCGTAGTCGCTTTACTGGACGATAAAGAGATGAACGGCACTATCAGAATGAGCATGCAACCTGTCGGATATTTCCAATACAAATTGAACGAAAGTAATAAAAATTCAGCGCTTCCGGTGAGTTTTAATTAATTTTTGCCAATCAACGTTATCTTTCATGCGTAAGTAATATCCCTAAACAATGCCACTGTTGATGAACTTTTTCAGTTAACAGAGTGTCCAGAAATGCTCTTTAAAAAATAATCGATTTTTTTACAGCTTTTATCTACAGTGTGTCTACTTAAGTTGAAACCATATGGAATACTTTTTTAATATTGGTTTCGTGAAAAAATGTATTTTTAATAAAAAGTTCTGCATGGTCCAAAACTCAAAGTGCAACCATTGGATATCAATTTTTTTTAAGCCGTTTATAAGTTTTTTTAAAAAATATGAATTTCACTCAAGAGTACCTTTATTTTTTACAAAGATTTATAAAGTTTTTTTAATCCCTTGGTAGTAACGACTATACGAACTGCGGTTTGTGACATTTTAGAAAATTTAGAAAATTTATTTCCCGAAGTATTTGTGATTAGAGAAGCCCTTTTGCGTAATGACATTTTTGGTTTTTCTACGACAGAAGGCATCACTTCAAATACAGTGTCTTTATTGGCAACCCGTTTTCGGCTTTTACTTTTAAAATTATTTTTAATATTTTCACTGGTCTTGAATTTATTTAATATTTACCAACTTACTCTAACATTCACTGTTAAATACTTCATGTCAGTGCATCCTAGTTTACGTTAAATTGTATCAAGCCAGAATAATTAATACGAAATGATTAGTAAATAATCACCAAACCTCAATATTCATGCGAAATGGCTGTAATTACATATTTAAATACAACTTCTAATTCAATATAACTTCTTTTGTATTGTAAAATACTTGACACCTGAGTAAAATTCTTTTTTTTTTTAAAAACTTGAAAACGGCTTAAAACCATTAAAATCTGATGGTTGCATTTAAATCCTTTCATGCTATTGGTTACTTTTCAGAATTAATAACTTATGAAATTGGCTTAAAAAAATACAACGGAAAATGTTATAAAATACAGGGTGTTCTATTTAAAGTAAGCTACTGGTTTTTGAAAGAGAAGAAAGCATGACAAAGTGTGGAGTTTCAATTAAGGGAGAAAGAGTGGAACAAGTAAATGAATTTGTGTACTTGGGTTCAAAGTTTACGAGAGATGAAAAGTATGACAGTGACATTGAGCGAAGGGTGTTGACAGGAAAACAAATGAATGGGGGGCACTGCATAGCTTTATGAATAGCCAGAAAGTGTCAAAAGGGACGTCTGGCTGTACAGGGAGGTGTGTTGGTTCTTACAATTATGTCTGGTAGTAAATGTTGGGTTTGGCAGAAAAAGCATGAAAATAGGATTGATGCTGCGGAGATGAGTAGTCTGAGAAGTATAGCCGGAGTGACTCGGTTGGATAAAGTAAAGAATAGTGGAATAAAAGAACGCTGTGTTGTAAAAGAAGATGTGGTTACAAAGATAGATAAAGGAATGCTTAGATGGTTTGGACACGTAGCAAGAATGGATGAAGGAAGATTGACGAAACAAATTTATAAGGCGAGTGTGAATGGATAAGTCGGTAGATGTCAACCTCGGAGAACATTGTTTTAAAGAAACCAGATCAAGAGTACCAACAACCGGCGAGCATGTATGAGACCACTGATGAAAGTAGAGGAAGCAAAAGATGTGTGTAAGAACCGTAGCGGAAGTGGAAGGAAGTGGTCTCTGCCTACCACTATGGAAAAAAGGCGTGACTTTATGTATGTATGTATGTATGAAGTCTACTTTCGGTATCACCGGAAGTGCCACATTCGGGACATTATATTTGAACTTAGCGTCATCCAAAACCTGCAGCTTCGTAATTTTATATTTTTAACATAACTGTACCCGCCATTAATTTCGATCAAAACTATTTGCGCCACACCCTGTATAAAAATGTGCGAAAAATCGTTTAAAAATTTGAATGTAGAAATTATATCTAATGGTCAACGCACAAGTAATATTTTTTGGAAAGAAGTCTTGTGAAATCACTATTATCTGATTAGTTCAAACTTTTTTTTCTCTGCTTGGGATAGATTCAATTACTCATCAAATAAGAGCGTCAATGGAAACGTATACATTAAACACACGAATAGTGGATGTTCCAATTAATGAAAAAATTAAGCAATATAAGGGGATAGAGTTGTATCTTTCCCAGTGAATTTTTTTACGCGAAATTTTGACGCGGTTGTACGAGACGAATTAATTATTTTAGGAATTTAAATATTTTGATTTGGATCGACCGATACAGTGGGTCGGAGGAAAGTTACCGCGAGCAGAACCGAAATGCGGATTCGATGGAGAAAAATGCATCTACCAGATCGATTGGAAGTTGATAGCAAGCATGATTTTGGTTTCCACCATAGTTTTAGTGGGAATACTATTTGCCGTTAGGTAAGAAACATTCGAAGTAATTGTAAATGATCAGACGGTCCCAAATCAACGGATGAAAATCGCATCGTTTACCTTTCTAAAATTAGCTGCTTGTTGCAGGCACTATAGATACGAACAAAAATTGGCTTGTTTACTTTGGAAAATCGACATGAAAGACGTTACTATTATACCCACGGAAACGACAGAAATAGAAAGCGAAAATATGAAAATGGTAAATGCTTATTTTAATCTTATAAGAAAAACTTTTACTTTATTTTGTTGTCCGTTTAACCATCACCACCACTACCAACATCATCATCTGTAGCATTACAACCCAGGATGGGTTTTTGCTGCTTGCACCACTTGCCTCCATCTATCACGGTCTTCTGCAGTTTCCTACCATCTATTTAGTTCGACTCCCAGAGTTTAGAACAGTGACATTCATTTTCTCGTCAGTAATTTTATTCCTATGTAAAGAATTATCTTTTTCTTTTTAGTTTGATTAACTCAGCGTGTTTTTTAGTTTTTTTAAACCATAATTTATTCAGATATCGTCTTTAAATTTCAAAGTTTTTGAAAATTCTCGTACTTAGACCTGCTATTGGTTGGCGAAAATTTAGAGATGAAATTTCATTCGAAAATCAACCACATACTGGGTAAAAAAAAATAAACGGGAACTGAACAATGTTGTTGCGCTTATTTTGTCCAGAAGTTTATTGGAGCAATATTCATGCAATTAACGATTTAATTTAATGACGTAACGTTTGTTTTCGAGGGTTGTTTTTTAGAAGTCATACAATTTTTTCTATCTCAACTATTTCTTGTTTGAAAGAAGCAATTTTCAGTTTCTCAAGCCACCTATTTATTATTTATTTTAAAAAATGTAGTTCCTAGAACAAATTAACAAAAATACCCAGCACATTTTGACATTGTTTTTGTTTAAGTAACTAAAATACGGAATTGTAACAATGCGTGAAATTTACAAAATAAAGAACCTAAAAATATGCAACCAAAAATACGTCGTGCATGTAAGTACAACTTTTGGCGGGACAGTTAACGGATTCGCCAATTTTTAGAAGTATTTCGTCTTAAAATTATTTATTCGTAGTCGTACGTCTTGCGACTAAATAACAAATCGACATTTTGAATTTCGTGAAATTTTATGTTTTAGATCAGAGTTTGCAGACACAGCATTTTTCAACCTCCAGCAGTGGGTAGTATAGAAGACGTTTCTGAACAACCCTCAAAAAAAGCGCACACGACTATCGGACTATACAAAGGGAACATCGTCGCCATTAAACATTTACACAAAAGATCCGTCGATCTTACTAGATCAATAAGAAAAGAATTGAAACAAGTAAGAAATGTGGTAATTGATATTATTTATATGTATGCGAGGTCTGACAATAAATTACTAAGACTCGTTGCCTTTGAGACACTTCTTCTTCTCTATAGTCCGTACACAATTTGTTGATAGCTCACTGCAAGTTTGACCCTCATTAGAGAACTGAAATACAGAGAGGACAGGTAGTATGATATAATAACAAAAACCAACCCAAAACTGGCAGTTTAAGATGTTTTCGACTAACCCACCTTGTATCTGAATAAATACAATACAGCTATAGAACTTTTAATCCGATTATGTAGGTATTTTGAGTGGAAATGACTGACCAGTGTCGTAGAGTATATGATTAAAACATTACGTTACTTTAAATAAATAAATATATTAATATTCTTAAACTGTAGGTACTGTAAATTGTATTTTTATTTTAATAAAATTTCTTTATTTTATTTAAAAATAAAAAGTTTCTTGCAATTTGTAAAAGATACATTTATTTAATTAATACCTATTTTTAAATGATATAAACTACGATTACTTACAAAACTATTCAAATTCAAAATAAACAGGATCATCTTCGGAATCCGAGTCGTCTTGCAGGTTAATAATTAGCGGTTGTGTCTCTACAGTCGCATCAATTATATTGTCAAGATCCCACATTTTTTGTTCTTCTTCTATTACATGTCTTACTGCATCTCGCCAATTTTGTTCTGTAATATGTTGTAAAGACTCATATAACAATTCACGTACAGCTTGTATTTTATATGACGTATTTTTTCTAGCCACATAGCAAATCCGGGTCGTCTCTAACTTCTTGTAAAATTTTGTTTAAGTTGGGTATTTCTTTTTTGTAAAAAAATTCGTGAATTTTCCTTCGAATACCATTTTTGGCAAATTCATCAATTTCAATAGGTTTTCTCCCCCTCTTTAAGTATTCGTTTGTATTTGGGTTAGCTATACCTTGTTTTTTTCTTTCTGATAGGAACCTATATATTGTTGACTCCCCTACGCCCGTCATGTGGGCACAACTCTTGATTATGTTCTGAACAGTGTTTGTGGGATTCTGAGAAAGCAGAGCATCGTGAACGTTCAAAACAATAGTCTTCTCTCTTGGTGAATAGACAGACTTACTGACTGTACGCAACAGCACCGGTGTAAAACTTGATGATGTTGATGATGATGACGAAGCCATCGCAAGCAATCAAACAAAACAAGCAGGAACGAAAGGTACGTATATGTTTGTAAGAATATGAAAAAAAGTTACTCACGCACTGCACAAAATTCGCAAAATAAATATTAGAGACGTTAATTACTGCCGTAGACGCCGAAACACCAACGAGCCGTAAATTAAATGTGATCAAAAACGTACTAAACCTAATGAGGGTCAAACTTGCAGTGAGCTATCAACAAATTGTGTACGGACATGAATAAACACCTCAGGAACCTCCGCCTATGATTTTACGACTATTACGGCCGTTTTATGACTTGGACGCACATTTTGTGCTATCGACAAATTATGAACGGACTATAGGTGCCGTCTCCGCTCCGAAGGTAGGCAATCATCATAGCAATTATTATTTTTGAGACCGCAACTCTAAATAGTTCATTATTACTGCATCCAAACCAATCCCTTGCCACGTCTTTTTCGTTCTCTAAAGAGTACTCTGCTAGCGGTTTCTCTACTGGCAAATTATGCCCGAGCTCAGCCGTAGAGGGTAGAAGAAAAAAAAATATAAAAGTGAGCTGCGCCACCGACTTAAACGATATAAGCCGGAAACCCCTAGATCTTATAGACACTAGCAGAGCTACAAGATAAACAACTATGATTATGGTGAACCAAATAAATAAAATTATAGCAAAAATATGTTGGATACTTTAATCACACAATAGATAATTAAGGTACATAGCAACATCATAACAAATATAGTAAAAGTTATGGTAAAATTTCCTTGCTAAAACAAACCAAAAATGTAAAATTTACAACTTTATAAAATGACCAGAACAGCAGTAAGAGTAACAGACTTTACCAAGTTACAACAAAAAGTAAGACACATATAAATTAACTCATTAATAACACTAATTCAAACATTTACATGGCGGAGTATTATCAAAATTGTTACTACTGTCAGTATCCATATTATTTATTACAAGTAAATATTATAAAAACAAATGAATGGGGCACTGCATAGCTTTATAAACACCCAGAAAGTGTCAAAAAAGGCACGTCTGGCTGTGCATAGAGGTGTATTAATTCCTTCACTTATGTATGGTAGTAAATGTTGGGTTTGGCAGAAGCATGAAAATTGGATTAATGCTGCGGAGATGAGTAGTCTGAGAATTGTATAGCCGCAGTGACTCGGTTCGATAAAGTAAAGAATAGTGAGATAAAAGAACGATGTGGTGTAAAAGCAGATGTGGTTGCAAAGATAGATAAAGGAATGGTTAGATGGTTTGGACACGTAGAAAGGATGAATGAAGGAAGACTGACAAAACAAATTTATAGGGCGAGTGTGAATGGACAAGTCAATAGAGGTCGACCTCGGCGAACATATCTCGATCAAATTAACATTGTTTTGAAGAAAGGCCAGAACAAGAGTACCAGCAACCGACGAGCATGAAGAGAGCACCGATGAAAGTAGAGGAAGCAAAAGATGTATGTAAGCTTCGCAGCAAGTGGAAGGAAGTGGTCTCTGCCTACACCTACGGGAAAAAAGGCGTGACTATATGTATGTAGGTATGTAAATAATAATAATAATAACTTTATTCACTCAATAAATAAATAAATACAAAAATTTGGATAAGTATACATGGTGGAAGTGAATAAGGAACTCTTGCGATAAGTGCAAGCACTTGTTTCGCGGAGAAATACACATGTGTAGAAAGTGAACTATAAGATATAAAATGTTAGATGTGAAATATAAAAATATAAAATGTAGAAAAAAAAATGTAAGATATAATATAAAAATATAAAATGTAAAGTGTAAATTGTAGATAATAACAATACAATACAAGGATCGACGAACAATACAATAATACCATACAACGAAAAATTAACAATATTAATGTTAAGAGTTTACAAGAACATGTCTAATAGATAAAAATTAGGGTATACATGTAGAAGCTTCGTAAATAAAACAACACATCTCTAGTTGGAAATTAAAATTAAAAAATTATGAATCAATACATTTTTTATCACTTAAACGAATAGTCGTAGCATCTCAGTTCTTTGGCTTTGAAGGATGTGCTTTTTCAATGCTCTTTTGAAGCTGTCAAGATTTACTATAGATTTAATTATTTCTGGTATGTTATTGTATAATTTGGGGGCGAAATAAGTATATGAGCGTTGAGCAACGACCCTAACCATTAGAGGTGTAATAAAGTGATTCCTCTGACGAGTATTATACTGATGAGAGGGAAGCAATGCTGTATGTTTGCTTGCGTGATATTTAATTCTGGTGCATAAAAAATACAATTGTCTTATGTCTAACATTTGTGTTTCAGAGTATAGATTATTAGAAGAATATCTATTGTTCTTGCAAAATATCAGTTTTAAAAATCGCCTTTGCATAATTTCAATAACATGAATATGAGTATTCAGAGCTCCACCCCACACTGCTATTCCATAGCGAATGTGACTTTCCACTAGAAAATAGTACAAAGTTTTCAAGTACTTCAGTGGCAGGATTTCTTTGAGTTTCCTAAATTTGAATAAAATTGTCCTCAGTTTATTAACAGTATATTTAATATGAAGGTCCCATTTTAAATGAATATCAATAACTATCCCCAAATATTTCATTTTACGCTCTTGGTATATATGGAAAGGTGTTTCAGTAAAGATCGTTAAGAGGCATTCCAACCGAATTACAGCAAAATGGAAGGCAACATGTTTTATCAACATTAACAGTTAACAACTTTTTATCCAACCACTGTTTTATGAGAGGAAATTACGTTTCAGCTTTAATTTTTAGTGAATTCCAGTTATCGGCTTTATAAAAGATGGCTGTGTCATCTGCAAAACCGATTATGTTTCCATTGTTGTTTAATGAAAAGATTCCATTGATGTATATATTGAATAAAGTTGGTCCCAGCACAGAACCTTGAGGTACGCCACAGTCGATCTCCATTTCGCTACTCAACACTTCATTAATTCCAACTCTCTGGCTTCTTCCCGTCAAATAACTTTCAAACAATTTCAAAATATTACCCCTCATTCCAATATCCTTTAAAGACTGTAGGTAGATGATGACTGACAGTGTCAAAAGCTTTTAATAAGTCTATGAATATGCACAAAGATGGTTTACTTTCATTGAAAGCATCGGTAATTTTTGAAGTCAACGACAGAATAGCATCTTGAGTCGAAATGTCTTCTCTAAATCCAAATTGGCTGTTTGAAATTATTTTATATTTATTGAGAAATGAAACAAGCCTCTTTCTAATAATTATTTCAAATATTATTAAATAGAAATAATGGTTTTTATCAAAGCACGAATGAATACTTACTACCTTAAGAATTTAAAAAAACTTTTATAATTTGACAGTTGTAATAACCGTTTAAAGATGAACAGCAGCCAACTAAGTTTTTGTCGATTTTTGTTGATTCTCCATATAAATGTATGTGGTGTGAGAAAAAATATTTTTCACAGTATGAGATGAGATGGTTTTGAAATAAATTAAGCTATGAGAAATACCTACAGTTGTAGGAAAAAAACCTTCACTGCTATGAACAATGGGAGAAACGCGTGCAAGTGTGTGTTGATAGGTAAGAAGATTATATTTTTTTTTTTACTGAAAATAGTCGCAAAAAGGGTGGACCTATCGCGTGGGCCGCGGACGGCCCGCACCGCGACTATTAGAAGGGAAAAGAAATGATTGTGGACTCGCTTTTTGAAGATTATATTAAAGGGAAGCAGTCCTACTGGTTTATTGTCAGACCCCGTACACACATCTTGCACAAAGTGTCTTGTAAGTATAAATCAACTCAAAATTTTAGAATCAGCAGGTAAAGTCCTGCAACTGAGTTGTATGGTTTAAAAGTTAAAAATTTATATATTTTTATTCAGTCGAAAATGTTCAAAAGCAATATGGGTTTTAATTATCAAATACAACTTTTTTCTTTAGTGCATAAATTTTTTTGTTTTTAAAATATTTATATATTTGGTACAAATTTCCAAAACATCAAAATTTAAAATTTGTTTCTTCACGTGTCTAAAGGATCAAAGACGGTTATTGCTTTTAGCAAAGTGGTACAAAAACTGTTTTAATAAATTATATTAATTTAAAAAAAAATGTAGATACGAGAGGTGAGACACGAAAATTTGATACCATTCGTCGGCGCTTGTGTGGATCATGGAAACATCGCCATTCTTACAGCTTATTCGGCAAGAGGAAGTCTCGAAGACGTACTAAAAAATAAGGATTTGAATTTAGACAATATGTTTGTATCGTCGTTAGTTTCGGATATCTTAAAGGTGAGATTTTATTTTTCAACATGCGGCATGTAGTTTTTCAAAAGGTGCTTTAAGTTTTTAAATATTAATTTTTTTATTGTGCCTTCTACTTTTTAAAACATAATCAAAAGAGTGGCGAATCGAAAATGAAACAGAGCCGTTTGCAGGAACCTCGTCAACATTTTAGAAAAACGCTTAGACCCGTGGATTTTTATTAAACGGGGACACTCTTTTCCGCTATTTTTGGCTTCACTACTTTCAACCCCAAGCGAGAATAAGAATTACCCCAAAATGTTTAAATGGCATCGGGGGTCAAAAAAGATGTCTTCCAAAACCTTTTACAATTCTCTTTGATTTTTAAAATTTCGCCCATTACTTATTAAGAAATTAGATTTTAAATGTGAAACTTATCTTTGAAAATAGTCCACAGTATGACAAAGATCATTTGTATTTTCAACAGGACGGTGCATCTCGGCATTATGTGGCGAGTATTTAGACCAACGTTTTCCACGGCATTGGATTGGGAGAAGGGGCAGCATTGAATGGCCTTAACGATCGCCAGTTTTATCGCTCCTCGATTTCTTTTTGTGGGAACATCTGAAAAGTAAAATTTATAAAACACAACCAGCTTCGTTGGAAGATTTGCGTCAAAAAAATCGTAAATGAGTGCCGTCGAATTACTCCGGAAATTCTTCGGAATGTGCGTGAACGTTTTAAACAAAATCTTAATTATTGTATGGAAGCGGGCGGTCATCAGTTTGAACATTTAATCAATTAAGTAGTAAGAAAGCAACTAAAATAATTGGAATTTTAACATGTAATTTAAAGTATTGGGAGGAAATGTAAAATTTAAAGACTATTGTCAAAAGACATCTTATTCGACCCCCAATACTTACTTACTTAACGTGATCAAAAAACACTTTAAGTGTTTTAGCCTCCTCGACCACCACCCTCCATCTAGTCCTATCTCTTGCTTCCTCTTTTCCAATTACGTAGTTCCATCATATTGGCGTCTCTCTCTACATTATTTTTTCACCTTTGTCTAGGTCATCCTGGTAGCCTTTTTGCATTTGTTCTGCCTCTATAAACGGTCCCGATATCCCTATTCTCCGCTCTGACTACGTGACCTGCCCATGCGAGCCTTCTGGATCTTATTGTGCTAGTGATCCATGGCTGTTTAGTCATTTCCCTTACTTCACCACATGTGCGTTTCCTCCACTGGATTGTTACTAGATCTTGTACGGGTCCACATATTTTCCTCAAAACTTTATTCTCCCCCCAATGCCATTTAAAACTTTAGGGTTAATTCTTACCATCGCTTGGGGTTGAAAGTAGTGGAGTTAAAAATACCGGAAAAAAATGTCCCTCTTGACAGGTCTGAGCGTTTTTCTAAATTGTTGTCGAGGTTCCTGCAAATGGCTCTGTTTTAATTTCGGTTGGCCACCCTGTACATATTGTTTGCTAAACAAAATATCTTTCAAAAGATAACTTGCCCCGGTGTGACGACTTTTTTATGAATTAACTACAGCTTTAGGTAATGCAGAATTAAATCAAATGCACGACACACATTTAATAGTTTCACAGCTACACAACGTTGCCAAATTGGTTGACTTTTGGAAGAGCATAAAAAATTCAAAGATGTTTACTTAAAAATCTTATCATTTAAATGTAAAACTCTTTTTCTTTCTGAAAGGATCAGTTCTTTAAAAAACATTTATACATACATAAAGTCACGACTTTTTCCCATAGGGGTAGGCAGAAACCACTTCCTTCCACTTGCTACGGTTCTTACACACATCTTTTGATTCCTCTACTTTCATCAGTGCTCTCACACATGCTCGTCGGTTGTTGGTACTCTTGACCTGGCCTTTCTTCAAAACAATGTTGATCTGATCGAGATATGTTCTACGAGGACGACCTCCACCGACTTGTCCATTCACACTCGCCTTATAAATTTGTTTCGTCAATCTTCCTTCATCCATCCTTTCTACGTGTCCAAACCATCTAAGCATTTCTTTATCTATCTTTGTAACCACATTTTATTTTACACCACAGCGTTCTCTTATCTCACTATTCTTTACTTTATCCAACCGAGCCACTCCGGCTATACTTCTCAGACTACTCATCTCCGCAGCATTAATCCTATTCACTACCATACATAAGTGTAGGAACCAACACACCTCTATGCACCGCCGGACGTGCCTTTTTTGACACTTTCTGGCTATTCATAAAGCTATACAGTGCCCCAATTATTTGTTTTCCTGTCTACACCCTTCGCTCAATGTCACTGTCATACTTTCCATCTTTAGTAAACTTTGAACCCAAGAACACAAATTCATTTACTTGTTCCACTCTTTCTCCCTCAATCGAAACTCCACAGTTTGTTATGCTTTCTTTTCTTTCTTTCTCTTTTTCAAAAATCATTACTTTCGTTTTGCTTACATTTATTTTCATCCCTTTGATTTTCAGGGCATTATGCATAACATTAACCATCGCCCGCAACTCCTCTTCAGATAACGCTGATTTGATTATCGGCGTAAAGAAGGCATTTGACGATCAAATCATTCATTTTTAATCCATACGCACTCTCTTTCAAATCTTTTAAACAATCGTCTATGTATAAATTAAACAGCCATGGCGAAGCCACACATCCCTGTCTCACACCCTTTTCGATGTTAAACCAGTCCGTACAAGCTCCGTTTATCCTGACACAAGCAGTGGAATCCTCGTAAAAAATACACGAATAAAAAATTAAACGTAAAACAGCTTGGAGACCTAACCAAAAGGCATCGAACTAAAAATATACTAATTTAAGCGGCTACAATACATTTTGAACGACTATACCACCAACTGCTTTTTTTTCGAGTCGCATGAATGCACTAAATTTCATTTTGTAGTTGATAAATATTGTAATTTTACAGTTATATAAGTACTAATTTAAATAAGTTGCATTATGTTATTTTATCCTACTTAGCAGTAAAAACTGTGATGGAGAGATTTTTCCACAGTATTTTAATTATTTCATTTTAAAAAAAAAATCACATGCCATTGGACGGCGACCAACATGAACATTTCAGTAGGTGGTATCACTGCTTTGAAATATCTTTGTCATCGAATTTTGTTTTTTATTTACCATAAAAACTTTGACGATATGTGGATCCTGTTACAGGGTATGATATATCTACACGACAGTGAAATAATATCTCACGGAAATCTAAGATCTAGCAACTGTTTAATCGATAGTAGATGGGTTTTGCAAATTTCAGACTTTGGACTGCATGAATTCAATGGTAAGTAGGTAATAAAAATGTGGAAATTATTTATATATTTTATCTTGGCCATAAAACGATGTTCACTTTATTTGACACGTTTATTTTCAAGCGAATCAAGACGATCCCAACTGGAAGGAAAAAGAATTAAGAAGGTTGATTTATAGAGCGCCAGAATTATTGAGACAAACTTCGCCGCCGCAAAGGGGGACACAGAAGGGGGACGTGTACTCGTTTGCTATTTTACTGTACGAAATTATTGGCAGAGAAGGACCTTGGGGAAAAATTTGTACAGATCCGAGGGGTAACTATGAATCATTAAAAAAAAAAAATTATTTTTTATAATAAAACTAGAGGTGACCCGTGCGAATACTTCGCATCGATAGCGGTCAATTACGTAGTATAATAAAGTAAAAATAAATATTTACAAAATGGTAACAAAATCAGTCTTATATTAACATTATTATCGTAGATGGTACCCGCGACTTAGTCTGCGTAAGATTAGTAATTCTTTTAGCTCATTTTCTTCTCCAAGGAATTCATCCATCTATCTTAATACCAATATTTAATACTCATTCGTGTGCTTACATAACTCGTGCTACGCACTCGTTTATTACTTACACACTTATATATTAATGATAATGATACCTTTATCCCATTTATACAGTAAATAACTAAAATCTATTTTTTTTAAAATAACATAATACGCATAAGTTAAACCAGCGGTTCTCAAACTTTTGTTATTCACGCCCCCCTGTTTTAATTTAAAAAATGTTGCGCCCCCCAATCCGTAGACCTAGGAATTTGGACTAAAATAGGCAACATTGTCTCGTCGAGAGCGCCAAAGATGCTGTCGGAAAGTTCGCGGCGTTCGTGCCACGTATTCAAGCTTCCTGATCTTTCTCGAACTGTCTGAACGCGACTATAAATACAGAAGCGCACATACGGTATTCTCAGTCTCTCAGTGAAGGTGTTTTAACACTAAGCAAGCATTATTGTGAAGTGTGAGTGTATAAGTAGATGTAGTATGGATAAATTTTTAAAACGAAAACTTGAGGATGACGGGGCTTGTACATCGACAGGTTCAGATGGAAATCGTCCGAAATCTAAAACAAGAAAATATGACCCATCATACCTAAATTTGGGCTTTACTAGCCTTGAAGTAGGTGGCGAAGAAAAACCACAATGCGTTATCTGTTTAAAAGTATTGGCTGCAGATAGCATGAAACCAAATAAATTACAGAGGCATCTAGAAACGCTGCACAGAGAATATGTCAATAAACCGCGAGATTTTTTTGTGGAGAAACTCGGATTGTTTAAAAAACAAAAATCCAGCTTCCATAGAGTACTGGCAGTAAATGAGAAGGCTCTCTTGGCATTATATAAAGTGGCATACAAAGTAGCTAAATGCAAAAAACCGCACACTATTGCAGAGCAAATTATTTTACCCGCTTGCAAAGGCATTGTAGAAATAATGTTTGGTGAAAATTTTACTTCACAACTTAACAATATTCCTCTGTCAAATGATACAATCTGTCGACGAATTAACGATATATCAGTTGATATGCAGCAGCAGCTTGAATCTGAGCTTACCGGAAACTTGTTTGCTATACAACTTGACGAAGCAACTGACTCTAGTAATGATTCCCATTTGATTTGCTACATTAGATTCTGTCAATATTCTAAAATATGTGAAGATTTATTGTTTTGTAAACAGATTGAAGGAAGAACTACAGCCACCGAGTTGTTTAAGATTACAAATGATTCTATTACTAAAATGAATTTACAATGGAAAAATTGTGTTGCGATTTGCACCGATGAGCTCAAGCCATGTCTGGTAAATACAACAGTTTACAAGCGCTAGTAAAAAAGGAATCCTCAGAAATTATCTGGACGCACTGCATGATACATCGGGAAGCGTTAGCATCAAAATCTAAGCTAAGCCCTGGACTAAACATGATTTTGACAGTAGTTATTGAAGTTGTTAACTTTATAAAAACCAGACCACTAAAAACAAGGATGTTCTCTGTTCTGTGTGAAGATATGGGAGCTGAGCATCAATCTTTGTTGTTTTATTCCTCATCCAGATGGTTGTCACGCGGTAAGACGGTTAAGCGTGTCTTTGAATTAAGAAGGGAAATAGCGATATTTTTAAGCGAGGAAGGTCACAAGCTTTCAACAGATTTTTTCGACAAGTTATTTTTACTGAAGCTTTCTTATTTAGTAGATATTTTTGAAAAACTTAATATACTTAATCTTCAGCTGCAAGGAAAAGACGTAAATATATTTGATTTAAGTCAAAAGATTGATGCAGTTTGGAAATGTTTCCCACATTTTGCGATTTTGTGTAAGATTCCCCATTGGAAGATATTCATAAAGCTGTGATGCTAAAAACCATAGGAAGCCATTTAGAAAACTTAACTGAGAATTTCAAGCGATACTTCTTTGCAGAGAAAGATATCAAGTTGTCAGACTGGAGCTGGGTTTTAAATCCATTCGAAAATAGACCTGTCGGACTATCACTGCAAGAATAAGAACAACTGATAGATATTTCAACAAATCCCTTACAAAAATCAAACTTTGTTAACAAATCTTTAACAAACTTCTGGACTGAACTTCCGAACGACTACTCCGTTATAAAAGCCAAAGCGCTTAGAATTCTGTTGCCTTTTCCAACGTCCTACCTTTGTGAAACTGGATTTTCTGCACTTGCTGTCGTGAAATCTAAATAAAAAATAAACTTCAAGTAGAAAATGAACTCAGAGTGGCCATCTCTAACATAGAACCAAATTTAGAGAAGTTGTGCGCCTTAAAACAAGCTCATGTTAGCCATTAGTCCTTAGAATGTTTCTTTGTCATCATTAAGTAAGTAAAATTTCAATAAAGATTTTTTAAAAATCTATCTGTAGCATTTTATCATTACCATTTTATTTTTAATCTGTACTGCGCCCCCCCCCCCCCAATAATGTAAACGCGCCCCCTTAGGGGGCGCGCCCCACAGTTTGAGAAACGCTGAGTTATACAATAACCGACAAATTCATTGTTTACATTGGACAGATAATTCACGAACTAATTGTTTCAATAACATATGTTGCAAAATGTACTTTTTGTAACGCCATAACCTTTGCAAAATCTATGACCTATGTTTTAAGTACTATATAACACTATGTTTAAATTTAACAAATATCTGTATATAATTTTAATCATTGTACATCCCTAAGACTTTGTTTTGAAATTGCTGTATAATTTGCACAGTCCCAAAACTATATTTCATACCTCCACACCGTGCTCCGGTTTAAGGACATGCTTAGACAAAATCAATTTGTTATAGGTAAACAGTGTAGTGCTTTAAAGAATCCCCGATTCAAGTTTGAATATAAGAAAGACTCCACTATTCTATTACGCAAGCATTCATCAAGCAGTAAGCAAGTAAAAGTGTATAAATAAGTATTATAAAATAAAAAATACTATTATCGTTGGTTTATATTATATATATTTAACTTAAACATAGACAATTGTTTAAAAGATTTGAAAGAGAGTGCGTATGAAAATGAATGATTTGATCGTCAAATGCCATGTTTAGGCCGATGATCAAGTCATATTAGTGTCATCCGAAGAGGATTTGCAGGCGATGGTTAATGTTATGCATGATGCCCTGAAAATCAAAGGGATGAAAATAAATGTAAGCAAAACGAAAGTAATGGTTTTTGAAAGAGAAGAAAACATGACAAACTGTGGAGTTCCGATTGAGGGAGAAAGAGTGAAACAAGTAAATGAATTTGTGTACTTGGGTTCAAAGTTTACGAGAGATGAAAAGTATGACAGTGACATTGAGCGAAGAGTGTTGGCAGGAAAACAAATGAATGGGACACTACATAGCTCTATGAATAGCCAGAAAGTGTCAAAAAAGTAACGTCTGGCTGTGCATAGAGGTGTGTTGGTTCCTACACTTATGTATGGTAGTGAAAGTTGGGTTTGGCAGAAGAAGCATGAAAATTGGATTAATGCTGCGGAGATGAGTAGTCTAAGAGTATGGCCGGAGTGACTCGTTTGGATAAAGTAAAGAATAGTGAGATAATAGAACGCTGTGGTGTAAAAGAAGATGTGGTTACAAAGATAGATAAAGGAATGCTTAGATGGTTTAGACACGTTGAAAGGATGGATGAAGGAAGATTGACGAAACAAATTTATAAAGCGAGTGTGAATAGACAGAAGTCGGTAGAGGTCGACCTAGGAGAACATATCTTGATCAGATCGACATTGTTTTGAGGAAAAGCCAGGTCGAGAGTACCGACAACCGACGAGCATGTATGAGAGCACTGATGAAAGTAGAGGAAGTAAAAGATGTGTGTAAGCGGAAGTGGAAGGAAGTGGTCTCTGCCTACCCCTATGGAAAAAAAGACGTGACTTTATGTATGTTTGTATGTATATTAGGGAAGGGGACCCATCCGACAATTTTGTCTCGGGCCTCGAACGGTATAGTTACGCCTCTAGCCAATGGTCATGAATTTTTACCTTAAATCAAATAATTAAATATGTTTCAGATGTTATAAAAGCTGTTAAAAAAGAAAGGCAAGAAGTTCCCTTCAGGCCTCCCTTGGAAAATCTAGGAGCAGATGAATATATAATAAAATGCATAAAGACTTGTTGGCAAGAAGAGGCAGAACAACGTCCTGACATCAGATATGTCAGAGTCAGATTGAAAGAAATGCAGGTAATCGGTTTGGTTTTGCTGAAATTGTATCTGACAAACTTTCCTTTCCACTCGAATCAACCAAAAATAGTGGAAGGAATGAAAAAAAATTTCACTTCGTCTTGTTAAAAAATAAAAAAAAAACCTAATAAAATAGTAAAAATAATAATTTAATTTAAGTAAAAATAATAATTGAACATTTTTATTTTGCTCAGTTATTATAACTTTTATTTAAAACTTGATAAGTAACATTGTATACAATCTGATCCAATAATAGTTAACTTAAGTCTTAAGGGATTAGTTGGGATTTGAATTTGTATGGATTACAGAAAAAACTATTGTTTTTTGCCAATGTTTCAAGTTTTATTAAATTCTTTATCAGACAAGTTTGTTTGGCGAGAGCATAAACTTTTTTCTCGTTGATTTACGTTTTATGTTATGCAGAGTGGACCAAAAGTCTAAAAACGGACAATTATCTCGTAAATTGGTAGTCCGAAATGTACAACATTTAAAATGAGCCTATTTTGAGATACGGAAGATTTCACATTTACAATGTTGTCAGATTTGCCTTTTATCTAATAATATTAGCCACTTTGGTTTTTTGAATACATCACCCTGTATATTCAGTCATTATTGGAATTTCCTTTTCAATACGAGTTTATTTTTAATATACAATGTAAACGTTTAACGTAGTGAATGTAGTCTTCCTCTTCTTAGTCGTATTCTCATGTCTGAGAAATCGTGATCTCATGACATCAGGAACATCCATTTACTCTAGTTCTCCATGTTTGTCGGTCCGCTGTTTCAGTTAGTAGGGTTTGTAGTGATGTATTTGTGATTTTCTTTACTCGGTCTATTCATCTAATAGGTGACCTGCCTCTCGGCCGTTTACCTTCCTAAGATTTCCTTGCTAAGATTTATTTCCAGGCCCAGCTTAGCACTTTCTCTCGCACATGTAGTAATATACCTACAATTAGATAAATAAATAAATGAAAATTTTTTTTCATTAAATAAGATTATTGTGTTGCTAAAGTTAAAAGTCAAAGGAAACGCTTTTTTACTATTCTTCTTCTCTAGGTGCCGTCTCCGCTTCGAAGGTTGGCAATCATCATAGCAATTCTTATTTTTGATACCGCAACTCTAAATAGTTCATTATTACTGCATCCAAACCAATCCCTAAGGTTCTACAGCCATGATTTCGTCTTCTTCCTATAGATCTCTTGCCTTGGATTTTTCCCTGCATAATTATTTGTAGCATTTGATATTTTTCTCCCCTCATGACACGTCCCATGTACAGCAGTTTTCTTCTCTTAATTGTCGGAATCACTTCTCTTACCTTATGCATACGTCTCATCACTTCCACGTTGGTTATTCTCTCTACCCATGAGATCCTCAATATTCTTCGGTATATCCACATCTCAAATGCTTCCATTCTCCTCATGTCGGTTACCTTCAGTGTCCAGGCCTCCATCCCATAGTATAGTATAGACAGCACGTAGCATCTCATTAGTCGTATTTGCCACGTCTTTTTTTTAGTTCTCTAAGGAGTACTCTGCTAGTGGTCTCTCTACTGGCAAATTATGCCCGAGCTTAGCCGTAGAGGGTAGAAGAAAAAAATCTAAAAGTGAGCCGCGCCACCGACTTAAGACGGTACAAGCCGGAAACCCCTAGGTCTTGTAGGCACCAGCAGAGCCACGCGATAAACAACAAACAATTATGGTGAACTTGATAAATAAAACTATATTTACCAATTACTGCAATATATTAATTAAGTAAAAATGATGTTCTGATTTTTTACAATAAATTCTGTATTTTCGTAAAGTGGTTTAAACGAATTTAATACACTTTTCTTAAAATGATATTCAAATTAATTATAACAATCTTCCAAACAGTAATAAAAACCTAATGAGGTACAAAAGAGAATTAAAATAAAAAAAAAACAACAAAAAGAAAATGTTCACAATATTTAAAATTTCGAAAATAATTGGTTTTATATAGAATTCCTGATAGCAAAAGATTAACACAAAAAAAAGAAATACAAAATAAATGGACTTGCAACAAGAATAATATTTTAAAACCCTCACAATAACCACATAAAATATATTCAGTAATATATAAATGCAGATTCAACTTGGAGCCGGTACAAATTTAACGAAAGATAATTTGTTACTTTTAAACTATTGAAAACTTCATTGAGACGTCACTGGGAGCAGGTACAAATTTAATGAAAATAACTTGTTACTTTTAAACTATTGAAAACACTTAGATCAAGCACATAATAATTGATAAGTTGATAAAATTAAATTCATTACCATGTAACCAATTGAAAACTTCACTGAGACGTCACGGTAACATCGATGATCCAAGAACCGAAACACCAAGTAGTATTATCATAATAATTTCTGCTAAAAACACCAAGCAAGTCTTTATAACACTGAAATTTATCGTCGATGTGGATGGAACGGCACGTGGTACTTCACGATGGCTTCACTTCATCAAATCCCACACGTGGTGATCTTAACTCGACCCCAATAACCAAAATATCCACTACATAGGCACGACAGAATGGTCAAGTTAAGAATTAAATGGTTTATCTTCCTAATCCAATTAAGATGGCCCCAAATACAGCCAGATATGAAAAAAAAAACCGTAGAAGTTCCGCTCACGTGTTAATATCAAATCGTTCCAAAGACTCTCAACCGACTTCCACCACTGACACCAAACGAATCATCACCACTCCTCGCTCCCAGACCGGATATCAGATAAATGACCCGGGACACGCGTCAGCCAACCTTTGCAAATTTAAGTTCCTAGTTCATAATCGCGTTCGTACGTGTTAATTGCCAGCCCATTCACACAGAAAAGCAAACCAACAATAATATATCTGACAACACACGACAATCGAGGCCAATAATCAAGGCGAAGTCTAATAACAGAGACAAAAATGTCACAGCTATTAATAATCGAATTCTATTACTACTAGATAGGCAACACCATATACAACGAACAAATACGGTATGCAAAACTAATTACGAACGCCAGACTATCACAGACGTACTTAATAATGAAACGGCAGATGGGAAAAAATATGCACGTGACGCACGCCTCTTTATTCTTGTAAAGGTGCTTTTCGCCTGTCCTATTCTGACTCGTATTTCTTGAGAGCTGTCATTGTTCTCATGAATAATCGTGCCTAGGTATTTGTATTGTCTTACTCTTTCAATAAGCTGGTTCCTCACATATATCTTACGATTGTCTTGAGTTGTTTTTGTTATCAGGATATACTGTTACAGTCATGCAAAAACAGTCATTAAAAAACAGCCAATTTAAATTCACGGAATAGTCAGTGATGCCAACAACTTTACTTGTCTGTGTATAGTTGGGCCGATATTGGCCTGTTAATAAGTACTTCGTTAATACAAGCCCCTAGCTCCCCTACATTGACTGCTAACGAATTAAAACTATAAACTAAAAACTGACTAGTGTTTGCCAAGACTTCCGGATTATAATCCTCTTGTCAATCGATTCAAAATAGTCGTTTAAAACATTGTTTTTTAGTTCAATTATTGTCACAAAATCTGGATAGCGCACAAAATATTAACACTTGCTTAAATCGCCATATTTTATTTATTATTTTTCGTAAGCATATGTTGCTGTGACAACGTTATATTTTTAGTGCACTCCAAATGGTCACGAATAAGTAGTAATAATATTTTACTTAAGGGGTAACATCACTGTAAAAATTCCAAAAAATCAATTTTTTGTTGTTGCTAAAATGGTAGAGAATTATGTTAAAAATGAAAAAAATTTTCTCTGAGTTATGAGCATCAGACGCAAGATATCCCACAGCGCGGTCCGACGCACGCGTTTTAGTGTCACAGTATTAGTGTAGGGAACGTTAGAGGGAAATTTGAAGCGACGATCTCAAACGTCCTCCAAGAAGCCCTTAACACAGTATACAGATGGCGCGAGAGGGAACAGAAAAAGAAAAAAGCTAGATAAGCTTAGGCAGTCTGTCCTATACGGAGAGAGCATTCCATTTGCGACGGAAGTGAAATACCTGGGTGTAGTTCTGGATAAAAGACTCACCTGGAACGCCCACTTGGAAAAAACAATAAACAAAGCCAGGTTTTTTCTCTGGAATCTCAGAAGAGTATGTGGCAAATTTTGGGGAATGAACCCCAAACAGATTTACTGGATTTATCAAACAATGATAATATCTATGGTCACGTATGGTTCAGTGTTCTGGTGGACCAAAGGGTTACAACAGACAGCTAGAGCAAAGCTTGCTGGCCTTCAGCGGCTGGCATGCCTGGCCATAACTAGGGCTATGTCCAGCACACCAACGGCAGCGATGGAACACCTCATACATCTTCCTCCCCTAGATATTCTCTTCGAGATGGAGGCCAGGATAGTCTCCTACAGATTCCTGTCTTTGGAAAAGCAAATTAATGGAGAGCAACTCGGGGATCACTCCGGGATACTGTGTGAAACAAAAAACCACCAAATTCTCGGGATGTTTCCTGACTTGCTAGCCACAAAAATACACGTAGAAAAATCGTTCAAAGTCCTCTTTCCGAAAAGAGACGAATGGATGAGGGGACAAATCCTCTTCCCAGAGACTAAATACGTAATGTACACAGATGGCTCAAAAACCTCAGATGGTGTTGGGGCCGGTGTTTTCAGCATGAAACCAAAGATTGAAATATATACCAGTCTTGGCAGGTATGCTACAATCTTTCAGGCTAAAGTATTCGCTATCGAATTGTGTGCAAGAGAGTTGACCAACAGACCTCTAGCAAACAAAAACATAAATATAATATTAGACAGCGAGGCAGCTTTAAAAGCACTGAGCTCCAACAATATAAATTCTAAACTTGTATGGAATTGCATCGAATCCTTAGAGTACCTTGGTGCGAACAACAGGGTGACCCTAATTTGGGCACCTGGGCACCAGGGGGTGGAAGGAAACGAAAAAGCCGACATCCTTGCAAAACAGGGGGCCGAATCTGCGTTTACTGGACCAGAACCGGTTTTTGGAGTCACCACAAGTGCCGCCAAAACAATTATTTTGGACTGGGCGGAGAGGAAAATACTCACGTACTGGTCCGACATACCAAGGTTAACCCACTCGAACTCGTTTCTACCTAAACCCTCGAGAAACACAACCAAGCAGATCCTAGAATGGAGCAGAAATGACCTGCGTATTCTAACAGGACTGCTTAGAGGACACTGTCGTCTAAGATACCACCTCAGAAAGATAGGTCTGAACCAACAAACGGACTGTCGGTTCTGCTGCGTGGAAGACGAAACTGCTGAACACACACTATGTTCATGCCCCGGCCTGGGAAGAATAAGGTTCAACATATTTGGATACACCAATAGAACCTACCGATTTTAAAAAAATCTCACCCTATACAACCATGAACTTCGTGAGAAGGGCTGGATTGTGCGGTGAACTGTGACCTCTGGGGGTGAGCCACAATAGACCTACTAAGGGTCGCGGTGGAGGGGCGACCACGCCCCACTAACATGATACCTAACCTAACCTAATCTAGTGTAGGGTACCGAGTACTCGGAGCGTTCACTGACTGACGCGGCGAGAGAGGCTCGCTTGGCTTTGAAATCATCGAGAAAGAGAAGAAGAGCAAGGAAATGCCAACTTGGAAGGTCATTTTTATGGTGCTGGTATCGCTGACTAAAGGAAAAATCCGCCAAAAGTTAATATTTTCAATATTATGTAAGATTTTTCCCATTTTCAAACTTTAAACGCGTTTTTCTCGAAACCAATTTTTTTAACACTACCACCACAATTATTCAGCTTTATAACATCATTTTCTAAGAAACTACGTAGAATTTTATTAATAAATTGAAAACTTTTTGTTTTACGACCAATTATTCATGATTTTTTTATACGAAATATTTTTTTTTCCGAACTTTCGCCATTTTGTTAACATTTGATATTTTTTGAAACTCCTACGTACTTCTCTTGCTTTTTATTCATAAATTAAGAAAAAACTTGATTTTTATGTTTCAGATCAATAGCAACGACGAAAAGTTGGTGGTAGTGGAGGCCTCTCTGAAAATTCCTCTTATGCTTATAGCTCTGTATTGACGCCATTTTGTTTTTGAACGCTCTGTAAAAATTAATTTAAGTACTTCAAAACATGTATAATAAAGTTATCCAATTAGATTTTGCATCTGATATAAAGTTTTTTTGAAAAAATATTCCAAAAATGACCTCCAAAAACGGGACTCTACAGTGGTGTTACCCCTTAACTCTTTTTGTGGCGAGAAAATATGTTTATAAAATAGTAAACAGGTTGGTTACAAAAATAATTAAAACAGTGCTGATTTTTCAAATTATTTTGTATGTTTTATCAGCGTTGTTGAGACTGAAAATTTTTAGGCCGGTTTAAAATCCAACATATTTGACAATATGTTGGCCATCATGGAAAAATACGCTTACAATTTAGAAGGCCTAGTGCAAGAGAGGACTAATCAGCTGACTGAAGAGAAAAAGAAGACTGACGCTCTGTTGCATCGAATGTTACCAAAGTAAGCAGTTAAATGTATGGAGGCATTTATAACGTAGAATAGCAAAAAACATTTAAATCAATTAAACGAATAGTTTTTTCTTATAAATTAAAAAACGGTTAAAGAAAGATGTAAAATTTTAGAACCGTCGCCGATTCCTTGAAGAAAGGCGAGCGCGTGGAAGCGGAATCCTTCGAATGCGTGACAATATATTTTAGTGATATCGTGGGATTCACCGAATTATCTGCAGTTAGCACGCCACTGCAAGTCATCGATCTTCTCAACGATTTGTACACGTTATTCGACTCGATTATATCACATTACGACGTTTATAAGGTAAGTTTAAACGCTTAAGCTGTCAGAAATCAATATTCAAAATTATATTTAGCAGATTATATAAATTTATAACGGGTAAAAAATTTCAAATTATGAGTAATAAAAAAATTATATTGGTACAGTATTTTTTATTAAAAATAAAGTGAACACAGCATAAAGTTTTACAGAATTATATGATATTTAAGCTTATAACTTATATAAATAAGAATAGTAAATAATATAAATTTTACGTGACTTACAAATATTTCCTTCAATCAAATTTATTGTCGTATTTTAAGAAGTGTAGGTTAAATCTAGTGACTTCTAATAAACAAAAAAGAATAAATATGTACCTTATAGATTTTTACGTAAAACTAAATATACAGTTATAACAGATAGAATATATTGCATTTTTGGTAAACGAAAATTTCTGATTTCATATAAATGTAGATAATAAACGATCTAGTGGAGCATAAGCAACGTTGCCGGGTTAGAACTTTTAAAAGTATGTGGAAGTATTAGTGTATGTGCATACATATGAAAACTGTATGGGTAACGTCTACACGGGTACAGTCTTGCATAAAAATTATGACTCACTTCGCTACAAACTTGTATACTTTTACCGCGCTATAATCTAAAATTTTCTCACAATATTGTGCCACGACAACCTTGTTAATTCAATACCCTCTTGTTAAACCGAGTCACCATTTACAGAAAATGCAGTGCTACTGCCAATTATATTAAGAAGATATTTAAACATCGTTTAGTTAAATTTTTATAATAATAAAGTCGTAAGAACATCCGTCACGTGATAAATCTTTTTTTTAAATTCAGTGTTTCTACCCGGCGCACCATTTTTTAAAGACAATGCCACGTCTTTTTCGTTCTCTAACGAGTACTCTGCTAGCGGTTTCTCTACTGGCAAATTATGCCCGAGCTCAGCCGTAGAGGGTAGAAGAAAAAAATATAAAAGTGAGCTGCGCCACCGGCTTGACGGTATAAGCCGGAAACCCCTAGATCTTATAGGCACTAGCAGGGCCACAAGATAAACAACTATGATTATGGTGAACCAAATAAATAAAATTATAGCAAAAATATGTTGGATACTTTACTCACACAATAGATAATTAAGGTACACAGTTCAATAGCAACATCATAACAAATATATTCAAAGTTAACAGCTATGGTAAAATTTCCCTGCTAAAACAAACCAAAAATGTAAAATTTACAACTTTATAAAATGACCAGAACAGCAGTAAGAGTAACAGACTTTATCAAGTTACAACAAAAAGTAAGACATATATAAATTAACTCATTAATAACACTAATTCAAACATTTACATAAAGGCAAAAAACAAAAGGTAAAACATATATATATATAAGTTAACTCATTAATAATACTAATTCAAACATTTACATGAAGGCAAAGAAGATTTACTAGTTAACTGTTTACATAAAGATTTTCACTGCCAAAACAATCGAGTTCATTTAAAAATATCTTTACAATGGTTGTCCTTTAAAATATCAAGATTGTAGGATATTTACAAATAAGTAGAAAGAAAATATGTTTTTACTTGGACATAAAGAATTATTGAGAAGGTTATTTTAATCCAAGTTTAGTTTTGGCATATTATCTAATGCAATAAATAGTTTCCAACAATGTACTATACTAATAAACTAAACAGAACATGATAGTGGTGTCAGCATGAGTCACTGCGTTATATATTTAAAAATAAATCACTGATAACCTTTGGGTATACGAATTCACAAAGCACTATATTTATAAACTGAAACAAAACTTACTGGTGTTGCCGAAATGAGACACAGCGTTATATATTTAAAAATAAATCACTGATAACCTTTGGGTAAACAAATTCACATGTACTCCTGTGGCCTACTCCGGTGGCTGGTTAGATTATGGGGGTGGCACTGGTTAACAATGGCTTCCCTCAAATAGATCCCGATAACGGTTATTTTAACTTGACACCAACTCCAACAATATCCACAACAATGGCAAGACAAAATGGTCAAGTTAAAAATCAAATGGTTTTTCTTCAAAATCCAATTAAGATGCCCCAAATACAGCCAGATATGAAAGAAATCCCATAGAGGTTCTGCACACGTGCTAATAACCCACCGTCCCCAACAACGTTCACCGACACCTGGCCTCCAAGACTCTCAAAACACGACTGCCGCTCCTATCCCGGAAATCAAGAAAAATGGCGCGGAATAAACGTCAACCCACAATCTTCTCAAATCTGTGCCTCGTTCGTGTGGATATCCAGTCCCATCCACACAGAAATTGCAAACCAACTATCGAAAGTTATGCAACATTATCTACAAAGAATGATATATTCGAGTTATAGCATAGTGTACTGTATGCAACCATGAATACGAAACTATAGAAAAAATAGGCACGTGACAACCATTTTCATGTTTCTCAAAAAACCAACTTAAGATATTGTGCTGCAGTTGTCTTGCGTTGAATTCTTTATAATTTTAGGTAGAAACTATAGGTGACGCTTATATGGTAGTCAGTGGTCTTCCCATAAGAAACGGCGACAGGCATGCCGGCGAGATTGCCTCTATGGCTCTCCATTTGCTCAGTAAAATTAAGAAGTTTCAAATTAAACACAGGCAAAATGAACTGCTTCAACTGAGAATCGGAATTCATTCGGGTGGGTAACACAATTTATTAAAGTAGAGACAATTATAAAACATGATGATTATTTTTTAGATTTTCATACATACATACATAAAGTCACGCCTTTTTCCCATAGTGGTAGGCAGAGACCACTTCCTTCCACTTCCGCTACGGTTCTTACACACATATTTTGCTTCCTTTACATTCGTCAGTATTCTCATGCATGCTCGTCGGTTGTTGGTACCCTTGACCTGGACTTTCTTTAAAACAATGTTAATCTGATCAAAATATGTTCGCTGAGGTCGATCTCTACCGACTTGTCCATTCACACTCGCAAATAAAGTGTTTTAATCAAACATATTGTTGTTTGCAATTGAGACAGTATTCTAGTATTTATATTGGAATCGATTCCATCACATTTTTAAACTTAAAAAGAACCAATAGCTTCCAGATTAATGGAATATCCTTTCAGGACACGTCGTCGCTGGTGTGGTTGGTCTAAAAATGCCGAGGTACTGCCTGTTTGGAGATACCGTCAATACTGCCTCGAGAATGGAGAGTTCCGGTGAAGCATTTAGAATCCACATATCGCACGCGACTTTTTTGCTGCTCCATAGACTCGGAGGATACTGCTGCGAAGAAAGAGGGGTGATACCCATTAAGGTAGAATTGTGATCAAACAAAGATTAAAATATTGATAAAAATGTTTTCTCGTGCAGGGTAAAGGTGAAATGCGAACTTACTGGCTCGTAGGGGATGATCCTGCTCAACGATTAGCGCGAATCAGAGAAGAAATTGTGGGATCTTCGTTGTTCAATAGCATTAGTTCGGAAAGTAAGTATTTGGGGCTGATAAATAAATTTTTTTAAACGTTTAAAACCGTGTCAGATTTATCGCGTTAGGTGAGGAAAATTAAGTTTATCTTTCTAGTAATAAAAATATTAATAGTTAATGTCAGTTAACGGAATTTTTTTTGTACTAATAACATTGCAATCTGATATCAAGATCAATCCGCAACTAACTTAAAATACAACTTTGTAACTAATTAAAGTCTTACTCAACAGTATTTCTAGACACTTTGTACACTAATAAACATATACTCTAACGCTTTTTCTTCTTCTTCTTCTTCAGCCAATTATTGTTCACTGCAGGACATAGGCCTCTTCTAATCTCTTCCATGCGTTTCTGTCTTGAGCTGTTTGCTGCCAATAGGTGCCCGATGTTCTCTTCACATTATCTAGCCATCTTTTTGGAGGTCTACCTATGCTTCTTTTTGTTTCTCTGTGTCTCCACTGAATTAACTTTTTTGTCCTCTTTTTGTACTCTTAACACAGTGTTTCCCAACCTTTTTTGTGCCATGCCCCACCTTAGCCTTTCTAAAATTCTTACACCCCCTGTATGTAACATACATAATTTTTAATATTAAAAAATTGAATTGTTCATTTAAGAAACTTTTAGGAAAAAATCACTAGGAAATTGTTAACGAAACACAGTAAGTGAATTTTCAAAACATAATGAAAAATTTAAATTCCAAATAATTTTAATAAAGATTTTTCTATATTAATTTATTATTTTAATTTAGTGAGATCCTCGCGCTTGATGCTTGCTGCACAGAGATTTAATATTAGGTTCCAATTTGGTTAGCTTCAGTCTCAAGTCTCCACGTTGTGTTATATCTAGCCGATTTATTTTTTTTACCAGGAAATCATTTACAGCACTAAATCGACATTTAGCTAAAAATAAAGATAAAAACGGTAGCAACGGTAGTTTTCTTGCACATTTGATTGAATTTGGGTATTTGATTTCTGTTTCCTCACAAAGCCATGCCATCGCTCCTTTAATATTAAATAAAGTTTTAACTGACTCATCATTGGCCCGGAACGAAAGAGTTTAACTCGTGTCGAGTCCATTTTCGAATTGCCCCCCTTAACAATCAAATTGTCCCCCCGTGGTGCGTGGGCCCCACGTTGGAAAACACTGCTCTAATACGAATGTTGCTCGTTAGGGCAAATTTGCAAAGTAGAGGGCAAATTTGCTCTGGCTTGTTCAACAGTATTTATATCCAAATACCTAAGGTTACTGGTGAATGGTTTTTCTGGTTTATAGGCCATGGTAGGACTGAGTTAATACTCGACGTTTCGCCATCTCTTGCGGACGGCATCTTCTGGAGATATAATTGTCTGCTTTTTAAGGCCGATAGTCTATGATAGTCTATTGATGGCTGTTCAGAAATTGGTCATGTTTCGGAGATACATTCTTCTTATTTTTGTAAGGAAGCAGCATGTATTTTTAAGTACAGGTACCCATGTTCTATTAATTTTAAGTGTTTCTTCAGATTTATTAAAGTTCTGCTGGTATTTATGTATTTCAATCGCTTTTCTATAAAGCCTCAGGTAATATGCAGATTACCCTTTGTGGTCCACGAATATCAGGACAAGTGGTTTATTGTATTAAATGGACTATTCTAAAAGATTCTTCAGGACTTGGAGATGATCGTTCGTGCCATAACCTGGTCGAAACCCAGCCTGTTCCATTGGCTGAGAAAGGTCCAGTTTTAATCTATTTGGGATGATTCGAGTAAACAGCTTGTACATGTGAGACAGCATTGTTCCATTGTTGTGGTGTTTTGCCCTGTATAGGACACTCATTAAACAGAACTTTAAGACTCCGCAATAGCTTTTCGTCACCCAGTTTCAGAGCTTCAATGACCACTTCATTTTCTCCAGGAAATGCCTCATTTGTGTGTTAATAATAAACTTTTATGTTTGAAAATTGATATACGGCTACGATTTATATATTTAAAGTAGTTACTAAAATTTCGAATTTATTCGTCTTTTAAGGACTAAGCAGTAAAACTCCGGACCTTTTGAGACGCACCGGAGTAAATTTGGAAAGTGATTTACATCTTTATGAAAATTGTCAATCCTGCCTGTCGCAATCTACCTGCCCCGTTGTTCAGCTTCACCAAAGAGCCAGGAGGGCGTTTAACCCCACCGAAAGTCAGGTATATACACGTTTTACACACTTTTTACCGTAAGATGATCTAAATATTTATTAAAAATGTATTTACCAATGCCCAAAATTTAAGTGTTTGGTGTCATTAACGATTCCGAACCAAAAACAATTTTCTTTTACGTTTTGATTTATGTATCACCGTTTAATTATGTTTAGGAAACGATAGATGGCAGCTTCGATATGCTTTGTCCGGAGATGTACAGATACCACACGACGAGGCTAAACTACGGTTGTGCGCATCGGAATCCCAGATCAGCTCCTGCCATCACGTTTATGGATCACAACGAGCAATTCATTTGATTGAAAAAAATTACGTTTTTCGTCAATTAATCCAAGTGGTTTGTACGTAATTTAAGAGCAAATTTATCTATAATAACGAGCGGGACGACCAATGAAACTTGAAAGAATTCATTCTGTTACTATTTAATATTTTCGAGAAATAAAAAAGAAACTTTCATTCGCACAAAATCTTATGTTGAACTGAATTAAGAACTAAAGAAAACAAACAGTGTAGAACTTCAAAGGTATTTTTAATGTCTGAAAATATTTGTAATCTGTATAATACACTTATAAATTAGTACGTCCAGTGGCGGAACTCGACACCTTTTCATACACTTATTTCCAAAATATAGCGTTCTACGTATTATGCAACTATAATTACAGTAAATTCATTTTTCAATGATCGCTTGCTCGATATGTGTCCGTAAAATGGCTGTCGACATATAACATTTAAAATAAGTACAAAATTATTTATTTTAATAAATGTTTAGAACAATTTAAGTATTGTTTCTTATTTGCTGCAATCGGTAGATTTCTCCTTGCGTTACGTATAAGGGGATGCCTTCGTGTAGCCCCGCACACCCTTAATTTTGTTCAATGATAGGTCATATTTGGCCAGACAAGACCCATAACATGTAACCAGCGTGATACATCCTGTTTGGGTAGGTACGGTCTTTTCGGCCGAATGTCTGTACCGAAAAAACGACTTTCGTGACCTGCTTAACTTTCGCGGACTGTTTAAAGTACAGTCCGCTCACACCGGAGTAAGCTTGCCACGTCTTTTTTTCGTTCTCTAACGAGTACTCTGCTAGCGGTTTCTCTATTTACACAGTTCAATAGCAACATCATAACAAATATAGTCAAAATTAACAGCTATGGTGAAATTTTTTTGCTAAAACAAACCAAAAATGTAAAATTTACAACTTTATAAAATAACCAAAACAGAAGTAAGAGTAACAGACTTTACCAAGTTACAACAAAAAGTAAGACATATATAAATTAACTCATTAATAACACTAATTCAAACATTTACATAAAGGCAAAGAACAAAAGGTAAAACATATATATATATAAGTTAACTCATTAATAACACTAATTCAAACATTTACATGAAGGCAAAGAAGATTCACTAGTTAACCGTTTACATAAAGATTTTCACTGCCAAAACAATCGAGTTCATTTAAAAATATCTTTACAATGGTTGTCCTTTAAAATATCTAGATTGTAGGATATTTACAAATAAGTAGGAAGAAAATATGTTTTTACTTGGGACATAAAGAATTATTGAGAAAGTTATTTTAATCCAAGTTTAGTTTTGGCGTATTATCTAATGCAATAAATAGTTTCCAACAATGTACTATATTATTAAACTAAAACAGAACGTAATAGTGGTGTCAGCATGAGTCACTGCGTTATATATTTAAAAATAAATCACTGATAACCTTTGGGTATGCGAATTCACAAAGTACTATATTTATAACTAAAGCAAAACTTACACGTGGTGTCGAATGAGACAAGGCGTTATATATTTAAAAATAAATCACTGATAACCTTTGGGTATGCGAATTCACATGTACTCCTGTGGCCTACTCCTGAGCTACTCCGGGGCTACTTCTGTGGCTGGTTAGATTATGGGGCGGCACCAGTTAGTAAACAATGGCTTCCCTCAAATAGATCCCGATAACGGCTATTCAACTCGACACCAACTCCAAAAATATCCACAACAACGGCAAGACAAAATGGTCAAGTTGAAAATCAAATGGTTTTTCTTCAAAATCCAATTAAGATGGCCCAAATACAGCCAGATATGAAAGAAATCCCATAGAGGTTCTGCACACTTGCTAATAACACACAACAACTTTTACCGACACCTGGCCTCCAAGACTCTCAAAACACGACTCCCGCTCCTATATCGGAAATAAAGAAAAATGGCGTGGAATAAACGTCAACCCAATATCGCTTCGTCCGTGATGATATTCAGTAATTGCAAACCAACTATCAAATCTTACCCCTAAGTCAGCGGCTCTCAAACTTTTGTTATTCACGCCCCCCTGTTTTAATTTAAAAAATGTTGCGCCCCCCAATCCGTAGACCTAGGAATTTGGACTAAAATAGGCAACATTGTCTCGTCGAGAGCGCCAAAGATGCTGTCGGAAAGTTCGCGGCGATCGTGCCACGTATTCAAGCTTCCTGATCTTTCTCGAACTGTCTGAACGCGACTATAAATACAGAAGCGCACATACGGTATTCTCAGTCTCTCAGTGAAGGTGTTTTAACACTAAGCAAGCATTATTGTGAAGTGTGAGTGTATAAGTAGATGTAGTATGGATAAATTTTTAAAACGAAAACTTGAGGATGACGGGGCTTGTACATCGACAGGTTCAGATGGAAATCGTCCGAAATCTAAAACAAGAAAATATGACCCATCATACCTAAATTTGGGCTTTACTAGCCTTGAAGTAGGTGGCGAAGAAAAACCACAATGCGTTATCTGTTTAAAAGTATTGGCTGCAGATAGCATGAAACCAAATAAATTACAGAGGCATCTAGAAACGCTGCACAGAGAATATGTCAATAAACCGCGAGATTTTTTTGTGGAGAAACTCAGATTGTTTAAAAAACAAAAATCCAGCTTCCATAGAGTACTGACAGTAAATGAGAAGGCTCTCTTGGCATCATATAAAGTGGCATACAAAGTAGCTAAATGCAAAAAACCGCACACTATTGCAGAGCAACTTATTTTACCCGCTTGCAAAGACATTGTAGAAATAATGTTTGGTGAAAATTTTACTTCACAACTTAACAATATTCCTCTGTCAAATGATACAATCTGTACTGAAGCTTTCTTATTTAGTAAATATTTGTGAAAAACTTAATATACTTAATCTTCAGCTGCAAGGAAAAGACGTAAATATATTTGATTTAGGTCAAAAGATTGATGCTTTTTGTAAGAAATTGCAGTTATGGCATAACAAATTGAAAGAAAACAGTTTGGAAATGTTTCCCACATTTTGCGATTTTGTGCAAGATTCCCCATTGGAAGATATTCATAAAGCTGTGATGCTAAAAACCATAGGAAGCCATTTAGAAAACTTAAGTGAGAATTTCAAGCGATACTTCTTTGCAGAGAAAGATATCAAGTTGTCAGACTGGAGCTGGGTTTTAAATCTATTCGAAAATAGACCTGTCGGACTATCACTGCAAGAAGAAGAACAACTGATAGATATTTCAACAAATCCCTTACAAAAATCAAACTTTGTTAACAAATCTTTAACAAACTTCTGGACTGAACTTCCGAACGACTACTCCGTTATAAAAGCCAAAGCGCTTAGAATTCTGTTGCCTTTTCCAACGTCCTACCTTTGTGAAACTGGATTTTCTGCACTTGCTGTCGTGAAATCTAAATACAGAAATAAACTTCAAGTAGAAAATGAACTCAGAGTGGCCATCTCTAACATAGAACCAAATTTAGAGAAGTTGTGCGCCTTAAAACAAGCTCATGTTAGCCATTAGTCCTTAGAATGTTTCTTTGTCATCATTAAGTAAGTAAAATTTCAATAAAGATTTTTTAAAAATCTATCTGTAGCATTTTATCATTACCATTTTATTTTTAATCTGTACTGCGCCCCCCCAATCATGTAAACGCGCCCCCCTTAGGGGGCGCGCCCCACAGTTTGAGAAACGCTGCTCTAAGTTATGCAACATTATCTACAACGAATGATATATTCGAGTTACCACCGAGTACTGTATGCAACACTACTTACGAGTAAGGCACAATTATTATGAACCGTAGAAGGGAAAAAATAGGCACGTGACAAGCTACTTTGCATAGTTTATACGTCGGCAGTCTACAGGGCGGAGAGCTAGCATACTTGAAAACCCCTTTTAGAGAACATATTTTTTATAGCAAATTAAATTTAGTTTACTGAAGTATTCTAATTTTATGTTGAATAATTATTAATATGACATCTACATTGATATGGTCATGGGCTAACTACTCATAACACTGTTGTAGGCTTATTGTTTTTGTGATAAGTTGGATAAAGAAACACAGAATTGTAATGAGTTAAAGACATGTATAATATGCAGAAAATTTAACTTCAGTATATAATAACTAACAAATTATTGAAACGAATCCGACTAACATTTTATACATTTTAAATAAAAACATAACTTATAACAAGCATAATGACAATATGAAATAATAATGAGATTTATGTAATTGAGATTTTCCACTGACAATTGTTTGTAGTTGTGGACTAATTTAACTTGTACCAAAATTATTAAAAGAGATTTAAGATGCTCATCAGTTAATTTAGATCTGTAAACATTTTTTGTGTACTTCATTTTGGAGAAGGTCTTCTCACACAAATAAGTAGTACCAAAAACAGAAAACAGCCCACGAGCAATTTTATGCAAATTATCAAATTGTGTCAGTGGAAGAATCTTATAAAATTTCAACAAAGATGAGTTTTGATATTTGTTCTTAATTATATCACTGCACTGTAGATCAATCATTTCCATTTGAAGTTCCGGGGCTAGGGTTTCAATGTCAGTATCAAAAGGATTCTGAAAAATCTTAATTTGATTCGCAATGGCATCAAAGTCCGAGAAACGAGTATCAAAATTTATTTTCAAAGCACTCAAAGTTTCGATTGCAAAATCGATAGGAAACTCAGTCTCAGTGGTGCGGCTGAATATTTCACATGTTTTAAAATGTGAAAAACATTTACTTCGTAGTTGTGATTGAAACAGTATCACTTAGAAATTACAGATAATGACAGGAAAATTAATAATATGCAGTGTTGCCGTTTTGCGGTCTTTAGTCCGATTTGCAGCCTTTTTTAAACGTTGCGTACTTTTTCGGACTTTTTTTTTTATCAGTGGACTATTTCACTTTTTACCACCGGCAACAATGATAATATGGTTTTGGCCCTCGGAACTTACTGGAGTAATCAGTATGGCCCTAAGGCTGGAAAGTTTGGAGACCCCTGGGTTAAACCATTGCTTATAAAATAGATAGTTGGTCAATGGCAATGTAATCGGTATTGGAGCCTTACGTGACTGCCATCTAGCGTTATAACTTGTCAAACATGGAAAATTTGATCCCGTACTGATGCGCCCTCGTTGAAGAATGTGGAAATTGAGAGGAACTACATGAAACTGCAACAGGTTTCTTTTTTACACAAAACACGTCATAAAGTTTTCTTTTCTGCTATTTTAACTCCATTCCCAGACAACAACGCAAACGATGGTTCAATGTAAGAGCAGGGTTGGAGTTGCCCAATATATTTGTTGTCAACTTTTTATTGTGAATTTTCAGTCGAACAAAATTTGTCACTGTCAATTATTCCCTGGGTCTGAATGCGGAATAGTTCGCTGCATATGAATTTTCACTTTACACGGAACCTACTGGTAAAATATTTTAAAAATGATATAATTTCTCATCCCCTCATGCTATAAATTATTTTTAAAGTACGTTCAATAGGCGAATGCATACCATAATTTGTATGGTGAAAAGAAATATAGAATAAATTTGATTGTCTTAAATTCCTGACGTGAACATTCAAGCTAATACCTCGGAGAAGTTCGGGGCAAAATTAAACCATTTATTAGCTTAAAAACAAACACTAACTCGCAGTTTTTCTGTCTTGTACTCAATAAGTTCATCTTCGGTGTATTTAAAATAATTGTTTAATCATAATTGCTAATGCGAAGGTTCAATTTATACGCATAGTATCTAAGAAATTTGTTCTGAACTCTTTCCAAAGTAGTAGAATGAATTTAATACTGAAGAGACCACACAATATATGCATAATCTACTCGTGACACTAAAGCATAAAAAACTGTCCTTAAAGCCCAAATGGATAATCTCAAACAGTTCCGAAGAATAAAACCTAGAGATTTTGAGGATTTTACTGATATATTATGTATATGTTCAACAAAACGCAACTGCTCATCAAATGTGACTCCTAAATCCTTTATTGTTATTACATATCATAGTGACAGTTAATTATCATTAATTGTGTATGAACAAACATACTTTTTAGCACCTCTATAAAAACTAATGTAACAATATTATTCAACAATTAAATGCAAACTATTATTTTCACACCAAGCACTTAAACGGTCTAAGTCTTCTGATATATTGTTAACAAATATGTTAAAAAACAAAGGTGAACAATTAGCTCCTTGAGGTACTCCTGATAATATTTGATTTAAAACACTCAATTCTCACCTGCTGTGAGCGATCTATTAAAAAACTTCTAAGATCGATGACTGAAACCAAAATTAATCAATTTTCTGAACAGGATACCATGGTCTAATCGATCAAATGCTTTGGAGAAGTCAGTATAAATAGCATCCTTTATTCTCCATCACATTCAATATTTTTTGTTCGAAGAGTACACCAACTTTGTGACTGTTCATTTGTACTGTGAAAATCCATGTTAATTATTTATCAAGCGTTTTTTACAATAAAATTTTAACTGCTCATATATTAAATTATCAAATAATTTTGGTATAGAGGACTGATTACATACACTATGATAATTTTTTATATCCTGTTTATTACCGGATTTAAAAATTGGGCAGGTATAAGTATGTTTCCATAGAGCTGGAAAAACTGTCGATTTCAGTGATGACATAAAGAGAAGTTGAGAGTAAATACAGTTCATAAGAAAATAATCAGGGATTCCATCTGGACCACTACTTAATTTATTTGGCAATGATAAGATTTCATTGAAAATATTATCTACTGATATTGAATCGCTTAGAAATCGTCGCAACGAAAATAATGCGAATGCTGTTCGCAAAGGCAAGGTTATTTTATAGCACAGTATACACCAACTTAATATTTATATATATAATATAATAGATATTCACTTAGCTATACAACTTTTACAACTCTATATAACTATTTACATTTATTAATTCATAAACACATAAGCCGATACTGTCTTTTTCCGATCGCTGTCCCCCTTTTTTATACCTGAACGAATAACCAAGAGAAGGGTCCAGTAATTTCTCGAATTATCTATTGTCATCTATGCTCGACTTTGCTAGACCGTTCGTCGGCCAAAATACCGGATTTGTAACACTAGGAATACAAATTAACGTTTATTAGGATTTAACAAAAGAGTTGTTCACGCTAAACGCCTAACTCCAAAATTAGATTTTTACCAGCCGAAAGAACAGGCAGGATTTCGAGCAGGGTACGGTACAAATGACCATTTACATACAATCAAGACCCTTATAGAAAAATCAACAGAATATAATAAACCTCTCATCCTTGTTTTCGTAGACTATGAAAAAGCTTTTGACTCAATCAGCCAACAACATATGCTCAAATCATTAACAGAATGCAGAATTGATTACAGGTACATTGCACTGATTAAGGGTATATACGAGAAAGCAACGGCGTGTGTAAGATTACATAAAAACACAAGAACATTCCGAATAGAACAAGGTGTACGTCAAGGAGATACCCTCTCTCCAACGCTGTTCACCACACTGCTCGAATATGTCTGTAAGAAAATCGACTGGGGGGAAATGGGCCTAAATATAGACGGTGAAAGATTAAATAACTTAAGATTTGCAGACGATATCGTCCTTATCACCGACCGTATAGATCAAGCGTCCATGATGTTGGAAAAATTATACAATGCTTCAAGGGAAGTTGGCCTAAGAATTAACTTTGCAAAGACACAAGTCATGACAAACCTAGTCCCCAGTAAAAACATAACTATTGGAAGCAAATCTATTGAACAGGTCACCGCCTACAAATATTTGGGTCATGAGATCCGAATAGGACGGGACAACCAGACGTGCGAACTTCTCCGGAGAGTAGGCTTGGGGTGGGCATCCTTTGGAAGATTAAAGTATGTTTTCAAGTCGGATATTCCCATCAGTCTAAAACGAAAAGTATACAATCAGTGCATATTACCAGTGATGACATACGGAGCCGAAACATTGACGCTTACAAAAAAGTCAGCAAAGAAACTGCATGTCACCCAACGGGCGATGGAGAGGGCTATTCTGGGTATCTCCCTCAGAGACCGAATACCAAATGAGATTATTCGCCAAAGAACAGGTGTTATAGATGTAATCGAAAAAATAACAACTTTAAAGTGGAACTGGGCTGGCCACGTAGCTAGAAGAACTGACGGAAGATGGTCTAAAAAACTATTGGAGTGGCGTCCGAGGCACGAAGCTTATCGTAGTAGAGGGCGCCCCCCCACACGATGGACCGATGACATCAAAAGAATCTGTGGTAATTGGATACAAATGGCTCAAAATAGAGCAGAGTGGCAAAATAAACGAGAGGCTTATGTTCAGCAGTGGACTACTATAGCTGAGTGATGATGATGATTGTTCACGCTAGGGGTACTCAAATATTTTAAAATAAATTAATATAAAAAATGAATTAGTTTACTTGGTACCTGATATCATTTTGTCAAAATTGAAATTTGTATGTAGAAGAAAGAAAATAATAAACAAAATATTAAATATATTTAAAAGTTAATTAAACAAAACAATTTAAAAAAACTTAAATATATCAAAATTGCACTTTTGAGATCATTAAGGGGTTGCTCTTTTTGCCAGTGACAAAATAAAAAAAATTAATGTTACCAAATATATTGTGTAAGTTGAGTAAACATATATTTATTATGTAAAATAATAATTACTTATTGTTAGTTAAGAAGTGGTATGAAACAATTTCAAAGTAGAAACATTTATTGTGTCTCAACCCTTACTTTCTTGATTATTAATATTTTATATCGTCACTGCCCAGCGAAGACCACGAGGAGGTAAGAGCTTATCCTTCGCCAAGGAATTGGGATAAGGAATGTTAAAATCAGGAATGTTAGTTAGGAATGTTGATAAGAAATGTTAGTTAAAAACGTTGTAGTTAAGTAAATAATTCTAAACCTAAAAAAAAAAAGATTTTTTAAAATATCTACAAGAGAGAGAGAGAGAGAGAAAAAAATAAGAACCAAAAAATGTTTTTTTTTTAAACAAACCTGTTCAATTTTATTTGTTGTTTAAAACATATAACTGACTTTTTACTTTTCTTCTTTTACATGTATTGGTGTCATTTTTATTTTTAAGTTTCCTTACCATATCCTTAAATTCTTCAAAGATTTTATCTTCCAAGTTAGTGAGATAAGTATCAATTTCATTAATTTTAATCTATAAATTAACAGTCTAGTACGTAAATAATTGGATAAAAATATATAAAATTTGAATAACATACCTTAAGGTTTCTTTTTAAATTAATATAATTTTTTTTACTTTGATGGGTTTTTTCTAAAAACAGTTTTAAATTCTGCTGGTACTTATTTTGGCTGGTGAAAGTTTCATTCATCTTCATCCTCTTCAGAACTTGTTGTAGTTCCATTTAAAAGAACTGAAACAGATTCGCTTCTCTGCTCAAATAAGGCAACAGCGTGTATGTGTTTGCACATAAACATTTTCACTTTAAATTCTGCACACTCACATTTAAAGAGAGACACTCTTCAGATTTCAAAGTATACTCTCATACATTAAATAATTAACATACATACTTTAAATACAGAGAGTCCCGCTACCAAATTATTTATAGCTTTTCAGCCACTCGGAATACATGGCACTACACAGAGGCCCGAGGTCAGTAACAGACTGCTTTAAAACAGATCTACCAAGTTATTTATAACCTTACGGTCCCTCGGAATACAAAAGCCCGAGGTAGATGGCTTTCTTTAACAGTGATCTTTATAAGCTTTTCGCCCCTAGTGTCGATAAAGCGTCGAATGTCACTATGTACCGATCGCAAACAACTATTAACTAGACGTGCCAGTTTTAACGGTCTGTTTCAACACATCTGGGGTGATCACTGTAAGAGATACTCTTCAGATTTCAAAGTTTACAACGTTAAAATTATAATCTTATTCTATAAATAATTACCATACATACTTTAAACACGAAAAGTCCTGCTACTAAATTATTTATAGCTTTTAAGCCCCTCGGAATACAAAGGCACTACATAGAGGCCCGAGGTCATTAGCTTTCTTTAACAGAAACTTACAGTGATCTTTATTAGCTTTTCGCCCCCAGTGTCGATAAAGCGTCGAATGTCACTATGTACCGATCGCAAACAGCCATTAACTAGACGTGCCAGTTTTAACGGTCTGTTTCAACACATCTGGGGTGATCACTGTAAGAGATACTCTTCAGATTTCAAAGTTTACAACGTTAAAATTATAATCTTATTCTATAAATAATTACCATACATACTTTAAACACGAAAAGTCCTGCTACTAAATTATTTATAGCTTTTAAGCCCCTCGGAATACAAAGGCACTACATAGAGGCCCGAGGTCATTAGCTTTCTTTAACAGAAACTTACAGTGATCTTTATTAGCTTTTCGCCCCCAGTGTCGATAAAGCGTCGAATGTCACTATGTACCGATCGCAAACAGCCATTAACTAGACGTGCCAGTTTTAACGGTCTGTTTCAACACATCTGGGGTGATCACTGTAAGAGATACTCTTCAGATTTCAAAGTTTACAACGTTAAAATTATAATCTTATTCTATAAATAATTACCATACATACTTTAAACACGAAAAGTCCTGCTACTAAATTATTTATAGCTTTTAAGCCCCTCGGAATACAAAGGCACTACATAGAGGCCCGAGGTCAGTAGCTTTCTTTAACAGAAACTTACAGTGATCTTTATTAGCTTTTCGCCCCCAGTGTCGATAAAGCGTCGAATGTCACTATGTACCGATCGCAAACAGCCATTAACTAGACGTGCCAGTTTTAACGGTCTGTTTCAACACATCTGGGGTGATCACTGTAAGAGATACTCTTCAGATTTCAAAGTTTACAACGTTAAAATTATACTTTATAGCTATTTACCCCTTGAAATACAAATAATATAATATAATAATTTTGGTAACGATTTTATAACGACGTCGTTCCTGTGAAATGTTTTTATATTTTTTAAATATGCATCATTTTAACAGTGTAGTTACAAATACTGTAGGTGCCTTTAATATTATCGCTGAAAAAAAATCATACACATTAGTATCTACATAATCGATTAACAAAAAACAGGTTAACAATTTAAAGGAAAAAAAAGTAAATTGTTACATGGGGTCTTTAGTTTCAATTCGCTCATCAGTTGTAATTTGTGTAATTGTGTAATTTTAAATAAAAAAATTTAAAACATATTTTAAAACTTCATTCAGCGCCTTGTTTACTTAAATAATTTGACAAATATTGCCAAACATAGTAGAAATAGTGATTCAAATTTTTCTTTTTCGGCTGGCACTACAACCCGGGGTGGGTTTTGGCCTGCTCTGCTTCCCTAACAATTTTTGTTTTATGGGGTGGGGTTGTTAACTCCACGCCCAACCTCCTATTCGGAGGGCCATTTCTCCCGCTCTCGTCAGCCCTGACTCACTTTCCACCTGGGTTGGTTACCAGATCTCCGGTGAGGTTGCTCAGGTTCCCGGGGCTCACCACATTTATATTCATATAAAGGCTACTAGGAGGTGAGAGTCGGAATTGGGTAGGAGAGGCTAAGCGACGCTAACAGAAAGCAGCATCGTACGGTGCGCTTACACTACCCCATTTGAACCCCATTGATTCAGATTGCAACTGATAAAAGTTTAGCACGGTTTTAAGTAAAGCATGAGAGAAAATAGTTCAAAATAAAATTTATTCAGCCAGCAACTGGACAGAGGATTCGGTTTTGGAAAATATCCAAAACATAACTATATCTATTACTTGCTAACTTTAATAAAAACAGAAATATGAGAAAAAAAGTAACAGAAAATAGTTATTAAAAAATTTAACTGATTAAAGTTTAACATGATTTTAGGTAAAGTATAGGAAAAAAAAAATTTTATAAAAAATTTATTTAGTCAGCAACTAGACACACATTCGGTTTTGGACGATATTCAAAACATAACTTGGTCCATTTAATTGCTAACTTGAATAAACACAGAAATATGAGCAAAAAATAGTAAGAGAAAATAGTTACTCAGATTGCAACTGATAAAAGTTAAACATGATTTTGGGTAAAGCATAGGAAAAAAATAGTTCAACAAAAAATTTATTCAGTCAGCAACTGGACAGGAGATTCGGTTTTGGAGACTATCCAAAATACGATATCGTACAATATTGGATCTATTTGTTGGTTGGGCGGTTCCGCAACTATAACACTATCAATTTCGTCTGGCTGGATTTTTCTTTTCAGTTAAAACAGCAAATGACAGTATGGTAAAACCTTGCTTCTGCCACTTCACACTTGGCATGTAACATTTCACTTTGCTAAATATTTCGTCTTTGGTAAATAATTTTTATCTTTAAATGAAAAACCTTGAAATTATCTCATGTCGATCGAAAGACCTCTGACCAGATAATAGTTCCCTTTAATTTTAGACCATTTATGGTTACACGTAAAAGTGACAAATAAGTCTGGTCTTCCATAGATTCGGACATAAGTAATGAAGTAAGGAAGTAAGGAATTTTTTAGGTCAATTTATTATACCTTGGACTATATTAAAGGAGTTTTAGTAAAAATCACTAATTTTTTTAAAAATTTAATTTAGTCTGTCACCCGGGCATAGTTTAGCTTCCTAACAGTAAAAGAATTTATAATCGATCTAGTAGTTTCGAAGCCTATTTAATGGAAACAAACAAACAATCAAATATTTCCTCTTTTTTATAATAAAAATATTATTATAACTATAAGTATAAATATAGAAAAAATATTATTGAAAAAATAAAAAAACTACTAAGTCACTAAACTCTTTCGATAGATAAATTCATTATCAGGTAGTAATTGCTAAAAAAAAATATAATTACCTACTAAACGAATTCAAAATATTTTCAAGCGAAAATTCCACACTCGACCGCTACGTAGGAAGTCTACCGCGCGAATGAACCGCATGGCACTTTATTTCTTAATATAGACTCCCCTCCCTTACCCAATACAACTGACACATGCTGACGCGACAGTTTTTGTGGGCAATGATGTGTTCTGCGAAGTTGTAGAATATTATTATTATTTTTTTTTATTTTAAAGGGCGTCCACTGCTATGGTTATTAGCCTATTAATATTTTTGTTCTGTTTTATATATATTATCAGATAGTACTTGCTAAAAAAATATAATTACCTACTAAACGAATTTAAAATATTTTCAAGCGAAAATTCCACACTTGACCGCTACGTAGAAAGCCAACCGCGCGAATGAACTGTATGGCACTTTATTTTTTTGATATAGACTTCCCTCCCTTACCCAATACAACTGACACGTGCTGACGCGAGTTTTTATGGGTAATGATGTGTTCTGCGAAGTTGTAAAATATTATTATTATTATTTTTATTTTAAAGGGTGTCCACTGCTATGGTCATTAACCTATTAATATTTTTGTTCTGTTTTTATATATATATATATAAATATATATATATATATATATATATATATATATATATATATATATATATATATATATATATATATATATATATATATATATATATTTATATATATACATACATAAAGTCACGCCTTTTTTCCATAGGGGTAGGCAGAGACCACTTCCTTCCACTTGCTACGGTTCGTACACACATCTTTTGCTTCCTCTACTTTCATCAGTGCTCTCATACATGCTCTTCGGTTGTTGTATATATATATATATATATTATCAGGTAGTAATTGCTGAAAAAATATTATTACCTAATAAACGAATTTAAAATATTTTCAAGCGAAAATTCCACACTCGACCGCTACGTAGGAAGCTAACCGCGCGAATGAACCGAGTGGCACTTTATTTCTTAATATAGACTTCCCTCCCTTACCCAATACAAATGACACATGCTGACGCGACAGTTTTTGTGGTAATGATTATTATTATTATTATTATTATTTTTTTTTTTGCTTTTGGCGTCGACTGCTATGGTCATTAGCCTTGAAAATCCAAGGTATGTTTAAGCTTGACTTTATTTTCCATTTAGTTTAGGTAAGTAAGTTGATAAGCATTGTAACTTCATATTTTCCTCAATAATTCTGTTTTTTTTTAGAAAAACAATCATCTTCAGTGTGTCACGTGAGGTGTTTCTTTGACAAATACTTATGCAATGCAATTCTACTTTTAATAACCACTTAGATATTTACTTAGATATACAAATTTTACAAATTTTTATAACTATTTACATTTCTTAATTCATAAACACTTTTAAAACCGATACTGTCCTTTCATCACAACCCCCGTCTTTTTTATACCTGTAAATAATACTTTGACCTTATTCTCGAAGGTGATAGCCTTCTTTTCGAACGGTCGAGAACTTGCGGGAACTTTCCTTTCGTCTTCGCGCCGACAGTCCCAGTTGTGGCCGACGCATTGTCGTGACAGAAAAGGGTCAACAGGGACGGGCTCGTAACAATATCTTTCCCTTGGTTCGCTGTATTTTTTTTTTAATTTAACTGGATAATTATTTTATATAGTGTACGAATGTATCAAGTTTTATTTAATTCTGAACGGTAATTCTAATACCGACAGTACTAACTTAATAGATGTGATCATGAAAAAGCTTATAACTGTTGTTAAAACTTTAAAATTAATTACTTTGATAATTTTTTAGATCGAAATTATGCCACCAGTAATACAGTAGACCGTTATTTTGATGGAAACAATGACCCTTTCGTTAAAAGGTATAAAATCTAACATAATTTATGTTAAATATTTGTTAATATAACAGTTAATTGTAAAAATATAATATTAACCATTTTCCACTTATCGGTGCTAATTATTTAAACCCGCTGTAATGTTTTTGTAAACGGTATTGTTTGATGGGTATAAAAAATTTAATGTTTTTACATTATTACCTATGTAAATTTGCACTTAATTATTTACTGTAGGTGTTAAAGCTTCCCTATGTATATTATTTAAAGCTTCAACAAGATTTACCAGAATAATGTATTTTTGAATAATCCCGTTTTTTGACAAGTTTTGATATTTTTTTATTTTCCGTCACATTAATTCAATTATTTTTCATAGCCTTAGCAACATACAAGTAAAAAAATTAAAAAATTAATACAGTTTGATATATAAATTGATATAAATATCCTCAATAGTAGGTGTTATTATTAAGTGACAAAACCTCGTTTCCGACGAATAAATACAAAAAAACTAAAATGATAAAATGTATTCTTCGAGAAAATATATAAAATTAAAACGTCGATCACAAAAAAATATAAATAAAATCAAAAATAAAAAAAAAATAATCACAGATATTTCGGTTGGAATTCGTATTCATATCTCGTAGGTAATCGCGGGTAAGACGCCCCCTCGCAATCGAAATTGATTCTAATGTGAGTCGATCCACTAGCTTTCGATTTGTTTACCAGCTTGTGCAATTTGGTATCGTTTAACGATTGAAGGAATCTTAACGGAGCGTAAGACACAGGACATTGGACGTTGATGTGCATTTTAAAACCGAGGTGGGGTATTTTGTAAAAAACGTTTTCGTCCGAATTGTTGACGCGGTTCAATTCGTTAACTAGAAAATCTTCGTCTACATCACCTTCATCGTGATCATCTTGGTTAAATTTTTGGGAATAAGCTCCTGCAACACACACGAATATTAAATACCATTAAATGATTTCTACATCGATTTTTAGAAAAAAAAAACAAATCCAAACACCCAAAAAGAGTCGACCAATAATGGTTAGTAAACAAATGTACAATTTTTTAATTTTGCTTCATTAAAAAAGTATCCAATTAAATTTGCTTTGCCTTCAGTTTGGAGTAATAATCCTCCATAATCGCGCTATAATGTTTTATTTAGTTTAATTTGTTAAAATATAATATACACTGCTGTCTGGTGGTTTTAGCGACCACTACCACACTTGGATTTTTGAAATCCTGTGTATCGCCAACATGTAAAGATATGGAAAAATATTTGTGGAACATGGAAATTTCAATACAAAACGTTATGGTGTACAGTATCCAGTCGACTAGCACAAAATATAAAAAATACATACATACATATAGTCACGCCTTTTTCCCGTAGGGGTAGGCAGAGACCACTTCCTTCCACTTGCTACGGTTCTTACACACATCCTTCCTTCCTTCCTTCCTTTACTTTCATCAGTGCTCTTATACATGCTCGTCGGTTGTTGGTACTCTTGACCTGGCCTTTTTTCAAAACAATGTTGATCTGATTGAGATATGTTCGCCAAGGTCGACCTCTACCGACTTGTCCATTTACACCCGCCTTATAAATTTGTTTCGTCAATCTTTCTTTATCCATCCTTTCTACGTTTCCAAACCATCTAAGCATTCCTTTATCTATCTTTGTAGCCACAGCGTTCTCTTATCCCACTATTCTTTACTTTATCCAAACGAGTCACTGTAGCTATACTTCTCAGACTACTTATATCCGCAGCATTAATCCTATTTTCAGGCTTCTTCTGCCAAACCCAACATTCACTACCATACATAAGTGTCTTTTTTGACACTTTTTGCTGTTCCCTATTCATTTGTTTTCCTGCCAACACCCTTCGATCAATGTCATTGTCATACTTTCCATCTCTCGTAAACTTTGAACCCAAATACACAAATTCATTTACTTGTTCCACTCTTTCTCCCTTAATCAGAACTTCACAGTTTGTCATGTTTTCTTCTTTCAAAAACCATTACTTTCGTTTTGCTTACATTTATTTTTATACCTTTGATTTTCAGAGCATAATGCATTACATTAACCATCGCCTGCAACTTCTCTTCAAATGACGCTAAAATGATATTTTTGATCAAATCATTCATTTTTATCCTTACGCACTCTCTTTCAAATCTTTTAAACAATCGTCTATGTATAAGTTAAATAGCCACGGCGAAGCCACACATCCCTGTCTCACACCTTTTTCGATGTTAAACTAGTCCGTGCAAGCTCTGTTTATCCTGACACAAGCAGTGGAATCCTCGTAAAGTGATATCAGTGCTTTTATTAAACTACCGCTCATCCCATACATAGACAATGTCGACCATAATTCACTCCTTACCACTCTGTCATAGGCCTTTTCCAAGTCTATAAAAGCGCAATAGACCTTTTGACTTCTATGACTTTGAAAATATGTGCGCGTCGCTTCTAACAAAATAATTTAAGTGAAAACCGAAAACATTGACATAACTATTCGATTAGCGAAACTGTAATAGTTCATCGAATGCGTACACTTTTAAAGCGCTAAAGATGTGTATTTACCAACTCGTATGATTTAATGTGTTATCGCGTTAATTTTGCCCAGGAGTTTATTTTTTTTAACAAACAATTATCTGGAGGATTTTGTCGACTGTCATGAACGTAGCTTTTAGTTACGCGTATTGAACTGTGAATTTCAAAGTAAAATTGAACAAGTTCCAAAGGTTGTTCCAGTGTTAGCCCATTTATGGTAAAATGGTAAAACATACTCTACACTAATCAGCTGTCATTTGTCAAATTTACTGTCATATAAAGCAGTGTTGTAAATTTAAAAAACAAACGTCCAAAAAATACCACCCTTTATAAATTAAAAATATAATACCGTCGTTCATGACTCCATAATAAAAAAATACTTTTCCAACGTCTCCGTATCCAGTATAAACATTATTTCCCGGCTTCCTAGTTCTACCCGCCACAGGATCTGGTCTGAGTAAAATTTCTCTCTCGTACTGATCTTGTTGTAAAAACATATCGTTATGAGACAATACTATTCTTCTCAGACGCATGTGCATCATTCGTTGGACATGATTCCATTCTATCTCTTTGCTTACCGAGACTGGTAAAGCGACGAACCAAGAATTGCGAAAGAAGTAAGTGTACTACAACCAAAGACAGTCAATTAGTTACGTAGTTTCTTATTAAATTCAAAAAATTTCATCACGGCAATTGTTAATACTTTTTGTGTTTATGTTATCAGGATATCAAAGTTCAAAAATCGCCACGCGAGTTGAGTCTTGAGATTGTGCTTCACCATGTCTACACCCTCAGTATGAGAATATTTAGTATTCGTTTTTTGCTCGACTATGTCCTTCTCTATCCAAAAGAAAAGAACCAACAACCAAAGCTCCTAAGCATTAAACCTATTCTCCTTAAGGACTAATTCCACAGTTTATAAGCTTACACATTCCACCAAACGTTTAACTGCCCCTAAATCTCTCTAAATTTGATCATAAGAATTGGTTCGGATTAACAGTGATAATGTTATAGGAACCAACATTTCCCAAATCAGCAAATTAGTATAGAGAATCAGGGATAAGAGGCATTTGGGTGTTTATTTTTTATATTAGAATGGGATATAATGATTTTGATTTAGGTGTTGATAACTTTGCAGGTGATTTCTTCTATTTGGTATCCTTTTTATGTCACATTATTGCGTCTTTTTATGTAAAATCTAAAATATATTTTCATTTTAGCATTGTATACATTAGAAACGTACCTTCATTTTTGGTAAAATTACAAGACCTGCTTTCTTTTATTACTTGATTACCTTCCATTTCAAACCAAATTAATTTTACAAATCGATGAAGTTAAACATACAGAGTGGGCCACAGAAAACAGTCTACCTTGATATTTGGCAGAATTCATAAATATTTAGAAGAATCTCCGTCATAAAATTAAAACAAATTAGTAAAAAATAGTATTATTTAAAATTCGTAATCGTCACGATTTAAACAAGTAGTCTTTGGAAACAAATAGCAAAGTCGCATCTGTCAATAATTAAACATTAATTAGTATTATTTATTAATTTAACATTACAAAAAAAATATGTTTCTACTTATATAACAGAAAGAAACAAAGTATGTTGAATAACTACAACAAATTTTCAATGCGACCACCTCCTACTTCTAAATACTTATTCAATTTACGCCTTACTTCTCTCACTGAACAGAAGAAGAAGTCTAGTGGGGTAGAGTACGGTGATTTAGGCGCCCACTGTATCGGTCTATTTATATCTATATAATTTTCTTCGTACGTTTCATTTAAATATTGTTGGACAATTCTTGCTTTATGCGGTGGAGCTCCATCAGGCTGAAAACACATATTTGCTCGCAGATGTAATCGCACATTTTCGAGAAGTTCTTCTTGAAGAAATTACAAATATTGCTCACTATGTAAAATCCCTTCGTAAAAATATGGACCAATCAAATGCCCATTAATAATACCACACCAAACGTTAATTTCAAAGAGTACTTGGTTTTTTAATAGGATTCACAAAATGTGGATTTTCAGTGTTGTTTTAAGTTGTGAAGTTTATAATCGTGATAACCATTTTCTTTCAAAATTGTTCGTTCCAAACTTTATTTTAAATTGAACTCACGACAGGCACAATCAACTTCATTAGATGTTCCTCAAAATACTGCAAAACAGTGGCAACAATATTGTCAGAATAATTGACCCTTTTAACAATTTTTCCTCCCTTTTGAAAAAAATATGTCTCGTTATTTGCACGTAAATTGCATTCCACTTTTGCAAATATTTTTAAATTTAAAATAACACGTTCAGGGTATCCATGGGCGTATAACTGAACTGCTCTTTTAGGGTTCTTTTGAGATTTCCCATAAACTAATAACATGTCGACTTGAAAATTTTTTAGTCAAATCTCAACAAAACAATATTTGTCGACCATTAGTTTTATTATTGACAAATACTTTGCTATTTTCCAAACGCTACTTTTTTAAATCGTGACGATTGCGAATTTTTTATATATACATACATACATAAAGTCACGCTTTTTTCCCATAGGGGTAGGCAGAGACCACTTCTTTCCACTTCCGCTACGGTTCTTACACACATCTTTTGCTTCCTCTACTTTCATCAGTGCTTTCATACATGCTAATCGACTTTTGGTACTCTTGACAGCTGGCCTTTCCTCAAAACAATGTTGATCTGATCGAGATCGATGTTCTCCGAGGTCAACCTCTACCGACTTCCGTCCATTTACACTCGCTTTTTAAATTTGTTTCGACAATCTTCCTTCATCCATCCTTTCAACGTGTCCAAACCATCTAAGCATTCCTTTATCTATCTTTGTAACCACATCTTCTTTTACACCACAGCGTTCTCTTATCTCACTATTCTTCACCTTATCCAACCGAGTCACTCTGGCTATACAATTCTCAGACTACTCATCTCCGCATCATTAATATAATTTTAATGCTTCTTCTGCCAAACCCAACATTCAAACCATACATAAGTGTAGGAACCAACACACCTCTACGCACCGCCAGACGTGCCTTTTTTGACACTTTCTGGCTATTCATAAAGCTATGCAGTGCCCCATTCATTTGTTTTCCTGCCAACACCCTTCGCTCAATGTCACTGTCATACTTTCCATCTCTACGTAAACTTTAAACCCAAGTACACAAATTCATTTACTTATTTCACTCTTTCTCCCTCAATCGAAACTTCACAGTTTGTCATGCTTTCTTCTCTTTCAAAAACCATTACTTTCGTTTTGCTCACATTTATTTTCATCCCTTTGATTTTCAGGAAATCATGCATAACATTAACCATCGCCTGTAACTCTTCTTCAGATGACGCCAATATGACTTGATCATCGGCGTAAAGAAGGCATTTGACGATCAAATCATTTATTTTTAATCCATACGCACTTTCTTTCAAATCTTTTAGACAATTGTCTATGTATAAGTTAAACAGAAATGGCGAAGCCACACATCCCTGTCTTACACCTTTTTCGATGTTAAACCAGTCCGTGCAAGCTCGTTTATCTTGACACAAGTAGTGGGATACTCGTAAAGTGATTTCAGTGCTCGTATTAAACTACCACTCACCCCATACATAGACAATGTCGACCACAATTTACTTCTCACCACTCTGTCATAGGTTTTTCCAAGTCTATAAAAGCGCCATAGACCTTCTGACTTCTAGCCAAGAATTTTTCGAGTATACCTTGTAATGAAAAGACCTGATCCATACATCTTCTTCCTCTACTAAATCCTGCTTGCACATCCCATATTATCTTCTCAGTTTCATTCGTTACTCTTTTAATCAATAGCTTTGCATACAATTTGCCGACTATGCTGAGTAAACTAATACCTCGGTAGTTCTTACAGTCCTGCTGCAAACCTTTTTTCTTGTAAAGTGGCACGATAACGGCCTTGCACCAGTCATCTGGTACGCTACCACTTCTCCAATGAAGGTTAAAAAGGCGGTACAGCAGGCTAGCTACCACGTTTTGTCCAGCCTTTAGCATTTCAACTGTTATCCTGTCGTACCCAGCAGCTTTACCCAATTTCTTACTGTTTAACGCTTCCACAATTTCTGTCGTACTAATTTCATTTTCGTTGCAATTTTCACTCATGTACTTGTGTATCCACTCTCTCAAATAAACTTTCGAAGTATTCCTTCCATCTCTTTAATACGCATTCCTCTCCTTTTACCATACTACCATCTTGGTTTGTGATTTTTTCTATACTTCTCAGACTACTCATCTCCGCATCATTAATATAATTTTAATGCTTCTTCTGCCAAACCCAACATTCAAACCATACATAAGTGTAGGAACCAACACACCTCTACGCACCGCCAGACGTGCCTTTTTTGACACTTTCTGGCTATCCATAAAGCTATGCAGTGCCCCATTCATTTGTTTTCCTGCCAACACCCTTCGCTCAATGTCACTGTCATACTTTCCATCTCCAGTAAATTTTGAATCCAAGTACACAAATTCATTAACTTTTTCCACTCTTTCTCCCTCAATCGAAACCCCCAGTTTGTCATGCTTTCTTCACATTTGCAAACAAACTTTTCTAAAATAATTTAAAATTTATTGGTCATTTTAATTTTACATGTAGATACATAAACTTTTTTCGGGTCACAAAAAAAATTAACTATTTCTTAACGTTTTTAATATTCCTAGCAATAGCTTTAACGAATCAGTTGTGCTTCATCCGTATCGTTTCTTCTCCCATAATTTCTCACGTCGAATCTATCCTCCGATTCCGATGATTCGGACGTATCTTCTATAACATCGTATTCTCCGGTTTGTTTTCTTTCATCCTTATTTATTATGCGTTTTCTTAGTTTGAAAAAAAAAGCCTTAAACATTAAACCGATAAAGGTCACTATCAAACCTATCATAATTGCGTACAGCAAATTATCAACCAAAGAATACTCTGACGGATCCACGTTTGTTATTTCTGGTATTAAAGTCGGTCCGAAATCCTCTTTCGACGTAGATTCTTCAGACGCGAGTCCTACGAACGCTTCTTCCAAGCTTCTGTTTAGATCGACGCCTAATTCGTGAAAAACTGTTCTTCCCAACCTGCCGCAATTAAAGTAGTAAAATTTAAATTACGGTTACTATTTTACTTGCTTTTACTTTTGAGACTATAATACAGGGTATGGCGCGAAAAGTTTTGATTAAAAGTAATGGCGGGTACAGTTATGTTAAAAATCTGAAATTACGAAGCAGTAGTTTTTGGAAGACTCAGAGTTCAAATATAATGTTGTCCTGAATGTTGAACTTCCGGTCATACCGGAAGTAGACGTCAACTTTGTTATTTTGTTTTAAAACTCTCTTAACCATAAAAATAACACAATATGCGAATCAGAAAATAGTCTACAACGTACGTTAATTACAAATCAGTCCAAAGCAGTGATTCCCAATGTGTGCAAGGGTCAGGCCATTTTCGACCACCCTATATCTTCGTTATGAATAAAACTAGAAGCCTGAATTTTCAGTTACCAAGTAGGCATTGTATAAACACGGTATATTTCAAATTTCATTTAATTTAAACCAGTAGTTTAAGAATTATAACTAGTCAAAGTTTCTTAATTTTGTCACTCACTCACTGACTGACCGATCATCAAAACTCTAAGGCACTTCTAGCAGATATAGAAGCTTTAAATTTAGAATACAATTAGTGTTTACTGTATAAATCAAGGAAAAACTAAAATATTTTGCAATTTTGGTCCAGTTTTCTAGATACACCAACTACATAAATAAATATAGGATTACAAAGTTACATTTGCAGTGAATGAATCAGTGTACCTGTATATGTATATGTATAGTAAAGGAAAAAAAGTAGGACCATTTACAAAAAGAAACAAGATACAATTAAAAACATAACTTGTAAAAAACACCAAGTCTCGCAACTCAGTTCTACCGTAAAAGTTGTGAGATCCATGTAATACAAAGTCGATTAATTTATTCAGTCCCTACTTAAGGGTTTTTCTGCATTAAGTTATTACGTAATTAGATAACCTAACATCTTGTAGTGACCATATCAATATTAAAAATCTTTTATGTTTTAAATAGATTGATTTGGCAATAGCACTAAACAATCAAATTTAATATAATATGTTTTACTTGTGTGAGATGCATTGTGTTTTTATACGATTGAAAAGTCAATCTATTTATTTAAAACATAAAAGATTTTTAATATCGATATGGTCACTACAAGATGTTAGGTTATCTAATTACGTAATAATTTAAGACAGAAGGACCCTCAAGTAGGGACTGAATAAATTAACCGACTTGGTATTACATGGATCTCACAACTTTTTACGGTAGAAGAACTGAGTTACGAGACTTGGTGTTTTTTACAAGTTATGTTTTTGATGGCAACTATTTGTTAATGTTACTTTACTACACAAATAAATATAATTATTACCATTTTTTTCTTTTTATTCTACTTTAAAGCCCTACGCCTCTACCAAAACGGAAGCAGTATTTGGCCATATGCAACCTCCAAGATTTAAAATGACCAGTTCTAGAAGGTTAAAATCGTAGCAAATTCTATGAAATATACAATAATCGTTTAAAAAATATTGTTGTGGTAGTTAAGATATTTTTCAGCATTCCGAGTGACGTTTTTGTTAAGTAATCCAATGTATTTCCACGATGAAAAGAAGGTTATACGAAACTCATCAATAGAGAGATTAGATTACAAATTCTAGGTCAAAAATATGAAACGCTTTAGTGCATTTTGCAGCAAGCCCACTAACAGGACCTTTATGCTCCGCTCATACTTCTGCTAGCCCTATTATGATACAACTGCATTATAAAAGCCAGTATTCTCTGGATAGTATTGACCATATTTTCTTCCGGAGAGCAGAAGAGTGTTCCAAGGTATGCAAACCTATTTGCTGAGTAGCTTGCACAATCGCAAAGTACATGAAAAAGGGTTTCTTTCTCCTTATCATATCCTCTACATTTATAGCTCGGTGTCAAGCCAATAATATGAAGGTGTCGATTGAGTCGACAATGACTTTGTTTATTATGTGACATTGGTCCCTACTCAACGAGAAGATTTCTTTGCTGATCTTGGTAAATGGCTCCTTAAAAAAGATCTTGGATTGCCACATTCTCGCTGTGGTCCACCAGTAACTTTACAGCTGGATTATCTGGATTTTTATTCATTTATGCAGCTTCGTGAGGCTCAGGTCCAGTGGGCACTGTTGAGCTGACCATTACATTTATTGTTGTAACGCCACTGCGAAAAGCTTCCTACAAAGCTGAGCAAAACGTTAAACAACTATTAAATAACACTAATGCAGTCCAAACTTGAGAAACGTTAAATCGGTACTAACCAATCAGCCAGCTCCAATTTCCCCATTTGTCGCAATCGATGTTCCAAAGCTTCATGAGTTTCTCCTTTTCCTTCATCGGGTTCGGAGTTCCAATGGTGAAGTAGCTCAATGCACGTCAAATCTTTGGATATTTTTCTTTCGGCTTGATCTAAAGCATTAGGTTCCTCATAACTTTTGAAATGCATCGCCGCTACCAGCCGCCTACATTCCTCCTGCGTTAAATGATCAGCGATGTATTGCAGCTCGGGTGCATTTAGATCGATGGTAGTTTTCGAGATAGTTATTAGTGACAAAGTTATAAATATACTGTGGATAGTCATATCGGTAAATGACACATTTGACAATTAAGACGTTTTCATAAGGCTTTTTCGGAAACCTACTCGGGTTAACACGATCCTTAACCTGCACGTTCGTTTACCTAACCCGAGTTGCCTACCTGTGTTCGGAAACTATTGATTTGTTGACTCGATCATAGACCCAGGTTCACTTTTCGTAACCCACCTCGAGAGAAGGGTCGTTAAAGACGCTATAGGCACCGCAGGCGCATTACTGAAGGTTAGTATAAAAAAAACGTTCGGTATTATTATATTATAACCTCTAATTCTTTTGTGGTTGTTATTACTGGCTACTCTATTATATGTCGTCGGACATTACTCTCCTGACCAATGAAACCACATACCTTACATCTCCCCAAATTTTCCTGGACTTGGTGACCTAGAGTAAGTTTCCGAAAAGGCCTATAGAATCTATTATGAGACCTACAATTTGATCCTATTTTTCTTCTGTTTCATATTGGCATTTTAACCTTTATTTTCCCGCGCTGTCATTCTGTCGAAAAACATATGTTTTTGACGCCAAGTGTGATTGCATTTGCTATAACCTTTGTGTTTACTAAGGGTGGTATACAATTTAGTGAATATTTCGATATTTAAACGTTATTAAATTTAATATTTTATATAGGAAGAAATTCAGATATGTTTCTCTACCGTTGTCCTCAATTTTTGTTTATCTGGCTGCTACTTAAAGTAGTCGATGCATCTTGGAGGGTAAAGCTGTCCTTGCAGCAAACCACATTGTTGTTTGTAGTGTCAAAGGAAAAAAGGATGATGTGTGGATAATCAGATCTTATTGTTTGCAGACCAGTGATCCTCATGAAATCAATGGATGAGATGACTTCAATGATAATTATAAGTAGTTATTTACTTTTGACTTCAATGAAAATAACCAACAAGAGAATTTGCCTGTCTTCTTTCAATGAGTTTTTCATATCTTTTCTTTACCTCTGCTATCTTCATACTTTTGGACACAAATAAGTTTTTACTTGGTATAGCAGTGTTTGATCTCCCACAGTTTCTTTCTATCAACCATAGTCACCATTCCCGATTTTCTAATATGCTCAACTCTTTGACCCTCATTTGGAAAATATTGAAAAATCAAAATGGATTTTTTTGTATACACTGAGTTGCATCCAGGTATACAACAATTTGCTCTGCTGGTCATTTTCACTATTAACAAACTATTATAGTCACAAATGCAAGCTTCATTCAGGTAAGAATCACGTATCGATAGATGGCGTCGATGAACCGTCAAATTTTGAGTGAAAGGTATACAACAAACAATATACGTAACCAATACAAATTAATCATTCTGAAATCGAAATTACTGAGACAAAATAATGAACTTAAGAGATCTTTTATAGTGAAATTAATTAATTCAAGGTCTATACAAGGCAAAAAAATATTTATATAAGTTTTGACGATTTATACATATTTACAATTTTACATTAAATATTTTAAAATAAAATAGACAGGGATAGAAAAAATCTTGATTTGTACCTAAACAGTTTGTAAAAAACTTTGGTTAATACATAGCTACTATACTCCAAGCAAACATCCCATCAGGAGACTCTAAATAGCTAGCCACTTTAGCTACACTTTATTGGAACATCCTGTATATCTTAAAATGTAGCCTTTATCAATAAACAAACTATAAACAAACTTAAACATTTCATCATTTTTTAAGTAACATATACTTTGGTATAATAGAGGTTAAATAAAATCATAATAAAGTTAGCATTTAAAGTTTTATTCGCGTTGATTATGGATATGAATTAAAATTGGCGATAACTAATCTTAAAAGACATCAGGTCAATACACATTTCATATAGGTTAAAGCACATTTGGAAATTCTTTATAATGGAACCGTTGACACCCTAGCTAAACAAGCCATTTCTACGGGAATGGCTATTAATAACAACACTACTATTGAGACGTGCTTCAGCCAAATAAGAGATGTCTAGATGAAGAGATCAAGAGATGAAAAGTATGACAGTGACATTAAGCGAAGGGTGTTGGCAGAAAGACAAATGAATGGGGCAATGCATAACTTTATGAATAGCCAGAAAGTGTCAAAAAAGGCACGCCTGGCTGTGCATGGAGGTGTGTTGGTTCCTACACTTATGTATGGTAGAGAATGTTGGGTTTGGCAGAAGAAGCATGAAAATAGGTTTATGCTGCGGAGATGAGTAGTCTGAGAAGTATAGCCAGAGTGACTCGGTTGGATAAGGTGAAGAATAGTGAGATAGAGAACGCTGTGGTGTAAAAGAAGATGTGGTTACAAAGATAGATAAAGGAATGCTTAGATGGTTTGGACACGTTGAAAGGATGGATGAAGGGAGATTGTCGAAACAAATTTAAAAAGCGAGTGTGAATGGACAAGTCGGTAGAGGTTGACCTCGGAGAACATATCTCGATCAGATCAACATTGTTTTGAGGAAAGGCCAGGTCAAGGGTACCAACAACCGACGAGCATGTATGAGAGCACTGATAAAAGTAGAGGAAGCAAAAGATATGTGTAAGAACCGTAGTAAGTGAAAGGAAGTGGTCTCTGCCTACCCATATGGGAAAAAGGCTTGACTTTATGTATGTATGTAGGAAAGCATGGAATAACCTATGGACCGAATATAAAAGAAACCACTTTACATGCTACACCTTAATCCAAATTGTCACCATCTCTCGTTTAAAATTTGGACATGCTTGCTACCACTTGCACCTTAACAAGATAGGCTTTAAAGAGTCAAATCTATGTGACATCTGTTTAGAAGTGGCTGATTTAGAGCACATATTTTTTAACTGCAACAAATACCATCAACAAACACAAACTTTTTAGTGAAATACTGCGCGACCGAATTGGACTTATCACATTTACTCTGGTTAAACAATAAAACCGGATATGACTCGCTTATATCCTTCGTATGTATATGTAAGTTAAAGTTATAGTGCACTTAGTCTTGTTTTTTGTTCAATTCAACCCCATAATATACATCCACATCCCTCCTAACCGAGGCCCACCTGATTTATCTGTTAGTCACCCTGACCGGCCCCTGGGTGTGAAGTTTGCGACCCAAATCCATCATTTTGATTTTTCTTATAACATAATCGATTAGGGAAGCTGTGACTGACATAATAACACTTAAGTTACCCATCTTAGTCTTAGATACTGGCTGAATGTACATGAATCTCCGAGAGCCAAAAAAAAAAATTATGGATATGCTGCAAATATTAGAAAACATTGTACTTACCTCTCCCATGAAAACGTTGCCGAAAGTTCTTTCGGATATCACAGATTTTTGTCCATATTTGGCGCAATCTATTATATCAAGAATTTTACAACCGCTGCAGAACAAACAATTCGCCATCGGTTCCTCTACAACTTTGTCGAAATGTACACAAAAACTTTTCGTCATTTGCATTATCTTTGTCACTTCCGGTGGGAGCGCCTTAAAATCAATACAATTTACTTACACCTATTACAAACGCAACAAAAATACTTTCTGTTTCAAATTTGTATTGACGGACAAGCTGCGTTTCGTCACATGTTGCAGCCTCATTATATCTTTAGTCTGCATTTAACACCTGAAGAAGCCGGATTGCACCGAAACGCACCAGTAAATGTGGGTACTAAATTTGACGCAATGGCGTCCGACTTAACCCTCATGCTTAGTCTAAAAGAAAGGCCAGCCCTCATGCTCAGTCTGTAAAGAGGGGTCAATCCTTATGCTCAGTCTCAGAAAGAAAGGTCAGCTTGCAAATTTAGTCTTTTAAGCTGGTACTCAAAGACCTGGACTAGCAATTATCTTAATTATATAGGGTATATTATTAATAATGGGAAATAATTAAACTGAGAAGAATCTTGGGTTCAAAATAATAAGATTTAACCCAATTCACTTAGATAAAATGTGTCTCCTGTCTGAGCTACAGGATGTTCCGTGTATGAATAAGGGCCAGGCCCCATGCTCATTTTACAAAGAGGGACCAATCTATGTGCTCAGTGTACGAATATAAGGGCCAGTCTTCATGCCAATTCTACTAAGAGCTCTAAATCTTTTCTCAAGTCGTAATAAATTTATTTAGCCCCGAGGCAAAGTATATATTAAAAGTCCTGAATGATTTTTAAAAAAACCGCCCCTGTGATAATTTTATGGAGAGGTGCAAACTTTTGAGTCCAATGTACGAATAAGGCCAGGCTCCAAACTTATTATACGATGAAGGGCTCGGATTATTTTTTTCGGGTAATAGTAAATTTATTTATTCATTAAGCCTCAGCCCACATAAAAGAGCCACTAGGGAAATTTTATAACAAAAAACCAGCCCCCCATTTTATCCATTCTTGCTCATTTTATGGGGCAAGCCTCATGTTCAGTGTAAGCATAGGGGCTGGCATCTAAGCTTACTCTGTGGAATAAGGTCTTAAAGATGATCAGTGATTATTTAAATTATAAAGCTTTAAAATTCTTTATACGGTTTTATTTTATTTGCATGGATACAATGTTAAAATATTTAACGTTTCAAATTGTTTGATATTTTAAATATTGCCTCAGATTCGCCTCTTTCTGTCGTAATACTTAATTTATTTAGCCCCCATGCTCAATCCGTAAAAAAAGGCCAGTCCAAATACTAATTCTATAGAAAAAAAGCAACCCCTTTGCTTATTTTGTGGAGAAGTGTTATTATTTAGCCCACATGCACAGTCTATAATAAAGGACCCCCATGGAAATTAAAAAAAACAGCCCTCTTGCTCATTTAATGGAGTGATACCAACCTTCGTGTCCAGTGTACGAATAAAGCTAAACCTCATGCTTATTATACGATGAGGGGCTCTGATTTTTTTTTTAAATTCTGTAAAAAAAACTAGCCCCCTTGCTTATTTTATGGGGCTATCCTTCGTGTTCAGTGCACGAATAGGGGCTGTCCCCCAAGCTAACTCTATGTAATCAGTACTTGAAGATTTGGATCATTGATCATCTAAATTATTGAGCATCAAAATTCTTGATACGATTTAATTTATTTGCGCGAATAAAATGTAATGTTTAGTTTTTCCGAATGTTGCCTTCTCTTCTTGAGTCGTAATAAATTCATTTAAATATTTTGTAATTACTCACGTAATCTCTAATGACAGCTGATGCGTATAATAAATCTGGACAGTGTAAAAATTTATCCATAAAATTAAAATGAGCGTCGATCAATTGACCAGCGTAAATGCACGACTTCGGAGTTTTGTAATAATCATTGTAAATGTACCTCCACACTGTTGCTTCTACTATCGAATACTAAAAAAAATTAATAAACTTATCATAAAAATATTTAGAATAGTCCCAGAAGTACCCGACATGACGTATAGATGGCGGTTGTTGTTTAAAAAAATTACTACGGTAAAAAGTACCAACCTTATAAAGCTTAAGGTTGAAGTTTGTTGGCGCTACTTTGTGTTGTATTTGTTTGGCAGACATTGATATTAAATTTGTAAACATGGATAGAATTGGTCATACAATACTTTCAGTATCAAAGTAAAGCTAAATTCTACTTTGGGGGAGTCTGCTCTTTCGATTACAAAAGTAAGATATTTGTTGGAAGAGGCCGTACGAGCTGCTAAAGCGAACCTCGCGTTGGTTGACCAAATGAAGTGACCACGACAGATATGGTGAAGAAAATTACCATCCTTTTCTCGAAGCAGTTCACGCCATTTTCGACCTCCATATAATTTTGTTGTCGAGAGAACTAGGAGCCTGAATTTTCAGTAACCAAGCAGGCATTGAATAAACACGTTATATTTTAAATTTTATTTAATTTAAATCAGTAGTTTAAGAATTAAAACTAATCAAAGTTTCTTAATTTTGTCACTTGCTCACTAACTGACTGACTAATCATCAAAACTCTAAGGCACTTCTAGCAGACATAAAAGCTCTAAATTTAGAATACAATTAGTGTTTAGTGTATAAATTAAGGAAAAACTAAAATATTTTGCAATTTCGGTCCAGGTTTTTAGATACGCCAACTGCATAAATAACTTTTTATTCCCATATAAATATAAGGGATTACAAAGTTACATTTGCAGTGAATGAATCAGTGTACCTGTATATGTATAATAAACGAAAAAAAGTTGGACTATATACAAAAATAAATGGATGCAATCAAAAACATAACACCAAGTCTCGCAACTCAGCTCTTCTACCGTAAAAAGTTGTGAGATCCATGTAATACCAATTCGGTTAATTTATTCAGTCCCAACTTAATGTTCCTACTGTCTTAAGTTATTACGTGATTAGCTAACCTAACAACATGTTATAGTGACCATACCATTATTAAAAATCTTTTATGTTTTAAAAAGATAAACTTGGCAATCGCAATAAACAATCTAATTTAATATGTGTATTACTTGTGAGATACATTGTGTTTTCATGCGATGGCCAAGTCAATCTATTTATTTAAAACAAAAGATTTTTAATGTTAATATGGTCACTATAAGATGTTTTTAGGTTAGCTAATCACGTAATAACTTAAGACAGTAGGAACATTAAGTTGGGACTGAATAAATTAACCGACTTGGTATTACATGAATCTCACAACTTTTTACGGTAGAAGAACTGAGTTGCGTGACTTGGCGTTTTTTACAAGTTATGTTTTGATGGCATTTTGTTTTCCTGTACAAAATTTTAAATCATAATTTTAATAACCTCGATCATTTTTTTTTTTAATATTTTTATTACAAAGTAAAGCTAAAATTTTAATAATTTTATCAAAAAAGTTTTAAAATGGAATGAATCTACGTTAGTTTAGGAGATACATGGATTAAAACACATACGTGTCGCACTAAGCATGGTACCTGGCGCTTGTTTAGCTCGGCTGGTTGGCACGAAAACAAACTGAAACATTGATATGATACGTTGATATTAATTTGTATTATGTACTAACCCATTTAAATATATAATTTTGAACAGAAATATTAGTAGTATTTAGAATTCGGAACATACAGACGTCAAGCGGAAAGAGCAAAGCATCGTTTCGGTATCTTTTTTGGATCCACCAGTCGAGATAGAAAACTTCGTAAAATAATTCTATTGTCGAGAAGACATAATTCTAATAATGCCTTACTTACTTACTCCATAGTACTACAACCCAGTGTGGGTTTTGGTTGCCTTGACTATTTGCCTTAACTTGGAACGGTCATGAGTCATCTCCCTCCATTTTGCTGGTCTACTCAAACGATAGCCAGATCTTTAATTATGTTATCTCTCCATCTGAGCCTAGGTCTTCCCAGTGGTTTTTTATTGGTGGTGCTTTCTCCCGTACCCGTTTTATTAGGCGATCGTTCTGTCTTCTTTGCAAGTGCCCTGCTTCTCTTAGTCTGCCGGACTTTATCTCCTAAATAATATCAGGGCTTTGATAGTCAGTGTCTTTTTGAATTTGTGATAATGTACTTGGTATATTTAATGTTTAGGTACTATTACATAAATGTTGCTTTTGAATAATAAACAAGTCAAAGTAAAGTGCACCATTTGTTTTACTTTTTGGTTCCGATATAAAAACCCGGCGACCAATTTACATGTCGGATTAGTATAGCAGGTAATCTTGCCGACGAGTTTACCGCCACCGCACGCCTAAGATAAAGGAACAGTTAAAACAAAGAACTAAAGGGCCATAAAAAAGACGCAGAGAGTTTCATATGCAGGCAATCTCAGGGTATCAGTTTTTCGGGATGCGCGTGGAATAATTTTCATTAGCAACGAATTATAATTAGTACGCAAACTTAACAAAAATTTGCCAGACTAAGACCACTCGGATTGTTTACTGTTTTTAAACTTGAAAAAATGGCTCGGTGGTAAAAGATGTTTAAACAATGAGGAGGTGCAGTCTGCAGTTGATGGCTGTTTTGAAAAGTTCGACGGTTCTCATTGTTAACAGGTTATCGAAGGTAATAAACATCGCTGCGAAAAGTATACCGAGTTAAAAGGTCACTCTGTAAAAAAATAAAGACTTTTTTCAAAAATGTTTGTGTTTTCTTTGTTAGGTCGAGTACTTCTGAAATTATTCTCTTAATTATGGGTTCGGTTAAACAGTTTTAAGCCTAGCATACAATAAATGTTATATTTTTTAACTTATTTATCCTGGAAGTACGGTGGTTACTCGGTGGTTCTTCCACGCAACCATAGATCAACAAAACTATGTGGAAAGGCAAAAATAGGTAAAAACAATAATAATGTTCAGACTCAAAACTGTTTAACCCACCTTTCTACGTACCTGTACTTTTAAAATTTCTAACAAATTAAGTAACTTTATTATGCATTTAATTTCCATATCATCGTCGGTACATTGCAGCGATATATCTGTGATTAAAATCAACGATGATAATTTCTTCTCTATTTGTTTAAAAGCACAGTTTAAAACGTCTTCTGCAATCGTTTTAAATCTACGATTCACAAGACGAACATTTTCACCTGCGTGATACCAAAAATGTACATTAAATTAATGTTTAAAGGCCCAGAGTAACCACCAGCACAGAAGCGATTATGGGCTATATTTCACCGAGATACCATGGTGGCGCAACCACTCGCGCAACTGTGGTGTCGTTGAGCTACTAAACCGAGACACCAGAATGATCACACTGCGGCAGGGTTGCCACATTGAGGGATACTTTTATCTGGACAACAACTATTTAAAGTTGGAACATTTTAAAATCAGAAGTTTTCCTATTTTGATTAGTTTTTTTGGTTGTGTTGAAGTTTGTTTGTTAATTTAGAGTTTATTTTTCATATGTTTAATTTTGAGAATATAATGTATTTATTTATGTTATTAATGTTATTTTATTAAAAAAATTAATTTTGAGAGATTGTAGACTTCTTTAAGACCAAATTACAAATTACAAAAATACCATTTTTTTGCCTCGTATCTGGAGTCTATAAAGGCTCAATAAATTTTTCTTCAGTCATATTGAATAAAATAACTTATAATGAGCTAAATTATCTCAGATTTGCGGATGACATCGTCTTGATCGCGGACAGTATGAACGCAGCCCCAATGTTGGAAAAATTGTATGTCAGCTCACAAAAAGTAGGATACATATAGTCACGACTTTTTCCCGTAGGGGTAGGCAGAGATCACTTTTTTCCACTTGCTACGGTTCTTACGCACATCTTTTGCTTCCTCTACTTTCATCAGTGCTCTCATACATGCTTGTCGGTTGCTGGTACTCTTGTTCTGGCCTTTCTTCAAAACAATGTTGATTTGATCGAGATATGTTCGCCGAGGTCGACCTCTATTGACTTGTCCATTCACACTCGCCCTATAAATTTGTTTTGTCAATCTTCCTTCATCCATCCTTTCAACGTGTTCAAACCATCTAAGCATTCCTTTATCTATCTTTGTAACCACATCTTCTTTTACACCACAGCGTTCTCTTATCTCACTATTCTTTACTTTATCCAACCGAGTCACTCCGGCTATACTTCTCAGAATACACATTTCCGCAGCATTAATCCTATTTTCTTGCTTCTTCTGCCAAACTCAACATTCACTACCTTACAAGAGTGTAGGAACCAACACATTTCTATGCACAGCCTGACGTGCCTGACACTTTCTGGCTGCTCATAAAGCTATGCAGTGCCTCATTTATTTGTTTTCCTGTCAACACCCTTTGCTTAATGACACTGTCGTACTTTCTATCTTAACATGACCAAAACTGAAATCATGACAAATCTTGTGCTTTGTGGAAGTGCTAAAGTAGGTGGAGAAATAGTAAGGGAAACAACTGCCTATAAATATCTAGGACATGAGATCCGTATCAGCAGGGATAATCAAACATCCAAACTTGCTCGTAGAATACGGTTGGCAAGCTTAAAGAAATATTCAAATCGCCACTTCCAATATGTCTAAAGAGAAAGGTTTTTAACCAATGTATCCTACCGGTGCTAACATGTGGCGCGGAAACCTTAACACAGAACAAACTATGAAGAAAATCAGAGAAGCTCAGTATGCAATGGAGCGATCTATAGGGGGATTATCCTTAAAGGACCGAGTACCAAACATTGAAAAGACGGAATGGACTGCAAGATGCCATACAAACTATAGCCAGGCTGGAATGGAATTGGGCAGGACATATCGCTAGATTGACGGATGATAGATAGACAAATCGTATTACGGATTATATGCCAAGAGCGGATGCCCTAATAAGTAGAGGACGACTCCCAAATAGATGGTCAGACGATCTGAAACGTATATGTACGAACTGGATGCAGGCGGTTTAAGACCAAGCTTTGTGGGTGAATTTACGAAATGATGAGTCCCATGTCAAAAACAACAGGACTTGCTGTGCATAGAGGAGAGCTATTCTCTACACGTATATATGGTAGTGAATATTGGGTTTATCAGAAGAAGCATAAAAGTAAGATCAATGTTGCGGAGATGAGTAGTCTGAGAGGTTTAGCTGGAGTGATTTTGACGGTTAAAGTTAGGAATAGTATGATAATGAAACGCTTTGATGTGAAAAAAGATGTGGTAACAAATATAAATAAAGGAATGCTTAGATGGACAAGACACGTAAAAAGAATGGATGAAAGAAGATTGACGTAACAGCAACCAACGAGCATGTATGAAAGTAAAAAACGTGAAGCAAGTGAAAAGAAGTGATCTTTGCCTACCCCTACGGGAAAAAGCGTGACTATTTGTATTTTTTATTTGAGACCCAGGGTTAAGTGGAGGTGGTTGGAATAATTTTTAGATTGAAATAAATTGTGCGTTACACAAAAGAAGAAAAAAAAATGTCAATATTACAAATACCTAAGCGAAATGGGTGGGCCGTTGACCAGTATTATATGATTAATTGTTAAAAATAATGATCGTACTTAGCTCGTAATGGGAAATGTGTTTAAAAACGGCCTTCAACATCTCCATAGGCAAGAACATAATAGGATTTTTTCTTTTTCTTTCGGAATTAAAAAATAACGATGTGGCTTTATCATCATCTGCATCCAATTTTCTTCTTTTCGATCTCGTGTAATATCCTATACAATCATCTATCACTATATTCTCGATTTCGTCATTTATTTCCTCCGAGTTGCTCATTATATATATATAAATATCGTGTAATGTACAATTTTTAATTAAAATTTTTTTTAAATCGTTTTCATTTTATGCATGAATCGCGTCCGAATCTGACAACAGAATATTTCTGTCAATTTACATCAAGCGAATTTTTGACATTATTTTGTCCGCCTGCTGGACATGGAATGCAAAAGACAGAGCTTACAGAAAGTTATAGCATATCATCAGAATTTGGCAGGTTTTGTTATAAGTTATAGCAAAATGGATAGCGCAAAAATATTCTCGGTATCCAAATATCAATTTTCAAAGCGATAGGTTGAACGGTATAGAAGTTGATGCGCTACAGCGCTATCTAGTGGCGAGTTACAGTAAAATGAAATACTTAAAACCCTTTTAACGAAATAGCAATTTGTTTAACTAGGGAGTAAAGTGTCACTGTTCCTCCCGCATGCGACTTCCCATAGGGCTCGAATGCAGCAAACAAACGAAGCAAAAGACAGTGTATAACATATGATTTTTTCAAACACCTCCTGCATAAGGTCAATAAAGCTGTTGTTTTTTCCAGAAAAAAGATTAAAAGGTTTTCTCGCCGAAGCACTAGGTGACCAGTTCTTAATGATGAATGTATATTTTAGTCATTGATAAGTTTTTCGTTACTAATTGGTTATTTTTTTGTGGGTTTCTTTAATAATTGCAAGACAAGCGAAAAGGCTAGTAAGCCTTTCGCCAAGGAAAGCTGAACAGCTTCCCGAGTTGGACTTAAAGCTGATGACGGCGCTTCTCACTGGACACTGCCCTCTGAGGTATCACCTTAAAAAGATGGGCAAAAAAGAGAGTGATAGTTGCCGCTACTGCGACAACTTCGCTGAAACTGCAGAACATTTGCTTTGCGAATGCCCAGTGCTTTTATGCAAGAGGCTTAAGTTTCTGTAAGTGGCCTTCCTAAAGCCCTTCGATGTCAGAAACTTAACCCTCAGGAAACTGATAAATTTTGCTCAAAGTCTCGGAATCCCGGGCCTCGAATAGATTAAGGGTTATGCACAAAAGATCTGATAGGTCGAGGTGCTTGAGGTTGCATAGCCTTCACAACCCCCCCCCCCCCAAAATCTAATCTAATCTAATAGTTGTACATGTCTATAGGACTACCACTAATCCGTAGCACTACAACCCTTGGTGGGTTTTGGCTGACCGGACCATTTGCCCCCATTTCTCTCAGTTAGTCATTAGTTGGGTATTCATTTCATACCCCATGGCTTCAAGGTCGCTTTTGATGTCGTCGTGGTCGTGGTCTTCCGAGGAGCCTTCTTGTTTGCGGTTTGCTTTGCCACACTAGTTTTACTAAACGTTCATCTAGCTGTCTTTGTACATGTCCAGCCCACGTAACCTTCGGGATTTTATCTCTCGTACAATATCCGGGTAGAGTTGATTTAGTTCCCGATTAGTTCTTATGCGATATCTCTACGTCTCCGGGTTGAATGGTGGTCCAAAGATTCTTCTCAAAATCTTCCGTTCGAAACACAGTAATTTATACTCACACGCTTTTGTCAGTGTCCATGTTTCACTTCCGTATATGATGATAGGTCTAATCACCGTTCTGTACAGGAGAACCTTAGATTATCGTTCCGAAACTCAGAGTTAGTTTAAAAATGTCATACAAAGCACCCCACGCTTTTGGAACAGTGACATTAATTTTCTCCTCAGTAATTTGATTCTTATGTTTAGAATTATTTTTTACTTTTTAGTTTGATTAACTCTAATAGCGTGTTTTTAAGTTTCTTCAAACTATAATTTATTTCAATTTTTTACTCACCTTTTGCCATTCATCCCTCGGCACGTTTCTCACCAGTATATTGGATTTGGTGAATTATATGCAAAGTATAATGATATGAGTTATAAGCAAAGTATCTCTGAAGAAATTTATGAATCCTAGCGAAACTAATCAGGATAATCGGATATTTTGATTGAATTATTGCATTGTCGTCGGTTTTTGACAAGTGTGCGAAGTTTAAATTAAATCTGATCGCTTAAAGTATGGCAAAATCGAAGCCAAAGAGTCAGTTAACAACAAACATACATACAAACAAATATACAGGTAAAACTAATATAAGCGTGTTAAAAATACAATTTAACGTAGCCAAATATTTAAAGTTGCATAATCCAGAACAATATACCCGACATAGAAAAGAACATCTGCGACTCTCTTAGCAAATTCGAGAGGAGGCATTTTAACGTTAAAGAAACATGGTGGTTGGCGCTCGACAAGCTTATCAAAAAATATGTAGATCAAGCCAACTGTCAAAAAGAGTCAAATCGCAAATCAAATTATGACAGGTATTCCTACGTATCAAATAATTCAGAAATTGCAAAACCAACAACAAAAGTGACTCCCTTATCGTTAATTTATCTCTCTACCATTTCTTTTCACTGCAATACGAATAACATACACTTCAAATTCTCGCCTCCAATTAAATTTAGCAATGTTACAAACTGTAGGTAAATTTAATTTAGTCCTAAAATTAGTAATTTTTGTAAATATACATACATAAAGTCACGCCTTTTTCCCATAGGGGTAGGCACAGACCACTTCCTTCCACTTCCGCTACGGTTCTTACACACATCCTTTGCTTCCTCTACTTTCATCAGTGCTCTCATACATGCTCGTCGGTTGTTGGTAATATTGACCTGGCCTCTCTTCAAAACAATGTTGATCTGATCAAGATATGTTCTCCGAGGTCGACCTCCACCGACTTGTCCATTTACACTCGCCTTATAAATTTGTTTTACGTCAATATTTTTTCATCCATCCTTTCTACGTGTCCAAACTATCTAAGCATTCCTTTATCTATCTTTGTAACCACATCTTCTTTTACACCACAGCGTTCTCTTATCTCACTATTCTTTACTTTATCCAACCGAGTCACTCCGGCTATACTTCTCAGACTATTCATTTCCGCAGCATTAATCCTATTTTCATGCTTCTGCCAAACATTCACATATACATAAGTGTAGGAACCAACACACCTCTATGCACAGCCAGACGTGTCTTTTTTGACACTTTCTGGCTATTCATAAAGCTATGCAGTGCCCCATTTATTTGTTTTCCTGCCGACACCCTTCGCTCAATATCACTGTCATACTTTCCATCTCTCGTAAATTTTGTTGAAAAATAAAATATAAAAAAAAATACCTGTAATTATGTGAAACTTTATTTAAATTTTAATAGGGATAAAACTTGCCTCTTTCAACCCTTAAACTAGAAATCAAAAGTCTTTCTTCTTCTTCTTCCTTCTTTAATGTAAGCAATTTGCTTGTTTTTCTTCGTATCCTCTGCCGTTTAATTGTTAGAAAGGTTGTCGCTTCATCTCTTGCGGGGTCTTCCAACGCTTAGGCGCACTAAGAGCGACTTGTCTCTAGTTATTTTAACCATTCTGTTGTCATTCATCCGGTCTATGTGTTCGTTCCACTCTCTCTTTCTTCCCAGTATCCATTCATTTACGTTGTCTATTTTACATGTTCTTCTAATGTCCTCGCTTCTCTCCCTGTCAAAAAATGTTTTTCCAACGATCCTGCGCACTAGTTTCATTTCGGTGGTTTCTAATATTCTCTTTGTGTTCGATGTATCTGGTCTAGTTTCCGCTGTGTATGTTAATATAAGTCGGATGACCGCCTTGTAGATTCGGGATTTGGTTTCGATTCCGATATATTTGTTTTGGAGGATTGTATCGTTCAGGTAAGCTGAGGTTCGTGCTGCTTTAGCCGCTTGGTTTCTAACCTCCGCCTCGATGTCACCGTATCCTGATATTTCTAAGCCTAGGTATTTAAATTATATTATATATATAAATATATTATATATGCGAAAAACAATTGTCTGCGTTTATTAAATTAATATCAGATTTCTCTAATGTTTCAAACACAAGAACACCTCCGAGGTAATCATGTTTGGTGAACATTTGATAATTTCCAAGTTTTGAAACCATAAACTTTAACTCAGTAACGAAGTAAACAGCTTGAGATATTGTCTGAAATAATTAAACATACCCAAAGGCTGTAAAACCACCGACGTAGAAGCTAATATAAAACCGAGATAGAAGGGTATTTATTTATTAAGTTTTATTAGAGCCGGACATTAATTTATTAAAAAGAAAAACTAAATGCAGCTCCTTTAATTGGTTTTCAGTTTAAATTACGTGTTATTTTTGTCATACAATCGAGGTGATCAGAAAATATTTCAGTAATTTACTTTCCGTTTTAGGATTCGATAAATACAGGGTGGGCCAAAAGTCAGTTGTCTGGCATAGTGGTAGTTAATTGTGAACTTGACTAGTGTCAGTTAACACTAGCAGTCTGAGGTTACTTACGATGTTTGTTGTTACCCGATAACAATCGGGTACTCAACATTAGTGCAAGAACTGAAGCCAACCGACCTTCCGAATCGTTTCCAATTTAGTCGTTGGGCTTTTGACAAGCTTGCAGAAATCCACTGTTTTCGAAAAAAAAATTGTTCACGGGACGATGAACAACCAGAAGAGGTTCAAGAGCTGTCATTAAATCCAGATAAAATAACTGTTTGATATGGTTTATGGGCCGGTGAAGTTATCGGTCCATATTTCTTCAAAACAGAGGCCGGCCGGAATGTTACTGTGAATGGTGACCATTATCGCGATATGATAACAGACTATCTGATTCCTAAAATTGAAGCCCGTTGTCTCGACGAAATTTGGTTCTAACAAGATGGCGCCAATAACCATACCATGGTTTTACTGCGAGAAAAATTCGGCGTACAGATCATTTAACGCATTGGACTAGTGAATTGGCCGGCTATATCGTGTGACATCAAACCTCTTGACTTTTTCCTTTGGGGCTGTGTAAAGTCCAAAGTCTACATGGATATGCCGGCTACGATTGAGGCATTGAAGGCCAATATTATTCGAGTCATTGGCCAAATACCACTCGAAATACTATCACGCTTAATTGAAAATTGGAACTGGAGAATGCATCTTATTAACCGTACTCGCGGACAACATTTGAAAGAAATTATATTTAAGAAATAATTGTAAGGAATGGTTCTTTTGTATGCTTATAAAGATTATAAAATCAAATTGTTTTTATTAATTTTTTGTATTAAAAAAAACCTCTAAATGAATCACCCTTTACTTGTCGTTATTGTCTCAGTAATATATTAATGTTTTACCAGCAATTTATTTAGATTTTAATACTGGTTAACTTATAAATATTTACACTGAAGCACACAACAAAGCCTTGTCACAATAATTTTAACCGTTATAAAGACTTTAAATTGCTAAAATCTACTAAAAAATACAGATATGGCGAGTAAACTGAAAGGAAGAATAGTTAGATTGTACCATTTCAAAATAAAGTATTTTTATCGTGCATACAGAGTTTTTTATTCATTCATTTTAGAATAACAAAAATGTAACCCATTCTTTTTTATTTTTTTTTTAAATGCAACGCGACTACGTTGGGTATATAAATTCTAGGTAATTTCCTTAGATATCATCGTTAAACACACTCAAGTCAACCTCCCGAAATTTCAATTTCCTTGTGTTCTCGTTTTTATCACGTCTCTGTTATCCATGTACCGTGGAAGTTGAGTTTCGAGCGTCAGAACTACTACGAATAATTTTCAGTAAATAACAGCGGACCACACGAAACGTCTGGCAGATCCAATTTTTGTATAAATAACGCTAATCGTTATTATTTATGCAAACGGGTCAATTTGCCCCACGATGGAAGGTAAATTATTCGGTAATAATTAATTTAAACTAAAAAAATAGCATTGTTTGGTCGGTACATTAAATTCTTTAGTGATTTCTCCTTTAGGTGCCGTTTTTAATGAAGGTTGGTGATAACCTCAGCAAAGTCGTTTCTGTCTCTGGCCATATTATTATCAACGTATGAGATTCTAGGCCGGTCCACTCGCAAATATTCTTGAGCGATGAAGCCTGCCGTCTGCCAGAGCCACGTTTTTCATCGACATTCCCTTCGTTCAGAAGTTGGTAAAGTCTATATTTGTCATTCCTTTATACAGGGTGTTTCAAAAAAAGGTGACCCCGTCTCTAGGATTGGTAGAAAACTAAAAATTAATTGGGGTTTGTTTGTAAAAAAATTTCGTATTCAAGATAAAAGGCGTTGAAGAAAAAAAATGTAAACACATTCATTACAATTTTGCTAAAACTACTAGAAACATTGTAGTGAAATTTTATACGAATATGTTTTGAAAGCTGATACATCCCATGAATTTGTTTTTTTATCTGACTCTTATAGAGGCCGCTAGTACACGGTTCGTACATTGAACATAACTTTTTTAAGGTTAGATTTATTAATCAAAATTTCAAATAAACTTTAACATTATTCAATTTTACACCAAAAAGGTACTCCTGTTAAAACTAGATACCGTGTACCGTTTTCGGAATATTTTGATTTAAAAATTATGAAGTAATAACCAAATCGTTTTTCTTGAACGCCCTTTATCTTTAATACGGATGGCGTTACGAAAATTTTTTACTGAGCAAACCCCAATTATTTTTCAGTTTTCTACCTATCCTGGAGACGGGGTCACCTTTTTTTGAAATATGTTTGTTTGATTTGATTTGATTTGTTTGTTCCAGATACGAGGTTTTTCGGATTTTCATAAATTTTTATAAGTTCTCTGTCGGTTCCCTTTTTTTGTAGGACTTCTTCGTTTCTAATATGAGCGGTCCAGGTAATTCTCAGCATCCTCCGAAAGATCCACATTTTAAAACTTTCCAAACGCCTGAGTGAGTTTACCTTTAAGGTCCAAGCCTCCGTTCCATATAATAAAGTGCTGTACACATAACATTTTACCACTTGGTGTCGAATTTTGAACCCAAATGTACAAATTATTATAGACACATAACTTGCTCCGATGCTACATATTCTCCATCTTGTTATACGGTGTGGAGTCTTGGACCTTGACGGAGGCAACAACAAAGAAACTGGAAGCTTTCCTCAAAAAGTATCTAACGCCCGAGTACTCCAAAAACTTAATAAAGAAAAAAAAATAACGTACATAGTAAAATGTAGAAAATTGTAATATCTAGGTCACATTATGGGAAACGAAACCAAATACAAATTGCTGACATGCATTCTACAGGAAAAGTTCAGGGCAGAAGACGAGTATACTGGCTAAAAAACCAAAGATCCTAATTTAAATAATCCACCACAGGACTATTCAGAGCAGTAACAAATCAATTATCATTGCTAGAATGATTGCCAAAATTTGGTAACGGATAGGCACTAGAAGAAGAAGATATGTATATGTATGCATGTACCGTTAACCTCCTTCTACATGATTACATATTCCCCCTTAAGCAGGGTCATTCGACAACCATCGTGACTTTTTCTTTGACGTATTATCCTTTTTCAACTGATTTAACCGAAAGTAGTCCCGAATAATAATAATTCAACCCTAACCCTTTTATAGGTACAAATTTATTACCCTGTTCAAACTCATTATTTTATGAACTTGATACTTATCAATAAAATAATTATTGTTATTACAAAATCGTAATAAAAGTATATCTAGATCATCAGAAGAGTTTTTCGTAGTTAACAATTGGTTTATTATTTGAAAAGCAATACATTATTGTATTTAAATATAATAAAGAACGTATAAATGTTGAGTACAAACGACTAGTCATTGAAGAATCCATCGGTCGAGTGTATACGAACCGGTGTATTAGGGAAATTGGCCACCATGTTTTCCATCGATTCGCAAAGGTAGTTTGGTTACCCCCGCGACGAGCGCATGACCGAAAGTCAACCCCTACACTTCGTCGAACAACATTTTTTATCTCGTTAGCATCGAGTGATACGTTTTTCTAATAACCAGTTCACGTATACGACGATATATTTCTGAGAAAATAGATCGAACTATATAGGTAATTGCATTCGTATTAAACTATTTAACCGTAAGTCGGGTCGTTTCCGAGCGCACCCGATCATTACATGTGGCGGATTCGGCGGCTTTTGTCATTCTCTTTTGCAGATTGAATTGGTCAGCTGTTCCAGATGGAGATTCGCGTTTACTGGCCGACGATGCTTTGTATTATCAACGAGTTTTTTCTGTTAAAATGTATCAGGATAAGTGGTTTCTTGTTGTAGTAATTTAAAGGTAAGAAAGATTTTTATTTTATTGTAAACTGATAGGGAAAACGTTAAGAATAGAAGTATCAACTTAATATAAAACAACAACAGTTTTTCTCTATTATTAAATTATTTTTATTCGAATGCGCTTTCAATAAATGTTATTATATGTGTACCTACTACCAATTTATTAGTAAAGTGCAGTAATTGTTAATTTTTGTGAACATTTTCATATATTTATGGTCAAAATAAAAGTAAAATGTTATTTTTTTAATCTTCCTTATGGATAAAAATTATCAAATTACTGCTGAGTTTTTTTTTAAACCATAATTAGGTGGGTAACTATAGTGTTTCTGTATATGATAACAACATATTTTTTTATGTCTAAAATGTTTTGAAAAAAGCTAAATTAATTAATTATTGTAAAATGTGGTTTTTGCATGAAAATCGAAAAACAAATTTTAGAGATATTGTGGTTTGTGGTGATTTTTCGAGTCATTTTAGCATTAAAAATATACAAAAATTTCTTGATAAGGAATATTTTTATAAACTACGCCACAAAAGTTAAGGAATTTCATTTATTTGGAGATTGTGTTTTAAAAAATTACGATTTTTGGTCACCAAGTGTTTATTTTATATAAATTGAATGTTTTTCTTTTATGTAAGCGTTTGTTTGCCTTTTTGAGTAATACGTTTGCAGTTTTAAACAACAAAAACAACAATTTGAGGTTGTGTACCATTTTAATTTTGTTAAAAATGCTGTCCTCTGATATCAATTACAGCCAAACAACGCCTCTGCATAATTTCAATAAGGTCGTTGAAGAAGCCTTGATCGATTTATCTCCAAAGTTGGGGTAAAAGCTGTCTAAGTTCTTGGAGTGTCTGTGAGGGTGGTTAATGGATACTAAAGGTTCTTTGTAGCTGGTCCCAAGCATGCTCGATGGGATTTAGGTCGGGCGATAGAGGGGGCAGTACCAAATGTGGGATACCATGGAGGTCCAAAGCGTCTTCGACTTCTCTTTCACGATGCGGTCGAGCTTTATCGTCTAAAAAGTAGAAATTTGGTCAAATATCAGCATAAAACAAACGTATAACATTGTTAATATCTTACGTAAATCTGCGCAGTCATGTTCCCATCAAGCACTAACAATTCTGTATGCCCATTAAAACAAATCTCAGAACATTACCTGATCAGAAACAACAAAGAACTGAAAAACATGTACCGTCAACCAGATGTCGTCAAAATAGTTAAAGCTGAAAGACTAAGATGGGCCGGACACATTAAAAGACAAAATGATGAACGAGTAGGTGACACTAGTATGGGAACAGAATCCAAACGGCAGAAAAACAGAGAGAGAGAGAGAGAGAGAGAGGGAGAATTAAAACAAATGCCTTCCCAAACAGCAATTGTACCACCTCTGAACAGATGGACTTCCTGCACTTCGTTTTCTGGGCACTAGAGGAAGAGTGCCTATACGAACACACCATCCATACCTCGACTCATTCGTGAACAATTGACCTCATCACCGGGGAAATCCTAATCCTAAAGCAACTTCCACGCAAAGCTATAGTCAAATTGATCAACCTTATTAATGCGTCATTCAGACTGAGATACGTACCTAAACTATGGAAAGTAGCAGAGGTTATAATGATACCTAAGCCAGGTAAACCGCCCCAGGCAGTTACTTTCTACCAGCCTATCTCTTTGCTGCCTGTTATTTCGAAATTGTTCGAAAAATTGCTCCTTAAGAGATTAAAACATATAATAGAAGAAAATAACATAATTCCTTTCCATCAATTTGGTTTTCGGGAAAAGCACTCAACCATCGACCAAATTCATAGAATAACAAACGTAATCGAAAAGTCCTTAGAAGAAAATAAAGTGTGCTCTACAGCTTTCTTAGACGTGGCCCAGGCCTTTGATAAAGTTTGGCATAAGCGCTTAAATTACAAGTTGAGTATGTTACTACCACGCCAATATTCAGAATTAATAAAATCTTATATATCGGACAGATATTTTAGATTAAAACAGGAAGAAGCATGCTCTCATCTAACAGAAATCAAGGCATGAGTACCTCAAGGTAGTGTACTAGTCGCTGTACTCTACTTACTGTACACCAGCAATATACCAAATCCTGAACATGATACTATTGCAACGTTTGCTGATGATACTGCCATTTTGGCCGTTGGAAAAAATCACAAACGAGCCAATATAAAATTACAAACATCCATAGACCAGATTAACACTTGGACTAATAGATGGCGTAACAAGTTAAACGAAAACAAATCTGCTTATGTTAACTTTACCAACAAACGAAAACGAAATATCCAAGTAACAATCAACAATGCTCAAATTTGCTGACACTGCAAAGTATTTGGGAATGACACTTGACGCTAGACTTCGCTGGAGAGTCCACGTTAAAAAGAAACGCGAAGAGCTTGGTATGAAATATAAAAAGATGTATTGGCTGCTAGGAAAAAACTCCAAATTGTCCATACACAACAAACTGCTTTTCTACAAACAGATATTGAAACAAATGAAATATCAAAACTCAAAGCTGGTTACATGCAACTGGCCTTGAACTTGGTAATACCAGTTATGGTTTTCATTGAACTTCCCATTTTTCCTCCAACATCACCTAATTAGTCTTATTCGAGAATGCAATGAACCCCTTTCGCAACTTCTATTGACATCATCACACGTGCTAAAATTTTTGGAATAGCTTCAGTGCTATTTTTGGTTTTTATAAATGAAATTACGATTCATTCAATAATTCATAGTACCCATGTAAAAGTGCTTATTTGGTGCGAGGGCGCTCGAATCAGTCATGAAAAATGCTCCGTAATTGTGTCTGCAAAAATCATTTTTGACCTAGTAATTCTCGAAAAAAATCTCTAGTTTTTTTAGCGAGGTCCGAGTAATATGATTTTTGCCATTTCTTGTTTCACAAAGTTTCACTATCAATCCCAAATAAGGTTAAACCACTCTCAAGTTTATTCGACTCTACCTTTTGTTTTTAACAATTTATCACCCAAAATTGATCATCGCTAAACAACTTTTTTTGCGGAGAATCAATAATTTAGATAAACTAATATTTTCATTATTTTTGTAATAGAAAGACCATTCAATCGAATAAACATTAGATTTCGGTAATCCAAACAGAGATTATCTAGTGTCACTCTTGATATTGGTTCTTCTGTATAAGCTTTATGTACATTACATATTAACCAAACACCATATGTCTTTTAACACCAATTTAGATAAACAAGTCGAAGTACGTTCAACCCGATGTAATGTTAAAATAGTTTAATCTATATATGTACAAACATTCGTTATTACTACTTAATTCTTATATTTGTTACTGTAAAACTCGAACAACGGTACATCTTGGGATTTATCAGTAGAACCTAAGATTTACCTATTTTTAATGGTAGAAATCCGAACTGTTTTATGAGTATGGTCAATTTCGGACTTTTACCAACATTCACCCAACAAATCTTGGGTTTTACTTCAGAGAAACGTAAAATGTTGAGTTGGCAAACTTAGCAGTGATTAATTTTTAACTTTAACCCTTAAACGGACAGGTGAAATTTTATAGCATAAACGGAAATGTGTCGTCTTTCAGACTAACAGAATAAAAGGTGTGAAATAAAAAGACTCTCATAAATTAATTTTTCATTGCAAATATTTTTTTTGTTTCATTTATAAGGGATAAAAATAAATAAAAATTTAATTTAAAATTTAATAACTAATAAATTGAACAAAAAAAAAAACAAAAAGTCTTAAATGTGTTCATAAAAGTCTAAAAAAATTTAGTACAATTCAGCTTAAAAAGGGCAATTTATTTTTGAACCATGACATACAGCAATAAGCAATTCTGACCATCTTGTAGGCAGAAAATACATGTCTGTCTAGAACATTGGAGGTAAATTGGCTGTTTACAATGGACACAAAGGTACTGGGTCAATCTATGCTTCGCCGATGGACAAACAGAGCATATCTTACGCTTCTGGAGAGTATGTGCTTCATTGAAAACCAAAAAATGTTCTGGTTCGCCAAGAGTCTTGCTTATAGTGGACCGCATGTCTCTAGATACTCGAGGATTTAAAAGGCTGCCAATTTTTTTGCGAACAAAGATTTTTCTTGTAATTTTTGGTGTTTTTTAAAACGTTGGTGAAGAAATGATATAATCGCGGATATAGATAGGTGTCGTCTCACAGATTACGCCGACCTAACTCGTTTGTGCTATCTCGGTAACAAATAAACCATAAAACCTTAAAAACTGGCTCCATAAACTTGACCAATCAGGTAAGGATTAAGAGGCGGGATATGCTTGGAAATAATCGCGTTATTGAAATACTAGGAAAATAATATTTGGCGTTGTCCGTCTTCACTTAGCAAATCTTAGGTTTTACCTCAAAGATAAGGTAAATGTGCAGTGTGCAGTCATAAAAAGACAAAGTTAATAATACAGTCGAGAATATAACAGAAAAAAAATACTAAATGATTATTACTCACTAGATGAAAAGAAAGAATAACACTTGATGACGAGTATATAGAAAGAAATCAGCACTTTAAATATCTTGGAAGCTGGATCAATCAGTCGATGGATGCAGACGAAGAAATCAAGGCTAGAATAGAAATAGCTAGAAGAGCATTTCTGAATCTCAAGCCGCTACTCTGTGCCAAGCAACTTAACATTCATCAGCGGGAAAGGTTTACCAAGTGTTATGTATGGTCTATTCTGTTGTACTCTTGCAAAACATGGACACTCCACCAAAAAATTATTGACCGCATTGCTGCATTCGAGATGTGGCTGTACAGACGGATGCTTAAAATTCCGTGGACAAGCCGAACTACCAACGAGAATGTACTCATCAGAATAGGGAAAGATAGAGAGCTCTTAACTACCATCAAGCGCCGCAAACTGGAAAACTTGGGACATGTGATGCGTGGACCACGTTATAGTCTGCTTCGGCTTATTCTGAATGGCAAGATCGAGGGGAAAAAATGGATAGGCCGCAAAAAGCTACCCTGGCTTCGAAATCTCCGACAATGGACATGTTTAACTGCTGAGGAACTTCTCCACGCAGCTCAAGATAGAGATAGAGACAAAGAAGTAGTCAATATGGAAATCGTCAACGCTTGAGAAAGCAAGACACTGTAAGAAGAAGAAGATGAAAAGGAAGAAAATAAGAATAGGGATAATATCACTAGAGAATTCGATACCCACTTAAAGACAGAAATCACGAGCCAATTTTAAAAAGTTTCTGCAACTATAGAGGCAATATCCAAAAAAATTGAATCTGTATTGACAATGAGGAATAAAGCAAAAATGAGTTTGAAACAACAAGCTGATAAACAACCTAATAAGGACAGTGATTAAAATGTCATCAGGATTGCTTTGTAATTCTAAATGCCACAATAGCTTACCATGTTGCAACCAGTTATAATATTTTTTTTTAATTGATAAGGACAATTAATTTTATGGTTAATATGCATTAAACCCTAAACATTATGGGGATAAAAGTAAATTTAAGCAAGACAAAAGTAATGGTTATTAAAAGAGCACCGCGAGGTGCTAATTGAAGGAAAAAGAGTGGAACAAGTAAACGAGTTTGCATACTTGGGTTCAAAGTTTAAAAAAGACGGAAAGTGTAACTGTAATATCAAGCGAAAGTTGTTGGCAGGGAAACGAATGAATGGGACGCTGCATAACTTTATAAGCAGCCAAAACGTGTCCAAAAAGGCACGAGTGCTGGTCTCTACACTTCTGTAAAGTAGTGAATGTTGGGATTGGCATAAAAGTAAGCTCAAGTAGTCTGAGAAGTACAGCCGGAGTAACTCGGTTAGATATAGTGAGGAATAGTGAGATAAGGAAACGTTAAAAATAATAGAGGTGGTGATAAAGAGGATGGAAGATTGACAAAACATATTTATTAGGCGAGTGTGAATAGGCAAGTCGATAGGCAAACGTATCTCGATCAGAGAAAGAAAAACTAGGTCAAGAGTACCAGTAACCGACTAGCATGTATGAAAGCGCTGATGAAATTAGAAGAAGAAAAAGACGCGTGTAAGAACCGTAGCGAGTAAAAAAATGGTTTCTGCCTACACCTAGGAAAAAGGCGTGACATTACCGTATGTGATTAATAATACTAAATGAGGAAATTTTTTATTTTTGTTTATAATACTATTCAATGTTTTATAATCATATGGTTAACTTGCCTTGGCATATAGTATAAATACTTACTAATAAAGTGATTATTTTTCAAATTTTACGTGATTGTTTTTCAATACATGATTTGTCTCTAAAGTAAAACCTAAGATTTGCTTAGTGAATGCTTGTTAAAGTCCAAAATTAACCATAATCCTAGAATAGTTCGGACTTTTATCACTAAGACTATCCTAAGATTTATCGCAGTTTCAAATTTTACAGTAACATATACAACCAAATGACAAAAAATGTCAAAAAAGGAGACATGTATTTGGAAGTAAGTTCATTGATCCCTACCTATCCAAGAGTGGCGTAGGTCGTGTTTGTTATAGTCTCATGTTGTTTCACAAAATTTATTGTTATCAGTAAAATAAATCGGTAGAATAAATTGTTTATTTGGCTGATTTGCTTTTTTCTTGGGTTTCTATTTGATATATCACAAGGTAGGGGTTGCTTTTTGCCATTTTAAAGAAAACAAGGGGGATGTTAAAGGGTTGCCACTTGGAAACAGCAGTATAAAATTGTTAAACCTCCCCCTTGTTTTAAAATTTGACTTGTTTTTTGTTTTTACTAAATTTACGCAAAATCAACCGCTATTTGGACTGGCTGGTTTTAAAATAAAAGCATTGTATATAACTTTGTGGTGTCTAGCCTTGCTGTAGGTATCAGCAAATAGTTGATGGTAGTACCGGACACTGTATTGATGTTAGTCGCAGAACACTTCCGTATTTCAGATAAGATTAGCCGGTAGCCTACTGGATTATCAAACATTATAACGTTACACTAAGAGCGTAATTACTCCGTTACACGATCATCTTGTTTATATTTTTGTAAACATCAAACAAAAAGAATGTACCTATAAAAAATTTTCATTTCAAGAAAATATCCTGTGATACTTTAGACATACAAAAGGGCATAAAAATATAAGAAAACCCAGAAGTATTATAATGGGATATACAACTTTATATATATATATAAATATAGAAAGTAATATACGCGAGTAGGGTGAGTTGCGTCATTGTAAAAGAAAAATGCAATATTCATGAATGAAGATGTCCCTTCGTATCGGGAGCCCTCAAACAGAAAATTACATTTCACTTCATGGTTTTATTGGGTGATATCTCGTGTTCACGATACTCTGATTCGCCTTTGACCGTAAGCTCTGTTGGATTTTGTGAGATAAGGTTTTGATTACTCTATTTTATGAACAGAAAGAGCGTCGTTGTTTCAAATCCCCGTACAGAATTTTAAGTCCTTGACTAATTCTTCCTTGTATTCGAATCTTGCGAAAATAAATCAAATTTTGGGAGAGTTGGTGTTCAAATTTAACATATTAAACAATTGTACAGCAATAAAACGCAATCTATTGTAACCATAACGAAAAATATTATTTAAAAGAGGTAAATCTTCTGTTAACACTGTGGTTAGGACAAGTAAAAAGAATGGATTAAGGAAGATCATATATGGAAAGTATATAACTCCATTCCTTAAGTCATGAAAGTTGGAAGTGTGTGGAATTTCAAAACCAGTTTAAAAAATTGCTATTTCATCAGCAGTGTATAAAATAAGTATAATATAGTTAATTATTCCAATCATGTATTACCTCCGCTACAAATTTTTTTGATAAAAGGATAATTTATTAATTAACTAGGTATCAGACATACATACATACATATAGTCACGCCTTTTTCCCGTAGGGGTAGGTAGAGACCACTTCCTTCCACTTGCTACGGTTCTTACACACATATTTTGCTTTCTCTATTTTCATCAGTGCTCTCATGCATGCTCGACTTATAAATTTGTTTCGTCAATCTTTCTTCATCCATCCTTTCTACGTATCCAAACCATCTAAGCATCCCTTTATCTATCTTTGTAACCACATCTTCTTTTACACCACAGCGTTCTCTTATCTCACTATTTTTTACTTTATCCAACCGAGTCACTCCGGCTATACTTCTCAGACTACTCATCTCCGCAGCATTAATCCTATTTTCATGCTTCTTCTGCCAAACCCAACATTCACTACTATACATAAGTGTAGGAACCAACACACCTCTATGCACAGCCAGACGTGCCTTTTTGGACACTTTATGGCTGTTTATAAAGCTATGCAGTGCCCCATGTATTTGTTTTCCTGCCAACACCCTTCGCTCACTGTCACTGTCATACTTTCCTTCTCTCGTAAACTTTGAACCCAAGTACACAAATTCATTTACTTGTTTTACTCTTTCTTCCTCAATCGAAACTTCACAGTTTGTCATGCTTTCTACTCTTTTAAAAACCATTACTTTCGTTTTGCTTGCATTTATTTTCATCCCTTTGATATTTAGGGCATCATGCATAACATTAACCATCGCCTGTAACTCTTCTTTAGACATTCGTGTAGATATATATGAATTCTCAAAAAAAAAACAAGCTCAACTACTAAATCAAGACAAAGAGACGAATTAAGGTTAAGTTGAAGAACAAGTTACTGGTGATTTGCTGTCACCACGTAAATTGAATTACGAGGGCAGTCAGTTACTTTTTGAATTTCCCGCGCAGTTACTCCAAATGCAACAGTGCTGCCGTCAACTTTAATCTATCGGTGGGCAACTTTATAATTTTGAGCAAGCTACGTCGTGCAGTTGGACTTATCAAACCGCCCTCGTATATTATATATTTTTTTTATCTCTCTCTGTATTAAGTAATGTATATTCTGTTTTGTGAGTAATATAGACGTTTATTATTATTATTATTATGATTATATAAGTATACTATAAAAAAATCATCAGTTTCATTCCTATAAGATTTTTCTTGTGCAAGAGCTGAATAAAGATGATCCAGATTACCACACTAACCCCTTAAACCGGCGAGTCATTAGAAAGTTTGACGAGTCCTTTCGGAAACGCCCATGGTAACAAGTAACCATACGTATTCCGCAAATTGGGATGGCAAAAGGACGGGGGTAGAAATAATATTTTCATGATATGCAAACCGTCCGCGTCTGCGGGATCTAACTCTTGCGAATATCTTAAAGTGTGGCACGTTGTTGTGAAATACGGACCGAGTCTAGGTGTTCTTTTTTATTTCATTTTCCGACGTTAGGGACAACTGCGGCTTTAGACATGAAGTATCGTCGGCATTATTAAGCCGTGCAAGGGGTTTTACATTCATTTTTACTTATTTATTCTTCACTGGATTGTGTCATTGTTGAATACAATATTTATAACACAACGGTGTTTCACATCTTGGTAATAAAAAAATGGGTGAACTGAAATTACTAATTTGGTAGCAGTGTAGTAATGAAGCGACTACCAATCAAGGTTGTCATTAATCCTATTTGACTTGTGAATAAAATCACTACACTCTATCTAGATCACCAGTTGAAAAAAATAATAATAATAATAACAATCGTCTTTATTGTATCACAGCCCTAATTATATATAATTTGATTTAAACTTAACAAAAATAGTGGTACATAGCTAAAACACAAAAGGCGAAGTTCAAATTAGATAGCACAAGTTGCTCTTCCACTCAACCTCAAAAATTTGTTTTTTATCTAAACTAAGATAAGATAGAATTAAGTAAGAGAAAAATTAGAATATGAGATAAGTATAATTAACATTAACACTCTTAAAAAACAAAAATTTAGAAATGAACACCAAAATAAGGCTTTTTCGATGCTACGTCTTCTCTGTGTTGCTGTATGGAATGAAACATGGACGTTGACAGAGGCTACCACAAAAAAACTACAATGTGGCTGTACCGCAGAATTCTGAAGATTCCATGGACAGACCGTGTGACCAACCAATCAGTGCTAACAAAAATAAACAAGAAGTTATGGATATTGTAAAGACCAGAAAACTAAAATATCTTGGTCACATTATGCGTAACGAACGTCGATACGGAATTCTACAACGGATTTTCCAAGGCAAGTTATTGGGAAAGAGAGTACCGGGAAGAAGACGTATCTCGTGGATGAAGAACCTGAGAACGTGGTTCTCTACTACCACGACCGGGCTATTCCGTGCCGCAGCAAACAAGATAATGATAGCCAGAACGATTGCCAACATTCGGACCGAATAGGCACTTTAACAAGATGATAATTAACATAATGCAAGAAAGGAAAAGACGTACATTTCTGAGACTTGCTTTGTTTGACCACTTAATAATAAAAACGTATGAAGTAGCTTATAATTAAAGTTGGTTTTCCAGCAGAAAGTGTTTAAATTTTTTTTTCTCGAGATAATCGAGACGAAAAATAATTCCGAACGCACATACGAACATACGAAAATACGAACATACACAGACAGACGTCCACTTAAAAACTATTGTATTCGACTCCGGCGATATGTCAAAATTCGGGACTCGCATAATCCGACCCATTATTATAACTTCCTCTGGGAAGTAAATAAATCAGGACTCGATAAATAATATCACTACAATCGTTAAAAGTCTCTAGATTCTGTGAATAATGTCACTACACTCTGTTATTATCATTATTACACTTTTTAAATAAAATTACTACATATTTTGTTTGATATTTAAAATTTCCAGTAGTGTTTGAGCAAATAACTGAAAGAAAGAAAGCCAAAATGTTACGGACAAATTGATCGAATGTCTTTATCCGCGCATCATTGCATGACTCGGCACCATTTTTCTTTTCCATCGCATTTTCTCGGAAAACCGCAACGTCCAATATATATTCCTCGCCTGCTAGTCTCCAATCAAGTATCATCGTCGAATTCAAGGATACATTCGAGAATACTAAGGACGAATTTTCGATACACGATGTTTTTTTGTTGTGGTATAAACTTTACCAAACACTACGGCTTCTCGAATACAGTAGCGCTCATTTCAATGGTTTAAAGATGTCAAGCTTTTAGAAATATCGGTGGCGTGCTTGGATTGTTTTAAAATAAAATATATTTTTTTAATTTTGTTCTGTTTTTAATTATTTACTTCGCTAAATGACTTGATATGTTGTAATAGCTACTGAGAACTGACATATGGATAGATGTAAAGATGTTTCATGACTAAAATGGAATGTATTGAAACCACGGGATGGATTTTATCCTTTTACTAGCTTTTGCGTAGAAGTCGAAAATGGTTCTAATAGGATTTTTTATTGGCTTTTTACGTTATTAATTTTGTTATAACATAATAGTTATTTATGTACCAAGGGTATAAATAGATGTTTATGCCCGCGGTACATACATAACTTTAAGTCATACTAGTTCGTTATTGCAATCCAATCTCAATACAAATCAGTATTTTAAAAAATCCGGTTTAAATTAATAACATTGCCATTTTATCATAGTAGACACCATCGTTGCTAGGTGAATGTTGACAAACGTAAATGTCAGAAAATCACAATAATTTTTATTTGTGTCAAAGTTAGAAGTCAATATGTACGAAGATTTTGGAATTCCTGACGAAATTATTGAAAAAGCAAAGAAAGCAACTGAAAATCTGTTGCCAAAAAAGTCTAAAGAAGCTTACAACATGGAATACGAAAAATTATTAAATTGGATGCAAGAAACCTACGTAAAAAATGTTAATGAAACAGTGTTGCTTGGATACTTCGGTCATCTCGCTAAAAAAATTTCTCCGAGTTCCTTGTGGTCCAAATATTCCATGGTAAAGAAGACTTTAATAGTAAATAAGAATATTAACATTGCTAATTACTATAAGTTAATGGAATATTTGAAGCAAACTTCGAAAGGCTACAAACCAAAGAAGTCTAAAATTCTGTCTAGAGAAGATGTTTTAAAATTTATTCATATGGCACCGAACGAGACGTTTTTAATGAACAAAGTTGCATTAATATTTGGAATATTTGGTGGATGTCGACGGCAAGAACTTGTGAACATGTTAGTTACTCATGTAGAAGATAGAAAATCGGTTTTTGTGGTAAATGTACCAGAGACAAAGACCGATAAAAAACGTATTTTTACCATTATAGATGAGGGTGAAATGAACAGTTTATAGCTAATAAGAGACTATATGTCACTACGGCCCCGTGGTTGCTCAGAAAAAAGGCTTTTTCTGACCTATAGACAAGGTCGATGTACTGTACAGCCAGTAGGAAAAAACACGTTTGGAAAAATCCCGTCCATTATAGCGGAATATCTGGGTTTGAGTAATCCTGAGAAATATACAGGTCATTGTATGCGTCGAACGTAAGCAACTCTTCTTGTAGAGGCTGGAGCCAGTATGACCACGTTGAAGCGCCATGGTGGATGGAAGAGTATGTCGGTTGCTGAAGGATATTTAGAGGATAGTTTATCTTCAAAAAATGAAGTTTCAAGAATGCTGGCAGGTGTACCTTCCGGGTCTGGCGTTTTGGTACAGAAATTTGAAACTCAAACTATGATACATGAATCGTTTGCTGCAGGCAACTTAACTATCACCGGATCATTTCAGAACTGCCAATTTTATGTTAATTCGTCAAAATAATGTTCATCAAATATTTACATATATTACTATATTCCGCTTGTAATTTCATTAATAAAGGTTATTAAATAAGTTAAACAAAAAAATATTTCTCTTTATGTCCGCGCGGGCCATAAAGTGAACTTTATGCCCGCATGGGCATAAAGTACGACATTAGATAGTGGTAACTAAAAAATAAAAACACAATAATGAACTAGTATGACATAAAAATAATTATGTTAAATTGTTTGAATACTTATAAAATATAACAATATTTATTATAGTGTAGGGATTTAAAGGTTAAATAAACATGAAAATAAAATAAAATGTTATATTTTATGAACACGAAGCTCGGCCTTTGATCTGGTAAAAGTGACACAGGGGTATTATCTTTTTACAACGAAATCGAAGTACTACACCTACCGCAGTATTTCTTTGTCAACAATATTTTTTGTTTATCCTTCGGGTGCTAGAATCACGTGCGCTTACTCTGGAGCATGCCACATACAATTGGCCATGGCAAAAGCAGCTTTCTCTCAGGTCTACTCCCGCTACATTAAGAGTTTGACTTTGAATTTTGTTTATGGTTATGGCGAAGCAGACTGATGGAAAACTGCACTATCTTAAATTCGAAGGGGTAATTTGATGGTGTTAGGGAAATCTTAGAAATAAATACAGACCCTCCTCGAGAACAACTTGTCAATAAAGTTGCCTCGATTACATACATATACATATAGTCACGCCTTTTTCACAAAAGTATTTCATTTATAACAGAAAAGTGGGGTTGTATGTACTGTGATATACAGGATATAAATAGGTAAAAAAAGGCTATAGTACACCAACATTTTATGTGTGTGTGTGCGTGTGTGTGTGTGTTTGTTGGAAAATCTTGTGGGCACGATATCTTGAGACAAAGAGGCGGTAGGTCACTAAAACTTACAGGAAAGAAGTTTTGCCCAAACGACAACGATGGGCCATGACGGTTTATTCCTTTAGGTAGCTGCCGTACAAGGTGATTTTTAAATTTACCGCATTTTGTACTTTTTGCCCGATAACTTTAGAAGGAGTAACCGAAGGGTAACTATATTAAATAGAAGAGAGCCCCTTGGTTTGGAAAAGTTAGTTTTACTACAGCAATACAGTTTATTTTTCTTACGTTTTTCGACTTCATGCTGTCAATATTTACAAATAAAATGTGTATATTATTTTAAAATAATTCAATTTTTATAAATCATTTATAAAAGGATAAAATAATTTTCTTTTTATTCTTAAACCATTTTTCGTTTTGTATTATCGTTCGTTTATTCGGTTGTAATAAAATCAATGATGCTGCTGCTTTGATTAATCTTTTAAATTTATGAGAAGCTTTAATTTTTATTAATCATTTTTCAATACCGACCGAGTAATAATTATTTTTCTTTTTTTTTTTCAACGATTTATAATTTCAGTTTTTACAACTTTCCATCGAGTTCTTTTGTTGAGTTTTGATTTTAATCAAAAAAATATCATTTGCTTTATTTTTAATCAAAGAACTATTAAAAAAAGTTTCGCTTAAATCCTTTCATTAAATCGTTTCGCGCTGCCTTAATAATTACAAAAAAGAAATTGCTTACTCTTTACAGTGTCATGAAAACATCAGAGTATCCCGTAAAACGACTTTTCTCTTCTTTTGGCCATTCATAAAAATAATAAACATACCTACAATTACGATTGTTTTTATTTTAACTTTTCAACCAAAATTGACCTGATGATTTTCCAGTAGTACAACAATAAATCAGATGCAAAAGAAAAACTTTAGTAGCATAACTTGCGAGTCACTTTGGAAATTTTGCTTTGTTATGTTATTGTTATTTAGGCTATGAATTATCTTTGTTATGTTCGCCGGTGCCTTATTTTCTGTTAATATATGTAGAATGTCTCCCAAACGAACCGCGTTAAACGCCATTTTTAGGTCAATGAAGCAAATATACGCTGGCATGCTGTACTTTATAGCCTTTTATTTTATTTGTTTTATTATATACTGCGTCTGTTTTTTTTTGTTGGGCTGTGTATGAGTCATCAAAAAACAAAAATTATGACTAATTTGGTATTTGGTGGAATTATATCTCTAGAGGACAAAATCATTGAAGTGGTTGACAAATACAAACATCTAGGTCACGAAATTAGAATAAGTCGAATAAGTCTTCAATCAATGCCTATGTCCAGCAGTGGACTCAACACCAGGCTGGGAGATGATAATGATGATGATGACTGCGTCTGTTATTGACCGTCCCTTTGTGAAGCTCTGTTGTTTTTCAGCATTCTTAATTTGCGTTTCCAGTTTGTCCTTGAGAATACTCGTGAATAGTTTCATTGCTGTATTTAAGAGGGTATGGTGATGCTATTATGCCATTTGCCACGTCTTTTTTCGTTCTCTATAGAGTACTCTGCCAGCGGTCTCTCTACTGGCAAATTATGCCCGAGCTCAGCCGTAGAGGGTAGAAGAAAAAAAATATATAAAAGTGAGCCGCGCCACCGACTTAGACGGTTCAAGCCGGAAACCCCTAGGTCTTATAGGCACTAGCAGAGCCACACGATAAACAACTGAGATTATGGTGAACTAAATAAATGAAATTATAGCTAAAATATATTGAAAACTTTACTCCTACAATAAATCAAAGTACACAGTTCAATAATAAAATTATAACAAATATAGTCAAATCAACAGCTATGGTAAAAATTTTTTTCGCTAAAACAAACCAAAAATTTAAAATTTACAATTTTATAAAATAACCAAAACAAAAGTAAGAGTAACAGACTTTACCAAGTTAATAATACTAAATCAAACGTTCACATAAGGCCGCTAATTTACTCATGTTTTTACCATTTACATAAAGATTTACACTGTTAAAACAATCGTATTTATTTAAAAATACATCTACAATGGTTGTCCTTTAAAATATCAATATTGTAGGATATTTACAAATAAGTATAAAGAAAATACTTTTACTTGGACATAAAGAATTATTGAGAAGATTACTTTAATCAAAGTTCAGTCTTGGCATATCATCCAATGCAATAAATAGTTCTTAACAATGTATTATATTAATAAATTAAAAGAAAACTTATTTGTGGTGTCAAAAATAAGTCACGTCGTTAAATATTCAAAAAAATAAATCACTTGTAACCTAGTCTTTATAACACTGCAATTTATCGTCGATATGGATTATATGAATGCACTACTCCTGTGGCCGGTTTGGTTATGGAACGGCACCTACTAATTAACAATGGCTTCCCTCGAATAAATCCCGCATGCGGTTATTTTAACTCGACACCAAAATCCAAAATATCAACAACGAAGGTAAGATAGAATGCTCAAGTTAAAAATTAAATGGTTTTTCTTCAAAATCCAATTGAGATGGCCCAAATACAGCCAGATATGAAAGAAAAACCGTAGAGGTTTTGCACACTTGTTAATATCAGACCGCCCCAAAAATTCTCACCACACGACTCCCAAGACTCTCACCACACGACTAGACTACTTCCCAAGCCGGATATCAAGAAACATATGACACGGAACCGACGTCAACCAAGAATATTCGAAAGTCCATGTTCCACACTAAGAATCGCGTTCGTCCGTGTTGACAGCCAGCCTCATCTACACAGAAATGCAAACCAAACAATAATATAATCGATAATACACAATAATCGAGGCTAAAAACTAAAGCAAAATCTAATAATGAAAATACCTTACTCAATCTCCAGTGATCAACAAAAATGCCATAGCCATTAACAATTGAATCTTATCACAATAAGGTATGCAACACTATTTACAACGAATGATATATTTAAGTTACAACAAAATACGGTACGCGACACTATTTACGAGTACTTGAGGAACATAAAATTATCAGAGATATAATTTTAATGGAACTGTAGAAGGGAAAAAAAGGCACGTTACACGTTCATCTGGTGTTTCCGATTCATTTAAGATTTTGTTAAATCAGAAGTGACCGTGTAAGAAATACGAACATAAGAGAACAATGCGGCGTACAGGACATAGTAAGATGGGGAAGACAAATAAGAAGAGAACGGTCAAAAGAATGACCGAGAATAGACTACCCCGCATAGCACTAGAGGGAACACCAACAGGCAACCGCTCACTCGGAAGACCACCAAAAAGATGGAGAGACAGCTGGCAGTCCACATCACAGGAAATGTTACGACGGCAAGCCCGGAATTGAAATATCACTATGATCTCAAACGAGTAGAAGAAGAAGTTAAAGTGTAGTTTTGTGAACATAAAGACTTTTAAAGTGAATATCTAAGTATTTTTTTTTAAATAAGAGATTATTGTATTGCATATAGAAAGATTAGAATAAACTTGTGGTCTACATTGTCTATGTATGGGGTGAGTGGTAGTTTAATACGAGCACTGAAATCACTTTACGAGGATTCCACTGCTTGTGTCAGGATAAATGGAGCTTGCACGGACTGGTTTAACATCGAAAAGGTTTGAGACAGGGATGTGTGGCTTCGCCATGGCTGTTTAACTTATACATAGACAATTGTTTAAAAGATTTGAAAGATAGTGCATATGGATTAAAAATGAATGATTTGATCGTCAAATGCCTTCTTTACGCCGATGATCAAGTCATATTAGTGTTATCTGAAGAGGAGTTGCAGGCGATGGTTAATGTTATGCATGATTCCCTAAAAATCAAAGGAATGAAAATAAATGTGAGCAAAACGAAAGTAATGGTTTTTGAAAGAGAAGAAAGTATGACAAACTGTGGGGTTTCGATTGAGGGAGAAAGAGTGGAACAAGTTAATGAATTTGTGTACTTGGGTTCAAAATTTACTAGAGATGGAAAGTATGACAGTGACATTGAGCGAAGGGTGTTGGCAGGAAAACAAATGAATGGGGCACTGCATAGCTTTATGAATAGCCAGAAAGTGTCAAAAAAGGCACGTCTGGCGGTGCATAGAGGTGTGTTGGTTCATACACTTATGTGTGGTAGTGAATGTTGGGTTTGGCAGAAGAAGCATGAAAATAGGATTAATGCTGCGGAGATGAGTAGTCTGAGAAGTATAGCCGGAGTGACTCGGTTGGATAAAGTTAAGAATAGTGAGATAAGAAAACGCTGTGGTGTAAAAGAAGATGTGGTCACAAAGATAGATAAAGGAATGCTTAGATGGTTTGGACACGTAGAAAGTATGGATGAAGGAAGATTGACGAAACAAATTTATAAGGCGAGTGTGAATGGGCAAATCGGTAGAGGTCGACCTCGAAGAACATATCTCGATCAGATCAACATTGTTTTGAAGAAAGGTCAGGTCAAAAGTACCAACAACCGAAGAGCATGTATGAGAGCACTGATGAAAGTAGAGGAAGCAAAAGATGTGTGTACGAACCGTAGCGGAAGTGGAAGGAAGTGGTCTCTGCCTACCCCTATGGAAAAAGGCGTGACTTTATGTATGTATGTAGAATAAACTGTTAAGGTTTTTTTATCGAGTATTGTAAATTAACGAGCCCAAGACTTGTAACAATACTTTTTTTCGTGCAAAAGTTACTCCTATTGAAAAATTTAAACGATTGTAACATTAAAAAAATAAACGAGGGTTATTTTCTTTGGTTTGCATTTTATTAAAAAATCAAGCATTTGATTAAATAACAATTTAGATATTTTTCAGCAGAAAAGTTGAGTCACGAATAGGGAACAAACAAAAGGTAGATATGCCTTTTTTCTAAAGAAAAAGACAAACTTTGTTAAATAACAGCGTGGCATGCTCTAAAATTCTCAGCACGTGAACTATGCGAACATTACAGAAACGTTATTGAATTTACCGTAAACGCATTCCCTACGTAACGCTGGCATATTCTCCGGCAAACATACAAACTTTATGACAAAAACAACTTTAATAAATGCCACAGTGCGTTCATGTACACCAACGTCAATTGCAGATAAAAGAAACTCATTTAAAACGTGACAAATAAAGCACGTGAATACTTTTCCATACTGATCCCGTTTAGAAAAACGTGGGAATCAGAAAGAAGACGGATTGTCTGAACCTGATGAACTATTAAATAATTAAAACACAATAATAAACTAAATAATTAACTAAACCGAAATATTGGTGAACGAGCTTAAAACGATAAGAAAAGCGATCATCATAAAATGAATTATTTTTTTTTTCGGGGTGGATAGCGGGTTTAGGACGAAAGAAAACAGACATCTCGCTCTTCTTAAATCGCCGACGTTTCGATCTTTATTTTAGATCTTTCTCAAGGCTTTTTCATCAGAAATTTTACATTACAGACTTAAGACTTCCACGTTGTCTTCCACTCAACCCAGATAGAGTTGATTTAAATCTACATAGTTATAAAGAGTAATAAAAAAAAATACAAACGAACAGAATAAAACACTTTCTCTCCTTTTGCGTTCACCTTTTTGGTTACATAGTAAGAAGTAGTTTTTTTTTTGGAAATTGAAGCTAGAAAGAGTTCTCAATAATACAGGTGTAACGAACTAAAGGAAATAGTCAATACCAACAATGATTTGATTTTTCTTTTATTCCTAAAATAAAACTATAGACTCTAACTCAGGGATGTGTGTTCTTAATTTCGCAATTGAATTCAATTCAAGGGAACAGATAGATCAGTTCGCGTTCTAAATGACAACCTAAACAAAACTAAACCACGATAGGGCGCCAAGTGATTTTAACTAAAATCACTAAAAGAGAATAAATGTTACCTAAAATAAATTCAACTGTATTTGTTTAATCTAGTACTTAAATATTTTTATTTCTCTGGAGCATCTGCCATGAAAATGTGCGATCAATAATCCAGTAGAGATCGGATTTGAGCCTTGTACGTCGTCAACAGTTGATCAGGAGTAAAAACTTTCTAGCTTTACACAGAAAACCTGGCCTCTGGCTTGCTGACTTTGCGATGTTAGCAACATGGTCATGCCAAGACATATTATTAGACACCGTGACTCCCAAAATCGAGATGGAGGGACTTAATTCAAGGATATTTCCGGACATTGTGATGGAATGATTTAAAGAATTCACTTTCTTGGAAAACGTGGCACTTTGTGTTTTTTGGGCGTTGAACTGAACAAGATTGTTGGTTCCCCACTCAACGATTGCTTCAAGATCTCCATTAATGGAATCAACCTGTTTCTGTCTGAGTCTATTTGTAAAGGATAAACGGAGCTTGCACGGACTGGTTTAACATCGAAAAAGGTGTGAGACAGGGATGTGTGGCTTCGCCATGGCTGTTTAACTTATACATAGACAATTGTTTAAAAGATCTGAAAGAAAGTGCGTATGGATTAAAAATGAATGATTTGATCGTCAAATGCCTTCTTTACGCCGATGATCAAGTCATATTAGCGTTATCTGAAGAGGAGTTGCAGGCGATGGTTAATGTTATGCATGATTCCCTGAAAATCAAAGGGATGAAAATAAATGTGAGCAAAACGAAAGTAATGGTTTTTAAAAGAGAAGAAAGCATGACAAACTGTAGGGTTTCGATTGAGGGAAAAGAGTGGAACAAGTTAATGAATTTGTGTACTTGGGTTCAAAATTTAATAGAGTTGGAAAGTATGACAGTGACATTGAGCGAAGGGTGTTGGCAGGAAAACAAATGAATGGGGCACTGCATAGCTTTATGAATAGCCAGAAAGTGTCAAAAAAGGCACGTCTGGCGGTGCATAGAGGTGTGTTGATTCCTACACTTATGTATGGTAGTGAATGTTGGGTTTGGCAGAAGAAGCATGAAAATAGGATTAATGCTGCGGAGATGAGTAGTCTGAGAAGTATAGCCGGAGTGACTCGGTTGGATAAATTTAGGAATAGTGAGATAAGAAAACGCTGTGGTGTAAAAGAAGATGTGGTCACAAAGATAGATAAAGGAATGCTTAGATGGTTTGGACACGTAGAAAGGATGGATGAAGGAAGATGTTTGTACGAACCGTAGCAAGTGGAAGGAAGTGGTCTCTACCTACCCCTATGGGAAAAAGGCGTGACTTTATGTATGTATGTCTATTTGTATCATTCACCGAAAGTGATCGATGGGATGTGAAAGTTGAGACAAGTGTGCTGTCGTCTGCAAAACTGTAAATGGGGTTCGTGGTAGTTTTCAAGAGGTCCTTGATGTGTAAAAGAAAAAGGGTGGGGGACAGGATGGAACCCTGTGGGACACCAGCATTTGTTTTAAACGCATCAGAAGAAATACCGTCAACTGCCACATGTAAGGAGCGATCTTGCATGAAGCTTAAGAGCCATTGGCGCAGTTTGGTTAGGAGACCGTAGGCAGATAATTTGCTTAACAATGCCTGGTGCCAAACGCTGTCAAAGGCTTTAGATATATCCAAGGCTATTGCACGGGATTCACCTAACTTCTTAATTGAGTTTGTCCAGAGCTAAGTGACATAAGCCAGCAAATCTCCGGTAGACCGAAGTCATTAATAACAGTAATACGGCTTATCTAGCAAAAAATATAGAACTTTCATTATTGATAAGACGCATAAATATTTTAAGTACCTAATTATTTTAATTAGTTAGTTAGTTTATCAACATCCTGTCCATTTTTTGCTAATGACATGAGAGTTCGTCTTTTTGTTTTAAAAAATGTAAACTGTGAATTCTTCCACTTATCGTGTTTGCCCGTTGTTTTTTAATAATTCTTATCGTTTTTGTTTCGAAAACTATAGCACTACGTGTCGGTTTATTTGTTTTTAAAGTAACTCGCAAGACGAAGGTGGTTCCTCCAAAGTTCGGGCCATAATTAACGAGGTATTTGTATTCTCGAGTTTAGTCCACAAACTTGGCAGAGTTGTCGGTTATTTACGTAAACACCTACGAAGTTTCGTCAAAGCAGTGAAGGATACACCAAATGACTAATGTACGTACTTTGTTTACTTTTTGTAAAACAATGTATTGTTCAATGTTGATATAAACTTAAGCTTCTTAAATTTAGGTTGTTTAATTATTCTCTGATTTAAGATTATTTCCAAGGAAAGAAAGTTACGGAGAATTTTATGTTAAAATCAACTTCTTTGTGCTCGACTTCATTATTCTTTTGCTTTTTCTAAGGAACTACTGGAAAATTGTCCATTAAATTAAGCGTTTTTCTGTGATGTTCTAAAAAAGGCGTTGGATTATTGCTGGGAATAAGTTTAAATACAATTTCTCAGCTGCCTTATAGTTAAATAATGTTTATCAAGAAACTTATTTTAAAAAATTGCACGGCAAACAATTTAATCGTATTTATAATGGTGTTACGATATTTTCTCTTTGGGTTCGGTAATTCTAAACTCTCACTACAATAACTAACAATTTTTATTCTAATATTTCCACACAATAAATTTTATTTTACAGATCACTGTACAGGGTGGTGTAAACCAAACCATAAATTTTTTCGAGAATTTCTTCATTTTTTTAGATGTATATTGATTAAGACTGCAAAAGGAAATTATTTTGGAGTCTACAGGGTGGCTCAAAAAAGTGTGACATATCAAAGCTGTGTTTTTTTCAAATGGAACACCCTGTATTAAGTTATCCTTTTAAATAATTCAGAAAAAAATAATACGATTTTATAAAAGGTACTATGTAGCTAACTATAACCGTTCTCGAGTTATTGATTTTTTTATGAAAATGCTAGGTACAATTGAAAACTAAATAACATCGAAATGTATAGAATTCATCTCTTCAAATTCTGACCAAGCATAAAAGAGGTTTTGGGCTATTGATTTCGATAGAACCTGTTTCTTAATATTATACAGAATGTTCAAAAATCTTTGTCACTTTTTTATAATTTCGGACAAAGATAACTTTGTTATTTCAAATGAAACACCCTGTATTTTTTTGGTCTGAACAATATAAAATTCAATTATTTTTCATTTCATATTGGGGTTTCCTATACCTAACCTAAACAGTTTTTCAGATATTGGCTTTTTCAAATAGTAGTTCTTATTTCAATGCATTCTTTGACTTAGGATAGCCCTGAAAACCTGTGATTTTGGACTTGCCTAGTTTTCCCCAATTGGTACAGAATTTTAGTTCGTTACTTATTTTATACTGATACAGTTTCTCCAAATTTTCGTACTAACTCTATGATGGTTTGGTGGCCTATATTTCTATTAGGATGCCTTTTATTAAACTTAAGCTTTTCTTCGAGCGCACTTGTTTTGATGACCGTAAATAAATATTAATTCTATTTGTTCTTGCAGAGAATACACCATTTTAAAATAACTCAAGATGCTACAGCTACAAATAATGGCTAATTTAACGTCATAAATAACTAACTAAATATGTTATTAATATTTTTAAAACAAAATGATAAAAAATGTCAAAAAAGGTGACATCTACCTGTCCAACAGTGACGTAGGTCGTTTTTGTAAATAGTAGTGTTCTAGTATGTCTTTTTTTACCTCCATTCTTCTCCTGATCTCCTCATTTCTTATTCGATCTAATCTGTCCACTCCACAACTCCTTCTCCAAAAGTCCATTTCTGTGGCTACAATCTTCCCTTTGTTTTTTTTGTTGATCACCCACATTTCAGCTCCATAAGTCATTATGCTGCGAACTATTGAATTGAATATTCTCGTTTTATTAGTCTTGGTTATGTGGCGATCCCATAATATTGGGTTTAATTGATTAATACATGCCCTAGTTTGACCTAGTCTATTTTTTATTTCTTCCTCTGTTGTTTCACTTTTTGATATTATAAACCCTAGGTACTTAAATTTGTCTGTTCCTGAGATCTGTCGGTTATCATCTATTTCTAGGTGATATATCCTGTCTTGTGCCGTTGACATATATTGGGTCTTTTTGAGGTTGATTTCCACTCCATTTTTCCCATAAATAGCAGAATAAATTGTTGTTTATATGGCTAATTTGCATTATTCTTGTGTTTTATTTGATGTATCACAAGGTAGAGGTTTCTATTTGATATTTTGAAGAATGGGTGGGGTTGTTAAAGGGGTGCCACTTGAAAAACAGCAGAATAATATTTTTTAACCTCCTCTTTGATTTAAAATTCGACGTGTTTTTTGTTTTTCTTACATTTACGCAAAATCAAAATTTATTTGGACTGACTGGTTATAAAATAAAAGTACTGTATAATTATGAAAAGAGAAAAATTAAATCTGACTTCAACTATACGAATAAAACTTATTTGAACCATCGTAAATTAAATTTTAAATTATACACATTCGGTATAAACTTTGTTAATGAAACTTGTAAAACTAAACCACACCGCTTACGCCTTGTGGTGTTATGTTACATGCGTTTCATTATAATAGTATTTATGTCAAACTAGTATCATTAATAATTAAACACATGAAAAAAATGTAAGCATATTCTATTCTGAGCTGGAAATTTTGAACTATATTGGGGTTTTGCAGTAAATAAATTAAAACAAATTAATTTTGACAAAATTTTATTCAAACCACAACCCATTATTTGAAATTTTATTTTTAATAGGAATGTACAAAAACTTGAATAAAAACCCAAAATAGCCAAATATAAAACTCAAATTAAAGTTTAATTTTATCCATTTTGCATGAATAAAATATTTTTTGATGAGGTTTCTCCATACAAAACCTAAAAATATTGTTGTTGTATGTTCCATACATGCTTTGTTGGATTTAAGTCTGGTGATTGTACAGGCCACAGTTACCACAACACGTGGTTGTGAATTATCAGTACAATATTATTCTAATGCTTGCAGCATACAAAAGCCTAATCATTATTAGTCAAAGTATCAATAGGCCAGGTGGCATGTAATGTAAACCATAAAAAAAATGTTGGCATAGCTTTGCCACGTCTTTTTTCGTTCTCTATAGAGTACTCTGCCAGCGGTCTCTCTACTGGCAAATTATGCCCGAGCTCAGCCGTAGAGGGTAGAAGAAAAAAAATATATAAAAGTGAGCCGCGCCACCGACTTAGACGGTTCAAGCCGGAAACCCCTAGGTCTTATAGGCACTAGCAGAGCCACACGATAAACAACTGAGATTATGGTGAACTAAATAAATGAAATTATAGCTAAAATATATTGAAAACTTTACTCCTACAATAAATCAAAGTACACAGTTCAATAATAAAATTATAACAAATATAGTCAAAATTAAGAGCTAACAGTAAATCAAAGTACACAGTTCAATAATAAAATTATAACAAATATAGTCAAAATTAACAGCTATGGTAAATTTTCTTGCTAAAACAAACCAAAAATTTAAAATTTACAACTTTATAAAATAACCAAAACAAAAGTAAGAGTAACAGACTTTACCAAGTTAATAATACTAAATCAAACGTTCACATAAGGCCGCTAATTTACTCATGTTTTTACCATTTACATAAAGATTTATACTGCCAAAACAATCGAGTTTATTTAAAAATATTTTTATAATGGTTGTCCTTTAAAATATCAATATTGTAGGATATTTACAAATAAGTATGAAGAAAATATCTTTACTTGGACATAAAGAATTATTGAGAAGATTATTTTAACCAAAGTTTAGTTTTGGCATTTTATCTAATGCAATAAATAGTTTTTAATAATGTATTATATTAATAAATTTAAACAAAACTTAATTGTGGTGTCAAAAATAAGTCACGTCGTTAAATATTCAAAAATAATTCACTTGTAACCTTTGGATAAACGTATATTGTAGATCAAATATAAAAAAAAAGAATAACTTTAATCTTGAACACTTTAATACGGAGTTCCTGCTAAAAACACCAAGCAAGTCTTTATAACACTGCAATTTATCGTCGATATGGATGATACGTATGCACTACTCCTGTGGCCGGTTTGGTTATGGAACGGCACCTGCTAATTAACAATGGCTTCTCTCAAATAAATCCCGCATGCGGTTATTTTAACTCGACACCAAAATCCAAAATATCAACAACGAAGGTAAGATAGAATGGTCAAGTTAAAAATTAAATGGTTTTACTTCAAAATCCAATTAAGATGGCCCAAATACAGCCAGATATGAAAGTAAAACCGTAGAGGTTCTGAACGCTTGCCAATATCACACCGTCCCAAAAACTCTCACCACCACACTACTACTTCCCCGGATATCAAGAAAAATGACACGGAATAAACGTCAACCAACAAAATTCGCAAGTCCATGCTCCACACCAATAATCGCACTCGTCCGTGTTGATAGCCAGCCCCATCCACACAGAAATGCAAACCAAACAATAATATAACCGACACACAACAATCGAGGCCAAAAACCAAAGCAAAATCTAATAACGAAAACCCCCACTCAATCTCCAACAAAAATGCCACAGCCATTAAGAATCGAATCCTATCACAACAAGGTATGCAACACTATTTACAACGAATGATATATTTAAGTTACAACAAAATACGGTACGCGACCTATTTACGAGTACCTGAGGAATACGAAACTATCAGAGACCCAATTATAATGGAACTGTAGAAGGGAAAAAATAGGCACGTTACAGCTTTTATTGTTTTAAATGGTTTATTAGGGTGTAACAAGCAGGATCTCTCCATATTTCTCTGAGTTACCTGTAATTTTCTTATAGATACATTAGTAAGTGTTAGGGTCTCTGCGCCATATAACAAAACTTGTATTATACACTGATTGAAAGCTTTCCTTTTCAGACTTATCGAAATATTCTCTTTGAACACATCTCTCATCTTCCCGTATGCCGCCCATCAAAAGATTATTCTTCTGGACAGCTCACATGTCTGGTTATTCCTGTCAATTCTTATCTCGTGGCCCAGATACATATATTCGTTCACTATTTCGATGCACACTTTTCCAATCTTTATAGGTTCTCCCGGCACCATGTTTGTCATCATTTTGTTCTTTGTAAAGTTTATATGTAATCCCACCTCTTGTGCTATATTTTCTTGTAGAAGATCTTTGACTTCGCCGAGGTTGTCGGCCATAAGAATGATATCGTCCGCAAAGCGGAGATGTTGAAGTCTTTCTTCGTCAATGATGACGCCCTTTTGTTCCCAGTTAAGTCTTTTAAATGCATGTTCGAGGACTGTAATGAACAATTTCGGGGATAGTGTATCGCCCTGTCTGACTTTCCGTTTTATTTCTATTTTGTTGGTAGTGGAGTGGAGTTGTTGCCTTTGTGTGGATATTTTTAATGATATTACAGTGCCTATGATTAAACTTTGTCACGTGCCTATTTTTTCCCTTCTACAGTTCCATTATTAATTGTGTCTCTGATAGTTTCGTATTCCTCAGGTACCGTATTTTGTTGTAACTTAAATATATCATTCGTTGTAAATAGTGTTGCATACCTTGTAGGGATAGGATTCGATTGTTTGGTTTGCATTTCTGTGTGGATGGGGCTGGCTAACAACACGGACAAGGCGATTATTGGTGTGGAGCACGGACTTGCGAAGATTGTTGGTTGACGTTTATTCCGTGTCATTTCTTGATATCCGGCCTGGGGGTGAGTCGTTTGGTGAGAGTCTTCGAAGTCGGGTGTGGGGAGAATTTTTGGGACGGTGTGATATTAGCACGTGTGCAGAACCTCTACGGGATTTTTTTTTTCATATCTGGCTGTATTTGGGCCATCTTAATTGGATTTTGAAGAAAAACCACTTAATTTTTAACTTGACCATTCTATCTTACCTTCGTTGTTGATATTTTGGATTTTGGTGTCGAGTTAAAATATCCGCATGCGGGATTTTTTTGAGGGAAGCCATTGTTAATTAGCAGGTGCCGTCCCATAATCAAACCGGCCAGGAGTGGTGAATTCGTATACCCAAAGGTTATAAGTGATTTATTTTTAAATATATAACGCCGTGACTTATTTTGACACCACGATTAAGTTTTGTTTTAGTTTATTAATATAGTACATTGTTGGAAACTATTTATTGCATTAGATAATATGCCAAAACTAAACTTGGATTAAAATAATCTTCTCAATAATTCTTTATGTCCAAGTAAAAATATATTTTCTTCCTACTAATTTGTAAATATCCTACAATTTTAATATTTTAAAGGACAACCATTGTAAAAATATTTTTAAATAAACTCGATTGTTTTGGCAGTGAAAATCTTTATGTAAATGGTTAAAACATGAGTAAATTAGCAGCCTTATGTAAACGTTTGATTTAGTGTTATTAATGAGTTGATTTATATACGTTTTACCTTTTTTTGGTAACTCGGTAAAGTCTGTTACTCTTACTTCTGTCCTGGTTATTTTATAAAGTTGTAAATTTTAAATTTTTGGTTTGTTTTAGCAAGAAAATTTACCATAGCTGTTAATTTTGACTATGTTTGTTATAATGTTGCTATTGAGTTGTGTACTTTGATTTATTGTGTGAGTAAAGTATCCAATATATTTTAGCTATAATTTTATTTATTTGGTTCACCATAATCTTAGTTGTTTATCGTGTGGCTCTGCTAGTGCCTATAAGACCTAGGGGTTTCCGGCTTGAACCGTCTAAGTCGGTGGCGCGGCTCACTTTTATATTTTTTTCTTCTACCCTCTACGGCTGAGCTCGGGCATAATTTGTCAGTAGAGAGACCGCTGGCAGAGTGCTCTTTAGAGAACGAAAAAGACGTGGCAACTTGCACTCCTGTAATGTCGCTAGGATTGCGGGAATTTTTACGGTGTCGAAAGCTTTACGGAAATCGACAAATATCAGAGCCAATGGTCGGTTATACTCGATTGTTTTCTCTATTAAGGTTTTCAGACGTTGAAGGTGATCGTTTGTGCCATATCTGGATCGAAAGCCAGCCTGTTCCCGAGATTGATAAAAAATATCATACTTAAATCTTTACTCTTTACTTCTTGAGAAAAAATTTTAAAACTAAATTTTACTCACCACCTTTTAGGGGTGATATCTCGGAAGGGGGTGGGCTGAGAAAATTTTGTTACACGAAAGATCCATCATAATTTCATAAGGGCTTCCTCTACTTCGCTTGTCCGTTCTAGGTCTCCATTCGAGAAGCCTCTTTTCCCATCGATCGTCCCGCATCGGACCACGGGGATGTCAACAACAACACCCTGTATATAAAAAAAACTACTTAGTAAATTATAAATATATTAATATCCTTGAAAATATGATAGTTTTCCAAATAAAAATTAATTGATTATTATCTATAAATATGACGAAAAGTCGTTACAGTTCTAAATAAAACAATATTTTCTGTCACTTCTCGAAAAAACAATTTGTTCTTAGTTCTTATTTGGGATCAATCAACGTTCAATGGTTTTTATTTTCACCGGATTTATTTTATCGGAACAAATGCATTAAACATAAATCCGCCGCCGTCCCACTTTTAAAAAGTATTTTTCGATTGTTTGATACTCCGCCTACTTCGATGCACTCTACTCTGATTAAATGTATATTAATTCGACGTTTAGCCTGTTCGTTCGGATTTATATTACACGAATCTAGTCAATAAAATTAAATCGAAAATTAAAATTAGAAAATAAACAACTAAAACATTCTTTTGCTGTTGGCCGCACTGTATAACTACGATAAATGTTTAAGAATCACTTACGAATATTATTTAAGAATCACTTTAGGTTATTATGTAAGTTACTAATAAAGACAATTATTTTGAAAAAGATCCTTTGCTTAAACTAGTCAGTATGCTAACAGTATCAGAGCGAGCGTCTTCACTCTGACGTTGTTTAATGTATTGGTAACATCAACATCATTACTGTTATTCATTTTGTTTATTTTTGAACGTTCTACTTCTACACTATGGCATAACTGTAACAGAAGTATGTATGCTGCTGGCTAGCTGTCAGCTACGACGAAGTTTTTGTGAAATCATGTAAAGTGGGGGAGCTAGGGGCTTGTATCAACGGGGGCACGTATTATCAGGCCAATAGCTGCCAATTATACACTAACCAGTAAAGTTCGTACGCTTATTGGCATCACCACAGACACGTTGCGACCAGTCACTCGCCTGCAGCATACCGCGAAACGAAGTTGTTTGTAGAACGTGAAATTTATCAGGTAAATGGAAATTTTTAAGTCAGTGGTTTTTAATATTTGTTCAAGCAATAGGGAAAAAATATATGATCGTAAAGGAAACTAAAATTCAGGGTGAGTTTCTATTTCATGCGACTCGATGCTGATTACCGAACATAATGTTATTGTTAATAACTAAAAAACTACAGCTGCGATCAAAAAAAAAATTGTAGGTATTAAAAAGATCTATCTATTAAATATATTATAATTTTTCGGTATCATTGATACTTTTGAGCCAGATACTTCCATCGAAAAATAGAATGTAATATTGCAAGATTGGGCATTTATTATGCGAAAAGGTAACGGAGAAGAATACAAAAAGCAGTAGTTTGCCCGTCGTGGGCTCTTACTCCATGTGGCATATACGATTTTTTAAACATGAGCTGAATTGTCGCAGGTAAATTTACTGCCTTAGCTTCGAATTTACTAGTTTGGCAATATTGTGCTTAACGGTAGTATATTTTAGGTTTGTTTTGTGGTGCAAATGATCGGCGATAATTTAGCAATCTATGGGGCCCAAAAAAATAATAAAAAAAACACAGCTGGATTATACTGTTCTTTTTTTCTATTCAACCAAATCGCTGCATGAGCTCTTAAATAACGCTCTATCAGTAAAAATAAAATAAAAATATTTATTCTGAAATGCGAGCTGACGATAAAATTTTTTATGAAATATAGTGGCTGTAAAAAACCTTTACATTGCTATTTGCTATAACGAAGAAAAGTGCTAAGGCTAAAGTCAATACTCGCTCGATAACGGTGAGTGTACAGTATGATTTTGTCGCAAGGTGTAATCTAACAAAAACATCGTCGACATTTTTGACGTACTTTGCCACTATGGTTAAAGTGCAGCGCGTGATCACTTTTTAACATGGTGGTATGGGTGTCGTGCACGTGTGTTAATTCATTTATTTACTAGTGACTTCAGTTTTATCTTTAAATAGGGATAACTTTTTCCTAAACATCCAATTTAACATCAGAATTTATTTATAGATCACCATATGCGTTTTAAAAATGAACCATGACATTTCGTTAATTTTCATACATACATACATATAGTCACGCCTTTTTCCCATAGGGGTAGACAGAGACCACTTCCTTCCACTTGCTACGGTTCTTACACACATCTTTTGCTTCCTCTACTTGCCTGTCACCTTTTTCGATGTTAAACCAGTCCGTGCAAACTCCGTTTATCCTGACACAAGCAGTGGAATCCTCGTAAAGTAATTTCAGTGCTCGTATTAAACTACCGCTCACCCCATACATAGACAATGTCGACCACAATTCACTCCTCACCACTCTGTCATAGGTCTTTTCCAAGTCTATAAAATTGCAATTGATAAGAATTTTTCGACTATACCTCGTAATGAAAAGACCTGATCCATACATCTCCAGCCTCTTTTAAATCCTGCTTGCACATCCCATATCATCTTCTCAGTTTTATTCGTCACTCTTTTAATCAATATCTTTGCATACAGTTTGCCGACTATGCTGAGTAAACTAATACCTCAGTAGTTCTTACAGTCCTGCTGCGAACCTTTTCCCTTGTAAAGCGGCATGATAACGGCCTTGCACCAGTCGTCTAGTACTCTACCACTCCTCGGACCAAGCTCTATATATCCATGAAAACCGTATTAAAATCCGTTTAGGAACTTTAAAGATTTGCCCGGACAAACAAGCAGACAGACAGAGCCGCAGGCGAGTTTTGGAATCATCCAAGAGAATAATAGCCATTATAAGCGAGTAGAAGACTAGCAGAGCCCACTTATGAAAAAGCTGTTCTAATGCAGCTTCCTTTTTGGTCTCAGCCTGTTGAATCCTGAATATTAAAATTGGTGATTGGTTGTCAGCTGTTGAAAAATGTATCAGGATCCAACATATCTAAGGAACCATATGCATTCATCAATAGATAACGCATATGTAATTGTTGTAGAATCCGATGGTTGTAGAAAGTACCTTTATTGTACCTGTTTCAGTACTTTATTGTTGTACCTAATACATTCGTTGTTTTTACATTAAAATATCACTTATTTCAGTCCAAAAGCGAACGTGTCAAAAGCCATAAATTTTATAATCGACAATATCCAATTTGTGAGACTCAGAATGAATGTAAACACTACTGATTGCAATTAACGGTGTCATTAAATCGAGGTTCGCATTGATTTTTTTCTCATAAAAGCTCGTGTGGGGTGGTAAAAAAAAGTAAGGTATTTTAATAATCTATCGGAACTTTCAGAGCGATATAATTGTAAATCAATAAACAATTTTTCGAGCAATTTTAATTGTGCATGTGGTTGTACTACGAAATGACAACTATGAATTTTGTTTTTTTTTTTAGTTCAAACTGTCGATTTTGTGTTTTAATCAGCAACTATGCATACGAGGGATGCATTTTTATCTTTACATAGATATCTAAAATCATACTTACGTTAATCTATACATATAAAATGCTTCGTCCCAAATGACTATCAGAAAAAATTTGCTATGCTGGTCATTTTCACTTCTAACAAATTATTAGTCACTATTAAACAACTATCACTTTCGGTGAATGATACAAATAGACTCGGGCAGGAACAGGTTAATTCCATCAATACAGATCTTGAAGCAATCGTCGAGTGGGGAACCAACAATCTTGTTCAGTTCAACGCCCAGAAAACAAAAAGCGTCACGTTTTCTAAGAAAGTGAATTCCTCAAATCATCCCATCACAATGTCCGGAAATACCCTTGAACCAAGTCCCTCCATCTCGATTTTGGGAGTCACGGTATCCAATAATATGTCTTGGCATGACCATGTTGCTAACATCGCAAAGTCGGCAAGCCAGAGGCCAGGTTTTCTGTGGAAAGCCAGAAAGTTTTTTACTCCTGATCAACTGTTGACGACGTACAAGGCTCAAGATTGACACTACAAGGACCAATCTCCATCAAGAATCCTTCTTTTACAGGGCTGCTACGGAATGGAACAGGCTTCCAAAATCAGTTTTTTTAGAGAACTACCTGCAACTTTTCAAAAAGCGGGTCCACAATCATTTCCTTTCTATAATCCCTTTCACTTCTAATAGTCGCAGTGCGGGCCGTTCGCGGCCCACACGATAGGTCTGCCCTTTTAGCTACTATTTTAAAAAAAAAACTATAATCTTCACACAAATGCACGCTTTCAGTTAAATAAACACAAAGCAATCATACTTGCTGGTCATGTGATATTGATGCGAGTTTATTCCGTCAGATAGCGTATTGCTTAGCATTAAAACTTAATACCCATCAGTTAGATCACTCTCCATCGGTCATTTCATGTTTATGGCTACAAAATACTTTGGCGCGACAAAAAGGGATTCCTAATAATATTGCATAATAAATCATAAAGCAACAACGTCATTGTCACTCACGACGGTAGAGGTTATTAAAGTGCTTTAGTTAGATATAAATACGAAGGGCGCTTATTTATATTTAGGTACAAATATGGTTTAGTTAAATGTGGGGCATGATTAGTAAATAAAATATGCATTTATTTAACACAAAAAATAATCATAAATAAAAATAATTTTTTGTTTTCTCAAACAATATTAACTATACTATATATGGTACAGAGTGGGCCACAGAAAACAATCTACCACGATATTTGGCAGTATCTATTGGAATTGCAGAAATCTCAGGTTTGGTCTGCCTGTCGTAATGTAGGTCGTAATTTGGGTTGTGCGAGTGTCTTTGCTGTCTGCAGGTCGTGTCTTCATTGTACAAAAAAAACATCGATTTTTATTCCCCCAGTTTATTATTATTATACATACATACAATCACGCTTTTTTCCCATAGGGGTAGGCAGAGACCACTTCCTTCCACTTGCTACGGTTATTACACACATCTTTTGCTTCCTCTACTTTCATCAGTGCTCTCATACATGCTCGTCGGTTGTTGGTACTCTTGACCTGGCCTTTCCTCAAAACAATGTTGATCTGATCAACATATGTTCTCCGAGGTCGGCCTCTACCGACTTGTACATTCACACTCGCTTTATAAATTTGTTGCGTCAATCTTCCTTCATCCATCCTTTTAATGTGTCCAAACCATCTTCCTTTATCTATCTTTGTAACTACATCTTCTTTTACACCACAGCATTCTCGTATCTCACTATTCTTTACCTTATCCAACCGAGTCACTCCGGCTATACTTCTCAGACTACTCATTTTCGCACCATTAATCCTATTTTCATGCTTCTTTTGCCGAACCCAACATTCACTACCATACATAAGTGTAGGAACCAACACACCTCGTAAACTTTGAACCCAAGTATACAAATTCATTTACTTGTTCCTCTCTTTCTCCCTTAATCGAAACTCCACAGTTTGTCATGCTTTCTTTTCTTTCAAAAACCATTACTTTCGTTTTGCTTACATTTATTTTCATCTCTTTGATTTTCAGGGCATCATGCATAACATTAACCATCGCCTGCAAATTCTCTTTAGATGACGCTAATATGACATATTATACAATACAGAATAGGCAACTTTATAAGGAAAACAAATTAATTGCTAAGGAAGTTCGACATTTATATTATTGAATACAACAAATGTGTAATTTTGTCGAGTAATACAAGTTATAATTATACGGCGACGTTTTTGGTAATTATAAACCATTCTCAGTTGTAGCGGATTATCGATTCATCAACATTTGTGGTTAGCAGTACACCGTACGTCGATTCCATACTAAATTTACTCTAACACAACACTTACTTTGCTTTGTATGCATTAAATAATTATTTCGCATCTCCCGCTACGGTTTAATTGATTTAATTGGTATTGTAGATATCGTGTTGAATAATTACGATTATACAACTCTTACAGAACGATTTTCTATTAATAATACGGTGTATGCAAGCTCCATTAAGCTAGCAGTGAACAGTCAGCAAAATTTAAAACTATGAGAATTAGTTGCTTATTAGTTGCCAACAAATCTCAAAAAATCACAATAATTGCTAGCTTTTTATAAAGGCAGCAGATTTTAAAAAAATAATGATAATACGTATCGTTACGGATTGCGGTCAACGGGGTCCGTCTCTGTCTCATTATTTGGCTTAAGGCAATGATGCGGTTTTTTAGTGTCATCAAATGAGCGGATAATTTATTATCGCCTGCAACTTCCTGGTGTCCTGGAACCCATATTAGTTTGATATGATTGCGGTCTGTCAACGTTCTCAGTTCTTCTTTGCCAGTTTTTTCCCTGTAAAGTGCCCTTAAGCTGGAAGCCTTCCCACTCAGTTTTTTCTGGTATCAGCACCCTGAATTGGTTTGAATGGGTGGTTAGAAAGATAACTATTTTTGACGCATATTCTTATTCCAAAGCATTTAAGTCTAAATGGTGCTGTGAAGGTTGACATTTTAAATTGCGTGTGGATAGAATAAGAATAGAAGAATCAGCTGCTCCAATTAAACGCCTTTTAAGAGTTTATTACCGCCATTACTTATGTCAAAACTGTGGTGTAATTGTCAAAAATATACATTTTTTTTAAGTTATGTTATTACCAAATTATGCCTTTGCATCCAGATGGTATTAAAAAAGGAATTCCCAGGTAGCCTTTCACGTTAGAAAAAATATGCTTTATTTGTACCTACTGATGTGCATTTTCCACCAGAGTTTGGTCTACGCAGTAAGTTGCTAAATACTTAGAATTTAGAAACAGTATTGCTGTAGAAAGCTCTAAAAGCTTGCTTGCTTCAATTAGTATCTAAACTGCTCTCGCTATTTTAGCACGTTGACATGAACTCAACAACTTGCATGTTGTGCTATTTGAGAATGTAATAAGTGAACAAATTTACACATTCTGCACAGTTCGTGTAATCAGATTATAAAATCTTTTATTAGTGCCTACATTGTTAACTTGACAGGACACTCTTAAAAGAGGGATTTACGCCCCCCGAATAATATTTTAAATTTTCCTAAAAGTTTTTCATTAATAAGCGAATTTAGTGCTGTGATAGATCTTTTATTTTATGTTATTAGTTAAAATAAATTTATCATAGTGCATACGAAGTAATCGCGAATATATTGAATGTTTAAAAATCTATTTATACATAGAAATAGAACTTTCCAACAAAACAGATATTGCTTGCGTGAAATAACACAATAAAGACTTTTATGTAGCTTAATATCTCTTTCTAACTTACCCTTCAAAATAAATTTCTGAACGCACCTATAAATATTTGTCAATGGTGACAGATGACAGATCAACCTTACAACCTTTCGTCTGGAAATGTCTTTCTGATTCGGCAACCAATTCACACTATTTTGCATTTTTAAAATCTAAATACGCGATAATCCGAATGTTGAAGGTAAATGTTGTAGATTTGAATCCAGTCAACGAATTACCTTATACCGCCATCTTTTAGAATCTTATTAAACTAACAGAGATAATTATGACACTCTTTGTTTATAAACAAATAATATATATATATATATATATAGTTAGAAGTTGGAGGTGTTGATATGTGCAGTCGAGGTAGACCTACTCTATGCTGATGAGGGGCAACACACCCCGAAACCGGTCCATAGGTGGTCTATTCGGATGGATAAATCTAATAGTTCCTTTTCTTACTTTACAAGCATATGCATATTGTTACCCGAAATGGGGTATTATACACGATTATTTATCGAATGTAATTCAATGCCTGTCGCGGCATACAGCCAGAGAAGTAGTTGTTTTTTGATACCTAATCGACCCACATAAACCTATAATTTAGGTGACATACAGCGAAATTAACTGGTTTTTAAAAAACAGTTATACATTTTTCACATCTATTCACGCTGTCGAAAATTTTTTATAGTTTTCTATAATTTTTGCGTATATATAATATGGGAAAAAATGTATAACTGATTTTTAAAAAAATCAGCTAATTCTGCTGTATGTCACCTATATTATAGGTTTATTTGGGTCGATTCTGTATCAAAAAACAACTACTTCTCTGGCTATATGCCGTGACAGGTATTGAATTACATCTGATACACATGTTACCCCATTTCAGGTAACCATATGCATATGCTTGTGAAGTAGGAGAAGGAACTATTAGATTTATCCATCCGAAGTAACCACCTATGGACCGGTTTTGGGGTGTGTTGCCCCTCATCAGCATAGGGTAGGTCTACCTCGACTGAACACATCAACAGCTTCGACTCCTACAAAGTATACATGAAATGCTACGCGAAAAGCGCCAGTCACGACATCTATACTTTTTAACAAGCACCACCCGGTGAATAGCTTCTGCGAAGAAGTATTGTAATTTGCAAAATTTATAGAAAACTGTAATATTAATATAGTAGACTATATATATAGTATAGTATATTAGACTATATATATATATATATATATATATATATATATATATATATATATACATATACATATATATATTTATTTAGATATATGTATTCATAATCTTCGGGGTGTCACTGGGATTAATAGTGACATTTGCAATTATATCCGAAGTCATATTACTCTACCAAGAAATCAAACACACTGTAAATAAATCTTCCATTATCTCAAAAAAATTAATATTTAAACTTTTATTTTTTTGATAGGAAATTTAAAACCGGATTGTGTAAAGTAGCTTATCAATAATATCAATGATTTAAACAAAATTTGAATATTATCTTATCGTTTTTAATGCACGCTATGTCAATCCAAAATGGAATGTCTATGATTTCAATAAAAGATTAAAACCCATTAAAACCCACGATCATCTGTCAACGCGTAACATTAAAAAAAACAATTGTTTTGTGCCACTCCGAAGATGGATTTCAAATAGTTTGGTTTTTTAAAAAAATAATCATTGTCAAGCTAGTTTGTTACGTGTCCATAAAGTTGCTTAAAATAATCGAATGCCCAAGAAACCTTTTTAATTAACGTAAGTACTTTAAATTTTCATTGATTTAGATAAAAAGAATTCTTACGACCTAATTACAAATTAGTTAATATTTTACCACGTAATAGATATGTAAATAAACTTGGTCGAATTGAAAAAACTTGATAAATAATTTATTTGTTTTAATATTTTTCATTCATTGATTTAATCAGAAATTTTGTCTCGGAAACCTTTCGCCAAAATTTAAAAGGAAAATAAAATATTGTAAATATTTATTCCTTGGTGCCTTTTTACTAAGTTTCGAGGCGCTGAAGTTGAATATTTGATTTAATTTTTCGTTTATAACTGCTAAATAATGTTCTTAAACTTTATAAAAGCATAATATACGTTTTAAGATTTGAAATTAAGGGTCTTGCGAAGGCAGGAATTAGTGAATTGTTTAAAAGATTTGCAAGTAAAGATGGTTTTAAAAATTACATCAATAGGTGGAATTTTTTACCGATATACACTATAGGTATTGTGTATAATTTTTTTTTTAATTATTAATTATTTAATTTTAATTATTATTTTAATTATAATTTTGTAATCATTGTTTGATTCACTTGAATCCCAGATGCTCCTAGAAACAATCGCGGCATTGCGTAGAAAATAGGAGAACAGCTCATTCTGTCTTAGCATTGCATAAACTTAACAACGTGATTTTCCAGAGGCGTAGTTAAATTTAGTCTTATTTGAAGTCATGATTAGTTAATTTTTTAATATATTAATACTGTAAAGAATTTTAGTTCATCCGTGGGTTTGGCGATTAAAACTCTCGATACAGTAACTAAACAATATTTATTCCAATACAATAAATTCTGCTTTTATAAATCACTTAGATATACAACTTTTACAACTTTTTATAACTATTAACATTTCTTAAATCATTAAATTTTGTGTTTTAAATATTGAAAATTTCAAGACTTAATTTTTTCTGGCAATTTCAGCTTGAGTGCTCTAAAATTTTCTGACAGCGCTACGTAATCCTCAACGTTCTGTGAAAATCGTCGGCTACGCTGGCAGCAGTCAGAACAAATGTTGTTAAAACTAAAAGCATTCGAGAAAATTCCTACGGGAATTACCTGTCACTAAGAAGAAGGTAGACACGTGAATTTGGCGCTGAAGTTCATTGAATTGCGTCTACTCCCATTGAATACATCAAAAGAATTCGCTGATACCGGTATTATTTATTAACCATTCGTTAGACGCGTCAGCTGATAAGACGCCTTTACTTGCTATGGATATTTCAAAAAAAATATCTTATTTTTTATAATTGTGATATGGAAGTTTTTCTATCCTTGCTCAAAAATAGGGGTTTTCATATCTATATGGTTTAGCTGGTTCACTGTGTAGAGAGTTTTTGCACTTTTCTTATTTTCCCGTAGGGGTAGGCAGAGACCTCTTCCTTTCATTTGCTACTGTTCGTACACACATCCTTTGCTTCTTCTACTTTCATCAGGGCTCTCATGCATGCTAGTCGGTTGTTGTCACTCTTGACCTGGCTTTTCTTCAAAACAATGTTGATCTGATCGAGATCGATGTTCGCCGAGGTCGACCTCTACCGACTTATCCATTCACACTCGCCTTATAAATTTGTTTCGTCAATCTTACCTTCATCCATCCTTTCTACGTGTCCAAACCATCTAAACATTCCTTTATTTATCTTTGTAACCACATCTTCTTTTACCCCACAGCGTTCTCTTATCTCACTATTTTTTACTTTATTCAACCGAGTCGCTTCGGCTATACTTCTCAAACTACTCATCTCTGCAGCATTGATCCTATTTTCATGCCAAACTTCTTCTGCCAAACCCAACATTCACTACCATACATAAGTGTAGGAACCAAGACACCTCTGTGCACCGCCAGACGCGCCTTTTTTGACACTTTCTGGCTGTTCATAAATCCAATGCTCCATTCATTTTTTTTCCTGCCAACAACCTTCGCTCAATGTCACTGTCATACTTTCCATCACTCGTAAACTTTAAAACCAAGTACACAAATTCATTTACTTGTTCCACTCTTTCAACCTCGATCGAAACTTCACAGTTCGTTTTCAAAAACCATTACCTTCGTTATGCTTACATTTATTTACATCCCTTTGATATTTAGGGCATCATGCATAACATTAATCATCTTCAGATGACGCTAGTATGACTTGATCATCGGCGTAAAGAAGGCATTTGACGATCAAATCATTCATTTTCAATCCATATGCTCTCTCTTTCAAATCTTTTATACAACGTCTATGTATAAGTTAAACAGCCATGGCGAAGCCACACATCCCTGTCTCACACCTTTTTCGATGTTAAACCAGTCCGTGCAAGCTCCGTTTATCCTGACACAGTGTTTATGAGTTATGAAATTTAAATAGTTTAATTTCGTAATTAGTTAAATATCTTAGTGATTTATAAAAGTAAAATTTATTGCGTATTGGAATAAAAAAATTGTTTTGTTACTGTATCGAGTGTTTAAAACTACCGAACCCACAGAAGAAGTAATTTCGTAACAATATTATAAACTAAACCAGTAAAATTCCCAGTTACAAATAATTTTCAAAAAAAACTGAGTTAATTTAAACATTTTGAACCGTTTTTTTTATAAATTTAACTGTAACGAAAATTTCTTATTATGTATTTTTGTTGGTTTCAGAGTATTCAAAATGGGTTCGACTAGCGGGGGAAAGAAAAAATACGTGAACTTCAGAAATCGGCAGCGGGCCAGTTTGAGTTTTTTCATAGTCGTTATGTTTTTTGGAGTGTTCGGGATAATAGTGTTTACGGAAATATTTTTTATCGATGAAAGGGGTCGCGCAGCGGGAGTAGTCGTCAGACATGGCTCGCTGACGTATCAGCACAAACAAGAAAAATCGAACGACTACGAAGAGGTAAATTTAATCTAATCAATCACCCTTACAAGTGACTCATTTAATGTTAAATGGGTCACATTGGAGTAGACACTCTTTAGTGTTGGTATTTTCCAAAATATATTGAATTTAAAAAAAAAATTTGATCACCTAGTCGGAGATAATAAATTTAATTAAAATGTATACACAATGTGCTTACTTAAACTTTAAACTTAGAAAATTGCTACTGTAAGCACCCTGTAGATCATTGTTCCATTTTCAACATTTACTTTATAGTACAGTCATTGGTTATTTTTACTTCCTTCCGGGAGTTTTGAAAATTGGCAATTTTATAGATTTTGACGTGCTCTTACCGAATTTCAATTTTGCCACCTCGTATCTTTGCTGCTTACGCCGCCATATTGGAAAGATGGCGCCTAAAAGCAGTTTTTTGATAACTCCTTTTCGACCCATTTTACAGGAAAAACATCTCCGTACAAAATAATTGTAGAGAAAATTTCCTACAATTTATGTCATAACCTTTTTTTTTTCTAAAGCTAATAGTTTCAGCGTACGAGCGCCGTAAAGTGTAGTTCAACACACGTTTCGGCAGAAATACTCATTTTCACACCACCATGAGGTAGAGAAAGCAGCGCATTTTTTTTTATCGTGGTATACCCAGTAGCGGTTTTACAAGTGATTAAATGACAGAATATTGTCAGCGCCATCAAGCGTTACGTGATTTCTACCTATTCCGAATCGAATGACACCTCATTCATATATTTCGGAGGCGAAGAAAAAAGTTTGAGATGAAGGGCACTTGTTGACCAAACTATAAGTGCATCCCAATATTGGATGTCAGACGGTCTTTTCTTTCTGGTTTTAAATTAGCAGCTAAATATAACCTAAACATTGTAAACGTGACATTTATTACTAAAAACCATTGAAAAAGCGTCGGCAAACTTCTACATTCCGCCGAATTGTACACAACGATTGTACACAATTTGACGAGAAACCAGACCAAAACTTTACAAAACCATTCTTGGAAACTACGAAGCTAAAGTCAATGGTAAAGTGAACAGACACAACTACGTCTGCTGACATCATATAAAGTGGCGATGGGGATGGAATTTAACTCTCCTGGGAAGAGTGTGTGAGCAGAGATTTTAAGTGGTCGGGCCTCATTTTTTAAGGTTTAGTCAATTTTGTCAAATACCGAGATTTCGTTTAAGAAGTTTTGTTAGATATGAAAAATAGTTCACTTAATGAACATCTGCAGCTGATTAAAAAAAACTTAATAAGGCTACAAGATGAAGCATCCCCCGCATTATGGACTACTTTCTACATAAATACTTTAATTTTGACGACAACATACAGGGTGTTTCAAAAAAAGTGACCCCGTCTTAAGGATAGGTAGAAAACTGAAAAATAAATGGGGTTTGCTTAGTAAAAATTTTCATAACGCCATCCGTATTCAAGATAAAGGGCGTTGCAGAAAAAAAATGTATACACATTTATTACGATGTTGCCGAAACTACTGGAAACATTGTAATGAAATTTTATAAGAATATGTTTTGGAAGCTGATACATTCCATGAATTTGTTTTTATATCTGACTTTTATAGAGGGCGCTAGTTACACGGTTCGTACCAAGTAGTATTGGTCATAACTTTTTTAAGGTTAAATTCATGGAATTTATCAGCTTCTAAAACATATTCGTATAAAATTTTATTACAATGTATTCAGTAGTTTTGGCAAAATCGTAATGTATATACATTTTTTTCTTCAAAGCCCCTTATCTTAAATACGGATGGCGTTACGAACATTTTTTACTAAACAAACCCCAAATATTTTTCAGTTTTCTACCTATTCTAGAGACGGGGTCACCTTTTTTTGAAACACCCAGTACAGATATGGAAACATAATTCAGGAACATAAAAATTTCAATACAAAACTTTGAGGTGAACGGTACCCAGTCGCCAAGAACAAAACCTTTATAACGTTTGATTTGTGATGTTTTTTTAGAGTTCAAATTTTTAGCTTATTATTTAGAAGTTAATGTCATGTTTTTTAATTTGTGAAATATTTATTTTCAGAAAAGATCATATTCCATTTTATTGCAAACGTCACAGTCTCCTTCCTGATATGTCAGACGTACACACCGTCTCTGACAGTTTTATACTGATTAGTAACGTCGCAAACACATGTCGACAAAATGGGGACAATTCAAATTAGAGTACCGTACACCTTAACGTTTTGCATTAAAATTTCTATGTTTAACAAATATTTTTGACATATCTCCACATTTCAAGGTCCCCAGAGCCGAATACAATAGTTTTTATATGGACGTCTGTGTGTGTATGTACGCATGTTCGTATGTGCGTTCGGAATTATTTTTCGTCTCGATTATACCGAAAATAAAAAATAAAATCGACGCATAATTACGCAACTTAGAACTGAATAGATTTGCAGCATAATCAGTTGAGCTGTTTTTTATGGAGAATCAAAAAACTGAAAAAAATGGTAAACTTTTGGAATTATTTTTCGTCCTGATTATCTCGAGAACAAAAAATGTTATCGACGTGGGACCAATTGCGTTCAACACATAATTACGCAACTTAGAACTGATTGGATTTGCAGCAAAATTGGTCAAGTTGTTTTTTATGGAGAATCAAAAAACTAAAAAAAATAAACTTTCTGAATTATTTTTCATCTCGATTATCTCGAGAACAAAAAATGAAATAGACGTGGGACGAACTGCATTCGACGCGTAATTACGCAACTTAAAATTGATTGGATTTTCAGCAAAATCGGTCAAGTTGTTTTTTATGGAGAATCAAAAAACTGAAAAAATGGTAAACTACCCGAATTTATAAATTATACTATTTTTAATACAGAATTTTAAGAACTTTTGAATAATATGATTATTGCATGTCGGGAATATTTGTACGAAAAATATGATGACAATATTTCATAAAAACAGATAGTTTTAGAAAACAAAAATAGGAATTGGAGAATTTTAAACTTGTGGCAGTATTGAGAGAATACCATTGAAGACGCTATAACAGTGAAAAATTATGTTAGTAATTATCAAGCATTGTATATAACAAATAAATATTGTTACTAACAAATTATTATTGATTACAATAATTGAAAAAAATGTTTTAATTGTTGTAAATAATTGAAAATAGCTCCCGGTTATGAAACGATAAGAAAAAGTTTGAAAGAATACGGTTGACTGATAAACAGAATATTGTTAATGACAATTATAATTTTTTATAAACAATTTAAAATCATTTTTAATTATAATTTTAATAATTATAACAACAAAACATATTGTATTTTTCAATCTTTCCACTGGTAAGTTAGTCGTGTGGACCTTTCGGGTCGCACCAAGACCGCTGATATTTACAGTTTGAGTACAGAAATTTTCATTGCAGCTAGTTGACTCTCTCGGTAAGTTCAGTTTTTTTTTTAAATCGGACATAATCATTGATTATCCTCAACATAACTAAAATGATCATCAAAAAAAGTTGGATAATAGGGCACGAGTGTCGTTTAAGCCGAACGTGGCCATTATAAATTAATTAATGAATATTCGAATGGGCCAAAAATATTTAACATCATTTATCATTGTCTGCGCTGCGACTCGTAATAATCGTTATTGGATTTATAATATCAACCCCTCGTTGGTGCATTTTCCGCCTGTACTTAAAATAAATAACTCCCGGAGATCAACTACTGTTTATGTAAATGGAGCCGGTACTTGATACCCCGTGGGAATCATTTATGGCTATATACATGGACACTGACAATATTGGAGTATGTTTTGGAGATTTCTTTTTTGCTACCAGACAAACATTTATTATAAATTGGATATTGGGATGTTGTTAAACACAGTGCGCTGTGACAAGCTGTTTTTATTTGCAACTAGTACTTGAATTTATTTAAGGATGTTCGATGATTACATAATAACAGTGAGTTTGGCATAAAATGTCGAAAAAACTGTTTTTGATGATCTAAAAAAGAAACATGATTTTTTTCGATATTCTTTATCGCATTGCTTTTTGAGAAAATATTTTTCAAATATTGCTAAAGAACTAGATGATACCACAGACTACCTCATAAGGGCCATACAAGACAGTGCATGGACTGCTACACCAACGATTTTAAGCAAAACTAGACCAGAAAATAATATCCCAAATGACATACTCGAACTAGTTAGAGAAAAAAGAAGAGCAAGAGCAAAGTGGCAAAGATTGCGAAATCCTACAGATAAAAATTCGTTTAATAGATTAGCAAATCAACAAAAAAACAAATTAAATAAAAACAAAGAAAAAACTTATCAGCATTATTTAAGTACTCTATCGAGAGCGGATCACTCCATTTGGCAAGTAACCAAAATAGTAAAGAGACCACAAGACATAAAATCACCAAAATAAGAACAACGAATGGTAGGTGGGCTAGATCCGATCAAGAAAAAGCAGATGCATTCTTTTTATACTTACAAAATGTTTTCACTCCACATGAAGATAACCCTGACCCTACCATTAATGCATTCCTAGATGCACCACTACAAATGTCATTACCTATTAAAAAGTTTTCACTGCATGAAATTGAGGAAGAAATAAAATATCTTAACAAGAAAAAAGCTCCAGGATACGACTTGGTAAATGGTAGAATTTTATCAGAATTACCTAACAAGGCGATACAGCAGTGTTTTTTACGTGATATCTTCTTGTTTTGCCGGCTATTGTTCTCAGTACTGACATTTCGGCGACTCGTAGCATCCTTTTGGTCTTGTTGGTATCCTTTCTCGCTTCTATACCATATGTCATTATTAGCCTGACGCATGTCTTATATATTTTGTTTTTACTCTCCTTTTGCATAAAAGGATTAGCCCAAACAGTTTCCCTTAGACATCCTGATATTATCGCTGATTTGTTAATTTGGTTTCTCAGGTCCTTTACCGGGTCGCGAGCGCTGGACATATCTATGCCTAGGTATCTAAATTGCATGACCTGCTCTATGGGTTTATTATCTATTACCAGCTTGCATCTCATTGGCTCCCTAGCGATGGTCATGGTTTTCTTTTTACCTATGGGTAAATCCATATTGAGTTGCTGACTGATCTGGTAGAACTTAAATAACTGTCTCTATAGGTCATTCTCAAGCAAATAAATGGAGAGCAACTCGGAGATCACTCCGGGATACTGAGTGAAACAAAAAACCACCAAATTCTCGGGATGGTTCCTGACTTGCTAGCCACGAAAATACACGTAGGAAAGTCGTTCAAAGTCCTCTTTCCGGAGAGAGACGAATGGATGAGGGGACAAATCCTCTTCCCAGAGACTGAATACGTAATGTACACAGACGGCTCAAAAACCCCAGATGGAGTTGGGGCAGGTGTTTTCAGCAGGAAACCAAAGATTGAAATATCTACCAGTCAATCTTTCAGGCTGAAATATTCGCTATCGAATTGTGTGCAAGAGAGTTGACCAACAGACCTCTAGCAAACAAAAACATAAATATAATATCAGACAGCCAGGCCGCTTTAAAAGCACTGAGCTCCAACAAGATAAATTCTAAACTTGTATGGAATTGCATCGAATCCTTAGAGTACCTTGGTGCGAACAACAGGGTGACCCTACTGTGGATACCTGGGCACCAGGGGGTGGAAGGAAACGAAAAAGCCGACACCCTTACAAAACAGGGGGCCGAATCTGCGTTCACTGGACCAGAACCGGTTTTTGGAGTCACCACAAGTGCCGCCAAAACAATTATTTCGAACTGGGCGGAGAGGAAAATACTCACGTACTGGTCCGACTTACCAGGGCTAACCCACTCGAAGGCGTTTTTACCGTTACAACCCTCGAGAAACACAACTAAGCAGATCCTAGAATGGAGCAGAAATGACCTGCGTATTCTAACAGGACTGCTTACGGGACACTGTCGACTGAGATACCACCTCAGAAAGATAGATCTGAACCAACAAACGGACTGTCGGTTCTGCTGCGTGGAAAACGAAACTGCTGAACATATACTATGTTCATGCCCCGGCCTGGGAAGAATAAGGTTCAACATATTTGGTTACACTAACCTAGAACCTACCGATTTTAAAAAAATCTCACCCTATACAACCATGAACTTCCTAAGAAGGGCTGGATTGTGCGGTGAACTGTAGCCTCTAGGGGTGAGCCACAATAGACCTACTAAGGGTCGCGGTGGAGGGGCGACCACGCCTAACCTAACCTATAGGTCATTCTCACTTTCTGCGAATATTGCAGCGTCGTCGGCGTAGCAGACCATGCTGATAGCCATATTGTTCATTCTGTATCCCGAATTCATGGATGTTACTTCTTCTATGATTTTGTCCATCAGGAGGTTAAATAAAAATGGACTAAGGCTTTCTCCCTGTCTAATTCCTCCTGGAGTGGGTATGCTAGATGTGTTAAACTGAAATTAGAAAAACTATATATCTGTAGATTAAATTCATTACACTTCACTGAAAAGCTCCTCGTAGTATGCTTATTTAACTTATTCCCTACAAAATTTGGCTGCAAAAACACAAGTTTACACATTATGATTTTACATTTGTTTGCAAAGCAAATAAATAATAAAATAGCTGAGCAAATTTTAATCGAAATAACTTTATTCAACCGGAGTTCATTTGGTTATACATACTTGTTTATCTGATTCTGCACTATTTTATAGGATAAATTGGTAAATTTGCTTCGAGTTAACAGAATGACGACAAAGAAAATTTATCTATGTAGTAAGTTATGAACTCCCATCAACAATGTTGAAGATAAAGATAATTGATTGTGCATCAAAACTTGTCACGATATTTCTTATACGAGCTTACGTAATAGCTCTTGTCATGGAAATCTGTCGGGTTCGTTGTTGCAGACTGATGACATTGTTATCAGCTTTTTTTAACAACTTACGTAACTTTGTTTACACATTAGTCTCATTTTGGTCGCTACGGTGATTTCGTGACTTTTCCAGATTTTTATCAGTTTAGCCATTGCATTTTTTGCAATCGCTGATCTGCGTTTAATTTCCTCAGTGTATCCGACAGTATTGGTCATTGTAGATCCCAGGTATACAAGCTGACTTACAACGGCGATATTTTTTATTTCCGTTAGTTGGTTTTGGTTGTTGTTAGCTCCATCTATTACCATGAACCTTGTCTTTGTTCTGTTTATTTTGAGACCTGCCTCTATGCTGATGTTTTCTAATCTATTTAATAGTTGACGCACTTGTCTCCTCTTCAGAATAAGCGAAGATGGTTGTGTCATATGCATATCTCAGATTTAAAATCTTCCTTCCGCCAATAGTAAAACCGCCATTCCACCCATCAGTGGCCTTTCGCATAATCTATTCGCCGTATATATTTAATAGGATTGAACTCAGTATGCAGCCTTGTCTTACTTCCTTAGTGACACAGAAATTTCCAGTTAGTTCCCCGTTCACTCTGACCCTAGCGCAGCGATCGTTATATAGATTTCTGATAGGCAGAATCAGGGGAAATGGCGCGCCCATTTCGAAGAGAATATGCCACAACTTCCTCCAATTCACCAGATCAAAGGCTTTGCTATAATCGATAAAGCACATGTACGTCGTGATGTTAAATTCCTTGGATTTTTCTATGATCTGCCTTATGCTCAATATTTCAGGTAGTAGAAATGGTTTTATCCTTGCTAGTATTATTTGTAACATGATTTTACTGCAATGTGTGAGCAGTACTATTGTGCGGTAGTCCCTTGCTCCTTTTTTATGAAGTGGAATATATATTGGTGTTGTCCAGTCCTCTGGCCACGTACATGTCTCCCATATTTTTTGACAGATTCGGTGCATCATATCCACTCCAAAGTTATCTAGGGCCAAAATAATTTCAATGGGTGTATTATCTAAACCAGTGGTTTTATGACTCTTTTGTCTCCTTATAGCTATTTTAACTTCACTTCTGAGTATGTCAGGTTCTTTTTTTAAAAGTGAGTTTCACTTGGTTGGTGATTCCTCTACATCCTCCTCCATCATCAGATGCAATGTTTTACTAAATTTCTATTATGTAATTTTCGAAATTTTGTTCCTAAATGAAGACACTTCCGACATACTTTTTTGCAACATATGCAGATATTTTTTCTTGCAGACATTCAGCAAATACTGCAAGCCTGTGTAAATACGCACAGAAATTGATTGCACAAGAAATGTCGCCAAATCGCCATGAACCATATAATGCTGACTAAACTAATCGTGTTTGTTCTTTACATAATAAACGGTTAAAAATTTAGACACCAGATGTCGCACCCTTCGTGATTCTCGTGATTAAAAACTGACGGCATAAAATTCCAACGTCAAAATAGTGTTACATCGAAAATATGGCGCTTTCGTCCGAAATTAAAGAAAGGCTGGAAACAGTGATCGATATATTCAGAAAGCTGTTTCATTTTTGCTACATTCCCTTTATCTTGTATTGCGGCTGGAAACTTGGACCGGACGGAGGTTGTGGACCATTCCATTTAACGCATCTCTTGTGGCATTACTAAACGTCAATGGAACTTAAATTTTTGTTAATGTATCGTTTTTGTGAGTTTGAATAAATAATTGTTCACAAATACAGGATAGTTATTTTCGAAAGGTGCATAGTTTGCTATGTATGATAATGAGTTGTCGGAGCTTTTGGTCATTGAACGAACTTGATTCTCTGGTGCATTTAAAGGCAAAGCGCAAGCAATTACAAAGAATGCCCGACAAGAGAAAATAGAGTGTAGGGGATGGCAGTTGCATGGGATAAAGATAATCCTAAAGGATTACAAAAAGAATTTTACCATATAATGGCATACGAACTAGCCTGAAGAGATGGCGAGGATGTCCCGGTGCAAAAATCAATACTTTTAAAACGAATATACATACAATGGTATACCAACTGGAAAAATCGAGTACCTACACCCCAATATTTTCCAAGTTGAAAACATTATTTTTATTATATAGTCAAATAACTTTTTTTTTGAGAATTTTTGCTTCAGTTTTCTTTTGACTAACGCGGTCGAGTTGGAACTTTAATATAAATTAATATTCTTATTTCTGCGTGTTAAGTTTTGCATGTAACTGCAGAAAAAAACTGTAATCGATCCCACTTCTGTTTTAAATTGTATCTGTGTGTGTGTGTAGCATTGTAATTTATATGCGCTTTCTTTTCTAGAACGAGGACTACATATCAATAAGAGTAGGGGCGGCGATGATGAACGATGACACATTGGGGGCCCTTCTCATTGGGGGACGGTCTCCAGTCGCTCTTCCCGTTATCGAGAACTCTGCATCTTCGTCATCGAAGGTACAACTTTGGTCAAAAGATTTTTTTCTGTCTACAGTTATCGAATTCGATCTTTTTTTGAAGTTTGTAATTTTTCTCTTATTTTGTCCTTTATTGTTTTATAAAAGTAAATAGAATTAGAATTTATTGCATGCTTTCTCTTGTTCTTTTTTTTTGAATGGTTTAATATTTCGCGAATTTTCTTTCTTAATGGCGTATGATTTAAAAATGTTATGAAAAATATCACACCTGTAAAATTTTTAAAGAATTTAATTGGTAATTAATTTTTTAATGATAAAAAGGTAAAAAAATGTTTTTGATTCGAGGCAGTACCATCTTTTTCTGGTGATGTTTTCAACGACGTAGTCTATAGCTTGCCTAGAAGACCGAAGAAGCAAAAGGAACAATCAAAATCTGATTAATTATATATATATATATATATATATATATATATATATATATATATATATATATATATATATATATATATATATATATATATCGGCTTATAGCGTTCTACGACGCCTTCCGAATTCTAACCGCCATTCATCTCTATCTGGCCATAAGTTCTCCGGCAAGTCTCTTTCTTTCATCTCTTTGTCAATGCCCTCTCTCCAGCTTCTTCTTGGTCTTCCTCTTCCTCTCTTCCCTTGGGGTGTCCATGTCCAAATTCGTTTTGGTAATCTATCTGACATTCTTTGGACGTTACCATACCATACTAACTGTTTTGTTCTTATATCATCAACAATCGTGTGCCTGGCACCCATTATATCTCTTATTCTGTCGTTGTGTATCCTGTCTCTTCTTGATTTACCCGCAGATCTCTATCAGAAGTCCATCTCAGTTGTTATTAGCATTTTTTTAGAAGCTATGTGAGGCAATCCATACGCACTTTCTTTTAGATATTTTAAACAATCTTCAATGTATAAGTAAAACAGTCATGGCCGAAGCCACACATCCCTGTCTAACAACTTTTTCTATGTTAAACCAGTCCGTGTAAGCTCCGATTATCCTGACAAAAGTAATTTTATCACAGACAAATGTTATTTTAAATATTTTGAAAAACAACCAAAAAATTATCCTAAACATTGGTTGATATAACGGTAGCATTGAAAGTATCCGACCTTGCAAGGAAACAGGAACAATGTGATGTCAAATTTTACAAGGTTAGTACTTTCTCCCTTAGTCGTTCTTGCGCCATCTATACGTCAGGTCGGGTACTTTTGGGACTAAACTCCTAATTTCACAGCAACAAAGAGCTTTCTAATAATAAATATAGGCGTAAAAAAAAGGTGAATTTCTTTTTCTGTAACAACGTCCACAGAAATACCTGGGAGCTATGAATGTTGAAAAAAATTTAATCAAAAACCCTCCCGAAATTGTCTTTTCTTTGAAGAAGGATCGGAATTAAAACAAACAAAATTACCAACGAAAACGTCTACTTCATTTTTTTCTTTCGGGAGAAAAGAATCTGATTTCTGGGAAAGTTTTTCTTTGGATAAATGATCGAAAATTGAAAGCGAATTTTTTAAAATGTGTTAGCGAAAAATAAAATCGATTCAATAACAAATAAAATTATAGGTTAAAAAGGATTAAAATATTTACGTTTATATTAAAAAAAAAATAGGAATTTTGATCAAAAGTAGAGTACTCTACAAAGACATTATTATAAAAATATATATTAACATATAGACACGCCTTTTACCCGTAGGGGTAGGCAGAGATCACTTTCTTCCACTTGCAACGGTTCTGACACACATCTTTTGTTTCCACTTCTTTCATCAGGGCTCTCATGCATGCTCGTTGGTTGTTGGTACTCTTGATCTGGCCTATCTTCAAAACAATGTTGATCTGATCAAGATATGTTCGCCGAGGTCGATCTCTACCGACTTGTCCATTTACACTCGCCTTATAAATTTGTTTCGTCAATCTTCCTTCATCCATCCTTTCGTGTCCAAAACATCTAAGCATTTCTTTATCTATCTTTGCAGCCACATCTTTTTTTACACCACAGCGTTCTCTTATCTCACTATTCTTTACTTTAACGAGCCGAGTCACTCCGGCTATACTTCTCAGACTACTCATCTCCGCAGCATTAATCCTATTTTTATGCTTCTTCTGCCAAACCCAACATTCACTACCATACATAAGTGTAGGAACCAACACACGTCTATGCATAGCCAGACGTGCTTTTTTGACACTTTCTGGCTGTTTATAAAGCTATGCAGTGCCCCATTCATCTGTTTTCCTGCCAACACCCTTCGCTCAATGTCACTGTCATACTTTCCATCTCTCGTAAACTTTGAACCCAAGTACACAAATTCACCCTTTCTCCCTCAATCGAAATTTCACAGTTTGTCATGCTTTCTTCTCTTTCAAAAACCATTACTTTCGTTTTGCTTGCATTTATTTTCATCCCTATTTATTTTTAGGGCATCATGCATAACTTTAACCATCGCCTGCAACTCCTCTTCGGATGACGCTAATATGACTTGATCGCGGCGTAAAGGAGGCATTTGACAATCAAATTATTCATTTTCAATCCATACGCACTCTCTTTCAAATCTTTTAAACAATCATCTATGTATAAGCTAAATAGCCATGGCGAAGCCACACATCCCTGTCTCACATCTTTTTCGTAGTTAAGCCAGTCCGTGCAAGCTCCGTTTATCCTGACACAAGCAGAAGAATCCAAACGACTTTACTCCTGATCAAAACTCCTAGGAATGGGATAACACAAATTCCAAACTAAAGGAAATCAAACCTTCTGTTGAACCATGGAAAAACCCTTGCAAATTTAATCGTCGTGAGCAGATTACTTTAACCCGGTTGAGAATTTGTTACACTCGCCTCACATTAAAGTATCTACTTCTTGGTGAAAATCAACCGTTTTGTGATCTTGTAAATGTGAATTAACGGTTAAACATATTATAGAAGATTGTCCTTTTTATGCATCATGACAAGAAATGTTTAAAGTACCTAACAATTTCGGTTTAGCTCTTTGCTATCAACGAACATCTATAATAAATTTAATGAAATTTTTAAAGCAAGTAAATATAATAAAAAAAACATAATTGCAAGAAAAAATAAAGAAAGCGGTTAATAACCTCAGCAGTTGAAACCGATGAAACCGCTATAAAAAAAAATTTATATTTTGTTTTTCCCAGCACCAACTTTTATTGTAAATCAATTTTTTAAACAAATAAATAATAAAAATTAATTCATTTTTTGCTTTCGTTTATTTTGGTATGAAACTTTTTAAGCGCCAATTTTAAATTTCTCATGTTTAACAGGTGTTCACGGAAACTCATCTCCCACCTTTTCCTGAAAATTCAACGCTCAACGAAGGATCGTGGCAAAATGTAAACTATACAAGGTGAGTATTTTGCAAAAATAATCAAATATTATTCCCTTTTAACTAACTGATTTTATTGTCTTTGGATATAAAGAGTTTCCCAAAAGTACTAGTCCAAAACTTTAATGAAGTTATCTTTATTAAATTATGGAATGTTATAGATAGTTCTTAATATATTTATTAGTTAATAAAGTAACGAACAGATTTGCCCGGATTTTATGCCATTGTTTTACGTCAAGTAATATATTGCAAGTGTTTTACAGCAAATACTTTATTTCAAGTGTTTTAAGTCAAGTATTATATTGCAAGTATTTTACAGCAAATACTATATTGCAAGTGTTTTACAGCAAATGCTATATTGTAAGTGTTTTACGTCAAGTATTATATTGCAAGTGTTTTAAAGCAAATACTTTATTTCAAGTGTTTTAAGTCAAGTATTATATTGCAAGTATTTTACAGCAAATACTTTATTGCAAGTGTTTTAAGTCAAGTATTATATTACCAGTATTTTACAGCAAATACTATATTTCAAGTGTTTTAAGTCAAGTATTATATTGCAAGTATTTTACAGCAAATACTTTATTGCAAGTGTTTTAAGTCAAGTATTATATTACCAGTATTTTACAGCAAATACTATATTGCAAGTGTTTTACAGCAAATACTATATTTCAAGTGTTTTAAGTATTATATTGCCAATATTTTACAGCAAATACTATATTACAAGTGTTTTACGTCAAGTATTATATTGCAAGTATTTTACAGCAAATATTTTAAAAGTATTTTATATCAAGTGTTTACTCAAAAAATGCAAAAGGTAACAATTGATAATGTAAACAAGGCAAGGTATAAAAGGTTAAAAGGTCTGATAAAAGAGGTTGTGGCAAGAAAAGGTGGAGAATGACAAAGATAAATTTTATAGAAGTTTATCTGACGATTTCCAGAATAAAATTTAATTCTTTTGAAAGTCCATAAAAACGGCCAGAGGTAAAATACTACCTCACAACCGAAAAAAATCAGAAACCATGACCGGAGTGACTATGATGATTAAAGTGAAGAATAGTGGGATAAGGGAACGCTATGGTGTGAAATAAGATTTGGTAACAAAGATAGATAAAGATATGATTAGATGGTTTGTACACGTAAAGAGAAGGGATAAAAGAAGATTGAAGAAACAGAATTATAAGGCGAGTACGAATGGGCAAGTCCGTAGACGTCGTCGTCGACCGATGCGAACGTATCTCGATAAGATCGAAATTGTTTTAAAGAAAAGCCAGGTCAAGTAGTACCAGCAAACGACGACATGTATGAAAGCGCCGATGAAAGTAAAAGAAGCAAAAGACGTGTAGGAAGTGTGGAAAGTGGAAAGAAGTGGTTTCCCTGCAGGAAAAAAGAAGTGACCATATGTATTTATGTATGTATTTTATAGCAAGTATTTTATGGCAGTATAAAAAATGTCAATTTATAATTTTTGCATTTTATCGCATTTTTCAATGACCGTTGCGTTCGTGAAAATTGTACTGCTTCATAATTGACGAACATTCAACGTATTGCTGAGCCGATCCGCTTGTTAATTGAATAAAATATAAAGACGCATTGCGTATGGGAATCCATTTTAAAGCGCAATATTGCGTCACAAATATAAGTATCGGCAATTTAAAAAAAAAGAGAGAAATTCGACTGGCATTTTCGGCAGACATAAAATATTTTAGTGAAGTTGATTTATTCGAGGTTTTTAATCCGGTTACGTAAAATTTCGTGTTTGTGTCTGGATAGAAACGTTCTTTTAAACTCAGTATATAATAAATAATTGCGGTTGTAAACATTCCTATATTAAGTCCAACCGATTCCGAAAAAAGGAAAGAAGACTATTCCTGCAAATTATCGCCCTATTGCATTTCTCTCAGTCATATCCAAAGTTATGGAAAAAGCGATTAACACAGAACTTATCAAATATCTAGAGAAATTTGAGATAATCCATGACAGACAATATGGATTTCGACAACTTTGGTCTACTGGAGATTTGCTGGCTTATGTCACTCAGCTCTGGACAAACACTATTGAAAAGTTTGGTGAATCCCGTGCAATAGCCTTGGATATATCTAAAGCCTTTGACCGCGTTTAGCACCAGGCATTGTTAAGTAAATTATCTGCCTACGGTCTCCCAACCAAACTGCGCCAATGGCTCTTGAGCTTCATGCAAGATCGCTCCTTACATGTGGCAGTTGACGGTATTTCTTCTGATGCGTTTAAAACTAATGCCGGGATCCCCCAGGGTTCCATCCTGTCCCCCACCTTATTTCTTTTACACATCAACGACCTCTTGAAAACCACCACGGACCCCATTTACAGTTTCGCAGACGATAGCACACTTGTCTCAACTTTCACATCCTATCGATCACTTTCGGTGATTGATACAAATAGACTCAGGCAGGAACAGGTTAATTCCATCAATAGAGATCTTAAAACAATCGTCGAGTGGGGAACCAACAATCTTGTTCAGTTTAACACCCAAAAAAAACAAAGTGCCACGTTTTCCAAGTAAGTGAATTCCTCAAATCATCCCATCACAATGTCCGGAAATACCCTTGAACCAAGTCCCTCCATCTCGATTTTGGGAGTCACGGTGTCCAATAATATGTCTTGGCATGACCATGTTGCTAACATCGCAAAGTCGGCAAGCCAGAGGCTAGGTTTTCTGTGGAAAGCCAGAAAGTTTTTTACTCCTGATCAACTTTTGACGACGTACAAGGCTCAAATCCAACCTCTACTGGAGTATTGCTCGCACATTTGGGGTTCAGCACCAAGGCATTCTCTTCGTCTTCTAGATTCCATTCAGAAAAGAGCCGTTCGCTTGATAAACAGCTCAACTCTCACAGATACCCTTCACCCTCTAGAACATGGAAGAAGAGTTGCAGACCAGTCATTGCTTTACAGATATTTCCATGGCAGATGCTCCAGAGAAATAAAAACTCTTGTACCACCATTGGCCACATTCGGCCGAAGAACTTGGCACGCTGACCAGTCTCACACATTTACTCTCAAGATTGACACTACAAGGACCAATCACCATCAATAATCCTTCTTTTAAAGGGCTGCTACGGAATGGAATAAACTTCCAAAATCAGTTTTTCCAGAGAACTATGACCTGCAACTTTTAAAAAAGCGTGTCCACAATCATTTTCTTTCTATAATCCCTTCCCCTTCTAATAGTCGCAGTGCGGTCCGTCCGCGGCCCACACGATAGGTCTTCCCTTTTTGCGACTTTTTTCATAAAAAAAAAAGTCTTTTTAAAAAGGTGCCAATCGGACTCTAAAAGAAAATAGTTCATTTATGTAACAATAGTAACACATTTATTTTTATTTTTTGTTGGGTAAACTTAATACACGAACAATAAAGAGCTCGTACGTTTTAAATAGAGTTATTAATTCAACAATAAAATAAAATAATCAATTAATGTATAGTATTGGTGACAAAAAAAAAATCATGGAAAAAATGTTAAAGGAGATTGAAGAAAAAGGGATGAAGATGGGACTAAAAATTTATGTGAAGAAAACTAAACCTATGCTTCATTGATATGGTGGTCAAAAATGAAACAAATTTCGGCACAAGTCAAGCTGCAGAAAGTGCAGCAGCTAGCTTGTCTGGGAATCAAAGGGGCAACATTCACGTGCCCTACTGCAGCCGTAGAGGTAATGCTGAATTATCCACCATTGCACTTATGTGTAATGAAAAAAGCAGCAATCAGTGCCTTTAGACTGAGCCAGACAATAAATATTAGAGCAAGAAATCGGAATGGACATTTAAAGATTTTGGAAAATATTTTCCTAGAATCTATGTCTAAGCCGACAGCTATAATGCCAGTTAGGTACAACTTCAAAATGCAGTTTGAAGTGGTTATAAACAACCACCAAGTTTGCACAGAGAACGGACCTCAACTAGGAAGGGATGCTATAGTGTGGTACACTAATGGATCCAAGATGGATGAAAGGGTTGGAGTGGGCGTTATAGGGCCGAATTTCAGGCTCTCAAAACCGATGGGTAACACCCCAACTATTTACTAATTTACTAATTACATGCCATAGATATATGTGCCTAGGAGTGCATCGAAAGAAACACCCGAAGGGCAGAAATCTATATTTTATCAGATAGCCAAGCAGCACTAAAAGCTCTGAAGTTATACACTTGTGAGTCTAAGCTGACTTGAGACTGTAAACAGTCCCTGAGACATCTGGCAGCGAACGATCAGGTTACTCTGATGTGGGTTCCAGGTTACAAGGGAGTTAAAGGCAACAAAGAAGCTGATTGCCTTGCAAAAAACTATCAAATACACAATTTTCCAACCCAGAACACATATGTGGACTTTCCAAAGCCCACTTGAAAGAAGAGGTTCGACGCTGGGAAACAGTTGAAATGAAATGTCACTGAAATAAAGTGCCAGGACAAAGAAAAGCTAAACAGCTTCTTGAGTTGGACAAGAAAGACTTGAAACTGGTGAGGGGACTCCTCACTGGACACTGCCCTCTAAGGTATCACCTGAAAAAGATGGGCAAAACAGAGAGTGATAGTTGCCGTTACTGCGAGAACTTCGCTGAAAGTGCAGAACATTTGCTTTGCGAATTCCCAGCGCATTTCTGCAAGAGGCTCAAGTTCCTGGAAGGGATCTTCTTAAAGCCCTCCGATGTCAGGAAATTAGCTCCCGGGAAACTAATAAACTTTGTACAAAGTCTTGGAATCCCGGACCCTAATTGGATTAAGGGTTATGCACAAAAGATCTGATTGGTCGAGGTACCTGAGAGGCTGCATAGCTTTCAGTATCCCCCCCTACAATTTACAAAATGAGATTTGGAAAAACAGGACAAAATGGAGGCATAAGAATAGGAAATTAAAAATTCGAAGAAGTACAAAAATTTAAATACCATAAGATTTTCCCCTACCAAAAAGTGCCCAACGCGGCTAAAAAAGTTTTTACTTCAAATATTAGAAATTTAAAAACATTTAAAATATTTGTTAAAAAAATTATGTTACTTGGTTCATTTTAAACATGTTTACTAATTATAATTTATTGTTTTAATAACCATATTGTTAAAAATATACCTGACTGTTTAATTTGACTGGACTTTTAACATTTTTACTAAGTTGATTTAATTTAATAAAACTGTCGTTTTCCATACTATAGCCATTAGCAGCACGCGTTGCCCGGTTCTGCTTTTTTCAAAATGAAATCTTGGTCGACATTTATCAACGGATTCACGTTCTTTTGAAATATGACCATTTTTTGCTTCTTCATTATAATTCTTTGAAGCGTAAAGCCATTAGAAAATGTATTCCTTTGCCGGCGAATATAAAATGTAATAAATTCCCTCGACGCAAGTGGCAGAAAGAACTTAATTGGAGCTCTAAGATGAACTCTTAGCTCCATAGGAGCGCATTGTTTTGAGTATTTTAAGAGGATCCTAATTAGATGTATGTGCTTTTGGAAACGACGAAAAAAAAAACTACGTAGTCTTTTTTTAGTTTAGACTCCCGAAACTTAGTTTTCATTTCGGTAATTTTTGTTGTAATTACATTTATTTTCCATTGAACTTTCCCAGTTATATCAAATTATACTAATTCTATTGGGATTACTTTATTTCGCTAATTAATTAAAGTTTTTTAGTAATTTATTGCTGTCATTTATTTTAATTTATTAAGTTAGTAAATTACTGTTTTGTTGCTTCCAAAATATAATATACAGCAGGACTGTAAGAATACCGAGGTATTAGTTTACTCGGCATAGTCGGCAAACTGTAGGCAAAGATAGACTGACGAATGAAACTGGGATGATATGGGATGTGCAAGCAGGATTTAAAAGAGGAAGAAGATCTGTATGGATCAGGTCTTTTCATTACGAGGTATAGTCGAAAAATTCTTGACTAGAAGTCAGAAGGTCTATTGCGCTTTTATAGACTTAAAAAAGGCCTACGACAAAGTGGTGAGGAGTGAATTGTGGTCGACATTGTCTATGTATGGGGTGAACGGTAGTTTAATACGAGCACTGAAATCACTTTACGAGGATTTTACTGCTTGTGTTAGGATAAACGGAGCTTGCACGGAATGGTTTAACATTGAAAAGGGTATTTCCGAACGTTTAACATTACACATTTAGCTTTCGAGCATTAAGTACATATTCAGCTTTCGAGAATTAAGTACACATTCAGCTTTCGAGCGTCTAAAATATAACATCATACATTATAGCTTTCGAGTTATAACAACAAATTAAGTGTATGTATATAGAGTAAATATACGTAGTTTCAGTGTATACATTTACTTTCATTTGAAATCCAATCACAAGGATACGCAAAAACACAACACAAAAATCTAATCACCCGAAAGGGATTAGTACATACATACATACATAAAGTCACGCCTTTTTCCCATAGGGGTAGGCAGAGACCACTTCCTTTCACTTGCTACGGTTCGTACACACATCTTTTGCTTCCTCTACTTTCATCAGTGCTCTCATACATGCTCTTCGGTTGTTGGTACTCTTGACCTGGCCTTTCTTCAAAACAATGTTGATCTGATCGAGATATGTTCTCCGAGGTCGACCTCTACCGATTTGCCCATTTACACTCGCCTTAATTTGTTTCGTCAATCTTCCTTCATCCATCCTTTCTACGTGTCCAAACCATCCAAGCATTCCTTTATCTATCTTTGTGACCACATCTTCTTTTACACCACAGCGTTTTCTTATCTCTCTATTCTTAACTTTATCCAACCGTGTCACTCCGGCTATACTTCTCAGACTACTCATCTCCGCAGCATTAATCATGCTTCTTCTGCCAAACCCAACATTCAGTACCATACATAAGTGTAGGAACCAACACACCTCTATGCACCGCCAGACGTGCCTTTTTTGACACTTTCTGGCTATTCATAAAGCTATGCAGTGTCCCATTCATTTGTTTTCCTGCCAACACCCTTCGCTCAATGTCACTGTCATACTTTCCATCTCTAGTAAATTTTGAATCCAAGTACACAAATTCATTAACTTGTTCCACTCTTTCTCCCTCAATCGAAACCCCACAGTTTGTCATGCTTTCTTCTCTTTCAAAAACCATTACTTTCGTTTTGCTCACATTTATTTTCATCCCTTTGATTTTCAGGGAATCATGCATAACATTAACCATCGCCTGCGACTCCTCTTCAGATAACGCTAATATGACTTGATCATCGGCGTAAAGAAGACATTAGTAAGACAAACATTGGTCCTTCGAGTGAATAAACATAAGTCCACGAAGTAACATAAACATTGGTACTTCGAACCGGATTAAACACCCTTTATCTTGTTTAATATCAAGAGTTGGACGTAGTTCGTAGTTGTTCTGTGTCCCATTATTAACGAACCACCCTGTAGAAGGTTCGCAGATTTTATAACAAAATCCCCATATATTCTCTCATCGGATTATTGGAAATCGTTTCTGTTGGTATATTGTGTTTTATGAAAAGTTTGTTTGTTCTTTCTTTTAAGTCCGTTTAGAAAAGTTGTTTATTTCGTGTGAAAACTCCGATCCGACATAATGACGTCTTGGTTTCGAAACATACTATCTGTATCTATTTTTTTTTTGTTTTCTAATATTGTTGGTATCGCTCGATGCCGAACTTAATGATCGGTGGTCTGCCATTCTCTAGTTATTTGTTCGCTTATCATCTGCGCCGTGTCCGTACTTATTAAAGTTTGCTATAATACATGTTTTAATTTCTAGCGTTACTACATAAGTGTAACCGTTTTATTTTCTTGAAAATTCCACTGCACGCAACTTGATTCATTTGCGTTAAAAGAGTGTTATTGATATATAGCTTTGCAATAATAAAGTTAAATAAAGATTATTTTTAAATGTAATATTTAACCAGCTGATATTGTGTCAATATAAATCATGCTGAGGAGCCAACTAAAAAAGAATTTAAAGCTATTTATTTTATTGTGTACTTATAGACCTAACTGGTCAAAACAAAGTGACTTGGGTAAAAATACTCGGAATATAAAGGGTGTTTCTAAATTAATCGAAAAAATTTAGGAGGTGATTGCACGTATGAAATTAAGATAGATCTTTGCTATAACAAAATTTCATCAACCCACCCCCTCCGAGATATCACCCCTAAAAGGTAGCGAGTAAAATTAAGTTTTAATTTTTTTTCTTAAATTTAAGTAAAGACATTGCTTCCCGGGTATACAGGGATAAATGGCAACGAGGAAGCCGATGAGCTGGCAAGAAATGGGACCCTGGTGAAACCAAGAAGCCAGTTAGTCGGATTGCCAATTGCCGAAGCAAAACATTTATTGAAATTAATCCTTGAACAGAATATATTGCTAAGTGGAATGCAAATACTGGCTGCAAAACATCTAGACAACTGATGAAAAAACCTCTCCAGAGGCACTCTGGACGATGAACCTGAGTAGGCTAAGCAGCACGCTTGGCCTGCTCACAGGACACATCGCACTAAGGGCGCACCTCTTCAAACTTAAGCTGGCGGCCGAGAAAAACTGTCGACCATGCGGAGAATAGGAAGAAAGCAGGTACCAAACCTGGGGCTACATGATAATGGATCCAAGTGATCTAAATGAGACAGGGCCAACAGAAATCCTGAGGTTCGCCAAAACCAGCGGACTGGAGTTCTGAAACCCTGAACACACAGCGGTAGTCACAGAGGATCAAAAGATCTAGGTGACATAGGTGCCGATACCAATGGCCCAACCGCAAGATTGTAATGTAATGTAAGTAAAGATAGAAACTTAAAAATTTGTAATTTCCGTGCTCTCGCAAAGGACTAACCACCGTTATTTTTTCAACATTCCTGTTACATTATAAGGGGGTGAAATTAGAATCCCTAGATTTGGTAAAAAAAATAAATTACGACATCATGATTTTAATTCTTTGTTAAATAATAAACTACGTATTGAGAGTGGTAAACAGTAAAGATGGAAAATGCAAGAATAAAATACGATTCATGATAAATGTTGGAAATGACCGCCCTCGGTCAAAATCGTCAGATACTTTCAAATATGTCAGGCGTATTTTATATAGTATTTATATATATGATTCTTTAAATTGTTATTATTAATTATCGGTGTATTTTAAACTAATGATTTAAGGTTATTTCAGAACCAGAAATCACATGGATTTAATTTTGGAGATCGAGAAGGCCAGTGTTGCGGCTTTCCTTAACCAATCCAACGATTGGGACAAGTTGCATCTTCTTCTTCTTGTGTTTTTTTTTCCAATATATTTCTCCTATTTTCTTGATGTCGTCTCCTCATCTCATTTGGGGTCGTCCTCTTTCTTTAAATTTTAATGTAAAAAAGATAATTTCATACGGGCAATCACCGCCTAAATTTTTTCGCATAAATTTAGTAACACCCTGTACGTGGGTCGAATAAGTTTCTTCAAATAATTCAGGCCTCTGCGTAAGTCAATTAGAAGTATACAAGGTGCACCTTTACTCCATAATAACTTATTAACATAATTTTTCCAATAGTACACCCTGTATATATTTTCAGTTTTTTATAATTTATTAAATTACAAATACAACCGTCAAAACCGTATAGTCCTAACCTTATTTATTCTACAGTTATTGAAAATATTAATTTATGGGAACGTTTTTATTACCATAATAATTATTAACAAATAACTTATTAATCTTTTTTAATAAGATGTTCAAATTATCTTTCTTCTATTATTTAAAAGTATCCAAGTCTATTATAAAAAGCTGATATGGTATTATGCAATTGCTGATTTTTTATTTGACGGGCTGTTATCTGTATTCTATTTCTCAGTTCCAATTATCATGTTTGGTCTTGTGTTCAAGGAAAAATAGTCTAAAGGCGATAAATCGGGAGATCTGACTGGCCACTTAATATTGCCCCTGCTTCCAATCCATCTGTCTTGAAAAACTTCAGCAACACTAAAGTGTGGTGGTACACCATCCTGCTGAAACCAAATGTCAATAAAATTGTTACCAACTGCATTTCTTATTGCTAGAACTATTTGATTTCTCTGCAAATCTCAATACTTTGTTCCGTTCAAATTGCCTTCTACACAAAATGGTCCAATAACAGTGGTGCTGATAATACCTGCCCAAACATTAACTTTTAAAGGCAGTATTAATCCTATTTTCATGCTTCTCCTGCCAAACCTAACATTCACTACCATACGTAAGTGTAAGAACCAACACTTCTCTATGCACAACCAGACGTGCCTTTTTTGACACTTTATGGCTGTTTATAAAGCCATGCAGTGCCCCATTCAATTGTTTTTCTGCCAACACCCTTCGCTCAATGTCACTGTCATACTTTTCATCTCTCGTAAACTTTGAACCCAAGTACACAAATTTATTTACTTGTTTCACTCTTTCTCCTTTAATCAAAACTTGTTATGCTTTCTTTTCTTTTAAAAACCATTACTTTCGTTTTGCTTACATTTATTTTCATCCCTTTGATTTTCAGAGCATCATGCATAACATTAACCATCGCGTGCAACTCCTCTTCAGATGACGCTAAAATGACCTGATAATCGGCGTTAAGAAGGCATTTGATGATCAAATCATTCATTTTTAATCCATACCCACTCTCTTTCAATTCTATTAAACATTCGTCTATGTATAAGTTAAATACCTATTAATAAAATACAAAGTGAAAATAGAGAGCAGTTATTTGGAGCAAAAACTGTGGAAGTATCGATACGAATTATTTCATGGACAGAGTCGGTAAAAAATACGTGTTTTGGAGTATTTATACAACAGAAACGTCTTTAAAAAAATAATAGGTCTACCACTAGGTCGGCAATAAATAGGTTAATAAAATATCCTCAGAAGAAGCTAGGAATGGTCTAAACACAAGCAAAAACGAGAAGTTAGTAGACTTTGGTAGGCTACAAATGAATTTATCTCATGCCTTAAGGACAAAAATAATAGCTTGTTTGAAGTAGCTGAATTTAATAACCCCAGAGACAAACAACGAACGAATATCTTTCGTAATGTTTGTCAGCGTCTGCGTTTTTCTACAATTCAAATATGAAAAAAGAAATTACACGAAGCAAGCAATTTTTAGTCCCTTGATTTATATTTCGAATCCGGTACAAAAAAAACGAAATACATTTTTCGAACGACCGTTGAGACTGCAATTTAAAATGACATTAAAACTTTTCCCCTTTGTCGTTCTGAAATTTCTGCAAGCAATTGCGGAAAACCGTCGGCAGTCGCAGACGCTAAAAGATGAGGTGAAGGCCCGTAACGATAGCAGAAGTTGCGTTTTCATTGCCAATTATCCGGGATTTCCTTCGAATATCTGAATATAGACTGCCGGTGGACGAAATGAAATGTGTCTATGGCATTGCGCTGCGTGCTTAAAACAAATCCCAGCAATATGGAGAGACACAATTTGTATTAATCAAACTGTTTAACAACTTCTTTATCGGTAACCATGTCACGTGCCTATTTTTTTTCCATCTGCCGTTTCATTATTATGATAGTCTGGCGTTCGTAATTAGCTTTGCATACCGTATTTATTCGTTGTATATAGTGTTGCCTATTTAGTAGTAATAGAATTCGATTATTAATAGCTGTGACATTTTTGCTAATCGATGAGGATTAAGTGGGTGTCTCTGTTATTAGACTTCGCCTTGATTATTGGCCTCGATTGTCGTGTGTTGTCAGATATATTATTGTTGGTTTGCTTTTCTGTGTGAATGGGCTGGCAATTAACACGTACGAACGCGATTATGAACTAGGAACTTAGACTTGCAAAGGTTGGCTGACGCGTGTCCCGGGTCATTTTTCTGATATCCGGTCTGGGAGCGAGGAGTGGTTATCATTCGTTTGGTGTCAGTGGTGGAAGTCGGTTGAGAGTTTTTGGAAGGATGTGATATTAACACGTGAGCGGAACTTCTACGGTTTTTTCTTTTATATCTGGCTGTATTTGGGGCCATCTTAATTGGATTAGGAAGATAAACCATTTAATTCTTAACTTGACCATTCTGTCGTGCCTATGTGGTGGATATTTTGGTTATTGGGGTCGAGTTAAGATCACCACTTGTGGGATTTGATGAAGTGAAGCCATCGTGAAGTACCACGTGCCGTTCCATCCACATCGACGATAAATTTCAGTGTTATAAAGACTTGCTTGGTGTTTTTAGCAGAAATTATTATGATAATACTACTTGGTGTTTCGGTTCTTGGATCATCGATGTTACCGTGACGTCTCAGTGAAGTTTTCAATTGGTTACATGGTATTGAATTTAATTTTATCAACTTATCAGTTATTATGTGCTTGATCTAAGTGTTTTCTATAGTTTAAAAGTAACAAGTTATTTTCATTAAATTTGTACCTGCTCCCAGTGACGTCTCAATGAAGTTTTCAATAGTTTAAAAGTAACAAATTATTTTTCGTTAAATTTGTACCGGCTCCAAGTTGAATCTGCATTTATATATTACTGAATATAATTTATGTGGTTATTGTGAGGGTTTTAAAATATTATTCTTGTTGCAAGTCCATTTATTTTGTATTCCTTTTTTTTTTTGTTAATCTTTTGCTATCAGGAATTCTATATAAAACCAATTATTTTCAAAATTTTAAATATTGTGAACATTTTCTTTTTGTTTTTTTATTTTAATTCTCTTTTGTACCTCATTAGGTTTTTATTACTGTCTGGAAGATTGTTATAATTAATTTAAATATCATTTTAAGAAAAGTGTATTAAATTCGTTTAAACCACTTTACGAAAATACAGAATTTATTGTAAAAAATCAGAACATCATTTTTACTTAATTAATATATTGCAGTAATTGTAAATATAGTTTTATTTATCTAGTTCACCATAATTGTTTGTTGTTTATCGCGTGGCTCTGCTGGTGCCTACAAGACCTAGGGGTTTCCGGCTTGTACCGTCTTAAGTCGGTGGCGCGGCTCACTTTTAGATTTTTTTCTTCTACCCTCTACGGCTGAGCTCGGGCATAATTTGCCAGTAGAGAGACCACTAGCAGAGTACTCTTTAGAGAACCAAAAAAAAAGACGTGGCAACCATAAGCTTACGAGATTTGACAGTAAAGTTCTACAACTCGTTGCATTTGAGACAACTGGCAATTAAAATGTCACTTATAATTATTCTTTGTAAAGCCTGCTTTCGATTGGCAGTCATTGGACTACCGACAGAAGTGAAAAATTAAAACTATGAAGTAACAGTGGTTTTCTTGGATTTTCAAATTAATTGTGTGCATAAGCAAACACTACCAATATAACATAACTGTACTGACCAGGGGTTGTAAATCCTTTTTCGGTACAAGGAGAAATTATACCTAAAACTAAAAAATATCAGTATACAGAATATATTAATCAAAGAATGTATCAAAAAAAATGCATGAAAAAAAAATCAAATATCAGTAGTTTGGGTGCGACCCGAGAGATCCACACGACTAACTTCCCAGTGGAAATAATGAAAAAATACCATATGTTTTGTTGTTATAATTACTATTATAAAAAATGATTTCAATTGAATTACTATCCCAAGGTATTTTTTTGTTTCCGAGTGGCAATTAATAAAAAGAAAAACGACAGAAATATTATTTTTTTCAAGAGACAAGAATCGATCAAGCTAGTCCGCAGTTATTTATCGTTAACAGAAAATTTAAATATTTTCATGAATATTAATTCTTCGACGATTAAAAAGACAGTAAATATTTCTCAAGGGAAAGCGGGAAGTGTAATGAGGCGTCGCATTCCATCCGACTGAGAATTTAATTAAAAGTTATTGAAAAAGTGTTTTTTGTGAATGCAGAATTGAGAGAGTCGGTACTCGGTTATTTTTATATTTTTTTAGTTATAAATCGGCTTGTCCTCATTATGCGGATTATTTTTTACACAAAAATTACTGTCATAATAGTCTACTTTGTAATCTATTCAAGTGCATTATGTTTTTAAAAGTTTTTCGAAATACGCGAGTATAATTGCGACAAAACGAGTTTTGTAAGTTTTAAAAACAGGGTTGAATAGTATACTAATAAAAGACAAAAAAACATGCAGATAACAATTTTTTTTTCAACAAAAAAACATTTTAAAATTTATAAAATGTTTAACTAAAAGAAAGCATGACAAAGAAAGAGTGGAACAAGTAAATGAGTTTGTATACTTGGGTTCAAAGTTTACGAGTGACGGGAAAGTATGACAGTGACATTGAGCGAAGGGTGTTGGCAGGAAAACAGATAAATGGGGCCCTGCATAACTTTACGAATAGCCAAAACGTGTCAAAACAGGCTGGTTCTGGTTCCTACACATAATTATGGTAGTGAATGTTAGTCCAGGTAGAAAAAGCATGAAAATAAGATTAATGCTGCGAAGATGAATAGTCTGAGAAGTATAGCCGGAGTGACTCGGTTGGAAAAAGTGAAGAATAGTGAGATAAGGGAACGCTGTAGTGTAAAAAATAATGTGGTTACAAAAATAGATAAAGGAATGCTTGGATGGTTTGGACACGTAGAAAAGATGAATAAGGGAAGATTGACGAAACAAATTTATAAGGCGAGTGTGAATAAGGCGAGTGTGAATGGGCAAGTCGGTAGAGGTCGATTTTGGCGAACAGATCTAGATCAGATGGACATTGTTTTAAAGAAAGGCCAGGTCAAGAGTACCAACACCCGACGAGCATGTATGAGAGCACTGATAAAAGTAGATGAAGTAAAAGAGGTGTGTAAGAACCGTAGCGGTAGTGGAAAGAAGTAGTCTCTGCCTACCCCTACGGGAAAAAGGCGTAATTATATGTATAACTAAAAGATACTCTTTGATTAAAAACCCATCAATAACTTATATAAAGCGATATAATATTGTTTATGACCCCGACATTTACAACTTTTTAGTCAGTATCAATTATAAATATTTAATAGCACCAGAACGTGTCAAAAAAGGCACGACCGGCTGTGCTGGTCCCCACACTTATGTATGGTTGTGAATGGGGTTTCGCAGAAGAAGCATAAAGGTAAGATAAGTGCTGCGAAGATGAGTAGTCTGAGAAATATAGACGGAGTGTCTCTGATGGCAAAGTGAAGAATAATGAGATAAGGGAACGCTGTGGTGTAAAAAAAATGTAGTACGAAAGATAGATAAAGAAATGCTTACAAACTCGTTTACTTCCCTGGAACACCGTAGAAAAGTCGGCGATTTTTTTCTATTTTATAGATATTTTCATGGGCGATGCTCTTCTGAAATATCAACAATCGTTCCTCCTTTAGCTGTGTCTTCGAGATTAACCCTTTAAGTCTACACTTCACACCTTCGTGGGCACTTTGGAGACCTGCAAAACATCTCATTCCAAAGACTCGTTCATCCAACGAACAGCGAGGCTTTAAAACACATTTTCTAGGAAGATGTTCCCTAATGCACACAACCGCCAGAAATTTAAGAAGAACACCAATTCCTACCTTTTTTTCCTCGGTTCTCACAATGTTTTCTGAGCATTACAAGATATCCCTTTTCGTGGGAACCAGAACATAAAAAAAAAAGATTGAAGATACAGATTTATAAGGCGAGCGTAAATGGGCAAGTCGGTAGGTACACATATTTCGATCAGATCGAAATTATTTTGAAGAAAGACCGGATCAAAAATACCAGTAACCGTCGAGTATGTATGAAAGCGCTGATGAAAGTAGAAAGATGTGTGTAAGAATCGTAGCAAGTGAAACGCTGCTTACTCCTACGGAAATAAAGCGTGACCATATGTATGAATGTAATTGAGCAGTATCTGGATAATTAACAGATAAATAGAGTATCTGTAAACAGTATAATAGTAGTTATAATAGTGGTACCTATTCTTATTTATACCTGCCTTAATTTCGAAGTGTTTACATATAAAAACTCCGCTAGATGGTGTTTTAAAGATTGAGATCAAACGTTTACTTAAAAATGTTCGAACAAGTAAAATTGCTCATGCAAGACAATAAATAGTTCCTGATGCAGTAATAAATGAATCCGAAGTAATGAAAAAGTTTTATGGTAAAAACAGTTAAAATTGCAAGTCGTTGGAAATTTGAAAAATGTCAATCACGCTACTATAGCGACCGCAAAAGGCAGAAAGAATTGGAAAACATAAAAATCCCTTTTTACGATGCGGTAAAATTTTCATGAAGAATGAGAATAAAATTTAAATTCTATTTATTGCATTCGCTTCCAGAGAAATATTGCGCGCAAGTATCCATAAACGAAAATCGGTTATTGGAAATTTAGAAATATTTGTGCTACCTTTATTTATTTTTACATACATATATACTTTATAACATTTACTTTTTGTAGCTGTAAATATCCTCTACGGGGTGAGCGAAACTCGATGTCGCTTTATTATGGGGAAAAAAATGTAAAAATATGTTTTTAATTGGGATTAAGGTTCATTTTAATAAGCTTCGTTGGTCAGAACGGAGTGATGAAGCGGGACGCGAGGGGGTCCTATGCTGAACATGTTAAATAATCAGCGCTGCCAACTTCCAAAAAAAAATTTACTAATTTTTCTAATTCAAATTGATAGACACTTTTACAATAAAATCATTATAAAATTAATTGATAAATCATTATTCATGATTTAATAAAATATATGGTTTTTATTTAAATATTATGATAAACATTGAGTCCGATTTTATGTGTATAGTTGTAAAAAAACGTGGCAACAGCGCAAATACTTACTTTTATTAGCAGCAGCTGATAGCTGATAACATAACCTCAAATATTTAAAATGGACAAACAACAAAAATTGAAACAACAATATTATAGCTGATTTTATTTATTTAAAGTACAGAAAACTTTACACTAATATTAACTTTACATATAACATTATATATTATTACTTATGGTACACTATATATATATATATATATATATATATATATATATATTAACTTTTTACTTTCTCTAATCATTATTTCTTGGTTAGTGCACAACACACAAGTTATGTGTATTTGTTAGAATGTTGGATTGGTAGCAGTGGCAAAAACTCATTAATATCACAAGTCCCAGATATTAAAATACGAACTAGAACACAACTAATCAAACAGAGAGAACTCATTTCACTAATAAAAATAATTATTTCAAAATTTGCAACTTTTATACTTTTCATATCATATCTGACATTGCATTCTTCTTTGACGCTCACTTTCACTTACGCCGTAAATCAAATTTTTTCATCGTTAAAAATAAAATATTTTAAAAACTAGACAGTCGATAACACTTTTTAAGCACCCAAACTCTTTGTTATTAAATTTCCTACACACACGTATTTTTTTTCATCGAATTTTGCATTTTTTACAATGTTTTTGTTTATTTTAATATCAAAAACTCATGATTTCTTGTAAGAATCCATGTTAAAGGAGCGAAAATTTTTTTTAATTTTTTCAATAACTTTTATCAACAGTAAAAACACAAGAGCTTTTTTTATCGGATAAATTTCTCTTTTTAACGAAGTAATTTTGCAAATCAATAATTTTACGAGAAAAACTAACATGGCAAAATAGCGAGACCGAAGGTTGACTCAAAAAAGACCAAATTTATGACCATTACAAAATTAGTTCAGCAACAGTAAAACCTATGGAGGTTAACGGAGAGGTTAAAAATAATATGTGATATGCTGATGACACCGTATTGTTAACAAACAATCAAAGAGACATACAACATCTTCCAGAGTAATTAAATGATCGATGTAACGAATAAGGTCTAAAGATAAATCTTAAGAAAACCAAGTTAATGGTAGTTACAAAGTTCCCCCAAAATCACGACCATATAAACATGTCAGTAGCAGACATCTTAATGAAGAATGTGCAGTCATACAAATACCTGGGAGCCTGGATAGAACAATCGGGTGACCAAACAAGAGAAATAAGAACGAGAATAGAGATAGCTAGGTCAACATTTACGGAAATGAAAAAGTTGTTCACCAGTCGAGATATTAATATTGGACTTAGGATGAGGATGCTGCGTTGTTACGTGTTTTTCGCGCTTTTGTATGGAGTGGAGGCATGGACTCTAAAGAAGAATCACACGGACAAACTACAAACCTTTGAGATGTGGTGCTACCGTAACAGAAAAGATCTTTAATGTGGAAGTCCTAAATCGGATGAATAAGGAATGTGAAGTCATTAACACCACAAAAAAGAGAAAGCTTTAATATCTAGGTCGTATACTGAGAGGACCCAAATACGCATTTCTCCAGCTGATAGTTCAGGGAAAAATTGGTGGAAGTAGAAATATTGGAAGACGCCGTATGACTTGGCTTAAAAACCTAAGGGACTGGTTTAATTGTAGCAATGTTGAATTCTTCCGAGCTGCAGTCAATAAGGTCCGGTTAGCTGTCATGATAGCAAACCTCCGATAGGAGATGCACTATAAGAAGGAGAAGTAGAGAAAGTCAGTAGTTACAAGAATTTAGGAACAACTGTCAATGAAGGTTTTGAGCACACTGAAGAAATTAAATCGAGAATTGGATAAGCCAGAACCATATTTAACAGAATAAGAAATTTGTTATGCAGTAGAGACCTTAACTTATAAAGAGTTCGAATATTGAGATTCTACGTTTTCTCGGTGTTGCTATATGGGATGGAATCCTGGTCGTTAAAAAAAAATATAAGTGATCGACTGAAAGCATTTGAGTTGTGGTCATATAGAAGGGTCCTAAAAATAAGTTGGGTAGATATGGTAACAAATGAGGAGGTACTGAGAAGAATGAGAGAGGAAAAGAAGTTAGTCGTGTGGACCTCTTGGGTCGCACCCAGACCACTGATATTTTGCATATTATGTTATTGTAAGCATATTATTTAAGATCAATACTTTGATACTTTGACAAATAAGCTACCTTTTCACTTTTAAATTATTATTAACTTAAATAGTACAATAAATAAATTGATCATTTACGTAGAAAATGTCCGCTTTGACCTGAAACTGAAATAATAGCGTAGTATATTGTATAATAGCAAGCCTCAACTTTAATTTACTGACTATAAAATAATTAATTGAAATAAGATTTCCCGGTAATTCAACATAACGTAGTTGGAAAAATCGATGGCAGGAAACATTCGAAAATGTCGTGATGCTAAACGGTAAAATGTAGCCTTCAGCACAACTGCCGCTACTTACTTTTAACTGAATAATTTATTCATGATATTTTATTTAACTGGTGCACTATAAAAATGTTGCTTCGTTTGAATTATTATTTCCAGTCGCCTAAATACAACCCCTACGCAAATTACATACAACGTATTCCTTTATAGATGTTATGGATTTTTAACTGCTTACCATACTAGTTTTCTTTAAAAATTGACTTTTGTATAATAAAGGTAAACCTTACCCGAGTGACTACACCTGAGGAGTATGCAGATTGAGGCCTCAGTGTGGAAATCATTCTTCTTTCGTGACTACACCTGAGGAGTAGGCAGATTGAGACCTAAGTGTGAAAATCACTTCTCATCCTCAATTTACTTTCTACTTCTTGTAAATGGCTTCAAAATCGAAGCCGAAACGTCGAAATAAACAAATTTCTAGACGCGTTTCAACCCGAGCTTTAAGTATTACAAATATATATAATTGATATAGCTTAATTTTTTTATTTTAGATAAATTAAGCTCGATGTGTTACTGATGTGCTGCAATTGCGTAAAAAATGCTGCATTAATTTACTTCATTAATAATGAATAAAGCGCATCTAAAACTAGTATCAGGCAACAATGGAGCAAACCCAGTCCTCGGCAATTTGCAAAAAAAAAATATTCAAAAGGAGAATATTTTAAAAATATGTTTCCAAATAAATATAAGCAGCTGCAAGAACCACGGGAAGTCCAGATTTCCGAATTAATCTTAAAATCTCCTTCGAAGCAAATTTTTACAACTTAATCCTTTAATAATTAAGGTTATAGTACTACTTACTTCCACCGTCTCACTGTCACTATCCACTTATTTCTTTGGTTTATTTTTCATTTTCCAGTTGGAAATTTATAAAATTTACATTCATTTTTTGCGCTCGCATATTTGCGATTTACTACACAGCAACTGCGGTGGCTGTTTTTAACCATTTTTTAAAAATTATAACAAAATTAATAATCTGACGTTTATTTTTTAACACTGACATTAAAAATACCGTCCTTTATTGCCTAAGTTAGCCACTGCGTGCGCTGGTGTCCACTCCGGCTTCCCCTACCTTGACTTCTTCTTCTTCTTGTAGTGCCTAATCGTTCCTGATGTTGGCTATCATATTGGCTATTCGCACTTTATTGACTGCAGCTCGGAATAGCTGAGTTCTTGTCTGGTTGAACCAAGCTCTTAAGTTTTTTCAGCCACGATATTCGTCGTCTGCGTGGTCAGAATATTTTGCATTGGTAACCCGGTCTGTCCAAGGTATTTTTTGAATTCTCCGGTACAGCCACATTTCAAATGCCTCAAGTTTCTTGGAGGAAGCCTCCGTAAACCATACGACTCCATAAAATAGTACTGAAAACACGTAACAACGATGTAAACGTATTTACGTGGTTAGCTGTATGTCGTGGCTTATGAAGACTTTTTTTTCATTTCGAGAAATGCGGTTCTTGCCTTTTCAATGCGAGTTCTGATCTCAACAGAGTGGTTCCACCTTGACTTCGCTCGGAGCAAATAGCTGACCCGTCTTCGGGCGAATCCGAACCTGTCGTATTTTTTACCTTTCGTATGCAACAAACAAAAGTGATGTGCCTCCAACACGAAGCGGCGAAAATTGTTTTCTGTCAGTCGGAAAATTATGAGCACGTGAAACACGGACACATTTTTTTTTAGTGCGGCGGATGTAAAAACGTCAACACAATTCGGAATTTCAGCATTGCGGAGGACAGGCTCTGCGTTTAATTTTCAGTATTAGTTTCTTTTGGCGGTAATTTATGGGCGTTTTAATAGTGAAATTTTTTTCATTCGTTTCTCACGTTTCAGTTCAAAAAAGTGTCTTCGAAAGAGGTAGAGAGTTCCGCCCACGTTCCGTGACGAAAAACTTGTTTTTGTCACGATTGGGATGTTCTTCGCGTTCTCTTCTGGATGGCAGCTCGATAATCAGGAAGTAAATCAATGTGACTGTGTTTTGAAATAGATAAATTGGAATTTGGAATAGGGCAAAAAGGAAGTTTAAGTCCATTAATATTCATAGCATTTATCCTTTACAAAGTGTACAGTCGTAAAAGTTAAAAGATGTAGGTACGGGGTGTGCGAAATTCGAAGTCGCAGCTCTATTATAAAAAAAATAAAGATAGAAAAAATGTGAAAACATTTTCTTTAACAGGATTGAGCAAGTGTGTGTTTGTGTTTTACCCGTTGAAAAACAAAAATGTTTCATTCATTATTTTAAGATACTTTAAAAATTCCTTTCTTTTCTTTAAAATTTTTATTTAAAGGTTTATTTGTATGTAGTGTAAGTAAGCAGATGAAAACTATTTAACAAAATTTTAAAAACAAAAACACAAGAAACAAAAAAAAAATAATAAGAACAAAATCTAACATACATAACAATAAACAACTTGGGTGTATTTAATTTAAGTAAGATTTTAACCCCCGTTAATATAAAACTTGTGATTTGAAAAAGACCGGCGAAAGCTACGATTTCGTATCTTAATTAGATCAAAAGCTACTACAGAGATTTAAAAAGGGTCACGAACCTTCTCCCCAGACAAACATTTTCGCTGGTTGTAATACCTATTTTGCTGACAATGAATAATTTAAAATAAGAATCGAAAAATAAATATCGTCGGTTCAAAGATTTTTTTTGTTCGTCTACCTCTCCGGTGACCTAATTTTTGCTCGATTGTTTCAGATACAAATTCTTCGTCTTTTCAGCTTTTTATGACGATAGAAAAGGTCAAAGGATAGTTCGAGTGATAGCGGCAACGAAAACCCGCGGGGCCGAAAGGGTGTGGTGCAGATTGTGGTACAAAGCAGCAGAAAATTCGACGTCTCACCTTTCCCTGACCGTGCCCGCCAAAATAAAGGTAAGAAACACGAAATATAACCCGAGATGTCGTTTCTAAACGTTTTGTAAATATATATATATATATATATATATATATATATATATATATATATATATATATATATATATATATATATAAATATATATATATATATATATATATATATATATATATATATATATATTAATATAAGTGGCAAGTACCGTCTCGCCATTTTTAAGTTGGTAACTACCGTCATTATCGGTTTATACGTCAGATGTCAAGTAAGACAGTGCATATTACATTTTTTCGCCGACCTTTACATACCTTTGTGAAAGTAATGCATGTGTTGTATTGTTTTTCGTATAAAATTCGTGATTTCTGGTAGAGTAAGTCCAACGTGGCCGTAGTTGCCAATTCCTGCAGCTCCAGAGGAGTGTTACTAATATCCATATCGCTATCAATATTCATTTTTGATTATGAACACTAATATTCACACCACGGTCTATTTACACGTAAAATCTAGCGGGTTTCGTAAGTAATTAATTTGAAAACAGCAAATGACAGTTAATGTCACAGGCGCCTATGTTTTTATTAAATCGTGGATTTACGAAAATTAGTACGTAAAATGTCATTTTTTGTAGAGGTCGACGAAAAAATACTGTTTATGCTCTAAAAAATATAAGTGCCGTAATTGACGTATTTTAAAGTTGTAACAACCTACATTATCGTTATATATGTACATTACATGTATAAAAAATATTGTTGAACTTCTAGAGATAGTAACAACTATGTAAACTAGGGATAAGAATTATATGGTACTTTTATCAAAAAAGTGTCAACAAAGATGTGGTGTATAAAGGTGGCTCTGATAGACATAAGGTTGGATCTTAACTTAACCGCTTTAGATAAAGTCGAAGGGCAATAGATAAGCAATAATCAATATCTTGTATTTTGTTACGTTTTATGGTTTAATTATATTTTGTAGTCATAAAGATAACAATTGTAAAAAAGGTAAAAAATAAACACGAAAATAAAATCCATATACTTTGGTTTAATTTACAAGAAAATAAAAAGAAGTGTTACAGTCCACTTTGGTCAATATATTTATTACAGGAAAAGTAGATTCTCCAGTAAAAGCCGACTCAGCCCGGGTAAAGTCGACTCTTTCTGGTCTTCTTAGTAAAAGTTAATTAAAAGCAAAAAGTGATGCATTTCAATCAACATTTACTAGTCAGAGTTGACTGTACCTAGGCAAAAGTATACTCTTATTACCTTGAGTTAGTAAAAGTTGCATTCCCGTTTTTTTAATTTCGTTTTCTTGTTGTTGTTGTTTCTGAATTTGATCAATAGTGCATTGAAGATCCTCTTCTGTTTCTTAATTATCGATACCTCGGTAGGTAGTTTTAAAGTAGAGAAACCATGTTTTGGAGGGTAACCAAACAATGCCTTGAACAAGATTTGCACAAGCTTAAAAATAGTAAAATGTAAAACTCTTATTACCTTGAGTAAGTAAAAGTTGCATTCCCGTTTTTTGAAGTGATAACTTCTTATGGCACGCTGTGAACTTTTTTTGTACTTAATGGTTAAAAAATGTTAAACTCGCGTCAGGACACGTGGCCTGATCGAAAATTCGTAAGACGGATGTATTTCACTGGAGCAATATAAAATGCGACTTTTTTTGACTGGTAACTTGGCAACCTTATTCAACAAACTGACAAATTCAAGTACATTTTTTATGTCATTTTGACAAATTAATTTAGTAGCTAAATTCAAAATTTAAGTGCTTTTCATTAGTTTATTGATTAAGTTCTGCTTTTGCTGCATTAAAATGGTCCAAGGAGAGGTGTCGTTTTTAGCAGATGTTATGGACACCATAGCGTGTCTTAATGACTCTAATGGTTCTCCCCCCAAAAAAATTTTAGATCAAATAATTTATCAGTGCAAGAAGCCGTTAAAAAATGCATCAATTTGTGTTAAAAAAGCATTAAAAACTGGACTGAAAGCTGGTTTGATCAAAGAGAACGGGGGAAGAAGGTTTAAATTAGGTTTTGGTTTGCCGATAACGAAGGCTCGAAGACGAAGAAAAAATAGAAGCAGAAGCCGTAGACGACGTAGCCAAAAGCGACAAAACCGAAAACGAGGTAGCCGAAAACGAAAAAGTCGAGGTAGGAAGAAAAGCGCCATATCGAAAGAAGATCAAGCAAAAAGCGGAAGAAAGAAATCGAAAACATTCAAATCTGGTACTGATGTTTAATATATGATTTATAATAAAGCGTTAATAAAAATAATGCATTATTCATAAACTATGGAAATCTGGAGACAATATTTTTCAGATTAAAAATAATATTTTTGAAATGAAAACTTCTTTAGCGGCGTTGTACACTTTTTTTGTAATGGGTAAAAAATGTTAAACTCGCGTCAGGACACGTGACCTGATCGAAAATTCGTAAGACGGATGGAGAGTAGACAGCTGGCGTGGCGTAGGAGAGGGAGTATCCCCCTCTCTTTCTACGGCGCGGCGAAAATGTATGCCTGCGCCGGCTGTTTCGTTTAGGCGGCGCAGGGCGCACAACGTTAATACTTAAGTTTTCACTTCTGCCGGCACTCCCAGAGTGCAACCCGTAAAATTTTTTTAATTTCGTTTTCTTGTTGTTGTTCCTGAATTTGATCAATAGTGCATTGAAGATCCTCTTCTGTTTCTTAATTATCGATACCTCAGTAGGTAGTTTTAAATTAGAGAAACCATGTTTTGGAGGGTAACCAAACAATGCCTTGAACAAGATTCGCACAAGCTTAAAAATAGTAAAATGTCCTTTGTAGTAACATTTTGGAATTTTCCTTTTAATTACTTAATCATACGATCTCTTCTTCCATGTTCAGTAGATATGTGCGCTTCATTAAGAACTCCAAACAGCTCTTTATCAAAAACATAATGCCTTATGCTTTCTTGGTCTGGGAGAGGGTGTAATACGGTTTACTTTAATAATGTTATATATGGACTGTCTCCATTGATCTTTAACTTGTATGCCGAGCAAATATTTGGGGAGGCTCTGGAAAATGCTGACATGGGAGTTCTATTAAATGGAGGAAGGTTAAATAACATCCGATGTGCAGATGACACTGTCCTGTTTGCTGATACCCCGAAAGGTTTGCAGTTTTAGGCAGATAGAGTGACGATGAGTAGCAACAAGTACGGACTTGACCTTAATACAAACAAAACAAAAATTATGGTTATAGGTAAGGACAATGTGCCCGATTGTAACATCGAGAGTAACGGCAAGCCTATTGAACGAGTGAGTAGATACACGTATCTTGGCACCAATATCAATGACCAATATGGGGCCACGCTCAAGAGATAAAGATCCGTATTGAGAAAGCCAGAGCAGTGTTCGGAAATATGAGCAAAACATTTAAGAACCACGACTTGATGTTAGCAACAAAGGTTAGATTTCTGCGCTGCTATGAATTTTCAGTCCTGCTGTACAGTCGTGGACACTTACTGAGGCAACAAGCAAAAGATTGGAAGCGTTTGAGATGTGGCTCTATCGTCTGATACTGAGAGTGTCGTGGACAGACCGTGTTAACAATGAGACGGTTTTACAGAGAATAAAACAGAAAACAGCAAGAAACTCTAAACACCATCAAAATACGAAAACTCCAATACCTCGGTCATGTGATCTTCTTCTTCTTTAGGTGCCCTGTCCTCCTCGGACGTTGGCAATCATCAGCGCTATCTGAACCTTGTCTACAGCTCGGCGGAACAATGTGGTAGTGCTCACTCCATACCATTGTCTTAAGTTTTTTAGCCAGGATATCTTTCTTCTACCCGGGCCTCTTCGTCCTTCGATCTTCCCTTCTATAATAAGCTTTAAAAGTCGATACTTGTCATTTCTTAAGATGTGTCCAAAATACTCCAGTTTGCGCTTTTTTAGTGTAAACAGAACTTCCAGCTGCTTGTCGAGGCGTTGAAGTACCTCGGTGTTACGCACTCTTTCTACCCAGGAGATTCTTAATAGCCTTCTGTACGTCCACATTTCAAAGGCCTCCAATTTTTTGCACATCGCATCTGTCAAAGTCCAAGCTTCCATTCCATAAAACAGTATGCTAAACACGTAACAGCGAAGCACTCGGACGCGCAGAGGCAAGCTTAAATTTCTGCTACAAAGTACTTTACGCATTTTCAGGAACGAAGCACGAGCTTGTTCTATTCTGGCACGAATCTCCTGCATGCTGTCCCACTTCTCATTTAGTTGACACCCAAGATATTTAAAAGTTTCTACTCGCTCAATTCGTTGACCGTTAATTGTCAGGTGACCGTCCACGTTGTTTGATTTGCTAACTGCTAGCCACTTTGTCTTTCTCACGTTCAGGCTAAGTCCGGCCTCTGAGCTTGCAGCCGTCACGCGGCTTACCAGCTCCTGCAGTCCTTCCAGTGAGTTGGCAACAAGAACCGTGTCATCCGCATACCTCAGATTGTTGATATTAATCCCATTGACAGATATCCCCTCGTCACATTCATCCAACGCCTCTTGAAATATCCTGTGATGAGAAACACAAACAGATATCGATTACTTCAAAATATTTTACAGAGCAAAGTCGATGGAAAAAGAGGTGTAGGAAGAAGGAGAATCTCTTGGTTAAAGAGCCTCAGAACCTGGTTTGCAGTGACCACCACACAGTTGTTCAGAGCCGCAGTTAATAAAGTGTTGATAGATAATATGGTTGGCAACATCCGGAACGGATACGAACTGCTAGAAGAAGATGGATTTTAACACAATTCAATCACAACCATACAACTTTTATGTACATTTTTTTTCTGCGGGCAATAGTAACGATGATAAGGGTGGGTAATTTATAACGAACAACCCCGTACAAAATATCGACCGATTATTACAGTAATGTTGGTGGGATTACGAAATAAATTAATCATTTCTGTTAAAACAAATGAATAAACCTTAAAAGTTTTCAAAATCTTGTTCTACTACGTATAGAATTTAAATTCGCCTTTCAAACAATTGAAATTCAGTCCGTTGAAACTTCCAAACTTAGATGTCTTTTAATAATCTAAATCCCCCATTTTGAAACTTCGTAAAGAATTTCAATATTACCAACTAATCCCTTCCAAGCATCCTTGAAATTTTCCGGGAATCTCGGCATTAATTCTACCTACGTACCTACCTATTTCCTAGAAATGATTAATAGTTCTCGTTGTTTGAATAACATTACACGAAATTCGTACTAAAACGTTTCTTTGCCTCGCCTCGCGCGTCAACGAGTCGAAAACGATTTCGTCTTAATTGAACTTGAAAAGTCAACTAACTCAACGTTTATTAGCCCCTCGGAAATAGGAGAATCTGGATAATGAAACAAGTACTGACTAAAAAATTGAGCAGTCGCGGGACGCGTGCAGATGTAAAGCATGGAAACTATTTTGTAAGGAAAATAAAAAACTAAATACTGCTGCTAAGTATCACTAAATGTAAATTCTTTTCCATGCCCATTCTATTTTGAATCTCCTTGTTTCCCACTCTATCCCTCCGTGACACTCGACAGCTTCTTCTTAAAAAATCCATTTCAGTTGCAATTAGTTTTCTCTTCAGTGTTTTTGTTATATCCCATACTTCTGCTTCATTTTTTTTTTATGAAAATAGTCGCAAAAAGGGTAGACCTATCGTGTGGGCCGCGGACGGCCCGCTCTGCGACTATTAGCTTATTCCATTCCGTAGCAGCCCTGTAAAAGAAGGATTCTTGATGAAGATTGGTCCTTGTAGTGTCAAGCTTGAGAGTAAATGTGTGAGACTGATCAGCGTGCCGAGTTCTTTGGCCGAATGTGGCCAATGGTGGTACAAGAGTTTTTATTTCTCTGGAGCATCTGCCATGGAAATATCTGTAGAGCAATGACTGGTCTGCAACTCTTCTTACATGTTCTAGAGGGTGAAGGGTATCTGTGAGAGTTGAGCTGTTTATCAAGCGAATGGCTCTTTTCTGAATGTAATCTAGAAGACGAAGAGAATGCCTTGGTGCTGAACCCCAAATATGCGAGCAATACTCCAGTAGAGGGGTCGGATTTGAGCCTTGTACGTCGTCAACGGTTGATCAGGAGTAAACAACTTTCTGGCTTTCCACAGAAAACCTAGCCTCTGGCATGCCGACTTTGCGATGTTAGCAACATGGTCATGCCAAGACATATTATTGGACACCGTGACTTCATACGTTATCACACTTTGAAACAAACTTTCATATAGTCGCTTTTTGCTGTTCTTCATATAATTTTTTCCCAAAGGATTGAATTTAGAGCTCCTATGATTTTTCTACCTTTATTATTCCTTTCTGTTATATCATCCTTTCTATTGCCTTTTTTGTTAAATACAACCCCCAGGTATTTGGACTTTTCTACTCCTTTTATGAATTCGTTTTCTAAGAGAAGATTATTCTGGTTGTTTGTGCCTATTGCCAGTTATTCGCATTTACTCATGTTCATCGATAGATCAGCTTTTTCGTATTCCCCTTTCAGTTTTTTGACCATATACCCCAAATCGACTTTATCCTCTGCTATCACAACTTGATCGTCAGCAAACTATAAACTGTAGAGCGTGTCGTCTTCCACTTTCAGTCCCTTTTGTGCACACTTTCTTGTCCACTCTCTAAGGCATCGTTTCTCAAGCGGTGGGTCGCGACCCTTGGGGGGATCGAGTTTGCGATATTTGGCATTGTTTCTCTTTAAAAAATATTTCATCTTTGCAAACACTCATAAGTAAATTATTTTCGAGTGATAACAGTTTAGTTTAGTTTTCAAAGCCACCATGGACGAGAAACCTTTTTCGCATAAGTAAGAAGTAGCAAAGGGTATTTTTTAAAACTTTCGTACTCGCGTCGTCGTGCAAGCCAAAATGTATCTAAATCTCAAAATAAAAATTCCAGTTATAAAGTTTATTGGCCGATAGTTCAATGAGTTGATTGTGAGTGTCATTTAGTAACTCGGCAGCTGCATCAATAAAGTCATTAAACGGATTGAGAACCCTTCTTTTTGATAAATCATTATTGTCATTTGAAAAATATTCTAGTAACTAAATCTTCAATCCACCTAAATGCGTTTTTATGCTTTCCAACAGGCGGCATTTATTTTCGCTGACAAGAATTTTTAAAGTTTTCTATAATAGTAATATATTTTTCTATAATTTTTACATTTTAATACTTCTATTCAGAAGTTATTTACTGGGTGGTGCTTGTTAAAAGGTAAAGATGTTGTGACTAGCGCTTTTTGTGCAGTCCTTCATGTATACTTGGTGATAGTTGAATGTGTTGAATTTGTCTCGTGGAAGGAAAGCAAACATGCGTTTGTCAAGACCTACCCTATGCTAATGAAGGGCAACACCCTGAAACCGGTACATAGGTGGTCACTTTGAGGAGATAAATTTAATATTTCTTTCTTTTACTTAACAAGCATCTGCATAAAAGACCCGTACTGGGTATTATACACGATTATGTACCAGATGTAATTCAATGCCTGTCGCGGCATATAGCCAGAGGAGTATTTTTTTCCGATACATAATCGACCCACATATACCTACAGTTTAGGCTAATATGCAGCAAAATTAACTGATTAGTTAAAAATCAGTTTTATAAATTTTTATATATTTTTTAATAATTTAAATTATTATTATTATTAATCCGGTTTATAGCGTCTTTCGCCTTCCGGTTCCCAGTTGCCAGCCTCTTCGGTCAGTCCAATCTCCTGGGGCTAGATTTCTTTCGGACATCGCTTTCTGAATGCCCCCTATCCATGTTGGTTTTGGTCTACCTCTTTTCCTTCGTTCTGTTGGGGTCCATTTAAGCACTAGTTTGGGTAGCCTTTCATCTGTCATACGTTCAACATGGCCGTACCATATAAGTTGTCTTCTTTGGATTTCATCTATTATAGTTGTGTCGGTCTTTACAATTTGTCGAATTCGGTCATTTGTAACCCTATCGAGACGTGATATACCAGCAGATCTTCGCCAGAAATCTATCTCCAGGGCTAGCAATCGGCGTTCTAATGTTTTATTAAGTTGCCACGTTTCACAGCCATATAGAACAGTACTTTGAAAGATAGTATTATATATCGTATGTTTTTTTCCCTAGATATATTTTTTGCCCACAACAGCGAGTTTAGGCATCCTATAACTTTCTTTCCTTTTAATATCCGTTGTTCTATTTCCTCCTCAGTACGACCTTTACACGAAAGAAAGACGACATAATGTTTTGTAACGATTTCATCAAACGAATAGGAGTTTTTTGGCAAACTGACAAGAACTTGTGCTGCAGTTCTGCAACTGACGCTTTAGTGCCTGGAAATCCGCTATATTACGACTTTTTTTAACAGCAATACAAAAATAAAATCGTGCAGCTAACTTCCGTTTTTAGTAAAATGTTACTTGTACGTTAACGACAACAGTTATTAACCTGCAATATGACTTATTTAGTTTATAATTTTATTATTATTAATTTCTCTATAATTATAGGCGCATTCACCACATATTACAACTCGGTGGATTCGCCAAATATGCATTATTACTGCAAATCCACCACAGAGTAGGGTGTCCCAATAGTGCTTCAAAGTCATCGTTTTCCGTTTTTATAATGGATGCAAAAAAATTATGAAAGCAAAATCATCACGAGATGTTATTTTTAAATTTACAAGGAACTTTATAACTTCAAATATAACCAAACATCTTATGCGGCAAGTAAAGGTTAAACCGGCTGTAGGCAACTATCAGTATTCCATCAGATCTAAATTACCTTGGCTGCAGTAATTAAAAATTAACGGTAAAAGTGAAAAAAATTACCGATGACAAATGAAATTGTTAGTCACAAATTCACAATACTTCATCACTCACATTTAAAAAAAAGAAAAGTATGAAGAAAATGTACAATAAATCATTTCTATTCCCATAAATTTTCAGTGACATCGGGTGTTCCCCAGGGTTCATATTTAGGTCCATTACTATTCAGTCTCTTTATAAATGATATTGTTAGTAGTTTTCGTCATACTGATGCTTTTCTATTTGCAGATGATTTGAAGTGTTTTAAAATTATTAAAGGTCATAAGGATGTTGGAGTGTTGCAATCAGAATTGGATAACCTGTCTGAATAGTGCACTCTTAACTAATATGGATAAGTTTGTTAATGATCTTCTTTTATGGAACTGCGGAGGACACACCTTGATTATTATTTTAACAATTAAACTGTTCACTCATTCGCTATCGAGTTAAGACAGTTTGCCGAGTCTTACCAGTTTATGTTGCCCAATCAGTTATTCTTGAAAATTCCTTTAAAACTTTTAAAAATTATACCGACTGTCACATATATCTTAGCTGCTTATTTTTAAAAATATATTTGTTTATATGTTACAGGTAATCCGCGAAAACTGGAATTTGAAATACAGTGCCTGTTTCGTGATGTGCCCGCTTTCCAACAGGACCGTACCGGCGGCGGTGAGCGTCGTGGCGAGGGTCAGAGACCCGCCGGTCAACCTGTTGGTGGTCATTAATAATCGTAACGAAACTTCGCTCGCATTGGGAGGTGCAAACGGCGCTGGCGGTGGAACGGTACCGCCCCAATACAAGTTTGGGGTGTGTGTCAAGCCGTTGCATTTCGAATACAATAGAGTAAGAACATTATCATATATTTTACTTCGTGATAAGTATATCGATTTACATCCGTTTCGTTCAGATTAGTCGTTTCTTCAAGATTTTTATGATGTAAACTTACTTTTTAGTTTAAAGAATTTGTAACTTTTCCAAATTGTAATAATAGATTTTGAATTTAATTTCATAGAGGGCGCCAGTTTTAAATCTGGATCTTAAGTGCAACTTATATATAAAAATAAACACAATAATTTATCCCGTTTGGCTGTATACTTTTAAATGAAAAAAATACCAGTCAGAGTAGGGTGTAACCAGTACAAAATATCATGTTAATAGATTTTCAATCTTAGCAATTAATTACAAGCAGCTGACCAGTTTTGTGATTTTTTATTTCTGGACTTAAAGAGAGCATTTGGAACATGTCGAGAAAGTCGAATATCTAGACGCACCAGCAAATCCTACCCCACGTCTTCGTCGTGGTACCACACCTACAAAAGAAATTGGCATCGATGGTACAGTTTTGGATTGGTTTACAAATTACTTGAACGACCGGAAACAAATGACTAAAATTAATGAGGTTTTATCTCCACCCATTGCATATGACTTTGGGGTACCTCAAAGGAGTCTTCTGTTTTTAATTTACATCAACGATAAAAATCAGTTTCATTCCTGTAACTTCGTCAATTTCTTCGCAGATGATACTCTTTTGTCAATTTCTAGTGCAGCAGATTCAAATTTACTAGAACTCTAATAAAATCAAACTTAATGTTAACAAAAATGAAGCAACCTTATACAGATATAAAAACATTAACCTTATTTATCATAATATACAGTGTGGAACAGCCAAATGGAATAAATTCGATAACGAATAAATGAGAGCGTGTTGGGAAAAACGCTTGGACACGTTGATTTGTATTTTTAGATGCGCATTTTTTTAAAAAAAATAATTATATAGGGTGTGTCATGTGAGAGTGGCCGATACCAACTTTCTTATTTTAAATACAACTCCCTGTATATTATTTATTTTTTGGATTCTTCAGAAAATTCTAGACATAATTCCTTTTATCCTTTTTTCATTGATGGCAACTTGAATGGAGATAAATATTTAGAACTGCTCCAAAATAATGTCATGCCAACTTTGACAAACTTATATCCTGATCCAGCAAACCCACAAGTTCCTGCCAATATACTTTAGTTTCAGCAAGATGGAGCACCGCCCCATTACCAAATCAATGTCCTGAATCAATGTACCTGAACCAAAATTTTCCAAATCGGTGGATAGAAGGCGCGGATCGATAGAATCGCCAGCACGATCTCCTGATCTGACGTCATTAGACTTCTTTTTGTGGGGATATGTCAAAAGTATTGTATAAAAAACTATACCACTCAACTTACATGACTTAAAAAGACGAATCACGCTTGCGATTAGATCAGTCACACCTGAGATGTTGAGTAACGTTAGAAGACATTTCTATACCAGATTAGCATGTTGCCAAGACGTTCGCGGAGGACATTTTGAACATCTCTTACATTGAAATTAATGTTTTTTTTTACATTATTTGTGAAATAAAATAATTTGTTAATTAATTAATTTTTGTAATACATCTGAAAATACTTAATATTTCCGAAACAGTTAAAGATAGGTATGGGACATTGTACATGAATTATGTCTAGAATTTTCTGAAGAATCCAAAAAATAAATAATATATAGGGGGTTGTATTTAAAATAAGAAAGTTGGTATTGGCCACTGTCACATGACACCCTATATAATTTTTTTTTTTTGAAAAAAATGCGCATCTAAAAATACAAATCGACGTGTCCAAGCGTTTTTCCCAACACGCTCTCATTTATTCGTTAAACTATCCAAATATGGGGACGTCCATTCTGGAAGAACAAGGAACCAACGAGAAGATTCTTTCCTAAAATATCGAGCGTTTGTTGCTACAAAACAAAACATTTTTTTTTATTGCGGTCGACGCGCTGGCACTTCAAGGCAACAATCGACAGGGAAGGACTCCGCAAATCGTAATATATTCAAAAAAATAGCGAAAAATTATACTTCTTTTAAAAAATTTCCCAACGAATTCAAGAAAAACAGTATATTAGGAGTTAGCTAAGTGGACTGTAATTTTAAAAGTAAGAATTAATGTAGAAAATAATAAGAATTTACGTAACAAGAAATATACATTTATAAACAAAACTCACCCTTGATATGTAGGCTGCGTTGTTTGTTGATTCCGCGGTTACTTGTCGTTGTGCTCGCACAAAGAAATATATGGAGTTCAACAAGTATTCTTTTTTGAGCTGAGAGTAAGGTTTTTATGTTACACAATCACGAGTTTTTTTTGTCAGCGAGTTTAACTTAACAGAGGGCTGCTTTTCTCCTCGCCTTCTTGGTAAAGGCACACATTCGCAGTAGTTACATATCATTATGTAAGCGCTTACAAGAATATTTTTTTTATGCTTTCGCGGCAAATTTATATTATTAAAAATATATAAGAAAATTCTCAAACCGCTTTGCTCGATGTTACTGTCATACTTTTCATCTCTCGTAAACTTTGAACCCAAGTACACAAATTTATCTAATTGTTTTACTCTTTCCCTCTCAATCGAAACTTCACAATTTGTCATGCAAATAAAGTATTATTACAAAAATTTTAGAATCAAGCATCCCTGATGCTTGAAACATTGCAATAGTTGACTGTAAAGCAACGACTCTATCTGCGATCAATGATAATTATTTATAAAATATTGAATAATCAACTACCTTCTTCTATGAAATCACTTTTCTACAAAGGCCTCAATTAGTTCAATAAATTACCATCCTCCATCAAAGAATCGAAATCATTGAATGACTTCATCATATTTATTATTATTATTCTACTATTATTCAAATTTATTCAAATAACCTTAAACTTATTTATATTTACTTAGTTATTTTTAGTCCTAAGCTTGAAGAAATAATTATTATATCGTAACGATATTTAGTCTTGGGTTCGATGATTTTAAACACTCGGTACAAAAACTAAACAATTTATTCTAATCTTTCTATACAATATTCTTACTTAATAAATCTCTTAGATATTTACAATACTATCTATAACAATCTTATAACACACTTTTTTTAACCGACCAGTAAAATAGTTGATTTTTTAAAAAGAATAATAGCTCTTGTACTCACATAATTTAAAAACAGATTCAATGCAGATTTATGTTTTTAAAAAACGAGGCTGTCATTAAAGTACCGCATTTAACTGCATAGAGGGCGTAGGTAATTAAGACACGTCAGTAGACGTAAATCTTAATGCACACATCGAGGAGTACGACTATTATGGGTAGAGGAACAATATTTATGGCCAAATGAAACATGAGCCACTTCGATTTTCTACACCGGGACTCTTCTGTCTGGGCTCTATACCATATTCAATCTTTCGCTCTCTCCCGTTAGCTACCGTGAAGATTCACAAGTATTACTAGAGACGAAGACGTGGGGGTAGGATTTGCTGGTGCGTCTAGATACCAAACTGCGAGACTTTCATGACATGTTTTAAGCATCCTAGCTGTTGGCATTCAGAAACACCATCGATACCCAAGGAATCAGCCATTTAGTCCCCAACCTAACCTAGTGCAATGCAGTGGGTCCATAAAATCTTCTTGTTCTTTTTAAAATTATTAAATAATAAATAACACAACAATCAGACAGATAGAAGAAAAAACTATAACGTCACCGGTGCTTCAGAACCCCTTGATTACGTGAAAAGTTCAATGTGTACATACTGTGCATTGTTTAAATTGTGTTTTAGTTTCATTATTATTTTAATTGTTTAATTGTAGGATCACTGTGCGGTTCAACAGTAAAGACTAAATATGTTTTTTTTTTTATGAAAATAGTCGCAAAAAGGGTAGACCTATCGTGTGGGCCGCGGACTATTAGAAGGGGAAGGAATTATAGAAAGGAAATGATTGTGAACACGCTTTTTAAAAAGTTGCAGGTCATAGTTCTCTAGAAAAACTGATTTTGGAAGCTTATTCCATTCCGTAGCAGCCCTGTAAAAGAAGGATTCCTGATGAAAATTGGTCCTTGTAGTGTCAAGCTTGGGAGTAAATGTGTGAGACTGAACAGCCTGCCGAGTTCTTCGGCCGAATGTGGCCAATGGTGGTACAAGAGTTTTTATTTCTCTGAAGCATCTGCCATGGAAATATCTGTAGAGCAATGACTGGTCTGCAACTCTTCTTCTATGTTCTAGAGGGTGAAGGGTATCTGTGAGTGTTGAGCTGTTTATCAAGCGAATGGCTCTTTTCTGAATGGAATCTAGAAGACGAAGAGAATGCCTTGGTGCTGAACCCCAAATGTGCGAGCAATACTCCAGTAGAGGTCGGATTTGAGCCTTGTACGTCGTCAACAGTTGATCAGGAGTAAAAAACTTTCTAGCTTTCCACAGAAAACCTAGCCTCTGGCTTGCCGACTTTGCGATGTTAGCAACATAGTCATGCCAAGACATATTATTGGACACCGTGACTCCCAAAATCGAGATGAAGGGACTTGGTTCAAAGATATTTTCGGTTATTGTGATGGGATGATTTGAGGAATTTACTTTCTTGGAAAACGTGGCACTTTGTGTTTTTTGGGCGTTAAACTGAACAAGATTGTTGGTTCCCCACTCGACGATTGCTTTAAGATCTCTATTGATGGAATCAACCTGTTCCTGCCTGAGTCTATTTGTATCATTCACCGAAAGTGATCGATAGGATGTGAAAGTTGAGACAAGTGTGCTATCGTCTGCGAAACTGTAAATGGGGTTCGTGGTGGTTTTCAAGAGGTCGTTGATGTGTAAAAGAAATAAGGTGGGGGACAGGATGGAACCCTGGGGTACCCTGGCATTAGTTTTAAACGCATTAGAAGAAATACCGTCAACTGCCACATATAAGGAGCGATCTTGCATGAAGCTCAAGAGCCATTAGCGCAGTTTGGTTGGGAGACCGTAGGCAGATAATTTACTTAACAATGCCTGGTGCCAAACGCGGTCAAAGGCTTTAGATATATCCAAGGCTATTGCACGGGATTCACCAAACTTTTCAATAGTGTTTGTCTAGAGCTGAGTGACATAAGCCAGCAAATTTCCGGTAGACCGAAGTTCTCGAAATCCATATTGTCTGTCATGGATTATCTCAAATTTCTCTAGATATTTGATAAGTTCTGTGTTAATCGCTTTTTCCATAACTTTGGATATGACTGAGAGCAATGCAATAGGGCGATAATTTGCAGGAATAGTCTTCTTTCCTTTTTTCGGAATCGGTTGGACTTTAGCGTTTTTCCACATGGACGGAAATACTCCTTTGCTGTATGATAACTTAAAGAGTCTACAGAGAACTGGGGTAAGCTCTTGAGCACAGGTCTTCAGGACAATTGTCGGAATTCCATCTGGTCCTACTGCCTTATTAGAGTCAAGATTTCGTAGGATTTTCCTGATAGTGCGATGGCGGATAGTGACCTCAGGCATTGATGCGTTTATTCTAGGTATCGTTGGGGGTTGTTTTCCATTGGTATCGAGGGTTGAGTTAGAGCTGAACATTTTGGCCAGCAGATCCGCTTTTTCTTTGGAAGATACGGCTGTCGTGCCGTCGGACCTCTCGAGTGATGGTAAAGAAGAAGTTGTGAAATTCTTATTGCCACGTCTTTTTTTGGTTCTCTAAAGAGTACTCTGCTAGTGGTCTCTCTACTGGCAAATTAAGCCCGAGCTCAGCCGTAGAGGGTAGAAGAAAAAAATCTAAAAGTGAGCCGCGCCACCGACTTAAGACGGTACAAGCCGGAAACCCCTAGGTCTTGTAGGCACCAGCAGAGCCACGCGAAAAACAACAAACAATTATGGTGAACTAGATAAATAAAACTATATTTACAATTACTGCAATATATTAATTAAGTAAAAATGATGTTCTGATTTTTTACAATAAATTCTGTATTTTCGTAAAATAATATTTAAATTAATTATAACAATCTTCCAGACAGTAATAAAAACCTAATGAGGTACAAAAGAGAATTAAAATAAAAAAACAAAAAAACAACAAAAAGAAAATGTTCACAATATTTAAAATTTCGAAAATAATTGGTTTTATATAAAATTCCTGATAGCAAAAGATTAACACAACAAAAAAAGAAATACCAAATAAATGGACTTGCTACAAAAATAATATATTAAAACCCTTACAATAACCACATAAATTATATTCAGTGATATATAAATTCAGATTCAGCTTGGAGCCGGTACAAATTTAACGAAAAATAATTTGGTTACTTTTAAACTATTGAAAACTTCATTGGGACGTCACTGAGAGCAGGTACAAATTAAATGAGAATAACTTGTTGCTTTTAAATTATTGAAAACACTTAGATCAAGCACATAATAACTGATAAGTTGATAAAATTAAATTCCATACCATGTAACCAATTGAAAACCTCACTGAGACGTCACGGTAACATCGATGATCCAAGAACCGAAACGCCAAGTAGTATTATCATAATAATTTCTGCTAAAATTACCAGGCAAGTCTTTATAACGCTGAAATTTATCGTCGATGTGGATGGAACGGCACGTGGTACTTCACGATGGCTTCACTTCATCAAATCCCACAAGTGGTGATCTTAACTCGACCCCAATATCCAAAAATATTCACCACATAGGCACGACAGAATGGTCAAGTTAAGAATTAAATGGTTTATCTTCCTAATCCAATAAAGATGGCCCCAAATACAGCCAGATATGAAAGAAAAAACCGTAGAAGTTCCGCTCACGTGTAAATATCAAACCGTTCCAAAAACTCTCAACCGACTTCCACCACTGCCACCCAACGAATCCCCTGCCCTGCTCGCTCCCAGACCGGACATCAGAAAATGTCCCGGGACACGCGTCAGCCAACCTTTCCATGTATAAGTCCCTAGTTCATAATCGCGCTCGTCCGCATCAATTGCCAGCCCAAGCAAACCAACAATAATTTATCTAACAACACACGACAATCGAGGCCAATAATCAAGGCGAAGTCCAATAAGAGAGACAAAAATGTCACAGCTATTAATAATCGAATTCTATCACTACTATATAGGCAACACTATATACAACGAACCCAAATGCAGACTATTATAATAATGAAACGGCAGATGGGAGGAGAAAAAAATAGGCACGTGACATTATTTATGGCTTTAGCCAAAGACCAGAAGGTCTTTGATCCAGGAGGGGCATTGACAAGCTTGTTGCATATTCTCGTGTCGAAGGATTTTTTGTTAATATTTTTTAAAATTATTTTGACCACTTGGTGACAGCAGCTCTGTCACCTTCTACATCGAGAACACCTATCTTTCGGTGACGTTGACGTCATTAAAGCCAACGTCCACCAAGGTGACGTGAAACCCTAAGTTTTCCCCCTACTAAAAATTGCTTAACGCGTCTAAAGAAGTATTCACTTCAAAAAATTCAGGATGTAAAAAAAATTACTAGCTTATTTTTGAAATAGGATCTCTATACATCGCCTAACTTAAACCGTCATTTTTAAGTATATTGGATTGATTATTTTTTGACGTTTCTCAAAACCAATAGAAATTTTCAATTTCAGTAATTCATATACGTTCTAGCCAATCAAAACATTATTATAGTGGGAATAATCTACTTACATTATTCCATCGAGAATTATTCATGTACATTGTTTTTATTGAATGACAACCACATGACAACCACATGACAACGTATTTTTTTGATCTGACGCGTGTGTCATAAATTTTCAAGAAATTCGTAAAATGAATCCCTAACGTTTTAGTGAATCATCAGGCGATGAAATAACTAATATAATCATTAAAAATGCATGTAAGAATACCATAATAAGCATCGCGTCGATTTGGAAAAATTTCCAATTATTTTGCGACGATAGGGTACTAAAAATTAGAATAAAATACAACAACAACAAAACTAGCCGTTATTTTAAAGAACTATGGGTTCAATATGAAGAAACATAATGGAGAACATGATGTCTAAGTGGATAAAAGAATCTGTAGAGATGATAGGACTCGATATTAAAAAAATTAACACAAACAATGTTGAAAAATCCTCCACCCAAGGGCACAACATTTATAATAATTGTATTTTTCATGTTCAAAACTTCAATGCATCCTAATTTAAATAACTCATTCAGTTTATATTGAGTCGACTGATATAAATTTGTTAAAATATAAAATCCTAAAAGTGTTTTTTATTGTAACGTCAAAAAATAATCTATCGAATACCACACGAGAGTTCGATAAATTAGATGATAATTCTCTAGGCCTTTTCTCAAACTTGTTGCCATTTGGCAAAAGCCATTCGAGCCCTTCGGGCTCTCGTGTCTATCGCCTGGCAACAAGTTTTCTAAAATCTGTCAAATTATTTTCAATTTATTTTCACTTTCTTTTGATATTACTGCAGAAAATTTTTATTTGCAGGCGCTTCAAATATTAGAATTCATCGAATTCAACAGAATCCTCGGAGTGGAACATTTCACTTTTTACAACCACACCATCGGCGATCAAGTGAACTGCATCCTAAAGGATTATATTGAAAAGGGACTGGTAACTGTGCTTCCATGGAACCTAAAGATGGCTTCGCAGAAGGATATAAGGACAGAAGGCTTATTTGCCGCGTTAAATGATTGTCTGTATAGATCCATGTATAAATATTCTCATATTTTGCTCATCGATCTCGACGAATACATCCTGCCGAAATACAACGACACTTTGGGCAGCATGCTCCAGTAAGCATTAAATTTGCATTCATTTCATGCATCGTTACTAATGAATAATGTCTCTTGAGCGTATAAAATATTCAGGTTGGCTCAGTTCTTTTCCGTGCGGCGTATTCAAATATTCAACGACCCAAACTAATCAGTTACAATCACAGACGAGTCTCCACAACATTAATCCTATTTTCATGCTTCTTCTGCCAAACCCATAATTCACTACCATACATAAGTGTAGGAACCAACACTCCTCCATGCACAGCCAGACGTGCCTTTTTTTGAAACTTTTTGCCTGTTCATAAAGCTATGCAGTGCCCCATTTATTTGTTTTCCTGCCAACACCTTTCACTCAATGTCACTGTCATTCTTTCCATCTCTCGTAAATTTTGAACCAAGGTATAAAAACTCATTTAATTGTTCCACTCTTTCTCCGTTAATCAGAACTTCACAGTTTGTCCTGCTTTCTTCTCGTTCAAACACCATTACTTTCATTTCGCTTACATTCATTTTTCATCCCTTTAATTTTCAGGGCATCATGCTTAACATTAACCATCGCCTAAAACTCCTCTTCAGATGACGCTGATATGACTTGATCATCGGCGTAAAGAAGGCATTTGACGATCAAATCATTCATTTTTAATCCATACGCAATCTCTTTCAAATCTTTTAAACAATCATCTATGTATAAGTTAAACAGCCATGGTGAAGCCACACATCTCTGTCTCACAACTTTTTCAATGTTAATGTATAATGTTTACTAATTGATGAATATTTACAGAAACTTGGGTAAGCGGCTAAACACGCGCGCCACTGGCTCGTTTTCCTTCCAAAACGCATTCTTCTACCTGCAGTGGGACGACGACGACTCTGTCTACGATTTCGACGACCCGGTGGCCGCCAATTTGGTCACCTTAAAGAAGACGCGTCGAAAGACGAAACTCCACCCGCACAAGCAGCGCTCCAAGTACATTTGCCGACCGGAATTGACCGTCGAAGCCGGCAACCACTTCGTTTGGGAGTTCGTACCGGGCCACGGTACTCTGAACGTGCCCGCCGACCTGGCCATTTTGCATCACTATCGCATATGCGAATTCGGCGGCGACGATTGCATCAAGGCGTCCTCGACGGTCGACAGGACGTCGTACAAGTATCGAGACGCTTTAACTGGCGCGGTCAAAATAGGATATGACAGACTGAACGGGAAATGTGAATTGCCGGAGTTGAGTTTACCATCGGGAAAGGTTTTTAATAAGTTGATGCACTTCTTAAAGCCCAGCTTGAACAGATAATTAATGCCGGATTAATATCAGTATTTATTTGCCAGTTCGTTTGAAAGTGGAAAGCTTTTTTCTGAATTTACAACGGTTGAACGTTAGACGGTGATTGTTTCCGTAAATTTATCAACACGAACTAACTAGACGTCCCGATAAATATACTTCCATTTGAAAAAACATGCCATCAATTTAGATCTCCTCTTGCGCCTTTTGGAAAACGTTTGTGTTGACCTTCTTTCGCCGAAACGAGTGTAAAAATTTTTCTTAATCAATATAGCACCAATTTTACATCATTATGAGACGGCTCAAATTATAGAGGCACAATAAATTTGGATAAATGAAATATTTTCTGTGAGTATAATTTAATAGTGAGAATAAGGGAAAGCTGTGGTGTAAAAGAAGATGTGGTTACAATAATAGATAAAGGAATGCCTCGATGGTTTGGACACGTAGAAAGGATGGATGAAGGAAGATTGACGAAAATTTATTTGGCGAGTGTGAATGGACAAGTCGGTAGAGGTCGACCTCGGTGAACATATCTCAATCAGATCAACATTGTTTTGAAGAAAAGCCAGGTCAAGAGTACCAACAATCGACGAGCATGTATGAGAGCACCGATGAAAGTAGAGGAAGCAAAAGATGTGTGTATGACCCGTAGCGGAAGTGGAAGGAAGTGATCTCTGCCTGCCCCTACCGGAAAAAGGCGTGACTATATGTATGTATGTCATTTTATAGGAAAATTTTACAATAAGATAATTTTAATCATTTTGCCTAAAATTGAAGTAAAAAGTCTAATTATGACATAAATCTAACTTTCAGTTCGAATAACTTTTGAACGAGTCGGTTTATCGTAAAAAAATAGTATACATTTTTCGTAGAGCGTTCAACTTTCTACAAAAATAATCTGTTTATTGATTTGAAAGCTACAAAATTCTAAACAAATATTTTTTTTGTGTTATTTAAATGAAGATATTTCGGTGCGGATTTTACAAAAAAACAAGGTTGATTTTTTTAAACCAACCTATTGTACACTTATATATATATATATATATATATATATATATATATATATATATATATATATATATATATATATATATATATATATTTGTACAGGAGGTTATTTGTAATCTGAGGTATTACTATTAATCCGATCTTGTTAATAACTAATGAAAATGGTCAGAAATTCCTAGGGGTAGTCTTCAGAAGTTATTTAATTCACTCTACATTTGCGAGTTTTATCGTAATCGGTAATTTCTTTATTTTTATCTGAGGAATCAACATGTATACAGTAGGGTGGGACATAAAAATATCATCCAAGATGACGAAAAAGATTCTGGTAAAGTTTGAGCTCTTAATTTTAATATTAAGAGGTCACTCATCGTGATTTTTGATTTCCCATTTAAATAACAGGAATTTTTTTTATTTGGGATTTTATTGCGCTCGAACGAATCATCGGGCAGTGGAGTTGAATACGTATAAAGCTCATTTCACCAATATAAGACGGTATCGGATAAGTCACCAAGGCATCGACTTAACGGGCGCACCGTGTTGAGAGGTACATTAGTAAATTTTCCTAAGATTTAAACCCGAAATTTATTTGTTTATTATTATACTTTTGTTAAGAGGTTTTATTTTTATTTTTTGCTTTATTGTAAACAGAAATCGTTCATGTAGCTCTTTTTTTTCTGTCATCTTGGACGATATTTTCATGGTAACTCAACAACGAAACTCATCATTAAGATTCATGCTCTCGAATTTTTGATCATTACTTCGGGAACGCCCTTTATTAAAGAAGTAAATATAAACATGTGTTCTCAAGAAAAAGCAATAAATATTTAATAAAAATTAACCACCGTCATTTGTACATAGCATTCTTATTCATCGCCTTCTTCTTCTTCTAGCAGTTCCTATCCGTTCCGGATGTTGGCAACCTTTAACACTTTTTAACTACTCCACTCCGTACAACAGGACTGAAAATACATAGCAGCGCAGAAATCTTACCTTTGTTGCTAACGTCAAGTCGTGATTCTTCAACATTTTGCTCATATTTCCGAACACTGCTCTGGCTTTCTCAATACGTATCTTTATCTCTTGCGCGTGGTCCCATTGGTCATTGATATTGGTGCCAAGATACGTGTATCTACTCACTCGTTCAATAGGCTTGACGTTACTCTCGATGTTACAATTGGGCACATTGGCCTTACTTATAACCATAATTTTTTTTTGTTTGTATTAAGGTCAAGTCCGTACTTGTTGATACTCATCGTCACTCTATCTACCAAAAACTGCAAACCTTCCGGGGTATCAGCGAACAGGACAGTGTCATCTGCACATCGGATGTTATTTAACCTTTCTTTATTTAATAGAACTCCCACGTCAGCATCTTCCTGAGCCTCACCAAATATTTGCTCGGCATACAAGTCAAAGATCAATGGAGACAGTATGCATCCCTGTCTTACACCTCGTAGGATCCTGACCTCATCTGTATTTAACTAAATACAATCCATAATCGGATTATATTATTACTGTTAAGGATTATTACTGTCAGCGTGTTAATTGGTTGCCTATAGCACGCGCATAGCTGCTGTAATAAGGGGGTTTTAAATCAAGGAATTGCGTAGAGAGAAATTCTACTGTTGAAATTACTAATTTTCCAACAGTTTCCTCTAGTTGACTTTGGTCTATTAAAACAGTAGTTGAAGATTACCTAAATGATGCTGAATCCATTACAAGTCACCCGAAAAAAAACTTCATTAGCTGGTAATCATTTTTTTGCCATACACGATACACTGTGATTTTTTATAAATAAAAATGTGAAATTAGTCTAATTTTATTTATTAAGTACGGTAAAGTAAACGTTAAAAAAGTTAACATATAAATTCTGGTGTAGTTTTATTGGTAGTAACAGTTAATTTATACCTACCGTGTCCTACCAGAGTGTTCCTAATGAAAGCGTTCGGAGCTTTTACAAGTACGAAACGTTGGACATTCAAGTTTGTATAATCCCTTTTAAAAATTTTAATTTTAATTTTCCATTTAAAAATTCTTGTTGTGCATCAACTCCAGATAATAAAGTGGAAAATTATTGATCACATTTTTTGTCTTTTAAACACGTAGAGCTGTTACTACCGATGTAGATAAATAAAAAAGTAATTACACTAAAACTTAATAATAATTATTGCCACGTATGCACTTAATTACATGGTGTGTTGGATTATAGTTTTGATAAAAAAGTGTTGGTAATGAGGTAACAGGTAGCAGCAAACGTGCTAACGTAACCTACTTCAAGTAAAGGATATGTTTGTATTTTTTAAATTTGTAGACTCGTCTATATTCGTCGGTATAAATCATCATCAACCGTTCTACTGCAATTGAGTGCACGCAACCATGATTGCTGGTAATTTAAGTAATTCTCGAGGAAATAAAAAATACGGTAGAATATATATATAGACAAAAAATAATTAATTCGCTAACTACTCTTTGTAAACATAAAAAACGATGTAATCTCTTTTTATTTTTAATATTAGATACCACATGACAGTTGTAATTATTTTGTTAAAATGTTTTTTAATAAATAATTTTAAAATGAACTCGTCTTTTTATATTGCCATTATCTAAAATCGTGCTATACAAACAAAAGTTTTTATTTCCTTGGCCGAGATAAAACTAAATTACTACTGATGAAAAAGAAGACCACTGCCGGCGTGTTATTTTTACAGTAGGTTAGGTTAGGTATCATGTGAGTGGGGCGTAGGTCGCCCCTCCACTGCGACCTTAAGTAGGTCTATAGTGGCTCGCCCCTAGAGGTTACAGTTCACCGCACAATCCAGCCCTTCTCACGAAGTTTATGGTTGTATGGGGTGAGATTTTCTTGAAATTGGTAGGTTCTAGGTTGGTATAACCAAATACGTGGAACCTTATTCTACCCAGGCCGGGGCATAAACAGTATATGTTCAGCATTTTCGTCTTCCACGCAGCAAAACCGACAGTCCGTTTGTTGATTCAGACCTATCTTTCCGAGGTGGTATCGACAGTGTCCTGTAAGCAGTCCCTAGATCTAGTCTAGAATCTAGGATCTGCTCGGTTGTGTTTCTCGAGGGTTTAAGTAAGAACGCTTTCGAGTGAGTTAACCCTGGTATATCGGACCAGTACGTGAGTATTTTCCTCTCCGCCCATTCCGAAATTATTGTTTTGGCGGCACTTGTAGTAACTGGTTTTGGTCCAGTGAACGCAGATTCAGCCCCCTGTTTTGCAAGAGTGCCGGCTTTTTCGTTTCCCTCCACCCCCTAGTGCCCAGGTACCCACAGTAGGGTTACCCCGTTGTTCGCACCAAGGTACTCTAGGGATTCGATGCAATTCCATACCAGTTTAGAATTTATCTAGTTGGAGCTCAGTGCTTTTAAAGCAGCCTGGCTGTCTGATATTATACTTATGTTTTTGTTTGCTAGAGGTTCGTTAGTCAGCTCTCTTGCACAGAATTCTATAGCGAAGACTTCAGCCTGAAAGATTGCAGTATACCTGCCAAGACTGGTAGATATTTCAATCTCAAGTTTTCTGCTGAAAACACCGGCCCCAACTCCATCTGGGAATAATATGAACAATTTTCCTCTCTTTATAAAAAATCAAACTATTCTGTTGATTCAAATTTTTTTATGAGCTCGACATTGCCATTATCGGGAAGTCGGATCGAGTTTCTGTATATTTCATTAAAAGAAAACTCGTACTGTTATTGCAAATGTTGATATCTGTAACTTATTTATTTCATATTCACGAATGAGAATTCAAAATTCCCAAGTCCTGCCTTGGTGATACGTTTGATTATCCCACTCAATATACTATTTATTGCCAAGTATTGCTGGTATTTATTATATTTCTGTGGTATAAACTATAACTATGCCACATCTCACACTCCTCCGCGCGCGCAATATGTTTAATAAGGTACTAAACTGTTTTGTCTTTACCTATTTATAAATAGATTTTAAGGTGGTAGGGCAGGCCTCAAAAAATTTTAAGTCAACTATTCGTTGAATTCTTAAGTATATAAAATATATAAAATTTGGAGTTGATGATACCAATCAAAAAAATTTGGCTAGAAAGAACAAACATCTATGTGATATTATTTATGTATCTTTGATGCAAACAAAAATAAATAGATGAATCTAATCTATGTAATCTACGTAAGTCAGAAAAATAAGGTATCATATAGGAGAATTCAACCGAGTTCAACACATGTTGGTCTGTAGTGCCCTTAGCCAGGAAAACATGTAAAAAAGGTTTAATGAATAAACTCAGTTGACCGTTCACAGGAATAGCTTTGAACTCACTTAGAACGTGTCGCCAGACGCACGTAATAATGTTTGTGTTTATTAATCATTCGTATTTATTTCGCAACCAAAATGTCTCGGAATGAATAGTATGTTATTGTTTTACTTCGATCGGTCGTTACGCTGCTCTACTTTTCAGTGACGGTCAAGATCACGACATTAAAATGTAGAATTGCTAAAATAAATTAAACGTATTTTTAAGTTCAACTTTCTTTTTAATTAACGAGAGTTTTTCCGAAACTTCAACAAACCTACGAGCAAGATACCTAACAATACATGGCGATCCTAATACATTACAGGTCGAATATTGGGTATTCAAAAAAAGTGTCGAATTTTTCCAGTATTTTTCGACGGGTTGCACTCTGGAAGTGCCGGCAGAAGTGAAAACACACACGAACATTCGCGCAAGCGCCCTGCGTCGCCTAAACGAAACAGCCGGCGCAGGCATACATTTTCGCCGCGCCGTAGAAAGAGAGGGGGATACTCCCTCTCCTACGCCACGCCAGCTGTCTACTCTCCATCCGTCTTACGAATTTTCGATCAGGTCACGTGTCCTGACGCGAGTTTAACATTTTTTACCCATTACAAAAAAAGTGTACAACGCCGCTAAAGAAGTTTTCACTTCAAAAACGTGCAAAAAACACAGGTCAAATAATTGAAACTCAAAAGAAAACACTTTGGTCTTATATGTAAAAAGTTTAAAATCAGACTGATCATCAAAGTAGGTAAAAATATAAAAACACGACGTACGGTCAAAAGAAGATATGGAACCCGCTAAGACATAGGAAAAAAACCAATAAATGAGTGTATACAAAATACAAAAATAGCGGCGGAAGAATGGGAAAAATATTTTGGAAAACTCTACACTCCGACAGAAAACAACTTACCACCACAGGAAATACAGCCTGACATTGGAAATGTTAACGAACAACAAGAAAAGACTATTCCCTTGGAGAAAATACGATACATGGTCCAAAAACTAAAAAACAGAAAAGCCTCGGGCATTGACGAATTTAAGAATGAGATGACCAAATATGGAGGTGAAAGCTTATTGGCCGAATTACAGATTTTCTTCAATAAAATACTTACTGTCAAGGTTGTTCCATCCGAATGGAAAGAGAGCATACTGATACCAGTTTTCAAAAAAGGAGAGAAAGCAGACCCTAAAAACTATCGAGGTATTAGCTTATTGAGTGCTGTACTAAAACTGTTTACAAAAATTCTAGCAGAAGAAATATCTTTAACCGGAATATGTGAAGAACAGCAAGGGTTCAGACAAAACAGGTCTACTATAGATGCTATATTTATAATACGTCAAATTACTGAGAAAGCCATTGAGTTCAATAAAGTAGCCTTCACGTGTTTCATTGACCTAACCCAGGCATTCGATAGGGTACGGTTAACAGACGTCTTGGCCCTACTACAAAAGAGAAGAATTTATCCGAATGTAATAAAGACCATCGAAGAATTGAACAAGAACAACTACACATATGTAAGAACTGCAAATAAGCTAAGCAATAAAATACCTATGACAACCGGAATCAGGCAAGGAGATAGCCTAAGCCCAATCCTATTTAATATCATCATGGATGAAATTATAAATGAAGTCAAAGTAACTGGGAGAGGATATCGACTGGGAGATAAAGAAATAAAAATCATATGCTACGCTGATGATGCTGTAATCGTATCGGAAGACGAGAACAACCTACAGAGACTCTTACACAAGTTCCAAAAATTAGCTGAAGAATTCAATATGCAAATATCCGTCAAGAAAACCAAATCGCTAATAATATCCAAAGAACCGAGAAGATGTAAACTCGCAATCTATGAGCAGAGTGTAGAACAAGTGATGTCCTTTAAATATTTAGGAGCTAATATAACTAGCACTAGAAATGTTAAGGAGGAAGTAAAAGCTCAAACAACAAAGGCATCTCTAATCTCAGGATTCTTGAGAGACATAATCTGGAGAAATAAACACATGAGTACCAGAAGTAAGGTCAGAATATATAAGACATGCGTAAGACCGATTATGACATACGCGATAGAGACCAGAGCGGAGAACACGACTACAAAGCGACTTCTTAGATCAACGGAAATGCGAATTCTTAGATCGATAACTGGCTATACCTTACTTGACCATAAAAGAAGCGAAGAGATAAGGGAAATATGTGAAGTCCAAGACATAGTAAGATGGGCAAGAAACCGAAGAAGAGAATGGAGAGACCATGTTAGCAGAATGCCAAACGACCGGCTGGCAAAAATTGTGAGAGAGAAGCGGCCCAACACACCACGCCCAACTGGACGCCCACCAAAAAGATGGTATGATAGCTGGTCTTCATCGTCCCAATTGTTTTTGGGCAACCTTTGAGGCAAACACAGGACGTAGTCCTAACGTAAGAAGAAGAAGAAGACGTACGGTTTCAAAGAGTCAAGTGTGGTCCTCGTAGCGGCCTGAGGGAATGTTTATGTAACGTGGATAATGTTTATATTACGTCTCTAATGAGCACGGTAATATAATTTATTAATTTATTGCCCTAGATCATTACTTTATTATCTGTTTATTGCCTTAAACCGGGCCTGTTTACTTTTCTTGACAATCATGACAACACCTCTCATTTCACGCACCGTTGCATATCAGAAATAAAGTGTTCATTATCCTTATAAACCTGGAAATATTCATGGAAATATTTCTTAAAATAAATACTGAATCTGACACTAATGCTGGTGCAATGCGCAAACTCAAAAGTGCACTTACCTCTCAAATTGTATCAATTTGTTCACGCGCATCCCTATCTATTGGCATTCTAGTTTGTATATATCTCTGTGTTTTTATCTCTCTATATTTTACGCACGGTCTCCATAGAGGAGTGAGCCTCTAACTAGCTACTAAAATCCTAATAAAAAAATTGCAGGAAAGTTTGTTAAACAAATATATTGTAAAAATAAATATAAAATATTAAGAAAATAAATAACATGACAGCTTGTATAGCAAATCAAAACTACAAATATATAATCAAAATGTAATACACAATTATAATACTTTATTGCTTAAGTAGTTTTGTAAGTGTACAAAAAATAAGTGACCACACCAACGATTTTTTTTATATTTTTACAGGGTAAATCACAAAAAAATAGCGACAATTAAAATATGCTAGCAGTAGTTTTAAATCGTAACTCTTGTCAAAATGCACCGGATTAACCTGCGTTGCAAGAGTATTAATTCAAGGGAATGTATTAAGATACGACTGGAAAGCAAAACACACTTTTTCAGTCAGACTGTACAAACTCCTCAACATTTACAAGCCGCATATTGTATTACTAAACAAAAATGTGTTCTAGAATATAACTTTTTTGCTGATCACATAATGACTATGCGTTTATATGTATTGCACAATAAAATAAACGTCAAATATGAAACAACATTTTTTTTAGTTTATATAAAAGTTTTGACATTAGGAAAGTGTATAGTTGGCACTTGACATTGATATTACATTATATGAGGTTAAAATCAAGTTGCACGTGTTCCAAAATAATCGAAATTCAGATAGCGGTGTCATTTTTTCGTCTCGACGCTCACTGCTATGTTCCTAAAAATCATGTGCTTACAGTAATTTAATGTTGAAAAGTAATGTTGCAACACAACTCACATATTTCACTCTAAACAGTTTTTCTCAATTTGCCAAAATTGAAGATTTTGGATCATGTGCACTTTGATTCTAACCTTTTCATATTTACCGTAAAGTTTTTCTTAAATATTTTCGGTGCTAACATTACAAATGCGGTTTACTGAATATTAAACCTTGTATTGCAAAGAAAATACAAGATTTAACCAATCGCACTAAATATATATATCACTACCATTAGTGGTACGCTAATTTCAAGTTTAATATAAATGAAGGACATAAAACAGAACAGACAAAAAACATAATGAAAGAGCGGAGGTCGATGGGTAAAAAAGTTTACATTTGGATGGTCATTTTGGATTGTTAAGAGGGCTTAATGTGCTTAATGCGTGAATGCATAAGATATTTTAAATTTGCCTTTGTGTTTTGGTCCAAAGATGGCTGAATAGCCAAAATTAATTGCTTCCCCTTTGGTCAACAATTACACCGATTTCTAGGATTGTTTGAGTACACATTTGGTCTTCATATTAACAGTATTGTTAATAAATTACCTCTTCAATTGTAATTGAATTATTTGTTTCGTTACAATTACAATTACTTTCTACAAAAATATTTTTAATATTTTCGATAGGTGAAAAGTGTAAATGCTATTACAAACTTGTAGCAGGTAGTCAAGTAATCGGTTCTGAGTACAATTTGAAAAACTATTGTTTCTAAAACGTAATGGCGGTTTATAATCTATAAATTAATATAATTAATAAGTATTATATATTAGATTATTAGTAAGTGTTGTATACAGATATCGAAAAAATATTTGTGGAACATAGGGAGTTCAATGCAATTTACTGCCTCTGAAATTAACTACAACACTCTAATTTGAATTGTCCCCACTTCGGCGACATGTGTTCGAGCCATTACCAGTCAGTTTGAAAATGTTAGCCGCAGTGTGTACGTCAGACTTATCAGCAAAGAGACTATGACGTATGCAAGAGATCAAATAATTTCTCTCACTGATTTTGGTTTCATTCCATAGCAGCCCTGTAAAAGAAGGATTCTTGATGGATATTGGTCCTTGAAGTGTCAATCTTGAGAGTAAATGGGTGAGACTCATTAGCGTGTCGAGTTCTTCGGCCAAATGTGGCCAGTGGTGGTATACGAGTTTTTTTATAGTTTTGCCATGGAAATATCTGTAGAGTAATATCTGGTCTGCAACTCTTCTTCTATGTTCTAGTGGGTGAAGGGTATCTGTGAGAGTTGAGCTGTTTATCAACCGAATGGCCCTTTTCTGAAGGAATCTAGAAGACGAAGAGAATGCCTTGGTGCTGAACCCCAAATGTGCGAGCAATACTCCAGTAGAGGTCGAATTTGAGCCTTGTACGTCGTCAACAGTTGATCAGGAGTAAAAAACTTTCTGGCTTTCCACAGAAAACCTGGCCACTGGCTTGCCGACTTTGCGATGTTAGCAACATGGTCATGCCAAGACATAGTATTAGACACCGTGACTTCCAAAATCGAGATGGAGGGACTTGGTTCAAGGGTATTTCCGGACATTGTGATGGGATGATTTGAGGAATTCACTTTCTTGGAAAACGTGTCGCTTTGTGTTTTCTGGGCGTTGAACTAATTGTTGGTTCCCCACTCGACGATTGATGGAGTCAACCTGTTCCTGCCCGAGTCTATTTGTATCGTTCACCGAAAGTGATCGATAGGATGTGAAATTTGAGACAAGTGTGCTGTCGTCTGCGAAACTGTTTCATACATGTTAGTAACGTCGCAAACACATATCGACGAAGTGGGGACAATTCGAATTATAATGGTGGAGTTGAATAATTAATTATTATTTATTTTGTGCCGGTCGACTGGCTATTGACCAGATCGATCGATTGCATTGAAATGCTTATGTTCGTTAAATATTTTTTTAATATCTGTTTATAAAAATAATTAGGATAATTAGCATGAGGTCGTGACTTAATTAATTACAAATTATGAAATCAATAATTTTTCTTAAACAACTGAGCACGATTAACATTTGATTTTAATTTCAATTGTAATTCATTACAATTTACCCAAAGTAATTGTAATTGTAAATATTTACATATCGTGAAGTAACATCACTGCATATTGATTAAAAAGTGCATTGTATTTAACAATTTAAACAATGGGCATTGCTCGCTGTACATTTAATGTTTAACCAAGTTTTTTTAAACGTTTTGTCTAAGGATATTTATTTGTAAAAATACTGTAGTAATTTAATTAAACTTATAATGTATAGCACAACGTGGCGCTTTTAATACTCATAAAAATTATGAATTTTAAATTTTTTAATGTTACTTAATAATTTTATTAATCGTATTTTTTGTAATGATACCACTAAAAATTAAATTCTTCCATTAACAGTTCTTTTTGCTTTTGCGACAACCAACAGATTTTTTATAATATATGGGGAATTAAATTGTGGCGGTCTATATATGTATTTTTGGTTAGTACTTTCTATCTAGCACAATCTAATAAATGTTTTTAAAACAAACACATTTATTAAAAGCCCAAAACAATCTTTTCATTGGTCTGGTACTAACAACTTAAGACCATGATTTAGAATATATAGACAAGCATTGCTAAATTGTTATTAAAAAGCTAATTTTTTTATAAAAAGAATACAAATCGTTCAAATAAAAAAAATTATTACTGAATATGTAGGAACGAGTGCTGTCATTAGGAACAGCAATGGAAATTATAAAAAATAAATGCAAACAAGTTTAAAGCAGAAGACGTTCCGACTTACATATTAATTCAAAAAGAATTTGTATAATTTCCGTTTATTAAAAGAAGTTGCGAGGCCTGTAAAGAATGACAGCTGACATATGACTTTTTCTGTGTATGTTTTATGTCAACCATCACGTTTTGTGTCAAATTTCACATAAAAGTATGTCTAGTGGTAACTAAACAAATGTGTCAAAAGCCAATAGAGGTCTCTACAGACTCCACAACTACTGTCAAGATTTGAGATGCGCTCTCATATTTTTTTAGTGGAACGTCCTCGCGTATTTTATAGACCGCGGTTTAAAAATTAATAATCACATAATTCACACTGTTACTTAAAAATCTACTCACCCTTTTCTTTGAATATGTTATTGGCTCTGAAAAAATCTCACTTACTTTAATATATTTGTAAAATCTTCAGGCCCTTTTTAATATCAAATACTAAATGCACACTACTAACAGGTATATATAACATCGTCAAATCTCTAGGTGTATATATATATACTAACATCAATTAATGTTTTTCTAATTTCTGCACATCCGAAGATAAAAACTTCTACTCATTAACCGCGAATGCTGCTGCACAAAGATGAAGAGACCACATCTTTTTGTCATTTTGTTGCACCTCAAACAACGCAGAATTGCTTTGGAATTAAAAATCCAATTAAAAATTATTTAGTAAGAAACTGTAAAATTTGTTGTATTGCTAATCCCTAATAAAAATTTTGTTTGTTTAAAGTATTTATTGATGTGTAACAACATCTTTGCTTTTGGTCATTTTGAAGTTGATTTCTGTCACTGTCAGTGTCATTTAAATAAAATACAATTTTCATTAGAAAGAATTATTTTTTCTTATGAAAAATCATTTTAAATAATACCTGACCCATTTTTTTCGGAATATAATTTTAAAATTGCTTATAACAAAGGTGAGATGTCCAATGTTACACATCATATGCGACTACTGTAAGGCTCGCTCTTTTTTTTTGTTACAACCTCATGAAATTATAAAAGAAATGATAAATAAGTATTTTTTTTAAATTTAGTAACAGATTAAAAATATACGAGGGCGAGGTAACTTGATCTATCTTCCACCCATTTGTCATAAATTGCTTAAAAAAAATTAATGCTGAAACAAATTTTTTGTAATATTTACTTAAGAAATTATTATTTATTTAAGAAAATATTTGATCCTTTCTAAACCACAGTAATATTTATATTAATCAGTGTTAAGTTGACGTTTTTATTTCGGATGTGCCTTTGATTACTTATACCAAGAAATCTCTTGCGTATCTAATATAAAAAATTGCATACTAAGTCAAACATTTGCTAAAAACTTCAATTTGGAGAACCAATCCAAATATGGAAAAAACAAACGCTGCTGTGTTTGAATTTTTACAAGTGTTTTAAACAAGTTATCAGTAAAATGTGGATCGATACCTCCATAGTGAGACAATATTTTCAGTTTTTAGAAAACATTTTCGCATCAATTAAATATTTAGTTTTCCTTGGTCGTTTTTAATTTGTTACAAAAAAACCCTGCACCATATAAGATATCAATTTGAAATGCGCAATACAGGAAATTTCTGTAATAACTTTAAACAACAAAACAAAATGCAAGTCAAACTTAAAAAGACAATTACAAATATTTAAAATCTTCCAATTATTGTGCAATTCAGTAAAATTTACATTTTCATAATAATCACAATTTGATATTTCAATATTAATTTTATGCTAACGTTGCCTTTACAAACTAACATTTTGATTATTTTAGTTTGGTAAATGTTAAGAGATCACATCTGTTAACAGTATTATTATTTTTTTAATATTGAAATCTTATTAATTTTCCCAATTAACTTATTTACGAAACAACATTAATAAGATAGGAAATTCATCAAAAATAAAAAATTTCCCAAAAACCAACTGCAGACTTACACACGTTGGTAATATAATCACAAAAACATCATTATTAGTTTTTAAAACAACACGTAAAATTCGTTTGTTTTAATATTGATAGAGTAGAATGTTTGCATATGGTATTCGCTTATTTCCTATATGTTGCTAAATGTTCTAGTTAAAAAATAATATTCAATCAATTTCAAACAATTTTAACACTTCAACTGCCTATTATTTATTTTTTATCACATTCGTTTTGAGGGGCTTCGTTAATCAAAACATTATTGATGTGGCGTTCGAAGTGTTAAACTAATTCTAAATCTGAGCAATGACAATGAATTTGTTCCTATAGAAAATCCGCAATAAGTTACTGACGGTTTCCAAAACAACGTTAAGTGCGCATGTTCGTTTCCGATTTTAAAGGAACAGTAAACAGCTTGTCAGTGTCAGTCAACTGTCACTCTGTTTCTTCGTCTCCATGTGTCTGTGAACTGCATCCTGTGGACAAATTACTCTCCCATTCTGTACTTTAATCTTAAATGTAGATCATACCCAAAGAAGAACGTAATGCTTAGAATTACTGCTCTATACTAATTCTTTGTTAAAAATTGATGATTACAGAGAAGGTGAATATAACTATCTAAATTATTGCGATAATATGAGAAACATAAAAATTCATTTATTTTTTCAAGTTCTAGAAGCATTTATCGCGTTCCAAAGTCAGAAACAACCACCCAATAAATCCACAATAATTATTAATTAATTTAACCAAAATTAAAACATAGAACTAAACACAACACTTGAACAGGTCATGAAGTAATTTCGACTCTAATCACGTTACCATCACAGACAACATACTGATTTGTGAACCGTGCAAACGCCTGATTATCGACAGCTGCAAAATACTTTGACAGTTACCGAAATAACAGCAAAATGTGTGGGAACAGCGTACTACACGTCAGTGAACAATCAGTAACTCTTGTTGGAATGCTTCTGAATATACTGCGCATAATCCGGTCTGTTTCTGACTGCTGTAGAAACAAACTCAATACCGAGTAAAAAAAATCATTAAAATAATGATCAATTTAAACAAATGTATGCTCCACCTAAAGATATATTAGCACAAATGAGATAAAGTGTCACATTAATGCTCGTATGAAATTGGGCTGTTTTTTATTTTTTATCATTTTCGGTATTGTTCGTGAATGTTATCTAGTCTATAATTGCTCGTTTGAAATTAGCTGATAAAATTTATCCGTGTACTGTTGACAGACAGATGGGTATTAATTCTGAAAAGTTTATTTTTAAACATAAAAACAATTTGGTAGATTATTGTGTAAATAAATTGGGATCCAAAATCATTTTATTTAATTTGGGCTAATATGAAAACCGAAAATTTCTGAAATCTCATTTAAAAAGGATAATTAAACAAATCATTCATAGAGAAATTAAGTTTACCTTGTAAAACGGTCGTGCATACTTTGTTTTTTATTCTTATTGGCTGGTTTTACCGATTTAAACTAATTTGGATTGCAATTTGTCATTGCCAGATTTAATGAACTACAATAATATATTTTTTGCCTCCAAACGAGGCTTTCCAAGAATCTATGGAATGATTTAACTTAAAATATTTCAAGAGAACTTCCCTGCATGAAATATACGAAAATAGGGCCGAAGAAATTAAAAACAACAGCAGCAAACTTTCAATAGGCAAAATTGTTTGTTGTTTCGGTGCAGCTGCCTAGCAAAATAAATATCCGACGAAGAATCGTTCAAATTGTCAGACTTGTGGCGCGTTATTTTCAGTATTATATACATCTAACTTTGTGTGCTCCTTCGCATCATCATCGAAATCAATTTTACCGCTTTTGGCGGCGATCGATCTAGATAATTCATTGAAATTGGGTTCGTTATTCGATGTGGGTGAATCTACTATGTTAAATCGCAACGTGGAATCGTCTAAAACCAATCTGGAATCTTCATCGGTGCTGTCTATCGAAGAGGATCTGTCTTCGGATAGACGACCGCTGGTAAAGCCCCCTTTGTACCTCTCCAACCTTAAGACCTTCAAAATAAGAAAAGTACTTTTAAAGCAAACAATTTGAATATAAAGACACTTTTTTTAGCAAATCGATCTACTCCTATTAAATATAATAAAATGCAGACAGATTATTAATAAATAAATTATTTTCAGCGACTAATTTTTATAGGAAAATTTATTTTAATTTAATAAACAAAAATGAAACTGTTGGGGATATTACGTGTGGTTGAAAAATGTTGTGTAAACATTTCACTTAATCCAAACCAGAGGAGTAATAAAATATGTCTAGAAAATTTTCTTTTGACATTTTTAAAAAAACAATAAACAACAAAAATTATTTGTAGAACTTATCCTAACTAATATTCTTGTAAAATTATCAAGTGTGGTTGCTAGATGTTGTGATGGATTCATTGAAATCCTTAACAACAACATGAAGGATTTCAATGAATCCTTCACAAATCCTTCCTGGATACATTTTTGGATAACCTTTCCAACAAAAATAATTAGTTTAGTAAAAAATGCAAACGAAGTTTTTGAAGGTCTCTGATTATAATGTTTTTAACTGATAAGTAATTAACTTTTTTACCATTAATTTAATAATTTTTTTTTTGTTATTATACATTCAAAAAATTTGTTTTTAAAACGAAATTTATGTATATGAAATGCGGCCTTCTTATTCTATCTTATTTTTTTTATAATTTTAATAATTGCCAACCTTTTTTAACAATCACAAAATTACTCCAAGGTCAACGTCATCAGTCAATGTTACCACCACACCACTATTCAACATTTGAAATATTTGGGATTGACAGATACCAGAAAAATTAATTTCAAAACATGGCAAATTGTACAAAAAAAACCATAAACATGCACATGCATTGAAAAAACTTGATAATTCAAACTGAAAGCAAGTCTTAATTATTTTAGTACAAACAGTTATTCTGTTTGTTTAAAATACACACAACCGCAATGTCTAGGGATATTTTAGTTTTAGACTTTATCACTGCTTTATCGCCATTTTAGGAGGTTTACAATCGATTTCAACATTTTTTGCTTTTGTGCAACGATATTTGATTTTGAAATTTTTGACTGGTAGATCATACGTGGGTCAGATACTGGTACCAGTTGTTCCATATGTAGCAGCTGTTAGTCTCAAATCGATGACAATGTCAGACCACACACGTCAAGAGTTACAATTGAATTTTTAAAGAACAACAATATTGATGTGTTACCATGGCTACCACAGTCCCAGAACTTAGTCTTATTGAGGACATGTGGGATGTGCTTCAAATTAGAGTTCTTCGTATGGAAAGGTGACTCAGTAGGACAGCCATTTTTTTCCATTTTTGAAGTGATAACTTCTTATGGCAGGCTGTGAACTTTTCGGGCGCGTGGTCGCGTTCCCAAAGGCGTAACGATATTTTAATATTTTTAAAAAAGTTGGATACTCGGGGATTTGAACATGAATAAACTGACGTACTATGTTTTAGTTGTACTATTCAGCCACCACGCACTCTTACTTCAAACGTCCAAGATTAGATATACAAATTATATTTGTGACGTCATGTTTGTTAAAAATTAAATTTGCTCGAAAATTTGAACCTAAATACACTGTCGTGCCATTTTTAATTTTGTAGGCTTAGATAATGATAACGTAAATAAAAGCGAGTCGACTGTATCTACTGAAGAATGTTAATTATTATAAGTAAGATATAATAATACTTTATATTAAATAAATTAGCTGTTCACTTTTTGATTATGTCACTAATTTACCAAATATTTTGAATTCATTCATAATCCTCACTGATATAAAATCGAAGAGAATTTTTTAGTTTTAGTATATTTCTAAATATTTTGTGCTAATAATAATAATAAACTAGGACGGCGGTTTCTAACTAATTTTGTCAACGCCCATTGTTACTCGAATAAAATCGTTGTTTGCATTTTCTTTTATTCTTTTATTAATCTACAATGCAAATCTGTATAACCATATGGACAAAAAATAAAATAGTTTTGGAATAAATAATAGTTTAAAAAAACTAAGACAACGCGCTTTATAAGAAAGCCAAACTAAAAAATTATAATTAATAAAATATAATTTTACAATTAAAATCGTGGGGTGCTTTTTACATTTTCTTCTTGGAGACTTTATTTTTACCAATATCTGTTTATTATCAAATATAATAATGGATAAAGCGCACCCTACGCATTTAATTGTAAATTTTTTTTTATTCATTATTTTTTTTTAAATTATTGCTACTTATCGACGATCTTCATTTCGGTATTAATTGTCATATGAGTTTGTCGTAAAACGGAATTTCATGAAAATTATTTTGCGTATAAAAAAACGCGAGCTGGTATTAAAATTACTAGGATTTAAAATGGTGCTATGCGTTAGCGACATCTGTTAGAGAGTAGTTCAAGCGTTGCCATCTATTTAAATTAAATTCATGCGGGATATCAGCCATTTTTAATCCATAAAAACACTTTTTTTTAAAGTGGGTGAAAATCGTGTCTAAAGATTTCGTTACATAGGTAGATAGATACGAGTCAAGCGAGTAAAAATTACAGGCAAATTTTAGGTTAGGTTAAAATATTTCTAGACATTGTGATTGTGTGTGTATAGATTTTATAACGTTTTTTAAACATTGATGAACTTGTTAAAGCAAAATGGTTACATTCAAAAACCACTTTCGACAGTTAACTACTTGTAGAAAATACAAAATATCTAAATCCAGGGACAGGAAAAATTGACAGATCTATTTTTTACATGGAAGAGATATTCACAATTAAAATCGTATATGGAATTACCAAATACTTAAAACATATCAATCTCAGTCAGTTTATTTACCACCCTTAATTACATACTCTAACTAGGGTTTCAAGATCCGGTCAAAAGTATCGATACTCCGAAAATCTATCAGTTAACGTTAAATAACTTTTGAAAAAATAAATATATCAAAAAAATATAGGAGACTTTTTTTGTAGAGCGTTAAATTCTCTATAAGAATCTATTTTCATCATTTTAAAATATTATCTCTAACGTGAGTTACAAAATTTCAAAATCCAAGAGAACATTGTTCCCATGTTATTTAAATGGGAAATTGAAATTTACGATGCGGCACCTCTTATTATTATTAAAAGCTCTAACTTTCACAGTATTTTTTTTTACATTTCCAACAATATTTTCGATATAATAAAAAAACAAAATTTATCGATTTTTTTCAATACTGTATCGTGAAACGCCAAGTTAAACTGTTCTAAAAGAGATCATTTAAAATATTTTCTGAAAGAGCTTCTGCTCACCCGAAAAAACAACCTTTTTTTCATATCTATATGGAAAAAACATATTCCATCCATCGTTTAGATTTAAAAAGAAACGTTCGATAATTCCATAAAAATTTTAATTGTAAGTACGAAAAGCGAAACTTTGTAAGACTTACTCGAGCCATCTCCAGGGCTCTGTGTCCGGGCTTGTGATTGGCGTGGGAAACTAAGTAAACTCTTATTAGCATATATCCTGGGCAAAACTGTTAAAATTTTGACACACCCTTTGTTGGCAGAAAACTACATATACGTTCAATTCGAATATAGAAAAGTTATGCGCCGTTTCAATGGGATTCTTGTCCTTTTCGTTTCGACATTTTTCGATTAACGTGGAGAAACGTTCAAAATCCAAATATACAGGGTAACTCAGGAATATTGGAATAAAAGTCACAAACACACAAACACACTTGCTACGGTTCTTACACACATCTTTTGCTTCCTCTACTTTCATCAGTGCTCTCATACATGCTCGTCGGTTGTTGGTACTCTTGACCTGGCCTTTCTTCAAAACAATGTTGATCTGATCGAGATCCGAGGTCGACCTCTACCGACTTGTCCATTCACACTCGCCTTTTAAATTTCGTCAATCTTCCTTCATCCATCCTTTCTACGTGTCCAGACCATCTAAGCATTCCTTTATCTATCTTTGTAACCACATCTTCTTTTACACCACAGCGTTCTCTTATCTCATTTTTTTTTACTTTATCCAACCGAGTCACTCCGGCTATACTTCTCAGACTACTCATCTCCGCAGCATTAATCCTATTTTCATGCTTCTTCTGCCAAACACAACATTCACATATACATAAGTGTTGATTTTGCAATATGTTACTCTTATTAACAATAAGCAAAATTTTGTGAGTTGTATGTAGACATGAAGGTCAGTAATCCATTTATTACTGTTCCTTTAAAATTGAAGCATATAGGTTAAGCAAAAATAATATTAGCACTTCACATTTAGTTTTGCAATACAGGCCCTCCTGTCGGAGTTAGATCATTACGACTAGTCCGTCCTGGCTTCATGGATCTGTTTATAACTCTAAAATAACCGTTTGAAAATTAAAACCACAAAAAAGTAATTCGAAATTTCAATTTAGGAGGGCTATTGCTAGAAAACAAGAACCTATATTACAAACTTTATATGAAGTACTAATATTATTTTTGCTCGCCCTATACGCTCCCGACATTTTTTCTATTAGCCTCTGGACACCTTGTATACTTGCAGTGTCAAATGTCATTTACTTTAAACCGTTACCTAACAAGTGCATTTCGCATGAATTACTATTGAAAGACACCGCAAGTGGTTAAATTCAAGGGAGTGGGATTGAAAAAAAACACGGCAATTGCCGGACATCTCTGCTTGATGGTTACAAAGATGTACGCGCGAAATTTAGTGTGACTGTGTGTGACGTTAAAAAAATAAAAAAATAGGCAGAAAAAAATCAAAATAAATATATTTTACGTGAATAATTTTAGATCACAAAACGTCAAAAATTGTGCTAATTATTGGCCGAATAAAGTAAAATCGTATTAAATTAACTTCATTGATTTATTGAGGTTATGCTTGCAGGAAAAACCTTTAATGATCATAAAAGTATTCATTTATAATTTTTTTATTTACTTTCAACTCCAATACATTTCCTGATAGAAAAATATTCGATAACCGTTGCAAAATATTAAGGACCCGCCATTGGTGACTAATTCGGTTTAAATCGGCATTCGAAGTGGTGCTGATACAGTGGGGGGGTGTTGCAAATGTGCCTTACTTTAGTAATTTATTTCTGCGCGCGAGTTGTTGATAAAAGTTTTAAGAAGTTTAAAGAAGGTGGGAAAAGCAAAATTTTGGAGAGGTTTTGCATAAAAAGTATTCTTAAACTACTACTGGAATTAGTTTTTGCAAGAGATAAATCTACGGAAGTAACTAATAAAGAACTACTACTACCAAAGCTGCTACCCGGCCACTCGAACCACATAGGTAATAAAAAAGCAGATGGACTAGCCCGCAAAGGCTCGGAGACAGTGCTTGTGGGACCAGAACCTACACTGAGATAAGCAGATGGAAACAAAAAAGAAAAATTCAAGCTTGGCATTCTGTGCCAGAAAACCTAAACTTGGAAAAACTAGGCATAAGACCTTGCAACACACTTACCTCCGACCTGCCATTATTGAGCAGACAAGAGATGAGGAGAATTGTGAGTTTTCTTACTGAACACTATCACCTACGTCATCACCTACACAGAATCGGAATCTACCAATACAACCGACTGTGTCGATGGTGTGACATTGAAGAGAAAACAGCTGAGCACCATCTTTTTAAATGTGAGGCTCTAGCTTTTAAACGCTACCAGGCTCTGGGTTTCCCAGGCACGAAGTAGAAAAATATTAGAATGGACTCCATAAGCATCACTGGAAGATTCGTCAGGCTAGTAGGCAGCACCAGATGGGACATCTGAAAAACACAGTGGCAAAGGACCCACTAGGGTCCATCTTGGGGCCCCGTGAAGAAAGGAAAAGAAAAAAGATTTACCAAAGCTGGAACAATAAAAGTGTGAGCAGAAAAAAATAAAAAGATTACGTAGTTTATTTTGGTTTGAATATAATTCCCAAATTTAAGACTAAGAAAGGTAGATGCTTTAAAAACAACACTGACCAGGTTAATTACCGATGTAAACTTTGTTCTAAGTTTTAATTGACCATAAATAAACACGTAACAGTTAATTTATTCGAAGACATCTAAAATATTCTTTCTACTTGGAACGTAGTTTTTATTTCTGCCAACTCTCAGATTATTTACAATTAATGTAAGCTAAGCGTGTGTGCTTATAAGACATGTGGTTATTAGTTTTTAGCTTCAACAATAATTCGATACAAGAACGACGTTTACCTCTGCTTGTAGATCTGCCACTTTATCCTGCAGTTCTCGGACCTTGTCACTAGCGTCGACAGAGTGAATTCTCAGCTCACCTTCCGTAGCTATTTCTTGACTCTGAAATCAAATTATAATGGGACAGTTATTTTATTGTTGAATTCGAATATTCCTCTCAAGTTTAACTTACCTTCAGTTCCAACTGACCAATCTTCTGCATGAGTTCAGCGACGGCCTGCGTCTTTTCGGCGTCGCTTATCTTAGCTCTCATCAATTCGTCCTTCATTTTACTTTCGAGATCCGCATATCGTCTTTGTTCTTCTAGTAAACGAGCAGCTGCCTCTTTATTTCTCGTTTCGGCGGTCTCCATATGCTCCAGTTGCTTCTTTATCTCTTCGTCCTGTCTGCGCAGTTGGTTGGTACTCACTTGGACCTGAGTCTCTAATTCCATCACCTATAGACAATAATACACATTTAGAAAAGTGTTCAAAAAGGATATTTCAAGATTACTTGCCACGTCAGTGTTTTAAAAAACAAAAAAGTAATTCCGTACCTTTAATCTGAGTTCTTTTACTTCAGTAAGCGTTTCCATTTCTCGTATTCTGGTAGTCATAAGTTCCTCTTCTAACTTTTGAGTCTCATTGTGACCCAATTTACCGAACAACAATTTCTTCGGCGTGCTCAATGGATCAGACGGCGGAGGGGGATCTTGTTTGTGATCCTAGAAATGATTTTCCATTACTGATTACTATCTACTTCGATACAATGATCTAACTTACTTGTAAATGCCTTTGCCACTGGTCACTCAACTCGGATACACGTTGTCTGAGATCTTTCAACGACAGATTCGCCTCTGCCTCTCTCAGTTTTACCGCGATAAGTTCTTCTTGTAGATGAGCGACGCTGTTGTCGGGCGTGATCTCCCTCAAAGTTTTCTTATCCTCTTCCAATTCGTGTATCCTCGAACGAAGATCGCGAATGAGCGCGTCGTTCTCCGCTTCGCGTAGCCTTACTTTGACTAATTCTTCTTGAAGGCATTCTATCATCTCTTCACGTTGTTGCAGTTGTTCTTGCTTCAATGTTATTTCCTCGATGGACGACTGCCGCGAAGTGTGCTACGAAATTAAAAAAAAAATCAATACTGATTAATTTTGTACAGTTTAAAAAATGTATTTATTAAGCCCTGAACCTTAATATTCGGTGCTACCCAGCAATTGAAGCTTGTAAGTCTGACATGAAAAAATATAATTAAAAAAAAAATAAAAAAATAAAAAATAAAATAAAAATATATATATAAAAAGAAAATAACACCTTAATATTTTATCAATTATTTAGTCAGAAAAATACTAACACCTTAATCATGTATAATAATTGTATTAATTTAATATAAATGTGAGGCACTTTGGCTCTGCCAGCGCCATTAAATTAGGAAAAAAAACCTTAATATTGGGATTTACGATGGTCTAAAGTTAAATTATCGGTCTATTTTTTTTGGATACTTTTATTTCAGACAGATCATCAAAATATTTTTTTGGAATATTATGTTAAGGACTTTTTTTGGATTTCCATCCTTATCACAAGATTCATGGGCAATTTATTTGGGATTTTTAGTAAAATTATGTACTATACTCATTGGAAAAGTTAAATATCAAAAATTCTTTCAAACTGATTTTATTTGTACAATCTATAATATATTTTTGATACTACAAATTGACCATTATAAATAAAAGTTTATCCTATACTTTGACTTAAATTTTGGAAATTTATTTAACCTAATTTTTGCACATCGAAAAATATACCTTGTTTGTGACCGGTCTTCTTGTGTTATGGAGCTATGTATGTAATTTAAAATAAAAAATTTAGTTTATCTGAAAGTGCCACCATCTTAAAGAAAATTGTAATCGTGTCGAAAACGCTTTGTTGCTATGAGATTTTTGGTAATCTATATAGAGTCGCTCAGAAGCAAAGTGGCCCCAACTGAATTTTTGCATATTTTCAGTTAGGCAGCACAATCAGTAGCATTCAAGCCTATCTTTCATTTCATAGTGGCCCAAATGACCTTTCCCTATTCCCCAAAATACAATGGCTAATGTTTAAAGCAAAAGAGCCTTTTAATATTTATTTCAAATATTCTAATAATGAGGGTGTATTATTTTATTCCATCAACGTTTCTAAAATAGGAACAGAGGTTTCTCAAATGAAAGAAAAAGATTTTTACTTGGACATCCTCTATCCTGCTGGAAGACTTACAGAAAAATTAAAATACAGAGATCTTCAAAGTCTTCTTCCATACATTCCTCCGATCTCTACACAACCTTGAGGACAAATGAGCAAGCAGAAGATGATGATATTGGGTCAGAAACAGATAAATATTTTTATATTTTATTTTATATTTATATTATTTTTATTTTTTATTTAGTTCCAAGACTCAGCAGAGATTTATTTTACAAATTAGTCTAATAAAAAAATTACACATGTATGTTAAATGTACTGACCGTTTCTTCCATCATGAGTGACAAAGCTCTAATTCTTTCGTTGGCCAACGCGAGTTGGTGCGTCGTTTCTAGATGTGTATGCCTCAATGCGTCCAACTCCCTTTGCACCACGAACGTAGTTTCTTCTTCCTCGGCTCTGCTGACTTGACCTCTAACTAACCGATCTGCCAGAGCTTTGCTCTCCTCCTCCAACATCTCGCACCGGTGTCTCAACTGTTTATTTTCGTGGCGCAATCTCTGTGAATATACCAAAGTAATTATTATAAGAAAAAGTGTTGTTTATCGGTTGGAGGTGATAACGTTAATATCCCATGTAAATATTATGCTACGCATCTGTTTGTGACTTAAATTATTTTAATTTATAAGTTTCATTTATTCCGTTTTACTATTAAAAGGAAAACCACAAATCATTATATATTGTACATTCGCGGGTAGTTCTCTATTACAGCAAATAGAAGCATTTAATAGATCGGTTTTATCCCTAAGACCAATAATTTAATTGCCTATTCACCAAATTTCTATTGCCTGTCAACTTAAATTTTTTGACATTTAATTTAAATCTGGCTTGGTTAAATCTACCATACATTTACTTTCATTTTAAATTTGTTTGCTGCAGTGCGATTAATATATTTCCTAAAAGATTTAAAATTTTATTTGTTCTGTCAGATTAAGATTTTCTTGGACATTTATTTAACTTAATTTTAATTTGTTATATATTTATTCTAGTATAATTTAAATTTATCTCATGAGAAGCTATGAGTAATAGTCGTATTGACTATAACCAACACGATAGCGATAGGCGTCGCCACCTGTCATGTCATGCTTCTTGAGAGGGCGAAATGTGGACTGCGGACAGTCACTTTGCTACTTTGAATGTGAGGGGAGGATTAAATGATAAAATTGATGAAATTTACACGATAATAGAAGAAAGACGGATTGATATTCTTTGTGTAAATGAAACCAAGCGGAAAGGATGTAAAACCACAACACATGGACCTTATACAGCCTACTGGTCAGGAGTTCCGGAAACCAGCAGAGGTTCTCAGGGCGTTGGTGTAATACTCTCTGCTAGAATGAATGAATGTGTGACTGACTTTCAATGTGTAAGCCCAAGACTCCTCTGGGTGAGGCTGAAGGTTGGTCTTACTCGTATCTTTTTGCTAGGGTTTATGCCCCGCAAGATGTGCAGTGGAACCAGTCTTTAAAAGCTCAGAAAGAGAGGCGGGAGTTTTGGGATAGTGTGACAGATATTTTAAATGGGTGTAACCAGAATGAAAGAATTGTTATGTTGGGTGATTTTAATAGTTGGGTAGGAGTAAAGCGTGATGGATATGACAGTGTTCTGGGAATGTACGGTGACGGCAAAGTAAATGAAAACGGAGAAAATCTACTTGAAATATGTTTGGAGCGAAATCTTGTGGTAACAAAGCATGTATGAGAGCACTGATGAAAGTAGAGGAAGCAAAAGATGTGTGTACGAACCGGTAGTGATCTCTGCCTACCCCTATGGGAAAAAGGCGTGACTTAATGTATGTATGTATGCATCTGTTTATCAGTATCCTGGAAAACTAAATTTAATTACAAAATTCCCAACACGAACGCGCAGCTCAAAAATACAATATTTCTTTTATTCATTTTGTCAAGATTATCCTACCTTTAACTCGGCCATCTCTTCTTGCTCCTTTGTTTTAATCACGATATATTCTTTTTCCAGTTTTTTCATTTTCTTGGCGTTGTATTTCATTTCGTATGCCGTTTGCATCAGAGCTTCGGGATCAGCTTCCGCGTGAGCTGGAAGCTCCTTTTGGAAGTACTGAAACAAATTTACTATTAATAGACTATTGTGTAAAAAGTTGGTTGGTATAAGGTTATGTTGTATGTTGTTATCTGAGAACAATGAATAGAAAGTTATAGCATATTTAACGAATATACGGTAGTAACGGATTATCTTTAGAAACTTGATAACCAGTATTTAACTATATATTTAAGAAGTACCTACGAAAGTAAATTCCCCAAATATTTTTAAACAAATTTCGTAGGTAACGAATTTTATTTTATAAAGGACTTCTTAATTGGAAATTAAGAGTCAATATTTTGGTCAGGTGGTGTGAGGTAAAACAAAATTAACCTCAGTTTAAAAAAGCGTGAAATATGGAAATAGTGACGAAAAGTTGGAAAATATAAACCCCGCCGACATCCAAAAACTGTTGACTTTCCTGTCATTGTATTAGATAATTCTCCGTACCATTCGGAAATTTTAAATAAGCAACCAACAAACTCCTGGACGGTACAGAAAATAAAAGAATGGTTAACGAACGAAAATATTTCATTCTCACAGTATTGCTTCAAGCCGGAATTATTATCGATAGCTAAAAGGCACGAAAGAGAAAAAATTTACAAAGTGGATCAAATTATACTCAGTTATAGACATCGTGTGCTAAGACTTCCCATTGAGTATATTTGGGGAATATGCAAAACTTATTACGACAATCACATTGGATCCAAATGTTACAGTAATAAGGCTGTTTTAGAAACCTGGCAACGAGCACTTGGTACTGTTACTACTAAAATTTGAGAAAAATGTGTCACAAAATGTGAAAATTTAATACAGAAATGGTGGATTCGTGAAAACCGCATCGAAGCAGTTAATCCTGTTATCATTTACAATCTGAATGAGGATAGCGACGACAATGATTCCGATTAAGATGACTATAAATCTGATGCTTGATAATACCATAAACACTACATGATTAAACATATTTTTTAAATTTTTAACGATAATTTATTTTTGTTGCATTCTCTTTTAACATAATTAAATATGTGTCTATTTCTAACCAAAAAACTCATCGAGAGCTACATCAACGATTTCTGTTCACAATAAAGCAAAAAATAAAAATAAAACCTCTCAACAAAAGCATAATAATAAACAAAAAGTTATCGGGTCTTAGGAGAATTTAGTAATGTACCTCTCAACACAGTGCGCCCTTAAGTCGTTTAGCAAACAGGGTGGAAACAACCATACTTTACTTTATAAATGAAGAAGATACGGAAAGGCGTATGGGATGCTGCAAGTTGTACTAAATACGCCAAGAAGCCAATCCGACCTTTTACAAAACCATTCTTTGACAATTGATTTATGACTCACCTTGTATATTGCAATAATACACAAATTTTACCGTACCAGATTAAATAACAATTTAGTATAAATCAACATTCATATCGATTGATTTTATAGGGATTATTTTTATAAACAATGATGCTAATAAAAGTAAATATTGTTTCCTGCAAAAAAATATTTAAACGCACATTCTGTTAAGTGATAATTATTTTGATTAATTGTGCCTATCTTATCAACAGTTATTTTTTTATCAACTTGCAAATTGGAATGATAATATTTGCAAACTTTTATTCTCTATGTTTAAAATTGTTTTAAATTACAGCACAATAAAAGATAATAAAACAAGTATCTCTCGGGATGAATTTATCAATACGAATTTATGAAGAAGGGACAGTTTATGAGGTTAAAATTATGCAAAAAAAAGTGGGCTGGTAATATAAAGTAAAATATCTTACCTTTAACATTCCTTCCATATCCAGCGACATCAACTCGTCCTTGCCCAGGGTCAACATAGCCATGGCGACCTTAAAGATGATTTCCATTCCTTCCGACAGAAACACATCCATGATCCTGCAGGCGAGAGGCAACGAGAGGGCGGTGGTGAATAACGTCAAAAACCAACTGGAAGCATACATGGAAGTGTGGAAATTTTGAGACTGAAAATGTTGATTCAAACCGGGCAGATATTCGGCGACGAGATTTTCTAATTGGTACATGCACAAACCCAGCTCAGCCATGCTCGGTTTGAACATGTCGCGCATCCTGTAATCCTCCATTATTCGCACGAGGACGGCGAAAGCGTCCTCTTCCGGCATCTGGAAGTAAAATCAGACCTCTGTTTAAGTAACACACAAAAAATAGTTTATTTATCAAAATTTATAGTGTTCCTTTAAAGTAATCCCCTCCCACTAGAAAAAATTTATTTCAACGATTTTTCCAGTCTTCAAAACAATATTATACTCAGTTTCTGGTAATGCCTTAAAGCGGCCAACGTATTTTTTTTTTTATGAAAATAGTCGCAAAAAGGGTAGACCTATCGTGTGGGCCGCGGACGGCCCGCACTGCGACTATTAGAAGGGGAAGGGATTATAGAAAGGAAATGATTGTGGACACGCTTTTTAAAAAGTTGCAGGTCATAGTTCTCTGAAAAAACTGATTTTGGAAGCTTATTCCATTCCGTAGCAGCCCTGTAAAAGAAGGATTCTTGATGAAGATTGGTCCTTGTAGTGTCAATCTTGAGAGTAAATGGGTGAGACTGATCAGCGTGACTTTCCACAGAAAACCTAGTCTCTGGCTTGCCGACTTTGCGATGTTAGCAACATGGTCATGCCAAGACATATTATTGGACACCGTGACTCCCAAAATCGAGACGGAGGGACTTGGTTCAAGGGTATTTCCGGACATTGTGATGGGATGATTTGAGGAATACACTTTCTTGGAAAACGTGGCACTTTGTGTTTTTTGGGCGTTAAACTGAACAAGATTGTTGGTTCCCCACTCGACGATTGCTTTAAGATCTCTATTGATGGAATCAACCTGTTCCTGCCTGAGTCTATTTGTATCATTCACCGAAAGTGATAGATAGGATGTGAAAGTTGAGACAAGTGTGCTATCGTCTGCGAAACTGTAAATGGGGTTCGTGGTGGTTTTCAAGAGGTCGTTGATGTGTAGAAGAAATAAGGTGGGGGACAGGATGGAACCCTGGGGGACCCCGGCATTAGTTTTAAACGCATCAGAAGAAATACCGTTAACTGCCACATGTAAGGAGCGATCTTGCATGAAGCTCAAGAGCCATTGGCGCAGTTTGGTTGGGAGACCGTAGGCAGATAATTTACTTAACAATGCCTGGTGCCAAACGCGGTCAAAGGCTTTAGATATATCCAATATATAACCAGTTGGAACTTCTTTTAATAAAAAGTGTGAGGTCTTTAAAGCTGAGATCATATAAATCATCAAAGTTCGGTTGCCCTAGTATAGAAGGCCGGTTTTTTAGGGTAGAGCAGTAGCAGTTTCCTCCTCTTCCTCATCGTGACAGCTTCTACAGAAGTCGTGTCGTAGTTTTGCGATTTACATGCGCCGTGCATGGGATCCACCTGCCCAGTGTCTGTTATGGCCGCGATCGCATTTCCAATGGACTCCCTGGATAGAGTTAAAATAACATTAGTTCGACGTAGATCTAGTTTAGGCCAAATCTGCTTCGATAATGTGCATGTGGGTTCATTTTGCCACCTTAAGTTGGCTTTTTGAACTACTTTGCTGTGCAGGAAGAGCCAGCAGTTTGCAATTCGTACTCCTTGCTGAGATGAGACAGATACAGCTGGGAGGGTGGTGCCCTCTCTTGCTAGCTCGTCCGCCTTACAGTTGCCTGATATGTTCGTGTGTCCGGGTACCCAGACAATGTGAACTACAAACTTAGCTGATATCTCATTCAGGGCGGCTCGGCATTGCACTGCTGTCCTAGAGGTCAAGTAGACTGAGTTCAGTAATTTGATAGCAGCCTGGCTGTCAAAGCAAGATCTTGCAAATACGGTGTTTGGGGAACGACATTCATTTGATTTTTTATTAAATAGGTACTGACGAATAATGATGACAAATGCGAAGGTGTATTATCGTGATGCAAAAAAACCATTACTTTTTTTGTCACAGTTTTGGTCGTTTGTTTACGAATTGACTCAAGTAAATGACGCAAAAGGCATGAATAATATTATTTATTAACTTTTGCAACTTTGGATTTATTACCTGAACAATCTAAATTAAAATATCTGAGTGTTTATGACAAATTTGTTAACTGGAAAGAATCCGAAGGAGCTACATCATGGTCTGAAGAATTATTATCGAGTTATTTCGTGGACCAAGCTGCAAAATATGCACCGTTAACTTTGTGGGCAAACTCCTCATTTGTTTCCATGTTTACCCAACTTATTCTTAAGATCTTTCTATATGACCACATCTCAAATGCTTCCAGTCGATCACTTATATTTTTCTTTAACGTCCAGGATTCCATCCCATATAGCAACACCGAGAAAACGTAGCATCTCAATATTCTGACTCTAAGTTGTAAAGTAAGATCTCTACTAATATCTATCTATCTATCTATTTACTCCCCCTCCATAGTCATACAATATACTATTTTATAATATCTGGAATATTGTTTGGGTAGATTTTTTTTGGGTTGAAATAAAATTTAAAAAATAAGTGATTTATGCACAAGCAAAACCAAGTTTTCCTTTAAGTCGCATAACAGCTTTTGTTTTTTTACCTCTCCTTTCCTTAATTTTAGTTGATTTTAGGGGGAGTAAAGTTCGATGGAGCATTTGTACAATGAATTCCTGGTGCCCGTGAAAGCATGTCGGATTACCATCTGATAAGAAAAGAAAATCCGTAATTGAAGAACTATAAAAACTATAAAAAAAATTTATATGGGTACCTACTCATTTATTTTTTTCTTTCATTATCCATATGTGCATTTTTTAACAATAATTAGTCACCGAACGAATCATGGCAGAACGGTTGTTTAATTATTTAAAAACAAATTCATGAATAATTATTCGTTTGTAAAAAGTAGTTTTTTGTGAATGAATCACGGAACCAATTAAATGAATAATTTCTCATTTTTAAACAAGAAATTGTACAAAACATTATTTATATTTTTGCTAGTTATTAATAATAAAATTAAAATATAAATGATGCTTGAAATGAAAACCATTTAAATATATTTACATAAATCATTAAAGGAAAGTATTAAAATATTTATTTATATTTAATAAACAAAAATTTAATTATTGGGGATATTATGTGTGGCTAAAATATGTTACTTTAAAAACTTAATTCAAGCCAGAAGACAAGAATGATTTATTGCAATCCTTCGCAACATCTGCAAGCCACATTAAATATTTTCATAAAAATGGTTAGGATAAGTTTCAGGAAATAAATTTGTATGACTCTTCTAGTTTTACTTTGAGTAAAGATAGTATACACATTTAAAGAGTTAAATGATACTCTATAATTATGGTATTTTATTAATTTTTAATAGAGTGCAACAGAAAGCAATAAAAAGTTTCTGATTGTTGATCATTTCAAACTATTTGATCAATGAATTTAAATCCCAATGCAACGATAACTAGCAAAATGGAAAATAAATAATATTTAATGGCAAAATGTAAAATAAAGTCAAAAACCAAAAATAGACAAAAAAATTAACAAAAAATACTAAATTAAAAAACGTTAACAACTGTATTTATCATAAACGTTCTAAACAGAACTGGACCCGCGATTGATATGATAACAACGACGTCATAACAAGCATCAATCGACACTTAAAAAACGTTTTTATACCATTACATGAAATGTTTGTTAAATATATTGTGGATAAACGATCCAAACTTTTGGAAGAACTGTATTCACCTACTTAAATGTTTGTTATTTATTACAATGCAAATGATACAAATAATGCTCGAATTGATTGCAACTACAAATATTTCCGCTTAAAAAAGGTGATAAAATATTTTATTTGTTAATATATTTGTCATTTCAATAAAGCAATATCGACAAATTATTATGGAATAATAACTTCAGGTGCAGCAAAAAGTGGAAAATTTTATCTATTTTTCATGTGACCAATGGAAAATGTTTGATTAGGAAAATGATATTTTTAATACTCTCTTTATACACTGTTGAACGCATACCTTCCATTCTTTTTCCTGTTTCCAATTTTTTTTATTTTTGAATTCACCAGCCACACCTCAGCCTTTAAGGCTTTTTGTGTGTTAGGAGGTGTCACCCCATTCCAAAACTCTCGTACCATTCACAGGTTCTTCATCACTTGGATGTTACATTCTTCAAAGGATAGCATAGACGCCCAAATACTACAAATGTCTTCTGCGACAAAATGTGTTTAGATGTTTATGTATCTTTTTTGCCACATTTATTTAAGTGGTTCCCTTATTGGACTGTGACCAATGGAGAAACCTGTAATTGTTCTGACCTGATTCCTATTCAGTTCTTCAACGATTCTTTAATAGAAAGTTCATGGTGCATGTGAGGAGCTTAAATCTAGTGCTGCCTTTGTTGTTGCTTAACCCAGTTCCTTATGCACCATCGTATGGAAGATTTTGTCTCACCGAGTGCAGGCTCTGGACCAATCAATGAAGCTGATGATCCTTTTCTAGCTGGTCCATGAGCTTGATACTATATGATGATACAATATGTTCACTAGATTCACCAGCTTTTTTGTCACTTTGAGATTAAGTAAATTCTAATTGTTTGTATAAATATAGATCCATGTATTGCTCATTAGTTTTGAACCATTTAATGTTACTAAATTTTTTAGGATCTTAAATTTTTTAATTTTCCTCAACTTGTTTCTAATATACACCTTCTACATTCTCTATGATGGGGATGGTTTCTCCTTAATTTAAGTCAGAATACTATATATTGTAAATGAATAACACTGAGGGACATTACGGAATATTACTGAGTACAGTTTAAATGGTTTATTTAGAACAAAAAAGCATCTAAAAAAAATAAGGATAAGCAAGTAGATTCAAGGTTAAAAATTAAAGGAGGTATAATTGGGAAGTCCTCTGTATGTCTGAGATCCATGTGGTTAATAGTTCAAACAGCAAGAGGAAGTACTATGTGAGACATTAAAGGTATTCGTAAGAAGCCTGCTATCACTCCATAAAGAGGCAATAAGGAGATTATTTTAAGGCTTGAATCGTTAATCAGGCACAAAGTTCTTTACTAGATTCCACATACCTAGATGATGGTGCAGCAAACTAAATTTACTTAAAAGTGTCTAAAAGATAGTAAAGATAAGCAAGTCAATAAAAAGTTACAGGTCTTATTGGGCAATCCTGTATGTCTGAAGATATATGTGATTAATAGTTGGAGTATGAAGGAGTTATTTGTAAGGAAGGGAAATTTCTGCCACCACTCTATGAAAAACCGATAAAGAAATATTTTTCATGCTTGGATCTTTAATCAGAAAAAGTTTTCTATTGGAATCAACCAATTTAAGAAATGGTGGTGGTATAGCACACAAAATTAACTACAATTTGTAATAGTGGATTGGTAAACAATGTTCTTTTTTGCTCTAAACAATTTTTTGATAGGTTATTCTGAATGTTCGCATAAAACTAAAATTGTGAAATAAAAAAGTGAGTCATCGACGAATATTAAGTGAAGTAATATCGTTTGAATTTCTTCTTTCTTTGTGGGTATACCTGTCCTATACGACATCTTTAAACAATCATTATTATTATTATACATGTTATGAGTCACTCACCTGCATCAATAGTAAACCCACTATAAAACCGGAACCTTGACAATATCCGACCTCTCTATCGTGCAAAGAATAAGCCTTGATGACATTGAACAAGGATTCCTGACCGAGTCCATCTTTTTCTTTAAAAAACTCGTGTTCCGGATAAGTCCTTGCTATGTCCCTTCGTATCACCTTTTCGCACGGGGATTTTGTCTGGAAGAAATAATAAGTTCCTGAATTATCTATCCAATGTAAACAACGAATTTGTAGGTTATTACGATTATAATATGGCAGAATAGTAAAGATTTAAAAAAAAAAAAAAAGAATGATTGTTTTATGTGATTTAAAAGAAATTTTTTGTGGATAAAAAACAAAATTGTTTTAACAACAATGACTTTAAACTTATATTTAACTAATACAACATTAGACTATAAGTAAAAAATTCTACCATCATCAAATTCTTGCAAAGTTGTCACATTTACAATGTCATGAACGAGTTTAAAATAATGTGTTATTAAAATAATTGTTAAAAACATTTTATTTATTCAAAATTCAATTAAATAAATAATTTTCCATACTTTTTTTAGAGTGGTGTTATTTAAAAACATATTTTTCGTTAATTTATGTTTGAAGAATTAAATTATTATCGTTAGGGACTACTGTACACGGTTAAATCAGTCGGAGTAGGATAAAACGTAAAAAACACACGGCGGTTGCCGAATAACCCTGTATGAAGGTAAACAAAGTACTCGCGAAATTTTTAAGCGAGAATATTAATCATCTAGAAGGAAGTTAGTGTGGTTTGGTTTTGAGTGCGTGGGTGTGCTGATGTTTTTTGTTGCCGTTATATATTTTTTAAATGGGTAGACCGAAAAATAAGAAAAACTACTCTGCGGAAACAAAAGAGGTAGTTGCTAATGTAGGTAACAGCCGTCTTTAAATTCAGTGTTACAAGAAGTACGCGATTCACAAGTAGGTTTTGAAGTTGGGCAGTCAAATTTAAAAAAAGTCCTTTTTTAATTAGTTTTTCGGTGGCAAAAAACAACCTATAATAGAGATGTATTAATGAAAAGTGTAACGGGAATTTTTCCTCCTATTTTTCAAAGCCGGTCCTGGTATTAAGCCGTCCCATCGAACGTTTTATCGATTAATATAGATAAAATTTAGACGTTGTCGATCGAATTTTGTGGAGAGTTGCGAACAGTTATACTATGTATTTGGAGTTCCTAAATGTATAGTATAATCGGTGAGAATAATTTAATTTGATAAAATAATTTAGTTTGAAGGGTATTAGAAAAACTTTTCAATACACAATTAGCAGCTCTTGACTTGGAATAATTTAATTTTATAAAAGTAACTCATAACGTTACACACAACTGGCTTTAGAAAGGAAACTTTAACGTAACACAAAATTGTCGCCCAACATTTGGGGCATTAGTAAGTTTTTTTTACAGTTACACAAAATCAGCACCCAGCTTTTGGGATTTATAAAAAGACTTGAATGGTAACACAAAATTGGCGCCCAACGTGGGGCATTAGTAAGTTTTTTTTACAGCTACACAAAATTGGCACCCAACTTTTGTAACTTTAGAAAAACAGTTTAGTTAGGGTAACAAAAGTTAGGGTGTAAGATTAAAGCGTTTAGAATAAAAGAGTAATTTTTTATTCTGTAACTAGCGAAAAGAGCAACCTCTAATGATCTCGAAACTATCAATTAATATATTTTTCTATTTACTTTTAATTTAAAAAATCGCCACTTCACATCTGACTTTGGGAATATGGTGAGGGCCGTTTATAGGTCTTTTTCTTTAAATATTCAAGTTTAACCCTGCTGATAGTCTATGTTAAAGCATAAAGTACCCCCTAACAGTACCACCGAACATCCTTAGATATTTCAAATTTATGATCGTGCAAAATTAGTAAACTCTTTTCTGCAAGAGAAACATTATTTTTTGTAATTACTTTCTAATAGCTAGCTGAAATATTCGTAGCGAAACGACGCTCGTTTAAATTACCCACGAGAAGTATTTACGTCTAAAATTAATTTTCTATTAAATCATCTTCGCAGACTCAAAATAAACGGGAAGCAATTCGCAAGGATGATGACCTGATGTCATGACATGGAAGTTATTATGCACATTAATTATCTACAGATTTCGAAAATATTACGTCAGAAAGCGCTTCTTTAAAATGATTTTATTACAGTTGGATACAATTAAGATTATGCAGTGTTACTTCAAAATATCTACGAAAGTTGTTTACTAGAAATACATTCGAGGATAAACCAAGAACATCCGCTAATTATAGTGACACTCTGTATCAATAAATATTTACCCTGTTATTTTTGACAAGGAGACTTCCTTTTGTGTCTCTTCAACAGCTTACCAGTGATTGATTCGTATTTGAGGTTCATTCTGATATAGAAGTAGAATGGAACAAGTAAATGGATTTGTGTACTTGGGTTCAAAGTTTACGAGAGACGAAAAGTATGACTGTGATATTGAGCGAAGGGCATTGGCAGTGAAACAAATGAATGGGGCACTGTATAGCTTTATCCAACTTTAATCCTCTGCGATGTAAATATACTTATAAGGGCAACGGTCGAATCAATTTTTATAATAAATAAAAAAATAAAAAAAAAGTGGCGATTTTTTTTGATAAATAATTGTTATAAATTATTTCACTTACTTTTATGTATTCCGCGTACAATTTTTTTTCAGGTGAATCTGCGGCTTTGCAGAGAAGCTGCCACGCGATGGTTCTAAAATGCAGGGGAATCCCTCGACGGACCAATTCTCTTATTTGAGCGTTCTGTTTTTTCCAGTTATTTTCCCAATCGTTAAGTATATGTCCCCAAGTGACCCACAAATCTTCCTCGCCCCCATCTTCGGGACGTTCTTGCGTCGAGCTCGTACCTAAATATAAATAATTCATAATGAAATTGTGTATAATTTATGGTACAGGGTGAGTCAACGAATGCGTCTAGTAGATAACAGTAGTCAAAAAACTTTATTTGCCATATGATATGGTCACAAGACGTGCTAAATTTAAACATTTTTAGAGCTACATATTTACTTAAGGTGTCCCAAAAAGCAAAACAGCATAAAGATGTATTTTTTTTTAAATATATCACCCAGTACTGAGTTGTTTTTTGAATTCTCTACGTTATTAGTGACACATAACACTTCCAATTTAGCATAACAAACATTCATATTCGGTTTCGTAAGAGTCCCGTATCGCTAGGCCACCTGCCTAGACCTATACGGGAGTGTTTCCAATAGTGCAAACAGTATCTCAAATATTGTTGGTATTTAGTCAAATCGTCTTTTTTCATTGCGGTGAGTTTTTATTAATTAGTTTGTAGTAAATCCACAAAAAATGGGTGAAGAAGCCACCTTCTAGTGAATATAAAGATCTGTCTTCGTTCGACTTTACAAATAAGTATTTCCCCGGGAATAAGGGACCATATTTCGTTTATATAGAACAGCTAAATAAAAACTTTGGTAGACTTTTTCCGATGAAAGTTGGGTATTACCTTCTAGAACAAAGCATATTGAAAAATTATATTTTAGATATAATTTCCGTGGGGGTGAGCAGAGTAAAGATTGTTTTTAAAACATACTCAGTCGCCAATCTGTTAATTCAGCATGAGAACATAAAAAAAATAATTTGGTAGCTTATATTCCAAGATTTTTCAATCACAGAAAAGGTATTATACGTTTTGTTGACACATTCCTTACCGAACAATTTTTATTAGAAAACATAGAAACAGAAAATTCCAAAATCACAGAAATTCAACGTATAAAACGAAAGGTTGTTGACAAAGATGACACAACGCGTCTGGTTTATAGGCACGTTTTTGGCTAACAGCATTCCTGAAAGAGTAAGAAGTAGATCCATATTTAAAATCAGTAGTACAGTGTTTTAAGTGTCTTCGTTATGGGCATACCTCTAAGCTTTGCAAATCAAAAACACAACGTTGCAAAAAATGTAGTGATACTTATGACATTAATAAAGTTTGTGAATCCTCGGAACTCTTTTGTATATACTGCGAAATATTTTCTTTAAAGATGCTGAAAAAATCGTTGATAACCCTTCATACGCAAAAATTACGACTAACAATCGTTTTGCCGTACTGAACAACATACAAAATTTTCCCCCACTTCCTGAACCCTCTTCATCCAAAAATTTGACAAGACCCATCCTGAATAGACCTTTAAAAGCCCCTTAAGCCAAAAGGAAACGGAAACAGCGCTCCCCACCTGTATCTCCATTAACTACTAAAAAATTTCAACTACAAAAAGAAAACAAAGCTTTCATTTTATCATTATCAACAAAATAAAATCAATGGATGCATAAAAAGAAATAAGATAATTATGCTCGGAGTTAAAGGCACAATCGATTCTCCATATCAAAATTCAAGAAAAAAATGAAAATTTCCGGATCGCTGTTTACCATAAATTCGAAATATCTTTCTGGAATGACAAAGCGGTAGTTTCTCTTTAAAGATTCACTCTAATAGGTAGAAAAAAACAAATATTTTTGCGGGTGGTTGATGCGCCTAGACGCAACAGGTTTCCGAAATGACATAAAAAAATTTGTATTTATAGTCAGTGTTGAAAATATTAAATATAGTTCAGTTTTCTCGTTCGTTCCGGTGGTGTGACTTGGGTGTTTCTTAATGATCTGCTAGAAATATATATAAATATATTTAAAAAAAAACAAATTTCTTAAGTTTAGATGCAGATATGGATTTCATATATTCACTGTTACACTAGAGATGTTTTTATTTAGTTTTCTACTTTTACGGTTTAACATCAAAAAGGAGGTGAGAGACAGGGATGTGTGGCTTTGCCATGGCTGTTTAATTTATAAATAGACGATTGTTTAAAAGATTTGAAAGAGAGTGCATATGGATTACAATGAATGATTTGATCGTTAAATGCCTTCTTTACGCCGATGATCAAGTCGTATTAACGTCATCTGAAGAGAAGTTGCAGGCGATGGTTAATGATATGCATGATGCCCTGAAAATCAAAGGGATAAAAATAAATGTAAGCAAAACAAAACTAATGGTTTTTGAAAGAGAAGAAAGCATGACAAACTGTAAAGTTCTTATTAAAGGAGAAAGAGTGGAACAAGTAAATGGATTTGTGTACTTGGGTTCAAAGTTTACGAGAGATGGAAAGTATGACAGTGATATTGAGCGAAGGGTATTGGCATTGATACAAATGAATGGGGCACGTCAAAGCTTTATGAACAGCCATAAAGTGTCAAAAAGAGGCACGCCTAGCTGCGCATAGAGGTGTGTTGGTTCCTTCACTTAAGTATGGTAGTGAATGTTGGGTTTCGCAGAAGAATGAAAATAGGATTAATGCTGCGGAGATGAGTAGTGTAAAAAGTATAGCCGGAGTGACTCGGTTGGATAAAGAATAGTGAGATAAGAGAACGCTGTGGTGTAAAGGAAGATGTGATAACCAAGATATATAAAGAAATGCTTAGATGGTTTAAACACGTAGAAAGAATTAGTGAAGGGAGATTAACAAAACAAATTTATAATGCGAGTGTGAATGGACAAGTCGGTAGAGGTCGACCTCGGCGAACATATTGATCAGATCAATATTGTTTTAAAAGAAAGGCCAGGTCAAGAGTACCAACAACCGACGAGCATGTATGAGAGCACTAATGAAAGTAGAGGAAGCAAAATATGTGTGTAAGAACCGTAGCCATTGGAAGAAAGTGTTTTTTGCCTCCTCTACGGGAAAAAGGCGTGACTATATGTTTGTATGTATGTACTTTTACGAAACGGAATATAACTTTTTTTATGCTAAATTGTGTGTGATCTGCCGGTAATGAATTACCCGAAATATATTTTTTTAAACACAAGATCGTCGTATCTCAAAAACGACAAGAGCTGCGCATATAACACCAATTAGAAAAATGTTTTATATTAACATGTAGAATCCAAAAAACAATTAAAGTGTTCAAAAAAAAAATACAACTTTATGCTGCTCTGCCTTTTTAAGATATCCTTCATAATTATTCTAAATTTTTAAATATATTTAAATTAAGCGCAGTTTGTCACCATATTAAATAAAGTGATTTCACTTGAGTGATCTGATTTATTTTTCATTCGAAACACAAGCTGATGACTGACAGTCTGTACTTTAAGCGGATACCATCATGTTCAACAATTAAAAAACGGTTTGCATACCTGAAGTCAGAGATATCTGTGAGGTGTCCGAACTTTTTCTAGAATGCCCCGACGTGGCCGACGCTCCGCTCAACGAGTTAAGCGATTTGGCGTCGGACTCGTAGAGCCGATTAGCCTCTTCCAGTTTGGCTAGCAGCTCCAGCTCGGAGCCTGTCACCCGATTATTATTATTATTAGTTTCGACTGCGGCAAGTGCCGTTATTATGTGGTTAGTAGGGCCTCCTGATGGCGGCGATGTGCTGTCCTCCTGTAGCCTCATGGCTGCGGGCGGCATGGTAGAATAGTAGCCGCCATCGGCATCGACTGATACCAGGCAACTTAACGAGACACCTCTGGAACAAATAAATACACTAATCAAAAACTGCGTTTACGATGTGATACAGTTCTAAATTTCGAACAACATTTTGTCATCTAGCACAATAAAAAAAATTAATATGTTTAACTATGAATCGATTATTTATTATTCAATGATTTTAGTTTACATTTTTTTATTATTAACACTTTAAAAAAACCACTGTTATTTCATAGTTTTTACTTCTTTCGACAGTCCCAATAACTGTCATTTTTTTAACACACTTATATTAGTTTCACCTGTAAGTTTGTATATTTGTAACAGACTCTTAGGTCTCGATTTTGCCCTACTTTAAGCGATCAGATTTAATTTAAACTTCGCACACTTGTCAAAGACCGACGACAATGTAATAATTCGATCAAAATATCCGATTATCCTGATTAGTTTCACCAGGATTCATAAATTTTTTCAGGGATCCTTTGCATGAGAGTAAGAGAGATAGAACTAGTGCGTGAACTACGCATGCGCGCAGTTCCAATGTCATATTATAATTCACCCAATACAATATACTGGTGAGAAACGTGCCATGGATGAATGTCAAGAGGGTGAGTAAAACACAGTATATCGTATCGGTGGTTCGGTGGTAAAATGCTCGCCTGCCACGCGGGCAGCCCGGGTTCGATCCCCGCCGATGCTTTTACCATTTAATACATAATTTTTTTAGTAAGTAAAATAACACGAACTGAAAAGCGAAGAATAAATTATAGTTTGAAAAAACTAAAAAACACGCTTTTAGAGTTAATAAAACTAAAAAGTAAAAACATAATAAGATTACTGACGAGAAAATTAATGTCACTGTTCTTAAAGCGTGGGGTGCTTTGTATGACATTTTTAAACTAACTCTGCGTTTCGGAATGAAAGCACCCCACCCTTTTGGAATGGTGACATTAATTTTCTCGTCATTAATTTTATTCTTATGTTAAGAATTATTTTTTACTTTTTAGTTTGATTAACTCTAAAAGCGTGATTTTTAGTTTTTATAAACTATAATTTATTACCATATTACTACCATTTTAAATCTACCCATCTACTAGACGTCATACAAGGATTTTATGGAGTAAGTAGGGAAAGAGTGGCATGAAAGAGCCCCTATGATTTAAGCTGTGATTTTCTAACGAATGTTGCAGGAATTATAATTTTAAAATGACAACACTGACCAGCTGTCACCCAGAAACATTTGTTAGTTTACCAATAAAAATTTTGAAAAGCATATTATAAATATATATTTTTATTTTAACAAACAAAACTTTAAATGGAATCTACTTATTATTATGAATATTAATGTTAAAAACATAATTTGTTGCATTTTGCAAATTACTTGGAATAGCTGGTCCGGCGAATCCATTGAAATATTGCTTGCACTAAAAAAAAATTTAATAATGCAGAATCTGTCACTTTTAAGATGCTTTGACAATGTAAAATTTAAATGCTATTGTAAAGAGAATTGCTTTTTAAAGACATCTTATTCGACCCCAAATGCCATTTAAAAATTTTGGGGTAATTCTTTCCCTCGCTTGGGGTTGAAAGTAGTGGAGTCAAAAATATCGGAAAAGAGTGTCCCCCTTTAATAAAAAATCCACGGGTTAGAGCATTTTTCTAAAATGTTGACGAGGTTCCTGCAAATGGCTCTGTTTCGTTTTCGGTTGGCCACCCTGTATTACGCCCTTTAATAACGTATATATTGTTACGATAAACACCCTCTGTCCTAGGCGGCAAATAGTCCTCACAAAGACGAATAAAATTCCTTTTGCTGCATCAAAACTGCCCCCGTATAGCAAATGATTTAAGGCCGCGGCGCGATTGAAAGCGCCTGACGATTCATGAAAGGTCCAGCAATTTCTAGACAATGTCGGAAATAACGCAAGAGAATTCTCGCTCTTTCGCGTAATAATTTGTAAGTACATAAAAAGACAGCGGTTGTGGAAATTTTGAGTTTTAAAGTAAATAGAGAAAGTGATATATTGTTATTGTAAAGTTTTGGAATTATCCAAGTGAGAATTTATTGTTTAAAAAGATTAGAATAAATTATTTAGTTTGTACTGCGTGTTTAATTTCATCGAACCCAAGATTAAAATACATACATACATAAAGTCACGCCTTTTTCCCATAGGGGTAGACAGAGACCACTTCCTTCCACTTGCTACGGTTCTTACACACATCTTTTGCTTCCTCTACTTTTATCAGTGCTCTCATACATGCTCGTCGGTTGTTGGTACTCTTGAGCTTGCCTTTCTTCAAAACAATGTTGATCTGATCGAGATATGTTCGCCGAGGTCGACCTCTACCGACTTCCGTCCATTCACACTCGCCTTATAAATTTGTTTCGTCAATCTTCCTTCATCCATCCTTTCTACGTGCCCAAACCAACTAAGCATTCCTTTATCTATCTTTGTAACCATTAAAATATTGCAATATTTTGCCTACAAAGATTAGATTTCGAACAAATTTTAGAGATTATGTTTTTTGTTAAAAAACGTTTTGAAAGAACTGTGTTACGGCTTTTTCAGGTCCTAACTTTAAATATGTATAAAGACCTGTGTTTATTAATAACAGTAATAATTCAATTATTTTTTTCAACCGACTTCAAACGGTTCAGAGGTTCTCAATTAGACTGAATTTCGTTTTTGTTTTTTTGTGTCTGTATGTTAAGAATATTCCGCCAAATGAACTAAACCGATTTTTAAAATAATTTTTTCATTTAAAAGTTACATGAAAAAAAAACAACCATGATACTAATTTTATTATTTACTTATTTTCTGTTGTGTTTTTTCCGTTTTTTCTTGCCACTTCAGCCCTACTTCAGAAAGTCTTATTAATTTAGTGCAGTCGTCTGTCCCTTTTATCAGGGTGGTTTCTAATTTTCCCCAGCCCAAATAACAGTGGCGTACCAAGAGTTTAATACAAATGCGACACAGTTATTAAGTTACATGTCGACCAAATTATTTTCAAACTTTTATCTCGTAATAAATTTGTGTTTCGCATTATATTTTCCGACGTGGCGTTTTGCCAATATAGTTTTTTATCGTATGATATAATTTCCAGTCGTTTGTTTGTTACGTAGAATTATTTCGTTTTGATTGCAAAAACTTGCGAGCAATTTGTATAGTATAACTTGCAGCTCTACATATGTATACATTACAATTGTACAGTGATTTAATCTCAAAACCAGCGTAAATGTAAGAAAAACAAAAAACACGTCGAATTTAAAATCAGGTTTAAAAATGTTATTCTGATGTTTCCAATTGGCACTCCTTTAACATCCCTTCTTTATAATGTCAAATAGCAACCCCTACCTTGTGATACATTAAATGAGAACCCAAGAAAAATGCAAATCAGCCATATAAACAACAATTGATTCTATTTTTTTTCTATTAATTACAAACAGCTCCTTAAATGTATTTACAGTAACTGTTCAAAGTGTGCTTCGTTATTTTGTAGGCAATAATATAACCTATTTCCAAATTATGCTCTTCTTCTTCTTAAAGTGCCATACAGATTCCTGCGTTGGCATCCGTCTTCTTTCTTATTATACGTTTCTATTGATTGCAGCACTTTGTAGCTCTTGTAAGTTGTGTATTCCTGTCCGCTGGCGGATATTTCGCAACCACGATAGTTTTTTTCCTCCTATTCCCCTTTTTCCTCCATCGATTTTACTTTGAAGGATGAGGCGTTAAAAATGGTAGCGCTCCCCGCGTATTCTTCAGTTATTCTAAGCTTTAGTTCTTCAATGTCTTTGGAAGGAGTTTTGTTAACTAATGTGTTAAATAGCCCCACAGAAAAGTCAAGTTGTGTTAGATTTGAAGATATTTCCGGCCATCCTATAAAACCCCTTCTGCCAATCCAATGTCTCGGAAATCGTTCGTCTAGCCATTGTCTTACAGCAACTGCGTAATGAGGTATAGCTCCGTCTTGTTAAAGATAAACGGAGCTTGCACGCACTGGTTTAACATCGAAAAAGGTGTGAGACAGGGATGTGTGGCTTCGCCATGGCTGTTTAACTTATACATAGACGATTGTTTAAAAGATTTGAAAGAGAGTGAGTATGGATTGAAAATGAATGATTTGATTGTCAAATGCCTTCTTTACGCCGATGATCAAGTCATATTAGCGTCATCTGAAGAGGAGTTGCAGGCGATGGTTAATGTTATGCATGATGCCCTAAAAATTAAAGGGATGAAAATAAATGCAAGTAAAACGAAAGTAATGGTTTTAAAAAAAGAAAAAAGCATGACAAACTGACAGAGTTTCGATTGAGGAAGAGTAAATGAATTTGTGTACTTGGGTTCAAAGTTTACCAGAGATGGAAAGTATGACAGTGACATTGAGCGAAGGGTAATGGCAGGAAAACAGATTAATGGGGCACTGCATAGCTTTATAAACAGCCAGAAAGTGTCAAAAAAGGCACGTCTGGCTGTGCATAGAGGTGTGTTGGTTCCTACATTTATGTATGGTAGTGAATGTTGGGTTTGGCAGAAGAAGCATAAAAGTAGGATTAATGCTGCGGAAATGAGTAGTTTGAGAAGTATAGCTGGGGTGACTCGGTTGGATAAAGTAAAAAATATTGACTGAATGGACAAGTCAGTAGAGGTCGACCTCGGCGAACATATCTCGATCAGATCAACATTGTTTTGAAGAAAGGCCAGGTCAAGAGTACCAACAACCGACGAGCATGTGTGAGAGCCCTGATGAAAGTAGAGGAAGCAAAAGATGTGTGTAAGAACCGTAGCGGAAGTGGAAGAAAGTGGTCTCTGCCTACCCCTACGAGAAAAAGGCGTGACTATATGTATGTATGTTAAAGATATATATTTTGTTCATATTGCACCAAATTTTCCTGTTTATCAAATTGTCTGAGTAATAAGTGAATTAATTTAATTTTTTAATAATTGTAGATACAATTACCCCGGTAGGTTTTGGTAAATAAAAAGTGGTCCAATTATTTCATTTCCTAGAATACCAGCCCATATACATTGAGATCTTCGCTGGAAACTGAGCATTATGCTGTCGAAAGACGTGAGAATTTTCGTCATCCCACTACCTTTAATTATGTTTGTTAACAAAGCCATTTAAATATCACTGAAACAAATATTTTTAACCAAATTTGCGTCTTCTTGTATTTTTTGGGACACTGTTTTACAAAATTCAATTTTGCGATCATAGTCGTCTTTACTAAGCTGATGATGAATTTGTATTTTATAAGAAAAAAAATGCAATTTTAACACGTTGTGTGTGGAACCAACAGAAATATTTGTAAGTTTTAATATTTTTGAAATGGAATAGGTAGAATCTATAGCAACATGATCTATCTAGTACTTTAATTTGTGCAGCTTCGTCGAGAACTCTGGGATTATTATTTTTTTTATAACAAACAGAGCCAGTTTCTTCAAATTTTCGTACTAACTCTATAATGGTTTGGTGGCCCATATTTTTTATCAGGTTGCCTTTTATTAAAAACTCGAGCACACTTATTTTGATGACCGTAAATAAATATTATTTCTATTCGTTCTTGCAGAGAATACAATGCTACCTGTAGTGGGTCTACTCACTTCGCCTCGTGCTTCCTCGCTCGCTTCCGTGTCGGTTTTTAGGCACGAATACGAGAAAGCTCACTACATTCTTGCCGCACTTCGAGCAGTGTCGTGTTTTTGAGTTAAAAACGCCATCCACCATCTCCTTTTTTTCAGGGCTTTAGTATTTTAGTATTTAGTATTTTTTTTGTGTAGTAACAATTTAATAAGTTGTAATATGTATATGCATAGAGAGCTGAAGCAGCAGCTACTTCAACGACATCCATGTTAAAGACCAACGTATGAGTTTCTCGCGAGTAGACACGAGAATGTGGACGATAACATTCGCCTCAGTAAACTTCGGTCTAACTAAATATACTAAACAAAATGGCAAAAATTGTCAAAAAGGGTGGCCTGTATTTAGAAGTAAGGTAGTTGATCCCTAATTAGCATTTACTTATTCAACAGTGGCGTAGGTCGTTTTTGTTATGGTCTCATGTTATTTCACAAAATTTGTTGTTTTCAGCAAAATAAAGCGATAAAATAAATTGTTTGCATTTTTCTTGGGTTTTCATTTGATGCATAACAAGATAGTGGTTGCTATTTGACACTTTAAAGAAGGGGTGGGGGATGTTAAAGGGGTGCCAATTGGAAAGAGCAGAATAACATTTTTAAACCTCCCCCTTGATTTAAAATTTGATGTTTTTTGTTTTTCTTACATTCACGCAAAATCAAAAGTTATTTGGACTGGCTGGTTTCAAAATGAAAGCACTGTATTTGATTTTCACTTAGTTTAGAAGGAATCAAACGTTCAGACTTGCCTGCCATTTCTGCCTATATGAATCCTATCGAACATACAACTTCCGTTTTTTCCAAATCCCAATGAATAAAAACGATAATCTTAAACTATAACGGTACAGTAAAAACGACTACTTATAACACTAAAAAAGTTTCTTTACGAGATGCTATTTCCATATATCGAGCGCGTATGGGCGCGATTGCATTAAAAGCTTTTTTTAAAAGTTCGAATCTGTTTTTTCTCTTCCTCAAACCAATTTACATAATCTCATTTTACCGAATAAACAATCCAAACTTCCTCTACAGATAATGTACGTGCAAGCAGCCTTGATATAAGCATCGCGTGGATAAATAAATAAAAAAAAGTGGCAGGCACTAACGACTACACTTACACGGTGATCTCATCCGGATGATGTGTTTACAATACCGATAATTTTAATCGGCAGCAACCGTTACTATACCTTGCTGTTTAACATCCAAAATACAGTGAAACCTGGTAAGGACACACTTGGGCCCAGTTTCACCCCACGACTATCGATTTCGAATTAATTAAGCTCTACGTAATAGTTAAGCTGACTTAACAGTAATTTCCGTTTCGCCATGCATCAACCCGTCCGAGATGATCGCGATTTATCAAATCACGATTAGATCAGCAAACCATTTTGGCAACGTTGTGGAAGGCAGAACATTCGATTGAAGATGTATGTGTCAGTCAATGAGATTTGATAACTTAACATAACCCAATAATATTTTGTGTTTATACCGCTCTGGTAATTTTATTTTTGTTAAACAATTATAAATAAACAATGACTGACATGCAGAAGCCGAAAAAAAAGAGAGACCCCACACATTCACAACGGAGGATAAAAATATCTCGGTAGATATTATCAAAAAGTATTCTCATGTAATTGAGAATAAAAAGACTGATAATGAGTCTATAAATTTAAAAAATGAACGACGAAAAACAAATTCATCTTCGTCACAATCGTCTTCGAAGGCAAGATCATAAACTCTTCGAAATGCCATAATGAACAATATCACAAATTGATCACAAATATTTAAAAATAACTAAATAACTAACTCGCGATCAGTCGATTTAATTGCGCTTTTGAGCATGGTGAAATGTTTCAATATGTTAATCGTGATTAGAGGCAGCACTTAAGAGCTAAATTGGGATTAAAACTGTTGGTGAAACTGAGCCTTAGCGGTTCTGACTGAGGCGGTTTCCGACTCGGTTAGCTAGGCGGTACTTCTTTCTATTCTTTAGAGTTACGAAGAGTTTACGAAGTTCTATTCAAGAGGCGCACCCTATATTTTAGCAATACAAAATTATTGAAACTTAAAAAATGTATATTTTTGAGATATTTTTTTTGGAACGCGTCCTATCAAAAAAAGTTTATAACAAAATGTGTTCATCATAACCTCCTCTGTAAAAAAGGTCCTGAAAAAGTGCAAACATTGTTAATCAAGCGGTTAATGGCAAATAAAAATTCTACATTTCGTTTTTGCAACCGCAATCGAGTGTTTATCAACATATCTTTGCCCTTCAATAGAATTTTCCGACGAAGGCTCACAGCGTGAAAAAAAATCGAGGATATTTGTATCATCATACACAAGCGATTTGAAAAAAAATTTGTTGAAAATAGATACTGTTTTTCGGTGTTTTCCAGTCGAATGAAAAATATTTCAATAAATAGTATGAACAAAATTATGTATCTTTAAAGAAGACTGAATACCTATTTCTCCTCTTTGTAGAAATATTAACTATGGGCACACAAACACAGTACGCCTAAAAAAAATATGTTAAACCCACTTCTGCATTTAACGAATTGTTGTCCTTAACATATTTGGCGTTGAATGACAAATGCTAATAAAGTTTTAGGCAAAAGCGAATTGTATAACATTAGTGTGTGCCTATTAGCATCAGTTCTTGTATGTTAAATATTAGTTTTTTCCATTGAGGTGTGCTTGATTTTATAAAAATGAACAAAATTGAGATAAAAAGTACGATGAAGTACCTCTGTAAAAAGGGGTTATCACCGCAAGAAATTTATAAGGACATGGTAGAAGTATTGGGTGAATCTGCCACTTCGTACCAGGTAATCAAGAACTGGTCACATGATTTCAAACTGGGAAGAAAGTCCTGTCAACATGCCCGAATTCTCCAGATTTGGCCACCAGCGACTACCATCTATTCCCAAAATTAAAAGAACATCTTCGTAGAATCCGCTTTGCTGGTGAGTTTTTTCAAAAGGGTTTTAAACACTTCAACACTTATACACCAAGTGTAATTTGCAGGTGATTATGTTGGAAAATAAATTAGTTTCATTCTTCTCATGTGTTTGCTTCTATGTTAGGGACAACCATTCGTCAACTATCCTCGTACCTTTAAACCAAAATAGTAGTTTTGACGAAAATATAAAGCACAGAACCAACCAACCAACGTTGGTCTAAATACTGGTATACAATCGCTGCATAATGCGGAGAAGCACCGTCCTGTTGAAAATAAAAATGATCTTCGTCATACTGTGAATTATTTTCAAATACTTTTTGACCCCAACATTTACCACGGCATTGGATTGGGAGAAAAGGCAGCATTGAATGGCCTTCACGATCCCCAGATTTATCGCCCCTCGATTTCTTTCTTGAGGACATCTGAAAACACAACCAGCGTCGTTGGAAGATTTGCGTCAAAGAATCGTTGACGAGTGCCGTCGAATTACTCCGGCAATTATTTGGAATGTGCGTGAACAAAATCTTTATTATTGTATGGAAGCGGGCGATAATCAGTTTAAACATTTAATCAATTAAGTAATAAGTGAGCAACTTTAATAATTTTTTAAGTAATTTTTTTCAAAGTATTTGAAGAAAATGTAAAATTTAAAGACTATTGTTAAGAGAAATGTCAGAGCTTTCAAAGAAACATCTTATTCGACCCGCAATGACATTTAAAAATTTTGGGGTAATTCTTACCCTCGCTTGGGGTTGAAAGTAGTGGAGTCAAAAATACCGGAAAAAAGTGCCCCCCTTTAATCAAAAATCGACGGTTCTGAGAGTTTTTCTAAAATGTTGACGAGGTTCCTCCAAATGGCTGTTTCGTTTTCGGTTGGCCACCCTGCTAGGTAACACGTTTTAATTTTTTTATGCAGATTTTTTAAAAGTCATTAGCAGTATTATTAAATTATATTTTACAACCATTGTTTCATGTAAGATATAAATAGTGTCATCAAACTTAATTCTCTTTAAATTTCGGTATTTTAAATAATTTTTGTTAATGTAACATGTACGCTCTTACAGAAGATAAAAATAAATTTATAGCAAACGTATCTGTACAATATAATACGTTAACATATTGAATCATACAGTTAAACATATCACACAATAAACATTATATGCATTTTATTATCCAACTAGTAATGATTTTAATGAACCTAATTTCGAGCGGTCAAGGTAACAAATAAATTATTATTATTTTAATATTGACGGTGCTCGAAGAAATTTATAGAAAATGTTTGGAAAATGATAAAAAATATTTGGAAAATGATAAAAAATATTTGGAAAATGATAAAAAATATTTGAAAATGATGGGGGCGACTAAGTTTTCAATTATTTGATTGTAAGTTTAAATATTTCGTTTAATATTAATAAGTTGTTCATGTCGGTACCTGTGAAAACACGACTTACATTACATTACAATCTTGCGGTTGGGCCAATGGTATAGGCGCCTATGACACCTAGATCTTTTAATCCTCTGTGACTACCGCTGTGTCTTCATGGCTTCAGAATTACAGTCTGCTGGTTTTAGCAAACCGCAGGATTTCTGTTGGCCCTGTCGAATTTAGATCACTTGGATCCATTATCATGCGGCCCCAGGTTTGATACCTGTACACTGCTAGCATCGGACAGCAACACAGAATATGTATGCTGCTCTCTTCCTCTTCGCCGCATAGTCGGCAGCTTTTCTCAGCCACCAACTTAAGTTTGAAGAGGTGCGCCCTTAGTGCGACTTGGCCAGTGTGCTGCTTAGCCTACGTCCAGAGTGCGTCTGCCCTCTTTTTGGAGAGGTTTTTTCATCAGCTGTCTTGATGTTCTGCTGCCGGTATTTGCATTCCACTGAGCGATATGTTCTTGCTCAAGGATTAGTTTCAATTCATGTTTTGCTTCGGCAAATGGCAATCCGACCTACTGGCTTCTTGGTTTCACCAGGGTCCCAATTTGTCTCTCTGGTCTCTGTCAGGTGCGTAGCACACCTGAGTATAGCATAAACCTGGAAGACCGAGGCGTATTTCCCCAGGGGTATGTTTTCCCTGTGGTTGCAGGATGCTTCAAACACACCTGCCCCGTAGCGTCCTGGTACCCTGATCCGTCAGTGTACCATCGTTTCACTCCTGGGCAGGTCAATGGTGTTTTCTTCAACCAGTCTTCTCTGGTTGGTATTTTTGTTTCATACTTTTTCCTATCAAGGTCTTTTTTGGAATCTTGTCCGATTATAATGTGAAGGGATATTTGTGGAGGGCCTCGATCTATACACATTTACATGCGACTTAAAACATGTAAAGTTGGGAGCATTGTCGATCAAAATCCATTGTTGCCACTTACTTATCAGTTTGATGTGGTAGGGCAGTGGCAGAAGAGATGTACCATTGTTTAGTCCTCTTCCTCATCGTGACAGCTTCTACAGAAGTCGTGTCGTAGCTCTGCAATTCGCAAGCACCGTGCATCCAATGGACTCTCTGGATAGAGTTAAAACATCATTAGTTCGACGTAGATCTAGTTTAGGCCAAATCTGTTTCGATAATGTGCATGTGGGTTCATTTTGCCACCTCAAGTTGGCTTTTTGAACTACTTTGCTTGCAGGAGGAGCCGGCAATTTGCAATCGGTACTCCTTGCTGAGATGAGACAGATACAGCTGGGAGAGTGGTGCCCTCTCTTGCTAGCTCGTCCGCCTTACAGTTGCCTGGTATGTTTCTGTGTCTAGGTACCCAGACAATGTGAACTTTAAACTTAGTTGCTAGCTCATTCAAGGCGGCACGGAATTGCACCGTTGCCTTAGAGATCAAGTAGACTGAATTCGTTGATTTGATAGCAGCCTGGCCGTCGTAAAGAATGGATATCTCGCTGAACTTTTGTTCGTTGCGGAGTATCCAAACAGCTGCCTCAGTAATGACTGTCATTTCAGCTTGATACACATTAAAGTAATCAGGCAAACGAAACGACAGGCTAAGTGAGTGGTATTTTGAGAAGACGCATTGACTGTTAGGCGGTACGAAGTTCACCGGGTTAGCTAGTTTTCAAATAAATAAAACTAGATAATTTCTGTTATTTATTTCACGTTTTTAAACGACAATTATTTTTAATTTAAATAACTATTTAAATATGCGGCGATAAATATTAAGGACGAACATTGCTGCATAAATTTGCAACACTAATTTTTATATCGATAACGATGTTTTAACATTTATCAAGAAAATTTATTATTGTTATTAAAAACGCGTGTACAAAGATACATTGTTAATTATATTGGCGCTCTAAAGTGTTACTACTGGTCAATAGGTGGCTATGGAGTTTTAACAGCAATTTTTTACAAATTTAACGTTTATAATTATTGACATTTTAACCTTTATTTTCCCGCGCTGTCATTCTGTCGTTTTTGACGCCAAGTGTGATGTATAGTAAGGAAAGAGTACAATTTAGTGAAAATGTCGATATTTGAACGGATATGTTTCTACCATTGATCATTGCCATAGTCGCCATTTCGGATTCTCCAATATGCTTAACTCTCTGACCCTCATTTGGAAAATGATGAACAGACAAGTTGGGTTTTTTTTCAATACACAGAGTTACATCCAGGTACACAACAATTTGCTCTGCTTTTCATTCAATCTTCACACAAATGCACGCTTCCAGGTAAATAAATACAAAGTAATCACATTTGCTGGTCACGTGATACTGATGCCAGATAGCGTATTGCTTAGCATTAAAATTCAATTGTAACTGTGACAGCTTAAAACGTGACCAACATTTTGTTTCTAGTAGTGTTTACAATGACAATGTTGAGAAAAACTAGTAAGTACATTGTGTAACTATCAGTAAAAGCAATACATTCCCGGAGACAATGTAAATTGTTGGCCAAAGCGTTAAGCCGTGGCCAACAAGCAATGAAGTCTGAGAATGTGCTTTCACTACGAGGTACACATACTATTTTTTCTGAAATCGCAATCAACATTATCATAAATTAAGGAATTTTTATAAATGCATAACAATTTTTGATTACCATCTTATTGCCTACGAAATTATTTCCTTGACAATCTCTCTCTCCAGTCATGTATTGATTCTTCTGATTTCTTCGGACCAAGTTACTCGACTTTGCGACATATTCGAAACCTCCGGTAGATTGTCGCCAACTAGGGTTTTAATTAATCTGTCCATTTCTTAAGTGATCATCCACGTGTTCTTTTTTCTTCTTCCTTCCGCTCTATAAACAGTCTTTCTATTGAAGTGTCGTTCCTAGCAATATGTCGAAAATATCTTAGGATTGATTTTTGTGACCAGACGTGTCCCAATTTTTAGTTCTTCGATAATTGAGATGTTTGTTCGGTGAGCCGTTCATGGTATTCGTAGTAACCGTCGATATACCCACATCTCCAATGCGTTTATTCTTTGTTTATCGCTTTCCTTTAGAGTCCAGGTTCTGGAGCCTTACATAGCAATAGGAAAAATAAGGAAGTTCGCAATGCGCAGTTTAGTGTTTCGGGTGGTTGCTGTAGCCTTCCATATTTTAGTCAATTTTGTTGTTGCGATCCTCGCCATTGCCATCCTGCGCCTGTCTCACTTCTGCGTTGCTTTTAAAACTACTCGATAGCGTGTTATTAGCTCTGATCTTAGCATTGTTGTTCTCATAGTCATTTGACCATTTCTAGTAGGATAAAAATTTAGAATCTGTTCTTTAGTACCTTTTCCGTTGATAAAGCCTGTTTGTTCGTTAAAAAGCTCTCTAGATTCACCCAACCTAAACTTGACAATCACTGTTTGTTTATTGTTATGACAAAAATCTAGGCAGGCAAAAGTTAGTTGCTTAGTAACGGAATAAAATACTAGATTAGCGTATTTTGGGGTCTGAAGTTGTTCCGAGAAAATAGGCATTCTTGACCGACTTTAGAAAAATGAATTTTATTGTGTAGTCAGCTCTTTTGACGCCTCGTACATTTAGTTTCATCAGTGTCCAACGACCCAGTTGTTTTTAACTGAACATATTCATTGTAACACCATTCAAGCTATTGCTGAGCCGTAATGCTATTCCTTAGGATTTTTTTGCCAGCCCTAAGGTTATTTATTGTGTTATTTCTGGGACGAAATCAATAATCTTGTGTCACAATTTCTAAGATCTTCGTAAACAGGAATTACCTTATTGTGTGCTATCTTATTCTTTTTTTTTGTGATAGTGCTTCACATACAATCAAAAGATGGTATACATATTTTGTGCCCCTACCGCTTAATCTGCAGGAATCATTCTCTACCTTGACTAACTTTTTATGATGTTTATTGACTAGGTGGTGACCTGTAGTGATATTAACTAGCTGTTTTAGGTCTTTCCTATTTATGAGTAAAAGATTATCCCCACAGTATTGCTAGTGCAATAGGCGTTTGACCTGTTTTAAGTTATTCCAGTGTGAATATTTTAGCCCTTAACCTCATCTTCTGGTTTCTGCTTTAATATATAATATAATCGTACATCCTTAGAATGGTTCTAGTTCTGGACAGTTCCTTTGAACCCATTTTTTCTAATGTCTTGACTTTTGTATTGCCCGCAATGCCTAAATGACCTGTTGCTCAAATGAGGTAAATGTTGTTGCCATTTGCTAATTGTTCTAGGCAACCGCGGTAATCTTCGACCTGTGATGTTGACTATAGCCTTGCGGCGTTGGCTACAGTCATAATAAAACCACTGTAACACAATAACTAATGTTTTGACACGTATATTTTTTAAATTATGTGAATTTTTTATTTGAAAAGCCATCTCATTGTGATTCCCGGGACTTTTACCGGATGTAAAATAACTTAAAGTAACAAAAAAAAATAGAATGGATGTCTCACTGTCTGTTTTCACCAGATTTATTGCCCATTGATTTTACTGCTTTGCAGAAAGAGGCGTGTAAAGCGATTTTTATTAATTTTCAAATAGCACGTTAGAAGTTTAAAGGAGATTTAATGTCGGAGAAATAAGAAATATTTTGTCCTACAAAATGCAATATTCTTTTGACTTACCGTTTGCTAGACCTTCTCGAATACCAATATCTAGTAGAAACAAATTTTTGCAATACCATACTGTTGATATCACTCTATTTTAAATCTCTTCGCAGGCATTTTATTCGTTGTCAAATTTACAATAAATTTTAATCGTTTAATGTTTTACATCAATCTTAAATAGTAATACACTTGGAAATTAAAGATGAGTCAAATTTACCGATTGTAAATTTGAAAAATGTTAAATAGCGATTTATACCAAAGAAAAGAAATTACCACAACTCGTTTATAAGATAAAAAGGGGCAACTCAACACAAGAGATGTAGACCTAACGTCTCACCTATCCCAACCAGTCATCCATATTTCCGAAACCAGCAAAAGTCCTCTTCAATGATTTAATTCATTATTTGTTTTTAAAAGTATTAAAATATTTTCCAAAAATTCTATATTGTGTCGAGCAATAAACATTCTACGCGATTAAACGACCTATTTACTGTAACATAGGTAGATCTCTTCGAAGAACTAAAAGAAGATATATCCTTAATATTTTCCAAAACAAAAATTTAAATTCATTGTTAAAAAATGTGACAGCTACATTAGGAAAATGAATGAGAATACATATATCCTTACTATTCTCCAGATCTTACACAAGAGATTATTATCCCGTAAAGACCAGAGAATAAAACTCAGGGTAACGTTAAATATTAATATTGTTTAAAAATACAACATCATCATCATTATCATCATCATTTGTATCCAATTACCACAGATTCTTTTGATGTCATCGGTCCATCGTGTGGGGGGGCGCCCTCTACTACGATAAGCTTCGTGCCTCGGACGCCACTCCAATAGTTTTTTAGACCATCTTCCGTCAGTTCTTCTAGCTACGTGGCCAGCCCAGTTCCACTTTAAAGTTGTTATTTTTTCGATTACATCTATAACACCTATTCTTTGGTGAATAATCTCATTTGGTATTCGGTCTCTGAGGGAGAAAAATACAACAGCTACATTAAAAATGGCAAACATGAATGGGTATATAGCCTTACTATTCTGCAGACCTTGCCCAAGAGATTATCATCTCATAGATACACCATAAGAGGCATAGATAAGAATAAATCTCAAGGTAACGATAAAGTGATTATAATGGTTTATATTTATTGTTCAAAAAAGCAACACGACATATGTACTGTAACTTCTTCGAAGAACTAAAAGGATTTAAAGATATATCCTTCATATTCTTCAGACCATACCCAACCCATACCCATACCCATACCCAAGAGATTATCATTTCGTGGATCCAATTGAAAGAGGCCTAGATAGGAAAAATTTAAATTCATTGTTTAAAAATGCGACAGCTCATTGTAAAAATGAATAAGAATAATATCTTGTAAATACCAGAGGCTTAGATAGGAATAAAACTCAGGGTAACGATCAATATAAATATTGTTTAAAAATGCAACACGACATATGTACTGTAACTTTTTCAAAAAACTAAAAGGATATAAAGATATATCCTTGATATTCTCCATACCATACCCAAGAGATTATCATTTCGTCGATCCACTTTAAAAGGTTTAGGTAGAAATATTCCTATGGTAATAATAAAGAGATAAAAAATTTAATAAATCCATTGTTTTTAAAAATGCGACAGCTCATTAATGAAGTTATATCCATACTACTCTCCATACCTTACTCAAGAGATTATCATCTCGTAAATACCAAAGGCATAGATAGAAATAAAACTTAGGGTAACGATAAATATAAATATTGTTCAAAAATGCAACAGCTATATAAAAAATAGCGAAAATGAATAAGAATATATCCTTACTATTCTCCAGACCTTGTCCTTAGCGATACATCTAAAGAAGCTTGGATAGGAATCGATCTCAGGGTAACGATAAAGAGACTACAACTATATTTAAAATAGCGAAAATGAAAGAAGTTATATCCTTACTACTCTCCAAACCTTACCCAAGAGATTATCATTTATTGTTTAAAAATGGCGAAGAGGGAAGACAATTTTTTTAAACAAATTTATTAAATGAAATAGAAACTATAATATTATATTAGCACAACTATTACCAAACGCGCGATTAAGTAACCAGTCAATTATTTCACGATTAAAAAGTGAAAGATCAAATTAAACAAACAATTAAATGTTCAATCTTTCCACTAATTAAACATCCTTTTATATTTTTATCGCGATTTCATTTATTATTCCGACTGGATCCTTTCTCGAAGTAAATCTTCGACGTCCGTCAATTTGCTAATGAGCATTTTAAGGTGCGGAAGGACTCTCTAATAACGAATAATTATTAACCTACAGAGCAAATGTAAGCAAAAAAAGGACGAATCGCTTTGCCATACTGACATTCACGTCCATAAATAATTATCAAATACCTACACCGGCGATTTCATTTAAGAATCATATACAGAATAAAAACAGTACGAACAAATCTCAGAGACACGTACACATTCAAGAATATTATTTTAAAATATCCAATGTCCTTTATTATTGCAGTAGTACGTAGGCGATAAATAATTTGGATTGTTTATTTGCAATTTCGTTTACAGTACGAAAAGCTCTATTTAAATAAATTGTGATGATTACAATTACGTACAGGGGATTGCAATGAAAGATGTACCGTATTCTGGACCCCCGCAACGATTTAATACGAAAGGTCAGGAAACAAGAGTGTGCCGCACTAATAAAACGAGGGGTCCTGACCCTTTTCAGTCCGTGCAGGATCGGGGACCGAAACGGAACTGAGGAGTTTCCTCGACAGTAAACCGGTCGATAGAGCTGTAAAGTTATTTGGTCATCGCTATTTTGGAGCATTCCGGACGATTGTCTACACAACCGATCAAGGGGTTGCGTTTTGGGGGTAATCATTAGCGTTTTTGTAGACCAGCGATAGCATACATACATATTGTCACGCCTTTTTCCCGTAGGGGTAGGCAGAGACCAATTCCTTCCACTTCCGCTACGGTTCTTACACACATCTTTTGCTTCCTCTACTTACATCAGTGCTCTCATACATGCTCGTCGGTTGTTGGTACTCTTGACCTGGACTTTCTTCAAAACAATGTTGATCTGATCGAGATCGATGTTCGCCGAGATCGACCTCTACCGACTTCCGTCCATTCACACTCGCCTTATAAATTTGTTTCGTCAAATTCCTTCATCCATCCTTTCTACGTGTCCAAACCATCTAAGCATTCCTTTGTCTATCTTTGTAACCACATCTTCTTTTCCTGTATACTTCCTTATACTTGGTTCATTGTTTTAAGAGCGCACTGCGAAAAGTACTACTAATACGTACATTAAGAGAATTGCCTAAGAAAGGACTAAAGATAACTCATTAGAAGTACTTGTTCTACAGTTTTCTTTATCTTCCAACAATGTCTGCGCACATATTCACAAGACGTCTTAACATTGTCCTGTAAAAAGTACTACTAATGAGAACAATAAGAGAATTGAAAAAGGAAGGACTGGCAGTCTTTGTTCCATTGTATCATCCTTCTAAAAATGTCTGCATAGAAGACATCTTCCACTTGGTTCATTGTACTTAGTGTCATGTGAGAAGTACTACTAATGAGAGGAACGGAAAAAAAAACTACGGAAGATAGTAGAACTGTGGTAAATAAAAAGGGTCCATTGCTATCGCTACATGGATAGGGCAAATTTTATTTTTAAATACAAATCAGCACAAAATTGTTTACGTTATACACGTTTGCATGATTTTTTGCGGTGTAGGGATCACCAGAAACAGTTATTTCCAGCTCTACCTTTCGGGCGGTATCGTCATCTCCGGAGAAGACTCCCGACGGAAGCCGATCGATAGAAGGCATTAATTTTGCAAGAAAGAGATATCAAATTCCATTTACGGTCCTATTTCTGGTGAAATATGGCACCACTATTTTCGATGGAGAGACTACTTCGACAGAAATATGATATACGGACGAGCTTTTTTCCATTGTGGTAGGGAAGGAGGTTAACTTTCCAAAAATGCGAGATTGAAAAGTAAATAACGAATAGGGGTAAAAATTATGGAGGTTTAAATTATGGTATTATGTATGTCAAATTCCTTACACCTCAATGCAAGGTCAGGAATTTTATTTAGGAAAATAACTTAGACGACAATTAAGATAAATATATATCTTGGAATAAAAAAATAACACAGATAAAACTCACCCTCACTAACACCATAACTAACAACCCCTCCATGCGATACATTATTGATAACACTGCAAAAATACTTAACAGTGACATAAGGGGAATTTTATGTGAAGCAGACTGCGAAAAAAATTCAAATTAGACCTAAATCTATTTCTAGATGAACATACATTTTTTTGTATTACATACATACATAAAGTCACGCCATTTTCCCATAGGGGTAGGCAGAGACCACTTTCTTCCACTTGCTACAGTTCTTACACACATCTTTTGCTTCCTCTACTTTCATCAGTGCTCTCATACATGCTCGTCGGTTGTTGGTACTCTTGAGCTGGCCTTTCTTCAAAACAATGTTGATCTGATCGAGATATGTTCTTCGAGGTCGACCTCTACCGACTTGTTCATTCACACTCGCATTATAAATTTGTTTCGTCAATCTTCCTTACAGCGTTGTCTTATCTCACTATTCTTTACTTTTTCCAACTGAGTCACTTTGGCTATACTTCTCAGAATACTCATCTCCACAGCATTAACCCTATTTTCATGCTTCTTCTGCCAAACCCAACATTCACTACCATACATACGTGTAGGAACCAACACACCTCTATGCACAGCCAGACGTGCCTTTTTTGACACTTTCTGGTTGTTTATAAAGCTACGCAGTGCCCCATTGATTTGTTTTCCTGCCAACACCTCTCGCTCAATATGGCTGTCATAATTTTTATCTGTCGTAAACTTTGAACCCAAGTACACAAATTCATTTACTTGGTTCACTCTTTCTTATTCAATCGAAACTTCACAGTTTGTCATGCTTTCTTCTCTTTCAAAAACCATTACTTTCGTTTTGCTTATATTTTTGTATTCGGCTTATTAAATTTAAAATCTGGTTTAAAAATGAACGGTAAATTTTTTATGCAAATCACCTCGTTTAATATTTAATTGCAAATTAGTTTGATTCAGAAAACAGCTTCCAAAAATCCTTTTATTAAAAACGTTAATTTTTAGAAGCCCATAGCTTGGCAACCAAGCTTCTGTAAAGGGAATTTTTCCCTTGGCAAAACCCTTAGGGCAACTCTGGTAGCTGCATTGAATTATTTAGTTGTAAAAGCCGGTACTGCGTTATTTGTTTAGTTTTTACTAGGTCGATAAACGAACATGCTGATAAGCGACTTTGCTGAATAGAATAAAAATCCTGGTTTTGTTCAAAACGGAGATTTTTCGTTGGTAATAGTTATAATTTTAGTTTAATACTGTTTGTTTGTAGTTTAACATAATTGTGATCCGAGAACTGATCTATCTATTCCCTCGAATTTAATCCAATTGAAAAATCAAGATAACACATCCCTGAGTAAGAGTTATTAGAGTTATTAGTTTTTAGAAATCAAATCCTCTTTGGTTATAACACAAATTTGACGCTCAACGGTAAACATTCGTTACACGTTACACCTCATTCAAAAAAAAATGTTTGTTCACGTTCATCCCAACTAAAAGTACATTTAGGTCTAATATGAACGAATTTAAGAATCTCCCATTTTTTCGCTTTCCGCTTCACATGACATTTCCCATAGGGAACATTTATACAAGTTGTTCCAACAAATAACACAATCAAAAGCAGTGAAGCACAGATTGGGGGATACCAATTATCACGACAAACGGACTGAAAGAAGAGATCTCATGAACTTGCCACCAAGGTCATCAGCCATCAACTTTTTTTATTATTGGGTCACCTTAGCGAATTTTCCTTTGTTCAAAAAATAATGCCTTGCATTTTTAATTACAAAACGAATATTATTCCTAACGTATTTTAAAACAGCTGTTCTTTTACCTGTTTTAAAATCTTTTAGAATAAATCACCGTACGCATTCCAATATTTTAATAGTCTAAATAATTAGTCTGTAGCTACGAGTTTATTATTTTAGTTTGTATACCTACTTTCCATATTTACACTGCTCAACAATTGATAGGACCACTTATATATTTAACCTATTTGCTTTTAGTTATTTAGTATACCTACTTTCCATATTTACACTGCTCAACAATTGATAGGACCACTTATATATTTAACCTATTTGCTTTTAGTTATTTCCCTTAATACTAGGTTGTAAGTTAAAAAAGGCAAATAATTTCATTTGTTTAAGAATCAAAACATTAACATATTTTTCAATTATTTGTATATGTGGGTCGATTATACATCAGAAAACAACTACACCTCTGGCTATATGCTGCGACACGCATTGAATTACATCTGATAGTACAGATATTTTGTTGGTGGTTATTTGCAATATTTATTATGAATCAAATTTTATTCTTACATTTTCTCCATCTTTACTGTTTTCCACTCTTAATACGTAGTTTATTCTATATATATATATATATATATATATATATATATATATATATATATATATAAAATAAACTACGTATTAAGAGTGGAAAACATATATATATATTTATATATTTGACACGTAAGCAGCCAGCTCATAAATGTATGCAGGGCCCCATTTATCTTTAGCAACTTGGCAATTTTTTAAATGGTTGGGTTAGATTAATGCAAATGATTTACCATTTGAGATATAAGAATCTTAATATGTTGTCACACTTTTTTAATTATAAAATTTGATCACACTTTTAGTTTATTCATTTAACAGTATTAATAAAAATAACAGTTCTCGAGTTGCCAAGCTACATCCATAAATTTTTCTTTTCGACATACATTTTAACTGCCAACTTTGTCGTTTAGAAAAAAAACTCCGATCACACTAACTTCGGCTACAAATTTATTGGGAAAAACAGCAATATAACTATCAACAAAAAAGAACAACCATCGACATTTTATTGGAAACTACTTAAGAAACTGCCGAAGTGGAAGGACCTAAAAGACTCCGTTTAATCGCACAGAACAAGATTTTTCAATTGAACGAAAATAGATAACACGAATTTATATTTGGTACAATTTATATAAGACGTTTTGAATAAACACTTAAACGTTAAATTATTCCAAATCTTTTCCGATCGAGAGCTGTATTTGGTTTTATTCACAAACTAGAGACGCTCTAGAACGAGCAATCGTTTAATTTAACGCTTTCATAACCTAGGCATACATACGTATCCATAAAAAACACCAACAACCCTAAAAACGTACGTATTATAATCATGGCGAAAGCTCAAAAGTTGGAATGCTTAATAAAAGCCTAAAAGTTTTCATCGTCAGCCAATTTACTAACTGCAAAAATGGCTAGATTATCGAAAGCTCTCCCCTGTCATAACTTATACTAATCCTATGAAGAGGGACCAGCCACCCAAATTAAGTTTCCCTTAGACATCCTGATATTATGGCTGATTTGTTCATTAGGCTTCTCAGGTCCTTTACCGGGTCGTGAGCGCTAGACATATGTATGCCCAGGTATCTAAATTGCATGACCTGCTCTATGGGTTTATTATTTATTACCAGCTTGCATCTCATTGGTTCCCTAGCGATTGTCATGGTTTTCGTTTTACCTATGGGTATTTCTATATTAAGTTGCCGACTGAGCTGGTAGAACTTAAATAACTGTCCCTGTAAGTCATTCTCACTTTCTGCGAAAATTGCAGCGTCGTTGACGAATAGCAACATTAAATTGGAATAAGGACACATTGACACATTAAGACACATTAAGACACATTGCAAAAATAACTGACGACAGATGGACCAAGAAAATCCTTGAAAGGAGGCCGAGACATGAGGCTTACCGAAATAAAGAAGTATCACCAACGAGATGGACTAATGATATAAAGCGCATCAAGCACAACTGGATGCAGGTGGCGCAGTGCAGAGAGGTGTGGCACAGATTAATGTTCAGCAGTGGACGCGACAAGGCTAATGATGATGATGATGAGAATACTGATAAGTATGCTAAGAGCCAGCAACAAAGAAATGGCTGGGCGGTAAGAGATTTGAGTCGAATGAAGAAGTCATTACCGAAACAAACGCGTATTTTGAGAGCTTTGAAAAAACCTATTATTTGGAGGGAATAAAAAAATTAGAAAAACGCCAGACTAAACGTGTCGAGCTAAAAGGTGATTATGTAGAAAAATAAAATGTTTATTTGCGGAATAAAATTTGTTTTATTCAAAAAGTCACTGACTTATCAAACCACCCTCGTAACTCTCATCGTAATTATACAAGGTGACACATGTGTCACATGCATAGATGATTAGGTGGCATTTACGAAGTTTTTTTCTTTGTGTTAGTTAGCAAAAAAAAATGATTATAAAAAAAAATTTAACAAGAGAAATACTACTTTTTGGTAAGTACATTTAAATTATTTTACAAACATTTACTCAGCTCATTTTTTTGTGAGAAATAAGCCAAAGAAAATGATAAAAAAAAAAAAGAAAAACTACTCTTTGGTGAGTATATTTTAATCATTTTAAATTTTTGTCAATTATGTATAATAAGGTTGAGGGAGCTGGGGGACGACCTCTGGCAGGACCGAGATCAATGTAGACTGGAAGTCGGAAGTCGTAGAGGAACGTTGTAAACCGAGATTTCTAATTTTGTATAATAATACATAGTGGCAAGAATAAACATTTTTTTTTAAATTAGAAACGTTGGTAAAAAAACAATTATTTTTCTTCAATACGCCGATCAAAATCCCAACTGATATCTTAAGTTAAAACGATTTTAGTTAAGACTGATTCTTTTTCGCAAAACAAGCCATTTTGCTGATTTTTTATACTCATAAAGGGCATGCGGCTATTATGGCGAGAAGGTAGAAACACCCTGCATATTTTATGAACACCATTCTGCCTGATAAAGAGAAGAGGCACGTGTTCTGGTACGTGACAAGAATTCACTTGAGATTCCCAGTTGGTTTCGTGAAATTCATGGCATGTAAACTACTAACATATCGCATTGTCACAATTAGATACAAAGTAAAAGCTATCAGTACTTTTACACAGTATCTAGGTGATAATTCTTGTTTAGAAACAAACACTTCAAGACTACCCCAATAAACCTAGCAGAACCATTTGCTAATTACAAAATAACAATAATGCAGTAATTTATTACTAATCTTTTACCACATTGGCAAATATATTACCCTTCATTAAAACGAAAAAACCAACCAACCAGGTTTATATAAATATAGCAGAGCCACACCTTGAAAAATATATTTTTTCATATTTGATATGAGTCATAATTTGTTACTCTTTTATTACTAATTACTAATTACTAATTTATTATCATATTCCCGAATTTTTTACTCTCCATTTTAGGGATAAAAATCATCGATTACCACATTGGCGAATTTATTACTCTTCATTAAAACGAAAAACCAACGGCTCTGCTAGGTTTATATAAAGCTAGCAGAGCCACACCTTGCTAATGGCTCTGCCATCTTCATATAAACCTAGCAGAGCCACACCTTGCTAATGGGTCTGCTAGCTTCATATAAACCTAACAGAGTCACACTTTGCTAATGGCTCTGCAAGCTTCATACAAACCTAGCAGAGCCACACCTTTCTAATGGCTATGCTAGGTTTATTAATTCCAGATTCGAAAACGAGAATTAGCCGTGTTTTTACGATTGTTAGTCATAATGAAGAAAATTCAGTGGATTATCTATCAATTCGTAAAAAATACATTGCAATCAGACAACTTTGTCAAAATAACAAAAATACTCCCCAACGCCTATTTTTACGTTATCAAAAAAGTAGATGTACGAGACAAGTTGCGGGTATGAATACAATCGGGAAAATTCCCAGTGATTTTTTTTTTTTTTTATTAAAATAGTCGCAAAAAGGGTAGACCTATCGTGTGGGCCGCGGACGGCCCGCACTGCGACTATTAAAAGGGGATTGAATTATAGAAAGAAAATGATTGTGGACACGCTTTTTAAAAAGTTGCAGGTCATAGTTCTCTGGAAAAACTGATTTTGGAAGTTTATTCCATTCCGTAGCAGCCCTTTAAAAGAAGGATTATTGATGGTGATTGGTCCTTGTAGTGTCAAGCTTGAGAGTAAATGTGTGAGACTGGTCAGCGTGCCGAGTTCTTCGGCCGAATGTGGCCAATGGTGGTACAAGAGTTTTTATTTCTCTGGAGCATCTGCCATGGAAATATCTGTAAAGCAATGACTGGTCTGCAACTCTTCTTCCATGTTCTAGAGGGTGAAGGGTATCTGTGAGAGTTGAGCTGTTTATCAAGCGAACGGCTCTTTTCTGAATGGAATCTAGAAGACGAAGAGAATGCCTTGGTGCTGAACCCCAAATGTGCGAGCAATACTCCAGTAGAGGTCGGATTTGAGCCTTGTACGTCAACAGTTGATCTGGAGTAAAAAACTTTCTGGCTTTCCACAGAAAACCTAGCCTCTGGCTTGCCGACTTTGCGATGTTAGCAACATGGTCATGCCAAGACATATTATTGGACACCGTGACTCCCAAAATCGAGACGGAGGGACTTGGTTCAAGGGTATTTCCGGACATTGTGATGGTTTGATTTGAGGAATTCACTTTCTTGGAAAACGTGGCACTTTGTGTTTTTTGGGCGTTGAACTGAACAAGATTGTTGGTTTCCCATTCGACGATTGCTTTAAGATCTCTATTGATGGAATCAACCTGTTCCTGCCCGAGTCTATTTGTATCATTCACCGAAAGTGATCGATAGGATGTGAAAGTTGAGACAAGTGTGCTATCGTCTGCGAAACTGTAAATGGGGTTCGTAGTGGTTTTCAAGAGGTCGTTGATGTGTAAAAGAAATAAGGTAGGGGACAGGATGGAACCCTGGGGGACCTCGGCATTAGTTTTAAACGCATCAGAAGAAATACCGTCAACTGCCACATGTAAGGAGCGATCTTGCATGAAGCTCAAGAGCCATTGGCGCAGTTTGGTTGGAAGACCGTATGCAGATAATTTACTTAACAATGCCTGGTGCCCTTACTTACTTACTTACTAAAAAGTGCATTTGTAGAAAAAATCTTGCGTGTATTTCGAGCACAAAAAGCTATTGTTAACCTTATTGTTTTGCATAGTGATGATACCTCGATGATATTCGATACCCGTTAATTATCGTCTATGAAAGTTTCGCGAAATGTGTGCGAATGGTCAAAACGTGGTTCAATGCTTGTTACGCTTCGAAATCGCAATAAAATCATACAAACAAATGAAATACATGTAAGTTCAATGCTCCAATTTCACGGTAAAACTACGGACATTAATGGGATGGCCTACGCTTTTTTTCATAAATTTTTTATTCCGAGTTACAGTGCTGTAAATGGCAATTTTAAATTGTATTATATTTTTATGTTTCCAGCTTTTGCCCTCGCGATTTCGTCCGCATGCCACGTAGTCTTTGACAAACAAAACTAACATTGTCACGATATTTTTGTATTTCCATTTTTTTATTGATACCGTCCAAAAAGAACACTAAAATGGTTTCTGCTTACTTTCTTATTGCCAAAAGAACGGTATTTTTAGTAGTAATGCAGTGGTTTCCAACCTGTGGGGCGCGCTCTACTAGGGGGGCGCGAGACTGTTGCAAGGAGGGCATGCAGCTGTTTCCAAAATATCATTTTCAAATACAAACCAAAAAAGTCGAATAAGTGTGAAAAAAAATGAATCAGCAAAAAAGGTATACGTAATCCACAATCCTCGCAGCGAATTTTTCTGGTACAAATGCAGGAAATGATAATTGACTTACCTAGTGATAGCACATTAAAGCAGATGTTTCAAGACGAAAATAATATTGTTACGTTTTGGCTACGAGTAAAGCACGATTTTCCTACTTTGATATACAAAGCTTTAGAAATTTTATTGCCATTTGTAGCATCTTACCTATGTGAAACTGGTTTTTCTACAGTAGCTGTCTTAAAAACAAAGTATCGATCTTGCTTAGTGATTGAAAAGGAACTATAAGAACTGCGATTTCTTCCATGATACGAGGGCAGTTTGATAAGTCAGTGAATTTTTGAATTTCCCGCGCAGTTACTCCAAATGCAACAGTGCTGCCGTCAACTATAATCTATCAGTGGGCAACTTTCTAATTTTGAGCAAGCTACGTCGTGCAGTTGGTGTTTGATAGCCGTTCAAAGCAGAAAACCTCGTGAATTTTTACGAAAATGGAAAAAGTGAATTTCGTGTGCTGATTAAGCATTACCACTTTTTACGTAAAAAATCCATCACTAAAACTAAGGAAAGACTTGATAAATACTACGGGGACTCGGCACCATCAATTTCAATGGTTAAGAGGTGGTTTACAGAGTTTCGTTGTGGTCGTACCAGCACTAGTGACGCCGAACGTCCAGGTCGCCCAAAAGAAGTGATCACGCCGGAAATCGTCGATAAAATCCATGAAATGATATTGGATGATCGGAGAATGAAAGTGCGTGAGTTGGCTCATGCTGTAGGTGTATCTCAACTGAACGGGTACATCATATTTTACACGAATATTTGAACATGAAAAAACTCTCTGCGAGATGGGTGCCGCGATTGCTCACACTCGACCATAAGCGCAATCGTGTGACCACTTCAAAAGAGTGTTTAGCGATGTTCAGCCGTAATCCGGACGAATTTTTGCGCCGTTTTGTTACTGTGGATGAAACATGGATCCATCACAACACGCCAGAGACCAAGGAACAATCGAAACAGTGGGTTGCTCTGAGTGAACGTGGACCAAAGAAGGCGAAACAGAGTCGTCTGTCAGCCAACAAGGTCATGGCCACAGTTTTTTTGGATGTACGCGGTGTCATTCACATCGATTACCTCAAGAAAGGTAAAACGATCATCGGCGAATATTATTCAAAGCTTTTGAACAGATTCGACGTTGATTTGAAGCAAAAACGGCCGCATTTGGCTAAGAAGAAGAAAGTGCTGTTCCATCAAGACAATGCACGTGTGCACACTTGTCTAGTCACGATGGCCAAAATCCACGAATTGGGATACGAACTGCTACCCCATCCAGTATATTCTCCAGATTTAGCCCCCTGCGACTATTTTCTGTTTCCAAACCTAAAGAAATGGCTGGGCGGTAAGAGATTTGAGTCGAATGAAGAAGTCATTACCGAAACAAACGCGTATTTTGAGAGCTTTGAAAAACCTATTATTTGGAGGGAATAAAAAAATTAGAAAAACGCTGAACTAAATGTATCGAGCTAAAAGGTGATTATGTAGAAAAATAAAATGTTTATTTACGGAAAAAAATTTGTTTTATTCAAAAAGTCACTGACTTATCAAACCGCCCTCGTACCACGGTTTGAGAACATTTGTGCTGAAAAACAAGCTCAACCGTCGCATTAAATTTTTATAATGTTGTATTAATAATATATTTTTTTTTTTTGTATTTTTTTAAGATTTGTTTTTATTTCATTTAAAATTATTATTTCTTAAAATAAATAATTATTTTTTTATGTATATTTTTACATAATATTGTATATTATTTTGTAGCCCATTAAATAAATTATAATATCAGTTGAGTATTTATGAAATTAGATTGTTAGAAAAATTAAGGGGGCGCAACAATTTTTTTCAAGGGGGGGCTCAGGTTGGAAACCACTGTAGTAATGTGTTGTAACGAATTTCTTTAATCAAATGATTATATTTTACGATCAATTATTGCAATAAATTTGAAATCAATAACATTTTTGTATAGACAATGAAAAGACCTTTTAAACGATGTATCACCAGCCCCTACTTTCCATTTAAGAATGTGGGAGTTATAATTGTAAATGTAAGGGTAAAATTATAACGCACGGCCGTCATTCAACACGAGTTGAAATATAAACAATAAATTATAGTTTAAAAAAAATAAAAAACACGCTTTTAGAGTTAATCAAACTTAAAAGAATAAATTTATATTAATTTATAAATTTTATTCATAAGAATAAAATTACTGACGAGAAAATTAATGTCACTGTTCTAAAAGCGTGGGGTGCTTTCATTCCGAAACGCAGAGTTAGTTTAAAAATGTCATACAAAGCACCCCAAGCATTTGAGGGCGGTTAGGAAAAGGAGTTATGTTTGAACATTAGAGACTTACATCTTGGTCAAAAGATTTGTCTACTTTTAATATTGTTTCGCAGTAAACGATAAAGCATTATTTTGTTTTAAAATGTAGACTTGTGATTATTAATCACCAATGCAAAACACAGGGTATACTGGCAGCACTGCTGATTTAGAAACACTGCAGTACCTAAATAATAAAGATACCAACTCAAAGAGCTTATCCTACAATAAAAAAAATATTTTTTAAATATAACACTTGTTTACCAAGTTTCGCCGCTGTGGAGCGACTCTTCTCTTTTGGGGGTATGATTACGAGGCCTTATCGAAAAAAAATGAGTGATAAAATGTTTGAAGAAGTGGTTTTACTTAAGTCTTAATTATAATCTTAAAAATATAATATTTTGTCACATTTGCACGCTTTATTCGTAAATAATTCATGTAAAAAAATAAACTTACATTCAATAAAATGTTGTTTTCTTACAAAAGTATTTTATCTTTAAAAATTATTTGAAAGTTACTTATTTTGTATCTAGTATTTTAAATATAATCCCAGAAATTTATTTGCATCTGATATCTAAAATACTTAATTTAAAAGTATCTTGCTTTTTACAGGTAACTCCATAAATATAGCCAGTTTTAGAGTCGTCAAGTGGAAATAGAACGTCCTCATTTGGCGTTGAATATTTATCCACAAACAAGAAACTATTCAACCAGCAAACAAAAAAGTAGTCAGTGCACATGAGGCCTTAGATAATAGCCAATTTTAGTAACATATCGTGGCAATATAAAATTCTTATTTGGCTTAGAGTTATGCTTACAACTTGTGGTCCAGACGCATGGAACTATTCAACCAACAAACAAAAAAGTAATCAGTACCCGAGAGGCCTTAGACGATAGCCTGTTTTAGTAATGCATTGTGGCAATAGAACGAAAAAGTAGTCAGGGCACAGACCTAAGACAATGGAATATTGTTTTAAACAACACAAGACTATTTAGTTGTTGCTGTAGAAACCCCAACACTAGGGGTGAATATTCTGGGCGTCGGGGGTATAGTAAGCAAGAAACTGTTTGGAAAGAGCTTTGGATTGACACGGAACATCTCCCCCAAACAGCTGGAGTTAAACAATGTCGCAAAAAACTACGGCCTACAAACGAACGCAGCAAAAACAAAAGTAATGTCTAATTCCAATAATGTTACAGATGTTGACCTTGGCAACAACAGTAAAATTAAAGTTATAGACGAATACGTGTACCTCGGACAAAGAATATCCTTCGATAAGGACAGTCAGAGAGCGGAGATCTCCAGAACAATTCAGCTTGGATGAACAGCATATGGAAAACTTAGTGATGTCTTTAATTCCAAATTCCCACAATACCATAAAACACAAGTCTTTGACCAATGTGTCCTGCCGACCTTAACATACGCCGCAAAAACATGAAGCTCTAATGAGGGGACCTTGGAGTGTTTAAGGGTTATTTAAAAAAAAAAGTGATGGACATTACAGAACGGGTGGCAGAGCTAAAATAGAAATGGGCTGGCCATTTGATGAGGACAGATGATAAAAGATGGACCAGGAAGACAACTGAGAGGAGGCCTAGAACAACTAAAAGGAACCCAGGACAACCGAGAACGAGGTGGAAAGATGTTATCCAGAAACTGGCAGGTACCCAATGGATGAGTCAGGCGACCGACATAAGCGAATGGCGACGAATTGGAGAGGCTTATGTCCGAAGATGGACGGAGAGAAGCTGAAGATGATGATAATGACTTGTAGTGTGGAACGCAACTTCTCTTTGCTTAAACTAATAAAATTGTGCCTTCGTACAACAATGACGGAAGACAGGTTAAACGGTTTGGCTGCCTTGTATATTCACCGAGATATATCTAGCAGTCTACAACCTAACCAAGTTATTGTGTGCTTTTTTAGTTTTCACTTTGGTAAAACCAACCCTCAGAGGGGTCAAGCCCCTCTCAAACCAAAATTTTGAATCCGCTACTGATTTTGACAGCCACACATATTGATGCGTTAAAAAACAATGCCGGGGTCCACCAGGATTCCATCCTGTCCCCACCTTATTTCTTTTACACATCAACGACCTCTTGAAAACCACCACGAACCCCGTTTACAGTTTCGCAGACGGTAGCACACTTGTCTCAACTTTCACATCCTATCGATCACTTTCGGTGAATGATACAAATAGACTCAGGCAGGAACAGGTTGATTCCATTAATAAAGATCTTAAAGCAAACGTCGAGTGGGGAACCAACAATCTTGTTCAGTTTAACGCCCAGAAAACACAAAGCGCCACGTTTTCCAAGAAAGTGAATTCCTCGATTCATTCCATCACAATGTCCGGAAATACCCTCGAATCAAGTTCCTCAATCTCGATTTTGGGAGTCACGGTGTCTAATAATATGTCTTGGCATGACCATGTTGCTAACATCGCAAAGTCGGCAAGCCAGAGGCTAGGTTTTCTGTGGAAAGCCAGAAAGTTTTTTACTCCTGATCAACTGTTGACGACGTACAAGGCTCAAATCCGACCTCTACTGGAGTATTGCTCGCACATTTGGGGTTCAGCACCAAGGCATTCTCTTCGTCTTCTAGATCCCATTCAGAAAAGGGCCTTTTGGTTGATAAACAGCTCAACTCTCACAGATACCCTTTACCCACTAGAACATAGAAGAAAAGTTGCAGACCAGACATTACTTTACAGATATTTCCATGGCAGATGCTCCAGAGAAATAAAAACTTTTGTACCACCACTGGCCACATTCGGCCGAAGATTCGCAAAAAAAAATAATGTACCTACATTACACGCTGGAAATGAGATTTTCCTGACATAATTCAAATTAAATATTTTTTTCGAAAGCATCAAATTCGCATGCAAACGTTCTACTACATAATATTGTAAAGTAATACAACTATATCACATCTCACGAATGACTCTCAGATCGCACATTTGCATAATAAATAATCTAGTATTCAAATTCTCCCACTCTCTGATCGATTTTTCATATATTTGTCTACTTGTGTGATAAAAATTATACGAACGAATAGGTACCTACGCACGGATATCTTTCACGCCCAACAGTGAACAAAAGCCAAACCTTTATGACGAAGAAGCGAAAAATAGAAAAAATAGGGGAGGATTTATGTATTAAGGTCAATTGGATATTATCACGTAAACAATATTTTAATATAAACTAGACGCAACAACAAACAATACTAATATCAATAATTAGCATTAATGCATAATGCATAAAATAAACAAATTTTTCATTGAAGTAAATAAAAAAAATGTGTACAAAATTATTTACATATCTTTTCAATTATGTTTTAAAAAACTATGTTTCACTGTACTTAAATATTCATTAAAAATTTATATGCCGCCTTGGAGAGTAGTAGCCACAACCAATTGTATGACTCACAAAGATAATTAGCTACCTGCGTGATACCTGTTAAGCCGAACCAAAACATAAATGCTGGATTCTTTTATAAAAGGGCAACTACCTACCCATACAGTTTTTTAAATAATTATTTTTTTTATTTCTACAAATGATGTAATGCACATTTTCATCAATTGGATAAACAATAATATATTATATTATTTTTTTATGCTTGGTGTGAGTTTTGTGACCCACTTTCACAAAAATGTATACTATTAAATATTAATTGCTTGCGTACACAAAAATCAATTTAAAATCTGGATTAAAATATAAACACCTAAACACTTACCTTTCGAAGGAACCAGAAAGTGTTCACCCGTTAATAACACCCTCGCAAAAATTGTATTATATACTAAAACTACAATTTTCACTCATATCCACCAAAAAAACACAAAGTTATGTAAAAATGCCGTATTTAAAAATTATTTATTCCTTACAATTATATAAAACTTATGAAAACGCGAATATTTAACTAGATTTGATAAAAACATCCATACGTGTCGAACGCCACAACCAATCGAACTCCACTGACAGGAATTGTCACTTTTACAGCTGATTATCCAGTAAATGTGCCTATGTTCAGAGTTATTACATTTTTGTTTAAAACACGTGGGAGAATTTCTTTAACGAATTGTGATTGGTTGTAGATTAATCCATAAATGTATGAAACCAATTAAATTTAAAATTTTGCACGATCGAACCCGATGTCTTATTGATGCTTACGAGAGCACACGAAAAAAAATTAAGCCTGAAGTTAGGCATCATACTGTCATGAAATTTGTATAGCCAACGTAAAATCAAAAATTACCAAGCGACCTTTGATATTGTGTAGAATTTCTGTTGTCCTTATTTAGATTGCTATATTAAAGAGAGATAACACTCTTTTTAAACTACTGGCTCTGGTCTGATAAAAACGGTTTTCGGTTTATTTTATAAGATGTCAAAATTCAAGCATCCAGTGTGAAATCTGAAATGCTATAATAAATAAAGATGGCGGACGAACAATTACCTGCCGGTTGGGAAAAACGGTTAAGTAGATCAACTGGTAAGCTTTTTTATGCATATGTATAAATTAAATCGATTACTCTATATCATTATTTTATTTTAAACCTGTAAATTGGTGGTTTTTTGGTTTTCTATATTTTAGGTTAGGCAATGTTTTGTGTTTAATTCCGACAGGAATTCCTTTTAATGTTTGTTTGAGAATTAAGTTTTTATATCAGATTGTAATAAACCATTTGAGGGAACATATTTTCCAATAAAATTAAACGTTGTTTGTAGGACAACATTACTATCTTAATATATACACGAAAGAGTCACAGTGGGATGCTCCAGATAAACCTGCTGAACCAGTATCTTCAAGTGGTCCCGAACAAGTACAGTGTTCACATTTACTAGTAAAACACAAAGATTCAAGAAGGCCATCTTCTTGGAAAGAAGAAAATATAACACGTACAAAAGAAGAAGCGCTAGATATTGTAAAATGTAAGTAATATTTAGATTTTTATGGATACGTTAATAAAATACTTTTTTAATTTTCAGCCCATCGCGAACAAATTGCTCAAGGTAAAGCTTCATTTGCAGAACTGGCTTCAAAATATTCGGACTGCTCTTCAGCTAAAAGAGGTGGTGATTTAGGTCCATTTGGTAAAGGAGCTATGCAAAAACCTTTTGAAGAAGCTGCATTTTCTCTTAAAGTTGGAGAACTCTCAGAACCTGTCTTCACAGATTCAGGAGTCCATATTATCCTGCGCACAGTTTAAATTTTTTTGATAGTTAGGTTTTTAAAAGCTTGGACGGAACAAATGAAACTTTTTTTAAATTAAGTAGGTATTCCGCTAAAGTTATGAAGTTATTCCATTTTAAAATGTTTAAGTTTATTTTCAAAAGAATTTAAATGTTAGCAGTAATAATACAAAAGCCTTAAGAATATAGTGATACCAAAACAAAATAAAACCTACTCTTTGCAATATTTCTAAGATACTTTTTTTAAGGCTTATGCATTAGCAATAATATTATGTAGCAGTGAAAAACAGTTATCTATCTAATTATTATCACCTTAAACCCTAAATTTTTATATTTTTTAAATTACTTAAATTTGAAGTCCTAACATTTTTAGGGCTAAAATTTAATTAAACAAATATTTGCAGTTAAAATTGCAAGTATTTTAAACAGTTTGATTAGATGTGTATTTGGTCTTTAAGGATCACATGTAATGTTTATTACATATAGATTTTATGAATTTATGTAGTGAATACCTAAAATTCTAAAATACTTTTTCTCAGGATTTATCAATTATAGTGAGAATTTTACACCAAATATTTAGCATTCATTTTGTAAAGTTTCATTAGACAGCTTTGAAGTGATGTTTGAAAGAGTTTGGATTTTAATTTTAAATTGATACACTTCTCTTCTTAACACAGATACAGCCAAATACTGTTGTTTCAATATTAGGAGAATATGATTAATTTTTATGTATCTAAAAAATAGATATTTTGAAAATAATTTGTTATATTGTATTCAGATTTAGTGATTGATGCTGCATATTTAATAATGTCCAAAATAATATTTGTATAGTTTCAGCACACTATTAAAAGTTAAGAGAGAATTCATTTATTTTCTTTGAATTAAAACTACAAACATTCCTAAATTGTTTTTTAATTAGAGACATTTACAAAGAATCACAAATTTTCATTAGTCTGTAAGGATTTGAAGCGCTCAAAAATTCTATTTCTTCATCAATTCCTGGATAATCTTTTATCCACTTCCTTTCTCTATAATAATCCAAGCAGCTAGTCAATTCTGTTTTTGAATATTTTGGCACGTGGATTGGCACAAAAGGATCCAGTTGCTCAAAACCTTCTTTGCCCAATAAATGCCTAAAAAAATATATAAAACTTTGTAAATGCAATGGAGAATATTGTAGTATTGGTCTCTTTTATACAGTTTACAATTGTATAATTGAATTATTCTTTTTGGGAACTTAAAAGTACATTCAACTATACCTGGGCATGTGAGATATCTTATCTTTTTCAATGATTTCATCAGTAGTTACAACTACAACACCATTATTCCAATCGAATTTGGTCAAATTCATAAATCCTTCTGTAACAGTAATCTTTTGTGGATGCACCATCTCTTTTTTTTCAGTGAAAACTTTTGTGTTTGGATAGAAAAATGCATTAAATCCATCAATTGCAACTAAAGTTTTAAAAACACCACTTACCGATAGCTTTTTAATTTCATCACAAAGAGCTACTACAGTGTTGGATGCATATTTTACCTATAAAATTTGGTTAATTTTAATAATAATGTATTAAACTTTTGGTTCAACCACACACCCTATTTATTCCATGTTCAATCAGATCCAATAGACTTGAATTTTGTGGAGTAGTTTCTCTTTTACTCCAGGCATATTCAATGGATGTTTTAGCTTCTGGATGTGATAAGAGATGGGAGTTTTGAATCTTGAAATGTACTAACCATGCAGCAGCATCCACATTTATATCAACAAAACCTTCTTTATTGTCACTATTACTGTACTCTTTACACTTTAACATCCAATTTAGCAACCATGGTATATGAACAATAAGGAAATTACTTTTATAAGCAAAATGCAAAATATGTGTTAAACATAATGATTTCCCATTGCCTTTTTTGCCATACAATACAAACCTGACAACTGGTTTAGAGTAATCAATCGTTTTTAAACAGCTTATTACTTCTAATGCAGGTTGTCGAATCATTACACAAGTTTCATTAAAAGTTTTAGTTTGATTATTAAACGATTTAGGTATGCCCCCGCGAAAAAATATATGATTTTTGTCTTCTTCAGATATTTTGTAAAATTGGGATAAATGTTCATTTGTATGTTTGGTACAATCCGTTTCACTAGTACGAAATCGTTGTAACCTTTCTGTATTTAAAAGCGATTGTGTAGAAGAAAAACTATAAATGGGTACATTAAATAAACAAGCCTTTTTAGGCAATCTTCTGATAAAAATATTAAACATACTAAACTTATTTATTTCCTGAAACTATTTAATTTAGTGAGTAAATGAAAAATAACCACAATGTCTTCTTTTCCTTTTGTCTTGTTATTTTACTTGGCTTATCAGGTAGTGCATTTGACAAGGTTTAACATTTATTTTGATTAATTTTGTGAATAACTATCAATTTTGGTACGTTTTGAACAAAACCATAATTATAATTTACAAGTTCTGATCTAAATATGTCATCATATTGACACAACTAAAATAAGTTATTTTTGGCTTTAATTTTTTTGTACGAAATTTTCACATGGCGGTATAACTTGATTATAAACATTCTTTGAAAGGCTAATAATATTTAGTAATATTATTATTTTTAAATACAATGGTAAAATTATATTATTCAGTTTTGCAAATTGAAATAAATTCTACATTTTTACTTAAACATATGATGGCCAATTCGTTTTAAAAAAATCTTTGAAAGGAACTCAATTACTGCACGGAAAAGAAGAGCTAATGTCAATTTACCGAAAAACGTTTTGGAGTGTTATTGTGAGGTTATTAACTATATGCCTGTTTAAAATGTTATTAGCAGATTGTAGATGTCTAATTAAAGTATATACAATTCTTTAATCACTTAAAAATATGTATTTTATTTAAATAGTATATATTTCATTAAGACAATCGGGCTTTATTTGATTACTTACAAGAATAGTAGACAATTATGGATAATAAACCTGTGGATTTTAGTGTCGTTAAACAAAAAATAATAAAAACTGAGTAAGTTTTTGCTTTGATAAAGTTTTGTCATTAATGTCATACCGATCATTTGTACTAGATTTTATTTCAATTACTAAATGATGAATAACTCGCAATTATATGCAGTAAATATTGGTTGACGAAGTAAATGCATTATTATTTTGAACAAGAATTTTTTTTTATTTTATTATTAAAATATTGCATAAATGTTTTTTTTTATTGATGAATTTCTCTGTTATTCAATAAATCATTAAACCAATTTTTTTAATAAATACGTTCTAATTGTAGTTTTTACTTATGTTTACACCTGATTTTTAATAATTTTATTTTTACAGTGAACTACTTCAAATGTACCTTGAGACAAATAACAAACTTAAAAAAGTAGTGCAGGCATGTAGAGAACTCAAATCTAATTTTGACCAATCTCAACTGGAAAAAGACAGATGTGTATACTCTTTAGAATCCCTAAAAGACAAGTATAAATGCTTGGATAGTCAGTACAAAGAACTTAGTCAACAAAAAGCTTCTCTTGAAGACAAATATAATCAACAAACACTTGTAAATCAAATCAACATTAAGGAACTGGAGGATGAGTTGCAAATGTCAAAAGAGTTACAAAAAGCTTCTCAATCAATTAAATCGCCAAAGAAGAATAAAAACTCTGTTGAAATTAAGAAAATTGAAGAACTTGAACAAAGATTGCAGAAACAAAAAGAATTAGAATGTACGTATAAAAAAGAATCCAACAAATTACAGCAAGAAAATTTGTCATTACTAGAACAGATGTCTATTGATAAAAATGAACATAAAAGAGTTGTGGAATGTTTGCAGAATGAGAAACATAAAACACTTCAAGATTTACATCAAATACAATTTAAGGTATGTAAATTTATTTATAACTTTTTTTTTAATTACCTGTCACATTGCCTTTAGTATAATAGGCGGGGAGCCTATGACACTAAAAGTGCACTTTTATGGATTCATCATAGGTACAACATAGGCCAGTTTATCCTGGCAGAAATATTTTTTATAAATTTTTATTTTTCTAGTAATCATAAGTAATTTGCAATTTTATGGAAATTTATTTCTTGTAGACCATTTTGTAGCAAATTTTATGTTTTATGCGATAAGGGTATGAACTTATGAACTTTAGATATTAAAAGTCGGTGTGACAGACTTTTCTGCCACGATGAGAGTTGTCACACCAAATTTTTTTGAAAGTACATAAAATTTGCTACAAAATGGTCTATGTACATATATACATATAGTTACGCTTTTTTCCCGTAGGGGTAGGCAGAGACTACTTCCTTCCACTTGCTACAGTTCTTACACACATCTTTGCTTTTTCTACTTTCATCAGTGCGCTCATACATGCTCTTTGGTTGTTGGCACTCTTGAGGCCAGGCTTTCTTCAAAACAATGTTGATCTGATCGAGATATGTTCTCCGAGGTTGACCTCTACTGACTTATCCATTCACAATCACCTTATAATTTTGTTTCGTCAATTTTCCTTCATCCATCCTTTCTACGTTTCCAAACCATCTAAGCATTCCTTTGACTATCTTTGTAACCACATCTTCTTTTACACTACAGCATTCTCTTATCTCCTTTTCTTTACTTTATCCAACCGAGTCACTCCGGCTATACTTCTCAGACTCATCTTTGTGGCTTTAATCCTATTTTCATGCTTCTTCTGCCAAACCCAACATTCACCACCATACATAAGTGTAGGAACCAACACACCTCTATGCACAGCCAGACGTGCCTTTTTTGACACTTTCTGGCCCTTCGTAAAGCAATGCAGTGCCCCATTAATTTGTTTTCCTGCCAACACCCTTCGCTCAATGTCACTGTCATACTTTCCATCTTTCGTAAATTTTGAACCCAAGTATACAAATTCATTTACTTGTTTCACACTTTCTCATTCAATTGAAACTTCACAGTTTTTCATGCTTTCTTCTCTTTCAAAAACCATTACTTTCGTTTTGCTTACACTTATTTTCATCCCTTTGATTTTCAGGGCATCATGCATAACATTAACCATCGCCTGCAACTCCTCTTCAGATGACGCTAATATAACTTGATCATCGGTGTAAAGTAGGCATTTGACGATCAAATCATTTATTTTCAATCCATACTCACTCTTTTTCAAATATTTTAAACAATTGTCTATGTATAAGTTAAACAGCCGTCGCGAAGCCACACATCCCTGTCTTACACCTTTTTTTATGTTAATCCAGTCTGTGCAAGTGCAAAATGGTCTATATGAAGGTAATTTTCATAAAAGTGCAAATTGCTTATGATTACTAGAAAAATAAAAATTTATAAAAATAATATTCCAGAATAAACTCTGGCACACCGGGCCTATGTTGTACCTATGATTAAATACTATTGATTCCTATGCTAAATTTCGGAATCTATATAACTGCACTTTTAGTGTCACTGGCTCCCGGTCTATAATGTTAAATTTAATGCAATACTTTAAATTACATACTTATATATACCAAAGTCTTCAGTTTTTGTTATATGGGCTAAATGTTAATAATCTTAGTCTTTAAAATGATTACATATTTTATTTATTTATGTAAAAAATAACGTATTCTATTTCCTTCTCATGCCATATTTAAATTGTTTTAGTTAAATGAAACCAAAAATCAACATGCACAATTAAGATTTGAAAAAGATAAAGAAATATTTGAATTAAGAGCTGAGTTAGCCAAAACAAAATTATTTAAGCAAAGAATTAATCAACTTGAACATGAAAATAAACAGTTAACGAAAAATGTTTTAACTGAAGGAAAACTATTCCCTCAAAATAAATTAGAAAAAGATTTTCTCAAAAATTGCAGTGTTGCTGTACAAACAGAACAAATATATTTATCGGAAGAAGAGAAAAATAAATTAGATTTATCAGCAGACTTAACAGCTTTAGAATCAGATATATCTGTAAGTAAAATGCTTAAAGAAATGATTGAAATTCCAGTATTATTGTCACCTTTAAGGTCATGTTCTCCTTTTATTTTGGATGACATACCTACAAATCAAACTTGTAATCCACCTGATATTATTCTCACTCGAAGTAATCAGGTGGAAGAAAATGTTAATTTATCTAAAGAAAACTGTATTGCAAGTATTTTTCCAAATGAAACAATACCTGAAATAATTACACCTCAACCTATTACAGTTGAAATGAATAATTTTTCAAGTACTGCCAATACTACTGAAGAAATTCGTAAATCTAAAAATCCAAGATTTTTAAAAAGATTTAAGTTATTTAATAGACAAAAAGTTTTGAGAAAGAAAAAATACTTTATAAAATTAAAGAATAAACTAAAATGCCAAGATAGCGTCGTTAGAGCACTGCAAATTTTAAAACGTTCTAAAATAAATTTTACCATTTCCAATGAGTCTAGTTTCCCTATACACTCAAGAGATTACAATTTACTAAGAGACTGCTGTGGAATTCAACCAGACATGTTTGTATCAGAACCATGCAATAATTTATCAAATGTTGAATGTCTGAACTGTAGATCTAAAAATTGTAAGAATATGTTCATGTTACTTAAAAACAATGGTGACAATGAGCGCTTATTGGGATTTTTTAATGTTAAAAAAGAAAAGATATCACCAACCCCTAGTAGAACTGACGTTAAAAATGAAAAAACTGAGAGTCCTTTACTGTGGTTAAAAAATCATGTCACTTCAGAAGTTACATCAGAAAATGTCTTGGAGAAACTTGCAGAATTAGTTAGTGAAAAGATACAAAAGAAATCGAGGGACTGGCATCTCCCACTAGATAGTTCTGAGTACCATTCTGAGACTGAAACAGAATTACAGCACTTATTTGAAACCCCCGATGTGGACACACCTAATGATGATGAGTTTCTAATATCAAATGTTAATTTGGATAATTCTAAATGTCAAGACACTAATCAGCAAGGTGTGTTTTGTCCTTTACAAAATTCAGTATTACACCATTGGACAAACGCTAATTTTAATCATGCTACAACACCGGACATTCCCACAACTTTAACTACTCCTGTTGATGAAGTTCTTAGGGAAAATTGTACAAATAATTATGAACTAACCAATTCTGCTGTTCGCATTTTATCTTCTCATGTTATATACCCTTCATCTTTAAATGACAATGCACAGGAAAATGAAACTAGTTCAGAAGCCATTTTACCAATTTCTGCCAACGAAGTTACACTGAATCCACTTACAAACAGAGTACCAAACAAAAGTGTTTTAGATAAATTTGAAAAAATGGAATTGTCAGATAAGCCACCTTTAATTTTAACTAATCCAGCAACACAGGAGAAATTAAATTTTCCCGAAATCGATAAAAAAGTTACTTGTTGCGATCCAAATAATGATCCCACTATACAGGACATTGACGTTATCCCATTATCACCATTTACATCAATCAACAATGAAGAATTAAGCGAAATTGTACCAGAGAATTGTGAGATGTTTTATTCGCAAGAAACAAGCAATGAAAAAATGGACCACATTGAAGATAATGCAGAATTTAACTCTAAGGATTGTCAAGATGCCATAGACTACATTGAAGATAATACAGAATTAAACACTAAGGAATCCCAAGATGAAATAGACTACATTGAAGATAATACAGAATTAAACACTAAGGATTGTCAAGATGCCATAGACTACATTGAAGATAATACAGAATTAAACACTAAGGATTGTCAAGATGACATAGATTACATTGAAGATAATACAGAATTAAACACTAAGGATTGTCAAGATGCCATAGACTACATTAAAGATAATACAGAATTAAACACTAAAGATTGTCAAGATGACATAGACTATATTGAAGATAATACAGAATTAAACACTAAGGATTGTCAAGATGACATAGACTATATTGAAGATAATACACAATTAAACACTAAGGATTGTCAAGATAACATAGACTACATTGAAGATAATACAGAATTAAACACTAAGGATTGTCAAGATGACATAGAATCTAAGTCCCTTGGTAATTTTTCTCATCCTCCTGTATTTCTTGTAAAAACTAATGAAGTGTTAGAAAACAAAGCTTCTGAAACCACCCAACTCGACACAGCTTCTGAAAATGAAAATAACATTCTAGTTTTTTCTCCAAAACATCAGAGCCCTAGAGATATTGATAACAGTAATATCTTTGTAGGTTTAACACTTGAGAATGCTAACAATCCTAATGACTGTGAATTATTTGCTACCCATAATAGTTTAATCAACTCTGAACAGTTAAAACCCCATGAACCTGAAAGTAAGGATAGTATTGAGGTTGAAATAAAAGATGCACAAAATTTAAATGAAGAAGGAATATACATTTCCCAAAAAAATGTCCTCACAGCTTCAGATGTTTTATTACTACAATCTGTAGATACTCAAAGAGTTGAGTTTAGATCACCTAAAAATATGAACAATGTATCAGATACTGACGACGAAAGAAAGAATGAATTGTCACCTTCGAGTATTTTGAAATATTTTCAACCACCACCATTATTATTAAGCCCATTAAGTTCTGCAAGAGGTACCAGATCTAAACCGGCAACTCTTAAAACGTACGAAAGAAAACGAACAGCGAATCAAATTAAATGTAATATAAATAATAGATTCAAGAATTTAAACATCTCAAAATACTTATTGACTAGTGAAAAGATTGATCTTGAAATACCGTCTGCGCCCAGTTATCTAAATACTCTTTTCAGTGATGCATTTACTCCAGCAAACGATTCATTTTTGACTGAATTTAAACATAGCAAAAGTTATAGTTATTTAAAAATAAACCCGCCAAGTGATCAGCGGCATACGATGAAAGAAGCCGTAATTTTAAAAAGTTGTTTAGAAGCAAACGATTTGAGCAGTAAAATAATTGAAGACGACTTCCTTAATTTTTTGCCAAAACATTCAGACAAAGAGTCTGACAATAACATTCTTGGTTCTCAAATACACAAAACTACTACAAGTAGTCCAGAATCTTTAACTAATTGTCCTGCCTCTAAAGTGAGTATTTCTTCAGAATTAGCTTCTTCAAAACCTGACACTTTTTTACCAGATACTCCTGCATCACCCACGTCACCTCAAACACAAAACTTGACTTCTACTGTAGCTTGTTATCCAACATCTCCGGTTCCTTATTGTTTCGAAACTTTAAATTTCTGTGTCAGTCCATTTCCTAAAATTATACCATTAGAAAAAAAAGAAGGTAGCTCAACAACGGAATTAGTTAACTTAAAAATGAATGGTGAAGCATGCAAAAACGTCAAATTTGAACGCAAGGCAGTTGAAAGTTGTAGCTCAGAGTTGAAAGACATTGAGTCTGGGACTTTCGTTGAATTGAAAATACCAATATCTGCACCTTCTCCAGACTTAAGTTGTTCTTTAACTCCAAAGTCTAACCAGTTTGCTTCTACTGTACAAGTTTTTAACATTCCTTCTGAAATTGATCGTTTAAAATATTCAACGTCCAACGTGCCTGTTTGCCCAGCTTCTCCAGTTTTCAATTGTCCTGGTTCTCCGGATTCGTATAGTGAGTTAGAAGAAGATAAAACGTTTCCCGTAATTATACCACTGGAAAAAATCGAAGCCGAAAATTTGGTTACCGGATCATCCAGTTGTCAAATTCAAATCGGACCATCAATGGACCACGAAGAGCAAGATTCAATTAATACTTCTCCTCAAAAATGCGACAAATTGGAACGAGAAACGTGGTTTGCAGTAAAACAACAGTCAAACGCAAATAAAATAACTGAAGACATAATTGCGGCTCTAAATATCCCTGTGGATAATTCCACAAATCAATTGACTAATCCCCTATCTGTTTTAACATTGTTTAACCACTCTCATACGGTTTCTTTAGAACGCGATTACACACAATTAGTTTCGCCGATTTATCCAGCATCGCCTATACCCAGTTTTCCTGGTTCTCCAGATTCAGAAACTGGCTTAGAAGTTGAAGATAATTTTCCTAAGATAATACCTCTCGAAAAAATTGAAGGCGTTCACATGGCAGCTGAATCATCCGAAAAAAATACAGATAAAACTGAATCAGAACAGTCAGAAGTTTCGAATAACGTAATAAAATACGAAGCTGCAAGTAATAAAATAAAAGGAGGCAGAACTACGACAAGACATTTGAATCTTTCCATTACTTTGGATCATTCTATGAATGATCCAGCTGCCAATTCAAATAAACAAAACTTTAACAACATATTAAATCCTGTGCAGGCTTCAACGTTGAACAGCCCTAGTTATTCTTCTCCAGAACAAAATAAATCTACATCCTCAATATTTTGTCTTAATCCTCCGTTATCTAATAACTCCACATCTTCTCCAGTACAGACTTCTGTTTCTACAGAGTATGATTGTTTTACATCTTCGATTTTTAACTGTCCTAGTTCTCCAGATCACTGCAATGGCCCAGAAAATGAGGATAATTTCACAACACTGGAAAAAATTAAAAACGAAATTTTTACGGAATTACATGATTCTAAAATAGTGAAGATAATACCTGAAGATGTTAACAAATCATTTGACTTAATGGAGAAAAAAATAGCAAATACTTCCCTAATAGATTTCGAAGATAGTGAGTCTGAAGCATCATCCAAATTTAAAAAACAAACACCTCCCACCAGTGATACATTTAAGGATAATGTAAAACATTTAAACTTAAACCTATCTATTACTGATGTAGATATGTCCATGAACGAAACTAGTCAAAATTTTAAAAAGCAGTGTAACGTTTCGACTTCTGAAATATCTTCAACATTTAACTGCAAAAATTCTAAAAATTACTTAGAACCTAGAATTCCTAGAATTGACGTTTCTCCTACGCCTAGTTTACCAGAATCTAAGTTGAACCGTTCCGATCTTTCTGGACATAGTTGTCCATCTCCTACGTTAGATCGTCTCGTTTCTTTAGAACATGCTTCTAATTTAGATTCGCCTTTATACCCAGACCAAGCGTTAAACCACCTTAATTCTCCTGTAAACAATTGTTCCATTATATCGCTTGACGTCGTCGGAGACGTTGCAGAAGATAAAAAGATCGGAAATGAGAGAAACTTTACAACTGAGAATAGCGTCAAGTCTGACTCGGCATCTGATTGTACTCATTTGATGACAGAGGACATAAATTTGGAAGCTACGACATCAAATTGTCTAGATTCTTCTAAAGCTAAATCGTGTGATGAAAAATTAGATCGACTGATTCATAAAACATCTGGAAATGTCTTGAAAAAGAGGGAGACATCTAAAATTAGCATCCCTTCCCGCTCTGATTTGGAGGATACGGAATTTGAAAGCAATAAAAACGCGATTAAGAAGGTGACGCAGCAGTCACGTTTGATGCCAATCGACACTGCTGAAATCGATCAAAACAAAAATAAAAAGATTCTCCGTTCGTCGAACAAAAATTCCCTCGTAGCTCCGATTGTAAAGAGAAACGTTGGTAGGAGTAGTGAGACTTGGAAAGGATCACTGTCGGATTCGCCGCCGTCTTGCGAAGTCATTAATTCCGTTACGAAACGCAAGAAGGTGGGACGCTTAAAAAAATCCAGAGAGTTATTGTCTACTTCCGAATCGGATAGTTCGCTACCGGAAGAACCTGGTACGGTTGTAGATTCGATGAAAGGTGTGCTAGAAGTCATTAAACCTCCAGAATTCGTCAAGAAAGGTCGAGGAAGACCAAGAAAATACCCCAAAACGGATTTCGACGCTGCACCGATCAATAATATAAACAAGAATAATGGAGACGAAGTTTTAGCTTCCGAATCGGATTGTTCGTTACCGGAAGAAATTGGTACGGTTGTAGATTCGATGATAAGTGTGCTAGAAGTCATAAAACCTCCAAAAGTCGTCAAGAGAGGTCGAGGAAGACCAAGAAAATACGCCAAAACGGACTTCGAATCTGCACCGATCAATAATGTAAACAAGAATAATAGAGACGAAGCTTTAGCTAACGTCTTTGATAGTAATGAAACGGAAAATGGACTTTTGGAGAAGGAAGTCGAAGAAAAATGTGATGGCAAACCTAACGACGTTGCTAAACAGCACAAACCCGTAAAAAGAATGACCAAACTTCAATCGAAGGTGATGCGACAAATGAAAGAAAAGCAAAAAATGTTGCAATGTTACCAATTCAATAATGCGAACTGTGATGTTAAGGTTAAGGAAAAAGAAGTAACAGTAGTTTTAAATACTTCACAAAACGCTAAAGCTAACGAAAGTGTTACGAATAAGTTGAGTAAGAAGATAAATATTGTACAGAACATACTGATACCACCAGATGCTAGCAAACCCATTGACTTGTTAGATTCGAATTGCAGTATCGACAGTCGAGATTCTAGTCAAATAAAATCGCCTTCTGCTGGAGCTAGGAAAAGACCGGCACCGGCAAAGAACGACGATTGTGATATTCTGTCGAAAATAATGACTGATATGGATAAAGAACGTCCGCAGGAGCCAGTAAAGACGACTGTGATTAAAAACGACACCCCGACTAGTTTGGATGAAAAGCAATGGAGAAAGAACATTCTCGATATAGCCGAAGTTATTCACAATAAGGATATCGATATGAAGGATATTTACGGTGATCATACTTACAAGCGAAAACGCCAAGGTTTTTTAAGGAACGGAGCAGTTTTACCTGGTGAGTAACAAAAATTAAATACGTTATTAATTTAAAATCATAAATTCAGTAGGTATCTTTTCGTTGGAAATTAAAAGTCTTTCGTACAAAAATAATCTTCGCGCATCTTACCTCGAGTTATCCTTGAAAGCGAATGGGTAACGTGCACGTGACGTTTCACCTTGACAACGATAGAAAGACTGACGTACATGTGACGTCACAGCTATCTATCTATCTGTCAAAAAGTGGCCACGGCTACAGCTAACGTAAACTCTACTTTTTAAGACTTGAATATTAATATTTAGTCTTTAAAATTACCAATAACACCACAATATTGTTCCTTAAACCTAAATAATTGTCAAATAGCTCACTCTGTTCTCAAAAAAAACCCAAAATCGTTAACCAAACACACAAAACCTCATGAAATATATGTAATTTGTTGTACCACGTGCACGTTACCCATTTCAAGAATAAATGTCATGTTTACCGATGTCAAAAAGTGACCAACCCATTAAAAACATTTTGGTGTCAGATTCGTTTTAGACCCAATACCAGAAAATAAAATTAAATATTGATAAGGGAAGTCGTTTTTCTTCGGTCGTTACTTACAGAAGCGTTTTAATGGTATATCTTCCCCACTTACCGTTTGATCTCTTATAAAATCTAAGTTGCTTATAAATAGCCGATAAAGATGAGCAACGTGCGGCTCTTCAAATATTTTATATTTTGACTTTTAAAGTCTCACAATTGCCTTCTTATACTCTGGGCGTGTTAAATTTATTATTTTTACACTATGGTAATAGATGAAGCTGTTTGTCTTTAATACTTAGATTCAGTATTCGTCTCAAAGAATTACAATATTAATTAAAGGAAATATGAGACAACACCTAATGCCAATATCCAATTGAATCAGTTGGAGAAAAGTTTGGAACAATAACAAAATATGTTCAATGTTTTTTTTATCAGATTTGTCAGTAAAAAGTTACACTGTCAAATTTTAGCCATTTGCCAAAAAGTGCACTTTTTTCAAGATCAGTTGGTCAAGATTTACAATTGGAAAACATAATTGCAACTGGTGAACGTATTCAAAAATTGAAATCAAAGCTAACGAACTACAATAATTAAAGATCTATACAATAACTACAATCGTTGAAGGAGAACTTATCAATTCTATTGGATAAAATTATCAACCAATGGGAGACCAGCATGTTATGATATTAAAAAAGGGAAAGAAATATTTGTTTATTTTGTTAACAAAGAGATCATTTGAGTTTAGTGTTTGTATTGCTCATTTCTGATATAGAGTATATTGAGCGTTCACTGCCCCCAGCAACGAGGCAGACAGGTTAATCCTTATCCCCCTAACCTAATCTCTACAATTAATAGCCTAACTTTTTTTATTAAACAGTGAGGATAATCTTTACTTAGCCCTACCAATAACCCAAACAGTAAGAAAATGCTTTACATAAACCGAAATGTTTTATTTGAAACTAACTATCCAAATCCTTTCTTTAAATCATCAATTAAAATTATTAACGAAATTACTTATCTTCTTTTCTATAGTTAAGAATTTTAACTATACATAAACATAGGGTTGAGTGGGGAAAACACAAATTTTCTTTTTAAATGTGTAAGCACTGTAAGGCCAACATCCCTTTTTTACATTATTTTTTTTGAGACCTACGATTAAGTGCGAGCTAGGCTTAAGTGGTGAAGTTACAATTAAAACACTCATAACTTCCAAACGACTATTTTCCGTACGTTGCGACAGAAAAAAAATCGTGTTTTCTCATCAAGAGGTTTTTAAATGTGTGCCTTATTTTTATTTTTGGCATTGGGTCCAAAACCATTGTCGGCCAACATTTTTATCAGTCACTTCAAATGTGATGTATCATAGAGAGTTGGGATACGACTTTTTATATGGTAAAGACGCTTTTTAATTTTTAACGAGTAAGAATTTCATTTTAATCATCATCGAAAGGATCAATCATTTACGTGTTCTGCGCAGACCTCACTTTTCTCAAACGCTACACTTTAGGAGTAGTCCTATTGCATTGGGCTATCCATATATTACGTCACACGTTAAGGGGAAGAGAGGGGGTCAACAAAGTGTGACGAGGGGAAGTCATAAAGTTTCGTGGCGTTACATACATACTTACATACATATAGTCACGCCTTTTTAACGTAGGGGTAGGCAGAGACTACCTCCTTCCACTTCTGCTACGGTTCTTACACACATCTTTTGCTTCCTCTACTTTCATCAGTGCTCTCATACGTGCTCGTCGGTTGTTGGTACTATTCTACTTCATCTTCGGTTAGCGCTACAACTCAGGGTGGGTCTTGGCTGACTGTACTACTTTCTTCCAATAGTCTCGATCTTCCATCAGGTCTGTATCGAAAGGAACGTTCATTTTCAGCAGGTCGTTTTGGATGTTGTCTTTCCATCGCATGCGGGGGCGGCATAAATGTCTTTTACCTGCTGGAGTCTCTTCCCATATCAGTTTCACCAATCTTTCTTCATGGAGTCTCTGTACGTGGCCGGCCCATATCAGACGTTGAGATTTTATTTTCTGGACGATGTCTAGGCTTTGGCCTTTCTTTAAAACAATGTTGATCTGATCGAGATCGATGTTCGCCGAGGTCGACCTCTACCGACTTTAAATTCACACTCGCCTTATAAATTTGTTTCGTCAATCTTCCTTCATCCATCCTTTCTACGTGTCCTTTGTAACCACATCTTCGTTTACACCACAGCGTTCTCTTATCTCACTATTCTTTACTTTATCCAACCAAGTCACTCCGGCTATACAATTCTCAGACTACTCATTTCCGCAGCATTAATCCTATTTTCATGCTTCTCCTGCCAAACCCAATATTTGCTACCATAAGCTAAAATTTTTAGCTTCAAATCTAACGAAAAAACTAAAAATTTTACCAATTCTGTTTGATTTATTGTTGTTTTTATGAAAAAAGATTTTAGATAGAAACATATAAAAAATTTTGGAAGGGATTTTACAGCTTAAAAATTAAAATTGCAAAATATGTGAAGGAAGGGAAGTCACACACACATTTGACTACCTGTGACAAAGACGTTGGGCTCCTAAAATCATAAAATTCGCGTGACGTAATTTATTGGTAGTCCCTATCCAACAACGGCAAAAATTAACAACGTCCTGTTTTTGAGTAAAGTTTTTTGAAGTGGGCCACCAAAAATCAGCAAATCGATTTTTTTTCGACAATAAAAATTTATACATATGTCAAATGTAATCTCTTAAAAAATTTTCGACAAAATTTTATTCTTACAAATGTTATTAACAAATTAGTTTTTAGGCTACATTTTTTTTTAAATAGCGATTATTTAGCAAGTTTTAAATAAAACTATAAAAATTTAATAGTGTAATCGAGCGATTAAAAAAATGTAATTTATTTATAAAAAATTAATTTTGCAATAAACAATTTGATATTTAAGCTTCTGCATGAGATAAAACAATTTTTTTTTAATTTACAGCTTTAACATTAAGCTACTGATATCTGCAAAAAAAATATCAAATTGTTTATTGCAAAATTAATTTTTTATAAATAAATTATAAATAAATCGTGAGTCTCAAGTACAATCGGAGGAACAAGTTTACGAATGTGAAGAATATTTGTTATTTTAGAGGCTAGTCGCCCGCCAAGCTACTTCTGTTGCACTGTACTTAACATTAAATTTTGGTAAAGTTTTATTTAAAACTCGCTGAATAATCGCTATTTAAAAAAAAAGTAGCGTAAATACTAATTTGGTTATAACTTTTGTAAGAATAAAAATTTGTTATAAAAAATTTTTAGATTACATTCGACATATGTATAAATAATTATCGCCGAAAAAAAAAATAGAAAATTCGATATGCTGATTTTGGTGGCCCACTTCAGAAAACTTGACTCTTTGAGAGTTAAATGCAGTCGCCGATGATAAAATAACTTCTTACCTTGTCCGTAGACCACAATTATAGTCGAGATTTTCTTGGACGGCCGTCCCTCCAATCTTCCCCAATGGTGCAATCACACACTTGCAAATAAAGGTAACTTCTAATATTGTTCATCCAAATTTCATTCGGGAAAGTGATAAATAATTTGGTACCATACCATTGAATCTCAGTGTATTATATTAACGATAAAAGGTGTGGGTCTTTATCCGTTTTGAAAATTATCGGAGTTCGCGTTTTCCCTAGTTTTTTTGTCACTTACGCAGGAATTTTTAATAAACCTTAATTTCCCACGTGTACAATTTGTGTTCATTAAATTTTAGCACATTTTGAATAGTTTGTTGTCCTTTCTTCGTTCGCATAGTTTATTTTTATTTTAGAAAAATTGAATTTTTTGTTAAATAAATTATTGCAAATTCCAAACGAAGACGATATTCCGCAAGAGATTATGGTAGAGTTCAAAAGGTTGAGCGCCGAAAGTATTATAGAGTAAGTGAAACTTGGTACAAGTAAATATTTACTTATTTTTTACATACTTTTCAGCTTAGTAATTTATCAAATGTCGAGAGATTTCCACGAAAAACTCGACAACAAATACTATCCCGCCCCGCTCATGACGAGAACTCAAAGAATATTCCTAGGTTTGTTAGTCAAATTGGAAAGCGATAAATCGTTTGAAAATATAGTTAACCGATTTCTATTCAGAACGCAGCAGCACATTTTCAAGATAGGTAAGTAATTTTTCGAATTAACAACGACTGGCAAATAAATATGCATTATCGTTTCAGGTTGCGGTATTAGAGCCGCCATTCCTCTAACGCGACTTTACTTAAGTATATGTCGCCTTTACGCCAATATCCACAGAATGCGTACGTTTTGTTGTGAAGCCTTCTTCTATGCTGAAGATTTAGCCATACCCATACTGTTCGCCGTATTAACATCATGGACCGAAGTTATACCTTTGGAGTCGGAAGTTAAAAGTAAGCGTTTTTATCTATTTTGCTGCCGATACGAGCGGAAAGTTTGTATTAAAATCATGGGCACCGGCAGGAGGGTGGATTGTAGATTGTTGGGCGGGTCGTGAAGACTATGCAGCCTTTCAGACACCTCGACCTATCAGATCGTTTGTGCATGACCTTTAATCTATTTGAGACCCGAGACTTCGTACATAGTTTATCAGTTTCCCGGGGGCTAAGTTCCTGACATCAGATGGCTTTATGAAGGCCCCCTTCCAGGAACTTGAGCCTCTTGCAGAAATACGCTGGGAATTCGCAAAGCAAATGTTCTGCACTTTCAGCGAAGTTCTCGCAGTAACGGCAACTATCACTCTCTGTTTTGCCCATCTTTTTCAGGTAATACCTCAGAGGGCAGTGTCCAGTGAGGAGTCCCGTCACCAGTAGCCAGGCTTACTAAGCCTTTTAGCTTGTCTTTGTCCTGGCACTTTATGCCAGTGAGATTTCATTTAATCTGTTTTCCAGCGTCGAACCTCTTCTTTCAAGTGGGCTTTGGAGAGTCCACATAAGGGTTCTGGGCCAGAGAATTGTGTATTTGCCCCCTTTCTTTGCAAAGCAGTCTGCTTCCTCGTTGCCTTTAACTCCCTTGTGACCTGGAACCCACATCAGAGTAACCTGATTTTTTGCTGCCAGTTGTCTCAGGGATTGTTTACAGTCCCAAGTTAGCTTAGGCTCACAAGTGCATGACTTCAGAGCTTTTAGTGCTGCTTGGCTATCTGATAAAATATAGATTTCTGCCCTTCGGTTGTTCTTTTCGATGCACTCCTATGCACATATCTCTATGGGCGGAAGGGTGGATAGAATAAATTGTTGTTTATATGGCTGTCTTGCATTTTTCATTTAATGTGTTATATTGACATTTTAAAGAAGGGATGGAGGATGTTAAAGGGGTGCCACTTGTAAACAGCAGAAAAACATCTTTAAACCTTCACCTTGATTTAAAATTCGACGTTTTTTGTTTTTCTTACATTTACGCAAAATCAAAAGTTATTTGGACTGGCTGGTTCTGAAATGAAAGCCCTGTATAAATCAAATGACATTTATTTATTTATTTTTTAGTGTTGGTTTCTCTATATATATATATATATATATTGGTGTATTTTTTTCTGTAATTTTGTAAAAAATGTTTCCTGTAAATTTGGCCTGTACCACACACAATTATTATAATTCTCTGTAATAATCTGTTGTTATTGGTACCAAAAAAATTCTATTCTAGACTTTGGCCTACCTGAACGAAAAAGCTTTGCTACCGACGCAATTTCTTTAAATTAAATTAATACTTTGTTGAGATGGAGGTTGGATCACAAACATCACTGTAATAATTATGGTCATGTTTCCATCATGTTTGCAGAACAAATACACGCTCTTCTGTAGTTAACTTTCTATTTATTGTTCTCAAATAACAACATAACCTCACACTGCCAGTGACACGGTCAAATTGGTTAAATTCACTACTGACTACCAGGCATAACAAAGTCTAAGGATTTTTAGGGACAACTGACTTGTGGCTCACCCCGTATTGCGTACGACCGTTTACTAATAGAGTTTTTCGAGTAGTTGGAACGAACTTGTAGTAAACATAAACGTTTGCAGCGCCGCTCGTATCTTACCCGTGGTGTAATACATCTGAAATAAAATTGTTTTAATTTAAAACTGATATATTTTTTTCAAGATTACCCAATAGCAAAGGTTATAGTGCAAATTGTCCACTTGAAAACGTGTAGTGCGGCTGGCTACAATCTATTTCCATTAAAATGTTTGCTGAGCCAGTATCACGGTTATCCCAAAGAAAGAAGAAATTGCGACGAGTTGTTCGAAGAAGTGTATCAAGATTATTTAGGTAAGTCTATCGTTTAACGTTAAAACTGACGGTAATATTCTTTCGTGATAAAAATAGTTGTAGCAAAGAATATATCAGAACAGAAATTCTATACATGTATCGATTTTTTTAAGAGCTTTTATTTAACTTGCAATGTATGTATGTTTATCCGGGTGGAATCATGCAACTCAATTTTAAAGCAGATATCTTCAACTGAATGAGCTGAAATTTTGTATACACGTTTAGTTTGGATGACAATGCATGGTTTGCTGTGTGACGTCATTCTAAATTCAACATGGCGGAACACCCAAGATGGCGGGCAGAATGGTGAGGAGTGAATTGTGGTCGAAATTGTCTATGTATGGGGTGAGCGGTAGTTTAATACGAGCACTGAAATTACTTTACGAGGATTCCACTGCTTGTGTCAGGATAAACGAAGCTTACACGGACTGGTTTAACATCGAAAAAGGTGTGAGACACGGATATGTGGCTTCGCCATGGCTGTTTAACTTTACATAGACGATTGTTTAAAATATTTGAAAGAGAGTGCTTATGTATTGAAAATGAATGATTTGATCGTCAAATGCCTTCTTTACGCCGATGAACAAGTCATATTAGCGTCATCTGAAGAGGAGTTGCAGGCGATGGTTAATGTTATGCATGATGCCTTGAAAATCAAAGGGATGAAAATAAATGTAAGCAAAACGAAAGTAATGGTTTTTGTAAGAGAAGAAAGAATGACAAAATGTGGAGTTCTGATTAAGGAAGAAAGAGTGGAACAAGTAAATGAGTTTGTGTACTTGAATTAAAAGTTTACAAGAAATGGAAAGTATGACATTGACAATGAGCGAAGAGTGTTGGCAGGAAAACAAATTAATGGAGCACTGCATAGCTTTATGAACAGCAAGAAAGTGTCAAAAAAGGCACGTCTGGCTGTGCATAGAGGGGTGTTAGTTCCTACACTTATGTATGGTAGTGAATGTTGGGTTTGGCAAAAGAAGCGTGAAAATAGGATTAATGCTGTAGAGATGAGTAGTCTGAGAAGTATAGCTGGAGTGACTTGGTTGGATAAAGTAAAGAATAGTGAGATAAGAGAACGCTGTGGTGTAAAAGAAAATGTGGTTACAAAGATAGATAATGGAATGGTTTGGACACGTAAAAAGAATGGATGATGGAAGATTGACGAAACAAAGGCGCAATAAGGTGATCCAAAATGATCCAATATGATCCAAAAGAGTTTACTCAGCTTCGTTCCAATTGTATGTCTAGTTACTTGGTCTCATTTCGCTGTTGTATTTCTTTGCCATTAAGTCCAACTACTGGACAGTTCCCAAGTCGATTTGAAAAAGCTAAAATGTTATAACTTATTTCAAAAGTGTACTGCTGGTTGCATACCGTCCACCCAGCATGATTGAATGACGCTTAGAGTGAAAAGAGTTGTACATAATTATGAACTTGTTTGTTTTTGACTTACATTTATTACTGTGGTTTTTTATTTTTGTACTGTAGACAGAAAAAATTTACCGGTTTCATGTGTTGACAAACAACCGAACTCCTCATTGGTCAATAAAAAATAAGTCACAGTTACAACTGGTGAAAAAAAACAATTAGCATTTCAGTAAAAACATTCTGACGTTTACCGAAATTACAGTTCATAAACTCATTATATCTATTTCGCAATACCGTGACCGTTTTTAGAGTATTAGAACGAATCTTTTGTGTACGTATGTAATAAAAAAATTTAGAAAACAAAAATAAAAGAAATCCGTAATCACTTTAATTTTAAAATATTTTTTTATTTTCAGCAAATCCCGCTCTACCAACCGACTATGCAATAAGATTATTCTGCAGAAACAAAGACACGCAGTGGGTATATAAAAAATTGAATGAATTTTTCAAACCCCTAATTTATAAAATACCCCAAGTAAATACTAATTTTAAGGCATCTTCAATTATATTAATGGGAAAAATTTGCAGACAATTTAAACCAAAAAAAGCCCACGATAATAAATATCTGCTTGAACTAACAAGATGGTTTGAAGGCTTGTTGGAAGGTAAGTCTCAGAAAAGTGTGATAAGAAATTAAAGAAGCCGACACATTTTTATATCTTATAATAATAACTACATGTTCTGTTTGCACGGGACCAAACCGTTAGTACCTTTTGCAACTAAGCGTCGTTTTGTTGGCACAAGAAAGGAAAGTTTTTATTAACTCGCTTGTTTGTTTGTCCGTTTGCAATCGATTTTAAATTAAATTCCCGACATTCCATTGGCAAAGATGAAATTTATTTGAAGGTTGATAGAAGTATTTTAACTTAAACATCATCATCATCAGTACGGCGTTACAGCCCTTCGTGGGACTTAGCTCCTCAAGTATTTTCTTCCTGGCATCCCTGTCCAGCGCCCATCTTCTCCAGGCCCTTATTCCAACATTTCTTAAATCGACCTCTACGTTATCTAATAGCCTCTTTCGAGGTCTTCCTTCTGCGTTGTCCTGCGGGCTTATCCAGTAAGACCTTTCGGGCGGGGTCATCTGCCTCCATTCTCATAACATGGCCTACCCATCGCAGCCGGCCCAACTTTATTTTCTTGACTATGTCAGGTCCCTGAAACAGCCTATACAGCTCAAAGTTGTACATTTTCCTCCATATCCCATTTTCCTCAATGGCCCCGTAAATTCTTCGTACTTTCCTCTCAAAGCACCTCAAGATGGTATCGTCACTCATAGTGAGTGTCCATGTTTTGGCGCCGTACATTAAAACCGGTCTTATCAGTGTTTTGTAGAGTTTACACTTTGTGCTTCTGGAGATGTTATGGGTCCGAAGTAACATCTGTTGGCAAGGAGTACTCTACATTTAATTTCGGCTGTTTTATCATTATGAGTGGTTATCAGCGAGCCAAGGTACACAAACTCGTTAAACGATTCTATATCGTCGCCATCTATCTTTAGGTTTCTGCGGGGGTTTACTTCTCTTGGTATTTCCGGTGTTGCTAGCATGTACTTGGTTTTATTGATGTTAATTACTAGGCTCATTTCCTCTGCTGCCACTTTCAGTGCTCTGTATGCTTCTTTAACTGCTGCCTCTGATCTGCCTATGATATCGATATCGTCCGCGTAGGCCAGGATTTGGATAGATTTATTATATATTATATATTATTTATACATAGACGGTTGTTTAAAAGATTTGAAAGAGAGTGCGTATGGATTGAAAATAAATTATTTAATCATCAAATGCCTTCTTTACGCCGATGATATAATATAAGCGTCATCTGAAGAGGAGTTGCAGGCTATGGTTAATGTTATGCATGATGCTCTGAAAATCAAAGGGATGAAAAACAAATGTAAGCAAAGTGAAAGTAATGGTTTTTAAAAGATAAGAAAGCATGACAAACTGTTAAGTTCTAGTTAAGTAAGAAACAGTGGAACAAGTAAATGAGTTGTATACTTGTGTTCGAAGTTTACGAGAGATAGAAAGTATGACGGTGACATTGAGCGAAGGGTGTTGATAGGAAAACAAATGAATGGAGCACTGCATAGCTTTATGAACAGCCAAAAAGTGTCAAAAAATGCACGTCTGGCTGTGCATAGAGGTGTGTTGGTTCCTACACTTATGTATGGTAGTGAATGTTGGGGGAACGCTGTGGTGTAAAAGAAGGTGTGGTTACAAAGATAATAAAGAAATGCTTAGATGGTTTGGACACTTACAAATAATGATGAAGGAAGATTGACAAAACAAATTTATAAGGTAAGTGTGAATGGACACGTCAGTAGAGGTCGACCTCGGCGAACATATCTCGATCAGATCAACATTGTTTTGAAAAAATGTCAGGTCATGAGTAACAACAACCGACGAGTATGTATGAGAGCACTAATGAAAGTAGAAGAAGCAAAAGATGTGTGTAAGAACCGTAGCAAGTGGAAGGAAGTGGTCTCTGCCTACCTCTACGGGAAAAAGGCGTGACTTTATGTATGTATGTAGAAGTATTCAATTTCCTTACCTACTTTGAAAATATCTGCGCGTTGCTTCTACTGGCTCCTACGGCCGAAACGTAAATTTGTAACTCTGCGCTTGTTGAGCCATGCCGGTAAGAAAATCAACAAGCTTTATGACAATTTTTTATTTCAGGTATGATCAAGTGAAGAGAAACTAAAATAAACCTTATGTCTCGACAAGATGTTTAAAATTAAATGCAAAATTTCACACGCAAGATTAAAAAGCAGAAAATAATTATTTAAATAAAGAAAAAACAATTTTTAATAAACCAAAATTTCAAATCGAACTATAAAGTGTAAAATAAATCTATACATATAAATAAAATTGAAGTGTCTGTGCTTTCAAAATAGATCCATTTTTCTAAGCTCACATCATTATTCGCACGTTACCAAAACATAAACACGCATTTTTTTAATTTTTTGTCTGTCTGTTTGTTTGTCCGGGTTCCTCTCTAAAATTACTAAACGAGTTTTAATGCAGTTTTTACGGGTAGATAGAGCTTGGCTGTGAGTAGGATATGGGCTTTATTCATTTTAAATCGTCGATTTCGTATGTTCATACCATGTTCGTACTGGTTGTGGATTGCTGGTCTGTAAATAGTATTAATCACCCTTCGAGATAATTCGATTTAATGGAATGTGACGTCACTTGCGATCGAGTCTCATTTAGGTCTCTTTGATATAATATCCATGATCCTTGATAGGTAGCTGTAGTCTCATCTTCCTGTCGACATACGTTATTTTCGAATTTTTCTCTGGCCGTTTCTTTATTCAAGTTCCTCGTCAGCGATGATATGTCTTCTTTTGTCGATGGATTTGGGTTGATACTAGCAATTTTAGGCCTAAATGTTTTTTTAAAATAGATTTATTTTATACCTTGTATATTCGACATATCGTTAATATTTAAAAAAGAGTGCGTATGGATTGAAAATGAATTATTTGATCGTCAAATGCCTTCTTAACGCCGATGATCAAGTCATATTAGCGTCGTCTGAAGAGGAGTTGCAGGCAATGGTAAATGTTATGCATGATGCCCTGAAAATCAAAGGGAAGAAAATAAATGTAAGCAAAACGAAAGTAATGTTTTTTGAAAGAGAACAAAGCACGACAATCTGCGATTAAGGAAAAAAGAGTGAAACAAGTAAATGAGTTTGTATACTTGGCTTCAAAGTTTACGAGAGACAGGAAGTATGACAGTGACATTGAGCGAAGGGTGTTAGCAGGAAAACAAATGAATGGGGCACTGCATAACTTTATAAACAGTCAGCACGTGTCAAAAAAGGCACGTCTGGCCGTGCATAGAGGAGTGTTGGCTCCTACACTTATGTATGGTAGTGAATGTTGAATTTGGCAAAAGAAGCATAAAAATAGGATTAATGCTGCGGAGATGAGTAGTCTGAAAAGTATAGCCGAAATCTATATTTTATCAGATCGCCAAGCAGCACTAAAAGCTCTGAAGTCATACACTTTGGGACTGTAAACAGTCCCTGAGACAAATGGCAGCGAACAATCAGGTTACAAGGGAGTTAAAGGCAACGAAGAAGATTACTTGCCAAAGAAGGGGCATATACACAATTTTCCGGCCCAGAACCCTTCTGTGGACTTTCCAAAGCCCACTTGAAAGAAGAGATTCGACGCTGGGAAACAGATGAAATGAAATCTCACTGGCATAAAATGCCAGGACAAAGACAAGGGAAAAGACTAGTAAGCCTTTCGCCAAGGAAAGCTAAACAGCTTCTCGAGTTGAGCAAGAAAGACTTGAAACTGGTGACGGGGCTCATCACTGGACACTGCCCTTTGAGGTATTACCTTAAAAAGATGGTGGAGTTATAGTTGCCGCTGATAAACTTTGCTCGAAGTCTCGGAATTCCGGGCCTCGAATAGATTAAGGGTTATGCACAAAAGATCTGATAGGTCGAGTTGCTTGACAGGTTGCATGGCATTCACGACCCCCTCTACAATCTGCCATAGCCGAAGTGACTTGGTTGGATAAAGTGAATAAAAGTGAGATAATGAAACGCTGATGTGTAAAAGAAAATGTGGTTACAAAGATAGATAAAGGAATGCTTAGATGGTTTGGACACGTAGAAAGGATGGATGAAGGACGATTGCCGAAACAGCTTGTATGAGAGCACTAATGAAAGTAGGTGAAGCCAAAGATGTGTGTAAGAACCGTAGCAAGTGGAAGAAATGGTCTCTGCCTACCCCTACGGGAAAAAGGCGTGACTTTATGTAAAAGTATGTATGTATATGTTAGATAAAAAAAGTTATTTTCATTTAAAGATCTATCTAGCCTGAAGAGTTACAAGGCAAATAATAATTGCTTTCGTCGAAGTTCTAAAGACTTCACAACACGAACGAACATTAAAAAAAAGGTTAAAAAAACAACAAATCCGATTAGATTTTATTTAGTGTTATAGTTTAGTTCCTAACAAATCAATAGGTGGCGCTGTTTATTTATAGAACGCACTATTGAAATTTTTGCCACAATCCACCTGACCGATATTTTAAAATATAGTTCCTCAAAATTTACTAGATGTCACGGTTCATTTTTAAAACGCACATGGTGGTCTATAAAGAAATTTTTAGATGTTAAATCGGATGTCAAGAAAAAAGTTATCCTCATTTAAAGATATTAAGATAAAACTAACTTCCCCGCGGATGAAGTCGTGGGCAAGTATCTAATGAAGCATTCATGGAATTTTGTAAGGTCAGAAAGTATAAATTAGATGGAAATCGCACAATGGAAGAACTAGCGTCGATTGTAAAGGATTGGGCTGTGAATATGAAAAAAAAGATGGTACAGTAAAAAAAATGTGGGGCCACAATTTTAGATTATTATAAATACATGAATAGTTAGTTTACTAAAAATTTTATTGCATTCGCCCCACATTTTTTTTTATTTAATTAAATATTTAATACTTTTTAGTCCGTTGTAAAAATTTTGTTTAATTAAATAAAAACTATTCGTTTAATGGGTGACGTGCAGCAAGTTGCCACTTTTTGATATCGGTAGAAGGGTGACGTCACAGCTTGAGATAAGTAACGTGCACTTGGTACAACAAATGACATATCTTTCACAAGGTTATGTGTGTTTGGTTAACGATTTTGGGTTTTTTTAGAACAGGTTGAGCTTTTTAACAATTATTTAGCTTAAAGGAACAATATTACGGTGTTATTAGTAATTTTTAAAGACTAAACTTTAATATTCAAGTGTTAACAAGTATGGTGTATGTTACGGGTAGCCGAGGATATTTTTTAACAGATAGAATCTCCAGCTGTGACGTCACATGTACGTCACTCTTTCCGCCGTTGTCAAGCTGTGACGTCACGTGCTCGTTCCATTATATTTTAGATGTTCGTTTATGGCACCTAAAAATATACTGTAAAGCAGTTATAGCAATTTTTGATGAAAATTTCATTTTCAGATAATGAAGATAGCATTGTTCAGCAAAGTATTAAATACACCATAGAGCATCTCCCAATGAAGGGAAAGAAGCACGGTAATTTTTACGAGAATGTTGTCACAAACCTAACATTACCGGCTAATGAAACAAAAACGGAATTGTAAATAATTTATTAATTTTGTACAGTTGTAATATTTAGTTGGAGAATTGTAGAAAATTGTAAAAATTTTAATTTAATTTTTTTATTAAGGATACATTTTGTAAAGACGATTTTTTTAATTCGTTTTTTAATTTTTTGTTAACGGAAAACCAAATATATTTTTTTTATATATTAATGCTTCTTTTTTTAATTATTCTTATTCCTATTAAAAAGAACATGCCATGTTTAAACAAATAAAATTAAATAAAAGCGAAGTAAAAAAACCAGTAAAATACAATAATTAATAATACAACAAAATTCTGATGTCAATAAAAACAACTTTTAAAATTTTAACACCCATTTTAAAGTTTTAGAATTCATTACAAAAGTAACTAGACTAAAAAAAGTACCCACGCGTTACTTTTAAAACAATTATTTGCACATTAAAAAAAATACTAACTTTTCTATAGCATCTGAATTAAACAAGACATGATTTGCAAGGGAACAAAATGCCAAAATTGCCATTTTGTATTCTATACATAAAAAACGTAAGGACTTATTCCCATACAGGCAAAAAGAGTTAAGATCCATATTGTTTTTTTAGCAAAGCATGTCTTTAAATGAAAAGTAAATAATGAATATAGCCCAAGAGTCCACGACGGCCAAACCTTCGTTATTTTATAAAAGTTTTTCTGTGCATGTCCCCTATACAGGTAAAAACGACCAGCGACTATAGAGTTTGGGTTGTGGTTACTTGGGCAGGTAACAGGTAGTAAAGGTGTATTAAATAGTACCTTAAGTTCGTTTAAGTATAAAGCTCAATCTTTTTATATTTTCTTCGGAATAACTTTAGAAATCTCGTCATCCATTGCCGGACACTTATTACAGTTGCTACCCCTTGCCAGACACCCCTAAACTTTAATAAATTATAATTATACTTTCGTTATAGTATAAAGCTAAATTTGATATATGTTACTTGGGGACCTATACAAAATGTTACCTCAATAGCCAGACAGTTTTAATGGTTTTTACATCTTGCCAGACACATTGAAAGTCCGCTGTAGGTGCGAGCGCGGGTGCTTAGTCGATTGCGATCTTTTAAGATATCCAATAAATGCCCTGCCCAAGTAACCACAACCCAAACTCTATAGTCGCTGGTCGTTTTTACCTGTATAGGGGACATGCATAGAAAAACTTTCAGCATTTATAAAATAACGAAGGTCTGGTCGTCGTGGCCTCTTGCTCTGATAGCTTTTTTACAATAAAGAATATTTTGTAAAATAAAGGGTGTCCCGAAATTCTAGCAAGATTTCAATTTGCCGCTCTTTGAGCGGTAAAATGTTGGCGACAAAAAAATACAGTTTGGTAGCTGACAGTTTAGGGTTAGTAAAAATGGAGCACTACTCGAGAGAATAACGCGTTTTCATTGTTAAACAATATTTTAAAAATTATGAGAATTTGGCGGCTACAGTTTATAAATTTCGTACAAAATATGGTCGGAATATTGTTTGAGTCGTTAACTGTGAAGAAAATAATTAAGTTCGATTGACGAAAGAACTGAAGCCTAATGACCATAGATAGCGAAGAGAGTTTGTCGAGTTGAGCATCAACAAGTGAATGAATTATCCTAAGCGATGAAGCTCATTTTCACCTTAATCGTCAAAATTGGTACAGATGTTGGAATGGAAGCATCATCGGACCATACTTCTTTGAAAATAAGGGTGGTCAAGCAGCGACTGTTACTGGTGCTCAATATCGTAAAATAACCGAGTTCTCTCTACCAAAATGCCACATGAAGACCATTTATACAATAAAACAAAAATACTGCCAAGTAAAAATCCACAACACTTTGCTTGTACAACAATATCTTGCCTCCTGTCACCAACAACCAAAACCCAACCCAAAGCTCAAGAAAAACAGTGAGGTATGAGCATAGAAACATTTTCGACCTATTACCAGGACCAATATAATTGACTGCTCACTCAAGAACTCCACACCAGAACCGTGGAGAATGCAGTAAGGCAATATAAACCCAACAGAGTCCTAAACACATCACTACCTGACATCCCAAGAAGAGCAGAAACTTCCAAGCTGCTCCCGAAACAACCTTACACAGCTACGGTCCGCTTGGTCCAAAATCCTCAACGCGGAACTCCACATGATACCATCAGCATTTTCACCTGCCCAGCCAACTCCTCTCTCCCTTCTGGGACTCCCGACTACGGCGGCGGGAGATAAAGTGACGTGACACGTGAAGCTGCTGCTACTACAACAATATGCCATACAGCCCATGAAACAATTCATTTACTGCACGAGATACTTCCTGATCGGAATTGGCCCCCTAGATTATGCGATTTAACACCACTGGATTTTTTATAGGGTTATTTAAAGTCAAAGGTCTATACCAACAAGCCCAAAACTACCAGTGCATTGAAGTGGAATATTTAACGCTGCATCAACGAAATTCAGCCACATTTTGGGACACCTTTTATATTAATACTTCTTAACATAATTTAAAAGCCAAATATTTACTACTTGACCAATACTTTGGATTATTTAACATAATGTCGGTTGTCATAGTATTTTCTTATTTATTTACCGGAAGTAACAGTAATGAAATATAAATTTATTACACAGTCAAGTTGAACATTATTTGAATGCAGAAGACCACCAAGTGATGAAATCATTCCAAACCTCTTTCAATTCATAAATAATGATGCTGGTTTAGTGTACAAACTATATCATGAGTCAAAATCTAAGCAAATGGATTCTTCGGCGTTTTTAAATCAGTATATTAATTCAAAATTAAAAACTGCCAGGATCAGCTAGGCAGTGCTATGACATAATAGTGCCTAACATTATCTGTCTCTGTCTGTCAGACACGGAACCTCATGACCAAGAATATGCATGGATTTACTATGATGAAACAAGTACCTCAAGGTCGATGGAAGTGTAGGACTAGCACGTCACACTGCATTACACCAATGAAAGCAACCTATACAAATGGCGCATAAACGTTTATATTTGAAATGAAAACTATGTAATTCATGCTACAGAACGAATAAAAATATAAAATTAATTTATATGATAGTTTTTAAGCATGAAGGTTACAATTATGCTGTTTCCAAAATTTAGTGGTCTCCCCCATTATATGGACAAGAAGGTCAAGAAGCTAATTTTTTGTACCATTGGGATGCATTTTCATGCTGAGGCTTGACGCATTCTTAGGCTGGTAAACTTTAAAAAATTTCAATATTAAGATCGTATTTTTTAAAGAAACAATTTTTTCATAGATTGCTGGTATTAATAATACCAGCTTAAATGTACCTCCTTATTACTCCCCAACAAAAAATTATAATAGAAATTTACTCTGGGAATTGGTTAAATTGATAACTACTCTCCTCGATAATTTATCTAGTCTTTTTTTTTATTTATTTATGTATTTACTGAAAATTAACGGCCGGCCCTAATCGTTTATGTGTAAGTTGATTGAACGGATCAACATTTCTGATTTTAGTTTCCAAATTTAACGAATAAATGTCGGCAGATAGTTCATCCAAACCTAGTTCTGCGTCCGATTTGGCTAACTTGGTGGCTTCATCTATTTGCGTCCGAATATCACCTTCGATTTTCTAAACAAGAAAATGCACATTGTAAATAATCATTTGATATAAGTACAAATAAATATAAACAAGTAAATATTACCTTGATTTCATCAGCAGTCACTAAATTAGACGATATTATTTTTTCTTTAAAAGATGTGATTGGATCTCTAGTTTGTCTTACTTCTTGGATTTCATCTCTTGTTCTGTAACTGGTGCCAGGATCGGACATTGAATGACCTGAATACCTTGAGAAATAAATTATGTTTACTGCCATATGTGTATTAACAAAAAAGAAACAATCAATATGAGCTATGTTTTCTTACCTATAGGTGGCTGCTTCAATGACAAGAGGTCCTTTTCCACTTGCAGCATAATTAACAGCATATTTAAAACATTCTCTGACTGCTAATACATCCATACCATCAACCCAGATACCAGGAATATAATCTCCCCTGTAAAATATACACCATTACTTAAATGAAATCAACTTTTAAAAAATACTAAAATTTAATCTATATATTTATTTTTGTTACCAGATTAGTTAATTTTTACCTAGTAAAATAGCTGGTACTAGCAGAAGCTCTTTCAGAACTAGTTCCCATGCCATAACCATTATTTTCACACACAAAGATACAAGGAATGTCCCATAGTTTGGCCATGTTGTATACCTCAAAGACTTGTCCTTGGTTGGCCGCACCATCACCATAAAGAGCAATACATACTCCATCAGTACCCTTGTACTTTGCAGCTAGAGCAATTCCTACACCTAACGGAACCTTGAAAGAAAAAATTTCATAGCTAGAATTATCAATGAAATAAATTATAGTTTTAAAAAACTAAAAAACACGCTTTTAGAGTTAATCAAACTAAAAAGTAAAAAATAATTCTTAACATAAGAATAAAATTACTGACGAGAAAATTAAGGTCACTGTTCTAAAAACATGGGGTGCTTTGTATGACGTTTTTAAACTAACTCTGCGTTTTGGAATGAAACTAGCGAAAAATTAAACCGATTGATATCAAGCAGTTTCATTTCGAAACGCAGAGTTAGTTAAGTTTTTTTAAACTATAATTTATTTTTCGCTTTTTAGTTCGATTTATTTTTCTTACTAAAAAATTAATGTATTAAATGGTAAAAGCACAAAAAAAATGCATCGGCGGAGATCGAACCCGGGCCGCCCGCGTGGCAGGCGAGCATTCTACGACTGAACCACCGAAGCGATAAACTGTGTTAATATTTGTTCGGCGCGCATGCGTAGTTTACGCACTAGTTCTATCTCTCTTGCTCCCATTCAAAGGATCCCTGAAGAAATTTATAAATCCTGGCGAAAGTAATCAGGATAATCGGATATTTTGATCGAATTATTGCATTGTCGTCGGTCTTTTACAAGTGTGCAAAGTTTAAATTAAATCTGATCGCTTAAAATAGGGCAAAATCGAGGCCAAAGAGTCAGTTACAAACATACAAACAAGATACAGGTGAAACTAATATAAGCGTGTTAAAAAAAGTTTTTACAATTGATAAAACGGAATTTTACCTGTGCTCCTACAATTCCATTACCCCCATAGAAGTTTTCACAGTACATGTGCATGGAGCCTCCTTTTCCTTTAGCACAGCCTTTTTGTCTTCCACAAAGTTCAGATAAAACTCCTATTGGTGGTACTCCCATAAGGTATGTCCATCCATGAGCTCTGTAAGCTGTAATTACTCCATCGTGAGGACGAAGAGCAGCTTTAATTCCAACAGCTACAGCTTCCTAAAAAAAACAGTATTTTCTTATTTAGTTCTGTAGTTAATTAGCATACCATAAATACAGTACAAAATATACAATTTATGTCCTTAAAGCTACAGCAGCATTTATGGCACACTCCAAAAAAAACTAGTACAAAATTTTGTACACATTTATTACAAATTTGCGTCCCAAACCAAATTTTTTTTAAAGTTTCCGTTTTCCAGGAAAAAGGCGTGGGCTAGCTTTTGATTTAGGTTTATATTTTTTTACTGAAAATAGTTGCAAAAAGGGTAGGCCTATCGTGTGGACCGCGGTCGGCCCAGTCCTCACTGCGACTATTAGAAGAGAGAGAGATTATAGAAAGGAGATCATTGTGGAGCGCTTTTGGAAAAGTTGCAGGTCATAGTTCTCTGGAAAAACTGATTTTGCAAGCTTGTTCCATTCCGCAGCAGCACTGTAAAAAAGGGATTCTTGATGTAGAATGGTGTAGTGTCAATATTGAGAATAAATGGGTGAGACTGATCAGCGTGACGAGTTCTTCGGCCAATGTGACCAGTGGTGGTATAAGAGTTTTTATTTCTCTAGAGCATCTGCCATGGAAATATCTGTAGAGTAATGTCTGGTCTGCAACTCTTCTATGTTCTAGTGGGTGAAGGGTATCTGTGAGAGTTGAGGTGTTTATCAAACGAAAGGCCTTTTTTTGAATATAATCTAGAAGACGAAGAGAATGCTTTGGTGCTGAACCCCAAATGTGCAAGCAATACTCCAGCAGTGAGCCTTGTACGTCGTCAACAGTTGATCAGTAGTAAAAAGCTTTCTAGCTTTCCACAGAAAACCTAGCCTCTGGCTTGCTGATTTTGCTATGTTAGTAACATGGTCATGCCAGGACATATTATTAGACACAGTGTTTGCACCACACACTTTGTATTTTTTTAAATATGCAATATATAGTAATCGGATGGGTGCCATAATTTTCTTACACATTTATTACAGACCATTGAAGTGTAGAAAATTCCAAAATGTTGTTTCCATAGGGGTTAAGTGCCCCCAAATAATTGAAAAATCCTTATAAATATACACCAAAACCTGAACAGTAACAACATTTTCCACAGAAGTTCTTATGAATCTACTGCAAACAATCATCATTATAGAAATTTTATAATGTTGGTTCCCAAGGGGTTGAACACCCCCAAATTCGCAATGAGTTGAACACTTTAATATATCTCAAATTTTTATTAAGTAAACATTTGTGTCAAGCAGAAGACTCATTGCAGAATTTTTCACGGAAAAGTAGGAATATTTATCCAGTTAAGATTTTTAAGACGCAACCCTCATAGATGTTCAAATATGGTTCGCATAAATACTATTTGGTTTAAGGCATTGAAACAGAATTAGAATAATAAACAGAAGTTGGTTAATAATACATCAGTAATTCACTTTTATGGATACTGGAATTCTTGAGAGTGATATGTGTTGATAAATTAGTGAAAGGATTATTAGATACTTAAAAATGGGACACAGATGTGTCCTCATTGAGTTTTAGATCTATTACTGTATATATACTGGACTATTTTGATAAAAAAATGAAAAATTTGGAAAATGGTATCAATGTGTGATCAATACATTTTTTTATTTGAAGAAATTTATTACAGTATCCCACATCTACTACAACACAACACATTTGTAATAAATGTGTACAAAATTGTGAACTAGTTTTTTTTTTGGGGTGTGCCGTAAATGCTGGTGTAGCTTTAAGGATGTAAAAATTTTAAATTACAAAACTAAGTACCTGTCCAGAATAAAGATGACAAAAACCTCTGACTATTTTTTCTTTGTAAAGATTACCGGCAGATGTTTCCATTCTTCTAACGGTATGCATTTTAGTGTAATAGTTAATAGCATCTTCTTTGTTTAAAGTTACAGTGGTTGAAGGAGATTCATCTAATTTATGTAAACGATATGGCTAAAAATACAACATAAATGGGGCAGTTATTTACGAGAATAAGAGACTAGAATATAAAACCAAAATCAGTACAATTTAAGCATTGAAAATAACAGTCATTTCATAGAAACAATCTCAAACATTACATAACACATTTTTAAAATACTTCAAAGAAATAAGTTTTAGCAAACTTACTTTTGTTTCGAATGTGGCTTCTGTGGCAAAATTATTCTTTGAAAGTGCCCCCAAAGTTTTCTGAAATAAAAAACATACAAATGATTGTATAGAAATATATTTACCTCTTGATTGCTGAAGATGTATAAGGATAAATTAATGAAAAAAAAGATATTATACATTTAAAAATGTTTTCAACTGTTTAGCCATAATTTCAAATGCCTGACAATTATTCTCAGTAACAAATGACTTCAATTTAACCTTGTGGTATCCCTTAATTATTCTGAAAACGTCACAGTAAATCAATATTCACTTACTTTGGGTAAAATACTTTTTTTGCAAATATTCCTCACACAACTAGGAAGCATTTTGATCAAGAATGTAGAAATTAATCAACTGTAATAGGAATATGACTGATATTGAACTATATTCGTGATTATACTTTAAATTAAAAGTAAAACTACATAACCTACACAATTTGCATGACGTCAAGAATATCAGAATCGTGAACGTCATGAGTGACAGTAGTGAACACATGTTACACAAGCGCACAACGCCCATATCGGAAAAGAAAACAGAACAGGGCTGCTTCGCCCTTATCTACATTCCTTTGTGAAAACATGAAAGAACTTTTTTAAATTATAGACACTTTTGTTCCATACCTTGCACCAGTATATAAATATTCATATTAAAAGTTAATTGCAATTTATGCGATTTCTGGGAAAAAATGTAACAAAATGGAAAATAAAAATCAATGGTTAATTAATTCGATCCGATTCTGTTGCTTATAAATTTTTTGACAATATAACCTTTTCAGTTAACCTGTCAATATGAATATTTAAAGTGAAAATAAAATAGTTTTGGCAAGCATTAATTAAAAACAATCTTTATTGTACATTTAAGTACTATTGAAGTTCTTAGTTTTAATTTATAAAAATGTCAGAGGAAGAGGAAGAGAACTTTTGTTATTTTGGTAAACCTTTAGATCCCTATGACGAAGGTAAATTTAACGATTACTGCAATTAAATCCTAACAAATAATCTCAGTAACATGAAGATAAATGTTGTATTTCAATACTATTTATATTGTTTGAGCAATAAGTACCAAATGTTTTTAGATGCGTTTCCAAAGAAGAGACCTATAAGTATCGAGGATCAAATTGCAACTGATGCACAAGGGCGACGGAGGTTTCATGGAGCATTTACAGGTGGATTTTCTGCTGGTTTTTTTAATACGGTGGGGTCTCTAGAAGGATGGTTACCTAGTGAGTTTAAAAGCACAAGACAAGAAAAATCAAAAAATGTTTTTCAAAAACCAGAAGATTTTATGGACCAAGAAGATTTAGAAGAACATGGTATTGCTCCACAGACAGTTAAAGCTACCAAAGAATATTCAACTTCTAAAAAACGAAGAAAGCAGGTAATTACAAAAAACAATTCAATGTGTTGAAAATAAATATTTTAGAGTGATGGTTACTAAAATGCTAATATTATTTATGAACAGGTATTTTCAGAGGGCCCTATACCTGGAATTCCAGTTCTTGAAACTTTACTAACAAGTGGTAATGAAACTATTGGGTATTTGCTGTTAAAAAAAATAGGTATCAAAGAAAAAATTAAAAAGCAAGAAGAAAACATTTCTAATACAAAAATCTATGGTTGCCAAATTCCAAACGAATTTAGAATTCCAAACAAAATTGAAAATAAACAGTACAAAATTCCAGAAATATACATTGACAATTTAGCCAAACCAAAGTCAAATACTTTTGGAATCGACTATGTGGGATTAGACAGAAGTCATGTAAATCTATTTACTAGTTCAAGTCTTGTTTTAACTGATGGTTATAATAAAAAAATGTCAATATCCGGCCAGGCTTTTGGTGTAGGAGCCTTTGAAGAAGAAGATGATGATATTTACACTAAAGAAGATATGACTAATTACGATTTTGAGATGAAAAAAGAAAAACCCACTATAAATATTAAAAAGGAAGAAAGTATGCTACATTTCGGGTTGTTTACACCATCAAAAGAACCTTTGATACTAAAGAAAATATATCCTCCTCCTTCTATACCCCACAGCTTTACAGGGAAGTATAAAGTCAGAAAATCTAGATTTGAACCAGTAGAAATTAAGACAGAAAATGAAGAAATTGAAAGGGGAGCAATTAATCCTGCAATAAGAGCCCGATATCTGGGTGAAGAACCTGTTATTCACACACCTTCTCAGCCAATACTTCCAAAACAACAAACAAAGAAAGAAGTAGCTGCTTCAAAAACATTTGATATAAATTCTCTAATGATTGATAAATTTGTTTCTGCTTCAAACAACGATGATACCAATATTGAACCTGTACCAAAACAAGAGATTCAACATGGTACCAAAGACATGAGAGATGCAGCAAAAATGAACATGTTTGGACCACTTACAAGAATCACTATAGATTGGGCGCCTTGTTCTGTTCTCTGCAAGAGATTTAATGTTCCTGAGCCTTTAATTGAGTGAGTTACCATTTATAGTAATTTAAAATTGCAATTCTTCAATGGGCGATGTACAGCACCTTTTAACATCAGTAGAAAGAGAGCTCCATAAAACTGGCGGTACAAAATGGGCGGAAATGGAAAAAAAATTATTCAATTTGTTGCTAATTAGTTGCCAAAAACACGATTTTCTTGCTCAAAATGGCTAACAATGCTAACTACATGTTAAGCAGGCGGAGACAACAAATATCAAACGATTTGAAAAATCGGAATGGACCAAAATCCAATCTCGGGTGTTTAATTTTGTTGCTGATCTTAAGAAATCACTGATCATTACTGTAATAAGCAACAAAATGACATGTTTTATTTAAATAAAGGAAGTAGCAAATTAAGCTGGCTTGGACAGTTTCTGAGTATACCGGTCAAAAACTCATTAGATTTTAGGTCTAAAATCAGTTGCTGACTGTTCAGGCATCAACGATGATCATTGTAATTCTCAAAAAAATTAATCCGATTAATTAAATGGCGTGGACTGTTTGTTAGTATACCGGTCAAAAACTCATCCAATCTCGGGTTCTCCAATTTGTTGCTGACTGTTACGACATCGCCGATCATTACTGTAATGAGCAACAAAATGACATTTATTATTTAAATAACGGAAATAGCAAATTAAGCTGGCGTGGTCGGTTTCTGAGTACACCGGTCAAAAACTCATCAGATCTCAGGTCCTCAAATTAGTTGCAGACAGTTCAGGCATCAATGATGATCATTGCAATTCGCAACAAAATTAATCCAATTATTTAAATGATAGAATAGAATAGAAAATATAAAAATAGCGTTTTAAGCTGGCGTGGATGGTTTGTTATTATACCAGCCAAAAACTTATTCGATCTCGGGTTATCGATTTTGTTACCTAGAATCCATGACTAAGCCGACAGATATTATGCCAGTTAGGTACGACTTTGAAATGCAGTTTGAAGTGGTCATAAACAACCACCAAGTTGGCACAGAGAGCGGACCTCAACTAGGCAGGGATTCTTTAGTGTGGTACGCTGATGGATCCAAGACGGATGGTAACACCCCAACCATCTTTCAACCATCTTACATGCCATAGAGATATGTGCCCATGAGTGCATCCAAAGAAACACCTGAAGGGCAGAAATTTATGTTTTTTTAGATAACCAAGCAGCCCTAAAAGCTCTGAAGTCATACACTTGCGAGTCTAAGCTGACTTGGGACTGTAAACAATCCCTGAGACAACTGGCAGCAAACAATCAGGTTACTCTGATGTGAGTTCCAGGTCACAAGGGAGTTAAAGGCAACAAAGAAGCAGACTGCCTTGCCAAAAAAGGAGCAAATACACAATTTTCTGGCTCAGAACCCTTCTGTGGACTTTCCAAATCACACTTGAAAGAAGAGGTTTGACGCTGGGAAACAGATTAAAATCCCATTGGCATAAAGTGTCAGGACAAAGACAAGCAAAAAGGCTAGTAAGCCTTTCTCCAAGGAAAGCTAAACAACTTTTTAAGTTGGACAAGAAAGACTTGAAACTGGTAACGGGGATTCCTCACTGGACACACTGCCTTTTGAGGTATCACCTGAAAAAGATGAGCAAAACAAAGTTTCTGGAATGGGCCTTCCTAAAGCCCTTCGATGTCAGAAACTTAGCCTCCAGGAAACTGATAAACTTTGCACGAAGTCTCGGAATCCCGGGCCTTGAATAGATTAAGGGTTATGCACAAAAGATCTGATAGGTCGAGGTACTTGAGAGGATGCTTAGCCTTCACGACCCCCCCCCCTACAATCTACAAGAATACTTTTAATGAGAAATTTGAGCTTGATTTTTTTTGATAATTTTATTTATATTTGGTCGTAATAATAACAATGCTACTATTATATCGTCTTCTACATTTAACAGTCTCGATTTTTTTTTCGTTTTTATGTTGGTTAATACTGAAAATCCGAATTCACACAAATAAGATGTAGAATATTGTAATAATATGTTTAAAGCTTTTTTGGCCATCATGGGATCTAATGTCAATCGAAAATAAATTAATTGATTCTTCCGAATATTTTAAAATTAAATCTGGATTATTAGAAGGCGAAATTAGTTCTTTCTCTTCATTCAAAGTTAATACAAATACAGAAGTACAGAAGTTAACACAAATGGATTACGAACCCAATCAAATTTTTTTATGCATAAATTTGGGAAATAATGAATACTTCTTTCCTTTAATGTTGTCAAATGGTCAATAACATTAAATTTGGCGGCACACTTTTTCTACCGTTGTCAAGCTGAAATGTCACATACATGTAACCCATAATTTTTTTATGAACACTTAAAACCTAACCAGAACTTTAAATAAATTTTTTTTAATGAAATATCAATTAAAATTTTGTTAACCGTATCGTATACTTACTAGATTTTAATTTTAGATGTCCAGAACAGAACAGAAAAAGAACAAAAAACCTTATCTTTGAAAATCAAAAGTACATAGATGAAGGCGAATCTGTTTTTAAACCTGGATGTTCAACATCTTTAAATGACGAGCCAATGACAACTGCTCAAGCAACTGAAAAAGAGATAAATTTAAAAACTGAAGATGCATCACCAACTGAAGACCAAGACATGGACTTTGATGCAGCACCAACAGAAAGTACATTTATTGACCAAACTATAAAATTGCAGAGCGAAGAAGAAGCAGCGAACGATGTTACAGAGAAGATTGGCATTGAAGAAAAAGTAGATCTTTTTAAGGCAGTATTTTTAAGTAGCAGTGAGTCAGAAGATGATGATGATGATGAACAAGAAACAGAAATGGATAATAAAACTGAAGAATTTAAAGAAACCATCCTTTCTGATCTAGTACCTATAATTAAACCTTTGAAGGAAGGAATTTTGTCTAATTTGAACTTTCAACCCATGCAACAAATAAAAGAAAACAACCAAATTTCACAAGATTCCCAAACAACTGGAAGTATTTTATTTGTGCCTAAAAAAGACAGGAACACAAATAACAGAGATTCAGAGCCGAAAATATCATCTTATGGTCCCCAGTTGCCTGTTCAAAAATCCATAGTTAGTAAAAATGATATAATCACAAGTACAGTAAGTTCCATCATTTCTGATGATGATGAATGGGTTGAAAAAAGCGATGATAAAGAAGAAAAAAATAGACACAAAAAAAAGAGTAAAAAAAATAAGAAGAAACATAAACATTCAAAAAAAGGCAAATAATATTCTTTCCATTTTTTTGGAAGCCTGTGATAAGTTGTATGTAGTATTTTAATATGAAATAATGTATTTAAAGCATGAATTAAAAAAGATTTTTTCACAAGGTTGTAGTTTTGTTATATTTGTATATAGTGTGTCCCAAAAAGTTTAATACAAATGGAGCAAAAGTTTATCTTACTTTTCACAAAAAATTCTTGATAATCAAGTAAAATTTTTTTTAAAACATTGGCTGAAATACAGGGAAAACAAAAAATAATGATTTGAAGTGAAAATACATAAAAGCCAACCAAAAACGAAAAAAAGCCATCTTATTCGACCCCCAATGCCATTTAAAAATTTTGTGGTAATTCTTCCCCTTGCTTGGGGTTGAAAGTAGTGGAGTCAAAAATACCGGAAGAGTGTCCCCAAAAATCGATGGGTCTGAGCGTTTTTCTAAAATGTTGATGAGGTTCCTGCAAATAGCTGTTTTGTTTTCGGTTGGCCACCCTGTATGTTCAAAGTGTAGTGGAAAGAAAAATGTTCAATTAAAATTCTTTTTAAGTAGTAAAAATTATGCACAATTGTAGAGTTGAATTATTATTGTTAGAGACCACTTTCGGTTAATAACTTTCTGTAAAAGTTCATCTCTAAATAAGTGATTATTCCAGGTATCAAAAGATATATTAGTTAACACCCCAGCAATTGTTTGATTAATTCGCAGTACAAAACTTCCCAAGATCCTCTTCATAATAAGCGCCTTATTTTCAGTTAGTCATCCTTGTGATTATAAGTCATGCAAAGCTTTTTATCAGGAATATTTTTTTCTCCATTTGTATAAAACTTTTTGGGACACACTGTACATTTTATTGTAGGAATGAATTAAAATTAAAATGCTAACATGGACAAATTATATTTCAATCAACCTAATTTCAACAAATATCACACAATTTAAAATTTAAAAATCTTTCACTATACATTTTACTTCTTTAAAACATTATCAATCCATGTATTTAATTTGTCTTCATCTTGTAGTCCCACTAGCCTTTCTTTAACTTTACCATCTTGGAAAATTACCAATGCTGGAATGGTGCTCACCTAAAATAACAAACTTATAAGATTTGAAAGAGGGTGTGTATGGATTGAAAATAAATAAGAGCATGTATGAGAGCACTGATGAAAGTATAGGAAGCAAAAGAGGTGTGTAAGAACCGTAGCAAGTGGAAGGAAGTGGTCTCTGCCTACCCCTACGAAAAAAAAGGCGTGACTATATGTATGTATGTTACTATGTACCTTCTATCCACAATTTATTTGCCAAAATATTGAAATGAATGTTTCTTTTAAAAGCAAAGTATTTTAGAAAATTGCACATTATGTGTTATCAAATAAATAAAAAATGAGTTTAATACAAATCTATATCTTTATTAATAGTAGAATAATACACAAAAAGGTTAATAAAATTTGTTATTCAACAGAGTGTAGTAATGAAGAAAAACAGCATTTTTCTGCTGCTTAGTCAATGTCATTTGATATTAAGTTTTTTATTTTAAAAATTAGACCTTTCAAGATAACCTTGACTACCAAAAATATGTTAACTCATTTTCTGAGCTGCTTGTGTTCACTATTAAAGGCTATATTTGCCTCTTGATACTGAAACTTAAAATCATGTGCATCTTTATTCAATTAAAATTAATTTAAACAATTTGTGCGAACACTTGTGTCAACCTAAAAGGTCAATTTAATATTATTTGCTTTAATATAATATCTTCACAGAGATGTAATTAAAACAATAACTTGATATCACTTTATCAACATTAATATTAAATGCTAACAAAGTTATTTAAAATGATGAACCCAAGAGATAATTTTATTTCTGGTTTATGAATATAGAAATAGACTATTATATTTAAAAATTTATATTTTATACATTAAAATGGTTGGGTGTCAAAAATGTGAAACAAATATTTTTACCTGATACTTAGCAGCTAATTCTCCTAAATCGTCTATATCAACTTTTGCAAGTGATATTTGACCTTTCTTTTGTGCAATCACATTTTGCAATCTTGGTTCAAGAGCTTTACAGGGCCCACACCAGCTAAAATATTTTTCGTTTAAAATTATATATTTTTAAAATACAAAAAACACACTTACTTTGCAAAGAAGTCCACTATTATTGGATCTTTACTTTTTTCTACTTTTTCACAAAAATCTTTATCATCTTGCACTTTGAAAGAAGTAAGACGAGATTGAGAATATCCTACATACCTCCTTAATAATAGTGAACATGTGTTAATATATTTGGATCGATAAACTGAATTCATTGTTATTTAAAAAAATTTAAATTGTCCAAAAGGTAAAAATGGTTAAAAATAAGTATTTGTCAATTTCACAATTGTGTGCACCGTTTTCTCATTGGTTAAATACCACGTGATGTCAAGTGAATGTATGTGATTGTTTCATTGAAAAATAAGCGATCTTAGTTATTTTCTCTCTTTTTTATCCGTCACATTAAAAAGAGAAGAATATTAAAAAACGAACGAATTTGTAAGCACCTCATTATTAAATCTATATTTGTTCATTTAACTACATTTAAACAACAGAGTTGGACTGATAATGTATTGAGTAATATTGAATATTAAAAAACTATATATTAAAAGACTAGTGTTATTGTTGACAAAACAAGAAACATTGGCGATGGAGTAAATATTTTTGCTGTTCTTCTGGTTTATTTTGTGCTCAAACAATATGGTGAATTTTGGCTTTGAGTTAGTGTCATAAATAAGGAAAACATATGTTATGAATGTAAAACTCTTTCTAAGCCCCAAAAGTTGGGTGCCAATGTGTTATGGAATTGAATCTTTTCCCAAAAACTAAATTATTCCAAATCAAGAGCTGCTAATGTGTTACCAAAGAAATTTTTATGTAACTTTAAAAAACTAATAAAATATCGATTTAATAAATAGCTAAAGGTCTACGTACTGAAAAAGAATTTTTAAATATTTTTAATTAATTGTATAAAACGAATAAAAATCAAATGCTGATAACTAATATTAATTAAACAAATAAAATTTAATGTATTTTAAAATTTTAATTTAAATATTCAAATTATTAATCAACTAAATAACTTGAGGAAAAAGATCAGCATATTATGCTCAGGGTTCCGTAACTTCTTGATTTTTCGATTGGATTAAATTTGAGGGGATGTATAGATCGCTTCACGGACCTATACAACCGTATTTTTTCTTAATATATCAAACTAACTAAAATTACTAACCACGTGAGGACGACAAGCGATTTTATAAAAAAAATCGCTAACAATGAATTATTCCCAAACAAATCCAATCGTATTATTTTAATTTAGTACCACAAAACGAGCTAATTAATCGACGTATTCAAGCTTCAAGGCTGTACAAACTTCTTTCTTATCTCTCAGAAACATTTAAAAAAAAAACCTAAAGTGTACATACAGGTTTATTAAAATAAAAAGAAAAAAATGTTTACAAATTGCTGTAAGAGATACAAAATATAAAAAAAAATATGAATTTAAAATTTCAACAGTAACCTTATTAGCAAAATGAAAAGATTCCCTCAGTGGATCTCTTCGGAAATCAAACAAACTTATCCAATTTTCGTCCTAAAGGAAATGCTAAATTCTGAATTTTATTACAATATCATCAATCCCAAGTGTTGTACATCGTATTTAACGCCAGTTGACGAACAAAATCTCCGCTGATAACTGGTAACCAAAAACCAATCAACAAAAACCAGCTAACAAGGAATAGAAAAAGCCATCGGCAGCAGCGAAATACATCTGACAGAAAAAAGTATCCGGCGGGAAAAAAGCTCCATCAGAAAAACAGTCTCCAGAGAAAAGCCTTCAGAAAAAACTCTCCTCCAGAGGAAAAGCTCCTCCAGAAAAAAAACGTCTCCAAAGAAAAACAATATTAGATGGGAAAAAAGTTCGATTACTAAAAAATAAAAATGTCACTAAGAATGATTTTCGGCTATAATATCTAATATTAACGACGAAGATCTCCGGCATAAAATATTGTTACAATCCGGACCTGCTTATTTATCGACATCCGAGCATCGATGGTGCATATTAATGACCCCTTTGTCGTCATCCGCCTTCGCCTGGTAAATTCTCGAAGCTTCCAGACGGTTCTGTCGCCTTCGCGAAAAAAGGGTCGAATTATGATTTACAGGTATAAAAAGGACAGCAGCTGTGGACAGTTTTAGTTTTAAAGTGTTTATGATTTACGAAATTTAAATAGTTATAAAAAGTTGTAATTAGTCGAATATCTAAGGGATTTATAAAAGTAAAATTTATTGTGTAAAAGTTGTAATAATAATTGTTTTGTTGCTGTATCGAGAGTTTAAAATCACCGAACCCAAGAAAGAACTAAAAATCGTAACAATATTTTATTAAATAAATAAATTGACTTAATCGTTAATGCCAAATTACATTTGAAAGCAAGATCGAATACAATATAAAAATTAAAATTTTTTTACCAATTATTATATACTCCTAAGAACTTCAAATAAATAAATAGTATAAATGTAGCCGATCTTTAATCTGCTATATAAACTTTTCAAAATTCAACTATGTAATAAAATTTGACCAACAGTTGCATTTAAATATTATAATTTTAACAACATTAGTCGATAAACTGCTAGATGGAACGGCTTAACACCAGGACCGGCTTTGAAAAATTCTCAATAAAAATGAGAGGAAAAATTCACGTTACACATATTCATTTATTAATTATAGTTGTGTTTGACAGCTTTGAAAAAGGAGCTTTAATCATTTGTGTTTACTAATAAACACAATTCTCGAATTATGTCCTCGAACCTAGATTTATATTTAAGATCGTCCCAAAACTGGTCTATAATTTTGGATCGATCTATAGAGAAGAAAGCCTGCGATAGCTCGGGGTTTTCATATATCCGCGCCATCTTCTCCTTTGGTAGCAGCATTATTAATAAATACGACAAAGCTACAACCAGTGAAACGGGCTTCGCGGTTTCTATAGCGCCCAAAATTTGATCGTAATCTAGAATTTTCTTAACATTAACACCGTATCTAGCTAAATTCGCTTTGAGATGACAGTAATATTCGTAAATCAATTTAGGACCGTACGTCATTCTCGTCGCTAGATCGGTATTCGTCGATAATAAAAAATAAATATCATAACCCGGAGAATTGTATCTGATAATTTGAAAATCGATTAAGGTACACGAAGTTTTATGTTTGTCGAATAAAATGTTATTACACCAAAGGTCGCCGTGCGTGATGAAATTTCGACTCGCCTTAGACGGTTCGACAATGTCAAAATACTTATTGAACGCGCTTTCGCATTTTCGTTTGAACACATCCAAAGTGTCCGGCTTGAAAAGATTCGGAAACTTTTCGAAAACGTAATTGTTTGTGTTAATGCTGCAGTCGAAGAAAATCTTTGTGTGCGCGTTGTTGCGATCGGCGAACGTTTCCGTCAACATTTCCGCATAATATTCGTTCATTTTGAAATCCGTCCTCAGAAGCTCGGACATCTTTTCCTCGAACAAAATACCGCAGCAATGGAATTTCGCCAGCTGCGCGAAGATCGCGGAAAACTCTTCGTATTTGAAGGGCGTTTTGATGTCCAAAATGGAGAAATGTTTGGCGGACGCGTCGTCGAACACCATGAATTTATTTTTTCTGGTCAAGTAACATTCCGGTAAAAAATCGGTAACCGCGTCGAATCCTAAAGCTCTTAAATGCGGTACGATTTTGAAGTAAAACGTTTCTTCTTTCTTGAACGAAACCTCCGCCATATTCTTTCTTAATTCGTCGCTGTTAGTCGGTAGATGTTTCACGAAAAAGCGGTGCTCTTCTTCGTCTTTGTTATTGTTAATAACGATTTTGAGTCTAAAATATTCACCCAGAAATCCATTCTTTTCATCGACCGGACTAATCTCGTAATCCGAAAATTCGACGTCGTTGCATCGACCAATTTTATTTTTAATTATTTCGTAACAATCTTCCCTGGATACTGTCGGATATAAAGCGGTTTCGTACAACTCCATAACGCTTACTTTAAACTTATTTCCATTTTCTTTATTGTCGTGAATTTCCTTCACCATTTCCAATTTAACGAAAGGTAACAGCTTTAATACTATTCCGTAAAAGTCTTCCATCGATACAATTAACTTCTTTTTTTCAATTTCTATAAGTTTTTGGATTAATTTATCGTAGAGATAGTTCATGATGTCGTGAAAGTATAGGAACCTATCTCGCTGATTGGTATTCAAAAATATTACCAAAAGACACTTATAGATGATTCCGCGAATAAAATCTGCCTTTTTTGCTTCTTGCACTGCTTGTTTTCTTATATTTTCGATTACGTTTCTTAATAAATCGGGAACCACGCTGTCGAATACTTTTTTGGGTAAATTAAAATATTTACATGGCAAATAGTTGTCGTTTGTTTCGTTTTCACGCTTCAATTCTTGCAGCAAAACTTCCAATAAAACTTTTAAACTTTCCACATTCATGACTACCGCCTTGCGATCTATACGACTGAATAGAAAATCTCGCAGACTCAACTGAACCGTCTTATTATTTAAAAAAAAAATGAATAATTACACGGTTTGAAGCAACCTTCGTACGAATTAAAATATTTAATAACATGGTTATTACAAAAAGCAGAATGTTTTTTAGTTATGTTTCATTGTTTGATGTGTAATAACTACTTTACTACACAATACGTATAATTTTTAGACTAAATACACTTTAATAATGGTAAAAAAAAGATTTTATTTAAATATCATTGAAAATTACGTTTTTACGTTTTTATATGGCCGAGGGATGACGCAATGTCCATTTAGCCAGTAACTATAGTACTGATGAGAATTATAACAAAGAAAAACGCTCCGCAAGAACACCTCTATGTAGGAGAACAATTAGAGCGGGTTACAAGATATAAATATCTGGGTACAAACATCACCTGCACCGCTGATTATAACTTCGAAATCAAGATCCGTAAGAAGATGCTTTATAACCGCGACTTGAGCCTAGATCTTAGAACACGCATGCTGAAGTGCTATGTATTCCCGGTGCTGTATTTTGGCGTAAAAACTTGGACCCTTAAAAAAATGTACGAAAGAAAAATAGAAGCATTTGAGATGTGGACTTACAGAAGAATGCTCAGAATATCGTGGCTGAAACACTCGACCAACGCAAAAGTGCTTACCAGAATGAATAAAGAGTTGGAGGTGTTGAAGAAAGTGAAGAAAAGAAAGATCATCTGTCTGGGTCACATAATGCGGGATTCAAAATGTGAGATACTCCACTTGATAATCCAGGGGAAGATTATGGGCGAAAGGTCGATTGGAAGAAGAAGAATATCTTGGCTGCGGGATCTGCGAGAATGGTTCAACATGTCTTCTGCAGATCTATTCAAAGCAGTGGTTTCCAAGGTCAGGATTGCCATGATGTTAGCAAACCTCCGATAATGGAGAAGCTACATGAAGAAGATAGTACTGATATTATTCAACTTGGATGGAATAACGGTTCAGTTAGGAAAGGTTTCCCGAAGTACGTCTCCCGTGTGGAAGTAACACCAAGCTGTTCAATCTGTACGTGGAAAAAGCGTTTCAGGAAGCACTTGCAAAAAGCACTTTGGGAATTAAAGTTAACGGCATCCCTATCAACAATATCAGATACGCTGATGATACTGTGATCTTAGCTAATACAGCAGATGATTTACAGTCGCTATTGCTACGGTTCTTACACACATATTTTGCTTCCTCTACTTTCATCAGTGCTCTCATACATGCTCGTCGGTTGTTGGTACTCTTGACAGCTGGCCTTCTTCAAAACAATGCACGAAGCCGTTTATTATGCCCAAGATAGGGCACAAGTCCCTTGTGTACGATACCATAGTAGACAAGGAGGAGGAACTGATAGCAAGAATCCATGCGGCTACAGAAATTATTTCTTGCAATCGCGAGTCTTTCCAAAGTATACGATTTTTAATGAGCATATTATGTTTTAATGTAAATAGACGAAATGTTGAACGTATTTTGTAATATGGTGGCTGTTTAGTATAAAATTAAGTTTGTATCGGATATTATTTAATTTTGTGAATTGTATGTTATGTTTATTGTCATTTATTGTTTTGTTAATAAAAACAATGGTTTGGAAAATGGTGGGAAAAGGGGGACATACTCTTCTAACTGCACACCAGTGGATCTAGATATAAAACATGATTTTTTCTTAAATATGTCTTTTTACATTTTAAAACAACTTGCTAAATTTCAAATTAATATATTAATTCGTTTTAAAGTTATCAAATTAAAAGATTTATTTTTTTAAAATTTAGCCCCCCGTATTTCAAAAAGTAATCAGGTTGGACTCCTCATTCCTCACATCATTTTGTCCAATTTTACGAAAGGTATCCACAGGCAGACGTTGTAAGTGTCATTTGAAAACACACTGTTTAATTTTTGGTGACAAGGAGGCGCCATGGTTTTTAACAGTAGTTCATTTATACTCGTAAAAAATATTGTTGATGATATAAAAAAACAAAAAAATTATTTGTGTTCTTTTAGCTAAAAAGTTAATAAAAAAATATTATCAATTTAGTTTTTTTTCACCCTATAACCTATACCACCCTATAACAATTTTTTAAATTTACTTGGTTTTCAGCGCGGAAAAACGTACGTGAATAAAAAGTTTAATGGGGTTTATTCATAAATCACAATAATTGTCGGAACAAAGTTTCATCATCAAGGTGACATTTCATAAAGGGGATATTTTATTATTATTATTACATATAAACAAGGGCACGGGGATAAGTCTCTATATTATCCAAAAACTGTAGATAATATTCAAATCAATTACCTACCTACTAGAAAATTAATACATAAATTGAAATGAACAAAAATAAAAAATAAAGAAGATAAGATAACAAAACAAAAGTATAATACTTGGTACCAGGATAAATATTAAATTAAAAGTTATTGATATATAAGGCGGTCCAGTCTATTTTTAAATATGTATATAGGAATATGTATAAGAAGCAGCAATAATGACAATATCGAGATTATTCCAAGCGTCAAAAACTGTATTACTAAGAAAATTTTGTCTTGATCTGGTCACAAAGTTTTCTTTTTTAAGTTTTAATTCGTGTCCTCTAAGCCGGTTGTCATGGTTTAATGGAAATATCACGGAAAGATTTCCAAAGTTGAATTTTAATAATATTTTAAATGTTGTGATAAGATCTCCTCGGTGACGTCGAAGTTCAAAAGAAGTTAAGTTGGCCATAGCAAGTCTCTCTTCATAAGAAGGTCTTCTCAGTCCCAAGGGAAGTCGAGTGGCTTTTCTTTGAACATTTTCTAATAAACTTCTATCACGAATCAAGTCAGGATACCAGGCGGGCCCTGCATATTCAAGAATGGGTCTTACATAAATGGTGTAAAGTTTACAAAACGATTGAAACGTAACTTTCGAAAAACACTTCCGTATAAGATACAGCCTGTTGTTAGAACGTTTGGTTATTGACAAAATATGGTCGGACCAAGTTAGACTATTGTTAATAATAATTCCTAAGCCATTTTGAGAGAATACGGAGTTTAAAGTTTGACCGTTTATAAAGTAGTTTATTATGGAAAATTTCTCTACTATTGATTTCAATTACTTAAGCACCACCCTGTAAACGATGTACATATTTATTTATCACCATTGCACTGCGCCAACTTTTGGCGGAAGCCACCGAAAGTTGTCACATTCTAACTGTCCAATGCAAATTTAAAAAACTATAATACTGTGACCTTTTGCAAAACTCTGTTACTAACTTATAGGAATGTTCAAAAATATTTACCAATTATTTTGTTGTATTAGTTTTAATTGGTACAAAAAATAAAGTAAAAAGATAAAAGTAATTATTTCTACCTACCTAGCCCGTATTATTTTCTGCACTTGTTTGATAATATTCATATTAGGTATTCGTCCATAGATTGAACGTATTTAGTTTCTTTCCAAACAAATGTGATTGCCAACAAGTGTAAAAAAAACAAAAGGTAAATACGATTAAGTTTATTCTTTAACAAAATATTCGTAGCGAATAAAATAATCCAGCGGAAAATACAGTCTTAGTTATCAAGTTTCTGTTTGATTTAACATTGAAATCAAATAAACCGGAGGTTTCCAAACTTTTTTGTCTCGCAGACCACGTGCCAACATTTTCCATTTTTGGTAGACCCCCACCGTTCTAATATTAAATTTGGTAATTTCTCGATGTTATAATGAATTTTGTTAATATTGGCCGTATTTTCATAAAACTTGCTTTGAATGAATCCTTGAAACATGTATGAAAAAATATCTACACCATTGACCACAAAACATACAAATACTACTACTTGACAGTATGAAATAATCCGTACGCAAAAACGTTAAAAAAAACCGACTTTAAATAAAAAAGAATCATTAAAATCGGTTTACCCAGTCGAAAGTTCTGAGGTAACAAAAAAAAAATAAAAAAAATACAGTCGAATTGAGAACCTCCTCCTTTATTGAAGTTGGTTGATAATAGCAGCTATATCGAATGTTGTTTAATTTTGTAAATTGTGTTATTTTAATATATATTTATATATATACAATGCGGTCCATATGTATGAAGCGTTATTGTGTATTTGTTCAATAAAAACTGAAATAGGTCGATTTTTATTGTCAATTTGACAATTTACAGTATGAAAATATTACCTCCTTTTTGGACCACCTCTGAATTATGAGCATTCCCTCAAAAATTTTAAATGAAATGGGGGGTCGTTTGCACCTTTTTCAAAAGGGATTTCAATTCTCTCTTCAGCAATACTAAGTTTTTAAAATTTGTTGCAATTATAGCTGAAAAAATTTATTTTACAATTAAATGAAATGTTCAAAATGACCACCATTCACTCCTCGACAATAAGCAAAGCGATCTTGGAATTCTCGTACAACATTTTGTAGGACCTCAGAGTTTTTTCTACAAGAATTCCAACATCGCCTTGCTTATTGTCAAGAAGTGAATGGTGGTCATTTTGAACATTTAATTTATCTGTAAAACAAATTAAAATATACTTTCTAATTATAATGTTAATTAGTTCCTTCATTCTACTCAAAGTATTAACATTTTACATATTCAGAATACATTTTCTCAGTTATGATTGCACCAAATATGAAAAACTTAGTATTGATGAACAGATAATGAAAGCCCCTTTCGAACAAGATGCAACACGATCCCCCTTCTCATTTAAATTTTTTGAGGGGGTGCTTAAAATTCAGAGGGGCTGTAAATTGTCAAATTGACAATAAAAATTGACCTGTTTCAGGATTTGTTGATAAAATACATAATAACGCTAAAAATGAATTTATTCCATATCTATGAACCGCACTGTAAATATATATATATATATATATATATATATATATATATATATATATATATACGAGGGCGGTTTGATAAGTCAGTGACCTTTTGAATAAAACAAATTTTTTTCCGCAAATAAACATTTTATTTTTCTACATAATCACCTTTTAGCTCGATACATTTAGTCAAGCGTTTTTCTAATTTTTTTATTCCCTCCAAATAATAGGTTTTTTCAAAGCTCTCAAAATACGCGTTTGTTTCGGTAATGACTTCTTCATTCGACTCAAATCTCTTACCGCCCAGCCATTTTTTTAGGTTTGGAAACAGAAAATAGTCGCAGGGGGCTAAATCTGAAGAATATGCTAGATGGGGTAGCAGTTCGTATCCCAATTCGAGGATTTTGGCCATCGTGACCAGACAATTGTGCACACGTGCATTGTCTTGATGGAACAGCACTTTCTTCTTCGCCAAATGCGACCGTTTTTGCTTCAAATTAACGTCGAATCTGTTCAAAAGCTTTGAATAATATTCGCCGGTGATCGTTTGACCTTTCTTGAGGTAATCAATGTGAATGACACCGCGTACATCCCAAAAAACTGTGGCCATGGCCTTGTTGGCTGACAGACTCTGTTTCGCCTTCTTTGGTCCACGTTCACCTCGAGCAACCCACTGTTTCGATTGTTCCTTGGTCTCTGGCGTGTCGTGATGGATCCATGTTTCATCCACAGTAACAAAACGCCGCAAAAATTCGTCCGGATTACGGCTGAACATCGCTAAACACTCTTTTGAAGTGGTCACACGATTGCGTTCATGGTCGAGTGTGAGCAATCGCGGCACCCATCTCGCAGAGAGTTTTTTCATGTCCAAATATTCGTGTAAAATATGATGCACCCGTTTAGTTGAGATACCTACAGCATGAGCCAACTCACGCACTTTCATTCTCCGATCATCCAATATCATTTCATGGATTTTATCGACGATTTCCGGCGTGATCTCTTCTTTTGGGCGACCTGGACGTTAGGCGTCACTAGTGCTGATACGACCACAACGGAACTCTGTAAACCACTTCTTAACCATTGAAATTGATGGTGCCGAGTCCCCGTAGTATTTATCAAGTCTTTCCTTAGTTTCGGTGATGGATTTTTTACGTAAAAAGTAATGCTTAATCAGCACACGAAATTTATTTTTTTCCAATTTTGTAAAAATTCACGAGGTTGTCTGCTTTGAACGGCTATCAAACACCAACTGCACTAATTAGCTTGCTTAAAATTAGAAAGTTGCCCACTGATAGATTATAGTTGACGGCAGCACTGTTGCATTTGGAGTAACTGCGCGGGAAATTCAAAAAGTCACTGACTTATCAAACTGCCCTCGTTTATATATATATATATATATATATATATATATATATATATATATATATATATATATATATATATATATATATATATATATATATCATAATCCCAATGACCATATAATGGTGTAGGGTAAAATACATTTAGTTTCAAACATTTTCCATTTACAAATTTCATCCATTCTTTCTTATTTAGTGCCAGTTGTTTTGCTTCTTCCCATGTTCTTTCTTTCTTCTTTAGTGTTTCTCGTATAACTTCGTCCCATGTCTGCCTTGGTCTCCCTCGTTTCTTCCTTTTTTGTATTTTTGTCTCCCATACTTGTTTGACCGGTCTTAAATTGCTCATTCTTTGCAAGTGCCCCCACTAACTCAGTTGCCGTTTTTCGATGAAATTAAGTGCTGACTGCACCTCTAGGTCTTCCCTTATTTTTATATTTCTTATTTTGTCTCTTTTTGTTACACCTTTCACCCTTCTGAGGTATATTATTTCTGTTGCTTGTATTTTGCTTTTTTGTTTCTTTGTCAATACCCAGGATTCACAACCGAATGTCAGGATTGGTCTATAAATTGTTTTGAATACATTTATTTTTGTTTTTCTTGATATTTCCTTTTTGTTTATGAAAGACTTGTTCATTGCATAATGTTTAACGTCTTTTGTAATTTGTTGGCTGTTTAATATAAAATTAAGTTTGCATCGGATATTGTTTAATTTTTTAAATTGTATGTCATTAATTGTTTCGTTAATAAAAACAATGGTTTGGAAAATGGCGGGAAAAAGGGGACATATTTTTCTAACTGCACACCACTGGATCTAAATATAAAACATGATTTTTCACTTAAATATGTCTTTTTACATATAATAATGACTTATGTTAATATTGGCCGTATTTTCATAAAACTTGCTTTGAATGAATCCTTGAAACATGTATGAAAAATATCCACATAATTGCTCACAAAACATACAAAAACTACTACTTGACAGCAGGCCCGGTCTGACCAGGTCTGCAGGTCCGCGATCGCGGAGGGCCCCCGACCCAAAGGGGCCCCCACATAACGTACAAAAAAAGTTTTTGTCTTGTAAGAAGTTATTTTATATTCTTGGTAATTACTTAGAAAATAGACAATGTTTCCAGTGTTTGACATGTGCTTTTTATGTTCTTTTTAAACTTACTTAATCTGAACTGTTTACTAACCTGTATATTGCATATAAATTTATTCTTACCACACCTTGTACCCAAGTCAGGTGTGAACGAGTTTTTTCTAAACTTAAAATAGTCAAAAATCGACCTCGATCGTCCTTACGCCAAGACCTTCTGTCCAGTCTGCTTTTTATTAATGTTATGAGAGATTTATTTTATGATTTGGACCAAAATAAAATAATAGATGAAGTAGCTTTAGCAAGTGAGTTGATTACTGTTACTTTAGGGCTAGGGGAGTAACATGTCGAATCATCTCAGTTAAGTTAAGCCCCTTCTATTCTAGTGTAATAACATTGTATACTGTTAAATACACAGGATTTTTTAAAAATATTTAGTATTTTTTTTCTCTTCTTTAAAATCCGTTCGTCATTATTTTTATTACACAAATAATTTTGACATAATTCATTAATACTCTGGTGTGAATAAAATACTGCACTTTATTTTGAACCCCCTTGTAATTATTGGCAGTTCTACAGCATGTGTTTTGTAGTGTTGTGGTATCCTAAAAATAAAACCAAACTTCTTTATTGTTTAATAATTAATTGCAAAATTACTTTCGGAGTATTCAAAGCCTTATTACTTAATTAATTTGTTGTTTGGATACTTCATATTTGTAGGAACATTACCAAATAAAGAGGGGCCATGATTTGAAAGCTGTATTATGAGCTATTATTTCAACACGAAAAATGAACACAACTAGAGTTCCTTGATGTTAGATTAATTACATAAAATGTTAGCTAAATTGCACTAAAATAACCTGTAATCTAATAACAATGCAAAACAATTGTAGGACTAATAAAATTGATTTACAAACATTACGAGCCTGCCTGTAATGGAAACATAAATACGTTTAATTGTGCTGATAACATTTTACGTAATTACCTTATTATACGTATTACGTAATTAAAATATTGTCCTTATTACCGTAAATTACACGGAAAACTAATAGTAAAGATGATAGTAAAAATCGACGAATGGTTTTTTATCTTTCAACCATTTAAAACAAAATCAACAAACAGAAAAATAAATTAATTCGATATTATTTCAATGACACAAAATTTAAAATAAAACATTGAATATTTTGCATTTTTAAAAAAAAGTTCTTCTTCTTTGTGTGCCATGCTTGTTTTCAAACGTTGGCTATCATCTAGCGTTCAGGCTTTGGCTATCATAGAGTTGACAATTTGTTGGAAAGCTTCTCGATCGGTAGCTACATGAAACAATTCTTCGACTGTTCGACCCGTCCAATGTCTAATATTACGAAGCCAAGAAAGCTGTTTTCTGCCAATCCATCGCTTTCCTTCTATTTTACCCTGGATAATTAATCGGAGCTTGTGATATTTATGCCCCCTCATCATATATCCAAAGTATTTGACTTTTCTTATTTTGATGGTGTTTGTCAATTCTCGCTCTTTATGTAGTGATTCTAACAGATGTTCGTTAGTTACGTGTGCTGTCCACGGAATCTTTAGCATACGGCGATAGCACCATAACTCAAACGCTTCCAATTTATTTAGATGTTTTACTTTCAGTGTCCAGGTTTCACTCCCTTAAAGCAAAACAGACCAAACGTAGCACTTTAATACTCTTAGACGGATGTTCATCGAAAGACTTCTAATACATAGTACAGAACGCCAACTAGTGAATCTTTTACGTGCCAGTTTTATTCTGGTTGAGATTTCTTCATCGCTTTCAACTCTACACTCTATCCAGCTACCCAAATATCTAAAGTGTTGTACTCTGTCCACAATTTTACCATCTAATTTTAATTTAGGATACTCGATATTAATTTTACCGACAACCATACACTTCATTTTCTTTGTGTTGACACTTAAACCCTTTTCCTTGTATGCATTGTTTACTGCACTTAGTAGTGTTTGAAGGTCTTCGAGGCTTTCTGCCATTATAGCAGTATCATCAGCGTACCTAATGTTGTTAATTATTTCTCCACCAATTTTAACACCTTCATGGCGATATTTCAGCGCTTCTTCAAAGACATTGAAAAGCATTGGTGACATGACACATCCCTGCCTAACGCCACGTTTAATAGGAAGTTTTTTTGAAACCTTTTGTTCCACTTTTACTCTAGCAGTCTGGTTATAGTGAAGGTTTTTGAGCAGTCTTATATCATATGTTAGTTAAATAATGCAAAAGTTAATTTTTTTAGATTCACTTAGTTTTTTTTCTGTTAAGTAATTTACATGCAAGTTGCGTGTTATTTTTTTTAGTTTGTACAATTGTGGATATGATTTATTAAATCATTGCTATTTATTTCAGTATTTTATAATTTATTGACGTTTAGGTTTATTTGGAAGCTGTTTGCCGAATTAAAGGGTTAGGGGTAGTTAGAGGCACAAAAAACAAGTACTTTTAATAATTTTTTTTTATTAGTCATTTTATTTATTTTATAAAAGTAACAATACTTTATTATTATGTCATGTTTCAACTTGATTTCACCCAAATTTAAAAATAAAATATTAATTACATAAAAAGTTATCGCTATATGTATCTAGTACTTTATCAAAGCATTTTCTTTTTTTTTTAGCAAAATATCGGCCTTAGATAATTTACTCTCGATTTACTTTTCAAGTTTAACATCGCAAAAGGTGTGAGACAGAGATGTGTGGCTTCGCCATGGCTGCTTCACTTATACATAGACAATTGTTTAGAAGATTTGAAAGAGAGTGCGTATGGATTAAAAATAAATGATTTTATCGTCAAATGCCTTCTTTACGCCGATGATCAAGTCATATTAGCGTCATCTGAAGAGGAGTTGCAGGCGATGGTTAATGTTATGCATGATGCCCTGAAAATCAAAGGGATGAAAATAAATGCAAGCAAAACGAAAGTAATGGTTTTTAAAAGAGAAGAAAGCATGACAAACTGTGAAGTTTCGATTGAGGAAGAAAGAGTGGAACATGTAAATTAATTTGTGTAATTGGGTTCAAAGTTTACGAGAGATGAAAAGTATGACAGTGACATTGAGCAAAGGGTGTTGGCAAGAAAACAAATGAATTGGGCACTGTAAAGCTTTATGAACAGCCAGAAAGTGTCGAAAAAGGCACGTCTGGCTGTGCATAGAGGTGTGTTGATTCCCACACTTATGTATGGTAGTGAATGTTGAGTTTGGTAGAAGAAGCATGAAAATAGGATTAATGCTGCAAAGATGATTAGTCTGAGAAGTATAGCCGGAGTGACTCGGTTGGATAAAGTAAAGAATAGTGAGATAAGAGAATGCTGTGGTGTAAAAGAAGATGTGGTTACAAAGATAGATAAAGGAATGCTTAGATGGTTTGGAAAAGTAGAAAGGATGGATGAAGGAAGATTGACGAAACAAATTTATAAGGCGAGTATGTGTTTATTGTCACAAAAAAGATCTTAAAAGAACTCCAGTGCTTGCTAACAGAATTTGGAAGGTTCGACTCTTTAACCTCATTATCTGCAAGCAAGTTCTTCACATACAGACCGATTTGGTGAAAACGCCGCTTCATTGGACTGTGACCACTAAGAAGTCCTTAATTGTTTGCACCCGATTCCCTTCAAGCCCTTTCTGGCTACTTAATTAGTTTTTTTGTTTTTCTTGATGTTACAGTGTCCTGGTACTCACACCAAAGACATTTTGTTGTGGGGTACAAACTTTATTTATTTTTAGTTGGATTAAGTGAATTATAGAGATACGATGTTTGATATATGTGTAGCGGTCATACATACAAGTTATGCACGGATGACTTGACAAAACTTTTGCATTTTTTAATCCTCAAAATTCCGACAACCAATTTCACTAAAGACCTTTTTATCCCAAGTATTGTTCTTTTTCAAGAAAGCACGTGTACTACCCCAATCTTTACAACCCTAAGTTCTGTTCCTTTTCAATAACGCACTATACAATCCTAACCTTTATAACCAGAAGCTCCTTTCCTTTTCAGCTACTCACGTACACTCGCAGTAGCAATGTAAATCTGTATGACTCTAAAATTCCTTTCTGCCAAGTTAAGCATCATATACAAACCGTCATAAAACTAACGACCTGGGGGACGAAGATAAACAGGACGGGCACAGGTACACCGCCAATCAGTCAGTCTCTCAACGGCCCCCGACACAGTTTCTCAACGGCCTTCGTCACAGTCTCTCAACGGCCTCCAACACTGACGCACATCGCCTCACTTGCCAAGTTTTTCTTTCGTTTTAATAAATACACGTAGTTAACAGTAATTCGAATTGTTTATCATTTTCCTAACATTCATTACACAAAAATCCCAAATATGTTTTTGTCCAAGAGATGTTCTCCATTGTAAGTTTTTAAATCCACACATTGCAAACTTTATTTATGTGTTGGATTGGAAAGATTTATTGCTAAATTTGGCTATTTTTATGAGAAACTCGACGATTATTTATGGTGCTATTGATACTGGTATTTCTTTTTCAGACTATGCATTTGCTATCGTATCTATCATGCTTGGCATTATTATCTTCGCTAAAACTAGTTCTATCGTTTGAGAAATATCGCCTGCCAATTAATATCCGACCTATCTACTATCATTTGAACCTAACAATATTGCCCGAAAATCCAGATTTTGTGGGATTGTTATTATTAACAATAGATGTAAAAAAAGGATCACCAAAAGAGTTATTTTTACATGCCGATGGGAATTTTCTAAAAATTAATACAATCACGAAAGGCGAGGAAAAATGCAATTTTACTCTACCCAATGAAGAAACCCAAATATTTAGCACCAAATGTCCCACAGATTTTAAGTAAGTACACTTAAATTACAAACAGATTCTCAAGTGCAAATTAAAACAAAATCAATGTTTTCATAATGAACAATTCATTAATTTTAAGGTACGTAAACATTTTCGTTAGAGTGCAACTACTTACTTTTCTTAGTGTAAATGAAGATTTTAAGTGAATTGTCAACTACCAACTGTCAACAGTCAACTGGATAGGAACATCTTCAGAGTATTAATAGAAAATGTAGAATGTTTTAAAATACGAAAGACATATCGAAGATTTTATAGGAGCCTTTGTAGGACCTTTGCAGATCTATCGTGGATATTCCTAGGGATCCTCAAAGAGCAGCTCTATTGGACTCATTTTGTATCACTGAAAGCCCATATTAACAACATCAACGACGACTGAGATCATCTTTGAAAATTCTTTTTCTCTTGTTTGTTCTTAGTTTGTGCCGAAACTTTATCGGTTTTACAGTAGCTGTGTTTTTTTCAGCCTTATTTTCTTCTTCACAGTCTGTTTATGGAAGGATAAATGGAAGTGGATCATTTAAATTTTTTCAGTGAACAACTAATTTCTTATTTGGCAAGCAACAACTACCAAATTTGGAAGAAAAAACTTACTTGCCATAAAACTTATTTTTCATTATACCTATCTGAAAACACTATATTTACATGCCTATTTAGCGCACCGAAAGTGGGCTTTTTCCGTGCCTACCTGCATGTCAAAATAAAATGATATGTTATTGACAGTTCTTATTTCTTGTTTTTGACAGTTTTTTGATATTTTTAGTGATAATATCTTAACAATTTGTGGTTTTCAGGTAGATATAATGAAAAATATCTTTCATTACAAGTCCATAAAATCGTTTTCCGTGCTTGCACGACTTTCCGAGCTCGGCTGCGCCTCCTACGGAAATTTGTCGTGCGCGCACGGAAAAAGCATATTTTCTCGGCTTCTAATGAAATATACGATTTATTTATTTCGAAAAGTTCTAATTTGGATATTTTTCACTATTCACGATTCAATTTTTAGAACGATAGACACACTAAGTATCTCGTATCGGGGAAATTATTCTACAGCGGAAATGAATGGATTATACAAAAGCACTTACGATAATGGAAGCATTTTGGTCACTTCTTTGCTGCAACCTGTTTATGCCAGAAAAGCTTTTCCTTGCTTTGATGAACCATCATTTAAAGCTAACTTTATCCTAACCATCATCCACCCAACTCGATATAAAGTTATAGCTAACACGCCATTATCAACTGCCTTTTCCGAAAAGTAAGTATGTATTATAATTAAACTACAAAGTTCTTGTTAGTAAATTCTTTTCGCAGGTTAAATTTTTTATTATTATTATCGCAATCGAGTTTATTCCTCCCTCATTTTGGTTAATTTTGAGTGTCGGAAAAACTTGGAGTGCTTCCGATTACATACATAAATTTAGTCACGCCTTTTTCTTCCCGTAGGGCTAGGCAGAGACCACTTTTTTCGCTTGCTACGATTTTTACACACGTTTTTCGTTTCTTCTACTTTCATTAGTGCTTCTTTACTTGCTCGTCGGTTGCTGGTACTCTTGACCTGGCCTTTTTTTAAAAAACAATTCCGATCCAGTCGACCTTTACCGACTTGACCTTTTACACTCGACTTATAAATCTGTTTCGTCAATTTTCCTTCATTCATCCTCTCTACGTGTCTAACCATCTAAGCATCCATTTATTTATCTCTGCTACTAAATCTTCTTTCACACCACATCGTTACCTTATCACACTATTACTTACGACTTCATCCATCAGAGTCACTCTAGCTATTCTTCTCAGACTATCATGGTTCTTCTGTCAAACCCAAAACCCAACATTTACTACCATACATTCGTGTAGGTACCAGCACTTCTCTATGCACAGCCAATCGTGCCTTTTTGACACGTTCTGGCTGCTCATAAAGTAATGTAGGGCCCCATTCATTTGTTTTCCTGCCAAACACCGATCGCTCAATATCAGTCATACTTTGCGTCTCTCGTTATTAAATGTTAATTATTTGTGGGGTCGATAGTGACCCTGCCATACCACGTAAGGGTTAATGTGAAACCACACAGTTACAACAAAAAATGTGTCATTCGACGTGTTTCTAACCATCATCATCAATGGTACTACAGCTCTAGCTGAGCCTCGACCTTCCTTAGCCTTTTTCGCCAGTCGGTTTTGTCCATTGCCAACCGCTGCCAGTTTGTCGCACCAATCTGTCTAGAATTCTTATCTACGCCATCCTTCTACCTTAATTTTGACCTTCTCCTGCATCTACTTCCCGCAGGCTGTGTCATAAGGACTCGTCTCGGAGGGTTGTTTTCGCGTGTCCTCGCCAGACGTCCTGCCCATCTTAATCTCCCTATCTTTATGGCGAATACAACACATCTACCATTGGCTATTTGCTTATAGTTGTTATAAATTTCATAGTTGTATCTCCTCATCCATATACCATTCTCGCAGACTGCGCCAAGAATTCTTCTAAAGATCTTTCGTTCAAAGATAAGTAAGAGATTTCCTTCTACTTTGGAGATGGTCCACGTTTCTGATCCGTATGTCAGCACTGGTAGGATAAGGGTGTTTCTAACCAGTTCTGTATATTTTAGGCATTTGAAAGTCTCGAAGTTTGAAGAAACTCCGGTTATGTCGCCTTACTTAGTAGCCTTTATCGTATCAGAATATCAGTCAGCATTTGCGGAAAATGCTGAATACAACGTTTTCGCTCGACCCAGTGCCAAGGACAATACGGGAACCGCCAAAAAATACATGGAAAAATTGTTCGACGCGATGAGCGAATGGATTGGAATAAGTTACAAAGAATTAGGGAATTCTCAAGCGTATATGGCCGCCATTCCCGACTTTTCGGCGGGCGCGATGGAAAATTGGGGTCTGATAACGTTTAGGTGATATTTTTGACAAATGCATGTGATTTTTAATAAAAATTTACGAAATATCTCTCCATTTAGAGAGGCGGATTTTTTGGATGAAGGCAACAGGACTGGAGTGGCGAGTCTTCAAACGATTGTTGTAGTTATGGCTCACGAAATCGTACATCAGTGGTTTGGAAATTATGTAACACTTAATTGGTGGTCGGATATATGGTTGAATGAAGGTTTTGCCACATATTTTTCTCACATTATAGCGGACAAAGTAAGTGTTGTATGAATGATAACAATTTAAAAGAAAGTGGTGATATATTCCTAATGAAAAGCACATTATCAGCCTTTTTAGTCCCTATTTAATAGTGTTTTCCCAATATTCCAATATTCACCAATCAAAACATGTGTGTCGGTCATTTCATGTCAAATCGATCAATGATTGGAATCGACTGCTTTTAATTGGGATGAGTGTTTGTCAAAAGTTTACCGTAAAACGAAGTTCGCCACTTTCCGAATATTTTAAGATTATTTTTTAAATATTTTGGCCAATTTTTTTATATAATGCCATTAACTGATCAAAACATATCGTAAAGCTTTCAAAAGGATGCTTTTTTTAAAGATACGAATTTTTGAATCAGTTTTTGGTAAAAACTTTACAATTACAACTTTATTTATTTATTTATTGAGGGCATTTTCATTTAACAAAGTCATATAGATATCAGCTATAAATATAAAAACAAAAAGATAAGTATAAGAAATTACGGTGCAACAGAAGTAGCTTGGCGGGCGAGGGATCACAAAATCAGCGCACAACGAAAACATTCGAATAACGATCCGATCGGCGACGACGAAATTTTCAGTAATCGTGAGTCTCAAGTACAATTGGTGAAAGAAGTTTACGAATGTGAAGTATATTCAGCCGAATATTTGTTATTTAGAGGCTAGTCGCCCGCCAAGCTACTTCTGTTGCACTGTACAATTTTTTAACAATCCTTTTAAATGATTCTATACATGAAGCAAAAAGATCCAAATCTACATAAATTTCCCTAAACTGAATTATTATTCTGCGTTTTCTATATACTTAATTAACATAACAATAATAACATAACATAACATTGCAGACTACTTTTCTTTGTGTTTTTAATCAAATCTCTACACCACTGGATATAGTAATGATAAATATTTCAACTTATCGTTGAAATAAAATATTAAAATTCATATAGTCTATTTTCATATCTTCTTCTTGAAATTCCGCTCCTATCGGAGATTGGAAATCGTCACCACTACTCGGACTTTATCAATCGCCCGCCTGAAGAGTTCTGCTGACGTGCAACCAAACCACTCCCTCAAGTGGCTCAGTCAATAGATTCTTCTTCTGCCAATCGTTCTCTTGCCTTTTATTTTGCCTTGAATAATTAACTTAAGGATATTATAGGTATCTATCTCCTCTCAGAACACGTCCTAGATGTGTTACTAATTTCTTTGGCTTTATTCATTCGGCGTATTACTTCCTCATTTGAAACCTTGTCAACCCATGGTATTCTCAGCATCCTCCTACAACACCACATTTCAAATGCTTCTATGTTCTTGATGTTTTCTGCTTTAAGTGTCCAAGCCTTCATTCCATACAAAAGAATGGAGAATATATAGCATTTTAGCATTCTGGTTTTCAGTTCTAATGTTATATCTGCAGAGTATTTTATTCATTTTTATGAAAGCGCTGCGAGCTACTTCAATTCGACACTTGATTTGTTTTGTGTGCTCTGCTGTTTCAGTTACCCATGTGCCAAGATATTTGTAAGAGGATACCCATTCCAGGTTGTCGTTATTAATATTTATAGATGGTCTATTGTGATTTGTACTTTGGTTTTCTTTAGGTTCATATCTAGGCCATATTTCTTGCAGAAAATGTTTGTTAACTCAACCAGATGTTATGGTCTGTCGGCGAAAATAACGGTATCGTCTGCGTATTGCAAGTTGTTAATTCTTTCCCCGTTTATGACAAAACCACCGGTTTCCTCTGACAGCGCTTCTTCAAAGATGCCTTCACTATATACATTGAACAAGAGAGGCGACAATACACATCCCTGTCTAACACCTCGACATATCTTAATCTCCTCACTCATATCTTCTCCGACTTTGACTCGTGGTGTTTGGTGCCAATAGAGATTGGATATTATTCTTATGTTTTACTATTGATGTTTTTTTTTTTTAGTATCTCTAGGAGTTTTGGGTGTTGGACTCTATCAAATGCCTTTTGAAAGTCGATAAAGCAGATGTACATATTATGATTCATATCTAGACACCTTTGTCTCAGTACGTTTAGTCCGAAGAGCGCTTCTCTTGTTCCCACGTCCTTCCTAAAACCATTCATGTAGTCTATTTTATTGCACACTTGTCACTGACGAACCATATTGTCCCAAATTTCGATTTGAAGTCACTAATAACAGTCAAAACTGATGAAATCGCACTTATTATTACTCGTAAATAATGTTCCAGCAACATGCAACACTGTAACAAAATGGCTACGAGATTTACGACAAATACTATGATCTGTCGAACTTCAGCGATCTCATTCATGGAACGAGGTGCGGCGTTGTCAGTGTCGAAGTAAGAAATTTCCATTTGACAACGGAATCATAGATCTCTTATCAAAATGTTTATAAACTCCTTGATAATCGATTGCTTCATTCAGGTTTTTATAAAAATACATTCCAGTCGGGTAATAAGTCTATGTATTTAACCCAATTCACTAAGATAAAATGTGTCTTCTGAATGTTGAAAAAATACCGGCGGTTAGTCATTATTTCATACGGGCACGGAACATTTTCTGTGATGCATAGCATTGTAGACAATGAACTTCGCCCTTTATTTCTTAACAACTTAATGCAAATGTATCAATTATGTTTTATGTTTATTTTATAAAATAATAAAGACGATATATTAATATTATTATATTCATAACTATTGGGACATAGGCTAAGGGCGGGTGATCATATTTCGCATTTTTTCATTTGAGAAATTCCTTGATTTTTAAAACTACTCAGTACGTGCAATTTAAAAATCAGCTAAAAAACACGTGCATTATTCCTCCAGAACATTCCGAAATCGTCGCGCGCAATTGTAGCAACCAACTATACGGTCACGTGACCAGACAGTTACCAATAAAAAACGTTGAATTTAACGCGAAAAGAAGCCACGTTCGAAACGGCTTCCGGCTTCTCGTCCTCTTTCGCATATCATCAACCGAGGGATGAGCACCTCTAGCGTTCGGAGCACCGCTTTAAAACACCACGTGGTGTCAGATAAAATAAATGAAATTTAAAGTTAACAACCGGTGAAATTATTCTGAAGATACAGGAGGCTTGAAACTGTAAGCTCCATGTATTAAATTACACAATATATTCTCGATGACGAGTGTGTTGTTTTATTTACTGTGATAACAAAGTAAACCCTTCAGCCTATAGTATAGATTTAAAAAATGCAGCAATAGACTATAATATCACAGCAACAATAATTCACTCATAAGAAATGACATGTCAAATAATACATAAAATAATATTCCTTGTCTAAAGTTATGCCTCTCAGCCGATTTTGATAACAATTGATAAATTTACAGTGAAATTAGCAAAAATGATAACAAGATTACAATTTTAACGCCTTGTATGTTTGTCCACAACAATATTTTCTCAAGCGATATTTGGTCCTATCGTCATAATTTTTTCCAAATCACCCGCACTTAGTCTATGTTCCAATAGGCATAAATCACCCTGTATAGGTAGATTTATAGCGTACAAAATCGGATAGATCACATCTAACAAAACAATTATTGACAGCATTTGCTTTAAATATCAAAATAGGTCTATAGTCTACTTGGAAGGCAGTTAGTTACCCAAAAGTTATTGTTAATTTGTAAGTAAGTATGTTTGACTAGTGGCTCAGTTCCCGCATTCAAAAAAAAAGTAAGTATAAATATTTCTAAGAATTCCGTTTGTGCAAAATGTTTGAAGGTCCAAACTTGGCAAGTGAACAACATTTTTTTCACCGCTTTGCCTCGACATTCGGTCGAGAAATGTAGTAGATCAATAGATACAGCAGAGCGTTTTTTTCTTTATTAATGTCTTAAATGCGTTTAAGGTAACGGACGGAAAGTGGGAGTTACAAAAACAATTTGTCGCCGATGACATTCAAAGTTTACTTCAAAAAGACGCAAAATTGACCTCAGTAGCGATATCTCTACCTGAAAAAGACGTCAACAGTCCTTTAGATATTAACAGTAACTTTGATGTATTCGCTTATCATAAAGGTAAATAATTTTACAATTTTTAAATAATGTTACGATATTTACTTCTTGGGTTCGGTAATTCTAAACTCTCAGTACAATACCTTTTAATCTAGTATTTCTTAACAATAAATTTTATTTTTACAAATAACTTGGATATTCACTTAACAAGAATGAAATCACTCTCCACGTTATCTTAGCAGTTTTATAGGTTATATTTAAGTACTTATTTTGGATTACGTAAATAGTTAACGTTATATAAACTGCAATATTTTCAACTATACCAGAGATATAAAATTTTTCATCTCAGCACACTTCACTCAGTTTACAACTGCTAACTTCACATCATTTTCTATTGCTACGCTAGCGCTATTTTTGTAGGTTTTTCAACTGCAATTTGCTACTTAAAGATGGACACTTTTTTTAACTTGTCCTTAGTTACTATTAAAACTACAAAAAAATAAATTTCACTATATTCATTTGAATCGTTTGTAGTTTATTTTAGAAAAAAAAAATTTGTTATTTACGCATTATTGTGTTTATATTTTCACATACATTAAACTACAAACCTTTTGCAGTATATTTACTTTTTTTTTCATTTTTATTTTGTTGAAACGTCCTTTTTTAAATTTTCCACAAAAAAATAAAGTTTACTACATTCATCTTGATGGTCCGTATCTGTGAATTTTTTTTTATAATTTTCACATACGTAGTAACTATTGAAACTACAAAAAAATAAAGTTCACTACATTCATCTGAATGGTTTGTAGTTTATTTTATCGATTTTTTTTTTATTATTTACGCTTTATTATGTTTGATCTTTATTTTATACGTATCTATGAATTTTTTTTTCACATAGTACATTAAACTACAAACATTTTGGAGTATATTTACGTATTTTTTTCGAGTTTTCATTCTTATTTAGTTGTCTTTTTTTAAATTTCCCCAGTAACAATTGAAAATACCAAAAAATTTTGTTTATTTTATTAAAAAAAATCTTTTATTTACGCTTTATTATGTCCAATCTTTATTTTCTCCGTATCCTTGAAAAAAAAATTAAAATTTTTTACCTACTACATTAAAAACAACCATTTTAAAGTATATTTACTTATTCTTTTCCAGTTTTCATTCTTATTTAGTTGTAGGAACGTTCTTTTTTAAATTTCTTTAGTAGCTATTGGAACTACAACAAAAATAAAGTTCAGTACATTCATCTGAACGGGCCGGATTTAGAGGTCTTTAGTCTCCAAATGTAATGAACAATTTTTTTATTCGAGTTTTTTAATAAATAATTTGTTGTAAAAGTTGTTTAATAGACGGAATTTGAAAGTTGTTTTTTCGAAGTCTCTTATGTGGGGGCCCTGGGGCTGTAGCCCCGGATGCCCTCCCCTAAATCCGGCTCTGCATCTGCATGGTTTGTAGTTTATTTTATCAAAAAAATTGTTTGTTATTTTCGCTTCATTATGTTTAATCTTTATTTTCTCCGTAACTATAAAAAAAATTGTTCACATACAACATTAAAATATTTTGGAGTATATTAATATTAATATTTTTTTCAAGTTTTCATTCTTCAAAATTCAAAAAAATAAAGTTCACTACAATCATCTGAATCTTTTGTAGTATATTTTAGAAAAAAAAACAGTTCGTTTTTTTCCATGTCGTGGTCCAGGTTGATGGAACTATCAGATTGGAGTGTACCAAATTTGGATCCTTGAGTATTAAATAAGATGTTTTAAATTGATGGAAACCAACATATGTTTAAAGCATTCACAATATTATAATGCTAAATCTATGTAAAATAAAGTCCCATTGTGCTAACCGAGGACGTGCGTGATATATTTTTTGATTAATTAATATTGAAATTAAAATAACCTTTTGTTGAAAGGACTTAATTTTAGATGTAAATAAATCAGCAGCATCTGCAATACGAGCTGGCTGGGGCGCGTGTGACTCGGGCTAAAAAGTTTGGAGACTCCCGTTTTGGATGGTCTTGTAAAAGAGCCAGTTCTTTAAAAAATTAGCGAGATATTGCAATGTTTTTTTTTCTAATTTAGGAGCTGCTATTATCCGAATGATGAGGAACGTTATGGGGGAACGCTTGTTTAAAAAAGGACTACAACAATATTTGAAAGAATAGTAAGTAAATTAACAATTTAATCTATGTAAGAAGTTAATTTTTTAAAACATTTTATGGATGAAGAATAAAAATAATTGATTTTTAAAAGTATCTACCCCTTTCGTGTGAAATATCTTCTTCATTTTACCACGCTTATATTAGTTTTACCTGTATGTTTGTAACTGACTCTTTGGCCTCGATTTTGTCCTACTTTAAGCGATCAGATTTAATTTAAACTTCGCACACTTGTCAAAGACTGACGACAATCCAATAATTCGATCAAAATATCCAAGTATCCTGATAAGTTTCGCCAGGATTCATAAATTTCTTCAGGGAACTTTTATATGAGAGTAAGAGAGATAGAACTAGTGCGTGAACTACGCATGCGCGCAATTCCAATGTCATATAATAATTCACCCAATCCAATATACTGGTGAGAAACGTGCCGAAGGATAAATGGCAAGAGGGTGAGTAAGTAAAACAAATCGAATTAAAAAGCGAAAAATAAATTATAGTTTAAAAAAATTGAAAAACACGCTTTTAGAGTTAATCATTTTAAAAAGTAAAAAAAAATTCTTAACATAAGAATAAAATTACTGACGAGAAAATTAATGTCACTGTCTTAAAAGCGTGGGGTGCTTTGTATGAAATTTTTAAACTAACTGCGTTTCGGAATGAAAGAACCCCTCGCTTTTAGAACAGTGACATTAATTTTCTCGTCAGTAATTTTATTCTTATGTTAAGAATTAGTTTTACTCTTTAGTTTGATTAACTCTAAAAGCGTGTTTTTTAGTTTTTTTAAACTATAATTTTCGTCGTATTCTTTATTGCTGACGGGCGTGCTCGTCCTGTAAAGCTTTCACTGACAAATTGCTTTCACACAACTCTAGCTTCAGCCTGCAAAGTGCTCGTGGGGATGCGCTGTTGCCTTATTCGTCAAATCTGATCAGATTGCGAGAATCACTCGTCTAGTTTCATTTTTTTCCAACTGTATTATTATGTTTATTCGGGAAACTCAATATTCTTGCTTTCAATATTTTTTTAGTTATTTTTGATACATTAGATATTAAAATTAAATTATATTTAATGAACCAACTTAATAAAACAGGGTGGGCCATTAGTAATTGTACATTTTTATAGTCGGTACGCCGACGTCTGCCCCGAAGATCTTTTGACCATTTTTCAAGGAGTTACAGAAGACTATGATTTTGAGGATAAAATGTCCAATTGGATAAACACACCTGGTTTTCCTCTGTTGACAGTCAAACAAGTAAATAAAACTACAATTACGATAACGCAGGTAGGCAACACGTGACGAAATATTAACAATAATAAAATTGAAGGTAAATGTTTGTTGCTGCTAATTTATGTTGTGCAGATACTCTAGAGACACATTGTAAGCATATATTAATTTAACGACAAGATATGTTTTAGAAAAGATTCTTTACGAATAGAAATTTCACCACAGACGATCAGTGGTTCGTACCGTTGAGTTACACCAATGAAACGGAAAAAGACTTTTATGGACCAATTAAAGGATGGCTGGAACCAAACAAGACTTACGAAATCGCACACGATGAAGGGAGTTGGTTCATTTTAAATTTAAAACAAAGCGGTAAGTTCCAACTTTTAAGAGTATTGCATTGCATCAAGCTTTTATGTGAGTTCAACGTTTTTTAAATAAAATCGGATTGAGTTTTCAAACATTTGTCGAAATAAAATGTAATTTAAATCAAGAGCACTAAGCAGTATTGATATCAACTTCGAAGGAAATCACTCCCAAAATAACTTTCTATCCCTTTTTAACCCCATTAGGCGATGAGTTAGCCATTCGCTTGATAAACAGCTCAACTCTCACAGATACCCTTCACCCTCTAGAACATAGAAGAAGAGTTGCAGACCAGTCATTGCTCTACAGATATTTCCATGGCAGATGCTCCAGAGAAATAAAAACTCTTGTACCACCATTGGCCACATTCGGCCGAAGAACTCGGCACGCTGATCAGTCTCACACATTTACTCTCAAGCTTGACACTACAAGGACCAATCTTCATCAAGAATCCTTCTTTTACAGTGCTGCTACGGAATGGAATAAGCTTCCAAAATCAGTTTTTCCAGAGAACTATGACCTGCAACTTTTTAAAAAGCGTGTCCACAATCATTTCCTTTCTATAATCCCTTCCCCTTCTAATAGTCGCAGTGCGGGCCGTCCGCGGCCCACACGATAGGTTTACCCTTTTTGCGACTATTTTCATAAAAAAAAAAGTTTTAATAAAATACGAAACACGTCTTCCATCAATTCTGTTAAAGAATGTTTATGCAAAATTTAAAGTAGATTGGATCAAGGAATAACGTTGCCCCATACAAACTTTGCCTTCGTTTTTCACCCCCTTAGTGGCAGAATTTCGAAAAATCCTTTTTATCGTATGCCTACGTCATACAAGTTTCAGGTCTCTACGATTAGCGGTTTAGGCTATGCGTTGATCCGTCAGTCAGTCATTCAGGACAAAGCATTTTATATTGTTATTGTCATCGTTTTTAGTTCGTTCTTGTGTTCGGCGATTTAAAACTCTCGATACAGTAACAAAACAATGTTTATTCCAATACAATAAATTCTACTTTTATAAATCACTTAGGTATTCACTTAGATATACAACTTTTTATAATTATTTAAATTTCATAAATCATAAACAATTTAAAACTAAAAACTGTCTGCTGTTGTCCTTTTTATACCTGTAAATCATAATTCGACCCTTTTCTCGAAAAGGCGATAGAACCAACTGGAAGCTGAGAAAATGTATCAGGCGAAGGCAGATGCCGACAAAGGGGTCATTAATATGGACCCTTGATGATAACAATATGTATAGATTAAGAAAAAATAGTGAGTTTATTTTGTCCAGAAGTTTATGATCTCTTCTAGGGTATTACAGAGTGCATTACGACGATATATTATTGAATAACATCATAAAAGCTGTACACGACGATAAAAAGAGAGAGTTTATAGATATTCTCAACAGAGCCCAAGTAATAGATGACACTTTTCAGCTTGCTAGAGTAGGAAAAATTTCTTATACCAAAGCTTTCGAGCTGGTCAAGTATTTGAAAAAAGAAAAGAGCATTTTACCATGGCAGGCAGCGTTAAGGGAATTCAAATATATACTGCAATTCCTTGAAGAGAAAAACTACATGTTATTAATGGTAAGTGCAGTGGTAGTTATTGTATTTTAGCCAACTAACCAACAATTGGGGCTATACGGCGGATGACTTTCGTGAATTGTTAATTATTTGATTTTTATTAAAATTTAAAATACCCGCGTTTTAACTTTTGTTTTTTAGCGTTTCATTTTAAATATGATTCAGTCAGCGTTTCCAAAAGGAACTGAATATATTTCTCATATGGATTTGTTAACGGAAAATGTTTTATTCAGTTGGCGATGTGGGCTGAATGAACCAGAAAGTATTGCGTTGGTCAAAAAGCAATTCGAAGATTTCAGACTGCATAATGGGTAATAAAATCAATGAAAATACATTTTTAATGACACAAGTTTTTATTATATATAGTATGACCAGAAATTAATTGGAATTGGAAAAAAAATCAACAAATAATAATACTTTTATTTAAACAATTTATAATATTTTTTACAAAACAAATTACCATCTCACTTGCTAATACACGCACCATTTAGACGCAAATATTTTTGATATCGACGAAGTATGCCCATAATTAGGTTTAATGCGTAAGTAACTCCTTTTTTTTTATGAAAATAGTCGCAAAAAGGGTAGACCTATCGTGTGGGCCGCGGACTGCCCGCACTGCGACTATTAGAAGAGGAAGGGATTATAGAAAGGAAATGATTGTGGACACGCTTTTTAAAAAGTTGCAGGTCATAGTTCTCAGGAAAAACTGATTTTGGAAGCTTATTCCATTCCGTAGCAGCCCTGTAAAAGAAGGATTCTTGATGAAGATTGGTCCTAGTAGTGTCAATCTTGAGAGTAAATGGGTGAGACTGATCAGCGTGCCGAGTTCTTCGGCCGAATGTGGCCAATGGTGGTACAAGAGTTTTTATTTCTCTGGAGCATCTGCCATGGAAATATAACACAAAATATAACACCTTGCCAAGCTTTAGTAACGGCTTCTACCAATTCAACTTTGGTTCGAGGGACTGTCCGTTTCACTTCGATTTTCATTAGTTCCCATATGTTTTCGATGGGACTTAGGTCGGAAAAAGCTGCTCGCCATAATATGATTGCTATCCCGTTATTTTCATCTGAGTTCTTGAATATAAGGAAGTGTGACAGCTTACGTTGTCTTGTTGCAATCGCCAACCTTCTGGAAACAAAGTATTCGCTGTTTGTACAAGATGCTTCATCTGTAATCGAAGTCTTTTCCGTACTTGCTCGTCACTAACAGTTGGTTTTCTTGGTTTTCTTGCTCTGTATCCACTGCGCAAGAAAGTTTGGCGAATAGTTTCGGGAGCAATAGGTATTCCACGTTGCCTATTAAATCTTTTCGCGATATTTCGAAAGCCCAGTCGCGAAATTCTATAACCCATCTGCAGCAAAGACCTTAAATCCGGTTCTTGTAACTTACGTGGTCTTCCTGAAACTCGGGCATGTTCTAAACCAACACCATTTCTTATGCGTTTCAGCACATTGCAAACCGTCGATTTGCTTAGTCCTGTCAAATGCACAAGTTGTCTTACATTATATTAATTTTTGTGTTTTCAAATACTGGCAAAACAACTATTATAATATCGAATGTTGTGACGTTTAGATAAGTCAAAATATTGTCAGTCAAAGCCTACTACAATAGTTCTCTTAATCGATTTAAAATTAAAATGCTAGTATGCATTAATAAAAATCAGAAAATTCCAGATACTTTCTGGTAGTACTATATTTTGTTTAACTACAGGTACATGTGTTTGTCTTCTCTGTATTTGTTCAGGTACTCTTCAAAGAAACTGTTTAAAAAATACCACGAACATCCAATGAAACGAAATTTTCTATACTGTAACGTTACTCTTTCTTTTAGTAAAAAGTAGTCGATATTAAACATGATAAATAAAAAAACTCTATATATTTTATCGCAGGGATGTAATCTTGACTGCTTGATTAAATTTAATTTGAGGGAACAGATAAATCAGTTCGCTGATCCATCTATTATCTTTTTAATATCTGAACTAATTTCACTAAAATTGGAATGCAGTTAAGCGCCAAGTAATAAAGTAATAAAGTTAGAGCTTGTACAGTTAGTGCGTGTAGAGTTAGATGCTTGGCTCTACATAAGATCTGATAACTTTTTGACAGTGCGAGCCGCATGGTCTCGTCTTGGCAACATTTTACATGAAAAATTTTTGGTGGGATTTCACTTCTCTTTGTAAGTTGCTTTTTACAATATTTTTTTCTTTTTTGGTGTGTATTTTTTGCACATCAGAGGTGCTTTTTTTTTCATAGCCCACTTTCTATCTTTGCCTTTTTTTCTTTGTTGGTTTACTGTTTATAATAAGTGATAAATCAGGGCGATACTTGGCTTTTAGGAGATTATATTCGACTATACGATTAGATGACTGTTGTGCTCTAATACTACTAAAGTCAATACTTATATGGTGAACACCTTGCAAATTGGACACTCTAGAGAGTGCTACACAAACCTACCCACAAGAAAATTTTATTATTTGTATAACAAGGAGTACCTATGTAAATTTTCAGACCTTTAGCATCGGAAGTCTCATACAAACTTCCATCCGCTAGTTTAAGGGATTGAGGGGTAAAAGTTTCAAGTTTTACAATTTTTTTGATATTTGTGTACTAATACTAGCTAACATACAAAATTTCAGCTTTCTAGGACTAGAAAAAGATATGTAATATCATCGGAAAATATTGGAAAGCAAGAAGAAAATTGATCTAATCGTCAACCTCACGCATTTGAAGACAAACAACTATTTAAATGATTTGTTCAATCATTTATAAAAATAAATAAAAATAGGATTGGACCAGCAATACTTCCTTGGGGCACTCCTGAATTATTATACAATATGTCTGATTTTAATGAGTCTTATTTTTCTACGCTTTTAGAAAGATATGATCTGAACTACTTACCTGCATTTTCTTGTACGCCTTAAATTTCCATTTTTTGCAGTGAAATGTTCCGATTTACACAGTCACATGCGGTTGAAAAATAAAAAAAAACCCGATGTTAGTGTGTTGTCTGTGTTGAAGAGAATGCCTTGGTGCTGAACCTTAAATGTTCGAGCAATACTCCAGTAGAGGTCGGATTTGAGCCTTGTACGTCGTCAATAGTTGATCAGGAATAAAAAACTTTCTGGCTTTCCACAGAAAACCTAGCCTCTGGCTTGCCGACTTTGCGATGTTAGCAACATAGTCATGCCAAGACATTGGACACCGTGACTCCCAAAATCGAGATGGAGGGACTTGGTTCGAGGGTATTTCCGGACATTGTGATGGGATGATTTGAGGAATTCAATTTCTTGGAAAACGTGGCACTTTGTGTTTTTTGGGCGTTGAACTGAACAAGATTATTGGTTCCCCACTCGACGATTGCTTTAAGATCTCTATTGATAGTATCAACCTGTTCCTGCCTGAGTCTATTTGTATCATTCCCCGAAAGTGATCGATAGGATGTGAAAGTTGAGACAAGTGTGCTATCGTCTGCTAAACTGTAAATGGGGTTCGTGGTGGTTTTTAAGAGGTCGTTGATGTGTAAAAGAAATAAGTTGGGGGACAGGATGGAACCCTGGGGAACCCCGGCATTAGTTTTAAAAGTTTTAAACGCATCAGAAGAAATATCGTCAACTGCCACATGTAAGGAGCGATCTTGCATGAAGCTCAAGAGCAATTGGCGCAGTTTGGTTGGGAGACCGTAGGCAGATAATTTACTTAACAATGCCTGGTGCCAAACGCGGTCAAAGGCTTTAGATATATCCAAGGCTATTGCACGGGATTCACCAAACTTTTCAATAGTGTTTGCCCAGAGCTGAGTGACATAAGCCAGCAAATCTCCAATAGACCGAAGTTGTCGATATCCATATTGTCTGTCATTGATTATCTCAAATTTCTCCAGATATTTGATAAGTTCTGTGTTAATCGCTTTCTCCATAACTTTGGATATGACTGAGAACAATGCAATAGGGCGATAATTTGCAGGAATAGTCTTCTTTCCTTTTTTCGGAATCGGTTGGACTTTAGCGTTTTTCCACATGGACGGAAATACTCCTTTGCTGTATGATAACTTGAAGAGTCTACAGAGAACTGGGGTGAGCTCTTGAGCACAGGTCTTCAGGACAATTGTCGGAATTCCATCTGGTCCTACTGCCTTATTAGAGTCAAGATTTCGTAGGATTTTCCTGATAGTTCGATGGCGGATAGTGACCACAGGCATTGATGCGTTTATTTTAGGTATCGTTGGGGGTCTATAAAATTTATTAGTTTTTAGGTGCATTAATAGATGGCGGTTAGTGTAGATCTCCCTTACAGATAAACATGTTCTCTCGAAGAGTTATCGAATACGTACATAATAAACCGCGGTGGACTTACTCATTATTTTTAATATTTTAGTCTGAAAGTGTAATCATTTTTTATATTTTGTGAAAATTTGTCGATACCCTTTTACTAGGTGTTTGCGTTTTTTTTAAAAGTCAGTATATTTGTTACGTTATTATTTTTTCTCACTCTTTATTAATTTTTTAGATTATTGGATCTCAATAAAATTGATGATATCCTATGCCACGGTCTGATGACTAGCGATGACGTAGTTAGGGATTTTAATTTTCTATTGGACGTGCATAAAAAATCACAGTCGTCTACGGAACAGAATAGTATAATAATAGCTCTGGGATGTATGCAGAACGAAGAAAATCTTTGGAAGAAAGTATTTTTTTAGTAAATATTTCTAAGAGATTTAAATGAGTAAAAAATAAATTCGGGCGCACATCGAAAAAAAAACTATTATTTTGTATCTTTTATAATACGTATCGTTATGGACCTGTCCTTTTTTGAATCTGGCCACAATCACATTCACTATTGAAATGCACGTGGCTGAGATTCACGAAATGGGATTTTTTATTTTTTTTGTTACAGAGGTGGAGAAAATTATTTATGGAGAGGTTATGAGTCCGAAAGCTCAAGGTCTACTGTGAGACTCCACTGACTGTGTCAGGACTACACAATAAAAATTCCACCCTTATTTAGGTCCGTCCAGCTATTGCCTCCAGGCCTGTTGGCCCATTGTATCTTCTCTATGTGTTTTTGTACAATGAAGACCCGACCAGTAGACCTCTCGGCAAGGACCCAAAAACAGCAAAACACACACTGCACTGCCGCGAGGCACTTTTCCGAAAAAGATAGGCAGTTCCCGGGACCTAAAACCACGCTGCACCCAATCCATTCCCTTCGTACCTTGTACAAGTTCTGTAGTGGGTGGGAACAATGTAGCCGCCCATGAACCGCCCATTCCCCCCAGCGCCCCGCAGCAGTACAGCAAGCGCTCTACTGCCCCCAGATCCCCGCCGCACCACCCGCAGGTCAGGCCTTTATTACACAGTCCCTTAGTGATTCTTAGTTGATTCCTGTTCATCGGTAACAGTTTTGCCGTCCTTTTATGACACGGTCTTTTGATGTATTATTTCCCGTGTTTGTTTCCTAATATGCATTTCCAGTAGTTTTTGTGTTTTTCTAAACCTCTTCTTAAGAGTTAGTCTATTTTCTCATTACCTGCAACTTCCTGGCGTCCTGGAACCCGTATCAGTTTGACGTGATTACGGTCTACCAGCGTTATCAGTTCTTCTTTGCAGTCAACGAGTATGGGGGAAGGGGTGGTCCGGCCCTGAGATGCCCCCTGCACAGGACTATGGCTATCCACTACATGATTTCGCCCGGTTTCCTGTAGGCTCCGTTAGCTACGGTGCTCCCCCACTTTCGATTGGGAGTCTTTTAGTCGCATTTTACGACAGATAAACCATTCCTGGGATCTATTATATTTTCCCCGTATCCCCAGTGGAAACGGAATAGGATTAGAATGGCTGCAATACACGGTTATGTGCAATTTTAAATAAGCCACCAACAAACTCTTGTACGGTACAGAAAATAAAAGAATGGTTAACGAACAAAAATATTTCATTTCCAGAGTATTGCTTTAAGCCGAAATTATTATCGATAGCTAGAAGGCACGAAAAAGAAAAAATTTACAAAGTGGATCAAATTATACTCATGAATGGACATAGTTTGCTAAGACTTCCGCCTTATCATTGCCAATTTAATCCCATTGAGTATATTTGGGAAATATGCAAAACTTATCATGACAATCACATTGGATCTAATGGTTGCAGTGATAAGGCTATTTTGGAAACCTAGCAACGAGCACTTAATACTGCCACTTCTGAAATTTGGGAAAAATATGATAAGTTAATAGAGGAATGGTGGGTTCGTGAAAACCGCATCGAAGCAATTAATCCTGTTACCATTTTTATTAGGAATGAGGATAGTGACGATTGTGATTCCGATTATAATGACTATAAATCTGATGCTTGATAATACACTTAGTACTATATGCTTAAAATTTTTTATTAAAATGGTACCGATAATTTTTTATTGCTGCAAACCCTTTTAACATAATTAAAAATGTGCCTATTTCTAATTAAAAAACTCATCGAGAGCTACATCAACGATTTCTGTTCACAATAAAGCAAAAATAAAAATTAAACTACGTATATTGGTGAAATAAGCTATACAGCAACCCATAAGTATCCATTTCTATATTTTTGTTTTTAACTTTCATTCCAATACATTTTATGACAAGTAAATATTCGGTAACTGTTACGAAATATTTAAGATACTATTCGGTAGTGAATGTGGACATCTGTTGATGTTGGAGTGGGAACGTTGCAAGTGTGCCTTTCAATAGTGAAACTCTTCTATAAACCAAAAGTTATTAAAAGCAGTTCATTTATTTTTTGCAGATATTTAAATTTAACTCTGATACCGGATTCTCAGATTAGGCAGCAAGATTTTCCAATAGTTTTTAACACTGTTTATTTCCAGACCAGACTGGGCACAAAAGTTGCCTTGGAATTTTTGGAAAAAAACCTAATGCAAATGGAAGAAAAGTGAGTAAATAAATATTGGGCTTTTTAATTTTGGATTGGGTTAAATACTTTCATACAATATTATAACTCAGCCAATTTAGGTTGGCGGGTGAGATACGCGAACGAAAGAGAATGCGAACTATTGTTGGAAAAGGATAAAAACGGTCTTTTCTCTATCCCACTGAATTGAGAATGCAGTGCCACCGGAAGGTATTGGTACTCGTATCTAGACATCCCAGGTGTACATTTAATTTTTTCTCCTGCAAGTACAAATTGAAAATTACTGGGCTGTAATAAGTGGCATTCCATTTTTATTTTACTACATTTTAACAAGGATTTATAATAATTATGGCATTGAAAGAATGTTTATTTAGATGGTTATTAAAGAGTAATTTTGTACCAAAGGTATATTTTTGTTAATATCTACTTTGCTTTAAAATGATTCTCTTCGTCTCTATTATTTTATTACAGCATTATAGTTGTAAATACCGGGTATATAAAAAGATATGAATTTAATGGCAAAAAACACTTCATTCAATTCCCTTCTGGTTGCCCGTAAAATAATAAAAAAAATTCTTTACTTAAATGTTTGTTAGTCAATAAAAAAATACGCGACGAAACAAAACAAACAAAATAAAAATATGTACATAGAAATAAAATACGTAAAGATCTGTACAATAGAATAAGAAAAAAAATCTAGTCAAGTTCTCAATTATTATAACAGAAAATTTTGAAAGTAAAGGGAGCTTCAAAATCGTCAAAACTCGAATCCAAAGCATTTCTTCTAAAGTCTTCATCATCTGTTTCCTCATTACTTTCATCGTCAGATTCGCCATTTAATCGTCAAAACTCGAATCCAAAGCATTTATTTTAAAGTCTTCGTCATCTGTTTCCCCATTACTTTCATCGTCAGATTCGCCATTTAATGTGATAATAAAACTATCTACTATTGCGTTAAAAAGTGGTTCCCTTTCTATGTTTTTTTTTACCGAAAATAGTCGCGTGGGTCGCGGACGGCTCGCACTGCGACTATTAGAAAGGGGATTATAGGGATTATAGAAAGGAAATGATTGTGGACCCGCTTTTTGAAAAGTTGCTGGTCATAGTTCTCTGGAAAAACTGATTTTGGAAGCTTGTTCCATTCTGTAGCAGCCGTGTAAAAGAAGGATTCTTGATGGAGATTGGTCCTTGTAGTGTCAATCTTGAGAGTAAATGGGTGAGACTGATCAGCGTGCCAAGTTCTTCGGTCGAATGTGGCCAGTGGTGGTACAAGAGTTTTTATTTCTCTGGAGCATCTGCCATGGAAATATCTGAAGAGTAATGTCAGGTCTGCAACTCTTCTTCTATGTTCTAGTGTGTGAAGGGTATCTGTGAGATTTGAGCTGTTTATCAACCGAATGGCCTTTTTCTAAATGGAATCTAGAAGACGAAGAGAATGCCTTGGTGTTGAACCCCAAATGTGCGAGCAATACTCCAGTAGAGGTCGGATTTGAGCCTTGTACATCGTCAATAGTTGATCAGGACTAAAAAACTTTCTAGCTTTCCACAGAAAACCTAGCCTCTGGCATGCCGACTTTGCGATGTTAGCAACATGGTCATGCCAAGACATATTATTAGACACCGTGACTCCCAAAATCGAAATGGAGGGACTTGATTCAACAGTATTTCCGGACATTGTGATGGAATGGAATTCACTTTTTTGGAAAACGTGGCGCTTTGTGTTTTCTGGGCGTTGAACTAAACAAGATTGTTGGTTTCCCAGTCGACCATTGGTTTTGAATTTTTTGGAATGTGCACATCTCGATTTTCCACTCCTTGGTTGAAAAATTGTTCTTTAAGGAATAATTATGTTGTATTATAACACCTACACCACTGCTTAATTTGTGATCTTAACGCCAGAACGATTCTCCACCATATCTCTATTCTCTATTAAAATTTAATTAACAATCAGAATATTTAATACCTTCCATGCGTTAATTCGCTAGGTATACTAGCAGCTACAATGACTTATTGAGGTTACCTCTAGCGAAACCTTTAGCACCTCATATTAAGTCTTTTGATCACATTTTCTTCAATCTTTTGTTAATTCTTACAGTAGCGGATTTGAATGGGATTTTATGGTTTCATTATGTTTTGTGATTCTTTCCTGGATAACTCCTTGTATTGTGGGAAAGGGTAGGTTTGCATGAATGATGTGGTTCGATACATACCAAGGGGAATCCAATAGCTGTTTTTAATTGGGATAATGCTAATGTTAGATTCCAAGGCACAATCCCTTAGTTTAATTACATGTGTCCATATAAGCGTAGAAGTTTGGGTTTTTAACAAGTAAAGTTAAAAAAGGTTAAATAAAATATTTTGTTTTAGATATGGAGGAGGATCATTAATTTCCAATTTACTTATCGATTTTGCTGGTAAATTATCAACACAACAGCATATAAAACAGGTAATATTTTTCTTTGCCTTTAATTTCATATTAAATTTTTCAAACATTGGTTACTTATGATCTTGGTGTACCCAGCCGCACTTGTAAGATCGGTCAAATCCTTTTCAACAACCAAGAACGGACTATACAATAGTTCCAGTAGTTCTTCGCAAATATGAGAACATTAAAAGAAATGCTTTCTAAACAGACTAAGCGGCTAGTAAAAATGCAATTTCCTAAAGAACACAGCTACTTAACGCGAATAAATTTGAATATATTATCGTAATATTCATACATATATATAGTAACGTCTTTTTCCCGAAGGGGTAGGCAGAGACCACTTCCGCTACGGTTCTTACACACATCTTTTGCTTCCTCTACTTTCATACATGCTCGTCGGTTGTTGGTACTCTTGACCTGGCCTTTCCTCAAAACAATGTTGATCTGATCGAGATATGTTCGTCGAGGCCGACCTCTACCGACTTGTCCATTCACACTCGCCTTATAAATTTGTTTCGTCAATCTTCCTTCATCCATCCTTTCGACGTGTCCAAACCATGTAATCATTCCTTTATCTATCTTTGTAACGACATCTTCTTTTACGCCACAGCGTTCTCTTATCTCACTATTTTTTACTTTATCCGACCGAGTCACTCCGGCTATACTTCTTAAACTACTCATCTCCGCAGCATAAACCTATTTTCATGCTTCTTCTGCCAAACCCAGCATTCACTACCATACACAAGTGTAGGAACCAACACACCTCTATGCACAGCTAGACGTGCCTTTTTTGACACTTTCTGGCTGTTCATAAAGCTTTACAGTGCCCCATTCATCTGTTTTCCTGCCAACACCCTTCGCTCAATGTCACTGTCATACTTTCCATCTCTCGTAAACTTTGACCCCAAGTACACAAATTCATTAACTTGTTCCACTCTTTCTCCCTCAATCGAAACTTTACAGTTTGTCATGCTTTCTTCTCTTTTAAAAACCATTAATCGTAATAAATGTGTAGAAATTTGTTTTCTTCAACGCCCTTTATCATTAATACGGATGGCGTTACGAAAATTTTTTACCAAGCAAACCCCAATTATTTTTCAGTTTTTTACCTATCCTAGAGACGGGGTCTTCTTGTTTTTAAACACCCTGTATTTATCTGCATGGAACAGATTAATAAATAAAATTTTACTATTTTCACAACACATTTTTTTTTAATTTTACAATCAAATGCCACAGTCCATGCGTAAGAAGTCGCGGGAAATTGCTAGTATTTAATAATTTCCTTGAGACGATATTCATTTAATTTGGTAATACCTACGCTTTTTTAGATGAAGAAAATAATTAAAAAGTACGCGCATATTCCTAACGTTGAGCGATCGAGACCGATAATTATGGAAATAATTTACAATAATTATAATTGGAACAATGAAAACCGTCATGAACTTTATTCTGTACTTGTAACGCTGGCAGCTGCAGCGACATCCACTTTCAACTTTAATGTTTACACTTATATGTTTGTAGGATTTTACTCCTTGTATATCTTAATGTAATTGTTGCTATATTTTATTTTTACATTAAGAACGCTGGTTTGTAAATAATTTTATATTTTTTTAAGTGTATTCGCAACAACTTAATAAAATTATGTATAAATATTGTTTGGAACGTTTGTAACATTTGTCAACAAGTTTATACCTAAAAACCGAAAATGAAGTCGTCAAAATACCATAGGCAACTTAATAAATATTAAGATTGGGGAATTTTTATTAAAACTTGTAAAGGGGAGTGTGATAGTGTACAATAGAGAATCAAATTTTACATTTGCCCTCCCCTCGCGATAAAATACAAGGTGTTCCATTTGAATTAACAAAGTTATTATTGTGCAAATGTGTGAATAATGTACGGCTAATTTTTGACCACCCTATATACTTGGGTCAATTATTCAGACATGTCAAAAAAATTAAAAAAACACTGAATTTAAACATCAAAAATATGATTTTTCACAAAATGCTATGTTTGGATATTAATTTTTGCACGTACTTTTCCCTATTGCTTGGACTAAACAAAAGTGTTGCTGGTGTCGTGTTATTCAACCAATTTCCTAAAGGCGACTTGTACTCCATCCTGTGGGTGCAGATTAAAATTCTTTTTGGAAATTTCCAACGGTATCTTCGTTTTTGACGTTGCTATTATTTCGAAATTGCGCAGAAGATGCGCAAACAATATTTTCGTTTCAAGTATCGCAAATCTTAAGCCTATACAAATCCTTGGTCCCATACCAAACGGCATGTACGCGTAAGTATTAATTTTGTCTTCGTTATCGACGTTAAATCTTTCCGGATCGAAACGATCGGGATCAGGAAAATAATTCGGATCGTTTTGTATCGAGAAAATGGGTATTTGTAAGATGGTTCCCTTTTCTATAATTAGAGGTCGCTCTTCGGGTGATTCTGGCATAATGACGTATGGTTTGGTGCATTCTCTGTCCGTGGCTACAAAACTTGGCCACTTTCGTAATGTTTCTAAAATAAAAAAATACTGTCAGAAAAAATCAAAGAAATATAATAAATACTAGAACGACAATTAGTGATGAATGATTTGACACCCTATAGAGCGATTGACTTACCTCTGAGTTTGCGCAATAATTTTTTTTTTATGAAAATATTCGCAAAAATGGTAGACCTATCGTGTGGGCCGCGGACGTCCCGCACTGCGACTATTATATGAAATTATATGAAATGATCGTGGACATGCTTTTTAAAAAGTTGCAGGTCATAGTTCTCTGGAAAAACTGATTTTGGAAGCTTATTCCATTCCGTAGCAGCCCTGTAAAAGAAGGATTCTTGATGAAGATTGGTCCTTGTAGTGTCAAGCTTGAGAGTAAATGTGTGAGACTGATCAGCGTGCCGAGTTCTTCAACCGAATGTGGCCAATGGTGGTACAAGAGTTTTTATTTCTCTGGAGCATCTGCCATGGAAATATCTGTAAGGCAATATCTGGTCTGCAACTCTTCTTCTATGTTCTAGAGGGTGAAGGGTATTTGTGAGAGTTGAGCTGTTTATCAAGCGAATGGCTCTTTTCTGAATGGAATCTAGAAGACGAAGAGAATGCCTTGGTGCTGAACCCCAAATGTGCGAGCAATACTCTAGTAGAGGTCGGATTTGAGCCTTGTACGTCGTCAACAGTTGATCAGGAGTAAAAACTTTCTGGCTTGAGCGGGATATTCAAAAGTGTCACCAGGGCGGGACTTGGGAATTTTGAATTCTCATTCGTGAATATGACATGAATAAGTTATCAATATCAATATTTGCAATTATAATACGAGTTTTCTCTTAATGAAATATACAGAAACTCGATCGGGCTTCTTGATAATGGCAATGTTGAGCTCATAAAAAAGTTTGAATCCATAAAATAGTTTGATTTTTTATGAGGGGAAAATTGTTCATCTTATTGGATGGAGTAAAAACATACTACAATAGTTGCTGTAGGAATTTTATTTTGTAGCTATTTTAAAAGCTTTTATTTAGATTCACTTGTAGCTAACTAACTTTGTAATCAAATAATCTTGCAAGCTAAATTTGACTCACTTCTAATAGTCCGATTGAATTGAAATTTGGCAGGTGTACATAATTCCGGTGACAATGCATTGTGACATTTCTTTCAGAGAAAAAAAAATGGCGGTTCCAATATGGCGGAAGAATTTTTGGAACGAAGTTCCTTAACGCGTCTTACGGGCTTACGTCCAAATACAATGTCTTATTAAAAAACCAACTGCTACAATTTAAAATGTCCAGAAACTTAAACCTCTTGCAGAAAAGCGCTGGGCATTCGCAAAGCAAATGTTCTGCAGTTTAAGGTGATACCTCAGAGGGCAGTGTCCAGTGAGGAGCCCCGTCACCAGTTTCAAGTCTTTCTTGTCCAACTCGAGGAGCTGTTTAGCTTTCCTTGGCGAAAGGCTTACTAGCCTTTTCGCTTGTCTATGTCCTGGCACTTTATGCCAGTGAGATTTCATCATCATTTCATCTGTTTCCCAGCGTCGAACCTCTTCTTTCAAGTGGGCTTTGGAAAGTCCACAAAAGGGTTCTAGGTCGAAAAATTGTGAATTTGCCCCTTATTTGGCAAGGCAATCCACTTCTTCGATGCCTTTAACTCCCTTGTGACCTGGAACCCACATCAGAGTAACCTGATTGTTCGATGCCAGTTGTCTCAGGGACTGTTTACAGTCCCAAGTCAGCTAAGACTTAGAGCTTTTAGTGTTGCTTGGCTATCTGATAAAATATAGATTTCTGCCCTTCGGGTGTTTCTTTCGATGCACTCCTGGGCATATATCTCTATTGCATGTAATTCTACTTGAAAGATGGTTGGGGTGTTACCCATCGGTTTTGAGAGCCTAAAATTCGACCCTATAACTTCCACTCCAACCTTTTTATCCATCTTGGATCCATCAGTGTACCACACTACACCATCCCTTCCTGGTTAAGGTCCGTTCTCTGTGCAAACTTGGTGGTTGTTTATAACCACTTCAAATTGCATTTCGAAGTCGTACCTAACTGGCATAATATCTGTCGGTTTAGTCATGGATTCTAGAGAAATATTTTCCAAAATCTTCAAATGTCCATTCCGATTTCTTGCTCTAAGATTTATTGTCTGGTTCAGTCTGAAGGCACTGATTGCTGCTTCTTTTATTACACATAAGTGCAATGGTGGAAGGTTTAGCATTACCTCTACGGCTGCAGTAGGGCACGTGAATGTTGCTACAATTTAAAATGCCCTATTATAGTTAAATGTCTAGGCTGTTTTAGTTCTTGTAGGACTTTAAGACAGTAGCAAGAGAGCGATTTCGAGAAATCAACTCCTAAAATGTGCTGCCAGTATTAGAGAGTTATTTATAAATGTAGATAAACTTTTCTGCGATCGTGTTGAAGTAACAAGTTTATGTAAAAAATTATGCGTTTCTTACCTGATACCACCATATCTAAATATTTCATTTTCGACACAACTTCATAAGTCAAATTTCCATCGTTACTAAGAAACGCTTCTACAATTTCTTTCCTTAACTTGTCTTGAATTTTCGGTTGTACAACCAATTCGTACGCCATAAAACACATTAAACCTGAACTGGAGTCAAATCCTGCAGTAAAGAATATCATTGCGTTAGCTGTCATTTCTTCAATGGTTATCTCATCCAATATCAATTCTCCTGAATCTATAAAAACTAAAATGTTAAAGTCAAAACAATACGAAAAGAAAAACTGGTATCATTTTGCTAAAAATGACTAACAATCAGCACCTTTAGAAATATCAAAAACGTTAGACACAGACACTTTAGTTTTGCTCAATTAATTATTATTTTCAATTTTTTTTTTTTTTTTTTTTTTTTTTTTTTTTTTTTTTTTTTTTTTATGTTCTGGTTCCCACGAAAAGGGATATCCTGTAATGTTCAGAGAACATCGTGAGAACCAAGGGAAAGAAGGTAGGAGTTGGTGTTCTTCTTAAATTTCTGGAGGTTGTATGCCTCGGGGAACACCTCCCTAGGCAATGAGTTCCAAAGCCTCGCAATTCGTTGGATGAATGAGTCTTTGGAAAGTGATGTTCTGCAGGTCTCCAAAGTGACCACGATGGGGTGTGAAGACTGAACTTGACGGGTTAATCTCGAAGAGACTGCCAAAGGAGGAACGATTGTTGATATTTCAGAAGAGCATCGCCCATGAAAATATCTATAAAACAGAGACAAATCGCCAACTCCTCTACGGTGTTCCAGACAAGTGAACGAGTTTGTAAGCGAGGCATCACCGACGAGACGAATTGCCCTTTTTTGGACAGAATCCAGTAGCTTCAGGATATGTTTAGGTGCTGCACTCCAAATATGGGAACAGTACTCCAGTACAGGTCGGATCTGTGCCTTATAGATCATAAGCAACTGACTGGAGGTGAAATAGCTCTTGGCACGAAACAAAAAACCAAGTTTTTGGGATGCACTTTTGGCAATGGACCTCACGTGATTTTCCCAGGAAAGGTTATTGCTGATAGTAATACCAAGCATCGATATGGATGACTTCAGTGGTATGGTTACTCCTGACAAAGTTATGTTAGGCACAGTGAGATCGGCTTTTCTAAAGAAAAGACATGCTTGTGTTTTGTTTGCATTGAATTCTACCAAGTTATTGGATCCCCATTCGAGAATTGTTGCTAAGTCCATATTTATATTGTTAATGATCTGATTTCTTATATATGCTGGTGAAGACAGCTACGATTTCCATGCTGTTTTTCTTTCTAAAATACGAGAATGGGCCGGGCCAGCTCTGTCCGTTGTTTTCGTCTCTAAAATCGACAAAACAAACTTTCACGACTCCTATCGACAACGTTTAGAAATATCGTGGCTTTTCGAAAATTTTTTAGGAAGTTCCAGAATCAGACGAGCGTTTTTAAGGTAGTTCCAGCGTAAACCCACTTTTCGACACTTTTTTTACACTTAATGTCTGCTGTGTAAATGCAATGTTTCAGAATTTTTGACAGTTCAAAACGCGAGATAATGATGTCAAAGTTCACAATTTTCAGGGTCAATTTCCCTATAATGCATGTAAAATTCATTGTCAACCAAACTATTAGCTGTTACTTTAAGACAATGTTTTGACAGAATTTAAAAAAAAAAACTAAGAAAATATGAAAAAATATTTTCTTAATAAATTGAACAAAAAACGTAACACTTCACCGTTTAGTTTTAAAGATATAATAATTTAAAGTATTATTTATTTACTAATTCCAACCAGTTTAACCAGATCTCGATCAGATCAACATTGTTTTGAAGAAAGGCCAGGTCAAGAGTACCAACAACCGACGAGCATGTATGAGAGCACTGATGAAAGTAGAGCAAAAGATGCGTGTAAGAACCGTAGTGGAAGTGGAAGGAAGAGGTCTCTGTCTACCACTACGGGAAAAAGGCGTGACTATATGTATGTATTTTTTAGCAGGTAATGATCTGGCAACGTTGTGCGCTCTTTATACTCCACAGTACGTCTGACTTCAAGGTTAGGTTTGTCACATTTTTTTTTCTTTGTCTTTTTGGATACTAGAAGTATGGTAAATTTTTTTCTTTTATAAATTGTCCCTTGTGTCTTAATTGTTAAGGCATTTTTTTATTTGATATCGATTATTTTTAAAATAAACAATATACAATATATAAATAAATCATAACGTATTCGGAGCAACGTTGCCAGATCGCCGTAAATGATTATATTTAGTAGTATAGGTATCCGTGTGTCAAGAATTCTAGTTTTCAACAATAGGAAGCGCTCTGACTACACTATAATATGCTGGTGAACATGCGAAAGGGACGGTTGTTATTTAGCGAACATTTGTACGGATTTTACAGTTATAAGCATACAGCCGTGTAATGAGACAAGTAAACTACATATATACGACTTATTGTTCGTAGAATCTGTCCAGAAGTCTTTTAAAGAGATTGACGTTGTTTGGCATCACAATATCATCGGGTAACGAATTCCACTCGTGAAAAATGCAATTTGGTAGAAAATATTGTCTAGGCGTGCTCCCGTCCGGGTACCCAGACAATGTGAACTCTAAACTTGGCTGCTAGCTTATTAAGGGTGGCTCGGCATTGCACCGCTGCCCTAGAGGTCAATTAGATTGAGTTCAGGGATTTGATAGCAGCCTGGCTGTCGCAAAGAATGGATATCTCGCTGAACTTTTGTTCATTGCGGAGTGTCCAGACAGCTGCCTCGGTGATGGCTATCATTTTGGCTTGATACACACTGCAGTAATCAGGCAAACGAAACGACAGGCTAAGTAAGGGGTTTTCTGAGAAGACACCGCAATCTACTCTTCCTCTCTTGTTTAGAGCCATCTGTGTATTATATCTAGGTTGTTCTTTTCGGCACGATCCCAATGTTATAACCCATGTGTCCAGATTGGCTTAAGTATTTGCTTGTACAAGAGCAATTTATTGTATATAGTTAGGGCAAAGTTACGTCCGAGTAGCTAGTACATTTTTCTACCTTTTATAAAATTAATTAATTGTAATATTATGTCCAATAACACTAACAGACTATAAATAAATCTGCTTTACCTAAATTTTTTTCCTTGTTAATTTTTGCATCGCTATTTTCCTGTGACTGTTTATAAGCTTTTATTATTAAATGAATGATATCAGGACGTTTGATTCCTTTGTATTCTCTTTCTTTAACAGTGTTTACAATTACGCTGGAAAAAAACTTTCGTGCTTCGTCACTAAAGACCTGAATTTTCGTGAACTGCAACAAAGAATAACGTTACATCATTATAAATTGATAATAAATTATCCCGTATAAATAATATTTTATTCGCTGGACAAGTCCGAAATTTATAATGCAGTTTAAATTTTTTTCTCGCCTTGTATAATATCGGGCAAAGCGAATATCCGAAAAAAAATTTCAACAATTTCCAAAAACTTCCGAAATCTAAAATTTCCTTTGCCATTTTAAAGAATTCATTATCAGGCTCTTCTATGGAATTAACTTCAACGCCCAAAGTTACCGTGGCAATAATATCATTAGCAAAACGCGATGCAACGTTCTTCATTGTTACATCTATAATATTGTCATTTTGCTTTAAAAAGTATTTCACAAATTTTTCAGCGCATTCACTCATAAGGAAGTACATTTGCTTCATTTTGCTCGTAGTGAAACATGGACTGAGGATTGCTCTCGACTCCTTCCATTTTAGATCTAAAAAACAATTTTGTGAAAATAATATTAATTAAAACATTTTATTAGTATTTTAATAAATACTAAACATAAAAAAATGCGAACACCCAAAAAAAAGCCAATTGCAATGAAATTTTTTACACTCTAATTCTAATGGAAAACGTGTAAGTGGTGTACCCAAATACTATCAACGAGGAAACAGACTCCCTTGCCAAGGAAGGAGCAAATACACAATTTTCCGGCCCAGAACCCTTCCGTGGACTCTCCAAAGCCCACTTAAAAGAAAAGGTTCGACGCTAGGAAACAGATGAAATGAAATCTAACTGGCATAAAATGCCAGGGCAAGGCAAGCGAAAAGGCTAGTAAGTCTTTTGTCAATAAAAGCTAAACGGCTTCTTAAGTTGGATAAGAAAGATTTGAAACTGGTGACGGGACTCCTTACTGGACACTGCCCTCTGAGCTATCACCTGAAAAAAATGGGCAAAACAAAGAGTGATAGTTGCGGCTACTGCGAGAACTACGCTGAAATTGTAAAACATTTGCTTTTCTGCAAGTGGCTCAAGTTTTTGGAAGTAGTTTTTTAAAGAACTTCGATGTCAAGAACTTAGCTCACAGGAAACTGATAAACTTCGTACGAAGTCTCGGAAGATCTGATCGGTCGAGGTGCTTGAGAGGCTGCTTAGCCTTCACGACCTTTCCTACAATCTAACCATATACTATTATAATATCTCTCTCTCTCTCTCTCTTTCTCTCTATCTCTGTGTAGCTTACAACCCGGGGTAGGTCTTCGCTGACATTACAATTTGCCTCCTCTTGCTGCGGTCTATCATAAGTTCTTCTGGTCGTTGGACATTTAGGGTCCTCTGCAATATTATCTTTTCACCGCATCCTTGGCCTTCCCAGCGGCCGCTTTCCTACCGGAGTCCTTTCCCACACCAGTTTTACGACACGTTGGTCTTGTCTCTTCACATGTCCGGCCCATCTCAATCTCTTTGCCTTTTTAACATATCTGGTTGGTTATATAGTTCTTGCAATTCCCTGTTAGTTCTAATTCTGTATTGTTGTGTGGCGTTGTCCTTGATTGGTCCATATATCCTTCTAAGAATTCTTCGTTCTGCGTTTTTTAGTCGGTTCTCATTTTGTTTTATCATCTTCCATGTTTCGCATGCATATGTAATTATAGGTCTTATAATTGCATGATAAATACATTCGCACGGCGGGTTACATGTTTTGATTTCATTATTTTTTGTAGTGCAAAACAGCAGCGATTGGCTCCCTGAATATTGTTGTTACTCTTTTGTGTTATATTGTTATCTGAGGTGATTGTAGCTTCCAAATATTTAAACTCATGGACCCTTTTAAAATTATAGTGGTCCATTGTCACATTTTGTCTTATCATGTCTCTTCGTTCTGTTCTTGTTGTAGTCATGTATTTAGTTTTATCTTCGTTTATTTGTAGGCCAACCTCATTTGAAGCATTTTCCAGTTTAATGAACTCTTCCTTAACGTTGATAGTTGTATTACCTGCTATATCTAAATCATCAGCGAAAGCTACTACAATGCGCGGACTCTGATTTTCAAATAGGAGCGTTTATATGTTTGCCCTTCGTACGATGCCTTTCAAGGCGATGTTAAAGAGGAGTCGGGATAACGCATCTTCTTGTTTGAGACCACCGTTGATGGAAAGAAGGTTGACAATTTTCCTTCAAGTCTTACTGCACTTTTAGATCCCTCTACACAAACTTTTGTGAGACTAATCAAGTTTTTTGGTACGTCAAGTTCTGCCATGGTATTCCATAATTTTACTTTAAGGATGCTATCATATGTTTGCTTAAAATCTATAAAAAGCTGATGCAATGTTTTGTTGTATTCCCAACACTTCTCCATCAACTGCCTTATAGTGAAAATCTGGTCTACTGTTGATCGATTCTTTCTGAATCCACACTGGTAATCTCCTATTTGGTACTTTACACACGCAGTCAGTCGCTCTAATAGAATTAGAGAGAATACTTTATATCCTGTGTTAATAAGGGATATACCTTATTACCTTACCAGAAATGTTCGAACTGTAGTACTTGCTTTATTTGACAGTAACCTAAACATTGTACAAATGCTTGTTGAACCTTGTTTGTGGTTTCTTAAAAAATATTGTTTATTTCTGTACGAATTATCTCTTTTACTCCTCAATATTTGCTGGTTTAGGAAAACAATCGACAAACTATATATCAGTAATGCCCTAGCCAATACCAGCAACAACTGACAATATAATGAGTTTACAACACATCTGACAAGATGTTATGACTGTTTATTTTTAGGGCATCACGCATAATATTGCAATACTTGCATTTTTTTTATCCCATTGATTTGTAGCGCATCATGCATAATATTAATCATCGCCTACAACTATTTCTCAGATTATGCTAATATGATATGATCATTGGCGTTAAGGAGGTGTTTGACAATCAAATTATTCATTCTCAATCCATACGCACTCTCTTTCAAATCTTTTAAACAACCGTCCATGATAAAGCTAAACAGCAATGGCAAAGTAACACATCCTTGTCTAACACTTTTTTTGATGTTAAACTAGTCTGTGTAAACTCCGTTTATCCTGACGCAAGCATAGACAATGTCTACCACAATTTGTTCCTCACCACTTTTTCATAGGCCTTTTCCAAACCTACGAATGCGCTAGAGACCATTTGTCTTTTAGCTTAGATTTTTTTTCATACATTTCCTTTCTCTCCTTAATCCCACTTGCACATCCCATATCTTCTCATCAGTTTCATCTTCTTCTTATGGTGCCGTCTTCCGTCGAAGGTTGGCGATCATCATGATTATTTGCATTTTGTTGACTGCTGATCTGAAAAGATGATTTGATGAACAGTTGAACCATTCTCTCAGGTTGCGGAGCCACGACATTCGTCTTCTTCCCACGCTGCGCTTCCCTGCAATCTTTCCCTGCATCACCACTTGTAGCATCCGGTATCTCTCTCCTCTCATAGTGTGGCCCAGATATTGTAATTTTCTGATTTTTATTTCGTTATTAATTTCTTTTGAGAGTCTTTTAAGTACTTCTTCGTTTGTAATTCTGTCCATATAAGATATTCTCAGTATTCTCCTGTATAGCCACATCTCGAATGCTTCTATTTTTCTCATCATGACTTTTGTCAATGTGGCCGCTTCTATGCCGTATAGTAAGATGGTGCATATGTAGCATCTCAACATACGTATTTTGAGATCGTTATTTAAATTTCTGTTACAGAAAAACTGTTTTATATTTATGAAGGCTCTGCGTGCGATTTCAATTCTTGCTTTCAGTTCGCTAGCATAATCATTGTTGCTGTTAATTCATGTTCCCAAATATTTATATTTATATACCCGTTCTATTATCTGGTTGTTTACTATCAGCTGTGTGTTGTTGTTTCGGGTCTTTGTGAATACAAGGAATTTTGTTTTGCTGAGATTCATGTTTAGCCCGTATCGAATACTGACATTATGTACCTTTTGTACCATTCTTTGTAGGTCGATGGCATTTTCGGCTAGCAACATAGTGTCGTACGCATACCTTATATTTGAAATAGGTATCCCATTAACTCGCACTCCAGCTTCTTCTTCAGCTTCAGCTAATGCTTCTTTCATGATCGCTTCTGAGTAGATGTTGAACAGCAAAGGGGAAAGCACGCATCCCTGTCTCACTCCGCGCCTGATCTCTATATCTTCCGTCTGTGTAATGCCTATTCTGATGTTTGCTGTTTGATTGTAGTATAAGTTTTCTATAATTCTTATGTCTTGAGTATCTATTTGTTTTTCACTTAGAATTTTTATGAGTTGGTCATGTTGTACTCTGTCAAACGCCTTTTCATAGTCTACTAGACATGCGTATACTTCTTTATTCACATCTAAGCATCGCTGTGTCAGTACGTTTACAACAAACAATGCCTCCCTTGTGCCCGTTCCATTCCGGAACCCAAACTGGAAATCACTTATCTCATTGTCCAGTTTCTTGTGTATCCGGTTGTGTATAACTTTTCTAAATACTTTCAATGTGTGGCTCATTAAGCTAATAGTCCTGTGTTCGCTACATTTTTTCGCATTGTTTTTCTTTGGTATTGCTATAAATGTGGATGTTAGCCATTCTCTGGGTATAACTCCAGTTTTGTAAATCGTATTGAACAGTTCCGTAAGTATTGGTATGTGTTCTTCTTCGAGTAGTTTTAGCAATTCCACAGGTAATTCATCCGCGCCAGGTGCTTTCCCATTTTTTGTGTTTTTAAGTGCATATATTACTTCTTCGTTTGTTATGTCTGGATTGTCTGTTTTTACCTTTCGTGTTAGTTGGGGCCTGTTTCGTTCGTCTTCAAACAGTTTTTCGATATATTTCTTCCATGTTTTAAGTTTGTCTTCTAAATCTAGCATTATGTTTCCACCTTTATCCATTAGTATGTTGTTCTGGGTATCTCCCTCAGAGACCGAATACCAAATGAGATTATTCGCCAAAGAACAGGTGTTATAGATGTAATCGAAAAAATAACAACTTTAAAGTGGAACTGGGCTGGCCACGTAGCTAGAAGAACTGACGGAAGATGGTCTAAAAAACTATTGGAGTGGCGTCCGAGGCACGAAGCTTATCGTAGTAGAGGGCGCCTCCCCACACGATGGACCGATGACATCAAAAGAATCTGTGGTAATTGGATACAAATGGCTCAAGATAGAGCAGAGTGGCAAAATAAACGAGAGGCTTATGTTCAGCAGTGGACTACTATAGCTGAGTGATGATGATGATGATGATGATGATGTTGTTCTGATTCCTTCTGAAGCCGCTGGTCATTTCTTTGACCTTTCAAGTTTCATACATCATTTCTTTGCATACAGTTTGCCGACGCAATGTCTCGGTAGTTTTTCCTTTATATAGCGGTATGAAATTCCCTTGGATACCAAAAATCACTTAATTTCAAGCATGTATCGAAGAGTTATCGATTGCATTAGAAAATTGCAGGAGACCTACTTATTATTAAATAACTTTGTTATTTTTTAAATTTTAGTTTAAATATGCAATCAGTTTTAAAAACAACGAACATTGAGTATAAATTTTATTAAAGTACCTAATCAACTAACTCTCACTGGGTGTTTAGCGTTTTTTAAAAGTCAGAGTGTCCCAAAAAGTTTTATACAGATGGAGAAAATTTTTATCTTACATATCTTCACTACACTTTGAACGTATTTTACTCTCACTCCAAATCAACACTTTTTATTTTTCCTGTACCGCAGAAAATATTTAAAAACATTTTGTACTTGATTATGAGCCTACAATTAACGCAGAACTTTATATTATGAAAATGTTTTTTTTTGTGAAATGAAAGATAACATTTTTTTCATTTGTATAAAACTTTTTGTGACATACTGTAAATGGTGTACCTCTCAAGGCGAATAAATTTTTCGCCCAAAATGGATCAGCTCCCTCAGGTACAAATACTCTATGGTTAACAAAATGGTCAAAATCTTTCATAGTAATTTTCTTTAACAAATTTAGGTCCTTAATGATTAAATTAGGTGTTGTAAAGTGATAGAAACCAACATATCTAAAACAATTAAATCGTTGTTAGGTTACAAACGTTAGTATCAGCTTTGGATTAGAAACTAGACAGAAGACCAAGAATTGCTACCAAATTTTTAACAGAGCCATCCATTATCCCTGGGCTCAGCTTTACTTGGGCCCACCGCAATCTACTCTTCCCTCTAGTTTAGAGCCATCTCTGTATTATATCTAGGTTGTTCTTTTCGGCACGACCCCAATGTTATATCCCATGTGTCCAGATTGGCTTAAGTATTTGCTTGTACAAGAGAAATTTATTGTATATAGTCAGGGCAGAGTTACTTCCGAGTAGCTAGTACATTTTTCTATCTTTTATAAAATTAATTAATTGTATTATTATGCCCAATAACACTAACAGACTATAAATAAATCTGCTTTACCTAAATTTTTTTCTTTGTTAATTTTTGCTTCGCTATTTTCCTGTGACTGTTTATAAGCTTTTATTATTAAATTAATGATATCAGGACGTTTGATTCCTTTGTATTCTCTTTCTTTAACAATTAAATCGTTGTTAGGTTACAAACGTTAGTATCAGCTTTGGATTAGAAACTAGACAGAAGACCAAGAATTGCTACCAAATTTTTAACAGAGCCATCCATTATCCCTGGGCTCAGCTTTACTTGGGCCTAAGCAATTAAGGCAAATATTGATATCCTTGTTTCGGGTATAGCAGATCGCTAATTGCTGTCACGAGGAGACACAATGGACATTGTCTGAGTGCCGTTGGCTCGTTTTGGAAAGAACCGCCCCCCAGCTGATTATTATTATTATTAATATTATTATTATTCCATTATCCCTTTAGCTCTATCCAAAAGTAGATTACTTGTCTGAATAATGACAGAATTGATAATTATTTCTTTGCATCATGGATAGGTAGCAGACCTTTGCAATCAGAAGAGGTCACCTAGGTCTTTCCAACTGGTAGTCATTGTTGAATGAGCTTTTGATGTGTAACATCTTTCCTCTCGCTTTCTCGCAATATGTGGGGGTGATTTTGTGAAATGTGTAACGTAACAGTTACAGGAAGTCGCGGAAGCACGCGCTATTGGATTTGACAAATGAGCGCGTGGTTAGAGTTGGCCGTCAGATAGACGTCAATCAATTTGTCGGTACTGTCAGCTATCAGCTGAACACTTAAGTTATATGAGTAAACTATATAAATAAATATTTACTGTTGATAATAAGTCTCAATAAAGTGCATTAATAAAAATGTAATCTCGGACGTTGGCAATCATCAGCGCTACCTGAACCTTGTCTACAGCTCGGCGGAAAAATGTGGTAGTGCTCACTCCATACCATTGTTTTAAATTTTTTAGCCAGGATATCTTTCTTCTACCCGGGCCTCTTCGTTCTTCGATCTTCCCTTCTATAATAAGCTTTAAAAGTCGATACTTGTCATTCCTTAAGATGTGACCAAAATCCAGTTTGCGCTTTTTTAGTGTAAACAGAACTTCCAGCTGCTTGTCGAGGCGTTGAAGTACCTCGGTGTTACGCACTCTTTCTACCTAGGAAATTCTTTTCTATAATAGTCAATTGGGCAAAAAGAAGCCTTTCTTAGGAACATTGTAAAGTTTACTGCTTTTATATGTCTATCGTTTATATTACAAATGGAATTTATATTTTTACTACCTCCGTTAACACCCAGGCTCGTACTTTTAAACTAGGTACCTATTTGTGATGTTTAGAGAAGGTTGGGATGTATTATAAATGTTTTTGGGTTGATTGGTAATTATAAAGACCTGTGGAAAAAATTACCTGTTATTTGAATCTAGCTTATAAGCTTTGTCTATAACTTCACGGTGGTTTTCTAATCGTAATAATGATTTTAAACTATTACCAAAAAACCAAATAATACTTCCTTGGTTAACCCCTTTTTCTTTCCAAAATTTCAACGGTTTTATAGCATAACGATGAAATAAAAATACCAGAATAGTAATTATCAGAAGCAATTCCAGCATGATCTAAAAAAGTATAACAAAAATAAATGTTTGTCGTTTAAGATAAAAAATTTCCATTACAACAGTGCGTTCATATAGTAAAGCATAAATTCATTATTAGCTAAATAAACAGTCACATGAAAAAAATCCCGATTTTTATTTTAATTTACCATTTTTTAAAAGAATAATTTATCAGACAGGATAAATAGCATTTGAGTGATGACGTCAGCACCACTTTTTTTAAATGAAACACCCCCTTTATTTAATTTGCGGATTTCCCTTGCTGAGCTAAATCCAAACATGTTTATTTCAGTTTATTTAAATTGGTATAGGGTGGGCAAAAATGCAAAAGTTGTTTATGACAATTTATTATTTACAAAATAATTGATGAAGACTAAACGAAAACTTTAATAAAAGCAAACAAAGAAAAATTTACAGTAAATGTTTAAATTATTCTCCATTGTCCACTAAACAATGACTTAACCTGGTAACAAATTCGTCTTTAACATTTTGTAACATAGCTGGTGTTACGTTCTGCTTTTCCTACCTGATTCGGACACGGATATTGTCAAGTCTGTTAGTGTAGACTTTGAATTTTAAATATCCCCATAAAAATAAATCTAATGGGGTAAGATCGGGTAATCTAGTGGGACATTCCACTGTTCCCCTTCTTCCGATCCATCGATCTGGAAATGTTTTGTTTAAAAACTGGCGCACACCTACACCGAAATGTGGCGGTGCGCCATTCTGTTAAAACCATATTATACGGTCTAAAGCGTTGGCAATTTGAATATTAGGAAAAAGCTGGGACAAATCAAGAATTAATGTATTTTGCAGAAAATCCAGATATAATTCACCTGGTAAATTTACATAAAAAAAATATAAACCATTAATTGTATTTCTCACAATACCAGCCCAAACGTTGATCTAATTTGGATTTTTATCTGACCAATATTTGCTGTTTTGCCGGTTAACATGCCCGTTTAAATAAAATGTTGCCTTCCGAAAATAAAACATTAACAATGAAATTGTTATTTTATTTATTACATACCAATTTGAATCAACTTGTGATAAATTTTTGGAATCAACTGAGAAAGGAGAATCCGCAAAATAAAAAGTAGTGTTTTTTTTAAAAAAACTGGTGCTGATGTTATCACTCAAAGGTTATTCACCCTGTATTATAGATTATTCTTAAAAAAAACATACATATAGTCACACCTTTCTCCCGTATGGGTACCACTTCCTTCCACTTGCTACAGTTCTTACACCACATCTTTTGCTTCCTCTACTTTCATCAGTGCTCTCATATATGCTCGTCGGTTGTTGATACTCTTGACCTGGCATTTCTTCAAAACAATGTTGATCTGATCGAGAAATATTTGCCAAGGTCGACCTCTACCGACTTGTCCATTCACACTCGCCAAATAAATTTGTTTCATCAATCTTCCTTTATCCGTCCTTTCTATGTGTCCAAACCATTCAAGCATTTCTTTATCTATTTTTGTAACCACATCTTCTTTTACACCACAGCGTTCTCTTATCTCACTATTCTTTACTTTATCCAACCGAGTCACTCCGGCTATGCTTCTCAGACTACTCATCTCCGCAGCATTTATCCTATTTTCATGCTTCTTCTGCCAAACCAACATTTACCACCATACATAAGTGTAGGAACCAACACACCTCTGTGAACAGCCAGAAGTGCCTTTTTTGACACTTTCTGGCTATTCATAAAGCTTTACAGTGCCCCATTAATTTGTTTTCCTGCCAACATCCTTCGCTCAATGTCACTGTCACTTTCCATCTCTCGTAAGCTTTGAACCCAAGTACACAAATTTATTTACTTGTTCCACTCTTTCTTCCTTAAATAGAAATTCACAGTTTGTCATGCTTTCTTTTCTTTTAAAAACCATTACTTTCGTATTGCTTACAATTATTTTCATCCCCCTGATTTTTAGGGCATCATTCATAACATTAAATATATATAGCCTGCACCTCCTCTACAGATGACGCTAATATGATTTGATCATCGGCGTAAAGAAGGCATTTGACGATAAATCATTTATTTTTAATCCATAAATAATAATCAATTATTGGAATAAAACATGTTTCGAAAGAGGGTAACAATCCTATTACTATTATAAACGCGAAAGTTTGTGAGTATGTTTGTTACTCTTTTACGCAAAAACTACTTTGCCTTTTTTTGCACCCTATACCAATTTGAATCAACCTATGATACATTTTTGGAATCAGCTGAGAAAGGGGAATCCACAAATTAAAAAAAATGTGGATTTTTTTTTTTTTAACTGATGCTGATACTGATATTATCACTCAAAGGTTATTTATCCTGTATTATTCTTAAAAAATAAACAGTAAATTCAAATAAAAAATCGACCTGTTTTTGGATTTTTTCGTATTATTGTTTATTTAGCTAATAATAAATTTATACGTTATACGTTATAGTTTTGATTAAAATAATTTTATGATTAAATTAATGGATATAAAATCAGATTAAAACGAGTAAAGGGAAAAGCAGCATCAATATTAACCTCATCTTTAACAGAAGACATAATTATATTCGATTTTTTAAAGCCATATTTTTTGGAATAATTGATTTTAAAAAATATGATTTTTTTGTTACAAAATTTTAATATCCAAAAAGAATGTTGATAAAAGTAAACTTACTATCACTTTCTGCAATTTATTAAAAATTTTTAAAACACTCTTCAGAATATACTTCTTAAATGTATTAAAACTGTATCAGATAGGGACATTATATATAAACATTTGTTTATTATTTTATGCGTCATTGGTATTTGGTATAAATAAAAGTTGGGGGTCATAGTTTACCTAAAATTGTTTTTTTTTTATAAATATCTTTGTTGTCTTGTAGATGCATATACTGTTGACCTCAACACATATTCTAATTATCATAAACGGAACAATAACTTATTTATTTATTAATAAAATTATGTGCATTGACCTATACATAAAAACATATATTTGCATCATAAATTAAAAAAAAATGTTCATCTTTTAGCAAAATTATAAGAAAATTTCCTTTGAAACTTCAATAATTTCTAATACTAATTATGTTAATGATAAAGTTTTTTACTCTTGGATTAACTTATTTTACATATTAATTTACATTGAAAAAAAAGCGCTTTTAACAATAATTTATGCAAAAAATAGTTACATTAGAAAATGTTTTCACATTTTTTATAGCAAAAAACTATCTATCCCGATTGCCCATTTTTTTTTACGAAGTAATTAGTAATTTTGAGGAATGAATTGTGGTCGATATTGTCTGGGTATGGGGTAAGCGATAGTTTGATACGAGCGCTGAAATTGCTTTACGAGGATTCCAGTGCTTTGTAACGGGAACTTTTTCTCTTAATTTTATTGAGAACTTTTCAAAGCCGGTCCTGGTACTAAGCCGCCCTACCAAGTGTTCTGTACTAGCGCCGATAAGAATGAACCATCGTCAGTTGAATCTTTTCAATTAGCAGTTCAAAAGGTCGAGTATATTTTTATTTTATACTTGAAGTTTTATGTGTGCAATTTAAATGGTAAGAATAGTTTTAAATTTTTGTATTTGATCTCGCTATCAAATGTTATTTGGCATTAACGATTTGGCTGATTTATAATTTATTGAAATATTTTATGACAGAGACCTTCGTCGTTAATGTTAGATATTATAGCCGAAAATCATTCTTAGTGACATCCTATTTTAGTAATCGACTTTTTTTACTGGAGAAGGTTTTTCTTTGGAGAAGTTTTCACTGGAGGCCTTTTTTGCTAGAGGTTTTTTACTGGAGAGTTTTTCCTGAATGCTTTTTTTCGTCGCAGTACATGGCTCGCATAACTAGTCGTTTTATCTGTCGGCTGCTTTTTTCCGTCGATGTTTTTCGCTGCTGTCGATGGCTTCCATGGCTGTTTCTATTCTCTGTTAGCCGTTTTTGTTGGTTGTTTTATGGTTACCGGCTATCAACGGAGATTTTGTTCGTCGACTGGCATTAATTACGCTGTACAATATACATACAATATATGGGATTAGAAAAAGCACAGGGCAAGATGGTATCCCAAACGAATTACTTAAATATGGTGGTTAAAGTCTCATACAGCAGCTAACGTTTATTATTCGAAAAATTCTCTACCACAATAGGATACCCGACAAATGGTGAACTAGTATCACTATCCTTATGTTTAAAAAGGGGATAAGAAATAGCCTTCAAACTACCGAGGCATAAATCTCTTAAGCACTGCACTGAAACTAACAACAAAAGTTACAGCAAACAAAATTAATAACCTAACACTCTTAGCAGATAAACAGCAAGGATTCAGATCGGGCAGATCATGCACAGATGCGGTTTTTGTCATAAGACAGATAACGGAAAAGTCAATTGAATACAGACCAGCATACATGTGCTTTATTGATTGGAAAAAGCGTTCGATCGTTATACACGTTATACACCTTCTTTACAACAGGAAAATCCCACATAATCTCATCAAAACCATAGAAAATATATACAAAGCAAATCAGATTCGAGCAAAAATAAATAGGACCACGACCGAACCAATCGCTGTGAGCCAAGTTATTCGACAAGGGGATTCCCTAAGCCCTCTCTCTGCTCTTCAACATCATTATGGACGAAGTAATAAGCAAAGTACGTTTGCTGAACATGCACAAAAGATCTGATTGGTCGAAGTGCTTGAGAGGCAGCATGGCCTTCACGACCCACCCTACAATCTACGTTTACTGAAAGGATACAGAATGGATGACCGTAAAATTTGTTGAAATAGCTTAAAATATAAGTTTATGGTTACGCCACTGTAAACACTCTGTGTTCCCTTTACAAGTGGTTAACATCTGTTTAGTTACTTTGTATCTTTCCTTTTTAAGGCTCGCCAAAATCTTAAATAAAATAGTTTGTGTCGTTAGTGATATTTAAATTTTCTGGGTCTGCAATATCCTGGGATAGCAGAAAACAACAAACTGTTGCGTTATCAAGTACTGAGGCTGAGTACATGGCAATTTCAGAGGCGACGAAAGAAGCTATTTATTTAAAAAACCTTCTTTCAGAACTAACTGGAAGCGAGCTTAGTTGTGTAAAGTTGTATAACGATAATCAGAGTGCACAAAAGTTGTCAGTAAATCCTATTTTTCATAATAGATCTAAACACATAGATGTGAGACATCATTTTGTCAGAGAAGCTGTAGCTAATAATTGGACTGATTTAAATTATTTACCGACAGCTGATATGTCCGCTGATATCTTGACTAAAAGCTTAAGTTCAAGCAAGCATTATAGTTTCGTGGATATGTTGGGTATTTTTAAGTTAGAATAAGTAATTTATATTTTGCGCTAGTGGGAGTGTTGAAATAGCTTAAAATATAAGTTTATGGTTACGCCACTGTAAAAACTCTGTGTTCCCTTTACAAGTGGTTAACATCTGTATAGTTACTTTGTATCTTTCCTTTTTAAATAAAGTTAGTCTATGTTGAGAATCCAAACGACGCGTTTCATTTCAATAAAATTACTGTTATATGCTATGCCGATGACACAGTAATAGTTGCTTAAAATGAAGACGATCTGCAGCGACTATTACATCGATTTAACGCACTGCCAAATCACTTAATATATGCATGACGACATCAAAAACGCCATTAAGGTGCAAACTGGAAGTTGAAGGCAAACTTATCCAACAGTAAATGAAATATAACTATCTGGGCATAGAAATCTCAGGCTATGGTAATGTTGAGATGGAGGTGAGAGAACAGACAACGAAGGCAACAAGAATAGCAGGATGCCTAAATGACACAATATGGCGAAATAAAAATATTAAAATAGAAACCAAATCAAGAATTTACAAGGCAATAGTAAGACCAACTATGACATACACGGCAGAAACTCGACAAGACACAGCCATTTACCATTTCTCCATTTTGGACTTGAATATTTTGCTTAGTCTGTCATATGCTGCCCATTCCAGAACACTCTTCTTGCCAATTCGCACGTTTGATTGTTGATTTTTACCTCATGTCCCAGATATATGTATTTTTCCACCAGTTGTTGATCCGTCAACTTCTATTTGTTCACTTGGTACTAAGTTTGTCATCATCTTTGTTTTGCTGTAATTGATTTGCAATCCAACTTTCTGCGAGTCATTTTTAAGACCTATAAGAATGTTATCAGCATCTTTTAGATTGTCGGTTATTAGAGCTATGTCGTCAGCAAACCAAAGCTGATTTAGTTGTTCGCCATCGATTCTGACTCCCACTTAAAGTCCTTAAACGCATGTCCTAAAATAGCGGTAAATAGTTTAGGCGACATGGTATCTCCCTGTTTAACTCCGCATTTGACATAAATTTGACTGCTGATGGCATGGAGTTTGACTGTGGTTGTTGCATTCCTATAGATGTTTAGGATAATTTTAGCGTACTTGCAGTCCACTCGTGATCCTTTAGACATTAAATAATTGCATCAAACTCCACAGTGTCAAATGCCTTCTGAAAGTCCACGAACGGTAGAACCTCTGGTCGGTTGTACTCAATAGTTTTTTCTATAAGTACCTGGAGGTGGTCGTTAGTTCCATATCCAGATAGCTGATAAAGCTCCATCTTATTTTCCATTCTCGAGATTATAATTCGGGTATATAACTTGTATAAGTGGTTTAACAGGCTGATAGGCCTGTAGTTTTCAAGATTTGTGTTGTTTGTGTGTTTGTGTATGTTAATATTATTTTAACCACTGTTGACGGCCGATGTCACCTTCTACATCAAAAACACCCATCTGTCGCTGAAGTTGACGTCATTGACGCTGACGTAACCAAGGTGACGCAAAACTATAAGTTTTCCCACTACCAAAAATTGCTCAACGCGCCCAACGAAGTTTTTACTTTAATAATGTTGTTTTTTATATTCCAATAATTTTCAAGAAGATTACAGAAAAGGCATCGGCAGGAGTACATAAAAAGGATAACTTTGAAATAAAAATTAAAAAGACAGCATCATAGTTTTTATTTGCTTCCTTATTTTTACAACGGAAAATGTTTAAATAAAATATTATTGGTTGCATAGTTATACTTCCGTTACGTCTCAGAAAATAAAATGGTAGCTTCTACTATTATACAAGTTTAACAGAAGTGTGCCTTTACATTAAAAATAAACTGGACCCAATTAACACAACAATATAAAAATATAAAATTATCCAAAAAATAATTTATTTTTTTCTTTCGTCCCTTTTTGAAGTTTATCAAGTATTTGAGTAGTAGGCTAGTCATACTTTGTCTCGTTGCAGCTATCAAAACGATTCGTTTAAATTTATAATTTTAAAAAATTTGTAAAAAGCTAAACAATTTTGTTTTGTATCAATACCAATGAAACTCAATACATGACAAATCTTGTTATGAGTGTGGCAAACAAGATAGGCGAAGTAAGCATCCTGCGGTTTATCAAAAACAGCGGACTGGAATTCTGATGCCCTGAAGACGCAGTGGTAGTCACGGAGGATCAAAAGATTTAGGTGACATAGGTACCTATACCAGTGGCCCAACCGCAAGATTGTAATGTAGATGTCTAGACGCATAAATCTGCTGTGGTTCGAAAAAAAAAAAAAATAAAAAAAAAAAAAACACAAAGTGCCACGTTTTCCGAGAAAGTGAATTCCTCAAATCATCCCATCACAATGTCCGGAAATACCCTTGAACCAAGTCCCTCCATCTCGATTTTGGGAGTCACGGTGTCCAATAATATGTCTTGGCATGACCATGTTGCTAACATCGCAAAGTCAGCAAGCCAGAGGCTAGGTTTTCTGTGGAAAGCCAGAAAGTTTTTTACTCCTGATCAACTGTTGACGACGTACAAGGCTCAAATCCAACCTCTACTGGAGTATTGCTCGCACATTTGGGGTTCAGCACCAAGGCATTCTCTTCGTCTTCTAGATTCCATTCAAAAAAGAGCCATTCGCTTGATAAACAGCTCAACTCTCACAGATACCCTTCACCCTCTAGAACATAGAAGAAGAGTTGCAGACCAGTCATTGCTCTACAGATATTTCCATGGCAGATGCTCCAGAGAAATAAAAACTCTTGTACCACCATTGGCCACATTCAGCCGAAGAACTCGGCACGCTGATCAGTCTCACCCATTTACTCTCAAGATTGACACTACAAGGACAAATATTCATCAAAATCCTTCTTTTACAGGGCTGCTACGGAATGAAATAAGCTTCCAAAAGAACTATGACCTGCAACTTTTTAAAAAGCGTGTCCACAATTATTTCCTTTCTATAATCCCTTCCCCTTCTAATAGTTGCAGTGCGGGCCGTCCGCGGCCCACACGATAGGTCTACCCTTTTTGCGACTATTTTCATAAAAAAAAAAAAAAAATTAGAAGAGGCAACACACGCCGCTAGTATCGCACTTACACAATTTATTTTGCTGCTAATGTCCTATTTAAACCATAATTTATTTTGTTAGTCTTTTAATTCCAATCTTATAGAAATTTTTTAAAACTTATTTACTTTTAGAGTAGCTGAATATGTTTTTTCTAACTTTTAATGTAAACAATATTGATAAAAAATTATTAAAATAAATTAATTATAGCAACTTGTCATTTAATATGTTGTGGTGTTAATTTGGTCCGGAAGTTTATTTAAAAACAAACAGTAGGTGTCTCTTGCTTTAAATCACCAATTTTTTTTTATTTTTTGTTTTTGTTTGCTTGCTTTTTTGTTTGGTTTAGTTTGTTTGTTTATTTGTTCAAGCATTACAGGAAAACTACTGGACCGATTTTAATAAAACTGTTTATGTTTACAAGCTTATGATTAAAATTATAAACTGGTATAGTTTATTTGATCCTTCTACGGGGAGGAGAGCAGGAAATAATCTATAAACGCGTGAAAATATTCAATAAAAATAAATAAGATGAAAGAAAGTAAAAAAATAACTACTTCAACCTCTTCAAACCGAATTGCATACCATCCGCAGCGTGCAGATTGAAATACTTTTTGGATAATTTAACCGGTATCGTCGATTTTGACGTCGGGATAATTTCAAAATGATGCAATAAATATGCAAAAAACACCTTCGTTTCCAGTAAAGCAAACCTGGATCCGATGCACGTCCTCGGACCCAAACCGAACGGGAAATAAGTGTAAGGATTGATATCGGCTTTGTTCGTTTCGTTGAACCGTTCGGGATCGAAACGTTGCGGATCGGGAAAATATTTAGGATCGTAGTGCAGCGACATTATGGGTAACAGTAAAACGACTCCTTTTTCTACGATAAGTGCCTTTTCGCTTGCGTTTTCGGGCGTGATGGTGTAATTTTTGCTGCACTGTCTGTCTGCCGATGGAAACGTTGGCCATTTCCTCAGAGTTTCTGTAACATCGATGGAATTATGTTTGTTTACCTTTTTACGGAGCCTTTTAAGTAATCAATTTTAATAACTAGTAGTACAACAACAGGACTGGGGGAAATGGAGGGTGTAGGGGTAAATTTTGACATTTGACAATAGACATTTGACTTTTGACATTTATGACTTTTGACATTTATGACTTTTGACATTTAACATTTGACAGGGAGAGGGGTGGAAATTCCGAGAAATAGGGAAATTGTGACGTAAGCAATAGTCAAAGGATTCGGGTTAGAATCGTCTAGAAACCAATTTGTTTCAAAACCAACGCTTACGTCACACCACTTTTCAACGTATTCCTCCTTCCTCGGAATTCCCATCCCTCAAATTTGTCAAGAAATGTCAAAAATGCCAAAAATGTTAAAAGTCATAAACGTAAAATGTTGAAATTTCCCCTCCCCCCCATTTTTCCCACTCCTTCCCCACAATTTCCTTCTCCCCCACCATTTTCTCGTAAAGGAGTACATAAGGAGGCATTTGACGATCAAATCATTCATTCCTAATCCATATTATGCACTCTCTTTCAAATCTTTAATCTATATATAAGTTAAACAGCTATATTAAAGCATTATTGTGGCTACTAGAAAAACATCTCAGCAAACCATATTTCCTTTCTAGCTTTTTTCCTTCTCTTTTATATATTTTATTTAATTAAATTTTATATTTATTTTAAGGTACTCTGTTATTTCATATGACATCATAATATTTGTACCAGCATAGCTATTTTTATATAATATACAGACACAAATCTAATTTGCTTGGGTTTTTAGTATTTTAATAATAAAATATTTAGGGCTTACACTCATAGAATATATAATAATTACTTATTTAATAAGTTAGTCAGTCTTAGGTAAAATTTGAAATAGAATTAAAATAGACTGGTCCATGAACTGACTTGGTTTATTTCTGAAGTTGAATTAGTCTGTTAAATCAAAATCTCATTCCAGAAATAGATTCAACTATATTTAAACAATTTTTCATGCTCTTAAAATTAATTTCGTAGCAGTTTGGCTTTTAAAATAAGAACTTATTCCAGAAAAATTATTTTTTTTCTTACCAGATATAATCATATTCAAATATTTCATGCCTATGACCGTTTCATACGTCAACTGGTCGTTGCAACGTTCAAAACCTTCGTCAATTTCCTCCCTTGCTCTTTGTTGGATCTTCGGATTGATGGCTAGTTCATAGGACATAAAACTCATCAAGCTGGATACCGAATCGAAACCGGCAAAGAAAAATATTAAAGCTTGAGCTATAATATCGTCGTTGGTGATTTGCTGTGCACTTTTACTAAATTTTCCTGAAATAAAAAGTACAGTTTACACAAAACGTATTAAAAACATGCAAACATCCTCTTCGCGGCCTCTAAATCACAATTTCACCATCTCGAACTCTCTAGACGCGGCGAGAATTTACGGAGGCGGATGCCGACAAAGCGCTTCATTAATATGCACCCTAGTTGTGGTCGATTTTCGGACGCCGACAAATAACAGGGCCGATTTGTAACAGTATAATGGAAATGTTACAGTGGCTGTTATAAGTTTTAGGACTTTGATGACGTCTAATAGACGCGAAAAAGGCTGTGGAGAACGACTTCAGTATCATTATTGAGCATAAGAATAATCAGCACAACAAAAAATCACGAATGAGTCACCAGGATTTGATTTACCACGTAAAATATGGTCCACACCAAGTAGAATCAGAACACAAGTCAAATACTCATATTCTCAAATTGTGGAAACTACCATCTCGACTTTGTGATTGCGGAGAACCTCGCGCCAAAACAAAAGAATATCCTATAAGATCACATCGTGGTGATCTCGAAACCTTGCTAATTGCAAATCCAGAGTCAGTAAAAAATATTAGAAGTTTGGATGTTTATTTGTAAAACTTGTACAAGTTTCACTAAATGTTTAAATGCGTCCACTTGTTCTACGAAGAAAGTTTACAGAACATAAAAAGTTACGATCTTAATAATAATAATAATAAGGTTGGTAATAGTGCAGGGAAGTTTTAATCGATAAAATATGTCTCTGTGAATAGAAAAAAGGTGTAGAAAAGTAATAAATTATTCAAAAATAATTCGACCAAGCAATGAGTTTTTTAAAGTAACTTTTGTGTAGTAACAGCAGCTTAACGTGTCACGTCATTTCATCCGATGTCCCAACAGAAACTCTGCCACTTTGGCTGGATTCAACCGCAGGTATGATGGTATAGGGAAAAATCACGGAGTGGGCGACATCTAATATTGATCGTATTAACTTCTCGAGGTGTGAACTACAAACTAACCTCCATTTGTTTATATGGGTGAAAAGTGAACTTTATATACTATTTTAAACAATTTAAGCATTAAAAGTGTTATATTTGAACTAAATATTGTAAATAATTGGTGTTAATAAACAACAAAATCCGAAAATGCAAATGATTACATAAGGTGATATAAGGTGATATAATAAAATTGGGAAAATATGTTCTGTTCCACAATGCTCTTCGATTATATCTTTGCATACATTTCCTTTAAGTCCTAAGGCAGCTGGAAGATGATCTTAAAGACAGAAAAACCAATTTTAAAGTTTATGTTTGTTTGCAGCAATTACTTTGTGAAAGATGATTTTTTCATTGGTAAATTTAATATTGTTGTCCAAATATCCATCATTTTATGTTATGTTTGTAGTGACTTCGTCAACACAGAGAAAGCGTTTGAAAGATGGATTTGTTCCTAGCCAGAACCTTCCAGTGTTAAAGTATCATTTTTCAATAATCAAAAAAGATAGAAGTGACCGATAATATTATATAATTCTTAATTGGTCGAACACGTTCACCCATACAATACAATATGTCCGAAGTTAATATTTCGACTTTCATATTTCAGGGACAACAGAACTAAAAAACTTCGAAAACAAAACAAAATTGATATCTGGACATACCTGGTCTTTACTGGCATTTAACAAGAATCCAGCGACAATAAAATTGAAACGTCGAAAACAAACCTTTATAAAAAGAAGCTGTCACGGAAGGATAGAGTGAGAAACGAGGAGATCCGAAATAGAATGGGCATGGAAAGGAATATTTCAGAAGTTAAGAAAAAACAACTGACTTGGTTCGGTCACACGAAAAGAATGGATGAGATACCGCCGGAGAGGAGAAAGAGAGAAAGACCTAGAAAAAGCTAAAGGGATGGAATAGATAAAGCGATGAAAACAAGAAACCTAACCGAGGAACAATCTCTTGATAGGAGAATATGGAAACTGGGGACGGAGAGGCGGCTGCAGCCGTAAAAATCCGTATACATATATATATATATATATATATATATATATATCATCATCATTATCATCAATGGCTTCACAACCCTGGGTGGGTTTTTGCCGACTCAACCACACGTCTCCATCTTTTTCTATCTAGCATCCGATCGGGTCCATCTTCGATATTCATGGCTTTAGGTCCTTTGCAATATTATCTCTCCACCTGAGGCGGGGTCGACCTAATGGGCGTTTTCCCCCCGGGACCTCCTCCCACACCAGTTTTACTATTCTATCATCCGGCATTCTTTTAACGTGTCCTGCCCACTGTAGTCTCCTGGCCTTTATGTCGTTTATTATGTTGGTATCAGTGTAGAGTTCTTTGAGTTCTTGGTTGGTTTTTATTCTATATTGTCATGTATTTTCGTCTCTATTTTGGCCGAATATTTTTCTTAGCAAATTTCTTTCAAAGACCTTAAGTCGTTCTTCGTTTGCAACCGTTAGAGTCCAGGTCTCACATCCATACATTACGACAGGCCTTATAATTGTTTTGTAAATGTTCAGCTTAGTTTTCCTGGTAAGTATTCTAGATTTAATTAGGTCTTGAAAAGCAAAAAGGCTTCTGTTTGCAGCCTGTATCCTGTTATTTATCTCTTCTGTGATGTCGTTGTTTTCGCTAATACTTGTACCCAGATATTTAAATTGTCTTGTCCGCTCAAAGTTGTAGTCTTCGATAGAAAAGTTTTGTCCTACTCTATCTCGGTTCCGATTTTTTCTGCTGAGGTACATATACTTGGTCTTGTCTTCGTTTATCTTGAGGCCTATCTTCTCTGCTTCCTTTTCAAACTTTATGAAGGTGTCTTTGAGGTCAATCCTGCTATTGTCAATCACATCGACATCGTCTGCGAAAGCCAGGAGCAGGTTGGGTCCTCCTTTGTGAAAGATGGCAGCTGGCTTCTCAATTTTGGAGTTCCTAATTACATATTCCAATGCTATGTTAAAGAGTTGAGGTGAGAGGGCGTCCCCTTGCTTGAGACCATTATTGATATTGAAGGGGTCGGAGAGACTCTGCCCCACTCTTACTTTACATCGCGTACCCTCCATGCATACTTTCATCATCGATATTATATATTAAATGACAAAATATTTGTTGTTCACACCTCGATCCGACATTTTGTCATTGACAGCGCCATCTCGCGTTACGTGATTTTTCCCTATAAAAGATGTGGAGTGGCTGGGCAGATGGAAAGGTGGCTGGTATCATGGTATCATGTGGAGTTCTGCCACATAGATTACATTTATTTTCTCGTGTTGGGTCTATTCTACTCACGTGTGATAGATAGATAGATAAGCTTTATTTTCTAAATGAAAACATTTGTCGACAAAGTTCAAATTTTTACAATGCGTGTCCAAGTTCAAAGAATAAATTACTTAACATGAAGATGGATACCTTACTACTTTAGGAGAAAGTGCTCCCATATTGATAAAAACACTTAATCTAGTTTAAAATTATAAAATTTCAAAGAGGACATAAACAAAATAATTTGTAAAATATATCGCAGTGTTTCATATCGCTAGTATCTCTAATTTTATTTGGTAAAGGATTATAAATCTGCTTGCTCCTGTGTGTTTAGTAACTTTAGATAAATTTACTGTCGTAATTACCTGCATAATTTTCTTTTTCTTTATTTTTAGCTTCCAACAATAGGTGAATCATATCGGGACGTACTATTTTAAATTCTTCTCTCATCATTAAAGTTTGCTTTAAAATATCACCAAAATATTTTCGTGAAATACCATCAAAGAGATGTACATTGAAAAACTAGAAAATATTATACATGTATATTTTAAAAACATGCCTGTATTATTCCGAACCATATTTCAATATGGATGAACAAATTATAGAGTAATAAAAAAATGCCAACAACAATTTTATTTTTCCAAAAAAGTCAAAAATTTTACATACATACATACTATACGTACTATACGCCTTTTTCCCGTAGGGGTAGACAGAGAACACTTCTTTCCACTTCCGCTACGGTTCTTACACACGTCTTTCGTTTCTACTTTCATCAGTTCTTTCATACATGCTCTTCGGTTGTTGGTACTCTTCACCTGTCCTTTCTTCAAAACAATGTTGATCTGATTAAGATATGTTCGTCGAGGTTGACTTCCACCGACTTGTCCATTCACACTCGCCTTATAAATTTGTTTCGTCAATCTTCCTTCATCCATCCTTTCTACGTGTCCAAACCATCTAAGCATTCCTTTATCTATCTATGTAACCATATCTTCTTTTAAACCACAGCGTTCTTTAATTTCACTATTATTTACTTTATCCAACCAAGTCACTCCGGCTATACTTCTCAGACTACTTATCTCCGCAGCATTAATCCTATTTTCATGCTTCTTCTGCCAAACCCAACATTCACTACGTTACATAAGTGTAGGAACCAACACTCATCTATGCACAGCCAGACGTGCCTTTTTTGACACTTTCTGGCTGTTCATAAAGCTATGAAGTGCCCCATTCATTTGTTTTCCTGCCAACATCCTTCGTTCAATGTCACTGTCATCCTTCATATCTCTCGTAAACACTGAACCCAAGTATACAAACTCATTTACTTGTTCCAATTTTCCTTCCTTAATCAGAACCTCTTTCTCTCTCTCTCTCTCTCTCTCTTTTTCTTTCTTGCTAACATGGCCGGCCTACCCCAATCTTTCTGACTTTATTATTTTCACTATATCTGGTTGGTTATATAGTTCTTCCAATTCTATTAGTTCTTATTCTGTATAGCTGTGTGTTGTTTTCCTTAACTGGTTCATATGTCCTTCTAAGATTTTTAGACGGTTCTCGTTTTGTTTTGTCATCGTCCATATTTCACATGCATATTGTCAGGAAATTATTTCTTTCTTGGTTTCGGTAATTTTAAACTCTCGATAGATGCAGTAACAAAACAATTTTTATTCCAATACTTTTACACAAAACTTTACTTTTATAAATCACTTAGATATAACTTTTACAACTAATTACATTTCATAACTCATAAAAACTTAAAACTGTCCTTTTAGCGGCCACTGTCCTTTTTATATTTCCAAGCCACTAGTCGACCTTTTTCCCGAAGGCGCCAGAACAATCCTTCTATCATCCGAAACCGCTAGACGCGACGCGGTGTTCAAGAATTTACCGGCATAACAACAGCTCATTAATCATACCGGCCTCACCACCATCGCGTTCTCTACAAATTACTACAAACTTTCATATTCATGCTCAAAGTAGATGTGCAGTGCGTGTTGCACACCATACTTTTTCTACGATTACCCAAGACAACACGAAAAATAGTAACGCTTACCTTAAGTAGTTTGGGTAATATTATAAATCCTAAAAGTTTTAAATTAACCCAAAAGGTGGTAAAATTCGTAAGTCTTTTTCCCATTAAATAAAATTCGTTGGTAGGTTTCTCCAAAGAATCCGTCTGTATGCCGAATGCAGTTGAAGCGATAATATCGTTTGCGAATCTAGTGGTGAGATCCTTCACGTTTATCTCGATGATTTTTTTATTTTTCATTAAAAAATGATTGACCAAATTTTCGGAACAATCTGTCATCAACGTAAACATTATCTTCATGTTGCTACTAGTAAATGTAGGACTTATTATCGGTCTTATTTCTTTCCACTTTTTATCTAAAACATCGTGTATGTCGGTGAAAATTTACCGGTAAAAATCGAAACATTTTTGTCTGTATGTTCGGAATCGTCAATGAGATCGAGAATCAAAAGGTGTTTGAGGGTGGTCGGCTTTTTTATTACAATCCAAACAACATAAAAATATTAACAACAAGACGTGAGGTGTTATTGGAATTCCACCAGTGGCGTAAAATTAAGAAAAGGTCAAGCTCTGACTTGCCCCTGTCAAACGTCTCTGGTAATAGCTAGAAACGTTTATTTACCATAATTTAGTAATGTTTACAGCGTCTATACTTTCTGCAAAATATGATAAAGATTAGTCAAACAGTTTAAAAGTAATGGGGAAAAATCATTTTTAAATTATTAAATAAAACACCCTGTAACTCAGACAGGAGAGACATTTTATCCAAGTGAATTGGGTTAAATCTTATTAGTTTGAACCTAAGATTCTCCAGTTTAATTATTTCCCATTATTTATGTATGTTATTAAATTTAATACATAAAAGTGATAAAACAAACATTACACATTTAACAATAGTAATGACAGTAACCACATGGACCACATCTTGTATTTTCATTTTTCAATGTACTCACCATACGATCCTGTTGCTGCAAATTTATTTTCATTGTATAACTGGATTATAATAAAAATAGTGAATTGACTAATTTTATTGGTGATTAAAATGTACAAATACCTTTTAAGGAGAGCAAATTTTTTGACCAGTAGGGATCAGCCCCTTCCGGTATAAATTCCCTATGATTCATAAAATGATTAAAATCTTTAACAGTCAACTTTTTTATCAGATCTGGATCCTTAATCAACAATGTAGGAGAGGAAAACTGATATAATCCGGAGTATCTACAACATAAAACGGAATTTTAATCAGAGCTCATCTTCCGAAATAAATTCCCTATGATTCATAAAATGATTAAAATCTTTAACAGTCAACTTTTTTATCAGATCTGGATCCTTAATCAACAAAGTGGGAGAGGAAAACTGATATAATCCGGAGTATCTACAACATAAAACGGAATTTTAATCAGAGCTCATCTTCCGAAATAAATTCCCTATGATTCATAAAATGATTAAAATCTTTAACAGTCAACTTTTTTATCAGATCTGGATCCTTAATCAACAATGTAGGAGAGGAAAACTGATATAATCCGGAGTATCTACAACATAAAACGGAATTTTTATCAAAGCTCATCTTACACACTTAAAATTGTTTAATTTTGTCAAATCTTTTTATTCACAAATTGCTCGAGAATAAAGTTGATTCAGAACTAAGTAGCGCTATTTGTACTCCTCTTAACACACTAGTTTTTATCCGTTTCCAGCAAAGATCTGCATCTTTTATTGCTCTACTGTTTCTGGGACAAACGCGTGTATGGCCAGCAGGCCATAACACAAACCTGTGGACCTAAATCTACTATACAGTTTGCAGATATTAACTCGTAGAACCTCGTACAGGGTGTTAGTAAATAAGTGCTACAAACTTCAGGGGGTGATTCTGCATAAAAAATAATGACACTTTGCTATATAAACGTATGTCTGCAAATACTTATTGCACATTTTTTGACATGCAATTAAGAATTTTATGTTTATCATTGGCGCGCGGTTATAATCCCAATTTTTTTAAAGAAAAAAATGGTACGCCACTGGGATATTTCAAATAAAAAATTATTTTTAAATTTCTCGGTAAATTTGTGACAAAAAATCTCTCTTGTCTTTTTCTCGTATAGGGCGCCGTTTTTATACAAAAAAATAAAACATTTTAAAACTTATTTTTCATTTCCTTAATACATTATCAAGAACTATCTAATACAATAACATTAAACCAGAACAATAATAGAAAATAACACTATAAAATTTTAAATAGGCGCAAAGCTAAAACAAATGTTCAAAATGACCTCTCTCAGACGTGACACAAGATTCAACTCTTCGCCTCATTGATTGTTGCGCAAATATTCCTGGTCTATTTCTGATTGTCTCAATAAGATTCCTCAGGTCTTCAACATTTTCGACAGGAGTGGAATAAACTAATGACTTAAGAAAACTTCAAATGCAAAAATCTAGAGGATTTAAATCCGGCGATCGAGCAGGCTAATGTTCCGTACCTCCCCTACCTATCCAAAAAAAAAACACCCGCGTATCTCTGAAAACGAAGCATTTGAGGACATACGTTTATATAGCAAACTTTCAATATTTTTTTATGCAGAATCACCCCCTGAAGTTTGTAACACTTATTTACCAAAACCCTGTTTGTAATTATGTGTCTAATAGTACTTTGTTCTGGCCTAATAAACACAGTGAACAGCACTAAATGTTCTTTTACACTGCTAACCCAAAATCTTTAGAATTGTTTTTCATTGTTTCCAAATTTTGGCAAAATATAAACTCTCACCCTTGGCGTTAAATATTAATTTCTATATTTTATTCTCCGTTACCTTTTATCTTGTGCTAGATCGTAAAACTTCTGAACGAATTCGGGATATGTTTCCAATCTAAAAAATTGCTTCCACTGATCTCCGAATAACCAAACGGGATTTCCTTGGACAATGCTTCTGTCTTTCCAATAACACTTAGGTGTTATGGCGTAGTAATAAAATAATACCGAGACTATTCCGATCAGAATTAAATGCAACATTTTTCGTATAATTATATCTAAAATCAACAAGAAAAGATAAAAGCACAGCAAAGATAAAGCGGCATTATAAAAACGAGTTATAGATTGCAGTTTTTTCGTGAAAACGTTTAACACGATAGAAGAAACAGTACCTGCTAGTTTTAACTTTTATTTAGTAAAAACTACAAACATGGTTAAATCATGCCATATCAAATTGGTGTTTTTATAATATTCTCAACGATAAGAAATTGAAAGTGACGTGTTTAAAAAGGATTAAAACATTTTTAATATTTGCTCGCTTGTCACGGATATATTGTTTCATAAAAAAACATTATGGTGTCGTAAAATTATTCTTTAATCCGCTATATCTTAATTAAATACACAATTTTCTTATTTTACGTTGGTTTTCACGAAGTACTTTCGAAAATTGCTGCTTGTATTTTGATAAGCACAGACAAATATTGTATACATTTACAAACCAAAGTTGGCAAGCTTTTAAAATAGAATTAAGCAATATTAAGTGTAAATGTACGAACAAGAAATTTGTCACAATATCTATATTCCTGATATTTGTTTTCAGATGACAAAACACACAATAGTAACGACGATAACATTTGTGGGAGTAAAATCATGACATTGAAATTGACCTTCTTTATTCTAATTCAATAACATTCTGTAAATAAAAACAGTAATTTTTTGCTTGCTTATTTTCAAAACTCAACTGCGCTTTCGTAGACTTAGAAAAGGCCTATGATAGACTGGTGAGGAATGAATTGTGTTCAACATTGTCTATGACCGAGGTGAGCGATAGTTTGGTAAGAGCGTTGAAATCACTTTACGAGGATTCTACTGCTCGTGTCATGATAAACGGAGCTTACAAGGATTGTTTAAATGTAAAAAAGGTGTTAGACAGGGAAGTGCCACTTATTCATAAAAGATTTAAAAAATAGTGCGTATGGATTGAGAATGAATGATTTATTTGTCAAATGCCTTTTTTACGTTTAGGTCATTTGAGGAGTTACAGGCGATGGTTAATATTATGCATGTATATACAGGACCGGATTTAAGGGAGGGCAACCGGGGCGGCAGCCCCGGGGCCTCCACAAAAGAGGGGCTCCCACAATAGAGACGTCGGAATTTTTTTTTAATTCCGACTAGTAAACACTAGTAAAAAAAATATATCTTTTCCTTTGATATTTTTTTTGGCTGTTTTACCTTTATCTACAGTACTTTGTACAAACATGATTATATTATTTTCGAAAATTAACAGTAACATCATTGTTCCATCTTTGTTCACCTCAGTCAGGCAATCAGTAAAATTTCAAAATCTCAAATGGTCCTCATGAGCACTAGCAATTCACTACTGGTCTTGAGAAAGTATCCCACTGGCTCAATGGCTGAGTGGGATGGTACTTGCCCGCAGCCTCGGAGATTAGATATTCGATTCCGTGCCTCGACAATTTTTTTTTTAATTTTATATGTATAAACTAATTGCAATATGTGAACAATTAGTGTTATTCAATTTTTAAACAAATCAGTTATTATTGACTAATTGGTAATTTTTTCCATATTTCTTTATGCAGCAAGGTATGTAGTTTGAATTTTGATAGGCAAATAATTATTATTGTGACACAATTAAATGCCATCAATTATTCACGAACTTTACTTCATGCAAAAAATTTGAAAAAATCATAGTTGATCAATAATAATTTATTTCTATAATTATTAAAGAATATCAATTTTCATACAAAACCCACATCATGGTGACGAGGAGTCACACGCTAATATTATTGAAGCTACGAAAGCCATAGTCGACGGCTATTCGGAAATCGAAGAGGCTCTAACCAGCATATCTTCCGATAAAGAGCAAAAAGACATTGTGAGGAATGAAGCAACGCACCTTCTAAAGAAGATGAGTAGTCTCGAAACCGAAAATGATTCTGGAATCAGCAATGCGTGCACTAGAATCATTGAAATCATTCGTAGAATCCAAAAGAAACGATTTTGATAAATACGAGGAAGCAGCAAAAAAAATATCTCATACTGACCAATACGTACAATCCCGCACCGGAACGAGAAATGTGAGGTTGAATCCGCTCGATTACGGGAAAGCACAAGATGCAAATCTATCACCCAAGGAGAAATACAAAGTGTCCGCCTTCATCCCAGTGGTTGACCAGCTATGTGTTTCTCTTACTGAAAGATTGCATGCCTATGAAGCTGTACGTTCGAGATTTGGATTTCTTAATCACATCGAGAAGATGGATGCTGAAAATTTGCACGCTGCAGCAGAGGCATTGGTGAAAGTTTATATGGATGATTTAGAACCTAGTCTTGGTAATGAGTTGGTTCAATTTGTGTCTTTGATCGAGTCATACAAACAAAACTATGAGAAAAGCCAATCTCCGGAACTATTTTACTACCAAATTCTCGAAGATCAAAATTTCATAGCTACATTCCCAAACCTTGAAATTGCATTAAGAATGTATTTGGTCTTGATGGTATCAAATTGCACTGGAGAGCGCTCATTTTCAAAAATAGGCTTCGAACTACGATGGGACAGAACCGTTTATCAAACCTTTCTCTCCTGAGCATTAAAAGCGATTTACTTCGGGAACTGGATTTTAGCGAAATCATTAATGATTTTTCGGCGAAAAAAGCTCGAAAGGTTCCGTTCGTTAACACTAAAATTTAATTTCAAATAATTCTTGTTTCCAATTATATTTATGTATGTTTGTTGAATACTAAAAGAATCTACCTGCGTTTCACAATAAAATATTTATTGAAAAACTCGAATGAAAAAATTGTTCATTTTATTCGGAAAATAATTTGGGGCCAGGGGGCCTCCACTCCTTTGTTGCCCCAGTGCCTCTAGACCTCTAAATCCGGCCCTGTGTATATACATACATAATCACGCCTTTTTCCCATAGGGGTAGGCATAGACCACTTCCTTCCACTTGCTACGGTTCTTACACACATCTTTTGCTTCCTTTACATTAATCAGTGTTCTCATGCATGCTCGTCGGTTGTTGGTACTCTTGACCTGGCCTTTCTTCAAAACAATGTTGATCTGATCAAGATATGATCGCCGAGGTCGACCTCTACCGACTTTTCCATTCACACTCGCCTTATAAATTTGTTTCGTCAATCTTCCTTCATCCATCCTTTCTACGTGTCCAAACCAAGTCCAAACATCTAAGAATTCCTTTATATATCTTTGTAACCACATCTTTTTTAACACCACTGCGTTCTCTAATCTCACTATTTTTTACTTTATCCAACCGAGTTACTCCGACTATACTTCTCAAACTACTCATCTCCGCAGCATTAATCCTATTTTCATGCTTCTTCTGCCAAACCAAACATTTACTACCATAAATTAGTGCATGTATATATATATATATATATATATATATATGGGAAATTTTTTTAAAAATCAGCTAATTCTGCTGTATGTCACCTATATTATAGGTTCATGTGGGTCTATTATGTATCAAAAAACAAATACTCTTCTGGATATATGCCGCGACAGGCATTGAATTACATCTGATACATAATCGTGTATAATACCCCATCTGAGTGCTGTTTATACAAATATTCTTAATAAAAAACAATTAAATTTCAGATAACCATAACACTTATATTTACATTTCTCATCTGTATAAATATTTTTGACATGCAGTAAGACACTGACTTATTATATTAAATTTCTTTTAAAAAAAATATCTTATGTTCTTCTTTGCGATAATTTTTTAATAATTTCATGTTGGTTAATATATATTTTGTAATTTGATTTTTATTATATTAATTAAAAATATTATAGAGAAGTCTTGAAAAAGTAAATAAACATTTTCGAAAGCTTGACTGAAAAAACGAAGAATTTTTTTTTAATTGGTCACTCCTTACTGCTACCCAAATAAACTAAAAAATCCTCTAATATATAAATATATATATATATATATATATATATATATATATATATATATATATATATATATTTTATACTTTATACCAGCATCGGTTATTACTTCATAATTTTCAAATCAAAATATTCCGAAAACGGTACACAGTATCGAGTTTTACCAAGGTTACCTTATCGGTGTAAAATTGAATAATGTATAAGTTTATTTAAAATTTTGATTAATCAATCCAACCTTAAAAACGTTATGTTTAATACTACTTGGTACGAACCGTGTAACTAGCGCCCTCTATGAGAGTCAGATATAAAAACAAATGCATGGGATGTATCAGCTTCTAAAACACATTCGTATAAAATATCATTACAATGTTTCAAGTTGTTTCGGCAAAATAGTAATAAATGTGTATACATTTTTTTTCTTTAACGCCCTTTATCTTAAATACAGATGGCGTTACGAAAATTTTTTACTAAGCAAACTCCAATTATTTTTCATTTTTCTACCTATCCTAGAAACGGGGTCAACTTTTTTAGAAAGAGCCTTTATAATGTACTCTATCCCATTATTTCGCAGGCTTAATCCTATAGATTTATGTGTTTGTATCTTTTTAATGTTACTTTTTTGTTTCATTGAGTTTAATCACGATTCTAAAGAAGTTTCACAAAAATAAAACCAACAAATATAATACCCAAAATTTTATTATTTTATCGATATTAAAATTAAATGTTACAACAATTACCACGCAATGAAAAAAATAAATGCAAACAATTATAGACACACGAAAAATCATCGACAACAATTTATTTGTGGATTTTTTTCAAACCGAACCAAAAACCCCCCTCCGCTGTCACATTAAGCTGTTTCTTGGATATCCGTAGGGGTACGTTCGTTTTGGCGATCGGTACAAATTCAAAGTTCGATAACAAATGAATGAACACGACCTTCGTTTCTAACAGAGCGAATCTGGAACCGATGCAATTTCTCGGCCCTAGCCCAAAGGGAAGGTAAGCATAAGGGTTGATGTTCTTTTTATTTTCGTCGTTAAATCTTTCGGGATCAAAACGATCTGGATCCGGATAGTATTTCGAATCGCGGTGGATCCCCCATATCGGGATGCATATCAAAGAACCTACTTCCAAATGTAGAGGTTGCTCGTCAGGTCCAACTGGTGGTATGGTGTAAGGTTTGGTGCAAACTCTGTCACCTGCCACAGCATTCGGCCATTTTCGAAGAGTTTCTGCAATATAAATTTATTATTTAAGCAATCTTTATAAAAAAAAATTACATTCTGTTTAGATTTTTTTTATAAGTTGTGTAGGAAAAACTCTTCTTGTACCCCAAAAATTACTAAAAAAAATCGATTATATATTATCACAAAGTTCTTTACACTGAAAAGCTGAAAGTTCTGAAAAGTCTAAAGATACTCTTACAGGAGTGAAAGGGTCAGCTACCCAGCTATTGGAAAGAGAAGAGAAGGCCAGAGAAACCTCTCAAGGACGTCGCCAAGCATATGGTTGTTTTGAAAAGCATTATCATCTTAATGTTTTTCTGACAAAATTTTCTTTTGGGAACACGCCCAGATACCCAGTAACAAACAAAAGGCAAAACAGCCTTCTGCTAATGCTTTCGAAGACAATCCAGAACAAGAAAAATCAGTGCACAAATAAAATATAGCTATATCTTCCATTAAAAAAGTAACTGTAAAGAATAAATATAACTGCTTCTACCCCACAATAATTTTTAAACTTTACTAATAGAGCTAAAGAGCATATACCTATGGAAATCGGATTCCATTCTCAAACACAACAAAAGACTTAGGTGTGACCCTAGATGCTAAGCTTCGCTGGAAATAAGAAAAAGGAATATCTACCTAAAATGTATCGGCTGTCTCTGCATATACAAACATATACTTAAATACATAAACTTAAATGTAAAACAGTAACCTCCATAGGGATCACGAGAGCAATCAGTGCCTTTAGACTGAGCCGGACAACAAACCTTAGAGCAAGAAATCGGAATGGACATTTGAAGATTTTGGAAAATATTTCCCTAGAATCCATGTCTAAGCCGACAGATATTATGCCAGTTAGGTACGATTTCGAAATACAGTTTAAAGTGGTTATAAACAACCACCAAGTTTGCACAGAGAACGGACCTAAACTAGAAAGGGATGCTTTAGTGTGTTACACTGATGGATCCAAGATGGATGAAAGGGTTGGAGTGGGCGTTATAGGGCCAAATTTTAGGCTCTCAAACCCCTTGGTAACACCCCAACCATCTTTCAAGCCGAATTACATGCCATAGAGACATGTGCCCAGGAGTGCATCGAAAGAAACACCCGAAGGGCAGAAATATATATTTTCTCAGCCAATGAGCACTAAAAGCTCTGAAGTCATACACTTGTGAGTCTAAGCTGACTTGGGAATGTAAACAGTCCCTGAGACAATTGGCAGCAAATAATCAGGTTACTCTGATATGGGTTCCAGGTTACAAGGGAGTTAAAGGCAACGAAGAAGCAGATTGCCTTGCCAAAGAAGGGGCAAATACAAAATTTTCCGGCTCAGAACCCTTCTGTGGACTTTCCAAAGCCCACTTGAAAGAAGAGAATCGACCTTGGGAAACACATGAAATGAAATCTCACTGGAATAAAGTGCCAGGACAAAGGCAAGCAAAAAGGCTAGTAAGTATTTCGCCAAGGAAAGTTAAACAGCTTCTTGAGTTGGACAAGAAAGACTTAAAACTGGTGACGGGACTCCTCACTGGACACTGCCCTCCAAGGTACCACCTGAAAAAGATGGGCAAAACAGAGAGTGATAGTTGCCGCTACTGCGAGAACTTCGCTGAAACTGCAAAACATTTGCTTTGCGAATGCCCAGCGCTTCTCTACAAGAGGCTCAAGTTTCTGGAAGGGGCCTTTCTAAAGCCCTTCGATATCAGAAACTTAGCCCCCAGGAAACTGATAAACTTTACTCGAAGTTTTGGAATCCCGCGCCTCGAATAGATTAAGGGTTATGCACAAAAGATCTGATAGGTCGAAGTGCTTGAGAGGCAGCATGGCCTTCACGACCCACCCTACAATCTACAATCTACAATTTAGGGATCTTGATATGGATGCTGTTGAACAAGCCAGAGCCAAATTTGCCATGAGTACTGAACTACAAATCCACCATCATACCAATGTCGAGGCACTCCAGCACGTTGGCACTGTAGGATTTGTTAAAAGACTCAAAAGAACCAAGCTTTTTGGGTTGGTGCAGTGAACTAGAAAGTGTAATACAAATCTAAGGATACTGTTGAGTAAGACCTAAGTTAGTTACAAAGTAGTGTTTTAAGTTAGTCGTGAGTTGCTGATTGATTTTAAGATCAGATTGCAATTTTAATATAATACCGCACAAGCTTTATATATTGTTAAATAAAAACTATTTTATGAATATGTATGGTACAATGCTTGTTATATATAATTCATTAATAGAATTTATTATTTTAAATTATATTTACCTGAAACAACCATATCCAAATATTTCATTTTCAGCAGGCCTTCATAAGTTACACGTCCGTTACATTTTTCAAAAGTTTCTTCTACTTCTTGTCTAAGTCTATTTTGAACATCGGGATTTACTGCCAACTCGTAAGACATAAAACACATTAAGGAAGATACTGCGTCGAATCCAGCAAAAAAGAATATCATTGCGTGTGCAGCAATGTCCAGATTCGTCATGTCCCTTATTATTCCTTTACCTGAGTGGAAAAAAGTTTTCTACTTTATTTACTCGATATACCGGCAATTTGTAATTAATAAAACACACAATTGTTAGTGCATCAAACAAAATAAAACACCTGGCACCTTTTATTTGCCAATAATTACAAATTTTACCTAAATTGGCTTCTTCAACAACAGCAAATCCAGTATCCAATATCTTCTCTTCTTTTTGTTGAACGCCCCTCCTTGCTTCCATCAGTAGATTTATCATATCCGGACGAACAATTTTATTTTCTTCTCTAGTTTTAACAGTCTCATCAATTAATTCTATAAAAAACTTGCTAACGTACTCTTCGAAGAAGGAAATTCTGAAAAACTAAAATAAACATTTTAATTATCATTCAAAACACAAATTTTGACCAATTTTCGGCATCTGAATTCAAAATAACCCCAGTTTTAGTCTATCACATCAATATTTTAAGCTGGAGAATATTTTTCTTAAAAAAAAAATAAGAAATGGGCCTACAAAAGAAAAATCTATGATCAATCACTCCTGATGCTCCAACAACCATTAAATATAAAATAAGGGTATCAAATAAGTGTTGACCGGAATGAAGGGTAACTCCATCAATAGAGATCTTGAAGCAATCGTCACGAGGGGAATCAACAATCTTGTTCAGTTCAACGCCCAGAAAACACAAAGCGCCACGTTTTCCAAGAAAGTGAATTCCTCGATTCATTCCATCACAATGTTCGGAAATACCCTCGAATCAAGTCCCTCTATGTCAATTTTGGGAGTCACGGTGTCTAATAATATGTCTTGGCATGACCATGTTGCTAACATCGCAAAGTCAGCAAGCCAGAGGCTAGGTTTTCTGTGGAAAGCCAGAAAGTTTTTTACTCCTGATCAACTGTTGACGACGTACAAGGCTCAAATTCGACCTCTACTGGAGTACTTCTCGCACATTGGGGGTTCAGCACCAAGGCATTCTCTTCGTCTTCTAGATTCCATTCAGATAAGAGCCATTTGCTTAAAAAACAGCTCAACTCTCACAGATACCCTTCACCCACTAGAACATAGAAGAAGAGTTGCAGACCAGACATTACTCTGCAGATATTTCCATGTCAGATACTTCAGAGAAATAAAAACTCTTGTACCACAACTGGCCACATTCAGCCGAAGAACTCGGTACGCTGATCAGTCTCACCCATTTACTCTCAAAATTGACACTACAAGGACCAATCTCCATCAAGAATCCTTCTTTTACAGGGCTGCTACAGAATGGAACAAGCTTCCAAAATCAGTTTTTCCAGAGAACTATGACCTGCAACTTTTCAAAAAGCGGGTCCACAATCATCTCCTTTCTATAATCCCTCTCCCTTCTAATAGTCGTAGTGCGGGGGCCGTCCGCGACTCACACGAGACTATTTTCAGTAAAAAAAAAATATGGCCAACTACTGCTTTTGATTTGACAAAGGCGTAGGACTTTAAATTATAATAAAATAAACAAAAAACTTAAAAATGTTGGAAAAAATATAAAAAATGCTACATTTTAGTTAACAATTCTGCAATCAATAAAAAAATATTATCTTATGAATTATTAAAAACCTTTTATTCTAAAACTTTTCATTTTGTAAATCTACAATTTCATATTTGTTTCTCACGCTATAAAAATCTATAATCTATAATTTTACCCCAAGCTATGTCAATGCATACTTTGTTGTTCGTTTCTTTTTTTTTATATTCGCTGCAAACAACAATCAGCTATTATTCACCCTATTTCTGTACCTCCATAGTCTTTAAATTTTTGTGTTTATCACTGACTGACTGACAGACATGTTCTCCCTGCCAACGATTTGCTAATGCAGATTGTGTGGATTACCATGATCAGATCTTAGCGGCCACCTCGACTGTACAAAATGATTTCCATGAGCTCTATTGTCCCACATACTCAAAAAGCAGAGTTTCTTAATATATTTGCGTTGAGTTACTCTAAAGACAAAGCTAGACGTGATAGAAGAATTTAAATTGTTAGAGCTGTGTGTACGTGGAGTAAAGACGAAAAAAAATTTTAGGACCTCCTTTTGAGTAAAATTTAACAGCTTGTGGTATGATTTTTCATGTTTGTTCCTTATGTCTCATTAATTTTATCAACTTAAATATTGGAAGTCTTTTTGTACTACCGACAACTAAGTAGGCAACATATACAATTAACCTAATATCAATCTTTTCAAAAAGTTTTAGATCAAATTCTATCTTACTTATAGGGACGCACTAAAGATGACTATTGAATAGTCGAAAACAAGCGCTCTGAATTAAAATATTTAATGAAAATTTTTTGCACCAAATACCAATATTTTTTATTGTGACAGAAGAAAACTAACAACAATTTTGAAATCGGCATGCCTCTATTTAACTTTGTTACAGCTTAAACATCGAACTTATCAGTAGAATTGTATTATCCATTTGGCTTACTTCCAAAATTTTGGGACACGAAAAAGCTGTCAAAAATTTTGCAGTTTTTTTAAAACCGCTGAAATTCGTCGCTTCTTTTCCCATTAGATAAAATTCGTTGTTTGGTTGTTCGAAGGAATCCGTCTTGATGCCATAAGCTGTCGTAGCAATAACGTCGTTCGTAAAACGGGTGAAAGCGTCTTTCATTTCCACTTCGATAGTGTCTTGATTTTTTTCCAGAAAGTAATTTGCCATTTTTTCCGCGCATTCGTACATCAGAATATACATGGACTTCATTTTACTGCTTGTAAAAGTCGGACTAAGAACTGACCTCATATCACGCCAATTTTGACCTTAAACAAAGAAATATACAGGTCTTTAAATTCACAAACTCATTAACTATAAACTTCTTTTATTTTAAAATACATCTCTTTTATACCACACATTTTGGAGTTACAAAATAGCTATATGATCTTTTCCACGGACTGTGACAATTAGAGAAGAAGTCATAAATTTATCAACATCATCATCTCGAGCTTATACTGTCCAATGTTGAACAAAATCCCCTTTCAAATTTTGCCACGTATTTCGATCTTGAGCAGATTGGATCCAGTTTCCTGCAATCCGTTTTATGTTATCTTTCCAGCGTGTGGGGGTCTGCCTCTTCTTCTAAAAGTTTCGGATCTTGGTTGCCATTCTATAATCTTTTTCGTCCATCTACCATTTCTCATTCTGGCCATGTGGCCTGCCCAGTTCCATTTCAGATGTAGAATAGTCTAAACGGCGTCTTGTACTTCTGTTTTGTTTCGTTACATCACCCGTATTTTGTGAGCATTCTTCTTCGTTAACGTTAGCGTTTCCGCGCTATATGTCAATACAGGGATAACACACTGGTTAAAGACTTTTCTCTTAAGACATATTGGCAGCTTGGACTTTAATACTGAGCTTAACTTGCCAAAAGCTGCTCATGTTAAACCTATCCTTCGTCGAATATCGTGTGTTGAAGGTGAGGCCAGCTCGCCTCCAGTATGGAGGGTTAAAGTCGGAATTTTCACTTGGTGGTAATGTTTGAAATAGATTCGCAGATATCAAAATAATTTCTGGATAGACAGGTTCAGTAAAAACACCCCATCCTTCAGTTATGTAATCAACGAGTTCATTCAAAGTACATCTTTTCACTTCTTTTCCTTTTAGATCAGCTACTGGATCCATAAAATGCTACACATCACTGTCTAAGTTTACGTATGAACATATCTTCCTGCTCTGATGCTGGCACATCTTTAAGAAGGGGTAATGGTTAAAGTTCCACATCTTGGGAGTTTCGATACCTGGAACTGCCTTGTGATTTTTTGATCTTCTCTTTAAGTGATCTTTTGGCAAAAGAATCAATTCTATCGACAAACGTCGTTGTCGACATTGTGAGTTATAGAAACCTTCAGGAATAACAAAAATAACAGCAATCACTATTTAAAAAGAAGTCTGTATACTGATTTTCTGTAATTTTGACCTTTGCTGGTGCAGTCTTGTATATATATTTAATTGCTGCAGAGTAGCGATGGTCAATGTGGCACTCAGCTAGTGTTTTTAAGAGTTTCTGTTGATGTATAGAATAAAACGCCTTTTAGAAGTCAACGAATGTTAATATGAGTGGTTTGTTATATTCGACGCTTTTTTCGACAAGAACCTTATCTGTTAACAAAGTGGTCGTTTGTCCCATATCCCATACGAAAACCTGCTGGTTCTTTCGAAAGAAAAAATTTAGTTTGCTAGTTATACGGGTGCTTATGATTTTTATATACATTTTGCATATGTGACTAAGAAGACTCTGTGTTGTCACCTATTTTATGTAAAATGATCATTATGGCATTATGGTCTTCGCTTTCAGGTCACATTTATTAAAAAGGATTTATGCTAACGCTAATGCTAATGGTTAAATATTAATTTTATTTATAAATAAAACACAGAACGGTAAAATAAGATAACTCGAAAGTCGTTGAATTAATTTTAGATTTTTTTTATCTTTTGTTTGGGAAAGGTCAGATCTAGGCATCTGTGGGAGTAGTATTTTAAATTTTTGGTAAATTACTTTCAGATAAAATGCAGAGTTTCGGGTAAATTTGCACAAAATATTAATTTTTTTGAAAAAGTACCCCCAGAAATGCCTTAGTTATATCTCGTCTATGCTAAAATTTTTTTATCAAAATCCAATCCAAATTACGCAGTTATTTCTGCCAAACCTCTGCAGAACCGATTTTGAAGCATTTTTTCTTCAGTCTTAAATATTTTGGGCTATTGACTATTTTTCCCCAAATCTTGCTATAACTTGCATCCTTTTAGATACTTAATATAAAGCATTCCTAAGGATATATTGTAAAGAATAAAATTACCTTTTAAAGACATTAAATTTGAACCTAAAAGTGGGTCAGTTTTTGCAGAAAAAAATGTTCTGTGATCCATGAAATTATCAAAATCTTTGACGGTTATTTGTTTTAATAAATCCACATCTTTTATCAATAATGTAGGTGATATAAACTGGTATATTCCTGAATACCTGCAAAAAAGTATATTCTTAGTGTCTCATTGAATATATAAGAGGGTGTTCTAAACAGTTTCCGACCTAACAAAGATATAAGACATTTTTCAATTTATTTATATTATTGTACATAGTCTTTTTGTCTACACACTTTACCCAGCGATTTTTTTTTTTTTTATATGTTCTGGTTCCCACGAAAAGGGATATCCTGTAATGTTCAGAGAACATCGTGGGAACCAAGGGAAAGAAGGTAGGAGTTGGTGTTCTTCTTAAATTTCTGGAGGTTGTATGCCTCGGGGAACACCTCCCTAGGCAATGAGTTCCAAAGCCTCGCAATTCGTTGGATGAATGAGTCTTTGGAAAGTGATGTTCTGCAGGTCTCCAAAGTGACCACGAAGGGGTGTGAAGACTGAACTTGACGGGTTAATCTCGAAGAGACTGCCAAAGGAGGAACGATTGTTGATATTTCAGAAGAGCATCGCCCATGAAAATATCTATAAAATAGAGACAAATCGCCAACTTTTCTACGGTGTTCCAGACAAGTGAGCGAGTTTGTAAGCGAGGTATCACCGTCGAGACGAATTGCCCTTTTTTGGACAGAATCCAATAGCTTCAGGATATGTTTAGGTGCCGCACTCCAAATATGGGAACAGTATTCAAGTACAGGTCGGATCTGTGCCTTACAGATCATAAGCAGCTGACTGGAGGTGAAATAGCTCTTGGCACGAAACAAAAAACCAAGTTTTTGGGATGCACTTTTGGCAATGGACCTCACGTGATTTTCTCAGGAAAGGTTATTGCTGATTGTAATACCAAGCATCAATATAGATGACTTCAGTGGTATGGTTACTCCTGACAAAGTTATGTTAGGCACAGTAAGATCGGCTTTTCTCCCATCCCATCTCCCATCTCTTTAACCCGTCCAAATGGTACTTGGAGTCCAAGTTTTATCTACAGTAATTAATCGGCGCCAAAACTCCGATTTATTGCGCCTAAACTGTGCCAACAAAGCGTTGGAAATGTTCATTCGAACACGTTTTTGGTCCAACGTGAGCAAACAGTTTTATTATACTTGATTCAATTTGTGACAAACACGTTCTTTGGACATATTCGTAGCCCCTGCTATCTCATTTTAATTCGACGGTTGTTTAGCACACATGATAAGACCCGTGGTAAAATGTACGGCTGCGAAACCTGGACTCTTACGGTGCGAAATGAGGATTTCATTCGAAGATTCGAGAGAAAAGTACTGAGGAAAATTTTCGGACCCACTAAAAACCAGAATACGTGGAGCTACCGAATCAAAACAAATGCAGAACTAGAACAAATATACAATCAGCCAGAACTGATTAACCTCATAAAGGCACAAAGGTTGAGATGGGCGTACGAAGACAGAAGAAAGATGACCACTTGGAAGACCGAGATTAAGGTGGCGTGATAATATAACATCGGACCTCCGGAAAATGGGCATCGGGAATAGTCTAGAAGTTATGGAAGACCGAGATAGATGGAGACAAATTGTTGCCTCATCCAAGGCCCATCAGGGGCTGTAGCGCTAAGGAGTAAGTAAATAAGGTTGTTTAGCACCATTTGGTGAACTTTAGCAATGTTATCGTCAATGATTGCATTTTTTAGACATCCCAAAATATGAACTATAAAAAACTAAATACATGGTCATAAGTAAAACACCATTAAGCCATCCTAATATCAACATCAATATCAATTCCCTGAGTATAATATTTTAATTTTTTCCTTTCGGTTACTTAACTGTTAATAAATAGTTTAAAAATTAAAATTTTAAATACCATAAATTTTATTTGTACAATCAATATTAATGATAATTATTTAAGTTTTTTTTTCATTTCAGACAGTTTGTTAAAATTATTTAAAATTATTTTTCAGTACATACTTCAATTTGATAAAATAATTTAGTTTAACGGGTATTAGATTTTATCCAGGAGTTTATATTTCTATCTAAATGTGATGAATATTTTACTTTCATCCTGTTTATTAATTAGTGGGTTCAGGGTCTGTACTTTTATTTTATCCACCGATATACACCTATCCCCCGATTTACACGGTACTTGTTTTACACGTTTTCGCTTTCACACGGTTTTCCAAATAAGTTTTTTTTTGTTTTTATCGCACTCTACTAAATGCTACCGTGTTTGAACACGTGCGCTGTGTACACATCTCACGGGGAATCCCGAGCTTATGTGCTGACTTGCTGCACATGCACACTGTGTCTGTATTTCTTCGCATAAAATTAAAGTTTTATCTACGGAGAATTGTATTTGAGTGAAAGTTTTACAGTTTCAGAAAGATTTAATTTTCCATATTCGTAAATTACAAGTGGGTGCATAATTTAGATTATTATAAATTAACATAAATTAAAAAAAATTATAGGCTTATAATGTCGAAAGAAGTTAAAAGAAAAGTTATTTCTTTAGAAACTAAAATCGAAATTTTGGATCGCTTACGAAAGGGAGATAGAGTAGTAGATGTTGCAAAATCATATAGCATGAACGAATTGCAGCTGGCAATACCACGCGTTTCTTCTGTTTAATGTATTGTAATTAAATAAAAAAACAGTGTTTCCGTAATATATTACATATTTTAACCTGTCAATGCATTTTATTTTTATTTACAAATGAAAACACAATTAGAAAGAGTGTTGCAGCTGGCAATAGCACGCGTTTCTTCTGTTTAATGTATTGTAATTAAATAAAAAAACAGTGTTTCCGTAATATATTACATATTTTAACCTGTCAATGCATTTTATTTTTATTTCTGTGTACACCTAAAAATATTGAAAAAAATCACAACTGTTAAATAGCAAAATTATGCATTTTCTGCAAGCTTTTCGATTTACACGGTTTTGACTTGAAAATTTTTAATTTTCGCTTTACACGTTTTTCTCAGGAACGTATCTACAGTGTAAATCGGGGGATAGGTGTAATTATTATCTATACATATAAAATACTTTGTCCTGAATGACTGACTAACGGATCAACGCACAGCCTAAACCTAGAACTTGGAGGGTGTGTTCTTTGTATGACGTTGGCATCCGATAAGAAAGGATTTTTCGAAATTCTGCCACTAAAGTGGTAAAACAGGGGCAAAGTTTGTACGGGACAACGTGATTCCTTGGTTCGATCTACTTTAAATTTTGCATAAACATTCTCTAACAGAATTGATGAAAGACGTGTTTCGTATTTTATTAAAACTCATCGCCTAACGGAGTTAAAAAGGGGTATGAAATTATTTTGGGGTCGATTTGGATCGAAGTTAATATCAATAATAGTCCTTAGTGCTTTTGATTTAAATTACATTTTAATTTGACACAAGACCAATTTATGAACAGCCATCAAATATGCCCCGCCCACCAAAACGTATACAACCTGCGCTCGCGACATACAAATGTCTTAAAAAGCAGACAATTATATCTCCAGAAGATGCCATCCACTAGAGATGACGAAAAGTCGAGTAGAAACTCAGACCTACGACGGCCAATGTACCCGAAAAACCATTCACCAATATATTTGTTAGGTTAACAAAATTTTAATTGTTTATTTATCACATCGATAATAATCTACAGTCAACAAAGATTAATTAATTTAAGTGCAAGTAACATATTTGGAATTGGAATTGAATTGTATGTTAATTTTCAGTGAAATCAAATAAAAATTATTACGATATTTTACGATATCTTAAACGGTAAAAGTAAATAAATTTTACCTGGATCCCGGTACGGAATCGTAAACGTGCTGCACCCAGTCTGCAAAGCTGTGTTTTTTGATAACTGTGCCCCAACTATCACCAAAAAACCAAATTGGTTTTCCTTGCTTCACTCCTCGCTCTTTCCAATAACTCATCGGCTTTATAGCAACGTGGTAAAAAAGAAATACCACTATCGCCACACCAAGTATCAGTTGCAACATAATGTATTATAATCCACCTAAAAGAAAAATGTTACAGCTACCAGCGTGACAAAATCCTACCAGATGTAATTATGTAAAACTGAACATTATTAAACGTTTGCTTCTTCTGTTTAGCTGACCTGGTTTAACTATCTTTATAGCACTTTATGATTATAAGCAAAGACAATATTAATAACTCGTTCTGTCGGTTTTTGGTTGATTACAAATCAACCAAAAACCAACAGAACGAGTGAGCAGTATTATTTATCACGAAACTCTGGTGAGCGAGCAATGGGATCATTCGCAGGAAATACGAAGCAGAATTGAAAAGGCCAGTACTGCATTCAGCAAGATGAGACATCTGTTCACAAGCCATCACATAAAATTGCACACCAAGATAAGACTCCTATGCTGTTACGTGTTCTTTGTCCTGTTTTACGGGGTAGAAGCATAACCACTTACAGAAGCCACAACGAGACATTGAAAGAATTCGAGTTATGGTTATACCCCATAGAGCAGACCCTATGTACAAGAGACATCAACCTAGCAGTGTCAAAACTAAAAAATCGAAAGTCACCTGGATTAGATAACATAAACAATGAACTTATAAAATATGGTGGGCCTACGTTGATGGAACAAATCACATTGCTATTTAACAAAATATATAAAAACAAGAAAATTCCAGTACAATGGAAAGAAAGCATTGCAATACCATTGTTTAAGAGAGGTGTCAAAACAGATATGAACAACTATAGGGGAATAAGTCTGTTAAGTACAACATCGAAGCTACTGACAAAGATCATAGCCCAACAGGTGGCACAGACTGGAATTAATGAGGAGCAACAAGGGTTTCGACAAAATAGATCCACCATCGACGGGATTTTTATTCTTAGACAGATAGCTGAAAAAGCAATAGAATACAACAATGTTGCTTACATGTGTTTTATTGATCTAAAACAGGCTTTTGATAGAGTCAGACTGAAGGATGTGCTTGCACTACTCGAGGAAAGAAATTTGGACTCTCATCTTATCGCATTAATTAAAGAATTGAATACCGGAAATTCTACGTTTATAAGAGTTGAACAGAAGCTAACAAAAAGGATAGACATATCAACAGGTATAAGACAAGGAGATAGCCTTAGCCCTATTTTGTTCAACATCGTCATGGATAAAATAATCGACGAAGTCAAAACGGCGGAAAAAGGATACAGGATGGGAGATCAGGAGTTTAAAATAATCTGTTAAGCTGATGATGCGGTCATTATATCGCAAGACGAGGACAATTTACAGAGAATGCTATTTAAATTCGAGCAAACTGCACAACAGTATAACATGATCATCTCGCAAGAAAAAACACAATCTCTTACAATATCACGAGATCCCAATAGATGTAAACTGGCATTATATAACAAGAGCGTGGCACAGGTTATGTCATTTAAATACTTGGGTGCTCAAATAACCAGTAACCGTGATCTTAAGTCGGAAATCAAGTCGCAAACAATCAAAGCAGCAAGACTATCGGGATTCCTACGGGATGTGATATGGAGGAACAAGCACATGTCTATAGCGAGCAAAACAAGAATCTATAAGACCTGCGTAAGACCGGTAATGACCTACGCTACTGAAACGAGGGCAGAAACAGCAGCAACAAAGAGAATTTTAAGAGCAGCCGAAATGAGAACCCTAAGGACCATAACAGGGCATACTTTACTCGACAGGCAGAGGAGCGAAGACATCAGAGCTACCTGCGGCATTCAAGATGTAGTAAGATGGTCCAGAGTCCGAAAGAGAGCTTGGAGGGATCATGTGGACAGAATGCCTGGAAACCGCCTCGTAAGAGCTGCTAAGCACAACAAGCCTGAAGGTAACAGACCACCAGGACGACCGCCCAAGAGGTGGCACGAGAGCTGGACATTAGAATCCCAGTTGCGGCTGCTATGAGTGCTAATATATGAGGAAAAACAAGACAAATGTCTTAAGAAAAAGAAGAAGAAGAAGAAGAAAGAGGTTATATCGTAGAATATTGAAAAAACCATGGACAGCACATAACAAATATCGAGGTTCTCAGCAGAATGTGCAAGGAAAAGAAAATGGTTAATACTGTAAAGGAACAAAATCTTCAATATCTGGGATACGCAATGAGAAATGAAAACAGATTTAACTTATTGCAGACTATGTTGCGAGAAAAAATACCAGGAAAACGAAGTATGGGTAGAAGACGAATCTTATGGTTAAAAAACCTTAGAACCTGGTTTGGTGTAAGTACAACTGAGTTGTTCCGGGTTGCAGTAAACAAAGTTAAGAAAGCATGTATGAAAGCCAACATCCGAAACGGATAGGAATTATAAGAAGATAGCACTTAAGTTGTCCATTTCGAGATCTACTTTCACCTGCTTTTTGATTATATCTTCAATAGGACTTCGTTCGCGCCATTCTCTTAATTTATGCGAATAAATCAGCGCGACGTCATGTTTTGATTTTAATAGAAGTAACGTTAACATTTTGTCCATTTCTTATTATGTTTGATAATAGGCTGGTTTTCAAAGTATACATTTTGTAGTCACTCAAAAATGAGCACTGTTTAAAACAGTAGGGATCAATAGTTCGAATAAAGCACAACGAGTTAAGATTTCAATTTAAAACATTTACTTTTACGGTCGCTCTCATATTTTCAGGATGAAGGCATCAGTATTATTTTCCTGAGTACTCTGTTTAAACTCTATACGATTAGGGGGTATCGGATTCCCCCTTCGTAATTAGTTTAAATTGCTGTACGATTGTGCAATTACATTTGTGTTAATCCTCATAAGACTTTCTTGTGTTCACAAAGATATTACAACAAATGACATTGCAATCGAGTTTAAGTTCCATCCAAAAGGGCAGGAGTTTCTACTTGGAGAGGAAACGGTCGATCGTGGAAACTCACAGTAGGGAATCCTATAGCTAGCTGCCCGGGAATGTGCCGGAAACCTACGAATCTTGGCTAACCGTAACAAAGTCACTTTGTTGTGGATACTCAGGGCCAGCGTTAAAGCAGCGAACAATGGCTGGATCCAGCTGAAGTGGGCACAGCCAGAGGAAGTTAGGCACAGCAAGTTAATGCTGAAAAAACCCTCACTTAAGCCACAATAGACCTACTAAAGGTCACAGTGGAGGAGCGACCACGCTCCACTCACATGATACCTAACTTTACCCTCACCTAGGCAGGCAGAAAAGCTGCTCTCGCTAAGTAGGGAAAAAACTCAGAACAGTTGTAGGGCTTTGTACCGGACACTGGTTTTTGAGGAAACATCTGCACAATATAAGCGTTTCTGACACAGAACCTTTATGCAGATTATGTAATGAGGAGAGGGAAACAGTCACTCATATAATCTTTGAATGCGAAGCCACCGTTAAGTGGAGGCACTACCTGCGGTATATACAAGACCAAGGGAGTGATCCACCTGGGGCAGTAGCAGTACATCAGCTTCTACTCTCCTTAACAGGAGAATTAAAGAAATGAGACTAAACAAAGGAGCTGTAAAGGTACAAAAAGCAGACAATGCTGTAAGGCCTAGGAAAAAGTTAGACCTCTTTCACAACTCCTATTTATTCATTCATTTATAGGGTTGCTGCACACTCCCTCAAAATCTACAGTCCACGAATACTTTGGTGGTTTTGTAATTTATGGATTTACAACCCTTAAGAATTATATAAAAACCATTTACCTAACCTAACATTGTTACATAATTATATTGTTATATGCATCATATACTCTTTCTACTACTCATATCTCTGGTAAAATTGGCATCGCAGAAAGCTTTTAGTACTATTTCTTTCCAAACAGGTAGCAGAGAGTTCCGTTTATGATCATCACATCTTTCGTTGGATTTTCTAAACTTATGCAAAATTCACTCAGGATGCAAGACTGGTCTAATTTTTTCAGATAATTAAGTACAACAGCCTCCCATTACTTGCCTACATGGAAAGTTTGTTTCTGAATTCTGTGTTTTTTTACTTCCTCCAGGTGCCAGTGGAGTTTTCATTTTCTTGTAATAAGGTATGTTGTATTTTACCAAAAGTTTATTTAAATGCATCTTTTGGGAAAGGAAAATTCCTTCTTTATACCTTTCAATTTGTATTCCTAGATACGTCAGGATTAGAACAAATTGTCATCTAAAATTCCGTGTCCTTTTTTGTTTCCAGTTTCTTCAATACCTTTTGATCTCTTCCAATTAAAACGTCTACGTGAATTGCAAGAAACCTTTTTATCCTAACCCATTGCTCGTAGGGGTCACCAGCCATTTGAATGTGTTTAGCTAGTTTGGTAATATTAAAATAGAGACTAAGATGCCCATACTTGAATAATAAAGTAATATACAGGGTGTTTAAAAAAAGGTGGCCCCGTTGCTAGAATAGGTAAAACACTGCTAAATAAGTTGGGTTTGCTTAGTAAAAAAATTTCGTAATGCCATCCGTATTCAAAATACGGGGTGCTGAAAGAAAAATTTTTACAGACAATGATTAACAAAAAAAATTAATGTCATTGTGGTAAAAGCGTGTGGTGCACGATATCAATTGTTATAATTCTTTACTAGTTCTATTCCGATCTGCAGAGTTAGTGTAAAAATGTAGTACAAAGCACCCCACGCTTTTACCACAACGATATTCATTTTCTCGTTAATTATTTTAATCTTGTATTAAGAATTATTTTTTACTTTTTAGTTCGATTAACTGCAGGAGCGTGATTTTAGTTTTTTTAAAATGTAATTTAGTTTTTTAAATTTATAATTTATGATTTTCTGATCTTGATACTAACAATTTATGAACATACATACATACATAAAGTCACGCCTCCCTCCCATAGGGGTAGGCAGAGACCACTTCCTTCCACTTGCTACGGTTCGTACACACATCTTTTGCTTCCTCTACTTTCATCAGTGCTCTCATACATGCTCTTTGGTTGTTGGTACTCTTGACCTGGCCTTTCTTCAAAACAATGTTGATCTGATCGAGATATGTTCTCCGAGGTCGACCTCTACCGATTTGCCCATTCACACTCGCCTTATAAATTTCTTTCGTCAATCTTCCTTCATCCATCCTTTCTACGTGTCCAAACCATCTAAGCATTCCTTTATCTATCTTTGTGACCACATCTTCTTTTACACCACAGCGTTTTCTTATCTCACTATTCTTAACTTTATCCAACCGAGTCACTCCTGCTATACTTCTCAGACTACTCATCTCCGCAGCATTAATCCTATTTTCATGCTTCTTCTGCCAAACCCAACATTCACTACCTTACATAAGTGTAGGAACCAACACACCAGACGTGCCTTTTTTGACACTTTCTGGCTATTCATAAAGCTATGCAGTGCCCCATTCATTTGTTTTCCTGCCAACACCCTTCGCTCAATGTCACTGTCATACTTTATGAATATTGTAATTATTGTTGATATTTACATAAAGATAAATATTTTGAGTAAAAATTTATTTATCTTCTCGATTGCAACCAAAAAATTAACAATAAAAGCAAAAAAAATAATTTTGACTTTGTATCCTTAACACTACCAACTATCACATTTAATTTTGTTTTTACTGTTGCTTTTGCCATTTTCAACATCTTTTAGTGGTTTTTTTATTACTAAATTGTTAAAATATTCAGTTTTATTTTGTAACATCGGTAATGGCAATTAATTTGGACTTTAATTTGATTTAAAAAATAAACTGATCCTAACAATTAATGTAACAAGCAACATTGTGTATAATATTATTGCTATTCTCTTGTAAAAACATAGTTTGTACAAGTTTTAAATGTATGTAAGCATTAAAGACAAATTTTTTAAATACCTGCATAAACTTTTAATAGAACTTACCTTCTTTTTATTCCATAGAACCGAATCGCACAATAACAACAATCAATATCAAATCATTTACGCTGCACTAACTGAATATTTTTTCAAGGACATTGTAGACGCCGCATCATTTTATGTATAAATAAACAAACACAGTCAACAAATTAATTGCGCCATTAAAACCTGTCTGTTAATTTTCAGTTCTGGTATTTCTACTTTAAACACATTTCAGTTAAAAACATTTTTAGTTGGAATTGAGTGATATTTTAACAATATTCATAGCGGTATAAAAGATCAAAAAGATTGTTTTGTTTCAAAAAAGTTTCATTAGAAATGTACAAAATTTTAAATGGGAATATGTCCCAAAATATTTTTAATTATTTACACATTTTAATCCCTAATGCTTAGTTTACGCGATACGTAAAACTAGATTTTATAAAACATTATGGTGTTACGACTATTGGTTGTTTTATAAGTCGTACATACTTAAAATAATATATTGTTCTTCCAGTAAGAGAATGAACGTGCGTCATTAATACATAATTGTATAAAACACATCTCATTAGTCCAGCTTCTCTTTCTATCAACTTCAAAGAGTGCATATAATTAGTAAAAGGATGTCTTTTAATCAAAGATTTATGTTGTTTTGTGGTTGATTAGACCCGCAATATACTGAAAAGAGATGGCATACAAATAATACTTCTTTTCGATTTAGTTTGCTTGACAGTGTTACTTCATTGCTTTTAACCTAACCTATGATCGTTAATGTGGTTTTGTGCTATTAAGTTTTATTTTTCGTGTTTTGCTGTCGTATTTATTCTTAAACCAGTTTTTTTGAAAACTAGAATCTTGTTGAATTTTAAATTTTACAGTAAGTACATTAAAGATTAGTTAAACAGTTTAAAAATAATGGGGAAAAATTATTCTTAAATTATTAAATTAAAGACCCTGTAACTCGGACAGGAGACACATTTTATCTAGGTGAATTGGGTTAAATCTTATTATTTTAAACCCAAGATTCTCCAGTTTAATTGTTTTCTATTATTAATGATACATCATCATCATCAATAGCCGTTTTAAGTCCACTGCTGGACTGGACATAAATATAATATCAGACAGCCAGGCCGCTTTAAAAGCACTGAGCTCCAACAAGATAAATTCTAAACTTGTATGGAATTGCATCGAATCCTTAGAGTACCTTGGTGCGAACAACAGGGTGACCCTACTGTGGGTACCTGGGCACCAGGGGGTGGAAGGAAACGAAAAAGCCGACACCCTTGCAAAACAGGGGGCCGAATCTGCGTTCACTGGACCAGAACCGGTTTTTGGAGTCACCACAAGTGCCGCCAAAACAATTATTTCGGACTGGGCGGAGAGGAAAATACTCACGTACTGGTCCGACATACCAGGGCTAACCCACTCGAAGGCGTTTTTACCGTTACAACCCTCGAGAAACACAACTAAGCAGATCCTAGAATGGAGCAGAAATGACCTGCGTATTCTAACAGGACTGCTTACGGGACACTGTCGTCTGAGATACCACCTCAGAAAGATAGATCTGAACCAACAAACGGACTGTCGGTTCTGCTGCGTGGAAGACGAAACTGCTGAACATATACTATGTTTATGCCCCGGCCTGGGAAGAATAAGGTTCAACATATTTGGTTACACTAACCTAGAACCTACCGATTTTAAAAAAATCTCACCCTATACAACCATGAACTTCGTAATAAGGGCTGGATTGTGCGGTGAACTGTAGCCTCTAGGGGTGAGCCACAATAGACCTACTAAGGGTCGCGGTGGAGGGGCGACCACGCCCCACTCACATGAAACCTAACCTTACCTAACCTAACCACTGCTGGACATAGGCCTTCCGCAAATCATTCCATTGCTTCCGGTCTTGAGCACTTTGCATCCAGTTGTGCTGGATGCGGTTGATGTCGTCCAACCATTTCGTTGGAAGACGTCCTCGGTTTGGTTGTCTCTTCCCAATTTAATCTCGTGGCCCAAATATTTATAGGCATACACTTGTTCTATTTGCGTGCCATACGTTGAAATGTTTTTGGCCAATAAAGGTTGGTCATGTATTGTGTTTTAGAGAAGTTAATTTTTAGGCCAACTCGTGCACAAGATCTCCGAAGGTCCTAAAGAAGTTGACATGCATGATCTACCCGGTCTGCAATAAGTACTATGTCATCTAAAAACCTCGAGTTGTTCAGATACTCCAATATTTCCCCAACCGTTGTTCTCCATGGCGTTCTGCAGTAGGGCAGTGAATAGTTTTGGAGAGATAGTGTCTCCTTGTCTAATACCTTTCTCCTAGTTGAATTTGTTTGTGTCGCCATAATACATTCTGACTGCAGCTGTTGCGTGATTATATATATTCTGAAGAAGGGTCGTGTATCTATGATCAATATTGCGCTCTGTAAGCGCTCTCAACATGAAGGTATGCTGGACCCTGCATAAAATAATTTCAATGTTTACTCAATTCGTTCGTCCAGCCAGGTATAAATAAATTGTCAGTTTTATTGAAGTCCATTTTTTTGTAATATAATGGACAGTATAAATTTAAAAATTTTTAATTCTTAAACAAAGGACAAGAAAAGGGGTAAAGAAAAAAAGGGTACGAAGATGTATTTTTGGTGTACATATTCCGAATTTATTTACCTGCTAACGCTTTTTTGCAAATATAATTTATTCTTGTAGTACGGTAACAGTTTTTTTTATTACGAGTACAAATATAAATTGACACTTAATGATTCTCTAATGAAGTTACATCGCGGGCAGTCATATTAAAAAAAAAATACTTTTGCCAATTAAATATTTTAAAATTTTCAATGCTCTACTAATTTTTTTATTACAACTTTAGTCATGTTTTAAACATATTTTTGTTTGTCTACAAATGTCTATTACATCACCATTTGGGTAACTCAAGTAGTCACACTTTTCTTAGATAATAATCGTTCAAAACAACTTTTATCAAAATGATGGGAACAAAAAAAAATTCGCTTTTGAAAATAAATCAAGGTTTTTTAAAGAAATTAGTCCATTGTGTCCTTTTGTTTCTATATTTAGGAAGGCTACAATAAAGATATACTATCTTAACATTATGAAATCGAAGTGATAATATTATTTACTCGTGTTTTGTAGAACAATGGTTAATTAAGCACCTTTTAGGTACATTTTTTCACTAAAAATATTATTTTTACATTCATAATAATGTTGGGCATATCTTCACAGAATAATAACCACCTGATTCTTACCCTAACCCAAACTAATAAGTTTAAATTGTGTATAAAAGTGTTATAGAGTGTACATACATACATAATAGTCACGCCTTTTTTCCATAGGCATAGGCAGAGACCACTTCCACTTCCACTAGCTACGGTTCTTACACACATATTTTGCTTCCTCTACTTTCATCAGTGCTCTCATACATGCTCGTCGGTTGTTGGTACTCTTGACCTGGCCTTTCTTCAAAACAATGTTGATCTGATCGAGATATGTTCTCTGAGGTCGACCTTTATCGACTTGTCCATTCACACTCACCTTATTAATTTGTTTCGTCAATCTTCCTTCATCCAACCTTTCTACGTGTCCAAACCATCTAAGCATTCCCTTATCTATCTTTGTAACCACATCTTCTTTTACACCACAGCGTTCTCTTATCTCACTATTCTTTACTTTATCCAACCGAGTCACTCCGGCTATACTTCTCAGACTACTCATCTTTGCAGCATTAAACCTATTTTCATGCTTTTTCAGCCAAATCCAAAATTCACTACCATACATAAGTGTAAGAACCAACACACCTCTATGCACCGCCACACGTGCCTTTTTTGACACTTTCTGGCTATTCATAAAGCTGTGCAGTGCCCCATTCATTTGTCTTCCTGCCAACACCCTTCGCTCAATGTCACTGTCATAATTTCCATCTTTAGTAAACTTTGAACCCAAGTACACAAATTCATTTACTTGTTCCACTCTTTCTCCATCAATCGAAACCCCACAGTTTGTCATGCTTTCTTCTCTTTCAAAAACCATTACTTTCGTTTTGTTTACATTTATTTTCATTCCTTTGATCTTCAGGGCATCATGCATAACATTAACCATCGCCTGCAACGCCTCTTCAGATGACGTTAATATGACTTGATCGTCGGCGTAAAGAAGGCATTTGATGATCAAATCATTCATTTTCACCTCGTAATGAAAAGACCTGATACATACATCTCCTTACTCTTTTAAATCCTGCTTGTATATCCCATATCATCTTCTTAGTTTTATTCGTTACTCTTTTAATAAATATCTTTGCATACAGTTTGCCGACTTTGCTGAGTAAACTAATATAGAGTGTGTACAATATAACCTACACAAACCTTTAATTTTGACCTAAGCTATGCCCATACATAATTTGTGATTTGTGGGGGTAAATCTTTAAATGTCATTGAAATACAGTTATTGTTTATGTATAAATATTTAACAAACTTAGTATTAAACAAACTTACATGTGAAATGTTAGATATACCAGCACTTTTATGTTTTGTTGTCAGGTAACACCCACAAGATGAACAACTAAGCATATTTGTCGTTGTTTCAGTGATATAATAATGTTTTACCACCTATTTATTAAGATGTTAATTATGGTTAACTACTACATATTTACACTAAAGCATACAACAATGCCTTGACTTACTAATTTTAACGGTTAATAAAACTTTAAATTGCTAAAATCTATTAATCATCCACTGCACATAAACACTTACAGAAAACATCCAAATAATTAGTCATACGTGGAGGATCAATATGGCCATTTTCGTCGCACTCTTAGCAGTTTTTTATTTAAGGGCTAACATCAATAAAAAGGCAATAAATCCATTTAAAACGTTTATTGTTTGCTAAGACGTTTCAAAGTCAATGGAAAACCGCCTTCGGCTGCCAAACTGAACTCCTTCTTTGAAATTATCAACGGTATAATGCTTTTGTCGTTGGGCGTAATTTCAAAATGTGATAAAAGATGAAAGAACAGTACTTTGGTTTCTAGCAGACCGAATCTGGAGCCGATACAATTTCTGGGTCCAATGCCGAACGGTATGTAAGCAGCCGTGTTTATTTTCTCTTTGTTTTTATCATTAAATCGTTCGGGATCGAACCTCTCTGGGTGCGGATAGTGTTGAGGATCGCGGTGGATTGCAAAAATCGGTATGGAGATTGTGGTTCCTTTTTCCACGTGAATTGGCTGCTCGTCTGGTCGTGTCGGGAGAATGGTGTACGGTTTTGTGCAAATTCTATCCGTTGTTATAGCACTCGGCCATTTTCTCAGAGTCTCTGAAATGCAAATCAATATTTGTAACGGTCAAGCCATAATATCCGGAATATCCCTTTTAGACGGTTACCTACAAGGTACCGACCTGAGTTATTGGTAATCGATATTGAGGAATTTAAAACAAAAAAATCGGAGAAAATCAGGGATATTACAGGCAAGGACGAGGAACAGTGGATCGGATCTTTACACAGAAAATGATACAAAACAACAGTTACTCCAAACTCCAAACATGAGGATTGATGTCCCGTTGTAAAGATCAGATCATTGCTAATGCAGACGACGTAACACTAATCACCAGGTCAAAAAAGAGTTAAAAACTGCTTACAGTAAGTTGAAAAATATAGCGAAAACTTATCTTTTGAGCATAAATACACGAAAATGAGACAAAATCCTAAAGAAACTTTTACAATTTAAGAATAACCATCATTTACAAAACTGACGAAATAGAGAAAAGGCTATTAAAAGGAAGAACAGTAGTAACACTAAATAGGATAGTAAAAGCAAAGTCAATTTTAAAAAAAGCTAAAATAAGAGTCTACCGAGCACTACTAATACCGACGGCGCTGTATGGAAGCGAGTCCTGGATCTTTACCCAAAAACAAATAAATAATAGGTCGAGATATGGAGGAGAAAAATACATTTAGACGAAAAACAATGGAGGATAGGTCCTGAAGGAAACAAACGAACAAATAAATAAGGAAGGCATACACTGTTCGAAGGAAGTAAGTTGTATTTCTCCGACCGTCAATAGTGGCCATTCCTATTTTTCCACGGCTTTGAATTAATTTATTGCTTGCAGCAGTTAACTAATCGGGACAAGTGCATTGTGTCCTTTGAAGATAGAAAGAGTGTTTATATTTTGTCTTAATTAAAAACATTTAAAAACCAGCCGAATTTGTGATTATTTTCAGTCCGCTTATATCAAAGTTAAGTAAATATTTTTCCTGTGTAATAAAGCACCAGAACGTGATCGGATACCGGCATAATGTCTAAAATATGGTGGAGACCCACTTTATGGAGCTATACACCATGGTTTTTCGCACGGATCCAATGTAACCACCGCCTTACGAGACAAACTGACGTGGCAATTGTTTGACATCGGTGGAAAGGGTGACGGACACGTGACGCCACTGCTTGAGATGGGTAACGTACACGTGATACAACAAAAGACATACCTTTTGGTTTTCTGAGCCTTTTTTTTTGAGTTTAGAGTAGGCATTTTGACTTTATTAAGGTTTAATGAACAATATTGTGGTGTCATTACTTATTTTTAAAGAATAAACAATAATATTTAAGTGTTAAAAATTAGGTTTTATGTGTATTGTTACTACAGCAGATAAATAGAATTGTAAACTATGTGTGTTGTTTATTAATTGTTACCTGATACAACCATATCCATGTATTTCATCCTCAAAAGTGCTTCGTATGTTACATTTTGATTACATTCCTGAAGAGTTTCTTGAATTTCTTTTCTTAATCTGCTTTGCACGTCAGGATTGACGGCTAATTCGTAAGACATAAAACACATCAACGACGACACCGTCTCGAATCCAGCAAAGAAAAAAATCATCGCCTGCGCAGCAATATCGAGATTGGTCATTTGTTTTTGAACCACTTTTTTCACTGAAAAAAAAAAAAAAAAGACAACAAAAATACAACATTAGCGACACTGAAGACTCACCCAATTCAGTTTCTTTGACAACTGCGAATCCATCGTCGATTACTTTTTCTTCCTTATGTTGTATGCCTTTCTTGGCTTCGATTAGTAGATGAATCATATCGGGACGAATAATTCCTTTTTCTTCTCTAGTTTTTACTGTGTCTTCGATGAGCTCAGTGAAGAATTTTCTGACGTTATTCGTTAAAAATCCGATGCTGAATATCTACGTGGAAATATTAAATTTGTTATTCAGAAACAAAATGCTACGAATAATACCAAAACAATATAAAATGCATTTATCATATATAACACAATATCGAAAAACTTCACTACCAATATAGGAGAAATACAGGGTGATTCTGAATTCATGCGAAGATATCAGTGGTCTGGGTGCGACCCGAGAGGTACACACGACAACTTCCCAGTGGACAGAGTGGAAAATTACCATATGTTTTGTTATCATTATTATAAAAAACTATTTCAAATTGTTTAAAACAAATAATAATTGTCATTAACAATATTCTGTTTATGTCAACCGTATTCTTTCAAATTTGTTCGTATCATTTTTGGACTCATTATTGGAAAGTTAAAAATTCAGAAGGTGATTGCCTGTATAAAATTATAATGGATGTTTCCTGCAACAAAATTTTTTCGGCACAACCCCTTTCGAGATATCACCCTTAACAGGCTAAAGAAATTTTGTTATAGGAAAGATCCATCTTACGGACAATAACCTCCTGAATTTTTTTGCATGAATTTAGAAACACCCTCTTTGTCCACTATTATTCATTGCATTTATAAATAAGATTAAAAAAAATGCACATTTGTATTTAAAAACGAAAGACTTTAATTTAAAGAAAGAAAAATTTATGTATTTTATCGTATGTTAAGATAAGATATAATTAATCCTACTGGTACTATTATGAACGCGAAAGTTTGTATGTATGTTTGTTACTCTTTCACGCAAAAACTAATGAATGAATTTTAATGAAGCTTTACAATAATGTAGCTTATACATCAGAATAACACATGAGTTATAATTTATAAAAATATTGTGTAAACATACTAGTATTATAAACACGAAAGTTTGTAAGTATATATGTATGGATGTTGGCAGCAAATTTTGGTATACAGATAGATAGTTAAATTTGTTGGAGAAGAAAATGAGCTACACGAAGTACTTATCTTACGCAGACTAAGTCGCGGGTATCATCTAGGATAATCATGTCAATATAAGACTGATTTCGTTACTATTTTGTAAATTAAAATATTTAAAATTAATATATATATATTTATTTTTATTTTATTATATTACGTAACTGACCACTATCGGTGCGAAGTATTCGCACGGGTCACCTCTAGTTTGCTATAAAATACATATAATCGTTTAAATGTAGTAATAATTTAGTTACAATTTTTGACCACCCTGTTACTTAAGTCAATTGTCCACAAATGTCTCACGAAATTCAATCTACTAGTCTTTAAATTAAATTTGGTGTGATAAAATAAAAATTTAAACGTCAAAAATATAATTACATTTTGACAATATCTGAATCATCTCAAAAATATGATAAACCTTTAAAAAATTTGCCTTTATTTTGATCCTAGATACAGAAAATAAAGTAATATACAGGGCATTTTATTTAAAAAAACACAACTTTGATACATGTTTTTGGAACTCAAGAAATATAATTTAAAATTATACCCCCTATAAATCTCTATCTACTACAAAATTAAAACTTTTGAAAAGTCAAGTGGTTTAACCACAACCGTCCGTGTCGTTTGACGTGATTAATCCAGTATATTTAAGATTATCAGTGGGGTTAATCTGCTAGTTACCTCATAAAGTTTCGGCAGCAGTACGTATCCGAGAAGCCTAAAAACTCTACAAAATCCTCCGAAATTCGTAATGTCCTTTCCCATGAGATAGAATTCATTGTCGGGCTGTGCCATAGAATCAGTTTTGATGCCGAAAGCCGTCGTAGCAATAACGTCGTTCGCGAATCGCGTAAAAGCGTCTTTCATCTCGATTTCTACGAAATCTTCATTGTTTTTCAAACATGATTTGCTAAAGTTTTGGGCGGATTCCGAAATAAAGTTAAATATTATTTTCATTTTACTGCTCGTAAAAGACGGACTTAGGATTGGTCTCATATCTTTCCATTTTTGTCCTATAGAAGAAGAATGATTATTGCATCAGTAGATAATTTTCTAAATTTACTGCTAATACTAAGTCTTGAATGTCAGCGATGATAGAGCTAATAACAGACCCTTCTTTAACAGCAGTTAACCAACAAAATATTGATCAAAAGATCTGTCGGTTAAAAAGGCTCACAACCAACTTTCCTCGTTACAAATACTGGGAAAGATTGTGCAGTGAAACCTCGATATAACGGACTAATTGGGGGAAGGTGGTGTCCGTTAAAGCCGAAAGTCCGTTATAAAATATAGGTATAAAATAAATCAAATTTTTTTTAAAAGTACACTGTATGAGTTTTTTGTTGGTGTTGCAGAGGTGAAGAACATCCTTTATGGAGAGGTTATTAGTCCGAAAGCTTAAGGTCTACTGTAAGACTCCACTGACTGTGTCAGGACTACACAATAAAAATTCCACCCTTATTTAGGTCCGTCCAGCTATTGCCTCCAGGCCTGTTGGCCCATTGTATCTTCTCTATGTGTTTTTGTACAATGAAGACCCGACCAGTAGACCTCCCGGCAAGGATCCAAAAACAGCAAAACACACACTGCACTACCGCGAGGCACTTTTCCGAAAAAGACAGGCAGTTCCCGGGACCTAAAACCACGCTGCACCCAATCCAGTACCTTCGTACCTTATACATGTTCTGAACCGCCCAGCAAGGGCTCCACCGCCTCCGGATCCCCGCCGCACAACCCGCCGGCCAGGCCTCCATTATACAGTCTTATCTGATTCCTGTTCATCGGTAACAGTTCCGCCGTCCTTTTATGGCACGGTCCTTTGATGTATTATTTTCCGTTATTTTTCCTGGTATACTTTTCCAGTAGTTTTTGTGTTTTTTCGAACCTCTTCTTGCAAGTTCGTCTACTTCCTCAATACCTGCAACTTCCTGGCGTCTTGGAACCCGTATCAGTTTGACGTGATTACGGTCTACCAGCGTTATCAATTCTTCTTTGCAGTCAACTAGTATGGAGAAAGGGGTCTGGCTCTGAGGTACCCCCTGCACAGGACTAAGGTTGTCTACTACAGGATTTCGCCCAGTTTCCTGTAGGCTCCGTTAGCGACGGTGCTCCCCCACCGCCATGCAGCCAATAGCACGGGTCGCATAACACTTTCGATTGGGAGTCTTTTAGTCGCCTTTTACGACAGGCAGACCATACCTGGGATCTATTCTATTTTCCCCGTGTTTCCAGGGAAAACTGTATGTGTTTAGATATAAATAAAAAAAACAAAACACAAAAACTCGTCGTGAAGTGACGTTGTTGTTTGATATCGACGCACTTGTTTTCGGTAATACTACCAAAAAGAAATCAAGTTTTGTGTGCACCGTTAAAGTTTGCTAGTTTTATATAATCAACTCTCAGAAATTTCTTTATCTGACGAATAGTCAATAAATGTTATTAGATCGTCGAGTTATCGCTGATAATTTCATTTTTGGCAGTGATGTTTCTTCTTCGCTATCTTCACTTTCATCCTCGTTTTTTGGGCTAATAAATTCAGCTGCTAGTTCACATTCAATCATTATAAGGAGGATAGTTCACGAATTGTTGTCCCTAACATAGTTGGCGTTGAATGACAAATGCAAATAAAGTGTCAGGCAAAAGCTTATTGTATGACATTAGTGTGTGCCAATTAGTATCAGCGCATCAATTCATGTATGTTAAATATAATTTTTTTTTCCATTGAGGTGTGCGCGATTTCATAAAAATGAACAAAATTGAGATAAGAGGTGCGATAAAGTGTAAAAAGGGGTTATAACCGCAAGCAATTTATAAGGACATGGTAGAAGTATTAGGTAACTCTGCCCCTTCGTACCAGGTAATTAAAAACTGGTCACAAGATTTCAAACTGGGAAGAGAGTCCTGTCAACATGCACCAGATGCAGGAGCCCCCAAAAACTGTGGTGACCAAAAAAAATGTTAATTTAGTTCATGACATGGTATTAAATGACAGAAGAATTACAGTCAAGACTATAGCAGAGACATGTAGGTTTTTTGTTGAAAGTGTTGAAAAAATTTTACACCAAGAATTGGGTCTCAAAAAACTCTCTGCACGTTGGATTTGACGAATGCTGACGGAAGACAAAAACGTGTTCGCCAGGTTGCAGCGGAGACAAATTTGGAGATCATTAACAGAAATCCCAATAAATTTAAGCGAAAATTTCCTACGGTCTACGAAACAAGGATTCATCATTTTCATCCAGAATCCAAAAAACAAAGCATGGAATGGCGGCATAGGGGTTTCCCTTTCCCTCGAAAATTTCGTGTTATCCCATCAGCTGATAAGATTATGGCTACAGTGTTTTGGGATTTTGCAGGTGGTATTTTTGTGGATTATTTACCGCGTGGGCGCATTATAGCAGGTAAATATAATACGAATTTAATAGCAGAAGTACGCGAAGGGATGAGAGAAAATATAAAAAAAAAATTGATTCGAGGTGTGCTCTTTCACCAGGATAACGCTCCGGCCCACAAAAGTTGTGTTGCAATGACTGCCATTTAGAATGCAGTGTTTAAAATATTTAAACAACCTCCTTATCCTACAGATTTGGCCCCCAGCGGCTACCATCTACTTACAAAATTATAAGAACATCTTCGTGGAATCCGCTTTGCTAACGAAGTGATGTCGGCGGTAGATGAATGGCTGAAGACTCAAACTTCTGAATATTTTTCAAAAGGGTCTGAAACACTTCAACACCAAAATACCAAGTGTATAAACGTTGCAGGTGACTATGTTGAAAAATAAATTAGTTTCATTCTTCTCATGTGTTTGCTTCTATGTTAGGGGCAACAATTCGTGAACTATCTTCGTATTATACCCTGGGTCTCCTTTATCTACTTTTAGCCATCGTTAAACATCTTCTTTGGCTACATTTTCTCAGTCATTATTATTTATTGTCCTACAGAAATTAGGAACTTATAACCCTTCTAAATCTATGTCTGCATCTTGGCTATCAAACAAAATCTTGTAACCATTTTTTAATGTTTGCTCTTTCACCTCTTTCCAAGCTGCAGGAAAATTAAAAATTATTGATTTTAAATTGTAACACTTTAATTTTTGCAAGGTCCTCTTATATCTTCTGCATTATCTTCATCTTGCAATACAACCATTACTTCATCTACAAAATGTCTGCGATATATTCGTTTGGTTGCCAAAATCATTTCCTGATCCATGGGTTGAAAAAGCAATGTTGTATTTTTTGGCAAAACTTACAACTAAAGTAGCTATCTTTTGAACGTAGAATATGTTCAGAGGGATGAGCAGGAGCGTTGTCTAAAATCAATAAACATTTCACCTCTTCTATTCCCAGTTTTTTTCCTTAAAATATTTTTCACATATGGTACAAATTCTTTAAAAAGTCGGTTTTTGAAAAAAATCAGTTGAACCATGTATTGAAAATTCCATATTTTTCAACAGTAGAATACTCTTCAATTCATTCCTTTATTTAAAAACCTCATTATTACAGCCGATAGAGGCGTGCTACAGGCAACCAATTATTCAGTTGCTTTTCTTAGATTATGCGCTATAGGCAACCAATCATACATAAAAGTCATTAGGAAAACCAAATAGAAAAGCTGACATCAGCGCTGCTATTACTAAACTATTTTGACGACTTCCGTTTGAACTTTGTCCTTCGTCTTGGCAGAGACAACAAGCAAGTTAGCTTTAAAATACCACGTGGTAATAATTTAAATCAATATAATTAATTTGAAATCCTTTAGCCAGTGAAAATATTCTTAGGAGACAGGAATGTTTTTACCTGTAAGCTCGTTGTATAAATCTTGCAATATATTATCAAACAAAAAGTGTATTTGTTTAATTTACTTTATCAAGAGGTTCACGGCAGTAAGGCCGGAAAAACTGACAGCCTACATTACGAACCAGTCAACTAGTTATCGAAGATTTACCATCTTAACGAAGCACGGCGAGATTCAGCAGAGGTAGAAACCGACATCATCCTGCAACTCCGTCATCCATCTTCTAGCTACCTCCCTGTAGCTTCCCGTGTCGTCGTTACCATGCCTTATTAGAGTTATAATATGAAAGGGGTAGATGATATACTATCCGCTCTGGCTAGGTGTAGTCTATGAGCAGGATGGCATTATGTCTCAAATTCTATTGCTAGACGTATGACGTGATCATCATGGCCGCTAAAAATTGATTACATGCGGTGACACTAAAATTATTTTAGTTTGTATAATATTGTCACGATATTCTCCCCTTGGGTTCGGTAATTCTAAGCTCTTAGTACAATAACTTAACAATTTTTATTCTAGCATTTCTTCACAATAAATCTTACTTTACAAATCACTTAGATATTCACATTAAATACTTGATTTCAAAATTAACTTAAACTTTAACTTAAACATTTAAAACTAAACTTTTTCGCGTCCGCTGTCCTTTTTATGTTTCCAAATCATCGTTTTAGAAGAATCGTCACCATTCAAAACTATTAGACCTTTCTCTAGAAAGTGCCCGAATAATCATGTTACCATTTCGGAACCATTGGACGCAGTAATCTAGAATTTGCCGATCTTTTCTTTTGTTTCAATCGCCGCGCTTTTAGTTCCCCAATTGTGATAAACGCGCTGTCGCGACAGACACAGGGCCGGTCGCAACAATATTAACAGGACGTTTATAAATTTGACCGGATTTTTCATCCGTTATATCCAAAGTCCGTTAAATAAAGATCCGGTATATCGAGGTTTTACTGTCCCTACAAAATTTTCATCTCAAATAAAAAAAACGCGTATTTCTATTTGCTTTGACAATAAATTACATCTGACATAAATTAATCTAGCAAATTACATAGACTTACCTTTTAAAGCAAACAAGTTTTTGGACCATAACGGCTCTGCTGTGTCTGGTATGAATGATCTATGGTCCATAAAATATTCAAAATCTTTAACGCCAATTTGTTTTATTAGATTCAAGTCTTTTATCATAAGTACTGGCATTGTGAATTGATACATTCCGATGTATCTAAACATAAAATAAATAACTTTTGTTTATACAGTGTTTATACTTAAGCATATGGGAAACTTTTTTACTATTAATTTTACGAAAAAAGTTATTCCTTATAAAAATTTCTGCATTGTGTAAAACCAAAAAAGCAACTATCAGATATTGAAATTCTTTAGTGATATACAAGGTTTGTCAAAAAATATAAATAAAAGATGTGTGTCTTTCTCTCTCTCTCTCTCTCTCTCTGTAGCTTACAACCCGGGGTGGGTCTTCGCCGATATCACAATTTGCCTCCACTAGCTGCGGTCCATTATAACTTCTTCTGGTCGTTGGACATTTAGGGTCCGTAAGTCTGCTGCAATATTATCTTTCCACCGCACGGTGGTCTTGTCTCTTCACATGTCCGGCCCATCTCAATCTCTCTGCCTTTATAGTGCCTTTGTAGTGCAAAACAGCAGCGATTGGCTCCCTGAATTCTGTTGTTAATCTCTTGTGTTATATTGTTATCTGAGGTGATTGTAGCTCTCAAATATTTAAACGCACCATGTGCGCATATTAAAAGTGAAACTTCTAACGTTTAAACGGCTAGGATTAAATTTAGTTAAACTGAATCTCTTCTTCGTTGTATCTTCTTGTCCAAAGCAACGTGACACTATGGCTACCTGCAACTCGCGTTTCCAATGTTTCCAAAGGTGGCGATCCTCGACCTCGCGGTGATTCGTTTGTAATAGTTGACCTGTGATGTTCTTTATTTGGTCCAGCGAACGTGACGGAGATCGGCCTCTGGCTCTTCGGCCTTCTACTTTGCCCTGTACCTTAAGTTTCTCTAGGTTATCCTCATTTCTGCGAGTGATGTGTCCAAATATTCGAGGATTCGTCTCCGGCAGACGGTCTATGCGGTGTCTATCAGCCGCTTTGATGGTCCAGTTATTTTTATCTTGTCGACATTCTCTCTGAATTTGTTTGCATAGTTTTCTGTAAAATTTCTTTAGAGTTTTGTGTTGATAACCCTTTCTTTTTTATTTCTTTCCGTTCTATCAGAGTCACTCAAGCTATACTTCTCAGACTACTCACCTCCGCAGCGTTGATCTTACTTTCATTCTTCTTCTACCAAACCCAACATTCACGACACGTTTGGCTGCTTTTTGAACTCAAGTACATAAACTTTTTCAAATATTAATAAAAATTTTAAGATTGTTAGATTTGTTGTTGAATAAAGAATACCCGATAATTAGAAATTGGTTTACAATTCTAAATTACTTTTCCTGGTAACAGTTCCCAATATTGTCAAAAATAGAAGTAAGTATTTAACTGAATCTAATCTAAAATCTATATTTTCCAACAGACTTCGTATATTACTAAAAAGGCTTGGTATCCGATGCTTGTAATTTAGGTTTTACACCATGCAGAACTTTTTGCCAACTTAAGTCAAGACATACTGTATAAAAATCAACGGAATGAGCAATTTTGTTACAAAAAAATAAAACAATAAAATTTTTGGCAACGAATTCAGAATTTTTAAACAATTTAGTTCCCCCCTGGAACTATGACTAGTGTTTTTATTTGTTTCTAAGCTAGTATCGCAGGTATTGTTTTTAAACATGCTTTTACCTAACTCCCGGTACTTTGTTATAAACAAAGTGTATCGTTTCCGTCAGACTACGTCTTCTGAATATAATATTCCAATTATCTCCAAGTAGCCAGCACGTTTGTCCTTGTTTTACACCTTTCTCCTTCCAATAGCTCATCGGTTTGATGGCGAAATAGTAAAAAAGACCAATCAAAACGACCAACCATACCAATAATTGTACCATTTTGTTTTCAACTAAAAAATATATATTTTTTAATTATATTGTTACGATATTTACTCTTTGGGCTCAATGATTCTAAACACGCAGTACAATAACTAAACAATTTTATTCTAATATTTCTACACAATAAATTTTACTTGAGAAATCACTTAAAAATTCACAACTGTATACAATCTTTTCATAACATTTTATAATTACTTAAAAAACTTGACTTCAAACTAAACTAAGAACTTTGATCTGTGATTTTATTTATATATCTGTAAACCAATGTTCTCGACAAAACGATGCATTTCTGGACATTTTCCGAAATTATTGGACCTTTCGAGAATCATCCCATGTTTTCCATAACGCCCGTGGCTATAAATCATGTATTTTTAAGAAAGGGTTTACCTTATGAAAGGGGTAAAATTAAATTCGGAGGGTTAAGCGAGATTAAGCGAGAGGTGGACATCTCCATCGATTTAGGCGAAGTCTCATGAGAGAGAAAAAAATATATCGCCATCGCAATTGCGTAAAATAGTAAAAATCTGTCTCGCATTCTTTGCGATTCATCGCTGCTAAGTTCGCTGCCGCTGATGCCGGTCAGCACTGGCAAAGAGAGTCGACGCGACTTAGGTAGAATATATAAGATATCCTAAATAACCAAAATTTATTTAAAATAACAAAATATGTCAATGATGTCCAACAAAATATGAAATGCAAATTCACAATAGTATTTTTGTATATCAAAATAGTAACAATAATTTATATTAATAAACGATCCCCTACAAAGGGAGGATAATCCTAGAAATGGTAGTATTTTTTCCTTGCAGGGGATCAGTGGGAAGTGGGCTAATAAGAGTTTCTATTTTTTCTTAGAATAACCTCTTTTAAACTAATTCTCTACTAATAAATTTATAATATACACATCTCTACAATCGAACGTATCCAGAGGCGCTTCTTTAAGTCAGCATGTTTCATTCTGGATGGTTTGTATCCGGAGCGGAATATATCGCAACATTACTTTTATGATCGATTTGGTGCACACAGTCTGCTGAAAAGGCGGTCAATGTACTCTGTATTATTTTTACATAAAATTGTACACCTACAATTAGACTGTAATGATCTAGTTGCCATGTTAGATTATCATGTTCCTAGGTTCAATTCCCGCCATAATCAACTGTTTTTTCAACGAACTTATCGAACTAATATATACAAATTTTCACCTCTACATTTTCTAATTGAAAATTATTCTAATATAGAAAAATCTGTTGACATTTTAAACTGCAGCCAATTGTAAATTAGACATTATTGTTTAGAAACCTAAATCTTTACTTTCAGCATACATAATTGTAATGTTTTCTTATATATTGTGATAGTTTCTTGTAAATTAACGTATGTTATTTATCTAACTACTACTAACCCTATCCTGTAAATTGGGTATACCCCGTAGGATATTGTAAAAATAAATAAATAAATAATAAGTCTTTAAAAAGGACAAGTGTAATTGATTAAATTTTTGGGTTTGAATGTAAGTAACGTTCTTAATAATCATTGCATACTCTCTCTCTCTCTCTCTCTCTCTCCTCTCTCTCTCTATCTGTAGCTTTTACAACCCCCGGTGAGTCTTAGCTGTTACTAGTTTCACCACTCGTTCGTCATTTTGTCTTTTAATGTGTCCGGCCCATCTTAGTCTTTCAGCTTCAACCATTTTGACGATATCTGGTTGACGGTATGTTTTCCAGTCCTCTGTTGTTTCTGATCCGGTACTGTTCTAAGTTTTGGTCCCCCACTGACCCATATGTATTTCGAAGGATTTTTCTTTTTGCTATTCTTAGTTGGTTTTCATTTTGTTTTGTCATGGTCTACGTTTCGCAAGCATATGTCGTAATGGGTCTGATAATAGTGTGGTAGATAATTATTTTTGTTCTTCGAGAGAGTATTTTGGACTTCATTATTTTCTGTAGTGCAAAGTAACATCGATTTCAACTTTGTATTCTCATATTAATTTCCTTTGTCATGTTATTATTTGCTGTTATTGTAGCTTTCAAATATTTAAAGTGCTCCACTCGCTCTAAATTTTATGTATCTATGGTTACATTATTCCCAATTCGATCTCGTCGACCGGTTCTTACCATTGCCGTATATTTAGTTTTAGACTCATTAATTTTTAAACCGACTTCTTTTGCAACACTTTCTAGTTAAAAGAAATCTTCTTTTATGTCTATGATAGTCTTTCCTACTATGTCTATATCGTCCGCAAGGGCCAGAATAAGTCGGGGGACTTGATCCCTGAACAAAAGTGTACCAGTGTTTGCTGTCCTTACGACTTTCTCTAGTACTATGTTCAACAGCACGGGTGATAAGGCGTCACCCTGTTTGCGACCATTGTCTATGAGAAAAGGCGTTGAAACTCTTTCCCCAATCCTGAAACTACTATAGGACTTTTCGACACATACTTTAGTCATGTTTATCAACTTTCTAGGTATTCCTAGTTCTGCCATAGCGTTCCATACCTACACTCTTAAAATGCTATCGTATGCTTGTAAGAACTCAATAAATGGCAAATGTAAAGTTTTGCATACAGGGTTTTTTAAATTCATGCGAAAAAATTCAGTAGGAGATTGCCCGTATTAAATTATAATGGATCTATAGCAAAATTTTCTCAGCACACTCCCTTCCGAGATACGAGTATTACCCCTAAAAGGTGGTAAGTAAAGTTAATTTTTATATTTTTTTTCAAACAAAATAAAGATTAGTTTTTTAAATAATTTTAAATTGATGCGTTAATTTTGTCCAGGAGTTTATAAGGAGTTTATATAAGGGTCCACCAAGATTCCTAAAACATGTCAACTATGGCACGATAACAACCACAAATTATAGAGGTGAAGAACCTCTTACACTTGATTGTTAGATATAATATTTAAAAATATAAACAGAAGCAAGAAATAGTTACAAACGTACATAAATAAAAATATATTCAAACGACAGCACATTGAACTCGTGAACTAGAGTAATTAGACATTTAACAATAGTTGTTACCTTTATGGGACGTTTCATCTGTTGAATATTCACCACAAATTTTTATCTTTTTTTCTCTATTTTCGGTGTCGATTAACTGTCTAGCTTGAGACACTGATATGGATTTTTAATTGCCGTGTGTTTAAATATAAAATTAAATGCTGATAAGGGATAACTAGGAAAAATGTACATCAAATGTACTAATCGTAATGTGATTAAAAAACAAATGTGATTATTTACCAAAATCAATATTTTTATGGGCCAATCTTTGGTGTTTACATAAAACTCGTGGTAAACTTAGCGCGCTTTTATGTGGGAGCGGTGATAAACTTTGGAAGCTTAAATCAATCATTTCATTGATATGAAAGTGTTACTAGAGAAATCGTGTAAACGACAACAACAGCAATAATTTATGATGTGCCTATTTTTTCCACTATTACAAATGTGCATTGTAATATTATTATTAAAAGTCTAATTGTTGCAAGACATCTTTTCCGGGATCAAAAAGGTTACAATCACCATTACTGATATGTTCTCGATAAACTCTGGGACTTTCATCGATTACATGAAGAAATTATTCGGTCTTTGTCGGATTTTTAAAAAGTATGCAGCATGACACAAATTTCCAAACACTTTGCATAAAGCAGCATCATAGCTTAAGGAATTTTTTTGCCTCGTTTGGCCACCAGAGCATTCTAGGCAGTAAAAGAGACAATGTATTGGCAATAATAAAGTTAGGAACTATAAATAGGTCCCTAAACATTCTTCGGATGCACAAAACAATACATTAAAGCAAAAACATAGGAATAACTTAGAGCAGGCCATATTGACAATACTGTGGAGACAACAACCTTTTATAACAAATTTACAAACACTGCGCATAAAACAGCTTCGCAGCTACAATCAAAAAATCTGCCTCGTTTGCTCACCGGGGCATTCTAAGCAATAAAAAATAAATATGACCAAAAGAACTAACAATAGATCCATAAACATGCTTTGGATACACGAAACAATATATTAAAGCAAAAACTAGTAAATAGGAGCAAGGGATGGAATTCTTACAGAGGACTAACTTAGAACAAGCCATAAGACAATGCTGTGGGGGCAACAATCCTTTAATAATTATTCCTCGGATACATGAAACAATATATTAAAGCAATAACCACTAAATGGAAGCAAGAGATGAAATCCTCACAGAGGAATAACTTAGAACAAGTCATATTGGTTATACTGTGGGAACAACAACATTCTATAGACGATAACATTTTTTTCTCATGTAAAACTTTCCATATAGGGATTTAAAGATTTTGGTTATTCTTTGGTCTAGCGGTTCTCAATGTTTTGTAGTATTAGGTGGCAGAAACATTAACGATTTGTTGGAAACATGAATATCCGGATGGAATGATGCGTTGTCTAAGAACAAGATTATTTTTTTGTCAAATTTGTGCAGCCAACCTATCATGTTATCCCTGGTGAGCTAGTCCTTCTTGTTATAGCACCAGTCGACATGCAATTTATCAACATAAAAGCCTTTAAAATATCAATGATTTCTACTTATACCAATAACCAAAAGTTTTTCTGAGGAATTTGTAACCTTGCTGTAAATTTTCACGTTCTCATGGGTTTTCTGGGTGCAGGTATTTGACGTTTAAAATTTTTGTGATGTGATCCCATAAAAGCTAGATCCATGTTCTATAACAATATTCTTAAGATAGTAATTGGCATTCATGGATCTCGTGCGGACAGGAACTAATTATGTGCAAGAGTCGAAGCATATAGCACCCCAGAACAGAGCCACCGCTGAATGGAATCATTGCAGAGATATTTCAGAAAGCAAACCTCTTTCCTGGTCTTCGCTAGACTCGTTTACAATCACCTGAATGTTTAAGCAATGACGCTTTTAGAGTTAATCAAATTATAAAGTAAAAAATAATAATAATAATAAAATTACTGACGAGAAAATTAATGTCACTGTTTTAAAAGCGTGGGCTGCTTTCATTCTGAAACGCAGAGTTAGTTAAAAAATGTCATACGAAGAACCACAGTGACAAAAATTTTCTTGTCAGTAATTTTATTGTTATGTTAAGAATTATTTTTAACCCCATAGTTTGATTAACTCTAAAAGCGTGTTTTTTAGTTTTCTTAAACTATAATTTATATTATTAGAGTTCATAAAAAATTAACACTATACTTTTATGCAACACAAAATACATTTGTGTGACTGCAAATTGCTAGAGGCGCCATCTACTAGATAATAGGCAAACTATTTTTAAGCATTTCTGCAACACTATTGGAACTGCGCGCATGCGTAGTTCACGCACTAGTTTTATCTCTCTTACTCTCATGCAAAGGATTTCTAGAGAAATTTATTAATCCTGGCGAAATTATTTAAGATAATCGGATATTTTTTTCGAATTATTGCATTGTCGTCGGTATTAGACAAGTGTGCGAAGTTTAAATTAAATCTGAACGCTTAAAGTAAGGCAAAATCGAGGCCAACGAGTCAGTTACAAACAAACATACAAACATACATGCGAAACTAATATAAGCGTGTTAAAATAGCAGAAAATAGTAAGATAAGTACACATGATATGAAATATATAATATAGCAGTTTAAATTTTTTTTTTAGTAAGATCGTTGGAGAACAATAATTATGAATTTGAGTTTGGAAACACTGAAGATATTTAATCCAACATTACAATGTTTATTACCTAATCCTATTAATCGTGTTAACGAATTATTGTTGAGGTCATAGTTTGTGTTATGAAAGGTAATTTGAATAGATCAGTATTACGAGTGGTTCTAGATGGTTTACTTAAGTTCAATAATTTAGGGCATGAGATTTCATTATTGATTAGATTAAATACTGTAAGTAGATCACTTTTATTCTGCGGTTGTAAAGAGTAGGAGTGTTCAAATATGTTACAATAGTCTCATGATTATAGTTTCCTACTTGTAGATTCAATCTGTAGGCCACATGTCTCAGAAATCTATTCTGAACACTTTCAATGAAATTAACATGTGATTAATAGTGGTGAGACCATACTGTAGATGCATACTAAAGTATAGAACACAATAATGGGTTGTAAAGAATAATTCTAAATAAATAAATAGTATGGGTAAATTTATTAATAAGAAATTTTGCAATAAAATAATTTTGAAAATTAATTATTTGAGTTTATTCATGTTGAACCAAAAACCACCCTCCGCCGTCAGGTTGAACTGTTTCTTGGAAATTTCCAGTGGGATTTTGGTCTTCTGTGACGGAACGAGTTCGGATTTGGACAGCAAATGAAAGAATACGACTTTGGTTTCGAGCAGAGCGAATCTGGAGCCGATGCAATTTCTCGGTCCCACTCCGAAGGGAAGGTAAGCGTAAGGGTTGATGTTGGCCTTGTTGTCGTCGTTGAATCGTTCGGGGTCAAAACGTTCTGGATCCTCCCAATGTTGTGGATCGCGGTGGATTGCAAATATCGGAAACCATAGTACGGCTCCCTTTTCGATATCAAGCGGTTTCTCGTCGGGGGTTGCGGGGAGGATGGTGTACCGTCGTGTGCAGACTCTGTCTACTGCTATGACGCTAGGCCATTTACGCAAAGTTTCTGAAAAAATAATTGGCGATTAACTCTTTTTTTCTTTAACAATTTGTTTATTTAGGTACTAAGTTCAATCTCACAAAAAATATGACATTTATCTCTTAACCTCAAATTATGCAAATTTTCTTGCATCTCAGCCATTGAAACATCCAAAAATCAACAACGATGATAACAGTCTCAAAAGAGCAAACAAAAAATACAAAAGCTGTAAGTTGTGATAGTGTAAGGGAGAATGCAAAAGAGATACGGTAAGAAGCTTATAATCATTATTATAGCATTTAAAATACCCACGATTTTTCTAAAAAAACAAGTACAATGCGTCACAAATTTCACACAATTTCATAACCTTAAATAATAAAAGTAAAAGCGCCCAAAATAGTTCTGAATATTATAAACAAACATTCAAATTTTGGCGGCAAATTGGTCGTTTTAAAGCGCTGATTTCTGTCGTTGGATTTTTTATCCAACACTGTTATTTTTATTATCGATAATCTATTATTATCTTTTTTTTTTTTATGAAAATAGTCGCAAAAAGGGTAGACCTATCGTGTGGGCCGCGGACGGCCCGCACTGCGACTATTAGAAGGGGAAGGGATTATAGAAAGGAAATGATTGTGGACACGCTTTTTAAAAAGTTGTAGGTCATAGTTCTCTGGAAAAACTGATTTTGGAAGCTTATTCCATTCCGTAGCAGCCCTGTAAAAAAAGGATTCTTGATGAAGATTGGTCCTAGTAGTGTCAATCTTGAGAGTAACTGGGTGAGACTGATCAGCGTGCCGAGTTTTTCGGCCGAATGTGGCCAATGGTGGTACAAGAGTTTTTATTTCTCTGGAGCATCTGCCATGGAAATATCTGTAGAGCAATGACTGGTCTGCAACTCTTCTTCTATGTTCTAGAGGGTGAAGGGTATCTGTGAGAGTTGAGCTGTTTATCAAGCGAATGGCTCTTTTCTGAATGGAATCTAGAAGACGAAGAGAATGCCTTGGTGCTGAACCCCAAATGTGCGAGCAATACTCCAGTAGAGGTCGGATTTGAGCCTTGTACGTCGTCAACAGTTGATCAGGAGTAAAAAACTTTCTGGCTGTCCACAGAAAACCTAGCCTCTGGCTTGCCGACTTTGCGATGTTAGCAACATGGTCATGCCAAGACATATTATTGGACACCGTGACTCCCAAAATCGAGATGGAGGGACTTGGTTCAAGGGTATTTCCGGTCATTGTAATGGGATGATTTGAGGAATTCACTTTCTTGGAAAACGTGGCACTTTGTGTTTTTTGGGCGTTGAACTGAACAAGATTGTTGGTTCCCCACTCGACGATTGCTTTAAGATCTCTATTGATGGAATTAACCTGTTCCTGCCTGAGTCTATTTGTATCATTCACCGAAAATGATCAATAGGATGTGAAAATTGAGACAAGTGTGCTATCGTCTGCGAAACTGTAAATGGGGTTCGTGGTGGTTATTAAGAGGTCGTTGATGTGTAAAAGAAATAAGGTGGGGGACAGGATGGAACCCTGGGGGACCCCGGCATTAGTTTTAAACGCATCAGAAGAAATACCGTCAACTGCCACATGTAAGGAGCGATCTTGCATGAAGCTCAAGAGCCATTGGCGCAGTTTGGTTGGGAGACCGTAGGCAGATAATTTACTTAACAATGCCTGGTGCCAAACGCGGTCATAGGCTTTAGATATATCCAAGGCTATTGCACGGGATTCACCAAACTTTTCAATAGTGTTTGTCCAGAGCTGAGTGACATAAGCCAGCAAATCTCCAGTAGACCGAAGTTCTCGAAATCCATATTGTCTGTCATGGATTATTTCAAATTTCTCTAGATATTTGATAAGTTCTGTGTTAATCGCTTTTTCCATAACTTTGGATATGACTGAGAGCAATGCAATAGGGCGATAATTTGCAGGAATAGTCTTCTTTCCTTTTTTCGGAATCGGTTGGACTTTAGCGTTTTTCCACATGGACGGAAATACTCCTTTGCTGTATGATAACTTGAAGAGTCTACAAAGAACTGGGGTGAGCTCTTGAGCACAGGTCTTCAGCACAATTGTCGGAATTCTATCTGGTCCTACTGCCTTATTAGAGTCAAGATTTCGTAGGATTTTCCTGATAGTGCGATGGCGGATAGTGACCTCAGGCATTGATGCGTTTATTCTAGGTATCGTTGGGGGTTGTTTTCCATTGGTATCGAGGGTTGAGTTAGAGCTGAACATTTCGGCCAGCAGATCCGCTTTTTCTTTTTCTTTGCCGTCGAACCTCTCGAGTGGTGGTAAAGAAGAAGTTGTGAAATTTTTATTTATGGCTTTGGCCAAAGACCAGAAGGTCTTTAATCCAGGAGGGGCATTGACAAGTTTGTTGCATATTCTCCTGCCGTAGGATTCTTTGGCAAGATCGATCGTTCTTTTGCAGGCGTTCCTCGCGTGGACAAAGGCTTCTCGGTTGGCAATTGTCGGGACTTCGCACCAGAGTCGATGTGCTTGATTTTTATCACGCACCGCACGGTTGCATTCTTGGTTGAACCAGGGTTTGGGGTTAAAGATCCGTCTTGTACCATGAGGAATGTATGAGTCCATACCTAGCCTTATGATTTCGGTTACAGATTCTGCACATGTTGATGGGTCTTGTGAGTGAAAGCAGACATCTTTCCATGGAAATGATAGGTAATCTGTCAATATTATATTGTTGATGTTTTTTACATCACACAACTGACATACACGGCAGAAACTCGACCAGACACAGCGAGAACTAAACAACTTCTAGAGACAACCGAAATAAGAGTACTTCGTAGAATAACTGGAAAGACGATCTTGGACAGAGAAAGAAGCAAGAATATAAGAAGAACATGCAAGGTAGAAAACATTAATGAGTGGGTTATTGGGAGTGGAATGAGCACATCAGTAGAATGGACAACGAAAGAATAGTCAGAACAGCACGCGACAAATCACCAATGGGTCGCAGGAGTTTAGGACGCCCCCGAAAACGATGGAGCAGTGCAATAGGCAGAGGGACGATGAAAAGAAACAGGCGATCCGCCTAGATTAAAGAAGGAAGAAGAAGAAGAACAATCGTTGAATAGACTTAATTTGCTCCCCTTCATTAAAATCTTAAGTAAAATATTTACTATTACCAAAATTAATAGACTAAAAAATTTTACGGGTTGCACTCTGGGAGTGCCGGCAGAAGTGAAAACTTAAGTATTAACGTTGTGTGCCCTGCACCGCCTAAACGAAACAGCCGGCGCAGGCATACATTTTCGCCGCGCCGTAGAAAGAGAGGGGGATACTCCCTCTCCTACGCCACGCCAGCTGTCTACTCTCCATCCGTCTTACGAATTTTCGATCAGGTCACGTGTCCTGACGCGAGTTTAACATTTTTTACCCATTACAAAAAAAGTGTACAATGCCGCTAAAGAAGTTTTCACTTTTTAATCTGAAAAATATTGTCTCCAGATTTCCATAGTTTATGAATAATGCATTATTTTTATTAACGCTTTATTATAAATCATATATTAAACATCAGTACCAGATTTGAATGTTTTCGATTTCTTTCTTCCGCGTTTTGTTTGATCTTCTTTCAATATGGCGCTTTTCTTCCTACCTCGACTTTTTCGTTTTCGGCTACCTCGTTTTCGGTTTTGTCGCTTTTGGCTACGTCGTCTACGGCTTCTGCTTCTATTTTTTCTTCGTCTTCGAGCCTCCGTTATCGGCAAACCAAAACCTAATTTAAACCTTCCCCCGTTCTCTTTGATCAAACCAGCTTTCAGTCCAGTTTTTAATGATTTTTTAACACAAATTGATGCATTTTTTAACGGCTTCTTGCACTGATAAATTATTTGATCTAAAATTTTGTCGGGGGGAAAACCATATGAGTCATTAATACACGCTATGGTGTCCACAACATCTGCTAAAAACGACACCTCTCCTTGGACCATTTTAATGCAGCAAAAGCAGAACTTAATCAATAAACTAATGAAAAGCACTTAAATTTTGAATTTAGCTACTAAATTAATTTGTCAAAATGACATAAAAAATGTACTTGAATTTGTCAGTTTGTTGAATAAGGTTGCCAAGTTACCAGTCTTGAAAAGTCGCATTTTATATTGCTCCAGTGAAATACATCCGTCTTACGAATTTTCGATCAGGCCACGTGTCCTGACGCGAGTTTAACATTTTTTACCCATTACAAAAAAAGTTCACAGCGTGCCATAAGAAGTTATCACTTCAAAAATTTTCCGGTAATAAAATATAATGTGTCTTTTTTTTATTTATTTTGTTGTGTAAATTATTTCGTCAAATAATTGTTTATTATGTTAACGACGGTGAGGTTACTTTATGATATACATATTATATTATTATTAAATTTTACTATTTTTGGTCGAGGGGATTTCTGTCGGGGATTTTATGTCACGGGGATATTTTTTCGGGGATTTTATGTCTTGGGATCAAAACGAAGGCGACCAAAACTTCATACCTGATACAACCATATCCATATATTTCATTTTCAAAATGGCTTCATATGTTAAAGTGCCATTACAATCATCCAAAGTGTCTTCGATTTCCTCTCTTAATCTTTTCTGAACATCTGGATTAACGGCTAGCTCGTATGCTATAAAGCACATCAATGCTGAGACCGTATCGAAACCAGCAAAGAAAAATATCAAAGCCTGCGCAGCGATATCAAGGTTGGTCATTTCTTTGACGATACCTTTACCTATAAAATTAAAAAAATTGTCACTATTAATAAAATTAAAAGTAGCTTATTGATTGATACAAAGTGACCAAGAGTAACCGTGATAAATTATCAACAGAACGGGTGAGTTTGTATAGGTACTTGAGTTGAAAGTTTACGAAAGACGGTAAGTATGACTGTGATATTTAGCAAAGGATGTTGGCAGGGAAACAAAAGGATGTTGGCAGGAAAACAAAAGAATGGGGCGTTGCATTACTTTATGGACAGTCAGAACGTGTAAAAAAGGCAGGACTAGCTGTTCTTAAAAAAGTGATGTTTCCTACATAGGGACCAGGGTTTGGCCGAAAAAGCATTAGATCAATGCTGCGGAGATGAGTATTCTGAAAAGTTTTGTAGGAGTGACTCTGATGGATAAAGTGAGGAATACCGTAATAAGGAAATGCTGTTGGTGTGAAAAAAGGATGTACTAACAAAAAAGATAAAGGAATGCTTCGATTGTTCGGATGGATAAAAAAAGATTGACGAAACAGCTTAATAAGGCGAGTGTAAATGGGCAAGTCGGTAGAGGTCGACCTAGGCAAACGTACCTCGATCAGAACAAAATCGTTTTAAGGAAATGCCAGGTCAAGAGTACCAGCAACCGACAACATATATACATATAGTCACGCCTTTTTTCCGTAGGGGTAGACAGAAACCACTTCCTTCCGCTTGCTATGGTTCTAAAACACATCTTTTGCTTCCTCTACTTTTATCAGTGCTCTTATACATGCTCGTCGGTTGTTAGTACTCTTGACCTGGCCTTTCTTCAAAACAATATTGACCCGATCGAGATATGTTCGCCGAGGTCGACCTCTACCGACTTGTCCATTCACACTCGCTTTTTAAATTTATTTCGTCAACCTTTCTTTATCCATTCTTTTTACGTGTCCAAACCATCTAAGCATTCCTTAATATATTTTTGTAACCACATTTTCTTTTACACCACATCGTTCTCTTATCTCACTATTCTTTACTTTATCCAACTGAGTTACTCCGGCTATACTTCTCAGACTACTTATTTATGCAGCATTAATCCTGTTTTCATGCTTCTTCTGCCAAACCAAACATTCACTACCATACATAAGTGTAGGAACAAACACACCAGTTTGTCATGCTTTCTTCTCTTTCAAAAACCATTTCTTTCGTTTTGCTTACATTTATTTTCATTCCTTTAATTTTCAGGGCATCATGCATAACATTAACCATCGCCTGCAACTCCTCTTCAGATGACGCTAACATGACTTGATCATCACCGCAAAGAAGGCATTTGACGATCTAATCATTAATTTTCAATCCATACGCACTTTCTTTTAAATCTTTTAAACAATCGTCTATGTTTAAGTTAAACAGCCATGGCGAAGCCACACATTCCTGTCTCACACCTTTTTTGATGTTAAACCAGTCCGTGCAAGCTCCGGTTATCCTGACATAAGCAGTGGAATCATTGTAAAGTGATTTAAGTGCTCGTATTAAAGTACCGCTCAACCCATACATAGACAATGTTGACTACAATTCACTCCTCACCACTCTGTCATAGGCCTTTTTCAAGTCTTTAACCGACAAGCATGTATGAAAGCGTTGATGAAAGTTAAAGAAGCGAAAAACATATGTAAGAACCGTAGCAAGTGGAAAGTAGTGGTCGCTGTTTACCTCTACAGGAAAAAGGCGTGACTAAATGTATTAAATTTAAAAAACAGTACAGGGTGTTTAATTTAAAAAAAATACAATTTTGTGCTGATCTACTTTTTGGGACACCCTATATAATTTTAAAAACTTTAATTAGGTATAGTTTGTGACCATACCTTATGGTTTTTAAAATGTTTCTTTACTAGTAATCAGCCCATGTGATTAAAATTGACATACCTAGATCAGCTTCGTCAACGACTGCGAATCCGGCATCAATGACTTTTTCTTCTTTATGCTGAGCTCCTTTTCTTGCTTCCATCAATAAATGAATCATATCCGGACGAATGATTCCTTCTTTTTCTCTCGTTTTGATGGTATCGTCGATAAGCTCGATAAAGAATTTTCTAACGTGACTTTCAAAAAGTCCAATTCTAAACCACTGAAAATTATTAAAATTGTAAATATTGTTGCGATATTTAATCTTGGGATCGATAACTAAACAACTTATTCTATTATATCTATACAATAATTTTTTACTATATAAATGGAGAAAGATAACGGGAAATCACCTCCATTATTTTTTCCAAGAGAACCACATGACTACATTCAAGAAATAAAAAGGCTTAACATTGACATACCAGGCATCGGGGAAACATGGTGGCCTGACAATAGAGTATCCACCGTCCCAGAAGGTTCATTTTACTACTCGGGTAACCAGGATAAGAAACACCAAAAAGGAATGGGAATATTCATCACAGAAAAACTTTCAACCATTGTAATGCATTTCTTCCCGTATTCCGACAGAATTGCTCTAATCAAACATAAGTCCAAGCCTGTGAATCTCAACGTTATTCAGATTTATGCCCCCACCTCAATTCCACAGAACAAAAAATCGAAACATTCTATGGAGGAATAAAAGAGCTGCTAAAACTTACGAAGAAACACGAAATTAACATAATTATGGGTTTTTTTTTTATGAAAATAGTCGCAAAAGGGTAGACCTATCGTGTGGGCCGCGGACGGCCCGCACTGCGACTATTAGAAGCCCTGTAAAAGAAGGATTTTTGATGAAGATTGGTCCTTGAAGTGTCAATCTTGAGAGTAAATGGGTGAGACTGATCAGCGTGCCGAGTTCTTCGGCCGAATGTGGTCAATGGTGGTACAAGAGTTTTTATTTCTCTGGAGCATCTGCCATGGAAATATCTGTAGAGCAATGACTGGTCTGCAACTCTTCTTCTATGTTCTAGAGGGTGAAGGGTATCTGTGAGAGTTGAGCTGCTTATCAAGCGAATGGCTCTTTTCTGAATGGAATCTAGAAGACGAAGAGAATGCCTTGGTGCTGAACCCCAAATGTGCGAGCAATACTCCAGTAGAGGTCGGATTTGAGCCTTGTACGTCATCAACAGTTAACCAGGAGTAAAATACTTTCTTGCTTTCTACAGAAAACCTAGCCTCTGGCTTGCCGACTTTGCGATGTTAGCAACATGGTCATGCCAAGACATATTATTGGACACCGTGACTCCCAAAATCGAGATGGAGGGACTTGGTTCAAGAGTATTTCCGGACATTGTGATGGGATGATTTGAGGAATTCACTTTCTTGGAAAACGTGGCACTTTGTGTTTTTTGGGCGTTGAACTGAACAAGATTGTTGGTTCTCGACGATTGCTTCAAGATCTCTATTGATGGAATCAACCTGTTCCTGCCTGAGTCCATTTGTATCATTCACCGAAAGTGATCGATAGGGTGATTTTAACTCCAAGCTAGGAAAAGGACGGTGTGGCGACCTGGTGGGGCCCTTTGGACTAGTGGACCGAAACGGTATAGGAGATCGTCTACTACAGTTCTGCCAAGACGAGAATATGAAGATGACTAATACTTGGTTCTGCTTACCACCCTCACAATCAACTAAACCTTACTTCTTAAAAAGTTTATGTACCATTACGACATGATGTTTCAGAAACCTAGGTCTTTGCAACTGCTGCTTTACTTTCTCTTTCTCTTTCCTACAGTTTAACTATTCATAACCAATAAATTAGTACTCTCGTCCAGCTAGATATCTACAGTACTTCTGGGTTCTTGGGTATTGCTAAATGTTTACCATAAAAAAATACCAATTTTTTTATGAAAATTATGATGAAATAAAATTTGTTAATGTAGAATCGTTAAATTAGCCAAAGAAAGGTTTTTGGACATTGCGGTTTCTTAAAATTATGGAAAGAGAATATATTGATAGTGATCAATAATAATAATACAACGGACGCTTGAAATTACCATTACGTAAACAAAGTAAAGTAAGATAAATAAATATAAAAATAATAAATTCCACCAAATTATGTGTTGATAATTATCTAAAAAAAGAAACAAATAACGTTAGTTGCATCAAAAAAAAATTATCTACAAAGAGATATAGACATGATAATAATTTCATTTTAGATTTAATTGTTTTGGAAAAAAAATTTATCTTGTTGCTAAATGAATTGTTTTAAACAATTTAACAACTTAATTTAATTTTTACGAATAAATTTACTTGTAATGTTTTTTAAGATATTCAAATACATGTCTAGTCAAAAAATATTCACAAAAAATCCGAACACCCTATTTGAGTTGATCAATTTAATAAAATGTATACAAAATGCGTGCTTAATTGAACTTAAAAAATGATTACATTTTTTAACTAAAGTAATAAATAACAAAGTACCAGATAGCCAAGTAGCACTAAAAGCACACTTGTGAGTCTAACTCAACCAATTTCTCTTTTAAAAATGTGTTTACCCACACAACAACGGTTCCGAAAATAGAATAAATGAATTTGTAATGTCTTTTAGGAGTTCAAATGTTCAGTTAATTTTTTAGAAGTTAATGGTTTTAAGAAGAGAAATAGCATGCATCGAAGTCTCTTTCCTGGTAGGTCAGACGTGCACACCGTCGCTAACTGTTTCATACTGATTTCTAGCGTCGCACACACACACACACATGTCGACGAGGTGGGGACAATTTAAGTCCGTGTACCTAGTTATTATATTTTGTGATGGTCGACTGGTTTTCGTGCACCTCAGCATTTTGAATTAATATTTTTATGTTTCTTAAATATTTTTCCATATCTGTATCTATTCGTTAACATTTTTTCGATAAATAAGATTATGTTTTTTGTTAATAAATATGAAAGTTTCATTTGCGTAATAAATGCAATCAAATGACCCAAAACACCGACATAATTAATAAACATTAAAATCAAAATAATTGTGCAGCTTCATGTTTAACCCGAAATATCTCGAAAAATAATAACTTTATCGCCATGGAGAAAAAGTACAATATTTACGTGAAAAGTATTGGAGAATCGAAAAATTGTGGTAAAATTGCAATAACGCCGGTGGCGTAGAATTTGGGAGGATTAAACCAGTCACTTGCCACTGTCGTACGCCTCTGGTAGTAGCCAGAAACGTTCATTTAACATAATTTAGTGGGGTGTATAGTACTTACACTCCCCACTAATGTGACAATAATACTTTGAATAGTTGGGCATAAATAATTTTTAAATTTTCCAATAAAACATGCTGTAACTCAGACAGGATACACATTTTATTTAGGTGATTTGGGTAGAATCTTCATATTTTAAGTTCAGGATTCTATAGTTGAAATATTTCTAATTAGTAATGAAACACCCTGTATAAAGATTGAAAAACGATAAATTATTAGCTATTTAATTAAATTTAAGACGTTCATACAGAAAAAGCTAAATAAAGTTGCGTTCACGTCACCAAGGTCGTAATTCTATTACATGTGTGGCTACATTTCTATAGAGAAGTGTATATACTAAAGTTTGCTAAACAATCGCTTCTAAAGATAACCCGATCAATAAAAAAACATTTAGTAACTAAATAATGTAAATGATTTTTTGGATTTATACGTCCCTCAATGTAAAATTTTCATAAAGAAGCCACCAATAAATGTCTGTTCTTTAATGTTCTTTAATTGTCAAAATCACCAAACAGCTAAATAGTCGATGCAAAGAACTTGTGGATTCATTAGTTAATTATTTTAAACAAGAAAGGAATAATAATGGCCCTTTGTTGCCCTTAAATGTTGTGCAAGAGGTAATCATCATCATTGTCAGCTAGTCGTCCATCGTCGGACATACGCCTCCCCTAATCGCTGACACTCCTCTTGGTCTTGTGCTCGCCTCATCCAGCTATTTCTAATCAGTCTCTTGACATCGTCTGTCCATCTGGTCTGGGGTCGTCCTCTGTTTCTCTTACTAGTCCACGGTCTCCACTCTATTACTCTACGTGTCCAACGAGAGTCCTCCATTCTAGCTATATGGCCTGCCCAACTCTATCGCAATTTACATAGGCATTCCACGACATCCGTCACTTTAGATCTTCGCCGAATTTATTCGTTGTTTGTTCGATCTAGGAAAGTTACACCTATCATTTTCCTTTCCATTGCTCGTTGTGCAGTTTAAAATCTATAAATAATCTCTTTGTTAATCACCCATGTCTCTGTGCCGTATGTTAAATTTGGGAGACTGATCAAAGGTTCGTGCTTTGAAAGAGTTTGGGAGATCTGAATAAAAGACATCTCTAAGCCTTCCAAAAGTTGACCATGCCAACGATATCCTTCGAGATAAATCTGCTTTTAAAATACCTTGATAATTTCATTCTTTGACCTAAGTAGATAGATGAGTCTGTTCGTTCTAGCTTTGTTTTATTAATTTCGATATTTATATTCTGTGTGGTATTTTCGTTTGTCGTGTATTTAGTTTTTTCGGTGTTTATTTTAAGACCTACGATCTTTGAATTCCGATTTAGCTCTAATATCATTTCCCGTAGATCCTGCTGATTTTGTGCGAACAGAACGATATCGTCTGCGAAACGAAGGTGGCTCTCCATTTATCTGTATCCCTTTGGTGTCCCAATAAATTTTCTTATACATATCTTTTAACGCAAGCGTAAACAATTTTGGTGAGATGGATTCGCCCTGTATAACTCAACTTCCGAGTTTAATTTAGTTTGTACAGTCCTTCAATGCAACTCAAAAAGTTGCTTTATCATATATATTTTTAATCAAAGTTGTGTATTGCGAAACTGAAGTGGCAGTATGCAGGACATGTAGCTAGACGCAATGATGATAGGTGGACGAAGAGATTATTAGAGTGGCGACCGCGAAATGACAAACGAAGTGTAGGAAGACCTCCCACAAGATGGCGAGATGACATAAAAAGAATCGTAAGTCAGTGGATGAGTGTGGTTCAAGGTCGTTAACAATGGAAATGTAAAGGGGAGGCTTACGTCCAGCAGTGGACTACGATAGCTGGGTAAAGAAGAAGAAGAAGATCGGTGGTCTACTCGGCAGTTATTTAGCGCGAATAAAATATCATTACTTTACTTTACGAAAATCTGTATTATTTTAGCGTGTAGCTGCTGCTTTAAAAATTAGTGTAAGAACAGTAAGCAGCATTTGTCAAACAGAAAAAAAAGGTTAACAATTCACCAAAGAAAAAGCATTGCTCTCATAAACGAGTAACAAATACAGAAATCTTAAATACAAGCTCTATTCGCGATACCATTTACAATATGTACCAGAGAAGTAAGTATAATTACGACAAATGTACATTTAACATAATTTTATTTCTGTATGCTTTTAGAACAGCACGTAACGATTCAATCATTGTGGTCCAACTGAAAGATAAAGACTTATTTAATGGTAGTAGCACTAATGTTAAATCAGATTTAGAAAATGAACCAGAATTTGAATCTGTCTAGTTCCTATTCTGTCAACATTTTACATGATAATGATTTCTTTATTGTTAGTTTTTGTCTTTGAAAATACTTTCATTATTAAAACATATTTTATTTTATTGCTTGTGTTTTTATCATATTTATTATTTGGTAACAGTAATAACGTCACCACTTTTATTGTGAAATTCCTTACTTCGTGAAATCTATTCATAAATGTAATTACCAAAAAACAAAAATGAAAATTTTTTTCGATAATTTTGTAGTATTCATTTAATATATTGTGAAATTTTCTACATTTACGTTTTTTGTTTATTTCAGTTATTTTCTGTTAATTTCCATGTTTCATGAACAATCTGACAACGCTGCAAATGTTCACAATGATGACGTGAAGGCAACTTTATTTGGCTTTTGCTATAGGTTACTAAACCGTTTCAAAACTTACCGCGTAAACTTTTGGTATGAGCAAGTATCCGAAGAACTTTATGTTCTTCCAAAATCCGCTAAAATCAGTGGCGTCTTTACCCATGAGGAAAAACTCATTGTTCTGCTGTTCCAAAGAGTTGGTTTTAACGCCGAAAGCTGTCGTAGCAATAACGTCGTTTGTGAAACGCGTAAAAGTGTCTTTCATCTCGATTTCTATGGTATCTTGGTCCTTTTTCAAGAAAAAATTGTTAAAATTTTGCGCGCATTCGGACATCAAAATGAACATCGTCCTCATTTTACTGCTCGTGAACGATGGACTCAGAATTGGCCTCATATCGCGCCATCTCTGCCCTGAAAATTTTATATTTGTACTTGTTTTTACAACATTTTTACGGGGTCTCATGCAAGATGTCGGGTAAATAGCTCTTAAACGTAAAAATACGCCTCCACAGTACCTCGAACAATGATTATTTGATTGAAAATCCTAAAAAACCTTTGCCTTCGACCTCGTTAATTTATTGGTCTAATCCAGCGTTTCTCAAACTGTGGGGCGCGCCCCCTAAGGGGGGCGCGTATACATGATTGGGGGGGCGCAGTACAGATTAAAAATAAAATGGTAACATGAGCTTGTTTTAAGGCGCACAACTTCTCTAAATTTGGTTCTATGTTAGAGATGGCCACTCTGAGTTCATTTTCTACTTGAAGTTTATTTCTGTATTTAGATTTCACGACAGCAAGTGCAGAAAATCCAGTTTCACAAAGGTAGGACGTTGGAAAAGGCAACAGAATTCTAAGCGCTTTGGCTTTTATAACGGAGTAGTCGTTCGGAAGTTCAGTCCAGAAGTTTGTTAAATATTTGTTAACAAAGTTTGATTTTTGTAAGGGATTTGTTGAAATATCTATCAGTTGTTCTTCTTCTTGCAGTGATAGTCCGACAGGTCTATTTTCGAATGGATTTAAAACCCAGCTCCAGTCTGACAACTTGATATCTTTCTCTGCAAAGAAGTATCGCTTGAAATTCTCAGTTAAGTTTTCTAAATGGCTTCCTATGGTTTTTAGCATCACAGCTTAATATCTTCCAATGGGAAATCTTGCACAAAATCGCAAAATGTGGGAAACATTTCCAAACTGTTTTCTTTCAATTTGTTATGCCATAACTGCAATTTCTTACAAAAAGCATCAATCTTTTGACTTAAATCAAATATATTTACGTCTTTTCCTTGCAGCTGAAGATTAAGTATATTAAGTTTTTCAAAAATATCTACTAAATAAGAAAGCTTCAGTAAAAATAATTTGTCGAAAAAATCTGTTGAATGCTTGTGACCTTCCTCGCTTAAAAATATCGCTATTTCCCTTCTTAATTCAAAGACACGCTTAATCGTCTTACCGCGTGACAACCATCTGGATGAGGAATAAGACAACAAAGATTGATGCTCAGCTCCCATATCTTCGCACAGAACAGAGAACATCCTTGTTTTTAGTGGTCTGGTTTTTATAAAGTTAACAACTTCAATAACTACTGTCAAAATCATGTTTAGTCCAGGGCTTAGCTTAGATTTTGATGCTAACGCTTCCCGATGTATTATGCAGTGCCTCCAGATAATTTCTGAGGATTCCTTTTTTACTAGCGCTTGTAATCTGTTGTATTTATCAGACATGGCTTGAGCTCCATCGGTGCAAATCGCAACACAATTTTTACATTGCAAATTCATTTTAGTAATAGAATCATTTGTAATCTTGAACAACTCGGTGGCTGTAGTTCTTCCTTCAATCTGTTTACAAAACAATAAATCTTCACATATTTTAGAACATTGACAGAATCTAATATAGCAAATCAAATGGGAATCATTACTAGAGTCAGTTGCTTCGTCAAGTTGTATAGCAAACAAGTTTCCAGTAAGCTCAGATTCAAGCTGCTGCTGCATATCAACTGATATATCGTTAATTCGTCGACAGATTGTATCATTTGACAGAGGAATATTGTTAAGTTGTGAAGTAAAATTTTCACCAAACATTATTTCTACAATGTCTTTGCAAGCGGGTAAAATAAGTTGCTTTGCAATAGTGTGCGGTTTTTTGCATTTAGCTACTTTGTATGCCACTTTATATGATGCCAAGAGAGCCTTCTCATTTACTGCCAGTACTCTATGGAATCTGGATTTTTGTTTTTTAAACAATCTGAGTTTCTCCACAAAAAAATCTCGCGGTTTATTGACATATTCTCTGTGCAGCGTTTCTAGATGCCTCTGTAATTTATTTGGTTTCATGCTATCTGCAGCCAATACTTTTAAACAGATAACGCATTGTGGTTTTTCTTCGCCACCTACTTCAAGGCTAGTAAAGCCCAAATTTAGGTATGATGGGTCATATTTTCTTGTTTTAGATTTCGGACGATTTCCACCTGAACCTGTCGATGTACAAGCCCCGTCATCCTCAAGTTTTCGTTTTAAAAATGTATCCATACTACATCTACTTATACACTCACACTTCACAATAATGCTTGCTTAGTGTTAAAACACCTTCACTGAGAGACTGAGAATACCGTATGTGCGCTTCTGTATTTATAGTCGCGTTCAGACAGTTCGAGAAAGATCAGGAAGCTTGAATACGTGGCACGAACGCCGCGAACTTTCCGACAGCATCTTTGGCGCTCTCGACGAGACAATGTTGCCTATTTTAGTCCAAATTCCTAGGTCTACGGATTGGGGGGCGCAACATTTTTTAAATTAAAACAGGGGGGCGTGAATAACAAAAGTTTGAGAACCGCTGGTCTAATCCGTTCAGACTTCATAGTCGTCTTCACTAAGCTGATGATGAATTTGCATTTTCTAAAAAAAATCTTATACAATTTTAACACTTTGTGTATGGAACCAACAGAAATATTTGTAACTTTTGATACTTTTGGGATGGAATAGGTAGGATCTATAGCAAAATGACACAGTACTTTAATTTGTGCAGCTTCGTCGAAAACTCTAGGATAATTTTAACTCTATGATGGTTTGGTGGCCTATATTTTTATTAGCTGTTCTTTGAACGCGCTTGTTTTATTCGGTATTGCAGATAATACACCAATTTAAAATGCCTCAAGTTGCTACAGCTACAAATAATGTCTAATTGAACGTCCAGAATAACTAAATATACTATTAATATTTTTGAAACAAAGAAACCATTCTTCAATTTTCCGTACTAACTCTATGATGGTCTGGTGGCCTATATTTTTATCAGGATGCCTTTCTTCCTCGAGCGCAATTGTTTTATTCGTTCTTGCTGATAATAAACTATTTTGCTACAGCTACAAATAATGGCTAATTCAACGTCAACAATAACTAACTAAATATACTATTAATATTTTTGGAACAAAGAAACCATGCAGTGACCAGTTTCTGCCACTTCCGCTAGTTCTTACACACATTTTTTGCTTCTTTAACTTTCATTAGTGTCTCATACATGCTCGTCGGTTGTTGGTACTCTTGTCCTGGCCTTTCTTCAAAACAATGTTGATCTGATCGAGATATGTTCGCCGAGGTCGACCTCTACCGACATCCGTCCATTCACACTCGCCTTATAAATTTGTTTCGTCAATCTTCCTTGATCCACCCTTTGTACGTGTCCAAACTATCTAAGCATTCCTTTATCTATCTTTGTAACCACATCTTCTTTTACACCATATCTTTTACACCATAACGTACATATAATGGTCGTACGAATAAGTGCTCACGTTGAATACGTTTTTCTCCGTTCAATTTTCTTGATTTTTCATTTCAAGTGCGCGCAGCCTGAAGTCTGCTTGGATCGCGATGAATTATCTCCATTATCTTCCACTCTGGATTCTTCGGGAAAACAACCCTCGAACATTACACCTATTGACAGTCACATGCCCGAGATCACCTTTCGCCAACGTACTATTAGAAAGATTTTGCTGGGTCTCAACACCAACAAAGCCTGTGGATCTGACGGAATCCCGCCGATTGTTCTCAAGAAATGTGCCCCCGAACTAACACCTGTTCTTTGCAAGTTGTTCAACCACTCTTACAATTTGGGAGTATTTCCGTCCAATTGGAAAATTGCAAGAGTACAGCCAGTCCCTAAAAAAGGCAAAAAGACCCTACCTAGCAACTACAGACCTATCGCACTGCTATCTATTATTTCAAAGGTCATGGAAAAAGCCATCAACATCGAGCTCATGAAATATCTGGAAGACTCAGGAATTATCAATGATAGGCAATATGGCTTCCGCCATCAGAGATCAACCGGTGACCTGCTCGCATACGTCTCACATATATGGCAGCTATCTATTGAAAAGTATGGAGAAACTTTAGCTGTGGCATTACATATCTCCAAGGCGTTCGATCGAGCTTGGCACCAGGGACTCCTCGCCAAACTTCCATCTTATGGCTTGTCCCCTCAGCTGTGTTCTCTGCTTGCTAGTTTTCTCTCAAACAGGTCTCTTCATGTAGTGGTCGATGGATTTTCATCTGACACTCTACTCATAAATGCTGGTGTTCCGCAAGGATCCATTCTAGCACCAACACTATTTTTACTTCACATCAACGACCTGTTGAAAGCAACTTCATGTCCCGTACACAGCTTTGCCGATGATAGTACCCTCCATACCGCTTTCTCTTCCAGGGCCCCTATATCAGCCCGTGAAACCAGAAATGAACGAGGAAGAAATGTTAACAATATAAATATGGACTTAGCAACAATTCTCGAATGGGGATCCAATAACTTGGTAGAATTCAATGCAAACAAAACACAAGCATGTCTTTTCTCTAGAAAAGCCGATCTCACTGTGCCTAACATAACTTTGTCAGGAGTAACCATACCACTGAATCCATATCGATGCTTGGTATTACTATCAGCAATAACCTTTCCTGAGAAAATCACGTGAGGTCCATTGCCAAAAGTGCATCCCAAAAACTTGGTTTTTTGTTTCGTGCCAAGAGCTATTTCACCTCCAGTCAGCTGCTTATGATCTATAAGGCACAGATCCGACCTGTACTGGAGTACTGTTCCCATATTTGGAGTGCAGCACCTAAACATATCCTGAAGCTACTGGATTCTGTCCAAAAAAAGGCAATTCGTCTCGTCGGTGATGCCTCGCTTACAAACTCGCTCACTTGTCTGGAACACCGTAGAAAAGTTGGCGATTTGTCTCTATTTTATAGATATTTTCATGGGCGATGCTCTTCTGAAATATCAACAATCGTTCCTCCTTTGGCAGATTAACCCGTCAAGTTCAGTCTTCACACCCCTTCGTGGTCACTTTGGAGACCTGCAGAACATCACTTTCCAAAGACTCATTCATCCAACGAATTGCGAGGCTTTGGAACTCATTGCCTAGGGAGGTGTTCCCCGAGGCATACAACCTCCAGAAATTTAAGAAGAACACCAACTCCTACCTTCTTTCCCTTGGTTCCCACGATGTTCTCTGAACATTACAGGATATCCCTTTTCGTGGGAACCAGAACATAAAAAAAAAAAAATCTGTATCTTCACGATAATTATCAAACTCGAAGAATGCGGTGGCGTCGTCGCTGTCGTAGAACCGAAAGGGTGCGTGACATATTTGGACTGGCTGGTTTTGACATGAAAACACTGTATATGATTAATTGTTAGTTTTTATATTAAATCAACTAGATGTGCAAATAAAAAATTGTAAACATTTTCACTTCAATTAACAATAAACTCCCCAATCAAGTAACGAAACGTCAAATTAAACAAACTTTATGTTATGATTTTGTAACCTCAACCTAAGAAAGGAAATAAATTTTTCTTTATATTTATATACTATAAGAGTTATGGTTAATTTACCTGTTAAAGAAAACAAGTTCTTTCCCCACAGCGGATCCGCTTCTTCGGGAATGAAAGATCTGTGGTCCATAAAATTGTCGAAATCTTTGACGCCGATTTGTTTGATAAGCTCGACGTCTTTAATTACAAGAGTTGGTGTTGAGAATTGGTACATACCGGAGTACCTGTGTATAGTAATAATAATGATGTTTTTTTATAAATACATCTCTATATATATAGAATAATTTATGTATTAAAAAAATAATAACTTTTTATAATTTATTTTCAAAAAAAGCAAAGTGTCAGATCATTGGCTTCTGACGAAATCGATTTGCACTTTCAATGAATCGACGCCTCGTCAATTATTTCAACACAATACACGTCCTCTTTTATAAAACTCCAGAAGTAAATTATTTATTTATCGTATGGCTATGGACACATAATAAATTGTACGTAGAAATAAAATAAGATAAAAATAAAATTAATAAACAATATAGCGTACAAATAAAGGTAAGCATATGTATGTATATAGACAAACACTTTACATGTTACAAACAAACATCTAGTCGATTTATATAATCAATCGACTTAGGAGTCGCCAACAGGAAGTCGTCAGGTTTTCCCTTACAGGCCCTCTTAGGACAACTTTCGATGATGTGCCTGATAGTTTGTTGCTCCCCGCAGTCGCAAAGTGGCGATGGCAGTTTCCCCCAACGGTGCAAAGAGTGTGCACACCTGCCACGTTGGGTTCTTATTCGATTCAATGTGGACCATGTTTTGCGGGGTAGGTCAAAACCAGGCGGCTTTTGTGTAATGCAGTGGAAATTAACATTTTGATGAGATTCCCAGTCATGGGTCCATGCTTTGGTGATGTTAAACCCCTCTTCAACTGCTGCCTTGGCCGTTTTTGTTGGGGGCCGTCGGGAACGCAGTCGGCTACGGTTAGCATCTTCTGTGAACTGATGAATTGGTAGATTTCTGTTATCTGAAATCTTTTTATACTCGTTTACAACAGCATTTTTTCGTCGTAATTGCGGGGGTGGTATGTGACATAGAACTGGTATCCAGTTAGTAGGGGTTGATTTGATAACGCCTGCAATCATCCTCATAGTGTTGTTTAGCTGGACGTCTACCTTTTGAACATGGGGGCTATTTAGCCAGACTGGACCGCAATATTCAGCAGTGGAGAAAACAAGGCCTAGAGCGGAAGAGCGTAAGGTTGAAGCGGATCCTCCCCAGGATGTACCACATAGCTTTTGAATAATGTTGTTTCGTGTTTTCAGTTTTTCGGCAGTCTTTGTCAGGTGTTCTTTGAAGGAAAGTGTCCTATCAAGGATTACTCCTAGATATTTTGGTGTTTTATTGTGGTTAATTAAGGTATTTTCAAACTGGATGTTAAGTTTCATTTTTGCAAGCTTGTTGTTTAAGTGAAAGCAGCTAGCCTCAGTTTTGGAAGCATTAGGTTGTAGTCTCCATTTGCGAAAAAACTTTCCCATAAGATCTAGGTCCGCCGTTAAATTTCTTCACACTCCTGGATAGAGCTGGATCTTATTGCGAGTGCCCAATCATCAGCGTAGCCAAACTTTTTTGATGTAGTTTGTGGCAGGTCAGAAATATATAAACTAAATAGGAGTGGGGCAAGGACTGAGCCTTGTGGTAATCCATTCTTTAGTTTCATTTTGGAGCTAATACTAGTTCCCATGATTACTTGAAATAGTCGGCCCAGAAGTAAAAGTCAATAGTGTTAAGATCCGGACTTCTGGCTGGCCAAGAAATAGGTACAACAGTGCCTCTTCCAATCCAACGTTCAGGATACAGACCGAAAAGGAATTCCCTAACTTTGTTAGGACGTTAGCGCGATGGAGCTTCATCTTGTAAATACTACATATTTTGCCTCATTCCTAAAATTTACCTCTTCCAAATACTCTGGTAAATCATTTTGTAAGGAATGCAAGTAATTTGCACCATTTAAATTATTTGAAAGATATACTGGTCCTATTAAATTATTATTAATAATGCTTGCCCAAGAATTCTTTGGTGACGAGTCGTTTTTTTTTGCGTGAGGATGTTCTTCGGTCCACAAGCGTTTTGGTGATTCGTAATGCCATTTCCATTGAAGGTAGCTTCATCGGTAAACAAAATATGATTTATAAAATTATTATTTTGATTGTTTTCTGTTAAGAACCAGTCGCAAAATCCCTTTCTTTTAGGATAATCTTCATCTAGTAATTCTTGAACGGTTGTTAAGTGATAATGATGAATCTGCTGTTCCTTCAATCTTCTCCAAACAATTATATGACCAACATCTAATTGAGCATTACCCTTGTACTGCTTCCAGGGTTTTCTTTGACTTATTGTTTGTATCCATTTTTGGACGACCCCTATTACCAGCAAGTTGCGGTCGCAAAGTACCCGTTTTCCGTAAGCGACGATCAATGGAAAAATCGTCTGTCTGGTGTATTGCGATTGTGATATTTTTCCGCATAACCCCTTGCAGCTGCTGCACTTTTCCCTTTTGGCATTCACCTGTGATTACCAGTATTACAGATAATTATCTGAAACCTTGTTTTTGCCTGACAATAATCGAAAGCTTCACATGACAGTATGTTATTGTTGAAGCAACTGTTTGTTATTTATCCGTAAAAACTACAAGTGTTAATCAACCAACAAAATTTAATTGTAACGCATAGAAAAGTTTGGGGGGTTTTAGAGGTTCAAAACCGCCGAAAAATTTTTTTGGGCTGTGGTTTTATATTCTTCTTCTTACAATAAGAAAGCCATGTATCCATTTTTATTGCAAAATGTAAAACGTCTTATGAAATATTGGAAAAAATAGATTTTTATTTTGTACTTTTCAAGGGCTGTAATTTTTTTTGAGTGCACATTTGCATTATGGTAAGTTATGTTTAATCGAGTTATTTTTGTTCTCAGAGTATGTGATTTAATTTATGACCTATCTTTTTGTTACACCCTGTATATATAGTAATTGCATTATTTGTGCTAGCATTGACAATAACAATAATTACTATTATACGAAGGTCACGTTAAAGGTTAATTGTGTATAATTTTGATACCCACGTCGATACATTTAAAATCAGTGTAAAGTAATAATAATCAAGAAAGTTTATACCTTACTCCAGGTACGGCGTTATATACATTTAGAACCATGTCTACGAAACTCTGCCATCGCATTACGGTACCGATATTATTTCCAAAAAACCAGTACGTCTTTCCTTGTTTAACTCCCCGTTCCTTCCAATAGCTCATCGGCTTGATGGCGAAGAGATAGAAGATTACGGCCAAAACCGCTACGACCAGTATAAGTTGAAGCATTTCAATTTGCCTGCAAATATAAAAAAAATAATTTTAAAAATTTCATATGGAAATAATCTCAACTCGTTCTGCAATTGAATATACCATTTAAAAAGTATTCAAAAAATACCTAAATTGATTTACTAACGCCAATTTTAACTGTCTTAAAGCTCATTTCACCAATATACGACGGTATCTGATTAGTCACCAAGGCATCGACTTAACGGGTGCAATGTGTTGAGAGGTACATCAGTAAATTCCCCCAAGATATAAACCCGAAAATTTTTTGTTTATTATTATACTTTTGTTGAAAGGTTTTATTTTTATTTTTTGCTTTATTGTGAACAGAAATCGTTGATGTAGATCTCGATGAGTTTTTTGATTAGAAAAAGGCATATATTTAATTATTTTAAAAAGAAATGCAACAAAAATAAATTATCGACACAAATTTAATAAATACGTTTATTCATGTTGATAACAGGATTAACTACTTCGATGCGGTTTTCACGAACCCACCATTTCTCTATTAAATTTTCACATTTGGTGACACATTTTTCCCAAATTTCAGGAGTGGCAGTATTAAGTGCTCGTTGCCAGGTTTCCAAAACAGCCTTATCACTGTAACATTTGGATCCAATGTGATGGTCATAATAAGTTTTGCATATTCCCCAATTATACTCAATGAGATTAAATTGGCAATGATTACATAATTTGTTTTAATTTATTTTTGATGTGACAGAAAAATTGACACATGATCAAAACATAGGCGTTGCGTTTCATTTTTAAGAGGTGTTGGTTGCAATTTAAATTACTTAAAATTTTTTTGCAAAGACGGTGTAAAAAAAAAAACATCATTTTTAAGAGGTGTTGGTTGCAATTTAAATTACTTAAAATTTTTTTGCAAAGACGGTGTAAATATAAAAAAAACATCATTTTTAAGAGGTGTTGGTTGCAATTTAAATTACTTAAAATTTTTTTGCAAAGACGGTGTAAATATAAAAAAAACATCATTTTTAAGAGGTGTTGGTTGCAATTTAAATTACTTAAAATTTTTTTGCAAAGACGGTGTAAATATAAAAAAAACATTTTTAAGAGGTGTTGGTTGCAATTTAAATTACTTAAAATTTTTTTGCAAAGACGGTGTAAATATAAAAAAAACATCATTTTTAAGAGGTGTTGGTTGCAATTTAAATTACTTAAAATTTTTTTGCAAAGACGGTGTAAATATAAAAAAAACATTTTTAAGAGGTGTTGGTTGCAATTTAAATTACTTAAAAATTTTTTGCAAAGACGGTGTAAATATAAAAAAAACATCATTTTTAAGAGGTGTTGGTTGCAGTTTAAATTACTTAAAATTTTTTTGCAAAGACGGTGTAAATATAAAAAAAAACATCTCCATCTAAATGCCTTTCTAATGATATGTCACACATGGTACATTCCCCATTTTAAATTAAGGGGTTGGTGAAGTGAAAAGAAGGGGGTTGACAAATGATAGATATCTGTATCGTAAAAATATGTCCCACTTGAAACAAAAATCGACGTGTTTCAGCATTTCCCTAAACTCTAATAAATACTGCCAAATATCGGGGTGGAGTGTTTTCGGTTGCCCACTTCGTATAAAGCCATTTTAAAACCTATATGGACATATGGGATGGAGCTATGAGAAACAGCAGCCAACTCCAATATAAAAATCATACAAAGGTTTTAGTCAAAAGTGCTAAGGATGATCCTCAATGTACCATGGTACAAATCAAACATTCTAAAATAATTCCGATTAAGGAAGAATGGACTGAGAGTACACCCAAATCAGTGAAGTGCAGTGCGTAGGTTAAAACGAAAAGTGTCCAGTGATTTAGTGAAACTACAAATAAAATAAAACCAAACCTCTCAGCACCCTAATAGTTAATACCAACATAAAAAGCGGCATATTAATGAATAAGCTCGCAGCATGTCAAAACTGTACATGTTATTATAAATCTGCTTACACGCTTCTGTTAATTATAGACCGGGAGCCGGTGACACTAAAAGTACACCTATATGGATTTTAAAATTTAGCTTAGAAATTAATATTATTTAAGCATAGGTACAACATAGGCCCGGTGTGCCAGAGTTAATCCTGGCAGAAATATTTTTTATAATTTTTTTTCTAATTATCATAAGTAATTTTCACTTTTATGGAAATTAATTTCTTGTAAACCGTGCACAGAGGTGTGTTGGTTCCTACACTTATGTATGGTAGTGAATGTTGGGTTTGGCAGAAGAAGCATGAAAATAGGATTAATGCTGCGGAGATGAGTAGTCTGAGAAGTATAGCCGGAGTGACTCGGTTGGATAAAGTTAAGAATAGTGAGATAAGAAAACGCTGTGGTGTAAAAGAAGATGTGGTCACAAAGATAGATAAAGGAATGCTTAGATGGTTTGGACACGTAGAAAGGATGGATGAAGGAAGATTGACGAAACAAATTTATAAGGCGAGTGTGAATGGGCAAATCGGTAGATGTCGACCTCGGAGAACATATCTCGACCAGATCAACATTGTTTTGAAGAAAGGCCAGGTCAAGAGTACCAACAACCGAAGAGCATGTATGAGAGCACTGATGAAAGTAGAGGAAGCAAAAGATGTGTGTACGAACCGTAGCAAGTGGAAGGAAGTGGTTTCTGCCTACCCCTATGGGAAAAAGGCGTGACTCTATGTATGTATGTATGTAGACCGTTTTGTAGCAAGTTTTATGTATTTTCAAAAAAATTTGGTGTGACAACTCTCATCGTGGCAGAAAAGTCTATCACACCGACTTTTAATATCTAGAGTTCATAAAATGTTTCCCTTATCGCAGAATTACATTTTTTTATCTTTTCCTTTTTAGTTCTCCTTTCAAAACACCTTGGTGTGACAGCTCAAAGCTTGACCAAAATATCTGTAACGCCACTTTGTATTATAGCTTTAACCCTTCAAAATCATAAAAATAGAGCATATTAAAATTCTTTTCTGTACTGTTTTTAATTTTCGACACAAAATACAGTCTATGTAATTTATGATTCTTCCTCTTTTTATTATGTATAATATATTATACCTGAGATTTTTCGAAAAGCTTTAAAAGCTTTGAACATGTTTAAATCATCTTTGTCCCTTTAGTTAATCGCTTTGAAGCCCTGTTGAAAGGTACAACATTTCGATCAGTGTGCTTGTTCATTTATTATTTTAAAAATATCTGTCACACCAGTTAGATTTAGATGACTTCAGAAACATTTTATTTTTTTTTATATTTAAAATTTATTTATTAAAGAAACTAATACCAGAAAGTAAAGTAAAGGTGATTTCATTGATACAAATGTATTGCTGGAAAACTTTATTTATTGATAAAATTCAGCATTCCATTTATTCATAATTTTGTCAATTTCTAAACATCAGTTATTTAATAAATGCAGGAACAAGAGAAATAAAAAATGAAGGTCATACGATTAAGCTGTATACAAACATCATATATTATTATAATTAGACAAAAATTTACTCAGAATCATCTATGTCACATCCATAACATCAATTTTTTTGAGATTTTGTATCTTCCTCCTCATTTTCATGATTTTGAAGGGTTGAAGCTATAATTTAAAATGGTGGGACAAATATTTAGTTCAAGTTTTAAGTTGTCAATTTTTTTTAAAATACATAAAATTTGCTACAAAATGGTTTACAAGAAATTAATTTCCATAGAAGTACAAATTACTTATGATTATTAGAAAAATAAAAATTTATAAAAAATATTTCTGCCAGTATAAACTCTGGCACACCGGGCCTATGTTGTACCTATGATTAAATACTAATAATTCCTATGCTAAATATATATATATATATATATATATATATATATATATATATATATAAAAAAAATTCATTTACCTTGAACATTGCACATATACGCATTATAAAAAGTGTATAACATCAACATTAATTTTACTTTGATTGATGTAAAATACGATTCATTTTGGTTTAGATTTTATAAACATTATTACTATTGACAACTTTTTTTTGTTTTTGTTTTGTTAATTATTATAAAAAATTACTTTAAATAATTTTATATTCGAATTATTTCTTCGCACAAACCTGTCATTACTTTTATAATTTATTTTTCGTTTTATAATTCTAAAATTTTTAAATGTTGTGTAAGAAAAAAGAATACACTGTTTATTCCGAGAAGAAACCTTCCTCAAAAGAAGGAATAAATATATTTGAGCATACACTTGCATATATCGATGCCTCGTAAAGGCTAGTTTACATTGGTAGAGTAAATCGGTCTAGTAAACTGGGCCCAGTAACTCGATACAGTTACTCGACTTTCGTCATATTGCTTTCTACTTGTGTTTACACGACAAAATTTTACTTTGACAGTATTATATCATATCCACCTGCTACTCGACTAGCCGCTAACTACTTTTTGCATTGGGCGAGTTAATAGGCAAGTTAATTTTAAAGTAGTGGGAAAGAGGGCAAGTGGGGGATCACTATACTGCCCGCTTTACCACTCGACTTGCCTGTTTATTCGACTTTTTACTCGACCAACTGTTTAATTTGGTCAAATTGATATGCTTTTATTGACTTGCCTCTTTATTCTACCGTTTACTTACCGACTAATGACTAGTCTTAAGAGACTACAGCTAAATCTTAATTACAGGAAAATGTACTGGTTTTTAGGCCAATTCTCCAAGTTACCAATTGCCCAGCGCTTTTCTGCAAGAGGCTCAAGTTCTTGGAGGGAACCTTCTTAAAGCCATCCGATGTCAGGAACTTGGCTCACAGGAAACTGATAAACTTTGTACGAAGTCTCGGAATCCCGCGAGCCTCGAATGAATTTAAGTCGAGGTGCTTGAGAGGCTGCATAGCCTTCACGCCCCCCCTACAATCTACAATCTACGGTCAACAATAACCAAAAATAAAATGTTTTTATGTTTTATAGGTATAGGTACACTGACAAAAGATCAAAGACGACTAGCTTAAAGTTATAGACAGTATTATTGATGAGTTTGGTAGTGGTAAAGAAAATCTAAAATTTGTTTTTCGTAAATTTTCATTCAATATAAAAGTACATAATTAAAATTATCTATATTTTTAAAGATAATCGATTTTCGTTTGGAATCTAAAATAGAATTTTTGTGTCCCCCTCTCTAAAGAAGTTCCAACGACGCCCTTGAATATCGTGCACCCTTCTTGAAAATCAGCAATATTTTCGTGGGTGTTTAAAGAACAAAAGTAAACATTTATAATAAAAAAAAAATGGATAAAAAATAAAGTATCTTTCTAAATTCACAAGTTGCGTATTATCAAACACTTACTTAGTGGGGCACTACGATAATGATTACACTAAAATTCGTATAGCTAACAATTGTTTTTTTCCAATATGTTCACATTAAAACACTCGAGATATGTAACGCGTAAATGTATTTTTCGCGGTCGATTTCTAAGGTGATATTGACGATGGCGAGGTTCCGCTATTACTTTTATACAATGCGATTATTTAGCAGAGTTAACGAAACTGCGTAGCAGAATCGTGAAAAGCATCATGTCGATGCCACCAACGAAAAAGTTGTTGGACGAGGGAGGGAGGTTCTCTTCACAATTACAAATCCGTATTGTGTATTGTGGAACCTTGATCTTGCGATGTTATTTTACCAAATTTGGAAACTTAAGTAATGACGTCATTGATTTTTTTCTATATTTTGGTATATTTAAAAAAAAAAAAAATTTCTAAACAAAAAAAATTGCCATCTTTTACGTTATAAACTTATAAGCACATTTGTAAAAAAAAGTATTATCAAAAATTCGCAATCGTCACGATTTAAACCAGCGGTTCTCAAACTTTTGTTATTCACGCCCCCCTGTTTTAATTTAAAAAATGTTGCGCCCCCCAATCCGTAGACCTAGACCTAAATTAGGCAACATTGTCTCGTCGAGAGCGCCAAAGATGCTGTCGAAAAGTTCGCGGCGTTTGTGCCACGTATTCAAGCTTCCTGATCTTTCTCGAACTGTCTGAACGCGACTATAAATACAGAAGCGCACATACGGTATTCTCAGTCTCTCAGTGAAGGTGTTTTAACACTAAGCAAGCATTATTGTAAAGTGTGAGTGTATAAGTAGATGTAGTATGGATAAATTTTTAAAACGAAAACTTGGGGATGACGGGGCTTGTACATTGACAGGTTCAGGTGGAAATCGTCCGAAATCTAAAACAAGAAAATATGACCCATCATACCTAAATTTGGGCTTTACTAGCCTTGAAGTAGGTGGCGAAGAAAAACCACAATGCGTTATCTGTTTAAAAGTATTGGCTGCAGATAGCATGAAACCAAATAAATTACAGAGGCATCTAGAAATGCTGCACAGAGAATATGTCAATAAACCGCGAGATTTTTTTGTGGAGAAACTCAGATTGTTTAAAAAACAAAAATCCAGCTTCCATAGAGTACTGGCAGTAAATGAGAAGGCTCTCTTGGCATCATATAAAGTGGCATACAAAGTAGCTAAATGCAAAAAACCGCACACTATTGCAGAGCAACTTATTTTACCCGCTTGCAAAGACATTGTAGAAATAATGTTTGGTGAAAATTTTACTTCACAACTTAACAATATTCCTCTGTCAAATGATACAATCTGTCGACGAATTAACGATATATCAGTTGATATGCAGCAGCAGCTTGAATCTGAGCTTACTAGAAACTTGTTTGCTATACAACTTGACGAAGCAACTGACTCTAGTAATGATTCCCATTTGATTTGCTACATTAGATTCTGTCAATGTTCTAAAATATGTGAAGATTTATTGTTTTGTAAACAGATTGAAGGAAGAACTACAGCCACCGAGTTGTTCAAGATTACAAATGATTCTATTACTAAAATGAATTTGCAATGGAAAAATTGTGTTGCGATTTGCACCGATGGAGCTCAAGCCATGTCTGGTAAATACAACAGTTTACAAGCGCTAGTAAAAAAGGAATCCTCAGAAATTATCTGGACGCACTGCATGATACATCGGGAAGCGTTAGCATCAAAATCTAAGCTAAGCCCTGGACTAAACATGATTTTGACAGTAGTTATTGAAGTTGTTAACTTTATAAAAACCAGACCACTAAAAACAAGGATGTTCTCTGTTCTGTGTGAAGATATGGGAGCTGAGCATCAATCTTTGTTGTTTTATTCCTCATCCAGATGGTTGTCACGCGGTAAGACGATTAAGCGTGTCTTTGAATTAAGAAGGGAAATAGCGATATTTTTAAGCGAGGAAGGTCACAAGCATTCAACAGATTTTTTCGACAAATTATTTTTACTGAAGCTTTCTTATTTAGTAGATATTTTTGAAAAACTTAATATACTTAATCTTCAGCTGCAAGGAAAAGACGTAAATATATTTGATTTAAGTCAAAAGATTGATGCTTTTTGTAAGAAATTGCAGTTATGGCATAACAAATTGAAAGAAAACAGTTTGGAAATATTTCCCACATTTTGCGATTTTGTGCAAGATTTCCCATTGGAAGATATTAAGTTGTGATGCTAAAAACCATAGGAAGCCATTTAGAAAACTTAAGTGAGAATTTCAAGCGATACTTCTTTGCAGAGAAAGATATCAAGTTGTCAGACTGGAGCTGGGTTTTAAATCCATTCGAAAATAGACCTGTCGGACTATCACTGCAAGAAGAAGAACAACTGATAGATATTAACAAATCTTTAACAAACTTCTGGACTGAACTTCCGAACGACTACTCCGTTATAAAAGCCAAAGCGCTTAGAATTCTGTTGCCTTTTCCAACGTCCTACCTTTGTGAAACTGGATTTTCTGCACTTGCTGTCGTGAAATCTAAATACAGAAATAAACTTTAAGTAAAAAATGAACTCAGAGTGGCCATCTCTAACATAGAACCAAATTTAGAGAAGTTGTGCGCCTTAAAACAAGCTCATGTTAGCCATTAGTCCTTAGAATGTTTCTTTGTCATCATTAAGTAAGTAAAATTTCAATAAAGATTTTTTAAAAATCTATCTGTAGCATTTTATCATTACCATTTTATTTTTATTCTGTACTGCGCCCCCCCAATCATGTAAACGCGCCCCCCTTAGGGGGCGCGCCCCACAGTTTAAGAAACACTGATTTAAACGATTTGGAAACAAATAGCAAAGTCGCATCTGTCAATAATTATTTGTTTATTTATCGCATGGCAATCACATCATTTAAAAAAAGCATATAAAATAAGAATACAAATTTGTATAGAAACACAAGCACATTAAACAATACAGACATGAAGCAAACAAGCACCTATTTAAATGAGCTTAGTCATTATATAAGTTATTAAAAAAAAAATTAAATTAAATAAAATTTAGACCATATTAAATCGATCTGTAAACATATTAAATTGACACTAAGCATTTTCTCTAAAACGTCTTATTGGAACTCCCAAAGAATCACCCTGTAAAAAGATAGTTATTTTGTCACGTGCCTATTTTTTCCCTCTACAGTTCCATTATTAATTGGGTCTCTGATAGTTTTTGTATTTCTTAGGTACTCGTAAGTAGGGTTGCATACCGTATTTTGTTGTAACTTAAATATATCATTCGTTGTAAATAGTGTTGCATACTTAGTAGTGATAGGATTCGATTGTTAATGGATGGGGCTGGCTAACAACACGGACGAGGCGATTACTGGTGTGGAGCACGGACTTGCGAAGATTGTGGGTTGACGTTTATTCCGTGTCATTTTTCTTGATTTCCGGCCTGGGAGTCAGTCGTTTGGTGGCAGCCTTGGGAGTGGTGTATTGGTGAGAGTTTTTGGGACGGTGTGATATTAGCACGTGTGCAGAACCTCTATGGGATTTCTTTCATATCTGGCTGTATTTGGGCCATCTTAATTGGATTTTGAAGAAAAACCACTTAATTTTTAACTTGACCATTCTATCTTACCTTCGTTGTTGATATTTTGGATTTTGGTGTCGAGTTAAAATAGCCGCAAGCGGGATTTATTTGAGGGAAGCCATTGTTAATTAGCAGGTGCCGTCCCATAATCAAACCGGCCACAGGAGTAGGCCACAGGAGTACTTGTGAATTCGTATACCCAAAGGTTATCAGTGATTTATTTTTAAATATATAACGCCGTGTCTCATTTTGACACCACGATTAAGTTTTATTTTAGTTTATTAATATAGTACATTGTTGGAAACTATTTATTGCATTGGATAATATGCCAAAACTAAACTTGGATTAAAATAACCTTCTCAATAATTCTTTATGTCCAAGTAAAAATATATTTTCTTCCTACTTATTTGTAAATATCCTACAATCTTGATATTTTAAAGGACAACCATTGTAAAAATATTTTTAAATAAACTCGATTGTTTTGGCAGTGAAAATCTTTATGTAAATGGTTAAAACGAGTAAATTAGCAGCCTTATGTAAACGTTTGAGTTAGTGTTATTAATGAGTTGATTTATATACGTTCTACTTTTTTTTGGTAACTTGGTCTATTACTGTTACTTCTGTTTTGGTTATTTTATAAAGTTGTAAATTTTAAATTTTTGGTTTGTTTTAGCAAGAAAGTTTACCATAGCTGTTAATTTTGACTATATTTGTTATAATGTTGCTATTGAGCCGTGTACTCTGATTTATTGTGTGAGTAAAATATCCAATATTTTTTTGCTATAATTTTATTTATTTGGTTCACCATAATCTTAGTTGTTTATCGTGTGGCTCTGCTAGTGCCTATAAGACCTAGGGGTTTCCGGCTTGAACCGTCTAAGTCGGTGGCGCGGCTCACTTTTATATTTTTTTTTTCTTCTACCCTCTACGGCTGAGCTCAGGCATAATTTGCCAGTAGAGAGACCGCTGGCAGAGTACTCTTTAGATAACGAAAAAGACGTGGCAATTTTATTTAGTTCATTTTAATAAATTTCGTCTTTAAAATTCTCAAAATCAAGAAACTTTTATAATCAAAATCCAATAATAACTTTGTACTTACGTGGAATTTAAAATATTTAACAAAAAATAGTTGCATGTACTAAACAATGTCTTATCAAGATAAGAGATTTTTATATTTTGATCCATTTATGGTAAAAATGTTTTAAGAAGATTAAGCAATAATGTGAATAGAGATGTGTTACCCGATTTGGACGTTACACTTTAACTCTATTGGTAAAGTAAACGTTTATGGATTTAAATTCATTTATGTTAATCCTCTACCTAGCTCTTTGTCCATTTATCTCTTGTATTGATTAATCTCTATAATTTTTCAGCAGATTTTTCGTGGCTATCTTCACTGGCACTCCTGCTTGAATTTTCTTAAGGTCAGAGTGGGCACCTTCTTGTTTAATTTTAAAGTGTTTATCGGAGATAACGGATTCTAAAATTTCAGAGAACTGTCTAGACAAGTACATTTTTATTTTGTTTTCAAACCCTTTATTCCAAACTTTATCGAATGCCAGTACCACGTCAAGGAATATTATGGAACAGACTTTTTTTTTATAGCTTCTTTTCTATTGAATTTATAATTATATGAACCTAATTTATACCCAAGCTAATAAGATGGGATTGGATTTTTTCTACTCATTTATATGAAAATGATCATATTTCAAACGGCTACTCTACATGAAAGTGATAGTTTTTTCTCTAGAGATGAAAATGAACCAAATGAATATTATCATGCGACCCGATGGGAATATACTAAAAACAAATTGATGGATTTTTGACACTAATGACAGTTAATCACACTACTTGGAACTTGAATCAGCAAACGAACGTAACTTTGTTTGACAGTTTATAACATTTTCACGATTATATTTGAACTTCTCTCAATAAATATAATTAATATGGACTCTGATAGCGAAATTGGTGAATCATGTACACCACCCAATATAGTTAAAGCGTCAAACTCAGTTTCCAACAATATTTTGCCAGATAAATCCCGAGAAAGATATGAATTTGAGTACAGAAAGTACATGACTTGGAGAAATGATAACAAGGTCATATAGTAGGTAATGAATGTTATTATTTATAGGTAGCACTGATTTTTGGTATCGCTGGAGCTTGTCGTTCACATGAGTTACGAAATTTAGAAGTGAATAATATTAAAGATCTGAAAAATTTACAAAGCAAGTATTTGGAATCAATAAGTTTGGAAATATTCCAAGGCAAGTAGCGGTATTTCTTAATTTGTCGGATGCCCAATTGTATACAGGCCATTCATTAAGAAGGTCTTCAACAACACTTCTTTCGGATACTGGGGCAAATCTTACAGAAATAAAACACCACGGTGGATGGAAGTCTAGCGCTGTTGTAGAACAATACATTGAAGATTCTGTAAATAATAAAATAAAACGAGGACATAAAATATTTCAATTAATAAATACATAAAAAACTACAAATTTACACGAAACTGAAGTTAACTTTGATGAAAAACCATTAGACTTTGACAGCATAAAATCAAACTTGTCTACAGCAGCAACTTCTTCGGCAGTCATACCTTCGACAAGTACCACAGTGGTTAGCACACAAATCCAACATCCAACTATTAACAACTTCAACAATTGTACTTCAATATTTATAAATAAAATTTCATCATGAAAGACAATTTGTCACTCCTCATTATATATAATACCCGGTATTATTATCAAGTCTGTGTTTTAAATAAATGATGTTCTAAGAATTGTAATCCAGTATTTTATAAACATCTATCGCAGAAAAAATTGCATTTCCTACTCGAGATGAAATACGTTCTTTTCGTTCGTTCCATGTGGAAAAACGCTTAAGTCCAACCGATTCCGAAAAAAGGAAAGAAGACCATTCCTGCAAATTATCGCCCTATTGCATTGCTCTCAGTCATATCCAAAGTTATGGAAAAAGCGATTAACACAGAACTTATCAAATATCTAGAGAAATTTGAGATAATCCATGACAGACAATATGGATTTCGACAACTTCGGTCTACTGGAGATTTGCTGGCTTATGTCACTCAGCTCTGGACAAACACTATTGAAAAGTTTGGTGAATCCCGTGCAATAGCCTTGGATATATCTAAAGCCTTTGACCGCGTTTGGCACCAGGCATTGTTAAGTAAATTATCTGCCTACGGTCTCCCAACCAAACTGCGCCAATGGCTCTTGAGCTTCATGCAAGATCGCTCCTTACATGTGGCAGTTGACGGTATTTCTTCTGATGCGTTTAAAACTAATGCCGGGGTCCCCCAGGGTTCCATTCTCTCCCCCACCTTATTTCTTTTACACATCAACGACCTCTTGAAAACCACCACGAACAGTTTCGCAGACGATAGCACACTTGTCTCAACTTTCACATCCTATCGATCACTTTCGGTGAATGATACAAATAGACTCAGGCAGGAACAGGTTGATTCCATCAATAGAGATCTTAAAGCAATCGTCGAGTGGGGAACCAACAATCTTGTTCAGTTTAATGCCCAAAAAACACAAAGTGCCACGTTTTCCAAGAAAGTGAATTCCTCAAATCATCCCATCACAATGTCCGGAAATACCCTTGAACCAAGTCCCTCCATCTCGATTTTGGGAGTCACGGTGTCCAATAATATGTCTTGGCATGACCATGTTGCTAACATCGCAAAGTCGGCAAGCCAGAGGCTAGGTTTTCTGTGGACAGCCAGAAAGTTTTTTACTCCTGATCAACTGTTGACGACGTACAAGGCTCAAATCCGACCTCTACTGGAGTATTGCTCGCACATTTGTGGTTCAGCACCAAGGCATTCTCTTCGTCTTCTAGATTCCATTCAGAAAAGAGCCATTCGCTTGATAAACAGCTCAACTCTCACAGATACCCTTCACCCTCTAGAACATAGAAGAAGAGTTGCAGACCAGTCATTGCTCTACAGATATTTCCATGGCAGATGCTCCAGAGAAATAAAAACTCTTGTACCACCATTGGCCACATTCGGCCGAAGAACTCGGCACGCTGATCAGTCTCACCCATTTACTTTTAAGATTGACACTACTAGGACCAATCTTCATCAAGAATCCTTCTTTTACAGGTCTGCTACGGAATGGAATAAGCTTCCAAAATCAGTTTTTCCAGAGATTTATGACCTACAACTGTTTAAAAAGCGTGTCCACAATCATTTCCTTTCTATAATCCCTTCCGCTTATAATAGTCGTCGCGCGGGCCGTCCGTGGCCCACACGATAGGTCTACCCTTTTTGCGACTATTTTCATAAAAAAAAGAAAAAAGATTGCCACACTCGCTACGCTCGTGGATAAACTCTTTCCTCACGAAAAAGACAGTATTTTCATCTCTTGTTGTTAAATATACTACTATCCCTCTATTATAGGTCTTAGCCTTTTTAGCAGCAAAGTTTTAAACAGTTGCGATAATACAAGAAGAAGTAATAGATCTGTAAAATAAAATAAAATTGGGAGAAATCACGGAGTGGGCGACATCTATTATTAATCGTATGAACATCTCGAGGTGAACTTTATATATTACTAGCTGACCCGGCAAACGTTATTTTGCCATATAAATAATTTCCTAGTAATTTCTAGTGTAGACAAAAAATAGCTTACTTATTGTAAGTATGTATGTATGTTAGAATGTGTATATTGTATGTATGTAAGAATGTGATTGTCGTTGTTTTAATCTTCTGACTTCATTGCGTTCAGCTCGTGTATCTTCTGGCTCTTCTTGATGCAATTGCGCCATTCTGACACGTGCATCAGTATTTTGTTGCTGGATTTGTTCTTCTGTTCTTTCGGATCTGCTATTTCGCAAGTTTCGAGCTTTACTTGTACTGCGGCTCAAATCAGCCCCTTTGCGTTTTCTTGGCATTGCTCACCGTACAAAACATACATAAATAGAATTAATGAAATTATTTAATGATGAAAAATGTTAAAAGTATAATTAGAGCTAGGATTTTTGCCGCAGTTTTGAAATGATTAGTTTTAATTTATGAAATTATAACAAAAATATAAGTTTTATGGAAAAAATTTTCAAACAAAAGTAAAAAATTAAATTTTATGAAAACATTGTCTCTTATAATTTTTTCATACAACCAATATTTCCATTGACATTTCAAAATAAAGATTCATAATGATTGATTTTTTGGAAACTATGAAAATCTTAATTGTTCAATTACATTTAATTACATTACATTAATTTTATTACATAGGAATGATTAAAAGTTAATATGAGAGTTACACTGAGATAGCAAAATAATAATTGTCAACGTTACTACTACACTTGATGCATAAACAATAATGATGGCCAACAACTGTGTAGGGAGTGAGAAAGAAAGGAGACCGGCTTCGTTCTCATCCCTACTCCGTGTTGTTTACTGGGTCAGAAGTGACACCTGTAGACATCTGGCGGGGATAACTAATTAAATGACGATTGATCAGTTTTCGACCGGAGAGGAAAAATGATTAAATTACTAAAATGGCTATTAAAAAATAAGGGTTGATCGTAGAAGGGTGAAAATTGAGGATTGTATGTATTTTTGTATGTTGTATCATAAAAAAATAGAAATTAACAATTTTGTCTAAAAAATAAAAAATAAAAATTTAGGGGTGGACTACCCCTAACATTTAGGGGGATGAAAAATAGATGTTGGCCGATTCTCATAGATACCGGATAAGCACAAAAAATTTCATCAAAATCGGTCAAGCCGTTTCGGAGGAGTATGGTAACTAACATTGTGACACGAGAATTTTATATATTAGATTCTGAGCAATTTAAGCATTGAAAGTGTTATATTTGAACAATATTTTGTGAAGAATTGGTGTTAATAAACCACAAAATCCGAAAATGCAAAGGATTAAATAAAGTAATATGAAGATAAAATCGCGAAAAATAAGCTTTGTTTCACAATGCTCCACATTTTGCGATCCGATTATATCTTTGCATAAATTTCCTTCAACTCCTAAGGCAGCTCAGAAATGGAAGATGATCTTAACGATAGGAAGCAAATCTCAAAGTTTATGTTTGTTTGCAGCAAGCACTTTGTGAAAGGTGATTTTTTTCAGTGGTTAGTTTGATATTCTTGTCCAATGAACTATCATTTTATTTTGATTATTCATAGTGACTTCAACAACACAACAAAAGCGTTTGAAAGATGATTATTATTTTTTCATGGAGACCATCAGTTCCACAAAAAAACCTCCTTCCATAATTGGTCGAACACGTTCACCCACATTATACAACATGCCTGAAATTAATATTTCGACTTTTATAAGCATTGCAACAAGAATTCCAGAAGCAACAAAACTGAAAAACTTCGAAAACAAACCTTAAATTCAGCTTCACAATAGCTTAGCACAAAAAATCAACTTAAATCTCTAAGATAACTAAAATGTCCTTCAATAAAAACTTTGGTTTTACAAGTGATCAAATAACAGAATATTTGTTGTTCACACCTCGATAACACATTTTGTCATTGACGGCGCCATCTCGCGTTACTTGATTTTTGCCTATTACAGAAACAATGTTCCTTACGCCATTTAACATTTTTTTTTTAATTTATAAATTTTGATCAGGGTATTTTGCAGAAAAAAAATATTTCTCGTATAAATTTTTAATGTATAAATATTATCAATGAATTTACAATTCTTTATAAATTTATAAATACCTAAATGATATAAAAATGGTTGTTGACATAAAATAATTAGTTAATTAGAAATTTTGCAATATAATAATTTTGAAAATTAATTATTTGAGTTTATTCATGTTGAACCAAAAACCACCCTCCGCCGTCAGGTTGAACTGTTTCTTGGAAATTTCCAGTGGGATTTTGGTCTTCTGTGACGGAATGAGTTCGAATTTGGACAGCAAATGAAAGAATACGACTTTGGTTTCGAGCAGAGCGAATCTGGAGCCGATGCAATTTCTCGGTCCCACTCCGAAGGGAAGGTAAGCGTAAGGGTTGATGTTGGCCTTGTTGTCGTCGTTAAATCGTTCGGGGTCGAAACGTTCTGGTTCCGCCCAATGTTGTGGATCGCGGTGTATCGCAAATATCGGAAACCATAATACGGTTCCCTTTTCGATATCAAGCGGTTTCTCGTCGGGGGTTGCGGGGGTTATGGTGTACGGTCGTGTGCAGACTCTGTCTACTGCTATGGCGTTTGGCCATTTACGCAAAGTTTCTGAAAAAATAATCGTTAATTCTTCATTTCCGTTACATAATTAGTGTAAAATTTTGTTTAAATTTTTCTTGTCCACAATCAAAAATGCTTGATAATTTGTTTAGTTAGGTAAAAAGTTCAATCCCACAAAAATATGAAACTTTTTAATAAACATAGGAATAAAAAAATACCACATTTATCTAATGACCTCGAATTATAAAATTTTTCCTGAATCGACGAGCAAACAAAAACGCAAAAACTGTGTGTTACCTATGTAAAAATTCGTACCTGATACAACCATATCCATATATTTCATTTTTAAAATAGCTTCATAGGTTAAAGTTCCATTACAATTATCCATAGTGTGTTCGATTTCTTCTCTCAATTTTTTCTGAACATCTGGATTAAGGGCTAGCTCGTATGCCATAAAGCACATCAACGCTGAGACCGAGTCGAAACCAGCAAAAAAAAATATCAAAGCCTGCGCAGCGATATCAAGGTTGGTCATTTCTTTGACGATACCTTTACCTGTAAAATTAAAAAAAATTGTCACTATTAATAAAATTAAAATTAGCTTATTTATTGATACAAAGTGTCCAAGAGTAAACGTGATAAATTATCAACAGAACGGGCGAGTTTGTACAGGTACATGAGTTAAAAGTTTACGAGAGACGGAAAGTATGACTGTGATATTGAGCAAATGGTGTTTGGCAGGGAAACAAATAAATGGGGCTCTGTATAACTTTGTGAGCAGTCGGAACGTATCATAATTCATATCATTCATATCATAATTGGCTGTGCATAGAGAAATGCTGGTCATTACACTTACGTATAGTAGTAATAGAAATGTGGACGTACAAAAGGCTATTAAGAATCTCCTGGGTAGAAAGAGTGCGTAACACCGAGGTACTTTAACGCCTCGACAAGCAGCTGGAAGTTCTGTTTACACTAAAAAAGCGCAAACTGGAGTATTTTGGTCACATCTTAAGGAATGACAAGTATCGACTTTTAAAGCTTATTATAGAAGGGAAGATCGAAGGACGAAGAGGCCAAGGTAGAAGAAAGATATCCTGGCTAAAAAACTTGAGGACAATGGTATGGAGTGAGCGCTACCACATTGTTCCGCCGAGCTGTAGACAAGGTTCAGGTAGCGCTGATGATTGCCAACGTCCGAGGAGGACAGGGCACCTAAAGAAGAAGAAGATAGTAGAAAATGTTGGGTTTAGCAGAAGAGGCATTAAATCAATGCTGCGGAGATGAGTAGTCTAAGAAGTATAGTTGGAGTGACTAATGGATAAAGTACAAATGGTGTAATAAGGGTACTGGTAAAATATTTAGTGCTGGCTTTCGCACGGTGAGTTGGAGCGTTGTCATGATAATTTGGTCGAAAGTTCTTCAGAGAGTCAATGACTATAGAAAGGCACTGTTCAGCGTACCACTTAAGTGTGATTGTATTTTGTATGTTCAAAATGCAACTCGATTTAAAAAATACAGCTATAATTTTTTTTTCTGATCGGGATTAAAATTGACATACCTAAATCGGCTTCGTCGACGACTGCGAATCCGGTATCAACGACTTTTTCTTCTTTTTGCTGAGCTCCTTTTCTTGCTTCCATCAATAAATGAATCATATCCGGACGAATGATTCCCTCTTTTTCTCTCGTTTTGATGGTATCGTCGATGAGCTCGGTAAAGAATTTTCGAACATGACTTTCAAAAAGTCCAATTCTAAGCCACTGAAAATAATTAAAATCGTTAATATTGTTATTTCGGGGGAGCCTGTAACTCCTAGAGGGTGCGTCACTAGGTGTCAGGATAAACGGAGCTTACACGGACTGGTTTTACATCGAAAAAGGTGTGAGATAGGAATGTGTTGCTTCGTCATGGCTATTTAGCTTATACATAGACGATTGTATAAAATATTTGAAAGAGAGTGCGTATGGATTGAAAATAAATAATTTGATCGTCAAATGCTTTCTTTACGCCGATGATCAAGTCATATTAGCGTCATCTGAAGAGGAGTTGCAGGCGATGGTTAATGTTATGCATGATGCCTGAAAATCAAAGGGATGAAAGTAAATGTAATCAAGACGAAAGTAATGGTTTAAAAAAGAAAAGAAAGCATGACAAATTGCGAGTCATTAATTAAATAAGAAAGAGTGGAAATTATTTTGTATATTTGGGTTCAAAATTTACGAGAGACGGAAAGTATGTCTGTGATATTAAGCGAAAGGTTTTGACAGGAAAACAAATGAATGAAGCATAACTTTATAAGCAGCCAGAACTGTCAGAAAAGGCACGACTGGTTGTGCATAGTAAAGTGTTGGTCTCTTAACTTATGTGTATGGTAGTTAATATTGGGTTTGGTAGAGGATGCATAAAGTAAGATCAATGCTGAAGTGACTCTGAAAAATAAAGTGAGGAATAGTGAATGGTAAACTTACTTCGTAAACTTTGGGTATGAGCAAGTATCCGAAGAACTTTAAGTTCTTCCAAAATCCGCTAAAATCAGTGGCGTCTTTACCCATGAGGAAAAACTCATTGTTCTGCTGTTCCAGAGAGTCCGTTTTAACGCCAAAAGCTGTCGTAGCAATAACGTCGTTCGTGAAACGCGTAAAAGTGTCCTTCATCTCGATTTCTATGATATCTTGGTCCTTTTTCAAGAAAAAATTGATAAAATTTTGCGCACATTCGGACATCAAGATGAACATCGCCCTCATTTTACTGCTTGTAAACGATGGACTTAGAATTGGCCTCATATCACGCCATCTCTGTCCTGCAAAATTCAAAAAATTAATAATTCTAATTATTTTTACAACATTTTCGAGATGCTCCAGCTATTCGTTCAACACGACCTCGTGAAGAGGGCAAAACCTTCAGACCTGAAAGTGAAAGTATTGTAAGCAGAGTACAGTGATAAGTGAAAGTTCACAGTTAAAGAATCGGGTAAAACCAATAACCCCATTTACAGTTTCGCAGACGATAGCACACTTGTCTCAACTTTCACATCCTATCGATCACTTTCGGTGAATGATACAAATAGACTCAGGCAGGAACAGGTTGATTTCATCAATAAAGATCTTAAAGCAATCGTCGAGTGGGGAACCAACAATCTTGTTCAGTTTAATGCCCAAAAAACACAAAGTGCCGCGTTTTCCAAGAAAGTGAATTCCTCAAATCATCCCATCACAATGTCCGGAAATACCCTTAAACCAAGTCCCTCCATCTCGATTTTGGGAGTCACGGTGTCTATGTCTTGGCATGACCATGTTGCTAACATCGCAAAGTCGGCAAGCCAGAGGCTAGGTTTTCTGTGGAAAGCCAGAAAGTTTTTTACTCATGATCAACTGTTGACGACGTACAAGGCTCAAATCCGACCTCTACTGGAGTATTGCTCGCACATTTGGGGTTCAGCACCAAGGCATTCTCTTCGTCTTCTAGATTCCATTCAGAAAAGAGCCATTCGCTTGATAAACAGCTCAACTCTCACAGATACCCTTCACCCTCTAGAACATAGAAGAAGAGTTGCAGACCAGTCATTGCTCTACAGATATTTCCATGGCAGATGCTCCAGAGAAATGAAAACTCTTGTGCCACCATTGGCCACATTCGGCCGAAGAACACGGCACGCTGATGAGTCTCACCCATTTACTCTCAAGATTGACACTACAAGGACCAATCTTCATCAAGAATCCTTCTTTTACAGGGCTGCTACGGAATGGAATAATCTTCCAAAATCAGTTTTTCCAGAGAACTATGACCTGCAACTTTTTAAAAAGCGTGCCCACAATCATTTCCTTTCTATAATCCCTTCCCCTTCTAATAGTCGCAGTGCGGGCTGTCCGCGGCCCACACGATAGGTCTACCCTTTTTGCGACTATTTTCATAAAAAAAAAAACTGATAACTTACTTTTAAGGATTGAATAAATAATTAAGGTTAAGACAAAATTGCTGGTTGGTCGTCTTTGACCACGTGTAATATAACTTTATAAATAAATACTGTTGTTTGGAGATACAAAAAACCAGATATATTTGGGGATTTTTAACTGTCTTAGTTTTCACAATTTTGCTTTGTAGTAGATTCTTACTGTGTTTCCTCCGAAATTTACTTAAGTGGCATTATCGAGGCATTTTTTATACGATTATTGATACATTATTGTTGTATTCAAACTATTTTTTTTTCCTTCTTTTACAGAATCAATAAATATTTGTTTTGACACAGGGTAGATATTGTTATCTTTTTTTATCTCAATATAATTAATTTTTATTCTGAGAAAAATTCGAGGGCAAGAGACTTTTGGGTTAAGGATAAAAATAAAAATTATATTCTGACGCACTGTATATATCACCAATAAGAGTTAATTTACCTTTTAAAGCAAACAAGTTCTTTCCCCATAGCGGATCCGCTTCTTCGGGAATGAAAGTTCTGTGGTCCATAAAATTGTCAAAATCTTTGACGCCAATTTGTTTGATAAGCTCGACGTCTTTAATCACAAGAGTTGGTATTGTGAATTGGTACATCCCGGAGTACCTGTGTATAATAATAATGATGTTTATAGTAATATTAATAATTAAGCTTATTTATAAATACCTTTTAGAAAGGTACATGAAAATAAATTTTACAAAATAAGTGAATCATAGCTTGGTAAGTATCTTTGTGCAGCCACGACATTCGTCTTCTACCTACGCTGCCTTTGCCAACAATTTTGTCCTGCATAATCACTTGTAACAGAGTATATCTTTCTCCTCTCATAACTTGGCCCAGGTACTGTAGTTTTCGGATTTTTGTCTCATTTACAAGCTCTGTCCCTTTTCCTAGTCGTCTGAGTACTTCTTCAATAGTAATTCGGTCTACGTACGATATTCTGAGTATTCTTTTGTATAACCACATTTTGAAGGCTTCCAATTTTTTCAACCATGTTTTATTCAGTGTTGCTGCTTCTGTGCCATAGAGGAGAATAGAGAATATATAACATTTTATCTTCAGTCTTTGATTCAACGAGATATTTATAAGTAAAAACTCTTTCTATAACTTGGTTTTATGGTCAGATGGACGTTTGTATTTACCGTTTTAGAAAATACCAAAAATTTTGTTTTATTCAGGTTCATTTTCAGGCCATATTTAGAACATGTTGTATACACCCTATGAACAACCCTTTGTACAACCTTGTCGCACTCCGCGTCTAATTTCAGTATCTTCAGATTTTGTATTTTCAATCTCAATGTTTGCTTTTGGTTGTAATATAGGTTTTCAATAATGTTGATGTCTCGAGTGTCCATTTATTTCTGTCGTAAAATCTCCATGAGCAAATCAAGTCGAACCTTCTGGGTATTAATCATTCCTATTTATATAAAATGTATCCCTGTTATATAATGGACAGTAGTAATTGCATCAGTTGTGCTAGCATTGACAATAACAATAATTACTATTATACAAAGGTCACGTTAAAGGTTAATTGTGTATAATTGTAATACCTTTATCGATATATTTAATCAGTGTAAAGTAATAATTAAGAAAGTTTATACCTTACTCCAGGTACGGCGTTATATACATTTAGAACCATGTCTGCGAAACTGTCCCATCGCATTACGGTACCGATATTATCTCCAAATAACCAGTACGTCTTTCCTTGTTTAACTCCCCGTTCCTTCCAATAACTCATCGGCTTGATGGCGAAGAGATAAAAGAGCACGGCCAAAACCGCTACGATCAGTATAAGTTGAAGCATTTCAATTTTTCTGCAAAAATACCAAAAATGTTAAAAGCTGTTAAATAAATTCGCTGTTTTTCTTGCACACTTTCCCTTTTCAAAAAATATGGAAATTATTTTAACTCGTTCTGCAATTGAATATACCATTTTAAAAGTATTCAAAAATACCTAAATTAAATTACTAACATCAATGTTAAAAAAAATTGTCTTAGTATCAAATTACTTATTATTTACAAAATTTTATTTATTGTTGATGTTACAGAAAAATTGACAAATGCCTTTCTAATGATGTATCACACATGGTGCATTCCCTATTTAAAATTAAGGGGTTTGTAAAGTAAAAGGGAGGGGGCTGACAAATGACAGATATCTGAGCTTGCACGGAGTGGTTTAACATCGAAAAAGGTGTGAGACTGCGATGTGAGGCTTAGCCATAGCTGATTAACTTATACATAGACGATTGTTTAAAATATTTAAAAGAAAGTGCGTATGGATTGAAAATGAATGATTTGATCGTCACATGCCATCTTTACGCCGATGATCAAGTTATTAGCTTCATCTGAAGAGAAGTTACAGGTGATGGTTAATGTTATGCATAATGCCCTGAAAATCAAAGGGATGAAAATAAATGTTAACAAAACGAAAGTAATGGTTTTTAAAAAGGAAGAAAGCATGACAAACTGTGACGTTTCTATTGAGGAAGAGAGAGTGGAACAAGTAAATGAATTTGTGTACCTGGGTTCAAAGTTAACGAGAGATGGAAAGTATGACAGTGACATTGAGTGAAGGGTGTTGGCAGGAAAACAAATGAATGGGGCACTGCATAGCTTTATGAATAGCCAGAAAGTGTTAAAAAAGCACGTCTGGCTGGGCATAATGGTGTGTTGGTTCCTACACTTATGTATGGTAGTGAATGTTGGGTTTGGCAGAAGATCTACTTACACTTCTTAAAATACGAAAATAAATGTGATTAAAGGAAATATTTATAAGTCACGTAAAATTTACATTGTTAACTATTATTATTTATAAGTTATAAGCTTTAATTTTAGATAATTCGGTAAAACTTTATGATGTGTTAACTTTATATTTAAATAAAAAATTTTGTACCAATATTATTTTTGGCATTACTCAAAATTTGAAATTTTTTACCCGTAATAAATATATATGTTTTACTAAATATAATTTTCAATATTGATTTCTTCATCAGTCTGTTTGAATTTACCGCGCAAGTAATACCTATACTCACGTACAGCGTTGCCAAATTTGTATACTTGGTCGCTAGTATGTAAACTTTTTAAAAAATTAAATTTTCGTAAGTTGAACTTCACTCGGTTATTTATTAACAACTAGCTGGTCGATAATTTATTTTTTTTTAAGCTTTGAACAAAAACATAAAAAGGCTGTTAGTTTTTTTAATGTTTTTGATAGTTAGTTTTTTTTTCTAGAACTTATCAACTGATACAGAACTACAGCGAGCGTATTCTTTCCATGTTAATTATCCAATTTTAAATGGTGTTTTTCTCGGGTTAGAGGAGATCAATTGACTTCAAATTTTAAGCATAATTGTATTATCATGTCCTTAATAGTATACAAAAATTCAGAATTTTTTGACGGTATGCCACGACATCTAAAAAGAAATCTAAAAATTTTTTCGTAAATTTTCTTTTTCTCTCAATATGTCTTGTATTAAAGTAATTAAAATAATTAATTTTTCAAAAGAGAATCAATTTTCGTTTGGAATCTAAATCTTTAAAGCAAGCTCCAACGACACCCTTGCATATTGTGCACCCTTTTCGAAATTCGGAAATATTTTCATAGGTGTTTTAAGTAAACAAATATACATTGATACTAACGCAATGTTGACTTGATAAAAAAAAATTAGATAAATATCTAAAATACTTACTTAGTGAGACACTACGACAATGATTACACTCAAATACTTAAAGCTTACAATTGTTTTTTTTATGTTCACAATAAAACGCTCTAACTGGATGTTTGATGCGTAAATGTATATTTCGCGGTCGATTTCCAAGGTGATACTAATGATGGCGAGGATGCGCTATTACTTTTATTAAATGTGATTATTTGGATAAAATGACGAAACTGCGTCGCAGAATCGTGAAAGGCATCATCAGAGTCGATGCCACCAACGAAAGAATTGTTGGAAGAAGGAGGTTCTCTTCGCAATTATTACAAATCCGCCTGTATCGTGAAACCTTGCACAATATTTCATCGTAAATAACTGTTAAATACAATAATAAATATCCTTAACTTGTTCTTAAAAAAGTGTAATAATTTTTACTTAACGGATTATTAAAATTTATAAATTTATACATACATAAAGTCACGCCTTTTTCCCATAGGGGTAGGCAGAGACCACTTCCTACCACTTCCGCTACGGTTCTTACACATATCTTTTGCTTCCTCTACTTTCATCAGTGCTCTCATACATGCTCGTCGGTTGTTGGTACTCCTGACCTGGCCTTACTTCAAAACAATGTTGATCTGATCGAGATATATTCGCCGAGGTCGACCTCTACCGACTTCCGTCCATTCACACTCGCCGTATAAATTTGTTCCGTCAATCTTCCTTCATACATCCTTTCTACGTGTCCAAACCATCCAAGCATTCCTTTATCTATCTTTTACACAACAGCGTTCTCTTATCTCACTATTTTTTACTTTATCCAACGGAGTTGCTCCGGCTATACTTCTCTGACTACTCATCTCCGCAGCATTAATCCTATTTTTATGCTTCTTTTGCCAAACTCAAACCCATAAATTTAGACCACATAAAATACATCTGTACCAAGGACTACAACTTTAAAATGAGACTAATCAACATTAAAATAACACAATAATTACGCATGATTATTTATTCAAACAAGAGCTTCCCCCAGTATGTTATGCTTGCAGTACGGAAATAAACATCCAAAATCTGTTAGTGGGGTGCCCCCATTACACACTTGAAAGACAACAACACAATATAACGAATTCTTTAAAAAAGTGCTTTTGTGAGAATAGTGTGCCACTTATTTTTTTTGTTCTCTAAAGAGTACTCTGCCAGCGGTCTCTCTACTGGCAAATTATGCCCGAGCTCAGCCCTAAAGGGTAGAAGAAAAAAAAATAAAAATATAAAAGTGAGCCGCGCCACCGACTTAGACGGTTCAAGCCGGAAACCCCTAGGTCTTATAGGCACTAGCAGAGCCACACGATAAACAACTAAGATTATGGTGAACCAAATAAAAAAAATTATAGCAAAAATATATTGAAAACTTTACTTACACAATAGATCAAAGTACACAGCTCAATAGCAATATTATAACAAATATAGGCAAAATCAACAGTCAACAATAAATTAAAGTACCTGGTTCAATAATAAACTTATAACAAATATAATCAAAATCAACAGCTAACACTAAATCAAAAATTCTAAATTTACAACTTTATAAAATAACCAAAACAGAAGTAAGAGTAACAGACCAAGTTACCAAAAAAAAGAGTAAAACGTATATAAATCAACTCATTAATAACACTAACTCAACGTTTACATAAGGCTGCTAATTTACTCGTTTTAACCATTTACATAAAGATTTTCACTGCCAAAACAATCGAGTTTATTTAAAAATATTTTTACAATGGTTGTCCTTTAAAATGTCAAGATTGTAGGATATTTACAAATAAGTAGGAAGAAAATATATTTTTACTTGGACATAAAGAATTATTGAGAAGGTTATTTTAATCCAAGTTTAGTTTTGGCATATTATCTAATGCAATAAATAGTTTCCAACAATGTACTATATTAATAAACTAAAACAAAACTAAATCGTGGTGTCAAATAAGTCACGGCGTTATAAATTTAAAAATAAATCACTTATAATCTTTGGGTATACGAATTCACAAAGTACTATATTGATAAACTAAAACAAAACTTAATCGTGGTGTCAAAATGAGACACGGCGTTATATATTGAAAAATAAATCACTGATAATTTTTGGGTATACGAATTCACATGTACTATATTAATAAACTAAAACAATACTTAATCGTGGTGTCAAAATAAGTCACGGCGTTATATATTTAAAAATAAATTACTTATAACCTTTGGGTATACGAATTCACAAAGTACTATATTGATAAACTAAAACAAAACTTAATCGTGGTGTCAAAATAAGTCACGGCGTTATATATTTAAAAATAAATCACTTATAATCTTTGGGTATACGACTTCACTTCTCCTGTGGCCTACTCCTGTGGCCGGGTTGATTATGGATCTGCACCTGGTACTTAACAATGGCTTCCCTCCATCAGATCCCGCATGCGGATATTTTAACTCGACACCAAAATCCAAAATATCAACAACAAAGGTAAGATAGAATGGTCAAGTTAAAAATTAAATGGTTTTTCTTCAAAAACCAATTAAGATGGCCCAAATACAGCCAGATATGAAAGAAAAAACCGTAGAGGTTCTGCTCACGTGTTAATATCAAATCGTTCCAAAAATTCTCGCCACCACCCGACTTCGAAGACTGACACCAATCGACTCACTGCCAGGCCGGAAAACAAGAAATGGCACGGAATAAACGTCAACCCACAATCTTCTCCAGTCCGGGCTCCACAATCGCCTCGTCTGGGCTGTTAGCCAGCCCCGTCCACACAGAAATGCAAACCAAACAATAATCCTATCTCTACTAGGTATGCAACACTATTTACAACGAATGATATATTTAAGTTACAACAAAATACGGTATGCAACCCTACTTACGAGTACCTAGAGAATACGAAATCATCAGAGACGCAATTAATAATGGAACTGTAGAAGGAAAGAAATAGGCACGTGACAAAGTATACCGGGTTTTCGATTTCATATTTATTCATTTATTAACACTTTTCTACGGGCTTTTAGCCCAAATATAATCCCAAATATAACATTAGTCAATAATAAACTTCTTACTCTCAACGGGTCTCATAAAACCAATTAAAAATATTTTTATTTATATTTTTAATTGTAGCTTTTATATTTATATCGATCAATGCTAATAGCCCCAGTGGTTAAAGCAGTTTCAAATAAAAAAACATCAAAATAAGAATAAACACTTTTAAATGGGACTTGTCAACCTGACATTTGTTTATCACTTTCAAAATGAGGATAACCAATTTTAATTTGGAAATAAACGCAATTAAATTGACACTAAGCAACGTCAAAACGAGATTTGTCATATTTCATTTTCTCTAAAACGTCTAATCGGGACTCCCAATGAAAATCACCCTGCAAAAAAATAGGAAAAAATCACGTAACGCGAGACGGCGCTGTCAATGACAAAATTTCGGATCGAGGTGTGAACAACAAATATTCTGTCATTTAATCACTAGTAAAACCAAAGTTTTTATTAAAGGGAATTTTGGTTATCTCAGAGATTTGGGTTGATTTTTCGTGTTAAACCATTGGATAGAAGCTGGATTTAAGGTTTGTTTTCGACGTTTCAGTTTTATTGTCGCTGGATATTTGTTAAATGCTAGTAAAGACCAAGTGTGTCCAGGTATCAATTTTGGTTTGTTTTCGAAGTTTTTCAGTTCTACTGTCACTGCAATTCTTGTTGCAATGCTTATGAAAGTCAAAAATTCAATTTTGTACATATTGTATTATGGGGGTGTACGTGTTCGACCAATTAAGAAAGGTGAAGAGGTTTTTAAAGCTGGCAACATCATTTTATGTGGATGAGATCCATTTCTGAGCTGCCTAACGATTTGAAGAAAATTTATGCAAAGATATAATCGAATTGCCACATGTAGAGCATTGAAGAACGGAGCATATTTTTTTACGATTTTATCTCTATATCACCTTTTGTTAAAAATTCACACTTTTAACTGTACAATTTTTCTCTAAGAAATTCCTTGATTTTAAACCCACTCAGTACGGCCCTGGCGCCGACAATACGAATCAGCCACTGACCACGTGCAATTAGTAACCTACTATAATCATCGTGTCGTGTGCAAAAAACTGACCGTTATATGCGTGGACCAATAAAAACGCTTAATTCAGCGCGAAAAACGAAGCCACGTTTTACCAGGTTACCGGCCTCGCGCCCTCTTCTGTTTCAACCTCCAAGAAGGGAGCATCACTTTCTCTCTCTCTCTCTCTCTCTCTCTCTCTCTCTCTTTCCTACGAGTCGCCGAGCAAAACACACCTCGGTCGAACCCCACGTGTTGAAATGTAGTAAGTACATTATGTTATTTTATTCAAGTTAGTTAACTGTTTTTAAAACAGTATCCGATACAAATTTAGTTCAATTCAAGTCGACAGTTTTAAATGAAAGATCTAGAAGGTGACATATTCTCACAGAGGTAGCAGAAAAATAAAAATGAGTACATCATCGCGTGAAAGAAAAAGACAAATTAGATACTTAAAAAGTGTTAAAAATATAAATTTTCCCCTGAATATTGACACTCTTCGCCTCTTTTTTGATGGATGCGGGGGGAAAAATAAAAATAGTTTTATCATCCTCATGGTCATGTTTTGGCTACATAAGTTTGCTCCAGAAACGATAAAGAAAATAGAGCTAACATTTCCGGTGCGAGGACATTCATATCTACCTGCAGATAGAATTTTTGGAAGGGTGGAAAAGATTAGAGACGCCACGCGGTTATAAAAACTCAAACTTTATTGTGGAAGAAATCAGGAAGCTTGGAACTGACTGGTAGGAATTAGCTCGAGTAAAGTTTTACATCGATCCGATGATCCTACAAAAAAATTCCAAACCCTGCTTAAACCTCGTAAGCGTCTGGATCAAATTGAACTTCCTTAAGTATCGCTAGGACATGAAATAAAACAAAAAAAATCTAGATAGTTTGAAAAAATTACTTATACCTTACGCTATCTGGAGACCAATGGTATGACACAGACCCAGAGTTAAAATGGTTTACAGATGTATTCGAAAAGGTTGCGGTTCGTCTGTTCATAGATAAAACCAATAAAACTGCCTTATTACTGATCTTATTTATGAGCCAAATGCAAATTTCTTATTAAAAATTAGGCATCTTTTGTGAAGAAAAAATTAATTTTATGGATTGTACAAATAAAAATTAACTTGCTCATCAAAATAAAATTAAGGAATATTATCATTTCTAGACATACATACATAAAATGCAAGTGCTATTAGGTATCAGTAAATCTTTCAAATTTTATTTACACGTATTTGCTCTAAGGTATCAGTAAATCTTTCAAGTTTTATTTACACGTATTTATATTAGTACACTTTGTTTATTGTACTGTACTTATTTGAAGTAGATAATTTATCGTTCAATTAGATTAGATGATAAAGTAGGCCAGTCTTCAGTATGATTTACTGTTAAAATCAGACTCAGTGCGATGTAAAGGTATAGTATTACTGCTTTAAATTACTAACAGAATAAAAACTAAGTTCAACAGAAGAAAATTATATTTCACAAAGAATAAAAACATTAATTTGAGAATTATAAAACAAAAAAAAAATTCTTATCATTTTGAATCGACGTATGTGTCATGTTTAATCCATTTGATGACTGGCCTAAATAGTTGGTATTATTTTATTTGCTACATATGGTTCGTACAAATTAAAACATAAATGTTTTATAGTTACACAAAAAATGTATTATGTATATCGCTGATAAGTTGTGTATCTTATTATTATAAATAGGCGGGTATGGCTTTTATTTAATCGTAAACACTTATTGATAGCAATTTTAAAAAAACTTAAAAATACGCTTTTAGAGTTAATCAAACTAAAAAGTAAAAAAAAATAATTCTTAACACCAGAAAAAAATTACTAATGTCACTGTGAGGCAATTTAATACACTAGTTTACAAAACTCTTCTCGAAGATATTGAAGAACTAAAGCTTAGAATAACTGAAAAATGTAGACGAATTACTGGCGAAACTTGCAAAGAGTTTGAGAAAAATTTGTAAATAGGTTATATTATTACCTATATAGACTTTTTAAAGACTTGGAAAATGCCTATGACAGAGTGGTGAAGAGCGAATTGTGATCAACATTGTCTAGGTATTGGGTGAGCGGTAGTTTATTACGAGTACAGAAATCAAACAATGATTCCACTGCTTGTGTCAGGATAAACGGAGCTCACACGGATTGGTTTAACATCGAAAAAAGGTGTGAGAAAGAGATGTGTGGCTTCGCCATAGCTGTTTAACTTATACATAGACGATTGTTTAAAAGATTTAAAAGATAGTGCGTTTGGATTAAAAATAAATGATTTGATTGTCAAATGCCTTCTTTACGCGTTGATCAAGTCATATTAGCTTCATCTGAAGAGGAGTTGTAGTCGATGGTTATGGCTGTGCATAATAAATGGTCATATCTCGTAAAACACTCAGTGTAAGGTAGCAAAACCCTATATTGAGAGTATCCGCAAGAGTAGCTTTATTAAAATAAGTAATAATATAGGTAAGGTTAGGTTTTATGTGAGTGGGGCGTGGTCGCCCCTCCACCGCGACCCTTAGTAGGTCTATTGTGGCTCACCCCTAGAGGCTACAGTTCACCGTACAATCCAGCCCTTCTTACGAAGTTCATGGTTGTATAGGGTGAGATTTTTTTAAAATCGGTAGTTTCTAGGTTAGTGTAACCAAATATGTTGAACCTTATTCTTCCCAGGCCGGGGCATGAACACAGTATATGTTCAGCAGTTTCGTCTTCCACGCAGCAGAACCGACAGTCCGTTTGTTGGTTCAGATCTATCTTTCTGAGGTGGTATCTCAGACGACAGTGTCCCGTAAGCAGTCCTGTTAGAATACGCAGGTCATTTCTGCTCCATTCTAGGATCTGCTTAGTTGTGTTTCTCGAGGGTTGTAACGGTAAAAACGCCTTCGAGTGGGTTAGCCCTGGTAAGTCGGACCAGTACGTGAGTATTTTCCTCTCCGCCCAGTCCGAAATAATTGTTTTGGCGGCACTTGTGGTGACTCCAAAAACCGGTTCTGGTCCAGTGAACGCAGATTCGGCCCCCTGTTTTGCAAGGGTGTCGGCTTTTTCGTTTCCTTCCACCCCCTGGTGCCCAGGTACCCACAGTAGGGTCACCCTGTTGTTCGCACCAAGGTACTCTAAGGATTCGATGCAATTCCATACAAGTTTAGAATTTATCTTGTTGGAGCTCAGTGCTTTTAAAGCGGCCTGGCTAAGTAATAATATACAGGGTGTTTTATTTAAAATAAGCAAGTTATAGTTAACTTCCGGTATAACCGGAAGCAGTAAAAAGCTCCAAATATTTTATATCAATTCGGCATATCCGAAAACCCTAAACCTCAGATTTTCAGATTTTAATTATGTCAAGTTTTTTTAAAACGTCTAATTAAAACTCCAAAAGAATCACCCTGTATAATTTTAGGAACCAACACTTCTCTATGCACAGCCAGACGTGCCTTTTTGACACTTTCTTGCTGTTCATAAAGCTATGCAGTGCCCCATTCATTTGTTTTCCTGCCAACCACCCTTCGCTCAATGTTACTGTCATACTTTTCATCTCTCGTAAACTTTGAACCCAAGTATAAAAACTCATTTATTGTTTCTTTTTTTCTTCCTTAATTAGAACCTCACAGTTTGTCATGCTTTCTTCTCTTTCAAAAACCATTATGCATTATGCATAACATTAACCATCACCTGCAACTTCTCTTCAGATGAAGCTAATGACTTGATCAATGGCGTAAAGATATGCATTCTCTTTCAAATCTTTTAAATAATTGTCTATGTATAAGTTAAACACCCATTGCGAAGCCACACATCCCCGTCTTACACCTTTTTTTATATTAAACCAGTCCGTATAAGCTCCGTTTATCCTGACACAAGCAGTGAAATCCTTGTAAAGTGATTGCAGTGCACCCCGTACATAGACAAGTCTATAAAAGCGCAGTAGACGTTCTGACTTCTAGCTAAGCATTTTTTGACTATACCTCGTAATTAAAAGACCTGATCTATACATCTTCTTTCTCTTCTAAATCCTGCTTGCATATCCTATATCATCTTCTAAGTGTCATTTGTCAGTCTTTTAATCAATATTTTTGCATACATTTTTCCGACTATGCTGTGTAAACTAATACCTCGGTAGTTCTTACAGTCCTGCTGCGAACCTTTCCTAATAATACATCAGAAAATAATTTTCTATTGATTACAGAATTGTTAACTAAAATGTTATAATTTAAAGCCTCTGTCAAAACGGAAGCAGTAGTCGGCTGTATAAACCCTCCATTTCGGTCAACACTTATCTGAGACTATGCTCCTTCCTGATGTTTTAAGTTTAAAGGTTTTTATCTACTAGGCAAAAACTTACTTCTAATAATCGTTAACTCACTCTGTACTGAATAAATCCAGTCCGGTCCTGTTTTAAATTATTTAAATAGTTTTCTTAAATGCTACAAATGTATAGGCAATTCATAATAAAGATATTTGTAATAAAAGTTGCATACCTACATGTCTCATAATTTTGTATGTATCGTTATTGACAGTTTTATAGATTTTATTTTGTAAATTGTAGCTTGTTTCTATTTTTTGGTATAATTGTATGGGGTTACGTCTTCATATTAGTCAGGGATTCTCCATATAGGAGTATTACATGTAAACGATCCATTGGGGGAAAGATTTTAACGGCGTCATACGGTGGGGGCGCTTGCGTATGATGCGTTCCGGAACTATTACTGCCTAATAGTTTAAAAAAGCACACCAAATTTCTCTAATGAACTCTTTACAAATTCTCCGATGACTGTTTAGTAAACTTGGAAGCTACGATTTTGATTACCAAGAATTTAATTGCGAATCAAAAATTTACCGTTTCACTATTAAGAAATGTGATCTTAGACTGAACATAATTGCCACGGTTGTCAATTTAAGGATATGTATAACCTTTATGAATTTTTAGATGGCTGCTTGAATTTGAAATATTTTATAGAGTAAATAATTCTGCATCGATTAAGATAAAAATATAGGTACCTTTCCTATAATTTAAACGAAATAATTCATTTTTAAGTCACCGTTTACTCAATGTTATTTTTACCGTTATAATTTTTAAAAGAATCGTAAATTTATGTTCTTCTATAAAACTTGTACGGTTAAAAAACTTATTGTTAGTAAGTTCAAACGATTTGCGATTTTCGAGCCCAAAAACAAGCGGGGTTTTCGATGATTGCAGAGAGATATTTTGTTTTGAAGTTCATCAAATTATTCGTTTTCAACTCACTACCGGTGTAGATGTTTGCAATACAAAAATCTGACAACATCGCACGACAGCATGTCGATAATAACGTGCTCTTTACTTTCCTCTCTTTCTTAGGCTGCCTATCCACTACTGGTTGTTAGCGACCACATGCGCGGTAATATGTAAAACTCGTATCATATGAATATTTAAATTTAATGTGCTCCTGAGTTTTAACACGATTTAGGAGGTAAAAAGTTGAAGTTTATTGTGAATTTTATGTGTAGGTACCCATAAATGTATATCAATCAAGAAATCGTAAGTTATTTCAAGAAGAACTGTTGAATTTCATTGATATTGTGATATAGTAAATCAAATTATTCATTGGACCGTTCCAAATTAAAAAGATAAAAAGGGAAAAAAAAAATCTGATATACTTTTGGGTCATTAGTGTCATCTTTTAAAAATTGATAATCCTGAAGTGATAATCCTATATTACACTTCGTACACCACAATTCTTTTGCTAGGGTGGCAAGCTCGACTATTCTTCTACCTTTCAACGTGCTCATATAAACATCACGAGAAAGTTTTCGTTTTGAACCACCCTCTTTCACGTTGCCTAACCAACGCTTCTTTGATTTAGATGTAAATTGACCTTTTTTATTTCTATATAAAGGAGAAATAACACTTTTATGTGCTTCACTAGTAGTATCCACGACTGTCAAAATTTCAGGGTTATAATTTCAAAAACACAACTTCAGACGCCGCGCGGCCTGCAGTGTTGCCAGATTTTCTTAAGACTACAAACTCAAATTCAATGTTAAATATTTTTTTATAATATTTAATTATAAATTTTTTTTAAAAAATCTATTAAAGAAACGTATTATAATTAACAGGAAATGTCGCTGTATACAATTTACTACATTTTATTAAGTTTAAGAATTAATTAGATGTACTACGTAATTTGACCTTATATACATCCTTAACAGCGATAATAGGGAGTTATTGCACATCATCTGGGTGCAGATCAACATTCTTAAAGAAATAGGACTGGAACAACAAGAATAATAGCCAACCTTTACTGGAATCAAAGTGCTCACATGAGAATCGATAACACTGCGTCCGACGAGATCAAAATCCTGAGAGGCGATCGTCAGGGATGCATTTTATCACCTCTGTTGTTCAATTTGTATTCTGACAGGATATTTCAAGAGGCGTTGGATGAATGTGACGAGGGCATATCTGTCAATGGGATTAATATTAACAATCTGAGGTATGCGGATGACACGGTTCTTGTTGCCGACTCCCTGGAAGGACTGCAGGAACTGGTAAGCCGCGTGACGGCTGCAAGCTCAGAGGCCGGTCTTAGCCTGAACGTGAGTAAGACAAAGTGGCTAGCGGTTAGCAGATCAAACAACGTGGATGGACACCTGGCAATTAACGGTCAACGAATTGAGCGGGTAGAAACTTTTAAATATCTTGGGTGTCTACTAAATGTGAAGTGGGACGGCATGCAGGAGATTCGTGCCAGAATAGAACAAGCTCGTGCTTCGTTCCTAAAGATGCGTAAGGTACTTTGCAGCAGAAATTTAAGCTTGCCTCTGCGCGTCCGAATGCTTCGCATTTGAAATGTGGACGTACAGAAGGCTATTAAGAATCTCTTGGGTAGATATAATGCGTAACACCGAGGTACTTCAACGCCTCGACCAGCAGCTAGAAGTTCTGTTTACACTAAAAAAGCGCAAACTGGACTATTTTAGTCACATCTTAAGAAATGACAAGTATCGACTTTTAAATCTTATTATAGAAGGGAAGATCGAAGGACGAAGAGGCCCGGGCAGAAGAAGGATATCCTGGCTAAAAAACTAAAGACAATGGTATGGAGTGAGCACTACCACATTGTTCCGCCGAGCTGTAGACAAGGTTCAGATAGCGCTGATGATTGCCAACGCCCAAGAAGGACAGAGCACCTAAAGAAAGAAGAAGATCTGGGGTATACGGTATGCCTTTCAATGACATTTACGCATGCGCAAACAAACATTTTTAAGGTATAACATCGTACGCTATAGCTAAGGAATATTTGGTGTTTTATGTTGTTTCGTAATAAGTAATAATTCTGTGAAGCAGAGATTTGATAAATTACAAAGATTAGAGGATCATTAGTACCCCTACTCATGTTAATTATAACGTTGAAATTGAAAGTATTTATATTCAATGAATTAATGCTTGTTTCTTTTGTTTTGTTATGGTAAATCTAAAAAGATTTATATTTGCTCAAAACGATATTTTAATATTGTTATGAGAAATCGTTGCGATCCATTGGAAAACCCAGCTCGTTGGAAAAACGTGCAATAAAATTTAAATTTAATTACTGGCAAAAATTTTGCACTGAGAGCCATACAAAGTCACGCGAACAATCTTGTCCTCAAATGGACTATTAGCACGTCAAACGTCACTTCCTCGAGAAAACCAACTGCAATCACTCACAATTTTACGCATACCTTACTGGATTTTATTGTTTTTTGTTTCATTAAATTCCCCTTAGATAGACAAAGAAAAAATTGACCCACTGTGTTTTTACTACTTTATTAATATTTTTTATTGTTTGTTAATGCCGTATCTAATGAAATAAATAATTAAACAAAAAATAACTGAAAAAGTGTTTAAAAAAAATAGACGAACAGTGTTACTAAGACAACCCTATGTACCCTTGACAATAAACAAACTAAGAGTTATTCATTTACAGTAAAAAATTTCAAATGTAAGCACGCATATATTTTTGTGTCATCTAGTTTAGAAATTTATTTAAATATTTTTTTTTCAAACGTAATTAATAGTATAACAGTGAATTAACTACAAGTGATAAGTGCAACAATTCAATGGAAGCCCAAAAAGGTAAAATATTTTATAATTTTTTTTATTCATGTGAAAATTTTTGAAAATATTAACTGCTGCATTGTGGAATACATAGTTCCTTCGCATACGCCGCATTTTTCTTTAATTTTGTTTTGGTTAAAATCCCTCCTGAGGGATAGTTGATTAACAGCCCAAGTACTGTTTTAAATTATTTCCGATCTGAATTAAAATAGTTTCCGAAATCTACGAAAGACTCATTTTATTTTTTAAGTTTTTTACAATTTCAAATTTTTGTCACCTGTCAAATTTTGACTGCCGCTTCAATTGAGCTTTTTCTATGCTCGAATTTCAATTCCTCTCTTACTCCACGATAATTGTTTCAAAATATTCTATCAAATCGGCTACATTTTTGCTTCCAGCTGGCGCGATTTTCTGCATACCCTTCAAGACTGTTTTAAAAGCAATACGTGTCATTTTAGTAGTCTTTTTTGCAAGTCCTGTGAACCTTGAGGAACCAAGACTTTACCTGTATAAAAATCAATTAATCCCTTGCTTTTTTTGCATTTAAAATACTGTTAAATATTAAGAGAATTTATTCGTCTCATACAATTTTGAATTTTTCGTGCCTTTAAAATTTTTGTCACCTGTCAAATTTTGATCGCCTTTCAAATGATTTAAATTGAGCCGGTCTAGACCCGGATCTTAATCATTCTTCGACTCCAACGATTATTATGGTTGTTCAATTGTAATTAAGCAAATTGTCCACATTGTAGCTACCAGTTCGCACAATACGAGTGACTAAATTTTTATTGTAAAAATATGTAATATATAATATTTTATTGACAGTTCATATGCTGCAGCGTAAAGCTGAAAATCAGAACCAATTTATTGGTAACGTGCAAGATTCATTTATCTGCAAGTCTTTAGGCAAAATGAAACTTATGGTTGATCAAATTATGCCTCAAATTTTGGTCTTCCTTAGACTTGTTGTTGCCACATTCCTCTCTATACTAGCTCATCAACAAACGGTCAGAAAAATGTACAGAAAGAAGCTTTTGAATAATGGAAAAGGTACAAAAAAGGAGTTGAAAAATGTTCATTAGGTGAGTTTACACAGAAAATTTAAAATTAATAAGAAGACATAATTGATTCTTGGTCAAATTTAAAGTCGCTTTTATAGTTTTAATATAAGTAACTTAATATTTTTTGCTGCTAAATATTATTGCTTACTTAAAAGCGGGTTTTTACAGGTTTTATATTTGTCTGACGTGTTTTTTCCTCTTACTCATTTATTTGGTATTCCATTAGTTTTTTCTTTGATCATTATGTTGAGTTTTATAATGTTACAAAGTTTCGTTTTTAGAATCTTTGTCTGCAAACGGTTTATTGTCTTTGGGATTGTCCAAGATAAGTATCGGACCTGATATGTAAATGGCGAGTACTATATAAACGTATAGCAGCATTAGAGTGGTACAAGTGGTCGCATTTGGCTAAAAATAAAGTTTTGTTTCATCCAGTTAAGGTTCAAAATGCTTCCTCGCGCATTCGCCAAATTTAGCCGCCTTTTTAGTGTTTTCTGTGTTTGGGTCGGGTACTTCTGAGACTATCCTTCCATGGTTTGGATTTTCGTAAGTTGCACTAAGTAAACTCAAGATAGTTGTGGTCTTGTAACATTTTCTTAAAATTAATTTCTGTACAATGGGGAAGTCCACTAAATTTTGGAAACAGCATAATTGTAACCTTTATGTTTAAAAACTATCATGTAATGTAATTTTATATCTTTTTTTTCCTGGAGCTAAGTTCCTGACATCGGATGGCTTTAGGAAGGCCCCTTCCAGAAACTTGAGCCCCTTGCAGAAAAGCGCTGTACATTCGAAAAGCAAATGCAAATGTTTTGCAGTTTCAGCGAAGTTCTCGCAGTAACGGCAACTATCACTTTGTTTTGCCAACTTTTTCAGGTGATACCTCAGAGTGCAGTGTCCAGTGAGGTGTCCCGTCACCAGTTTTTATTTTCCAACTCGAGAAGCCGTTAGATTTCCTTGGCGAAAAGCTTACTAGCCTTCTCGCTTATTGTCCTGGCACTTTATGCCAGTGAGATTTGATTTTTCAGCGTTGATCCCCTTCTTTCAAGTGGACTTTGGAGAGTTTTGGGCTGGAAAATTGTGTATTTGCCCCTTCCTTGGCAAGGCAGTCTGCTTCCTTGTTGCCTTTAACTCTCTTGTGACCTGGAACCCACATCAAAGTAACCCGATTGTTTGCTGCCAGTTATCTTAGGGATTGTTTACAGTCCCAAGTCTCATTGGTGAAAAGCAATGTGACGGGATAGTTCCTACACTTCCATCGACCTTGAACTGACCAATCTTAGGTACTTGTTTCATCATAGTAAATCCATGCATAACCGTGGTCCTGAGGTTCTGTGTCTGACAGACAGAGACAGATAATGTTAGGGACTATTACGTCACAGCGTCGCCTACCTGATTCTGGCATTTTTTATTTTGAATAAATATACTCATTTTAAAACGTTGAAGAGAATCCATTCGTTTAGATTTTTACTCATGATATTGTTTGTACACTGAACCAGCATCATTATTTATCCATTGAAAGAGGTTCGGAATGATTTCATCTCTTAGTGGTCTTCCCCATTTAACTAAGTTCCTGCTTGCTGATATTTGTCCTTGAAGAAACGTAAAGCTCAGTGTTATGTTATTGATGGTGCAATTATTCCTGAATTTTGGTCTTTGAATCGTTCCAGGACAAAAAAGTCCAGTTTTTACTTTAAATAATAGCATGGTTCTCTCATAACTTTATAATTTTAGTTTAGTAGTATCGCATTGACGGTTTAATTTGTATTTTAGGTCCCAGTTCTGCGCTGTCAAATGGAAATCAGTTTACCAACAGAGAATATTGTATTTACCAAAACTTGAAGGCACCACTTTAGTTAAATTGTCATTAGTAAAGACTACTGCTGGTTATATCTAGAAGAGTTAAGCAATATCAACTAGTTGAGTAGATCCTATGTATTTATTTTTGTTTTAAATATTTCTTTTTTATTTGTTGTAACGGTACGCCTACAATTAATGTTTTTTAAATACGTAGTATCCCATCTAGTGTTGATTTTTACGCCAATTTAAAACTTTGTGTGTGTCTAGGTAGTAGCAATTCGTTATATTTTGATTTAATGTGAAAAATTCTCATTGCCCACGTTTGTCACGAGCGTTCGATCAATGTTGATATCTTTAAAATTAATGCGGGTAAGTTTATCCCGTTTTGGGATAACAATTGGCAGCCTTCACGATTTTTAATAATGTGATACTGGTGATAACAAATTTGCATCTCTTCATCCCGGTAAATACAACTTTAAATGTATCTTCAATAACCGATGCGTGTATCGGTTTTAAGAGATGTGAATTTGTTTTAAATTATATTTATAAATTCTTTGTACTCTTTTGTATTTACATACCCATGTATGCATTGTCAAACTGTTACTTTTAATAATTTGTAATTTGCATTTGTACTAATAATTTCACTAATAAATTGTATCAGATCTCTATAATTTGTTTATTTATTAAAATAAACTAAGTAATTTTTTTGCGTATGGCTAAGGTAAGTATATAACAAAAATACCAAAATTTCACACCAAAAAAACATTGACTCTTGTCGCAATCAGGAAATCGGATGGGTTGCCACTATAGGAACTAATTGGACAGTCGCCTATCAGGTGTTTAATAGTCTGTCTCAGCGCCGCAGTCAAAATTTGGGGAAGGTATTTTTCCCCATCTGAAAAGTGAGTCGGAGCAACTGCCGGAATTCGTCCTTATTCTATTAAGTGTTGTCCAGATTCGTCTTGGTTGATTAAAACCCTCTGGCTTGCTTGTAACGCATGGCATATCTCGGTTGGAAGGTCTGGCCTCCCATTCTTTCCACCGCTCAATTATGTTTTTTTCTATAAGAGTTTCTGCCGTTCTTAGAGGGGGTTTTCGTGAGCATAGCCTATTTATGGCTCTGCCGGTACCAACACACCTCTGCACAGCTAGACGTGCCTTTTTTGACACTTTCTGGCTGCTCATAAAACTATTCATTGCCCCAATAATTTGTTTTCCTGCCAACACCCTTCGCTCATTGTCACTGTCATACTTTCCATCCCTCGTTACTTTGAACCCAAGTACACAAAATCATTTACTTGTTCCACTCTTTCTCCCTTAATCAGAACTTTACAGTTGGTCATGCTTACTTCTCTTTCAAAAACCATTACTTTGGTTTTGCTTGCATTTAATTTCATCCCTTTGGTTTTCAGCGCATCATGCATAACTTTAAACATCGCCTGCAACTCCTCTTCAGATGACGCTAATATGACTTAATCATCGGCGTAAATAAGGCATTTAACAATCAAATAATTCATTTTTAATCCATACGCACTCTATTTCAAATCTTTTAAGCAATCGTCTATGTATAAGTTAAACAGCCTTGGCGAAGCCACACATCCCTGTCTCACACCCTTTTCGATGTTATCAAACCATGCCTTAGGTTAGGTTAGGTTTTATGTGAGTGGGGCGTGGTCGCCCCTCCACCGCGACCCTTAGTAGGTCTATTGTGGCTCACCCCTAGAGGCTACAGTTCACCGTACAATCCAGCCCTTCTTACGAAGTTCATGGTTGTATAGGGTGAGATTTTTTTAAAATCGGTAGGTTCTAGGTTAGTGTAACCAAATATGTTAAACCTTATTCTTTCCAGGCCGGGGCATGAACATAGTATATGTTCAGCAGTTTCGTCTTCCACGCAGCAGAACCGACAGTCCGTTTGTTGGTTCAGATCTATCTTTCTGAGGTGGTATCTCAGACGACAGTGTCCCGTAAGCAGTCCTGTTAGAATACGCAGGTCATTTCTACTCCATTCTAGGATCTGCTTAGTTGTGTTTCTCGAGGGTTGTAACGGTAAAAACGCCTTCGAGTGGGTTAGCCCTGGTAAGTCGGACCAGTACGTGAGTATTTTCCTCTCCGCCCAGTCCGAAATAATTGTTTTGGCGGCACTTGTGGTGACTCCAAAAACCGGTTCTGGTCCAGTGAACGCAGATTCGGCCCCCTGTTTTGCAAGGGTGTCGGCTTTTTCGTTTCCTTCCACCCCCTGGTGCCCAGGTACCCACAGTAGGGTCACCCTGTTGTTCGCACCGAGGTCTGTTGGTCAACTCTCTTGCACACAATTCGATAGCGAATATTTCAGCCTGAAAGATTGTGGCATACCTGCCAAGACTGGTAGATATTTCAATCTTTGGTTTCCTGCTGAAAACACCGGCCCCAACTCCATCTGGGGTTTTTGAGCCGTCTGTGTACATTACGTATTCAGTCTCTGGGAAGAGGATTTGTCCCCTCATCCATTCGTCTCTCTCCGAAAAGAGGACTTTGAACGACTTTCCTACGTGTATTTTTGTAGCTAGCAAGTCAGGAACCATCCCGAGAATTTCGTGGTTTTTTGTTTCACTCAGTATCCCGGAGTGATCTCCGAGTTGCTCTCCATTTATTTGCTTTTCCAAAGACAGGAATCTATAGGAAGCTATCCTGGCCTCCCTCTCTAAGAGAATATCTAGGGGAGGGAGATGTAGGAGGTGTTCCATCGCTGCCGTTGGTGTGCTGGACATAGCTCCAGTTATGGCCAGGCATGCCAGCCGCTGAAGGCCAGCAAGCTTTGCTCTAGCTGTCTGTTGTAACCCTTTGGTCCACCAGACTACTGAACCATACGTGACCATAGATATTATCATTGTTTGATAAATTCAGTAAATCTGTTTGGGGTTCATTCCCCAAGATTTGCCACATACTCTTCTGAGATTCCAGAGAGAAAACCTGGCTTTGTTTATTGTTTTTTCCAAGTGGGCGTTCCAGGTGAGTCGTTTATCCAGAACTACACCCAGGTATTTCACTTCCGTCGCAAATGGAATGCTCTCTCCGTATAGGACAGGCTGCCGAAGCTTATCTAGCTTTTTCCTTTTCGTAAAAGGAATACTTACAGTTTTTCGGGGGTTTACAGACATCTGTTCCCTCTCGCACCATCTGTATACTGTGTAAAAAAAAACCATGCCTTACTTTATCCATCAGAGTTACTCCAGCTATACTTCTTAGATTACTCATCTCTGCAGCGTTGATTTTTTTTTATGCTTCTTTTGTCAAAACCAACATTAACTACCATACGTAAGTGAAGGGACCAAAACTGCTCTATTGACACGTTCTGACTGCTCAACGCTATGCAGTGTCCCATTCATTTTGTTTCACTACCAACACCTTTCTCTTAATATCACGGTCATACTTTTCGTCTCTCGTATACTTTGAACCCAAGTATACAAATTCTTTCACACTGTTTACTTAATGAGCCTCTCACAGTGTGTCATGCTTTCTTCTCTTTTAAAAACTTTCGTTTTGCTTGCATTTACTTTCTTCCCTTTGATTTTTAAGGTATCATGCATAATATTTACCATCGCCTACAACTCCTAAATTCACGTATTAAAATTATGAGACGCCTTCCATGGCATTTGTCAGAAACCTTGATTCCTAAAGTGGTCTATATCGACCACTAGGAGTCGACTCAAAACTTCAGGGGTCCATAGCAGCGAAAACAAATGTTGGGGATGTATAAGATGTGAATGAAAGTCTACGAGACTGTCCTTCACGCAGACTTTAAAACTGGTTTAAAACTGTTTTGCAACTCAGTACCTAAGTCTATTGTTTATCTGGCGGCATTTAGATTTAATCAAGACTGTAGGTACTTTACATCTTCTCAAAGTTGTCGGGTTTGTAGTAACAACATTATGGACTGCTATATAAAAGTCAAAGTGATGTAAATCTACATCTAGAATCTGATATACTAACTCGTAAAAAAGGTGTGGTTAACCAAGGCTCAAAACTAAAAAAAAAAGAAAAAACAAAAAATCGCCCATAAGACTGCGTGGTTTCATACGCGATAAAGATTGGTGGTCCTTGCTTGCTCCAAAAAAATCAAATCTCTCTTCAATAGTACGATACTAGAAAAGTGGCACAACACCATTGTTATACTAATTCACAAGAAAGGAGGCTTTTCAAAACTAGAAAATTACAGGCCGATAGGTCTACTTAGCTACCTCTATGAGTTATTTACTTGAATACTTGATTGAAAAGACCATCGAATATGGCAGACCTCTTGTCCTTGCTTTTGTAGACTTCCATAAAGCCTTCGATACTGTGGACGCAGTGTTGCAGTCCCTAGAAGCATGCCGTATTGACTATCGCTACACCAAACTAATTTACAATATACATTAAAATGCTACTCTTATGGTTAAACTACATAAAAATGTAGTTTAACCATCCTATAAAAATTGGGAGAGAAGTAAGCCAGGAAGACACGATGTATCCAAAACTGTTTATCACCGTTTTAGAATATGTATTTAAAAAGCGAGATTGGGACCAAAAAGGTCTAAAAATAGATGGCCAAAATCTGTCATGCTTACGATTTGTAGACATTATCTTACTAGCTGACAACTTGGAAGATATTAGATTATTGCTACAGGAACTTCAGGGGGTCTGTGCAACAGTAGGTCTAAAAATGAACATCGAAAAATTTATGAAAAACCTCGTCCCTAGCAACAACCTAATTATCAAAAACTCTGAGGTAGAATGGGTAGATAAATACACATATTTAGGAGACGAGATAAGCATATCCAAAGCCAACCAAATATGCGAGATAAACAAGAGTTATACTCTCCTGGGTGGCTTACGACAAACTTAGAGACGTTTTCAAAAGCGACCTTCCAATATGCTTGAAAAGAAGTTTTTAACCAGTGTGATATACCCGTTATGACCTACCTCACCGAAATACTTAAACCTTACCAACGCTTCTGCTAAGAAACTAAAAGAAACAAAGCGAATAATGGAGAGATCAATGTTTCGTTACGTGACCACATTAGGAATAAAGAATTACGCAGAAGAACAGGCGTGACTGATGTGGACGTATATGTAGCAAAACTTAAATGGAACTGGACAGAATATGTGGCTCGCACGCAAGATGGCAGGTGGACAAAAGGATTACTTGAATGGAGATCCAGATCCAATAAAAGCTATAGAGGAAGACCACCAACTCGCTGGACATTACAAAAATTACAAAAAACTGGATTCGTGGACCCAACTGAAGTGAAGCATCTTTGCTACTTTATACTTACTTTAATAGAATCTAGGATCGGTTTTAAGTCACAAAACTTGTCAGAAAGTATATTATTCCGCTGTCGGTTATTTTTGGGTTTTCTCTACCAATGTATAACCGATAATGTATAAAAGATAAAAATGCAAATCATCAGGAAATAAATAAGGCCAACAAAGAAATATCTAAAGCTATCAGAAATGATATCAGGAAATATAAACAAAGAAAAATCATGCAGACTATAGAGAACAATAAAAGTATGAAAGTATTGAGACGCAAACTAACGACAGGTAGACGAGAAATCATAAAGCTGAAAGATAAAAATGGGAAAATAGAATCAAACAGGGAAAAGATGCTAAACATAGTTGAAGAATTCTATCAAACCTTATACAAAAACAAACTAAAGCTAGATCCAGATGAACACGCATCTCTAAAAATTACAAACCAAGGATCTGAGGACATCCCCGAAATCTCTAAGGAAGAAATTATTCACGCCTTGAAGAAAATGAAAAACAATAGAGCACCTGGCAATGATGGAATAGTGATAGAATCCATAAAAAATGGAGGTCCTGCCCTTATTGAGGCAATAGAAAAATTGTTCAATTTATGCCTTCAAAATCAAACCATCCCGAACCAATGGAACAATTCTGTTACTATCCTAATTCATAAAAAGGGCGATATGACAGACCTGGATAACTATAGACCCATTAGCCTTCTCAACCACCTGTACAAACTCTACACCCGTATAATCACCAACAGGCTAGAGAATAAACTGGATTTCTACCAACCTAGAGAACAAGCAGGGTTCCGCTCTGGCTACGGGACTAACGATCATCTGCAATGCATAAAAACCCTCATCGAGAAAACAGTAGAATACAACAAACCGCTTACCCTAATCTTTGTGGACTTTTACAAAGCCTTTGACACCGTTGAATTAGTTTCAATATTACGAGCAATAAAAGAATGCAGAATAGATGGAAGATACTCTAACATTATATACAATATCTACAAAAACGCAACAACAACAATTGACCTGCATACATCGTCAAGCGAAATAAAAATAAAAAGAGGAATCAGGCAGGGCGATACGTTATCCCCAAAACTATTCACTGCGGTCCTGGAACATGTTTTCAAAACTCTGAATTGGGAAAATAAGGGAATTATGATAGATGGGGAAAGACTGAGCCATCTAAGATTTGCGGATGACATAGTTCTAATGGCAGATGACATGCAGGAAGCCAGGGAAATGCTAAAAGATCTACAACGGGCAACACAAAGAGCAGGTTTGGAAATAAATTATAACAAAACAAAAATGTTAACCAACCTAGTACCAAGCGAACCTGTAGAAATAGAAAACAAAATCATCGAAATCACAGAAAAATACACTTACCTTGGCCATGAAATCCGGATCGGCAGGGACAACCAGACGTGCGAACTGTCCAGACGAATATCTCTGGGATGGGCAGCGTACGGAAAGCTTAGGGACATATTTAAATCAGAAATTCCCGTAAGTATGAAAAGGAAGACCTTCAATCAGTGTGTTCTCCCAGTTATGACATACGGGGCTGAAACCCTAACCTTAACAAAAACAATAGTTAAAAAACTACAAGTAGCGCAACGGAAAATGGAGAGATCCATGTTAGGACTTTCCCTTAACGACCGAGTCAGAAACGAGGATATAAGGAGAAAAACGGGGGTAGAGGACATAATAGAAAGAATTACAAAGCAGAAATGGAGATGGGCAGGACACGTGGCTAGAATGAAGGACGGAAGGTGGACAAAGAAAGTTCTGGAGTGGCGACCGAGATCGGATAAGCGAAGCAGGGGTAGACCACCGACACGATGGACAGATAACCTCAAAAGGATAACCACGAACTGGATCGCAGAGGCGCAAAATAGGGAAAGATGGAAATATTTCGAGGAGGCCTACGTTCAGCAATGGACAAGAGAATAAGGCTGGATGATGATGATGATGTATAACCGGTTGATAAATAATAGTTACATTTTTTAATACTTAAACGCAATGACAAATTACTTCGATGACCCAAAATCGCTTTAAAAATTACTGCAAAAATACAAATGCCATTGATTATAAGCAGCTTACCTTGTTACATAAAAATTTTAATACCTTTTTGTGGTAAAATTGTGTTTTTAGTCTTACATAGGCGCACGCAATTTCAGCGAAATTCAAGGTGGTTTACTAATAAACATTTAAAAATTTTGAAAAAACCGATAAATCAATTTGTAGCATTTGAGTATTTCTTAAAATATATTTATGTCGACTAATTTAAGGAAAAACCAAGCAAATATTGTAGTAATAAAAATTCAAATGTTGATTTTGTCAAACCGTACGTTCTTAATAACATTTTGAATACTAGGTGATTCAGTCACGAAGTCATTTACATTGCTTTATTTATTAATACATAAATTGTAGATTGTAGGGGGAATCGTGAAGGATATGCTGCCTCTCAAGCACTTTGACCTATCAGATCTTTTGTGCATTACCCTTAATCTATTCAAGGCCCGGGATTTCGAGACTTTGTACAAAGGAAGCTAAGCTTTTGACATCGGATGGCTTTAGGAAGGCCCCTTCCAGAAACTTGAGCCTCTTGCAGAAAAGCGCTGGAAATTCGCAAAGCACATGTTCTGCAGTTTCAGCGAAATTCTCGCAGTAGCGGCAACTATCACTCTCTGTTTACCCATCTTTTTCAGGTGATACCTTAATTTGCGAATATCCCTTGCGTTCCAAAAACGTATTGCAAAATAATTCAAATTGGTACAGGGTGGACAAAAACGCAAAAGTTGTTTGTTATTTTTACAGTAATCCTAGCCGCTCTACAAAACAGAATAAGTTTAAAAGTATTTCTTGCCATTAATTTTTTAAATTTGACGTTAATAATTGTCATAAATATCCAAGTACAGTTTATCAAATCGTATTTAACAAACTGATTTGTTAAAATGCCTTTAATTGAAAGTGAGAAAATTGTAATTTTAATGGTGATTGGTGTTGGCGATAGGATAGGGACTCAACAAGAGGTATGCACATTATTTCATAAAATGCACCCAGATCGTGAACGTACCTTCCAATCTACGGTATGCAGAATAGAAAGGAAAAACAGATTATTAGGACATTATTAGACTACTCGGCCTGTAATTTTCTAGTTAGAGATGCACCGAAGCAAGGTAAACCTACAAATATTCAACATCTGCAAGTACATAATAAATCAAAAGGGTAATAAATTAAATAACAATTTTATTGATTACGTTTTATTTTCGGATGATTTAACGTTTTATTTGGTCTAATGAAAAAATCCACTTTGGACGCAAGAATTCAATACGTAAAGACCGCAAAAAAAAAATTAACGTATGGGCTGGTATTGTGAGTCCATATTTTTTTAATGAAAATTTAACAGGAGAATTTTATTTGGATTTTCTACAAAATAAATTAATTGCTAATTTGTCTCAGCTTTTTCCTAATATCTAAATTGCCAATACTAGAAAGTTTTATACTCCTGATCAACTGTTTACGACGTTCAAGGCTCAAATCCGACCTATACTGGAGTATTGCTCGCACATTTGGGGTTCAGCACCAAAGCATTCTCTTCGTCTTCTAGATTCCATTCAGAAAAGGGACATTCGGTTAATAAATAGCTCAACTTTCTCAGATACCCTTCACCTACTAGAACATAAAAGAAGAGTTGCAGACCAGACATTACTCTACAGATATTTCCATGGCAGATGCTCCAGAGAAATAAAAACTTTTATACCACTACTGTCCACATTCGGCCGAAGAACTTGGCACGCTGATCTCAGTCCCACCCATTTACTCACAAGATTGGCACTACATGGACCAATCTCCATCAAGAATTCTTTTACAGGGACGCTACGGAATGGAACAAGCTTCCAAAATCAGTTTTTTTAGAGAACTATGACCTGCAACTTTTCAAAAAGTGGGTCCACAATCATTTCCTTTCTATAATCCCTCTCCCCCTTCTAAAAGTAGCAGTCCACAAAAAAAAACTTTAGACCGCATAATTTGGTTTCAACAGGATGTCGCACCCCCACTTTTTGCTCTCCATATCGATGGATCGAAAGAAGAGGAACAGTAGAATGGCCCGCTAGATTACCTTATCCTATTCCATTAGACTTCTTTTCATAGGGTTATTTAAAATCTAAAGTCTACACAAACAGACCTGACAATATCCGTGACGTAAAAGCTCGAATCAGGCAGGAAATGCAGGACGTAACACCCTCTATCCTACAAAATGTTAAAGACGAATTTGGTACCAGGTTGTCATTGTTTAGTGGTCAGTGGAGAAAATTTTCTGTTAATTTTTCTTGGTTTGTTTTTGTTGGTGTACGTTTAGTCTTTTGTAAATTTAATAATAAATTGTCAAAAACAACTTTTGCGTTTTTGTCCATTCTGTACCAATTTTAATCAACTTTTGATACATTTTTGGAATTAACTTAGCAAGGGAAATCCGCAAATTGAAGAAAAGAGGGTATTTTATTTAAAAAAACGTGATAAAGTCTTCACTTAAAGGTTATTCATCCTGTATGATAGATTATTCTTTTAAAAATAGTAAATTAAAATCAAAAATCGACCTGTTTTGGATTTTTTTTATGTTAGGTACTGTTTATTTAACTAATGAATGTATGCGTTACTTTATCGACGCACTGTATATAAAATTATTATTCAATTTTTAATAAAATTTCAACAACAAAATTATTTTATGTCCTGTCAAGATTGTAATCTTTTATATTATGACATCATTCCTCATTTTCACACAATCCAGGAGATTTAAATAAAAAAATTATTGAAATTTACATAATCATTTTTTTTGTTTACTATCAGTATTATAACAAACTTTGCTTGAATACTTAGCCAAAATGAATTATCACTTTTTTAAATTGAGATGTTAATAACAATTTTATTCTACTATTAGTTATGAGTTAAATTTGCACAAATAAAAAAAATGAGGTTTAAGCACCTGGAGGTTTTATAAGGTACCTATGTAAAATCTTATCAAGACTACACCTATTTAGGAGTGAAAATAACAAAAGAAGGTTCCAGCAAAAAAAAAATAACCCATCGCATTAATCAGGAAAAACAAGCAATAAATAAACTAAACTCTCTCCAGTGGTTAAATAATATCCAAAAACGAACAAAACAAAAAAATATATGAAACTATTGTACAAAGTATAATATTATACGGTTTAGAGACATGGGAGGTAACAAAAAGAGATAGGCAAAGGTTAGAAGCGGCCGAAATGGACTTCCTACGAAGGAGTTGTAGGTTATCAAGGTTACAAAGAGTCACAAACAATGAAATAAGGCAGAGAACGGCAGCAGAAACAGGCATAAAGAAGAGGATGCTAGATTCATGGGCATTGCAACAAGAATTCCCGGAACAAAAAAACTGAAAACTTCGAAAACAAACCAAAATTGATACCTGGACACACCTGGTCTTTATTTTAATTTGACGACAATCTATCGACAATAAAACTGAAACGTCGAAAAAAAACCTTAAATCCAGCTTCAATCCAATAGTTTAAAATAAAGATCAACTCAAATCTCTGAGGTAACTTAAATATCCATCAATAAAAACTTTGGTTTTATAGTGATTAAATAACAGAATATTTTTTGTTCACACCTCAATCCGACATTTTGTCATTAATAGCGCCATCTCGCGTTACGTGATTTTTCCCTATAGTAGACAGTGTAGGTACCTACTTTGACATGTGAGATTTAAATTTTTTTTGTTTACAATAAAATTACCAGTTTAGTTTTGTTCTTGTTTTAAAATTATACATACATATTAGTATTTTAAAAGCAAATTTTTATATTTTTGTTTGCATTTAAAATATGTATACATTAATTTAAAATTTTCCAAACATTTTTATTTTAAGTTTACTCTTTTCATTAAGAAAAAACATTGTTTCTGAAAAAAACAATATTTTTGTGTGTTTTTAAATAAAAAATATAATAAAAAAACAAACCGTTTTTTTCAGTTTACTAGATAAATAAATAGCAAACCCAGCAAAGTGGGTACTTTTAGCTAGTCTTCATATAAACGAAGAAAAGAGTGTGTTTTTGGTATAGGGAATATTTATTTAGTAAATAAAATTATTTTGATAGTGTTTAGAGATATTGTATTGTTAGTTTTTATTACAAAAAAAAACGAACATCTGCTGGTATACATCTCTAACAGTTCCAGTTACAAAGTAATCAAGGCAGATTAGGGACGTAGAGGGGTAAGGGAATGCGTAATGGCCGCCGAACCGGTTAAATTTTTCTCGGCACTCAAAAACAACCTCGTGAGTTGAAAATGACGCGTTTCGAATAAGCAAAGGCCAAATGTCTCGCACATTGAAAATTAAACGAGTGGGTTGTTTGTGTGCCACTGCTTGTGCCACTGGTTAAAATCAATTAAGTTAAATTATTGTGGCCTGCTGTTCAATAAAATCCGTGTTCATCTAATTGTTTTCCATCATAAAAACAATTTTTAAATGGGGAATGAGTAATTTAGCGTCATTTCAGCGCGAAAAAAAGTATAATCGTACTTACCAGGAGCAAAAAACTTATTTTTACTCACCAAAATATTACCAAAATTATAAGAATTATTTCTGCGAGTTGTATAGTAAACAAAAAAAAACTATAAGGAACCTTCTTAAAAAGAAGGCTTCTGAAAGTATCAAACAAAAAATGAGCCGTCGCGGGACGCCTGGCAGATGTAAAAGATCAAAACCATTTTGTATAAAAAATCCTATCAAAAACATAAATTTGAAATGAGATCCAAAATCAATATTATGATATATGCCTTGGTTAATGACTTTAACGACAAAAGAAGTGAGATCGTAATGGGTGTCAAGTTCAATGGTCAGTTCCGAAATTTATTTATAACATAAAATATTTTATAACTACTTAAAATACCATTTCTTCTAATAACTTAGGATAATATATTGTAGCCTAAAGTCTTACTTGGCTAGATAGAATATACAGGGTATATATATAGGGTTTCACTCGTTATCTATTCACGTAAAGACCTTAGAATCCACATAAAGACAGGCTGTCATCAGTTTTGATTGCTGATTCTTACATTACAGGCACTGAAGTAAGTGTTCTTAATACAATCAATTAATTGAAAAATTATAATAAAATGATAAAAGTTTACTAGTTTCTGATTTATTCCTTTGTATTTACCCAACAACCTATCTGGATGCCAAATTTGAACTTTTTAGGTCATCTGGAACTGGGTTAGAGTTTTGATCTATAGGTCAGTCAGTGATAAAAATGATTTTTGGACATTAATATCTACATAACTGTTTAAAAGTGTTTATGAAATTTGGAGCACATATGTATCTCGCAAGTCTTAATATATAAGCCAAATTTGACATGTTTATGCGAAATAGTTTTTGAGGTATGAGGGGGTCAAAAGTGGCTCCAAATGGTTCGTGTAATATTACACACGGTACCGCTCGCTATTCTACATAGAGTCACGCCTTTTTCCCATAGGGGTAGGCAGAAACCACTTCCTTCCAATTGCTACAGTTCGTACACACATCTTTTGCTTCCTCTACTTTCATCAGTGCTCTCATACATGCTCTTCGGTTGTTGGTACTCTTGACAGCTGGCCTTTCTTCAAAACAATGTTGATCTGATCGAGATATGTTCTCCGAGGTCGACCACTACCGATTTGCCCATTCACACTCGCCTTATAAATTTGTTTCGTCAATCTTCCTTCATCCATCCTTTCTACGTGTCCAAACCATCTAAGCATTCCCTTATCTATCTTTGTGACCACATCTTCTTTTACACCACAGCGTTTTCTTATCTCACTATTCTTAACTTTATCCAACCGAGTCACTCCTGCTATACAATTCTCAGACTACTCATCTCCGCAGCATTAATCCTATTTTCATGCTTCTTCTGCCAAACCCAACATTCACTACCATACATAAGTGTAGGAACCAACACACCACTATGCACCGCCAGACGTGCCTTTTTTGACTTTTTCTGGCTATTCATAAAGCTATGCAGTGCCCCATTCATTTGTTTTCCTGCCAACACCCTTCGCTCAATGTCACTGTCATACTTTCCATCTCTAGTAAATTTTGAACCCAAGTACACAAATTCATTAACTTGTTTCACTCTTTCTCCCTCAATCGAAACCCCACAGTTTGTCATGCTTTCTTCTCTTTCAAAAACCATTACTTTCGTTTTGCTCACATTTATTTTAATCATGCATAACATTAACTATCGCCTGCTACTCCTCTTCAGATAACGCTAATATGACTTGATCATCGGTGTAAAGAAGGCATTTGACGATCAAATCATTCATTTTTAATCCATACGCACTCTCTTTCAGATCTTTTAAACAATTGTCTATGTATAAGTTAAACAGCCATGGCGAAGCCACACATCCCTGTCTCACACCTTTTTCGATGTTAAACCAGTCCGTGCAAGCTCCGTTTATCCTGACACAAGCAGTGGAATCCTCGTAAAGTGATTTCTGTTAGCTTGAACTTGGCTTGACACGCTACCGCGTGTCTAGATTGCAATTAGTTGTTAACAATGCTAACTGATTCGTTTTTACCACGTTAGTTCTAAGTTGATTAACAAATAATTTACCAAAATTTGTAATACGAACTCGTTTTCATTATTTGTTTACACGAGGATAAAACTGAATAAATATTCATAATAATTATTACTACTTCTATAAACTATATAAAAATGATTTTTGGACATTAATATCTACATAACTGTTTAGAGGTGTTTATGAAATTTGGAGCACATATGTATCTCGCAAGTCTCAATGTATGAGCCAAATTTGACATGTTTATGTAAAATCGTTTTTGAGTAATGAGAAGGTCAAATGTTTCGTGTAATATTACACACGGTACCGCTTATCTTGACAAGCTATCACGTGTTTAGATATGCTTGAAAGGATGGTTTATTAAGGGAAATAAATATGGCATAATCAAAAACAATGTATATCATGACAGACGGAACTACGGATAAAGCCATAAGGGAAAGAAATATACAAGGAAAAAGAACCATTGGTTTACTGAACAAAGTATTGTGGGATAAACATATTTCAAAACATAACAAACACCGAATATACAATAGTATTGTCAAAAGCATAGTTACATATGGCAGTGAGGTATGGCAGCTGAAACAAAGGTCAGAAAAAGCTTTAGATGCAACAGAGATGGACTTCTGGAGACGTGCGGCAGGAATATCTTTACTGGAACGAATTAGAAATAACAGGATCGGAGAGATTATGGGAATTGATCATAGCATTGTAAAGGATGTTAGAATATAACAACTTAAATGGTATGGACATGTGCAGAAAATGGACGAAGACCGTTTGCCAAAGAAAGTCATCAACTGGAACTCCCAAGGAAGAAGAAAGAGAGGAAAACCTAGGAAGAGTTGGAAAGAGGGAATAGACAGAGAAATGAGGAAAAGAGAGGTTTGGGAGAGGATCTCTGGGAGGACAGTGATCAATGGAGACTGGGAATCGAAAGACGTCAAGGAATGTTATAAAACCGATGTATATATATATATATATATATATATATATATATATATATATATATATATATATATGTATTCATAATTTTTAAATCAAAATATTCCGAAAACGGTACACAGTATCAAGTTTTAGCGGGAGTACTTTTTGGTGTAAAATTGAATGATGTTTAAGTTCACTTGAAATTTTAATTAATAAATTTAACCTTAAAAATGTTATGTTCAATACTACTTGGTACGAACCGTGTAACTAGCGCCCTCTATGAGAGTCAGATAAAAAACATTCATGGGATGTATTAGCTTTCTAAAACATATTCGTATAAAATTCATTACATCCAGTAGTTTCGGCAAAATCGTAATAAATGTGTATACATTTTTTTTCTTAAATGCCCTTTATCTTGAATACGGATGGCGTTACGAACATTTTTTACATAACAAACTCCAATTATTTTTTAGTTTTCTACCTATCCTAAAGACGGGGTCACCTTTTTTTGAAACACGCTGTATAGATTTTGTAACGTCTTAATTTTAACAACTCACTTGTTGCACCCTGTTTATTATGCGTACAAACTTAAGATAACCAAAATATAAATGTAAACAAAACTATTATAATTTTATTATCGTTAACAAATCTAGCACCATGTGATTAACCTACGATTGAAATATTTTGACGCCATCGAATTTTTGTAAAAAAACATTATTAATTAATAACTTTTAATTGGTAGTAATAGTGTTTAAAACCGCTACATCCAATTTATAAACCTATCGAAGTGTTGTTATCCAGCACATATACCAGAGTTATTTACTAATTTTTTTTTAATAAAGTAATCGTTTAATAGTTACAACAAAGCGTCATATAATTATTAATCTGAACCTTCCGCAACGATTTATTTGTTTTATGTTAAGTATACAATTAGCAGTTTCCGTTCATCTTGGTCTTTTCAGTGACTCACCGAACAGATAACAAAATTCCCTGAATTTATTCCTTTACATTTTTTCATGTATGCTTACCTGAATAAATAAATAAATGTGAGCAAAACGAAAGTAATGGTTTTTGAAAGAGAAGAAAGCATGACAAACTGTGGGGTTTCGATTGAGGGAGAAAGAGTGGAACAAGTTAATGAATTTGTGTACTTGGGTTCAAAATTTACTAGAGATGGAAAGTATGACATTAAGCGAAGGGTGTTGGCAGGAAAACAAATGAATGGGGCACTGCATAGCTTTATGAATAGCCAGAAAAAGTCAAAAAAGGCACGTCTGGCGGTGCATAGTGGTGTGTTGGTTCCTACACTTATGTATGGTAGTGAATGTTGGGTTTGGCAGAAGAAGCATGAAAATAGGATTAATGCTGCGGAGATGAGTAGTCTGAGAATTGTATAGCAGGAGTGACTCGGTTGGATAAAGTTAAGAATAGTGAGATAAGAAAACGCTGTGGTGTAAAAGAAGATGTGGTCACAAAGATAGATAAGGGAATGCTTAGATGGTTTGGACACGTAGAACGGATGGATGAAGGAAGATTGACGAAACAAATTTATAAGGCGAGTGTGAATGGGCAAATCGGTAGAGGTCGACCTAGGAGAACATATCTCGAACAGATCAACATTGTTTTGAAGAAAGGCCAGATCAAGGTACTAACAACCGACGAGCATGTATAAGAGCACTAATGAAAGTAGAGGAGGCAAAAGATGTGTGTAACAACCGTAGCGGAAGTGGTTTCTGCCTACCCCTATGGGAAAAAGGCGTGACTATATGTATGTATGCTTACCTGAAATTGCTGGTGCATCAGATTAAACCAGACATAACTGTTCAGCTGCGCCAAAAAATTGTTAAGTTAGCTTAATAATGCTGCATCAAATAAATAGCAAAAATTGAAGGACCCATAACAAAAGAAAAATGATACTTTTTAAATGTGTCAAAATATTTGGTTATAATTTTTCATTAGTTTCACCTGTATGTTTTTTACATGCTTGTATTTATGTTTGTTTGTAACTTACTCTTCGGCCTCGTATTCGCCCTACTTTAAGCAATCAGATTTAATTTAAACTTTGCACACTTGTCAAATACCGACGACAATGCAATAATTCGAACAAAACATCCGATTATCCTGATTAGTTTCACCAGGATTTATAAATTTATTCAGGGTTCCTTTGCATGAGAGTAGAAGAGATAAAACTAGGGCGTGAACTACGCATGGGCGCAGTTCCAATAGTGTTGCAGAAATGCGCCATAAGCAATTTGCAGTAATACAAATATTAGTTTGTATTTTGTGTTGCATAAAAGTATAGTGTTAATTTTTTAAAATACCAATGATGTAAATTATAGTTTTAATAAACTAAAAAACACGCTTTTAGAGTTAATCAAACCAAAAAGTAAAAAATAATTCTTAACATAAGAATAAAATCACTGGCGAGAAAATTAATGTCACTGTTCTTAAAGCGTGGGGTGCTTTGTATGACATTTTTAAACTAACTTTGCGTTTCGGAATAAAAGCACCCCACGGTTTTAGAACAGTGACATTAATTTTCTTGTCAGTAATTTTCTTCTTATGTTAAGAATTATTTTTTACTTTTTATTTAGATTAAATTTCAAGGCGTCTTTTTTAGTTTTTTTAAAATAATTTTTTTTTTTTGTTATCCAAAGTAATATATTTGTTATCATTAATTTTTTGTTTTTAATTAAATTTATTTAATTCCTTCTTTGTTTGTTCAGGTATTTTCGTAATATTTGCGAAGATTATTACACAAGACTTTAATTCCCTCGTAATCTGACGTCTTAGTTTTATTGAGGATTTATTGGCACGGATAAGATTAATGTAACGAATCTAGTTTTTTTTATCATTTTTTACAAGCAAATAGGTTTAAAAGAATTATAAATTTTACTTAATCAAAGGTCTTTCCAAACAACATTTATCGCAACCAAGAAATTCGTCTGGGTTTTTCTAAAGAACGCAAACATATTATCCTCAAGCCTACTAATACAAATTTAAATAATACAAGTCTCTGTCCAAGTTTTACTTCTTCCAAACTTTAAGTAAGGGTTTTTATTTTTCATAAAGTATCTTTAATTTCGACAAAAGTAACCTTAAAGCTGCTAATTTGGTTCCTAAGCGAATATTTTTTGGTAATGACTTCATGATGTTTCACATCTACCACAAAAGAATACTAAAATCTGACAATGAACTACCCATGGCCATGAAAACCATGAGTTTATAAACTGACCAGATTTGCATTATTTTTTAATTATTGTATTAGCTACAGTCCGTATTCTTACAAAAATTTTCATATTAGGAAAAAACGTGTTTCATACTTGAGTGAAATGCCATTATAAGCTTTATTGAACTTTCACACGAGCGTGCTAGTGTATTTAACATCTTACACGCGTATTGGTAACGTACACGTGACATTATAACTTGATATTGGCGGTAGGGGTGACGTGCATGTGAGCTTGAAATTCTATCTATCTGTCAAAAAGTGATCACATGCTGCACGTCACCTTATCCTACCTACCCTAACCCTAACCCTAACCCATTATTGACCCCCTATAACTTTGTTGTGGATAAAACTTTAAAATATAATAAGTGTTTGGTGTATAAATCAAGGTAAAACTAAAATATTTTTCAATTTTCGTCCAGTTTTCTAGATACACCAACTGCATAACTAACATTGTAATCCCATATACATACAGTGTGGAACAGCCAAATGGAATAAATTCGATAACGAATAAATAAGAGCGTCTCATTTATTCCATTTGGCTGTTCCACACTGTATATAGGATTACAAAGTTACATTTGCAGTGAATGAATCAGTGTACCTGTATAAGTATAATAAATGAAAAAAAGTAGAACTATCTACAAAAAGAAATGAGACTCCATCAAAAACTTAACACCAAATCTCGCAACTCAGTTCTTCTACCGTAAAAAGTTGTGAGATCCATGTAATACCAAGTCGGTTAATTTATTCAGTTCCTACTTAAGGGTCCTTCTGTCTTAAGTTATTACGTAATTAGCTTTCCTAACAAAATCTTGTAGTGACCATATCAATATTAAAAAATCTTTTATGTTTTAAAGAAATAGATTGACTTGGCAATCAACTCAAACTACTCATCTCCGCAGCATTAATCCTATTTTCATGCTTCTTTTACCAAACCCAACATTCACCACCGTACATAAGTGTAGGAACCAACACACCTCTATGCACAGCTAGACGTGCCTTTTTTGACACTTTTTGGCTGTTTATAAAGCTATGTAGTGCCACATTCATCTGTTTTTTTGCCAACACCCTTCGCTCAATGTCACTGTCATACTTTCCATCTCTTGTAAACTTTGAACCCAAGTACACAAATTCATTTACTTTTTCATCAATCATCAAAAGTGTTTCAACCTAGCTCTCTGGCGGACAAGCTCTGAAGCTAGGTCGTTACAGTTTTGATTATTGATAAAGATATATTTACCAATATTTTTCAGTCATAACTCAAAAACACCGATTTTTGACAAAAACACCGATTTTTGAGTTGTGTAACTTTAGAAATACTAGTGCGAAGTGTTGGTTATGATTTTTGTGTACATTTTGTATATGTGACCAAAAGACTTCTCGGTCATTAATTTGCAGACTTTAAGCTTAGATGCAGTTAAATCCGAGTACTTTGTACGCACATATCTTTTGCAGCCATTACAATTCAAGCATGGCTCATCACTGGTGTCTTAACACTTAATGCATTCCATATTTTATATTTTTAAATTCTCCCTGTTTCGTTTTCTTTCGTGTTTATCAGTACGAACTTCTTTTTACGGAATATCTATTTAAATGGTATCCTGTTTTAAAGGGTTTATTATTCCACTTTGTCACTGGTAGGATAACAGACTTTGCTAATTATTCAAATAACTTTTTGGAGTGACCACCAATACCGAAAAATCTTGCTTGTATGTAATCACTGTGGATTTGGAATAACTTCAATATTAGATTCGAGTTTTAAAACGAGTTTGAATCAACTGAAATAGCAGGTTTTCTTAGAGAGCAAAATGACAACTTGCACTTTATTACTTTTCTTTTATTTTGTTGCGGTCATTTTGTCAAGGAGTTTATTATTTTATATTAGTAAAAACAAGGAAAGCTTTTATATATTATACCAGTCTGCGAGGTTTATTGAATGAATAATGTTGCCGCCATAAATATCTTAATTAATAACACTTTGGTGTACTAAATTAATAAAAAGATTCAACTTGCGTTTTAATCTAAACATAAATCTTAATATATTATGAACAGCATCCGAAAATCAGATAAAATGATAATGATAATTAATAAAATATTGCATTGTGATGTGAATATTTAAATATTTGCTGTTTTATAACTATTGCGAGACTATTAAGATAGCAAAAAAACTAAATCAATATTTTTCTTACGTTTTGGCACATTTGCTTTTAAAAGTAAGTCACAAAGAGATTATCTAAACATCGTAAAGATAACAAATGTGACAATATTACAAAAAAATATTGAAAGGCGTCTTACTGGGATCAAATTTTACCAGACTACTTAACGCCTACATATATACACAGTGGGCCACAGAAAATAGCCCACCTTGAATTTCGTTTATAAAGTAAATAAAACTTGTCATCGATAATATATTGTAGAATTTATACATAGACCTTACAGTTTCAAGCCTCCTGTATCTTTAGAAAATTTTTAACACGTGGTGTTTTAAAGCGGTGCTCCCTGTTCGGTGGTTAGAACGGAAGAGAGGGGTGCGGAGCTCTTTGCGGCGAGATGTTCTTCGGCCGGCGGATGAAATAGGAAAGAGGATACGGTGCTCTGAAAGCGAGCGTTGTGCATTGCTCGGCTGTTGAAATGAAAAGAGAACGCGAGGCCAGAAACCCGGAAAACGTGGCTTCGTTTCTCGCGCTAAATTCAGCGTTTTTATTGGTCAAAAGCGTAACCGTCTCTTTCACATAATCTTATAGCTGATTACTAATTTTCACGTGATAAGAGGGTGATCGGAATATATTATAAATGCACGTTTTTTTTGTCGGCATCAAGTCCGTACTGAGTAGTTCTAAAAATTAAGGAATTTCTCAGAAAAAAATTGTACAGTTAGAAATACGAATTTGCCCACTCGCCAAAATAAATACTCGGTTCGCGATATAATCAAAGCCAAATAATCTATTGCCAAAAACAGATTCTATTTCGGAATCTGTTTAATCTGATATACACGCACTGCGAGTAATAGAAGGGGGAGGGATTATAAAAAGGAGATGATTGTGGACCCGCTTTTTGAAAAGTTGCAGGACATAGTTTTCTGTAAAAATTGATTTTGGAAGCCTCTTCCATTCCGTAGCAGCCCTGTAAAGAAGGAATCTTGATGGAGATTGGTCCTTGTAGTGTCAATATTGAGATAAATGGGTGAGACTAATCAGCATGCTGAGTTCTTCGGCCGAATGTGGCCAGTGGTCGTATAAGAGTTTTTATTTATCTGGAGCATCTGCCATGGAAATATCTGGTATGCAACTCTTCTTCTATGTTTTATTGGGTGAAGGGTATCTGTGAGAGTTGAGCTGTTTATCAACCGAATGGCTCTTTTTTGAATGGAATCTAGAAGACGAAGAGAATGCTAAACTCCAAATGTGCGAGCAATACTCCAGTAGAGGTCAGATTTAAGCCTTGTAAGTCGTCAGCAGTTGATCACGAGTAAAAAACTTTCTAGCCTTCCACAGAAAACCTAGCCTCTGGCTTGCTGACTTTGCGATGTTAGCAACATTGTCATGCCAAGACATATTATTAGACATCGTGATTCTCAAAATCGAGATGAAGGGACTTGATTTAAGGGTATTTCCGGACATTGTAATGGAATGATTTAAGGAATTCACTATCTTGGAAAACGTGGCGCTTTGTGTTTTATGGGCGTTGAACTGAACAAGATTGTTGGTTCCCCACTCGATGATTGCTTCAAGATCTCTTTTGATGGAGTCAACCTGTTCCTGCCTAAGTCTATTTGTATCATTCACCGAAAGTGATTCTGGTATTGCGGGTGTCTAGCAGTTAACTGGAAAAAATTTATACAAGAAATGAGTTTTAGGTTAGTAGTCGAAATATTTACGTTTTTATGTTCTGCTGTATTTAAGTAGAAATCTCTTTACAGTTGTCTGCGAAAGATATTCCATTAACGTCATCTTCAATGAGACAGATTGCTGCTATGGAAACTGGGCCCAAGCAAGGATGTATAAGATGTGATTACAAGAAACAATGCCAAAATAAAAAGAGCAAATGTGTTTCAAGTAATATCAAATGTAAAAGCAAGTGTCATAGTAGTTCTTTTTGTTGCAATGAATAAATAATAATAATTTTCATCTGTGTTATGAGCTGTTTCTAAAAAATAGATGTTTTTCTTGACAACTAGCATTTTTGTAATAATTGTTTTTCAAATTACAAAATCGGCGAAATGTTAAACTAAAAATGTTGATTTGCCGAAATACATTCCTATTCGGCACTTGAGCAACTCCAGATAGATAAGTTCGCGAAATGTGTAAATCAGCTTGAATAGAATCTGTTTTTGGCAATCGATCATTTGGCTTTGATCATATCGCGAACTGAGTATTTATTTCGGCAAATCGTTTCTACAAGGTTCGAGTTGGTGACTCCTTTTCACATGAAAGACCAGTTAAAAGTGGAGTTCCGCAGGGTTCAGTTTTGGGACCACTTTTGTTTACAGTGTACACTAGCGATTTACCGTTCCACGTTTTCAGCAAAATATCACAATATGCCAACGACTCAAAAATATATGACAATCCCATCACAAATCATCAATCTATACAGAATGACCTAATGTCAATACATCAATGGTCTTCGGAATGGTTACTTCCATTAAACACTGAAAAATGTGTAGTGCTTCACGTCGGTAAAAATAACCCACATTTTGAATATTTTATTGATGGTCAAATTTTAATCACAGTGACCTCTCATAATGATCTTGGTGTTATCGTGAATAGTGAACTATCGTGGTCCGATCATGTGCTCTCAGTATCCAAACGTGCAAATACTAGACTTTATCTTATTAGTAAATGTAGTATCCTTTCAAAGTTTCTGCAAATTGTATGCTACTTACATAAGACCTATCCTTGAATACGCCGGTCCAGTCTGGTATCCAGACTTAATTCGTGATAAAACGTTACTGGAAAGTGTGCAACGGAAAGCTACCAGAGTTGCTTTAGGACGTGTAAGACCTTCATACGAAGAAAGATTATCCATGGCAAATCTCACCACGTTTGAGCTACGTCGGTTACGAGGCGATCTTATTATATAATTTTGGTGATCTAAATACAGTTTTCACCCTAAATACGGACACGAGACTTGGAGGACACCAGCTCAAGTTAAAAAAAGAAAATTTTACAGTTACATCGAGACAAAACTTTTTACCTAACATAATTTTTAATATTTGGAATGATTTAGACAGTGAAATTGTCTCTGCAACAAGTGTCAATATATTCAAAAATAAACTAGATCAGTGTAACTTATTTAATAACATTTAGAGCCTAATCGTAATTTCTATATATTTTTTTCTTATTTGTTTGTTTACTACTAGTAGGTATTTCTTTTGGAATGTATTTTTTTGGGTACAATAGGTGCCAACTCCTCTGCCCTCATCAATATGTAATAATAATAATAATAATAATAATAATAATTTATTCTTAGCTGAACATATTTTTTGCGTCACTCTTAAATCACAACTATAATATTAAAACAATATACAGTGTTTTTTAAATTTGCTACGAACAAAAATAGCGTGTACACGCCGAACTGAAAAACAAATTAATTAAAGCCAATAAAAGATGTGGCGTCATTTCTATTTTCTAATATTCATTTTTTACGGTTTGTTTGCAATGGATTAAAATAATAGCGTGTACACGCCTCGAACGTATGGGAATTAAGATTCGCAGAATGTTCATTGACATTGCGAAGGTCGATCCTTTTGTGCGGCGTGTACACGCCGGGATTTTGCTTAGCGACTCGTATATTGGGTTTTTTTTGTGTTATGGAAATGCGTTCTAATTCTTCGAAAGAAAGTGGATTTTTGCTCAAATGCGAATGTACAGGGTGGTGCTACTTACCGAAATATCGCGATAATTGTCTCTTAATTTGGTAATTCAAATTTATATCATATTTTTGTGGTTCGTCTCCTTCTAAATTATTTTTTAAGGTGAATAGCGGGTTTAGGACAAAAGAAAACAAACTTCTCGCTCTTCTTAAATTACTGACGTGTCGATCTTTATTTTTGATCTTCCTAAGGCTTTTTAGATCGTGGAAGTCTTAAGTCTATGGTAGTGTAAAAATTTTGATGTAGCTATCGCAGTATCGGAACAAACGCATCTACAATTAACATGTGTATCAAATGAATTAGGCACATACAAACAATATCCATTAGAGTATTTCTCTTCTTTAAACAAAAATACAATCACATATAGAGTTCGTTTGTGCCGTCTATGCGTGATTGTATTAACACACTAAGCGCTCGTCCAAATCACTTTCACATTTGTTGCGTATTATTCTATGAATAATGCTAAGGAATACTTTTAGTGTGTGGCTCATAAGACTTATAAACCTGTAATCAATACATTTTTTGCACGTTGTTTTTAAGGCAATGTTATAAACACGGACTTTAGCCAATCTTTTGATATTTCTCCAGTGATGTACACTGTATTGAATACTTTAACTAAGATCCCGATCCTGAGACAACTGGCAGCAAACAATCAGGTTACTCTGATGTGGGTTCCAGGTCACAAGAGAGTTAAAGGCAACGAAGAAGCAGATTGCCTTGCCAAAGAAGGGGCAAATACAAAATTTTCCGGCCCAGAACCCATCTGTGGACTTTTCAAAGCCCACTTGAAAGAAAAAATTCGACTCTGGGAAACAGATGAAATGAAATCTCACTGGCATAAAGTGCCAGGACAAAGGCAAGCGAAAAGGCTAGTAAGTCTTTCGCCAAGGAAAGCTAAACGGCTTCTCGAGTTGGACAAGAAAGACTTGAAACTGGTGACGGGACTCCTCATTGCACTTTGCACATTGCACTTTAAGGTACCAAGTGTTAGTTGCCGCTACTGCGAGAACTTCGCTGAAACTGCAGAACGTTTGCTTTGCGAATGCCCAGCGCTTTTCTGCAAGAGGCTTAGTTCCACTTGAATATTATCTGGTCCGGTTGTGTTTTAAGATTTTGCAGAGCGTATGCTGTATAGTATTTCGGACTTTAGAATTTCTGAACCTTCCACGCTATCAGTGGTGTCTGGTTGATCTGATCTATTGTTATTAAATATTTTAGCATTTTTTTCCCATTAGCTATTATTGGAAGCCAAACTCAAATACACCACAGTAATTGACCAGGCCAAAGCTTGGTTTTCTACATAGACTTATTATCAGGATGATAGGCCTATGGTTTTCTGCTTATAAAACACATTAAAACCGTGTGTATTTGAAATTTTGAACACAATTTGTTGGATGTATCTTTTTCGATACACAATGGTTTTGACAGTGTGTATCGAAAAGGATACATTGGCGCTTAGGGTGTTTATACAACGTCAGAAATTTTACGCTACCATAAACCCGCTTTCAAATTTGTATTTTATTGTTTTTTTTCCGGTGCAGTTACCAAAAATTGTTAATTTGATGGTAATTTGATGGAAAATTTAAAAAATAAAAATTTCATCAACATTAAAATCCGTATCGTGTATAAAAACTTGTTATATGCGTCTTATTTTATTAAGACGCTCTTTGCAGCAGATTTTTGTTGTGCCACACTTCAAGGATATAATTATTATGTTAGTTATTGCGGATAAAAAAATTCTGCTAATGAAATCGTTTTTTAAAGTAATCTTTGGACTATCGCTATAAAAGTAATTTTAATTCTAATCTGATATTATTGTACAAAAAAATAATTTTCCGTGCACAATTTTGTTTTCTGTCAACTCTAAAATAATTATTTTTATCACTTCTTCATATAATTTTTCTCCCTACTGTGCAGCAAGCGTCACTTTCGGCCCGTTACGCAAGACGAAGCTGCCGCTTTCCGCCTACAGTAGGGAGAAAAATAGTATACACACCACGGGCATTAAAGTAAGAAATGTCTCAGAACACATGTTCTCTGAGACATTTCTTACTTAACTGTCCTAGATATGTAATATACTATATTTTACTCATGTATATGAAAATGATCACATTTCAACCGGCTAACCTACATGAAAGTAACAGATTTTTTCTCTAGAGATGAAAATAAAACGAATATTATCATGTGACCCGACGGGATTATACTAAAAACAAACTGATGGATTTTTGACACTAATGACAGTTAATCTCACTACTTGGCACTTGAATCAGCAAACGAACGTCCAGGTACCCAGACAATGTGAACTCTAAACTTAGTTGCTAGCTCATTAAGGTCGGCTCGGCATTGCACCGCTGCCCTAGAGGTCAAGTAGACTAAGTTCAGTGATTTGATAGTAGCCTGGCTGTCGAAAAGAATTGATACGAGGGCAGTTTGATAAGTCAGTGACTTTTTGAAATTCCCGCGCAGTTACTCCAAATGCAACAGTGCTGCCGTCAACTATAATCTATCAGTGGGCAAATTTCTAATTTTGAGCAAGCTACGTCGTGCAGTTAGTGTTTGATAGCCGTTCAAAGCAGACAACCTCGTGAATTTTTACGAAAATGGAAAAAAGTAAATTTCGTGTGCTGATTAAGCATTACTTTTTACGTAAAAAATCCATCACTGAAATTAAGGAAAGACTTGATAAATACTACGGGGACTCGGCACCATCAATTTCAATGGTTAAGAAGTGGTTTACAGAGTTCCGTTGTGGTCGTACCAGCACTAGTGACGTCGAACGTCCAGATCGCCCAAAAGAAGTGATCACGCCGGAAATCGTCGATAAAATCCATAAAATGATATTGGATGATCGGAGAATGAAAGTGCGTGAGTTGGCTCATGCTGTAGGTGTATCTTAACTGAACGGGTACATCATATTTTACACGTTTATTTGGACATGAAAAAACTCTCTGCGAGATGGGTGCCGCGATTGCTCACACTCGACCATAAGCGCAATCGTGTGACCACTTCAAAAGAGTGTTTAGCGATGTTCAGCCGTAATCCGAACGAATTTTTGCGCCGTATTGTTACTGTGGATGAAACATGGATCCATCACAACACGCCAGAGACCAAGGAACAATCGAAACAGTGGGTTGCTCGGGGTGAACGTGGACCAAAGAAGGCGAAACAGAGTCGTCTGTCAGCCAACAAGGTCATGGCCACAGTTTTTTGGGATGTACGCGGTGTCCTTCACATCGATTACCTCAAGAAAGGTAAAACGATCACCGGCGAAAATTATTCAAAGCTTTTGAACAGATTCGACGTTGATTTGAAGCAAAAACGGCCGCATTTGGCGAAGAAGAAGAAAGTTCTGTTCCATCAAGACAATGCACGTGTGCACACTTGTCTAGTCACGATGGCCAAAATCCACGAATTGGGATACGAACTGCTACCCCATCCAGCATATTCTCCAGATTTAGCCCCCTGCGACTACTTTCTGTTTCCAAACCTAAAGAAATGGCTGGGCGGTAAGGTATTTGAGTCGAATGAAGAAGTCATTACCGAAACAAACGCGTATTTTGAGAGCTTTGAAAAAACCTATTATTTGGAGGGAATAAAAAAATTAGAAAAACGCTGGACTAAATGTATCGAGCTAAAAGGTGATTATATAGAAAAATAAAATGTTTGTTTGCGGAAAAAATTTTATTTTATTTAAAAAGTCACTGACTTATCAAACCGCCCTCGTATCTCGCTGAACTTTTGTTCATTGCGGAGTGTTCAGACAGCTGCCTCGGTAATAGCTATCATTTCGGCTTAATATACACTGCAGAAATCAGGTAAACGAAACGACAGGTTAAGTGAGGAATCTTCTGAGAAGACACCGCAACCTACTCTCCCCTCTAGTTTAGAGCTTCTGCAAATGGCATTTGTTTTTTTTTAAACATATCTCGATCAGATAAACATCGTTTTGAAGAAATGCCAGGTCAAGAGTACCAACAACCAACGAGCTTGTATGAGAGCACTGATTTTTTTGCAAATATTTAGGATCGCGGTGCACAAATAACATTGTTTCAATAAATTTGAGGTAATAGTTTAAAATATTTTGTGTCAAGTGTGTAGCTCTGTATTTGGCGTAAATATCAGGACACATGGAGACTTCTAAGGAAAAAAGTATTTTAGTTACATTTTTTAAAATTTGTTGTATTTCGGTGTTTTCTCAATTTTTAAACATACATAAATATCACTCCTTTTACCCGTAGGAATAGGCAGAGACCAATTCATTTCACTTGTCAGTGTCTTTAGAGACGAAAAAATACCATTTTTTTATATTGTCTTTAAAATCATTCTGTATAAAACCCGTTACGATAAACGGCGTCATGAATTCTTAAACAGACTATAAGTTCAAACAATATGTTGGTTTTTAAAATTCCCTTCATTTTATAAAAAAACCCACATCGACCATATCTAATGTTTAAAACAACCCACATTGCCGAATATTCTTTAAAAACAATCATAATTTAAATCGCAATTTACGTAGAACTAGTATAACTCTTATAATTAAAAAAGTTCCAGGAAGTAGCCATTACATTTACGAAACAGGTTCATCTAAAAATTAAGAACCATTCTTTATGTATTGTTTGTCTTTTTTGTAGGAAATGATGTAACATCAAAACCAAAACAATAATAAATAGAACAATTTCAGATTCCAGCAAAGTAACCTTGAAAGTATAACGTTTCTAGAAATTTTTTTAATTAATTTTACCTGCGCAAAAATAGCAAAAAGAATCCATTAATTAAATTGTAAAATATAGCTATTAAAGCTGTTAAAGATGTTTGTACATTTTACCAGAAACTTGTTGACATCCAAATACGATAAGGATAAGGATCTTAAATTTTTAGTTGTGCCAACTAGGATTACGAGTGTTACTAACTACACACATCCTTACAACGTACCGTATAATATTATATAATGTTACTTACGCTAATGATGTTATCAGATCAATTGGGCGAGAAACAGCAGACTGTTTACTGGAGTTGAGTAAATATAAAAAATTATGCGTGTTAATAAAAGGTTTCTTTTTAAAAACCGGCCACTCACCTTTGTCTTCATATAGGGTGGCCAACCGAAAATGAAACAGAACCATTTGCAGGAATCTCGTCAACATTTTAGAAAAACGCTCAGACCCGTCGGTTTTTGATTAAAGGAGGACATTTTTTTCCGGTATTTTTGACTCCGCTTCTTTCAACCCCAAACGAGGGTAAGAATTAGTCCAACATTTTTAAATGGCATTGGGAGTCGAATAAGATGTTCTTTCAAAGCTCTTACAATTCTCTATGCAATAGTTTTTAAATTTTAAACAAACATCCTGGTAGATAGTCTATGCGATATTCACCTAGTTGTTTTGTTGTTTGCTCCTCTGTTCTTTATCTTCATGTGGTGTGTTGTCAAAAGCCCCCTTTTAGGTCTAAATGAGCGCATACTACACTTTCTTTACACTTGAATGCATCTTGAATTTCATCTGTCAGTTTCTGCAATGTAGTCTTTGGTAATTTGTTCCTTTGTTATGCATGTTGGCGAGAGTGTAGGAGTACCAAAGAGCGTCTTAACGAGGACAAAAGTTAGATGTTGAGTAGTCATTTCGTTCTTTTTACATCTCTTAGGAAGTCTTTTAAGACCCAAACGTGTACTTGTTAGTCACGTATACACACTGCCTCACCATGATCTCGTGGTGTTTAGTGGCGCAAGAAGAAATCTACACGCGGCTAATATTTTTAATAAACTAAATGATAATGACAGAATTTAAAACTTAACTATAAAATAACAGTGGTTTTATTTGGAAATTAATTTTAGTATTAATAATAAAAAAAATCATTATTTGTTAATTAAAATCATTGAATAATAAATAAACTAATAAAACTGGTCTAGCTGTGACGTTACCATTGTTGTTTGATTGTGGGTTTACTGTGCAGCACAAGAGTGATTATTGAATATGTTAATAATTTTATACAGAAAGATTAATAACAAAAACAAAGCATTTAATTTTTTAATTTTATCACCAAGGTGACATGAATTCGTAAGTTTTTCACTACCAAAAATTGCTCAACGCGCCTAAAGAAGTTTCCACCTCAAAAACTTTTCGGTTAAATTTTTAATTATGACGTTGTGTAAATGGGATATACATTATTGCACATAAATATTTATTAAAAAAACAACATTTGTGGTAAATCTTAATGGAAAAGATGAATTTTGTCTGAAAATTTGATTTTTAATGTGTGGTTTATACGTGTTATTTTTTCCCTAAACATGTATAGGAAATTCCGTACAAACAATTTAAATGCTATTAAATGTAAATTTTAATAATTTTACCGTGGTTTTTCTAATTTTGTATTCATTTATGTTTAAAAAAATTAAACCTTACGCAAACGAATGATATATTTTTGATTAGTCACTTGAAGGAAATATACAGGGTGTTTCTAAATTCATTTCAGGAGGTAATTGCCCGTATATAATTATAATAGATCTTTGCTACAACAAAATTTACTCAGCTCACCCCCTTCCGAGATATCACCCCTAAAAGGACTAACCGCTGGTATTTCTGTTACATTATAAGAGGGTAAAATTAGCATCCCTTACCTTATTTAATATTAAATCTTTTTTTCGAGATTTAGATTTGTAAAATAAAAATATTACTTAAATTTTCGGTTTGTTTAAAAACTTTTCTTATTCTTAAAGTTTTTTCCTAAAACCAATAGATTCGGTAAAAAAATATAAAATACAATATCATGGTTTTTATTCGTTATTAAATAATAAAATACGTATTGAGAGTGGAAAACAGTAAAGATGGAAAATGCAAGAATAAAATATGATTCATAATAAATGTTGGAAATGACCGCCCCCAGTCAAAATACATGAACGTAGGTACTCTACGTCTTATCGATCGCCGAACACGTTCAAATATTTCAAGCGCATTTCTTATGGTATCACACGCTATTTGAACACGATTCTTTAAATCGTTGATATTAAGTATCGTTGTGGTGTAAACTAACCATTTAAGGTAACCCCAGAACCAAAAATCACATGGATTTAATTCTGGAGATCAAGGAGGTCAGTGTTGCGGCCCTCCTTGACCAATCCAACGGTTGGGATAAGTTGCATCTAAGTATTGCCTAGAAGTCTGACTAAAGTGTACCATCGTGCACTATCGTGCATAGATCTCATATTAATATGTACATATATTATGTATGTACGTACATAGATACTCATGCATGTTGGCATTTTTTGAAAAGGGAAAAAACCATTGAATTCGCGACACCTGCCAATGATTTTGAATGAGGAATTCAATATCAACTTTGCAGATGATAAAAATCTTATTTTTATTGATTTTTTAAATAGAGATTTTTTAATTTAACGATGACCAATGATCGCGATTTTACCAGAACGAGATATACAACTACCATTGATGCAGTCTTTACAATATATTTAAATAGATTCGAATCAAAATTATTTCCGAGTTAAGTTACCATAAACCTATTGTATCAGTTTTATAATGAAAATTGAAGAGTTGTTTTAATTTTGGATAAAAGTTTATAAGTTTCATTGGTATTCATTCCAAAGAATACCATTTATTTTAATTCCATATTTTATGTATTTATTTACCTTTTAAGCAATATATTGCAATTTTTATACGTAAATTAATAATAATAATATTATTTTTATGTACAATAGCGCATTAAATAAAAATTGGAACATAATTTTTGTGGCAGTAGTTTATAATAATAAATAAAAAAACACTTCATTTAAAAATATCCGGGTGCCACTGTGTATCTTTTATTTTTTTCACCGAATCTGTTAGTTCTAGAAAAAAACTTTAGGACTAACAAATGTTTTTAAATAAACAGGGATTTTAATAAATATTTTTATTTTAAAAAAACTAAATCTCGAATTTTTTTTTGATATTAATTAAAGTAATGGATGCTGATTTCACTTCCTTATAATGTGACAGAAACGTTAAAAAAATACCGGTGGTTAGTCCTTTGTCAATACACAAAGTTTCAAGATTTTATCTTTACTTAAATTTGAGAAAAAAATAAAGTTTATATTACTTACAACCTTTTAGTGGTGATATCTCGGAATGGGGTGGAATGAGAAAATTTTGTTAAGGAAAAGATCCTTTATAATTTCATACAAGCAATCGTCTGCCGAATTTTTTCGCATGGATTTATAAACACCCTGTATAAATGGGAAAATCCATTACTTCTTGACGAAAGAGTGCGCGTGTGTTAACGTTTTTTTTTCAAAAGTGGGTCAGAAAAGAAGGTGATCCTAAAAATTTAAGCTTAATATGACCAAATCCGGCCGCTGAAGAATTGTTAAATTTTTTTAAAAAATCCAATTTTTTAGTCACTTTTAAAAATTTTTATCTCAGTTTTTAAATAACTTAGAGATTCCGTTCAAACGGTATAGTTTTCTGTAAACCCTCCCCTTTTAAAAAAAGGAGATATTTTCTGTTAACTATTATCCGGTTTAGCTTTTAACTGAACCCACTGTATTAGCAAAATTTTACTTGTTTTTAAAATCCTCTTCGATCTAGAGGTTTTTAAAAAATATAAGATTTAATTATTGTATTTTTTTCCATAAATTCGCCGCAAAAACAAATAATTTCACAAAAAAAATTCTAAAAAGGATGATTTTTTTATTTTTTATGCCCAAAAAAACCAGGTGATCGTGAAAGTGTATACTTACCCTTAATTTTACTCACCACCTTTCAGAAGAAGGGAGTGGGCCGAGGAAATTAATTTCATACGGGCAATAACCTCCTGAATTTTTTTCGCATGATTTTAGAAACACCCTGTATGTATTCAGAAACTCGGGTTGTAAATGAATTAGGCGCTCCTTTATTAACGCAATTAGCTATCGTTGGCTGGCTAAATTTTTATCACGTATGGTAAATTCTTTTAACAAATAAAAATATAAAATCACAGCAGCAATATTACGATGTAATTTGATAAAATATTGCACTACTTTCAAAATTTGCATATTTCTACATTTGAGAATATTTTCATAAGCAAATTAAAATCAGAATAAGCTAATGGACTAACAACGTTACAATTATTGCATGCAACATTCTATAAACACGTAATAAATCATTATAAGTTTACTTTTAAAAGAATGCCATAGTTTTGACGAGAAATATACTTCATTAAGTACGTTCATTGCAAGAAATGTCGTAGGCAGGTTTTTTATAATCTTACATTTACTAGAAGATGGCGTTACCGACGACGCATTACAAGAACATGCTCTGTGTTGCCATTTTCCTGACTCATTATAAATAAAAAATTGGGTATATTTTTCAGTTACGAGGGCAGTTTAATAAGTCAGTGACTTTTTGAAATTCCCGCGCAGTTACTCCAAATGCAACAGCGCTGCCGTCAACTATAATCTATCAGTGGGAAACTTTCTAATTTTGAGCAAGCTACATCGTGCAGTTGGTGTTTGATAGCTGTTCAAAGCAGACAACCTCGTGAATTTTTACGAAAATGGAAAAAAGTGAATTTCGTGTGCTGATTAAGCATTACTTTTTACGTAAAAAATCCATCACTGAAACTAAGGAAAGACTTGATAAATACTACGGGGACTCGGCACCATCAATTTCAATGGTTAAGAAGTGGTTTACAGAGTTCCGTTGTGGTCGTACCAGCACTAGTGACGCCGAACGTCCAGGTCGCCCAAAAGAAATGATCACGCCGGAAATCGTCGATAATATCCATGAAATGATATTGGATGATCGGAGAATGAAAGTGCGTGAGTTGGCTCATGCTGTAGGTGTATCTTAACTGAACGGGTACATCATATTTTACACGTTTATTTGGACATGAAAAAACTCTCTGCGAGATGGGTGCCGCGATTGCTCACACTCGACCATAAGCGCAATCGTGTGACCACTTCAAAAGAGTGTTTAGCGATGTTCAGCCGTAATCCGAACGAATTTTTGCGCCGTATTGTTACTGTGGATGAAACATGGATCCATCACAACACGCCAGAGACCAAGGAACAATCGAAACAGTGGGTTGCTCGGGGTGAACGTGGACCAAAGAAGGCGAAACAGAGTCGTCTGTCAGCCAACAAGGTCATGGCCACAGTTTTTTGGGATGTACGCGGTGTCATTCACATCGATTACCTCAAGAAAGGTAAAACGATAACCGGCGAATATTATTCAAAGCTTTTGAACAGATTCGACGTTGATTTGAAGCAAAAACGGCCGCATTTGGCTAAGAAGAAGAAAGTGCTGTTCCATCAAGACAATGCACGTGTGCACACTTGTCTAGTCACGATGGCCAAAATCCACGAATTGGGATACGAACTGCTACCCCATCCAGCATATTCTCCAGATTTAGCCCCCTGCAACTATTTTCTGTTTCCAAACTTAAAGAAATGGCTGGGCGGTAAGAGATTTGATTCGAATGAAGAAGTCATTACCGAAACAAACGCGTATTTTGAGAGCTTTGAAAAAACCTATTATTTGGAGGGTATAAAAAAATTAGAAAAACGCTGGACTAAATGTATCGAGCTAAAAGGTGATTATGTAGAAAAATAAAATGTTTATTTGCGGAAAAAAATGTGTTTTATTCAAAAAGTCACTGACTTATCAAACCGCCCTCGTACTATCGACCGTATGGTTCCAATTAACACTCAGTAAGACATATACTTAGTGCCATCTTAACTTTTGCCACTCTTAACAGCAATATTTGTATTTTTTCTTTGCCATTTCATTTTATTGCGATTAGATGTAAAGCCTACTTTTTTTAAAGTAATAACTTAAAATAGCACGCTGTAATTTTTTCGGGCGAGTGGTCGCGTTACCAAAAGCGTAACGTTGCCGTGCTGTGGCGCCAGCCATCCCCTCTCATATTTTAATATTTTAAAAAAAGTTGGATATTTGGGAAATTAAACCTAAATACACTGACGTGCTAAACAGATAGCTGTACCATTCTGCCACCACGCCACAACTCTTACTTCAAACGTAGAAGGTTAGATAACAAATTATATTTGTGACGTCATGTTTGTTGACGACGTAACGCTATTCGCGGACACGGAAGACGGACTGCAATGGCTCTTACAGGCATCTAAGAAAGAGGCCATAAAAGTTAACATGGAAATATTAAATTACCAAAACAAAAAGCATGGTGATCGCCATGGAACCACGCAGATGCAAACCACAACAAAACAATAGACCAGGTTTTTGAATTCAACTATCTGGGAATAACAATATCACCATATGGTGAACTCAAGAATGGTGTACGAAACCAGATAAATAAGGCAGCTAGGATAGGAGCCTTACGAACAACCATATGGAAAAATACATGCATATCAATCCCGACCAAGGTTGGAATATATATATATATATATATATATATATATATATATATATATATATATATATATATATATATATATATATATATATATATATATATATATATATATATATATATATATATTTATGAAAATAGTCGCAAAAAGGGTAGACCTATCGTGTGGGCCGCGGACGGCCCGCACTGCGACTATTAGAAGGGGAAGGGATTATAGAAAGGAAATGATTTTGGACACGCTTTTTAAAAAGTTGCAGGTCATAGTTCTCTGGAAAAACTGATTTTGGAAGCTTATTCCATTCCGTAGCAGCCCTGTAAAAAAAGGATTCTTGATAAAGATTGGTCCTAGTAGTGTCAATCTTGAGAGTAAATGGGTGAGACTGATCAGCGTGCCGAGTTTTTCGGCCGAATGGTGGTACAAGAGTTTTTATTTCTCTGGAGCATCTGCCATGGAAATATCTGTAGAGCAATGACTGGTCTGCAACTCTTCTTCTATGTTCTAGAGGGTGAAGGGTATCTGTGAGAGTTGAGCTGTTTATCAAGCGAATGGCTCTTTTCTGAATGGAATCTAAAAGACGAAGAGAATGCCTTGGTGCTGAACCCCAAACGTGCGAGCAATACTCCAGTAGAGGTCGGATCTGAGCCTTGTACGTCGTCAACAGTTGATCAGGAGTAAAAAACTTTTTGGCTTTCCACAGAAAACCTAGCCTCTGGCTTGCCGACTTTGCGATGTTAGCAACATGGTCATGCCAAGACATATTACTGGACACCGTGACTCCCAAAACCGAGATGGAGGGACTTGGTTCAAGGGTATTTCCGGACATTGTAATGGGATGATTTGAGGAATTCACTTTCTTGGAAAACGTGGCACTTTTTTTTTGGGCGTTGAACTGAACAAGATTGTTGGTTCCCCACTCGACGATTGCTTTAAGATCTCTATTGATGGAATCAACCTGTTCCTGCCTGAGTCTATTTGTATCATTCACCGAAAGTGATCGATAGGATGTGAAAGTTGAGACAAGTGTGCTATCGTCTGCGAAACTGTAAATGGGGTTCGTGGTGGTTTTCAAGAGGTCGTTGATGTGTAAAAGAAATAAGGTGGGGGACAGGATGGAACCCTGGGAGACCCCGGCATTGGTTTTAAACGTATCAGAAGAAATACCATCAACTGCCACATGTAAGGAGCGATCTTGCATGAAGCTCAAGAGCCATTGGCGCAGTTTGGTTGGGAGACCGTAGGCAGATAATTTACTTAACAATGCCTGGTGCCAAACGCGGTCAAAGGCTTTAGATATATCCAAGGCTATTGCACGGGATTCACCAAACTTTTCAATAGTGTTTGTCCAGAGCTGAGTGACATAAGCCAGCAAATGTCCAGTAGACCGAAGTTGTCGAAATCCATATTGTCTGTCATGGATTATCTCAAATTTCTCCAGATATTTGATAAGTTCTGTGTTAGTCGCTTTATCCATAACTTTGGATATGACTGAGAGCAATGCAATAGGGCGATAATTTGCAGAAATAGTCTTCTTTCCTTTTTTCGGAATCGGTTGGACTTTAGCGTTTTTCCACATGGACGGAAATACTCCTTTGCTGTATGATAACTTGAAGAGTCTACAGAGAACTGGGGTGAGTTCTTGAACACAGGTCTTCAGCATATAAAACCCGTAATGACATACACGGCAGAAATACGAGCTGACACAGCAAAGACAAAAAGGATGGCACGAACCAATAAAATGAGAATACTAAGAATAATCATAGAGAACACACTTTGAAATCAAAGAAGGAGTAACGAAATTAGGAAAGAATGCAAGACAGAGGACGTGTTTAGATGGACACGCGCTAGGAGACGCTTCTGGAACGAGCACATATCCAGGATGGAGAACCACAGACTGGCAAAAATCGCCAGAAATGGAATACCAGCATCCGGCAAACCACCAGGACGGTCTCGCAAGAGGTGGAAGGACAGCTGGTCGTCAGCATCCCAGGAGGGGCAAATAAACGGGTAAAACAAGCCTTAAGGCTTTCGCAAAAAAGATGTTTTTTGAAAATAAAAGTTGCTCGGGGATTTGAACCCAAATACACTGCCGTGCTAAACAGACAGTAGTCTCACTTGGCCACTACATGTCGAAAAGTAATATTAATAGTTGGGGGGTCGTCGTCGTCGTTACGCGTATCATAGTATGCTGTGGCTCACTGACAGTAAAGTCTGCCACAGACTATTGGGGTGCAAAGTCGCGTTACGTTTATTGAGCATAATTGAATTTTTGAAAAATGGAGAGTGATTTAAGTGATTTTGAATTTTTAAATACGCCACCAAATATCAAGAAACAAGCCAACATAGCGACATTAATATTACAACCACAAAAATGTAAAGACAGGGATGAAAATAATTTTTTTGAAAAAATTAAATACGTTCAATATTTAACATTTTCTACGGAAATCATTTGAAGTTATCACTTCTGTCGGGCGTTTCGAGACGCGCACCTTTTTTTTACAATCGAAGACTGCAATACATGTCGGTCAAAACCTGGTCATAAATAAAATCGATAACGTTAAAGAATAACTCAGTAATCGTTCAATTTTTAAAAAAAAAGACACTTTTTTTATAATGTTTAACGAATAATAATTTTAGTTGGTGTTTATTGTTTTGTAAGCAGTGTTATCGTATTCTTTATACCTTGTCGAATTTATTGTACGATAAAAAAATGTTGAGTAAAGTGAATATATGCTAAATATTTATTTAACTTTGCATATTGCATATTTAAGACCAATTATTTAAATATGTCAAGAAGTATTTGAAAGGTAAAATATTTAACCTACAGTTAAAATTACGTGAATTTAGTGTATTAATATATTTTTTCATTTGAATTGCAATAAAGTGTAAAATTTTATCGATGATAGTTCATTTGAAATTGAAATTTGACTTTTAATTCGACTATTAATTTCTGTTTTTTATTTCGTTGGTCTCTTTAGTTTGTCTGCGGAGAGAATTTAATGACGGTCTCTAAAATATAAAGGAGGCAAAGGAGTCAACAATTAAGTAATTTCATTAATCAACCCCTAAATATTCTCATAAAAACTCATTCATAGTGGAGTTTTCATGCAGTGTAGACTTAACTACCTTATTTTGAAATAATTTCGTATACAGATTTGGGCTTCTTTGTCTTGACTTTAGTTGCCATCCAGTACAGAAAGAGTAAACGATGGTTTTGCTCAACGTTCTGCGCTCAAATACTACAAAAAACTTCCTTAAAATGAAACGTTTTTTTTATTATTGAATTTGTTATTGGAGTATACCAAGCCATGGGCCATCTGAAATGATGATCAAAATAAATTGCTTGCAGATTACAATGCAATTTTCGTAATGTTTAAAAATTTATAATTTGGTTCCAAGCTTGATACCAAAATTTTCAGGGCTTTTTAAAGATAAAACAAAGCAACTTTTCTAAAAATTCCAAGCCAATCAAAGTATCGAGAAAAAAGTAACAGCTGAAACTAGCGATCTTTGAAAAATCGATTTGCCTTGGATGGCCGTATAATAACGAAATCGAGCAATTAGAAAAAAGTAGAGTGGATATCCACAGAATACACCTACGCAAATAATATCCGCTGGTATTTAACCTTTTACTTTAAAAACTGTAGATTTGAGAGGACTTTAATTACAGGTAAAGTTTTGCAAATACTGTGATTCAGTTGAAACCTAAAATTCTCTATATAAAACTGTTCTGATCATTTTAAAATATTATCTCTAACGTGAGTTACAAAATTCCAAAATCCAAGAGAACGTTGTTTCCATGTTATTTAATAGGGAAATTAAAATTTACGATGCGGCACCTCTTAATATTAAAATTAAGAGCTCTAACTTTCACAGAACTTTTTTTACCATTTTCAACTATATTTTCGATATATAATTAAAATTTATCGATTTTTTTTAAACAGTCTAGATATATACAGTTCAGCTTGAGCACTTTTATAGTTTCTTAAATTCGGCACTTCTTTTATTTTTGTTGAGTAGTCCATACTTTTAACTTCTGAAAGATCCGGGCAATCCCGGTCGGTCAAAAGCATTTTTTTGCTTTCTTCTTTGTTTTTTTGCGATTCCACCATTTCATGAAAAATTTACATTGTTGAAAACGGCAGAATTCATACAAACATGCATAAAGTCACGCCTTTTTTCCATAGGGGTAGGCAGAGACCACTTCCTTCCACTTGCTACGGTTCTTACACACATTTTTTGCTTCCTCTACGTGTCCAAACCATCTAAGCATTCCTTTATCTATCTTTGTAATCACATCTTCTTTTACACCACAGCGTTTTCTTATCTCACTATTTTTTACTTTATCCAACCGAGTCACTCCGGCTATACTTCTCAAACTACTCATCTCCGCAGCATTAATCCTATTTTCATGCTTCTTCTGTCTAACCCAACATTCAGTACCATACATAAGTGTAGAAACCAACGCACCTCTATGCACAGCCAGACATGCCTTCTTTGACACTTTCTGGCTGTTCATAAAGCTATGCAGCGCCCCATTCATCTGTTTTCCTGCCAACACCCTTCGCTCAATGTCACTGTCGTACTTTCTATCTCTCGTAAACTTTGAACCCAAGTACCCAAATTCATTTACTTGTTCCACTCTTACTCCCTCAATCGAAACTTCACAGTTTGTCATGCTTTCTTCTCTTTCAAAAACCATTACTTTCGTTTTGTTTACATTTATTTTCATCCCTTTGATTTTCATGCATAACATTAACCATCGCCTGCAACTCCTCTTCAGATGACGCTAATATGACTTGATCATCGGCGTAAAGAAGGCATTTGACGATCAAATCATTCATTTTCAATCCATACGCACTCTCTTTCAAATCTTTTAAACAATTGTCTATGTATAAGTTAAACAGCCATGGCAAAGCCACACATCCCTGTCTTACACCTTTTTCGATGTTAAACCAGTCCGTGCAAGCTCCGTTTATCCTGACACAAGTCGTGGAATCCTCGTAAAGTGATTTCAATGCTCGTATTAAACTACCACTCACCCCATACATTGACAATGTCGACCACAATTTACTCCTCACCACTCTGTCATAGGCCTTTTTCTGAATTTTTCGACTATACCTCGTAATGAAAAGACCTGATCCATACAATTTCTTCGTTTTCTAAATCTTGCTTGCACATCCCATATCATAATACCTCGGTAGTTATTACAGTCCTGATGCGAACCTTTTTCCTTGTAAAGTGGCACGATAACGGCTTTGCACCAGTCGTCTGGTCTAGCTACCACGTTTTTTTCCAGCCTTTAGCATTTCAACTGTTATCCCAGCAGCTTTACCCAATTTCATACTGTTCAACGCTTCAGCATTCATGGTTGCAATACCTCCAATACAATCAAAACAATTGGTCATTCTCTTGAAACTATTTAATGCGATATTAATGCGAAAAAGATAAAGTTTTTGTATTTTTGTTAAATCTTCTTTAGTGAACCAGTTTAGCACGTTTTTAAATTTTTGTGCACGAACAACTCGGGCGTGTAGGTTAACTTATGTGCTAACGACTTTTGTTTGTGTAAAAATCTAGTGATCTATTGCATCGAATTTTCAAGTGAAAAATTTCGGTTTTTTCCTTATTAAAACAGCACGCAATGATAAACATAATCCAAGGTATCAATGTGAGAAACGCGTTTAAAATTTAACAAGAAGTAGCCATTAATTAACCACGATTTTAATAATGAGAAAAATATTTCCCTTTTGACGTTACCAGACGTTTGACGTTTCAGTTTAAATGCCATTTTCAGACCAACGATAAACCTAATTTATGTATAAAGCACTATTACATAAAACTAAATGGATTTTAAATTAAAGCTAGGGGAGACATAATGGATTTTATTTTAAAAAAATTGGCAGTTGTAGAGAGTGAAAACTTAGAACTTTTAGTATTAAAATTTGAAATTTCATAATGTTTGAATAAAAATTATCAACATCAATCAGGTTTTCACATCTATTGACACTCCTAGCAATAATTATATGCATGTTTATATGGTTTTTTATTATTCAAATATATTACGGGCTGTACAAGATCGTGACAATATATAAATACAATTCAATCAATAAACAATCATATTATTTAGGGATAGTATTTGTATTTACATAAATTTCAATGTACTTGATTTTTAACATTATTTTCTTTGTTTGCATCATTGTCATCATTAATTTTTGTACTTTTTTTGAACTTTCAATTATTTCATTGTGTTCTAAAAAAAACAATAGACTTATGGTAACTAAAGTATGAAATGAAAATGTTTGATTGATATTTATGTAAGTATCGCGTAAAAACCGCATATTTTATAGTAGACGTTAGTTACACCCTGTTACTTAGATAAATTACATCATATCTTTTTTGTCTAATAAGTTATGGCTTAAATGACTAAAAAATCTAAAAGGCAGTTTAATTTTAAATAAAAAAGGTACTCTTGTTTATTTCATGTAACTCTATCAGTTTTTGATTTAATTGCATTTTAAACATTCAATGAATTTTGTTTATTGTGAAATGAATTTATTCCTTTAAATTACTACTATGCGGGGTAACAACAGTAAAGACAAAAAATAACAATCAGTAACAGTAATAAAAGAAATATTCAAAGTAAATGCTCAAAATGCTTGCCTTCCACTTTAATACACTTTGTAAGACGTCTCCTTAAAGATATTTGAATATTAAATATTAGCAGCTTCTTGAATTTTCTATCGTTATTCTTCGATGGAATATTAAGAAGTCTATTGGGATTAAATCTGGAGTTCTAGGTGGCCAAACAAATTCACTGCCACGCCCAGTACACCGGTGAGGAAAATGTTCATTCAGGTATTGCCGTACTTGCAGAGAAAAATGTGGCGGCGTCCTGTCCTACATAAACCACATGTTCCGCCTTATGGCTAGTGGTACATCTTCTAGTAGTGCGTTTAACTGTTGTTCAAGGAAGATTAAATAGAGGGGCCCGTTCAGATTGGGCGGAAGTTCAAAAGGACCAATAAAAAAACCAGATATCACACCACACCAAATATTTACCTTGAGTTCATGCTGAAAATGTCGTTCCTTTAGAGCATGTGGATTTTTGGAGTCCCACAAATGATTGTTTTTCCAATTAAAAACACCTCGTCTAGTAAACGTTGCCTCATCGGTGAAAAGAAGGTTATTAAAAAATCCTGGTATTCGTTTTGTTTATCTAGCATAAATTGATCAAACTGTAGGCGAACTGGTAAATCTTGAGGTAGCAAATTTTGAACAGAAGTATAGTGATATGGACGAAGATTCTTTTTTTTTTAAATTCTCCAGATAGACGATTGGCTTATTCCTGTTGCCGCACTTAACCGACGAGTACTAAGATCTGGATTTTCCGAAATACGAACTAAAACCTCTTCTTCATCATCGACGTTGATATTTTTTGAAGCACCATTTAAGCTTTTAGGACGAAAACACCCTGTTTTGCCTAGGCGGGTATAAATACGTCTGAACAGTTTGTGATTGGGTTGTCTTCGATTTGGGTATGATTCTAAATACCTTCTGGCTGCACCAAGTCCACTATAATTTAACTGAGCAAAAACACAAATCATATCACGCATTTCATTGTTGGAAAATTGATTATGTCGTAGCATTTTTTTATTTTACTACAAATAATACAGTCTTACTTAGTGACAGTAAAATTTTCAAATATTTCTTTACACGAAAAACTGATAAGTTCTGACACAAGCCTACTTGAAAAAAAGTCAATGTAATAACGATGGCTTAGGAGTCTGTACGCTGAATGTTTAAAATGCAAATAACTCAAAAACTGATAGAGTAACATAATATAAACAGGAGTACCTTTTTTATTAAAAATTGAACTGCCTTTTAGATTTTTATTTTAGCCATAACTCATTAGGCAAAAAAGATATGTTGTAATTTACCAAAGTAACAGGGTGTAACTAACGCTCTGTATGAATAGTGCTAAATTCAGCATAAAATTAGTAATTTTCATACCAAAAAACATAAAATTGCCAATTTTCAAGACGATGCTGCTTAAAATCACAAAATTATTAAAAAAAATTTGATTTTAATTAACTATTTTCAAAAAGAATAATATATCGTATAGGGTGAATAACTATCGAGTGATAGCTGACGTCATCAGTCACCAGTTTTTTTAAATGAAACGCCCTCATTTTTTTTTAATTTATTCACTACCTTATTATTAATAACATATTACCTATCCTTATTTTTATGTGTGTATTTTGCAAATAAAAATTTGCGCATCTAGAAATCGCTACTACAGAGCCTTGCAAATGTGACTATCGTAAATATTCTTTTAATGACAATACACATACATATTTTATTTATAAAAAAACGAACGAGTTTTCGATGCGTGAAAATTAATCTTTATCAATAAATATTTTGTGAAAAATTGATTAATATCGAAGTATGACCTATGAACGACGAATATTGTAATCAAAGCGGCTGTTTCTTTTTGAAATGAAACGAGCAGTGAAAGTCACTTTGTCAATGATTTTTTTAGCATGAAATTATTACAAAAAACGTTTAATCAAGACAACTTTTTAATTAAAAGATGCAGAACAACAACAACCGTCTGGAAGAATTGCAGAATCACTTCGACAACGACAGCGTAGAAATAATGTAAGTTAAATTTAAAATTAACTCTGACTGTAAATCATGTATATATATAAAAATTATAATTTTTTAATAAATAACCACCACAAAAAACTGTAATTTTCATAATTATCGTTATTATTGTACTTTATTGTTAATCCGAAATTTTGTTTAAATCTTTAAAAGTTCAGATCAATTTTAAATAACGATATAATTTTTTTTAAATTTTCTAATTTTTATCTAAACTTTAAAAAAAAAATACATTATAACATTTAAAAAAGGTTATCATTAAAATTCACGAAAAACTTGCCAAGTTTTAAATTAAAAAAAAAATTGTACCAGTCTTTTTTTGAAATTTCTTTTTTTTAATCTGCCGTAAAATAGACCAATTTAAAAAATACATTATTTAAAAATGTTAATTTTTTGATGTAGTGGACCCCACTTAATAACCGTGAATTTTTATGCATTTAAATATTTCGTATGGCATGTTATTTGTTTTCTAAATAGTTAAAATAGATTGTTTTTTCAAACCAATTACATTAACCTTAACATTAAAATATTTTAAAATTTATGTAAATTACCCAATAAATATTATCAATATTAACAACAATTCTAGTTAAACATAATTTGAATGAATATTAAAAACAAATGTTTATCATAATTTTTTTTAAATATTTTAAATTCCAAATTGCACAAAATGGAGTAATTTTTAAATTGAACATATTGTTTGCCCCACCATTTCATTTTTTGTTTTGTTTTACAAAAGGAAAATCTTTTATAGACACTCAGCGCTTCGACTGTTCTAAAAAGAGCGCGTTTCCGCGTTGAATAGTGTGGGACTCGTTGAACGCTCGTTCAACGTTACCCACTAAAAAACTCTTGTGTGTAAATCAGAATTTCGGATATACCAGGAGGCATTGGTTATACATTTTAGAATTTTGTTTTCAAATTTTTGAAGTTTATATTTTGTAGATTTTGCTGCTTGACAAAAGGAAAAGCAGCCGTAAAGGAGTTGGGGACGTATAATTTGTTTATAAATAAGAACTTTATTTTTGAGATTTAATTTACTACAGAGTCTGCCAGACGTTTTGTTACAACACGTAATTTGCGTGTTTATTTGTGAATGCCATGATAGTTTTCTGTCTAAATCTATACCTAAGTATTTGACTGTATTTGTGTAAATAATATCTCTATTTTGAACCTTTAATTGAGGCATATTCGGGTTTCTTTTTCGAGAAAAGAGAATAGCTTGTGTTTTTTCGGCGTTTAACTTGATTTTCCAAATTTTTGTCCACTTTTCTATTTCATTTATTTGCCTTTGCATATTTTTATGAAGAAATCTAAGATTTCTGTGTGAGCTAAAGGCCGCAGTGTCGTCTGCGTACATAGCTAGTTCGGTTTTTGTTATTTTCGGTGTATCTGCTATGTAGAGATTATATAGGGTTGGCGATAACGTTGAACCTTGCGGTACGCCGGCTTCTATAAATCTATCCGTAGACTGTTTTTCGTTAATTTTTACGTTAAATTTTCTGTTTTAGAAATGAGTTTATCATTTTTATTTGATTTATAGGAAAATTCATCCTGTTTAATTTATATACAAGAGCTTCGTGCCATACTTTATCGAATGCTTTTTGTGTATCAAAAAGTATCATTAAGGTACTTTTTTTATTATTAAACCCTGTAGTTATATGTTCTACAATTCTCGCGAGTTGCGATTCTGTACTGTGATATCTTCTGAAGCCGAATTGTTCATCCGGGATCACTTTATATTTTTCCATGTGAATTAGAAGTCTTTTTAAAATTATCTTTTCAAATAATGGTAATAGGGTCCCACCATTTAAATTCTTAACTTCGCATTTTATTCCCGGAAGACTAAGTCTTGATTACACTCTGGGAGTATCGCCATTTCCATCGGTGCGAACCGTGCATGGTAGCAACTCCGCTATCATCTCGATAAAAGGGAGTCGCGTTGGTCCAGCGCTTCGAATTCGAAAGTCCTGAAACGTAAATCTGTAGATTTTGGTGGATGAGCGTAATTTCGCGTCAACATAATTCTCGGTCACGTGACAGTCTCTACAAAATGCCGGTTAAGATTCGCGGAAGCTTCAGTTACAATTATTTACCGGTTGTGATAGCTTTTACTCGCGTTCTAGCACAACTGTTCTTTACTTAGTTATTAATATTTTAATAGAGTTCGTTTTCGACCAATTTTGTTAAGTGCTGTCGGTTGGTTATAATCTTTTTTATGCTTTGATTTTTTACTGATCGTTTTAATTTGGACGGATTTTTATAAAGTACGGAAGATTTTAGTAAAAAATGCCTGTTAACAAGAACGAGCTACGAATTTCTCAGTAAGTACTGTTTTTTAAAATTTATTATTAGTATTTTAAAATAATACAACGTGTTTAATTTTTCTTTACTTTTGCTATAAACAAATATATAATTATCTTTTTATTTATTTCCCAGTTTATTGTTTATGCATTTTCCCCTTAATTAATTAGATTTTTTTGTAATATATTTTTTACGCTTTTTGTAATAAAAAGCCCATAAAGAAAATTAAATTATATTTTTTTATTATTTCCTGATCAATAATTTAAGCGTTCTTTCAAAGTTTAAATTTGATTTTAAAAGTTTACACAATAAATGAAATGAATATTAATTTGAAAGTTTTTTTCCCAACTACAGAATTTTTTACAAGTTAATAATAATTTATTTTATACATTTTTTTAAATAATACAATCGTGTATAATTATGTTTTAAACAAAAAAATTTAATCAAAATTAAACAGTTTATCTTTTTATTTCCTGATCTATGATTCAAGTATTCTTTTTTTGAATTATTTTTTGTATTTAAAATTTTTCATGTTTTTATAAAAAATTAAAACGAAATTTTTTGTCCAAATTACGTCTTTTTTATCATAAAAATAACTTATTAATTTTTATAATTTTTATTTAAAAAATTTTGCTTCAAAATTTTCAAAAAAAAAATATTTATTATCTTTTTATTTATTTTCCAGATTATGATTTAAGTATTTTTTCCTTAATAAATAAAAATTTTGTGTTTAAAATTTTGCAACGTACAAGAAATTTAAAAAAATTAACAAGAAAAGTATTTATCTTAAATAATGACTTTTTCATTAAAAAAATCATTTTTTTTTTATTTTAATATTCTTAATCTTCATTGTTTTCTTAATTAATTTAATATTTTTTTATTTAAACCTTTGCTTTAAGTTTTTTTTCTTTTAATTTTTGCTATATTTAAAGCATTCTTTTTAAATTTATTTTTTTTTTATTAAAATTTCGTTATACTCGTATAGTTGGATCAGAAATATAGAAAATCTTAACCAGATAAAATTTAGAAATCTTACGTTGATATTTTTTTTACATAATTGCATTTATGCTATAATTTTTTTAGTGTAATTTATATATTATTACCTTCGGTAGAAATCGGGAGTTTATACTTTCCCTTTTTCTACACGGGAGAAATGTCTACTCAATTTCTATGTAAGCGGACTGGAAATAATCCAAATTCGCCGGTTTTTATTTAACACAAAATATAAACACTATTTTTATAGTCACACAATGCACTTGTACTGACTAGTGAACTGTTGGAAGCAATGAAATTAATTCAAAGCCCTAAGAAAACAGAAATTAAATTAACGAATGAAAGGAAAACTAAATTACTCGTCACTTTTGACGGTCAAAGGAATACTACTTATTGCAAATAACAAGCGATGCTCAATCTCTCTCTCTCTCTCTCTCTCTATCTCTCTGTGGCTTTTACAACCCCAGGTGGGTCTTAGCTGACTTTACGATTTGCCTCCATTGGTTTCTGTCCATCATAAGCTGTTCAGCATTAACGATATTTAGGGTTCCTAAGTCTGCCGACCAATGGCAGGATCCTTGGACAAGTGGAGAACTACAGTTACCTTGGCACAACAATCAATTCCGCAAATAATTATTCTAAAGAAGTCAAAGTGCGAATAGAGAAATAAATCACGAACAAACTTTAACAGGATGAGAAAGATACTCTGCACAAGGGATCTGAATTTGAACCTAGAGGTTAGGCTGGCAAGGTGTTATATTTTCTCGACGTTACTCTCCGGCATGGAAGCTTGGACGCTGAACGCGGCAACCATTAAGAAACTGGAATCATTTTAATTGTGGGTGTATAGAAGAATCCTGAAGATATCATGGACAGAACACGTAACAAATAACGAAGTCATGAGAAGAATAAACAAGGGAATGGAAATTATAGAAACCATTAAAACCGGAAAACTACAATACCTCAGGCACATTAATCGTGGGGAACAATACACCACGCTTGAAGCAATTATACAAGGAAAAATCCAGGGCAAGAGAAGTGTAGGAAGGAGAAGAATACCATTGCAATTTAAGGGAACCTCCGCCGCGGAGAAGGCACGTGAAGAAAAAGAAGTCTGCCGACAGGTTATCCCTCCAGCGTAATTTGGGTCTTCCAAGTGTTCTTTTGCCGGTTGGATTCTGTTCCCATACTAGTTTCACCACTCGTTCGTCATTTTGTCTTTTAATGTGTCCGGCCCATCTTAGTCTTTCAGCTTTAACCATTTTGACGATATCTGGTTAACGGCATATGTTTCCCAGTTCTCTGTTGTTTCGGATTCGGTACTGTTCTGAGTTTTGGTCATTCACTGGCCCATATATACTCCGAAGGATTTTTTTGTTTAATAATCGCTGTGAGAAGGAAAAAAGGACTGTATGACAGTCACTCTCAACGACTGTCGGAGCAATACTACTGTTGATAACAAGCGATCTTAAAACTCCGTGAAAGGCAACTGAACGAGCGTCGCTCTCGTCGGTTGAAGGAATACTACTGTTGCGTCGAATCGAGACGGCGCATTGCAAACAAGGAAAACCTGCTGGGTTGCCAGCGTGAGAGAACGCGGGTGAGGTAAAGTGGAGCGGGTTCTGCCTGGGGCAAAACGTTTTTAAAAAATTGGCGTGCAGGGACGGATCATAAAAGGTTTTAAAATAAAATTTAAACGAATTGTTGTGATCTGTGATCACAATACCTCCTAAACAAAATCTGTTTATTTATTTTCCAATTTTTAAGTTATAAATTATAACTCAAGCAATTTTTCCCAATCATTTTAATTAATTTTTTTTGAGTTAAATGTGTTTTTAAACAAAAACGTATATATTATATTTAATTTGATTTTTTTGCTTGAATTGTAAATTATAATTAATTAAATAATTAATTAATTATAGTAATAAAACTCTGCGTTTCTGACATAGTTTAATTTATGTAACATATATTTTGTCGATTTAAAAAAACTTGTGTTTTCTTACTAAAAATTTTTATCTTTTAATTAATAGGAAAAAGATTACCTATGTTTATGATGATTTATTGTTTTTACTTTCAGTTTAACAAAAATAAACAAAAAAAATGTATGATAAAAAAAATTCTTTCTTTATAAATTTACCACAAAATCTCTTTGTATCTACCATTCATGCAAGTTAACTGTTAATTTAGAATTTCCTGTAAGGAACTAGTCTTAAATGTACTTATTAGTCATAATTCCAGAAAAAATTATTCTTCGGTCGTACATTTTATCATTATATCTTGAAGAAGGTTCAATGGTTTTAAAATTTTTATAGTGAACATTTTCCAAAAAGTTTATTAATGGTTTTGTGGTGTTTATCAATTTAATAAAAACTCAATGTGTTTAATTTCATTCTAATCTGTTACTGATACGAATAAACCATATAGAATACGCTATTAAGAGTGTGTTACTTCACTTTGTTTAAATTTGGTATAGAGGAGAGGAAAGATGGGCGGCGCTTAATAACAATAATATCGATTTTTGAATCGACCAGTTTTATTGTATAATATTTATGAAAGCAAATATTTTTTTGTCATACTTGCTTACAGTTTTGAAGATATAATAGAAAATTTGTATTTTTAATAATCGCATTCTACCCAAAATATTTAGATGCCTTTTTTGGAGCCCTATTGACTGGAGTTTATATAACTTTAGTGGTAATAATTATTATGAAGATTTATTCAGTTTTATCCTCGTGTAAACAAATAATTAAAACGAGTTCGTATTACAAATTTTGGTAAATTATTTGTTAATCAACTTAGAACTAACGTGATAAAAACGAATCAGTTAGCATTGTTAACAACTAATTGCAATCTAGACACGCGGTAGCGTGTCAAGCCAAGTTTTAAGCTAATAGAATGGCGAGCGATACAGTGTGTTATATTACACGAACCATTTGAAGCCACTTTTGACCCCCTCATACCTCAAAAACTTTTTCACATAAACATGTCATATTTGGCTTATATATTAATACATATGTGCTCCAAATTTCATAAACACATCTCACACAGTTATTTAGATAATAACGTCCAAAAATCGTCATTTTCATCACTGACTGGCCTATTGATCAAAACTCTAAGCCAGTTCCAGATGACCTAGAAAGTTCAAATTTGGCATCCAGATAGGTTGTTGGGTAAATACAAAAAAATAAATCAGAAATCGGTAAATTTTTATAATTTTTTTATAATTTTTCAATTAATTGATTCTATTTGGAACACTTACTTATAGTGCCTGTAATGTAAGAATCAGCAATCAAAATTGATGATATCCGGTCTTTATGTGAATTTTAAGGTCTTTACGTGAATATAAAACGAGTAAAATACCACCTTTAATTTTTTTTAATCCAAGCAAATCAGTATTAGTACTTATAACTAAGAGTATAGTCGAACTTTTATATTTATTACGTTATTACGAGGGCGGTTTGATAAGTCAGTGACTTTTTGAATAAAACAAATTTTTTTCCGCAAATAAACATTTTATTTTTCTACATAATCACATTTTAGCTCGATACATTTAGTCCAGCGTTTTTCTAATTTTTTTATTCCCTCCAAAAAATAGGTTTTTTCAAAGCTATCAAAATACGCGTTTGTTTCGGTAATGACTTCTTCATTCGTGTCAAATCTCTTACCGCACAGCCATTTCTTTAGGTTTGGAAACAGAAAATAGTCGCAGGGGGCTAAATCTGGAGAATATGCTGGATGGGGTAGCAGTTCGTATCCCAATTCGTGGATTTTGGCCATCGTGACTAGACAAGTGTGCACACGTGCATTGTCTTGATGGAACAGCACTTTCTTCTTCTTAGCCAAATGCGGCCGTTTTTGCTTTAAATCAACGTCGAATCTGTTCAAAAGCTTTGAATAATATTCGCCGGTGAACGTTTTTCCTTTCTTGAGGTAATCGATGTGAATGACACCGCGTACATCCCAAAAAACTGTGGCCATGACCTTGTTGGCTGACAGACTCTGTTTCGCCTTCTTTGTTCTTCGTTCACCCCGAGCAACCCACTGTTTCGATTGTTCCTTGGTCTCTGGCGTGTTGTGATGGATCCATGTTTCATCCACAGTAACAAAATGGCGCAAAAATTCGTCAGGATTACTGCTGAACATCGCTAAACACTCTTTTAAAGTGGTCACACGATTGCGCTTATGGTCGAGTGTGAGCAATCACGGCACCCATCTCGCAGAGAGTTTTTTCATGTCCAAATATTCGTGTAAAATATGATGTACCCGTTCAGTTGAGATACCTACCTACAGCATGAGCTAACTCACGCACTTTCATTCTCCGATCATCCAATATCATTTCATGGATTTTATCGACGATTTCTGGCGTGATCACTTCTTTTGGGCGACCTGGACGTTCGGCGTCACTAGTGCTGGTACGACCACAACGGAACTCTGTAAACCACTTCTTAACCATTGAAATTGATGGTGCCGAGTCCCCGTAGTATTTATCAAGTCTTTCCTTAGTTTCAGTGATGGATTTTTTACGTAAAAAGTAATGCTTAATCAGCACACGAAATTTACTTTTTTCCATTTTCGTAAAAATTCACGAGGTTGTCTGCTTTGAACGGCTATCAAACACTAACTGCACGACGTAGCTTGCTCAAAATTAGAAATTTGCCCACTGATAGATTATAGTTGACGGCAGCACTGTTGCATTTGGAGTAACTGCGCGGGAATTTCAAAAAGTCACTGACTTATCAAACTGCCCTCGTAACTGGGAGCGGGGTGGGGAGCGGTGCGATATTTAGTAAAGGGCAGACTTACGTTGGACTCTCCAGAGTTAAAACCTTAAATGGAGTACATCTTATCAATTTAGATCCAAGGCACAAAAGAGAGCTATTGTAGAGTACAACTGCCTGCGCACGTTATACCACCCCTACTTGGCCAAATTAAGTATAAACAGAAAACGTGTAAAAAAATTCCGGATACTGAATTCACTCAAACATTTCAAAGGTACAAGAAAATATAGAAAATAACACAAAAAGACAATTATACTCCGTAAACGTGGGAAAATACAGTAGAATAACAAAAACCATGTGGTATTAATTTTATTACAAAAGTAATGATATCCCATCAAAAACATAAATGTGATATAGCCAAGTTCAATATTATAATATACGCCTTGGTTGTTGTCTTCAACGACAAAAAAAATGAGATCTGAATGTGTGCCAAGTTCAATTGTCAGTCCAGAAATTTATTTATAACAACAGAAAATATTTTATAACAAATTAAAATATCATTTCTTCTAATAGCTTAGGATAATATATTGAAGCCTAAGGTCTTACTTGGCTAGTTTGAATATACGAATTGATATTAAGTACCTACTAAAACAGTCATGAAAGAGCACTATGTTCGATGGCTAGTTTCTACCAGCAAGACAAATTTTCGAAAGAATAAAATAAGAACTTACAGCTTTAGAACTTGCGAAGGCTATAATATAATTCGTATTTTTTTTTTATGAATATAGTCGCAAAAAGGGTAGACCTATCGTGTGGGCCGCGGACGGCCCGCACTGCGACCATTAGAAGGGGAAGGGATTATAGAAGGGAAATGATTGTGGACACGCTTTTTAAAAAGTTGTAGGTCATAGTTCTCTGGAAAAACTGATTTTGGAAGCTTATTCCATTCCGTATCAGCCCTGTAAAAGAAGGATTCTTGATGAAGATTGGTCCTAGTAGTGTCAATCTTGAGAGTAAATGGGTGAGACTGATCAGCGTGCCGAGTTCTTTGGCCGAATGTGGCCAATGGTGGTACAAGAGTTTTTATTTCTCTGGAGCATCTGCCAGAGGTCGGATTTGAGCCTTGTACGTCGTCAACAGTTGATCAGGAGTAAAAAACTTTCTGGCTTTCCACAGAAAACCTAGCCTCTGGCTTGCCGACTTTGCGATGTTAGCAACATAGTCATGCCAAGACATATTATTGGACACCGTGACTCCCAAAATCGAGATGGAGGGACTTGGTTCAAGAGTATTTCCGGACATTGTGATGGGATGATTTGAGGAATTCACTTTCTTGGAAAACGTGGCACTTTGTGTTTTTTGGGCGTTAAACTGAACAAGATTGTTGGTTCCCCACTCGACGATTGCTTTAAGATCTCTATTGATGGAATCAACCTGTTCCTGTCTGAGTCTATTTGTATCATTTACCGAAAGTGATCGATAGGATGTGAAAGTTGAGACAAGTGTGCTATCGTCTGCGAAACTGTAAATGTTCGAACTAGCCAAGTCAGAGCTTGGGCTTCAATATATTATCCTAAGTTATTAGAAGAAATGATATTTTAAGTTGTTATAAAATATTTTATGTTGATATAAATAAATTTCAGGACTGACCATTGAACTTGGCATCCATTAAGATCTCACTTCTATGTCGTTGAAGACAACAACCAAGGCTTATATTGTAATATTGAACTTGCCTCTTATTTTAGATTTATGTTTTTGATGAGATTTAAACTTCCCGGACTACTGTCGACGACGATTTGTTTACAAGAAGCATGCAATGTATAGGTGGTGTTTCTGTTAATTCTTTACTTATTTTTTTTAAACACTTGAGATTCTCAAGTAGCTTCTTAGTTATCAAACCTATGAAAAAAAGGTATTTGATATTGTATAATATTTATGAAAGCATAAATTTTTTTGTCATACTTACTTACAGTTTTGGAGATTTAATAGAAAATTTGTATTTTTATTAATCGCATCCTACCCAAAATATTAAAATGCCTTTTTTTTGAAGCCCTATTGACTGGAGTTTATATAACTTTAGTAGTAAAATTATTATGAAGATTTATTCAGTTTTATCTTTATGTAAACAAATAATTAAAATGAGTTCGTATTACAAATTTTGGTAAATTATTTGTTAATCAACTAACGTGATAAAAACGAATCAGTTAGCATTGTTAATTTTAATTTAAATTTTGCGGACTACTGTCAACGACCATTTGTTTACAAAAAGCATGCAATGTATAGGAGGTGTTTTTGTTAATTCTTTACTTATTTTTCTTTAAACACTTGGGATTAAAAATACTTATGACAGTTTTTAATAACTGCTTTATTTATTATAACATTTTTTTGAAACCTTAAACATTTTTCATAAGATTAAACGATACAGAGGGGATTTTTAAAACAACGAAATAATCAATTTTCAACATTCCCCTCCGCAAAATTATTAAACACCATAACGATCAGCAGTCTTCACCACATGTCCTCTTATCGTTGTGATTTTTCTTTTCTTCTCTTTATCCTAATCTTTATTTCTTTGGTTTTCTTATGAGTTTACTTTTTTGCCTTTTATTTACTTTATTTTTGGTTCTTTAGTTTGCTTTTCCGTTATCCTCGTTGAATCTTTGATTTCCATGGTATGTAAACGTTGAAAAGGTGGTAAGAGTTCGCCATCTACATTTCTTCCGTGGTAAACTTCCAATATTCTCTCTATTTTTCAATCTGTCCATTTAATATTTTCTTCACCAATCTGAACTATTTCACTTGGATTTCGTCGACCAGAAATGACCAGTTCTGCAAAATATTCCATTTTTGAAGCGTGTTCTTAGTCCTTTCCGAAGCTCTTGGATATATCTTCGTCGTCTGAGTAAGCTCCTTTGTATATCATTTAATTTTACAAAAAATGTTCAAAGTTTCCAGTGAGATGTTTTAATAAATAAAACAATTTTTGAAAACTGTCATAATTATTTTTAATTTCAAGTTTTCAAAGAAAAAAAGTAAAGAAATAACATTTGGCGACCGTGACAGTTTCACCAGAGGGCGCCAAAAATCATTAAGAATTGACAAAATTTATAGAAAACTATAATATTATTATAGTAAACTATAAACATTTTTCGACAGCGTGAATGGATGTAAAAATGTTTAAATGATTTTTTAAAAAGCAGCTAATTTCACTGTCTGTCACCTATATTATAGGTTCATGTGGGTCAAATATGTATCAAAGACAACTACTCCTCTGGCTATATGCCGAGACAGGCATTGAATTACATCTGATACATAATCGTGTATAATACCCCATTTCGGGTAACAATATGCAGATGCTTGTTAAGTAAGAGAAGGAACTATTAGATTTATCCATCCGAAGTAACCACCTATGGACCGGTTTCGGGGTGTGTTGCCCCTCATCAGCATAGGGCAGGTCTACCTCGACTGGACACATCACCTATGATATAGGTGACAGACAGTGAAATTAGCTGGTTTTTAAAAAATCAGTTAAACATTTTTTACATATAAATACATATAAGAAGTCCAGTCCCTTATAAAATAAAATTCGTCACCTACGAAATTTGTTTAAAAATATTAGGGGAATTTACTTTCGTACTTCTTAAATGCACAGATAATTACTGGTTATCGAGTTTCTAACGATAATTCGTTACCACTGTATATTCGTGCTATACTGTATATTTATAAACAATTATTTTTTGTATAGATAAAAGAGTTGTGTACCTATATCGCATTGATTTTTTTATTAACAAAGTACTTAAAATAATTCTGCAGTTCCACAAATATAGGATAATTTTTCTTTTACCAATATTTAAAATCGAAAAAATATTATAGCAAGGACTGTCTGCTCAACCTTCAACTATAAGCTAAAAATTATATACCCATAAATATATTACTTTTTTAAAAGTTATTGGGGTTATAAATTAAAGATATTAACCTACAATAAGGTAACAATATAAATAAATAATAAACTAAATACTAATTTTTAATAAACTTATTCCAGTTCTTTCTGTTCATTTTATTTCTAAATTCTATTAACACGTGCACACAGCCTTACACTTTTCACTTGCTGTTCATGTTTAGCCTCTTTGCTTCTATCCATGTTTTGCTTTTCTTTTTTAAAATTATATTATCCCATGTCTTCTAAGGACTTCTTTGTTTCTTCTTCTCCTTGGTTGTAGCTTCCCTACATTATTGCTCAACCTTTGTAAGTGTCCCCGCCATCTTAGTTGTCTTTGCTCTATAAAATTTTCTGTGTTTTCTTTATCAAGTCCTTCTCTTATTTTTTAAATTTTTACTATCTCCAGTCTGATGCATTATTATACCCTTTTTAGATACCCAATTGTTTTTTTTTCTTTTTGTTAACACCCACAACTCACATCCAAATGTAAAAATGGGTCTGTAAGTCGCTTTTTATACTTTCATTTTAGTTTGCTTTGTTAGTTTTTTTTGTTTACAAGACATTCTCTCATTGTATGATATACTTTGTTTGCCTTTTATATTCTTTTGTTCAATTCAATTTCGTGACTTCCAGTTTACGCCAGAGTTGTTCCCAAATATTCAAAACTATTAACTTGTTCAATTTTCTTCTTTACCAAGCACATATGCATTTTTTTCTTATTAGTTCCTATAGCCATAGTTTTTTTTTTTTATAAAAATAGTCGCAAAACGGGTAGACCTATCATGTGGGCCGCGGACGGCCCGCACTGCGACTATTAGAAGGGGAAGGGATTATAGAAAGGAAATGATTATGGACACGCTTTTTAAAAAGTTGCAGGTCATAGTTCTCTGGAAAAACTGATTTTGAAAGCTTATTCCATTCCGTAGCAGCCCTGTAAAAGAAGGATTCTTGATGAAGATTGGTCCTTGTAGTGTCAATCTTGAGAGCAAATGGGTGAGACTGATCAGCGTGCCGAGTTCTTCGGCCGAATGTGGCCAATGGTGGTACAAGAGTTTTTATTTCTCTGGAGCATCTACCATGGAAATATCTGTAGAGCAATGACTGGTCTGCAACTCTTCTTCTATGTTCTAGAAGGTGAAGGGTATCTGTGAGAGTTGAGCTGTTTATCAAACGGATGGCTCTTTTATGAATGGAATCTAGAAGACGAAGAGAATGCCTTGGTGCTGAACCCCAAATGTGCGAGCAATACTCCAGTAGAGGTCGGATTTGAGCCTTGTACGTCGTCAACAGTTGATCAGGGGTAAAAAACTTTCTAGCCTCTGGCTTGCCGACTTTGCGATGTTAGCAACATGGTCATGCCAAGACATATTATTGGACACCGTGACTCCCAAAATTGAGATGGAGGGACTTGGTTCAAGGGTATTTCCGGACATTGTGATGGGATGATTTGAGGAATTCACTTTCTTAGAAAACGTGGCACTTTGTGTTTTTTGGGCGTTAAACTGAACAAGATTGTTGGTTCCCCACTCGACGATTGCTTTAAGATCTCTATTGATGGAATCAACCTGTTCCTGCCTGAGTCTATTTGTATCATTCACCGAAAGTGATCGATAGGATGTGAAAGTTGAGACAAGTGTGCTATCGTCTGCGAAACTGTAAATGGGGTTCGTGGTGGTTTTCAAGAGGTCGTTGATGTGTAAAAGAAATAAGGTGGGGGACAGGATGGAACCCTGGGGGACCCCGGCATTAGTTTTAAACGCATCAGTGTTTGTTCCTGTTCTTGTTTGTTCTTGTTCTTGTTTTGTTCATATTCATCCCATGTTTTGTTTGCACTTAGTTCGAAATTTAAATATTACCATCAAAAACCATTTTGCCCCCAGCAATAATTACACTTTCATCTAGCTCAAAATTATAAAATCCCAAAAAGTTCCCAGTTGTAACTTTAGAAAGTAAAATCCCAGAGCATTGAATTAGCGAAATTATTTAATCTTACAGTATGTATGTAGTATGAATTTCATACGTACCCAAAGTTACTGGACCATGTGGATGCAAAGAAAGATTGTAGGTGGAACCCTTGAGATATGTCTTATTATTGATTTGGTAACTTTTCATCGACGTTACCTTTTTAAATTTTTTATTTTCCGTAACTGCTCGTGCTGGAATTAATCGAGCATCGACGATTGCAGACGTGGTAAAAAAAATACTTAAACAATTTCCAATTAATTTCCAAACTTCTTTTTTTATTTTTACGACCGGCAATCCAAATTTATTGTCCTAGAAGCCATATTATATCTCTTTTTATCAATAAATGAACTAACATTGATCCTTAAAGCAAAAAATTATGTTGTTTTGATGATCGATTACTATTCAAAATAATAACAACAAGCAAACAAACAAATTTGTGGTTTTAGCAAACACAAACAGGAGAAATAACTTAAATTTTTTTCAGGTACAAATAAATATAATATTTTTACATTTAAATAACGTAGAATAATAATTTCCAGTACAGATAAAATAATTATAATGAAAATGCTAAAAATGGCACACTTGAAAAACAATGGTACGTACACATGTAGAGGATGATTCGTCTTCAGTCGCTTAGAACAAATTCTGTATACCACAATTAATTAATAGAACAAACGAGTTACCTGTAGGAAGTTCGTTCTATATTCCATGAGATATACTCGTCCAATTAGAATACACAATATAATCGTGGCTTTGTTCGATCACAATTTTCACGCAAGCAAAAAATAATAACAATAATGATGGGCAACCAATAAACCTGAGTCACTCATTACACTGTATAAAAAAATAATATTAAAAACAATAATAATAGATAAATTTTTTCACGGCAGGACCTGAGGGTGGGATTCTAAGTGACGTGTATATACCATACATTGCTTTCATTTCAAAACCGGCCAGTCCAAATAACTTTTGATGTTGCGTAAATGTAAGAAAAACAAAAAACACGTCGCAATTTAAATCAAGTGGGAGCTTTAAAAATGTTATTTTGCTATTTACAAGTGGCACCCCTTTAACATCCGCCACCCCTTTTTTAAAATGTAAAATGGCAACAATAAAAACTAAAATAAAGTTAATTACAAACAGCTTCTTTACAGTAACTGTTCAAAGTGTGCTCTGTTATTTTGTAGGCAATATAATAACATATTTTCAAATTCTTCTCGAACGAAGCAAAGTTTCGCTGGTAATTCGTCTACATTCCTCAAGTATTCTAAGCTTTAGTTCTTCAAACCCTGCTGTGGGTACCTGGGCACCATCGGGTGGAGGAAAACGAAAAAGCCAACACCCTTGCAAAACAGGCGGCCGAATCTGCGTTCACTGGACCAGAACCGTTTTTTGGAATTACTACAAGTGCCGCCAAAACAATTATTTCGGACTGGGTGGAGAGGAAAATACTCACGTACTGGTCCGATATACCAGGGTTAACCCACTCGAAGGCGTTCTTATCTAAACCCTCGAGAAACACAACTAAGTAGATCCTAGAATGGAGCAGGAATGACCTACGAAATCTATCGGGACTGCTTACAGGACACTGTCGTCTAAGATACCACCTCGGAAGAATAGGTCTGACTCAATAAACGAACTGTCGGTTCCGCTGCGTGGTATACGAAACTGCTGAATACATACTATGTTCATGTACGGCCTGGGAAGAATAAGGTTATACCAACCTCACCCCATACAACCATGAACTTCGTGAAACGGGCTGGATTGTGCGGTGAACTGTAACCTCTAGGGGTGAACCACAATAAACCTACTAAAGTTCGCAGTGGAGGGGCGACCTACGCCTCACTTACTTATTACCTAACCTAACCTAACCTAGTTCTTTAATGTCTTTAGGAGAAGTTTTGTAAACTAATGTTTTTAAATAGCCCCACAAAAAAAAATTTAGCGGTATTAGATCTGAAGATCTTGCCGGCCATTTTATCAAACCCTTTTGCTAATGCAATGTCTTGGAAATCGTTCGTCTAGCCATTGTCTTAGAGCTAGTGCCTAACGTGTTGTAGCTCCTTCCTATTGAAGGTATGTATTCTGTTTATCTAGCACCATATTCCCCTGTTCATTAACTTGTCTTTCTAGTGACTGAGTACAGTGCAACAGAAATAGCTTGGCGGGCGAGAGATCACAAAATCTGCGCACAACGAAAACATTCGAATAACGATCCAATCGGCGACGACGAAATTTTCAGTAATCGTGAGTCTCACGTACAATCGGAGGAAAAAATTTACGAATGTGAAGTATATTCAGCCAAATATTTGTTATTTTAGAGGCTAGTCGCCCGCCAAGCTACTTCTGTTGCACTGTAATAAGTGGATCAATTTTATTTCCTGATAACAGATTTTGTTTAAAACCCACAAATAATTTTCTTTATTTAATTCGTTAAGATTCAAAACTGTGATATTTTAACCGATTAGTACGATTTTCCTTGCATTCCTGGAGAGTGTTTTGTGAAATAAAAAAAATATTTTATTCATTGCAATGTTATACCTGCAAATCGATAATTATCCATTTCAATAAAATCGTTTAAAAAGAAACAATGAATTTTCAATCAAGATAAAAAGCATAACAGCAATTATTTTTTTTTAAATAATTAACAATACGGAATATTTTCTTATTGCTTAAACGAAACAAATAAAATAAAGTTGGTTAAATAAAAATTGTCGATTAATAATTAGTGCTGGACGTCTCATAGACAAAAAAACGTAACCGATTTTTTACAGTCTGCCAATGGTAAGGGGCATAGTTATAGCTTTAAGTAACAGGAAAATGCACTTATTAAAATCCATGATGCATTAATGCAGATATAAATGGTAAATTTAGTTTGTAAAAAAAAACAGCTGCTTTGAACAAATCTTTACAGTCTGCCATTCAGTTAAACGAAAGTTAAGATTGTACAAAACACGAAAAAATTATTGGCAGACAGTCTTCTCGATTGCATAAATTTAGTAAATAATATTAGTTGGTAAAAAATACGATTTGCCGGTGCTCTATTGCTCTATTGAAAGAAAGATGTGGCAAGCGCTGGTTAGAGAGTCCCTAAAATGTCACCCCAAGACAGTGTACAACCGTTATACCAATTGGGGACTGAGACAAGACATTTCCCGCGAGAAGCCCATGGCGGTAAACATATGATTCTAACAAATAATCCCTTAGGTGCAAACGCAACGTTCTTCCATGCTAAGGTCTACGTAATCAGAAAATTTACCGTGTAAACTATAGGAATCAGAAGATTTTTATATGCTTTTAAAAATACCGAGCCCACCCCAGCCCGCAAAGCTTATTTAAATGCAATTTGCGACAGCTATTTTAATTAGCTCCATTTACTGACGTCGACAAAAAAATCAGCTCTCTTGTAAATTTTTTTTTTTTACCGAAAATAGTCGCAAAAAGGGAAGACCTATCATGCGGGCCGCGGACGGCCTGCACTGCGACTATTAAAAGGGGGAGGGATTATAAAAAGGAGATGATTGTGGACCCGCTTTTTGAAAAGTTGTCATAGTTTTCTGGAAAAACTGATTTTGGAAGCTGTTCCATTCCGTAGCAGCCCTCTAAAAGAAGGACTCTTGATGGAGATTGGTCCTTGTAGTGTCAATCTTGAGAGTAAATGGGGAAGACTGATCAGCGTGCCGAGTTCTTCGGCCGAATGTGGCCAGTGGTGGTGTAAGAGTTTTTATTTCTCTGGAGATTCTACCATGAAAATATTTGTAGAGTAATGTCTGGTCTGCAACTCTTCTTCTATATTCTAGCTCTAGTGGGTGAAGGGTATCGACCACGTGGGAATAAGAGGAAACGAAGAAGCTGACTGTAAGGCAAAAAGGGCTCCTCGATGGTCACACTGGACTGGAGCCTCCTGGATCGATCGTTTGGGACTGTGTAAAAGACTGCATTAAAAATTGCTTTTTCTTTACGACATTAATTTGAGTATTATCATATTTCTTATTGGTAATAGTTCTAAGGTAGTAGTAGTAGTAGGTACTTGTTTCCTTTCTCTATACGGGTCTGTTTGACATAAAGGTGAACTCCCGATATTTTTCCTTTGCTGATGATCACTTACTTGGTCTTCAGGACTTTGAAACATTAGAGTAAATTAAGGATGACGATTTTATATTACAGAAGATGCATAAGTCTTTGTTTTTTTTTATTTTTTTAAAGCTAGTTTACACCCACCTTAAAGTTTTATATCTGCACAGACATCTTTTTATTGATTGTGAATAATCAAAAACAATGCAATGGCAAGGAATTCCTTCTTTGGTTGAAGAGGAAGTATCAAAGGCGAGTTAAAACGCGTAACCATGTCAAATTGTATGGAGACTGTTAATAACCTTTTATTAATGCTTTATTCATATTTCATCGAAATATAAATGAGTAACATGATTTTTATGCGAAAGGCTTAGGTCTTTGTTTAACCACATCGCATCAGTCTATTGTTTTTAATTCCATGCATGCATACAAATTCGGTTAGAGTTACCCGAGTCGCTTATATCACCCTGTACATTCCTCAAACAACCGCTGGCATGATTGAGTGAACATTTTCATCGGTTCTTGACTTTCATTGCTGCGGTGCATTTAAGGTTTACATAGATCAATATCAATGCCACCAACTTCATAATTAGATACAGCAGAACAATCAGTTTAAAGTTTAATATAAATTTACAACATCGTTAAGCTGTGAGCAAAGCTTCAGCAAACTGAAAATAATTAAAACCTATCTGCGTTTGACAATGAGTCTATCTGGCTTCACGATCCTAGTCATTGAAAATAAAACTGCCTTTGAGACGGACTTTGATGAGCTTAAGGATTCTTTCGCAGAAAAGAAAGCATGTCGTGTAAAGATATAGCAAGATTAGGGATAAAAAAACCCTGGGCTTATAGATTAAAAATATGTCTTGATTGTCTATAATATTTCCTAGTTATATGTTTCCTATTTTACGTTTTTTTCCTATTACAACGATTAACAGAAGAAAGCCAAACGCTGGGATAAGAGATAAATCTAAACAAAGCCAAGATAATGATAGTAGACAGAGGAAACAAGCTACAACAGTTACAAGATGGAAACAACTTAGCAGACATCGAGAGAATCGACAGCCTAACATATTTATGAACCTTGATAAATAACCAGGGAAACTGCGAACCTGAAATTAATAATTAATTATTATTAATAATCAATATTGAATAATTACCATTTTTCATTAAAATGGAAAATGGCCGAGTTATTCGAGGAAAACCATTTTTCATAACATTCAAGATGGCGGAGATAGCAAGTGGTCGATTTGGTCCACTTTTGGTTTAAGGACTCCCAGTGACACCCGCCCCCCTCCAACGATTAAACCAAGAAAGAATGAAAACGGAATTTTTGCAAGGTCAGCTTGATTTTTTGCCTGTAATGACTGGATTATAATAGTATATTCTTTAACAAGCGTATAATGATGGCTATACGCGAGTATAATCGTTAGGGCGGTCACTGGAAGTCCTCAAACCAAAAGTCGACCAAATCAGCCGCTTGCTATCGCCGCCATCTTGAATGTTATGAAAAATGGTTTTTTTTTAATAACTCGGTCATTTTCCATTTTAACAAAAAATTGTATAACAAAAGTTGTAGGAAAATCAATTTTCTATAAAATTAATATTTAGTTTTTTTTTTAAAAAATGGATATTTATCGAATTAAACCTGAAAACAGCGAGGAAGTAAAACTATTGTATTATCTTGTTTATTTTTGACTTAAGGGCATAAATGAAAATAATCAAACTTGTAGAGAATTAAATTTTCAACCATTTTGGTCGTTGTCTTTTTTTTCTACAGTCAATATTTAAGGTAGTACGTCAACGGCAAAGAAAAAAAGGACCGCCAAAACTTTTGTTTCAATGTGTAAACGTGTCCATTGCATGTGTTTGTGTGCGTGCGTGCGTGTGTGTGTGCATGTGGTACTGCGGGTACAGAATAAATTCCAAATAAAAAATAAAAATAGGTTTATAATAAAATAAAATGACATTTATATCCTAAAGTCAAAAATAAACAAGATAATATAATGGTTTTACTTCGCCGCTATTTTCAGATTTAATTCGAAAAATATCCATTTTAAAAAAAACTTAGAAACCAAAGTTCTAGGAAATTGAATTTCCTACAACTTTTGTCTTAACCATTTTTCGTTTTAATTGAAAATGGCCGAGTTATTCAAGAATAACAATTTTTCATAACATTCAAGATGGCGGCGATAGCAAGCGGCCGATTTGGTCGACTTATGGTTTGAGGACTCCCAGTGACCCCCGCAACGATTAAACACAGCAAAAAGGAAAACGAAATGTTTGCAAGATTACTGGACTATTATTTGTCCGGCCGCAAAAAATGCTTTTTTTAACAATTCACCTCAAACGCTGGAGAGAGAGGGCGCCACTATCAAGTTTCTGCCCCGGTTCGAAGAAATCGTAGATCCGGGGCTGTTGCTCAACAAGTACTTACATTGACTATTTTTTAAAACATTATTTACAAGCTTTCATTCACGAATTTTTTATGTACCAAGGCATATTGCCTAACTTGGACACGCCACTATATAAGTGTTTGGCATAACAGTTACAAAAACAGTTAGTTTTATCCCCAAAACTGTAATCGTCAAAATCGTTTTGTTATTTACCTTGCAGGCAACGCGTATCGAATTGCTAAATAGTTTGATAAACGTGCCACCTATAAAGATTGCGATAATTATTATTTTTGCGCATTGGTTCCAACGTTGTATATCCTGGTTGTTGCCGATTCCAAAACTTTTGCCCGGTTCATACATAAATAATAAACGATGTTGTAAATAAAAGAATTGTTTTTAAAACGCCTACGTGTCTATCTGTACATCAAGGTCGTTTAATTTGCTTAAATTTTAAAATAAAAAAAGTAAATAATTCGTGATTTTTTAAACAACAGTTTAAAATTAATAACTACGTTATATGTAACAAAATATTACAAAAATGTCGAAGAATTTCTTTATATCAGTTAAATTAGAAAAAAGTCTAGCATAACTTAAGTTTTACGAAAAAATATAAAGAACTTTTTAGTAGAACTATACTGGGTGGCCCATATAATAGTGTCCACCTCAAATATTTTTTTTGAAAACCCCAAAATATTTTTAACATAGATTAATGGATATAGGGTCAGTCCACTAAACGGGGTCGTAAACCCTTTGAATAGCAAGGAAGGTTAAGCGGTACATCATTTATCAGATGTTTAAAAAATTTCAATTTCCTTTAATATTTATGTAAAAGAGCTGTTGGTAAAATAAATTAAACAAAGTTTCAATAAAAATAACCTATTTTTATCACTTTTTGTAATGTAACCTAAAACAAAACAACGGAAAACAGAAAAGAGTCTAGGTTCGGTTAGGTTAGCCTTTTTACCCGTTGTGATACCGAGATGGACGGCGGTGCCTTACCCCTCTACCGTGAGAACCAGTTGGAACTTTTAATAAAAACTGTAAGGTCTTTAATTCTAACTGAGCTAAGATCAGATAAGTCATCAAAGTTCGATTGCCCCAGTATTCTTCTTCTTCCTAATCATGACATCTTTGCAGATGTGTTGTGACCCATATTAACGAGGTTCAATGTTTTGGATGGCTCTCTTGATTGCATCTCGCCATTTATCTCGATTAGATGACATGTAAGCCGCTTGTGGGAGAGTAGCATCTAATAATTTTTTGGTAACATCCACCCATCGATTTGGTGATCGGCCACGCCTTCTGTTTCCTTTACGTTTTCTCTGTACAATAAGCCTTTCCATATGCTCACTCCGACTGATGTGTCCGGAAAATGTAAGAATTCGAGAGTACACGATACTGGACAAAATTTTTGACGGACGTATTTCTTGTAAAACCGAAGCATTTGTTGTCCAGAACACTCCCAACATTCGTCGCCACGCCCACATCTCAAATGCATCAATCTGACGACGATCTACTTCTTTGACAGTCCAAGATTCTGAAGCATATAGAAAGACCGGAAAGACCGAGGTATTCACTAGATTGATTTTAGTTTGTTTTGTGATATTCCGATCCCTCCATACTTTATTTAACTGTGTCATTGCTAGCTGAATACGCCGTCTTATTTCGCCATCACATCCCCCGGTATTTTCTATTAGGGCTCCAAGATAGACGAAACTGTTCACAACTTCACAGTGTTTCAGGGTAGTTGTTATGTTATCTATCAATGATCATAATTTTGGTTTTATTATAATTTATTTTTAGGCCGTAAAGAGCACTAGCATCTTCAAATCCCATCAGGAGTTCCAGAATTTCTCTCTGGGAGGCAGCTATCAAGGTTGTCTCATCGAGATGATGTACCATTGTTTCATTCTCTTTCTCATCGTGACAGCTTCTACTACAGAAGTTGTGTCGTAGCTCTGCGAATCCCATGCGCCGTGCATTGGATCCACCTGCCCTGGATAGAGTTAAAACATTATTAGTTTGACTTTTTAAACTAATTTGCTGTGCAGAAGAAGCCGGCAGTTTGCAAACGATACTCCTTGCTGAGATGAGACAGATATAGCTGGGAAGGTGGTGCCCTCTCTTGCTAGCTCTTTCGCCTTACAGTTGTCTGGTATGTCCCAGTAGACTGAATTAAGTTATTTGATAGCAGCCTAGCTGTCGCAAAGAATGGATATATTGCTAAAATTTTGTTCATTGCGGAGTGTTGAGACAGCTGCCTCGTTAATAGTTGTCATTTCACACTACAGTAATCAGGCAAACGAAACGACAGGCTAAATAAAGGGTCTTCTGAGAAAACACCGCAACCAACTCTTGTTTTCTCTTGTTTTCATGCTTGTATTCAAAATCTAATAGCGTTTACCCGTAGCCGGTTTATTTACTATTTACTGTAGTAAAACTAAATAAACAAACTGGTTAGTCATCGTCATCGTTTGCAGTAATATATCGAGAGCTTGAGTTCCCGAATTCTAAAAGTGTCCGGTGTCCGAGTGATGTCACATAATTACGAGAATGATTCAATAACGCCCATCACTAGAAAAGAGCTAATTGTGCCAGCGAATGGGTTGGCCATCTGTCTGAAATTTTTTCTGAACTAACAAATCAGGTTAAAAGAAACCTGTGATTCCTACAAATAGTTATGTAAGTGACAAAAAAGATGATCAAGACGTACAAATAGTTACAACTACTCATAAGAGTAGAAAGTTTATTCATATTTATGTAAAGAATTGATGAAAAACGGTAATATCTGCTTGTATTAGTGCAGTAGAAATCGCACAAACAACTTTCTATACGTTACTTTGATTTGCATTGGAAGATTCAACTTCCGACGTGTTTTGTATCGAGAAATATAGAGGATGACATACAAAACACTTTACTTCAGTCGTAGCATTATACAGTGTGTTGGCAGCATGTGAGAAACTTTTTTATTATTAATTTTACGAAAAAAGTTATTCTTTATAAAAAATAAGCAACTATCAGATCGAAATTTGTTGGTGATATTTAAGGTCTATAAAAAATTTATATGAATACAAATTTTTTTCTCGATAAAAATTTGACAATCTTTTTTTTTCTTGATTTCTAAGTTTTAGAATTTTAATAATTCATTAAAATAACTAAAACATGTCAAAATAATTTATTTAAGACTTAAATACTGTACTTAAATAAAAAAACTCGATTCGCGAAATCACTTTAAAAAGACTTTATTTTACAAAAACATCGGGATTTTAACAATCGTGACTAAACCCAATAACTACGTACAACGATTATCAAAAGTAAAGTGAGTACAATAAGGTCTTGTATCTATTTAAATTCTAAACATTACAATGTAATGTCATAAACAAAAAATTGGCAGTCTTGGGACTGCTGAGATTGTTCTCCTTATCTCTACTCTTCATATTTTACCACTACTGACAGCCGCTGTCACCTTCTACATCGAAATAAATAAAATAACCTAATAAAAGAGCGCTATCAGATCGAGGCCACTTTTTGACAGATAGAAGAAGAAGCAATGACGTCACCCAACTGTCGTTAACACTGACGTCAGGTGTCGTGAAACCATAAGTTTCACTTGTTTTCAACATCTTGGACCAAACAAGTTAATAACAACATCTTACCTCAGGGCTTATTCATGAAAAATGTTCTTTTAGTTACATAACTCAATTAAAGAATATTTACAAAATCAGTTTGTAAGATCAAATACAAAAAAAAATAGTATCTAATACTTTTTTCACCCTAATGCATTAGAACGTGCTACAACACAGAAGTTAAAAAAATAAAAATTGTAAAAATTTGTTACAAATAAAGATATCAGTTTTAGATATTGTCAAAAATTACTTTTATTTTTTTTCTCTAAAATGTAGAATGCACCTAATCTTAAGATTAATAAGCATTTTAAATTTAAACCTAAATTACAACAGTTACAAGGTACCCAGACACTTTCTTTATTTCTTCTTTGACTGTTCTCACCTGGAGTTCCAGATGGAGGTCTTCGTTCTAAATATACCACGGAGCATTAACGATGTTTAAGCACATGCTGTTAGACCAGAATTTTGTTTCTAATAGTCTTTTTAACAACCAATACATATTTAAGTTTTAATTGTTCTGTTTTCTTTTTTACATGCTCTTTTTATTTAAGCTTGGCATCTAGATTAAGACCCAAGTATTTTTTCACATGGAATTTATTTATTCTTTATTTCTATTGAATGATAATTAATTATTTTGGTATAAATTTATGTGGCTTAGATTTGCTCTCATTTATTTTATGCGTCATCGTCTAATCCATGAGTTAATGTTGTTTATTGCGACTTCGAGGTTGGCAGTTGTTTCTTCCATAGTGTTACCGATTGCTAGCACTGCAGTATCATCAGCAAACGTGGCTGATTTGATGTTTTCTGGCATTGGGATGTCTCATGTGTTTAATAAGTAAAGCACAGTCCCCAATACGCTTCCTTTAGGTACCCCTACGTTTATTGATTTAAATTCTGAGTATTCATTTTTTTGCCTAACTCTGAAGGTTCTTTGTGAGATATACGATTCCAGGAGCTGCACATACTACACTGGTAGGTACCTTTTTAGTTTCATAATAAGTTTTTTACTGTTCTGTAAAACTTGTATTTTCTCGTTTATTACTAAAAAGCTTCGATATCTGATGGTTGCATTCTAGGTTTGACGCCATGCAGAACTTTTTATACAGAATAATTTTTTTGTAAAATTAATTATAGATTTTTTTTTATGTGCTGCTAACTTTAGTTGTCACATTAAATATAAAACATTTTTAAATATTGTATACTTTTACTTTTGCTTCTCATTCCAAAATTGAAAATAACCTTGTATTTACGTATTGCGCTAGACATTTTTGGGCTTGTGATAAAGGCTAATCATTTCTGACCTTACACTAGTAATCCTAATGTCCATTACGGTAACCCATATTATCTTTGTAATTTTGGTTTGAATTTCTAGTTTCAAGTAAATCTCTCCACCCCTACAGTTATCTTATTCTTATCCTAATCTAGCATGGTATGCCAGCCTGAAATTCTTACAGTTTTGTAATAACTTTATTAAATTTGTCGGGATATATTAAATAACTTTTAATTAGTTGATAGCGTCTTTTAATGAGTTAATCTATTAATTTTACCCAGTTCTTTGCTTCTAGTTTTGCAAATTCTGTTTGCGTACATAGCACAAGACTTATACGTTTCAGATCAATCACAGTGTGGTTTGTAGCAGCTTATCACTTTTTCTAAAGCGTGTGGATCGTAGTTTTTCTCGAATTAATGACAATGAAAATGTTTAACACGTGCTGTCTCACGAGTCGAGAGTTGAGTTGAGTATGTCTGTCAAGTAGTTTGTCACTGGAATAAGTGTTTTCTCTGAAAGCTGAATTTGCAAAAGTTATTCACTATTTTATACAACTCCCGATTGTTTAGAGCTTCCTAGTAATTTAACAAAAATATTCTTTAAACTTTCCTATTAAAATCACCCTGTATTTTAAATTAAATCAATTAACAAAGAGACAATATTTTATAAACATATTATTTATTTAGGTCATAGCAATAGAGGAATTATTTTATGGAAGATGTCAAAAAACCAAAATAAATGGATTAAGCAGCACGTGATGGCCGATTTGCATTTTTCTTGGGTTTTTATTTGATATATTACAAGTTAGGGGTTGCTATTTGACAATTATTTAAAGAAGAGGTGGCGGATGTTGAAGGGATGCCACTTGGAAACAGCGGAATAACATTTTTAAACCTCCCCTTGATTTAAAATTCGACGTGTTTTTTGTTTTTCTTACATTTACGCAAAATCAAAAGTCATTTGGATTGGCACTACAAAAGTATAATAAACGTGGTCCCTTATTTAGTATAATGTAATGGATTTTTTAAATAAAATGATTTGGTAATTTGCTTCAATTATCATCGATTTCATTGCGAGTTTTTTTGTCTTTTTAAATTGGATTTTAATGAAATTAAATCACTTTTTACTGACATGCAACACGCGATTTAGTAATTATGTTCCAAATACACTACTCATCAATAATTTATAGAAATCAGATTTATTGACCTTATTGCTGTCGGTCGTACTAAATGATTTTTTGGGTAAACATAGGTAAATTATTTGTTGTTTAAAAAACAAAACATTAAAATCAAAACATTATATCAAAGACTTAAAGTTGACATTTAAAATTTTAACAAAAAGTGAGCTATTACAGTTTTTTAAAAAAAATAACTTTTAGTAAAAGATTAGTAGCGAGTAGTACCACTTTGAGCTCAAAAAAAGTTGCTGACTCTATTAAGCATAATCCAAACTAAACCATCGATAAATTCTTGGGGTTAAGTTATTTAGATGTTCACGAAGTGTTGGCCAAGACCTGCAGAGACTCAATATTTTAGGCAACTCTCAACTAGTTAAACTATACTACCTCCTTGATAAACGAAATTATGTGCTTTTACTGTAAGATGCACTAATATTGCACCATTAATTAATTCTTTATTAAATTTTACTCGTAATGAAGGTAACGTTTCTTGTTATCCGGCCATAAATACAAAAAGTGCCCGAAACTTTCAAATTGCTGCCTTTTCAATATGGCGACGGTGCCTGCGCTAAACAGGTCGGTAAAAGGTCTATACCTTACATCTTGCAGCTCCAGAAAACCAATAAAAAATACGGATACAGGTGATGTTTTTTTAAAATTTGCATGCAATATAATATATAGAATATTTTTTTAACTTGCTTAAAAATTTAATATAAATTTGGTAGATAAGTAATTATCCTGGCAATTAATACTTGCTAGGTAACTAATTAGCTTCTGACTTACGTTAAATTTATTTAGCATTTAAAGGTCCACGTCTATCGGGATAATAATACGAGATCCTGCTTGTAGAAGTTGTAATTTCTAATATCCCTCTTGTAGATTGTAGATTGTAGGGTGGGTCGTAAAGGCCATGCTGCCTCTCAAGCACTTCGACCTATCAGATCTTTTGTGCATAACCCTTAATCTATTCGAGGCCCGGGATTCCGAGACATCGAGTAAAGTTTATCAGTTTCCTGGGGGCTAAGTTTCTGACGTCGGAGGGCTTTAGTAAGGCCTCTTCCAGAAACTTGAGCCTCTTGCAGAAAAGCGCTGGGCATTCGCAAAGCAAATGTTCTGCAGTTTCAGCGAAGTTCTCGCAGTAGCGGCAACTATCACACTCTGTTTTGCCCATCTTTTTCAGGTGATACCTCAGAGGGCAGTGTCCAGTGAGGAGTCCCGTCACCAGTTTCAAGTTTTTTTTGTCCAACTCGAGAAGCTGTTTAGCTTTCCTTGGCAAAAGACTTACTAGCCTTTTCGCTTGCCTTTGTCCTGGCACTTTATGCTAGTGAGATTTGATTTAATCTTTTTTCCAACGTCGAACCTCTTTTTTAAAGTGGGCTTTGGAAAGTCGAAGGGTTCTGCGCCGGAAAATTGTGTATTTGCCCCTTCTTTGGCAAGGCAATCTGCTTCTTCGTTGCCTTTAACTCCCTTGTGACCTGGAACCCACATCAGAGTAACCTGATTGTTTGCTGCCAGTTGTCTCAGGGACTGTTTACAGTCCCAAGTTAGCTTAGACTCACAAGTGTATGACTTCAGAGCTTTTAGTGCTGCTTGGCTATCTGATAAAATATAGATTTCTGCCATTCGGGTGTTTCTTTTAATGCACTACTGGGCAAATGTCTCTATGGCATGTAATTCTGCTTAAAAGATGGTTGGGGTGTTACCAAGGGGTTTTGAGAGCCTAAAATTTGGCACTATAACGCCCATTTCAACCCTTTTATCCATCCTGGATCCATCAGTGTACCACACTTAAGCATTCCTTCCTAGTTGACGTCCGTTCTCTGTGCAAACTTGGTGGTTGTTTATAACCACTTCAAACTGCATTTCGAAGTCGTACCTAACTGGCATAATATCTGTCGGCTTAGACATGGATTCTAGGGAAATATTTTCCAAAATCTTCAAATGTCCATTCGAATTTCTTGCTCTAAGATTTATTGTCTGGCTCAGTCTGAAGGCACTGATTGCTGCTTCTTTCATTGCAATGGTGGAAGGTTATGCATTACCTCTAAGGCTGCAGTAGGGCACGTGAATGTTGCCCCTGAGATTCCCAGACAAGCTAGCCGCTGCACTTTCTGCAGCGTGACTTATCCCTTTTGTAGTCCTGGACGTAATAAACATTTTTTATAGCAATTCATTAAATACAAATTAATAGCTTCGAAGTTTTTAGTATTAAATTTGTAAAATTCCGGTTTTATTTGTTACATTACACAATAGCAGCGCTGCATTGCTTGCAGATACCAATAATAATTTAAAAATAAATAAATCCTTCGCAGACAATATTCGCGGTCTGATCAACGGTCATACTCCATTTGTTTTACAAACCTTGTAACCACACACCATTAACAAATAAATAATATCACTGTCACTGTTACAGATTAGTTAAGCTTGTTTTTTTAAGCTACTTCAAATTCGCACGAAATATTTACAAATAGATGATAAATTAGGATGATGTTTTTTTCCGTCTAAAATTTTAATGGTAATATCACAATCAGCAGTTAGGCCAGTCAATAGAACTTGGGAATAATTGCTAACCATCCGAAACTTTAGCTCAACGTTTTGTTTAATAAAAATAGAAACTACAAAAATTTGCACGTCTCCATGACGTACATTGTTTAATCCTCGGAAATAAATAATAAGGTAAATAAAAAATTGTATTGTTTATTAACATTGTAATTTGTTGCAAACAAATTCCAAATCTTCTTATATTTTTTTCCTGAAACTACCAAAAATTACAAAAACAACCAAATATAACAAAGTATTAAAAAATTTTTTTCTATTTATTATTGTACTTTTAAAAATTACGTACTGTAAAAGTTGCAGTGCTCACATTATTTTTGAACAAAAAACTGCTATAATTTTTAAACTATTAGAGATACGAATTTAAACTTAAGTGTCATTTTTATTAGAAAATTAATTGATCTTTCATACAAGCTGTTAATTAAGTTTGTAGCTATTGTTGATCATTTGCATATGCATTTGTTTAGAGAGGGTTGCCAACCGAAAACAAAACAGAGCCATTTGCAGGAACCTTATCAACATTTTAGAAAAACGCTCAGACCAGTCGATTTTTGACAGTCGGTATTTTTTTTTCAACCCCAAGCGAGGGTAAGAATTACCACCAAATTTTTAAATGGCAATAAATTTTACATTTCCTCCCAATACTTTGATTAAAATTACTTGTTAAAATTCCAATTATTTTTGTTGCTTACTTACTACTTAATTGATTAAATGTTCAAACTGATGATTACCGCCCGCTTCCAAACAATAATAAAGATTTTGTTCAAAACGTTCACGCACATTCCGCAGAATTTCCGGAGTAATTCGACGGCACTCGTCAACGATTCTTTGACGCAAATCTTCCAACGGCGCTGGTTGTGTTTTAAAGATTTTACTTTTCAGATGTCCCCACAAAAAGAAATCGAGGGGCGATAAATCAAATAGTACATGTTTGAAAATAATTCACAGTATGACGAAGATCATTTTTATTTTCAACAGGACGGTGCCCCTCCGCTTTATGCGGCGATTGTTCTTCAGTATTTAGACCAACGTTTTTCACGGCATTGGATTGGGAGAAGAGGCAGCATTGAATGGCCTCCACAAACGCCAGATTTATCGCCACTGGATTTCTTTTGTGGGGACATCTGAAAAGTAAAATATATAAAACACAACCAGTGTCGTTAGATTTGCGTCAAAGAATACTTCGGAAAAATATATTTGTGATAAATAGACGTGAATTCTTTTCACTACACCCTAATAAGATTCATTATTTTCTAATTTTAGTTGATGGTAGGTACATATTTTTAATAACTGTTTGTTAACTCAGATTTTTCGACTGGGTAAACAGATTTTGATAATTGTTTTTTTTTTAAAGCTGGTGCTTTCCGTGTGGTCCTATCCCAATTTGATCTAGTTCTGACAATGGCATCCATGAGAAAACCATATAAGTCTTTGAGGTCGGTTTTTTTTTACCTTTTTGCGTAATTAATAATATATAATAATAAAAAATCATTAACATTAGATTTCACGCATGTGCGTGAAAAGTCGTGGTTACACTTAAAATAATATTGGAAATCACTTTGGTTATTTGCACATTGATTGCAAATTTTCCTGGGTCAACAAATTTTTTGTAAAATAGAAAAGTATAAACATTGATTTTTCGTACACCATATACTTGTGCAAAGTTGTAATAACGCTTTAAATGATATTTCCAACAACAGTCCTCATTTGCACGATGTTTGCAAAATGTATGGATAATTGTTTATTATATCAAGCAAATCTTAAATTCGACACTGTCAGTTAATCTCGAGATTTGCACGTAGGTTTTGGATTGTTTGCAAATTTTCCGATAACCGATTTAAAATTAATCCTTTGACATTAGTAGCGTTTAATCGTGATTTGCACATTTTAACATTTTTGTCATATTAAATATAACAACTTTTTATAATCATTAATTATTTGATGTATTCCTGGACAAACATGCAAACTTAATATGAGGTAAAAGAGGTAAAACAATGCATTTTTGTCGATTTGCGCGTTTTTTGCAATTTTGGCCTACGAGTTTAACCTTATTTTTGGCGATAAAACAATGTTCCGTACGTCTTAGAGACGTGCAAATTTTTCAAACGAAACGTTGAGTCAAAGTTTCTGTTAAAAATTCCGTTTATTTTCACCTGTAGAATGTTTCTTTAATTCATTCAGTCCATTTAAAAACCTTATTATTACAGCCGATAGACGCGTGCTATAGGCAACCAATTATATACGTTAGTACATACATATAGTCACGCCTTTTTCCCATAGGGGTAGGCAGAGACCACTTCCTTTCACTTACTACGGATCTTACACACATCTTTTGCTTCCTCTACTTTCATCAGTGCTCGTCGATTGTTGGTACTGTTGACCTGGCCTTTCTTCAAAACAATGTTGATTTGATCGAGAACCCAACAGTCACTACCATACATAAGTGTAGGAACCAACACACCTCTATGCACAGCAAGACGTGCCTTTTTGACACTTGGCACCCTTCGCTTAATGTCACTGTCATACTTTCCATCTCTCGTAAACTTTGAACTCAAGTACACAAATTCATTTACTTGTTTCACTCTTTCTTCCTCAATCGAAACTTCACAGTTTGTCATGCTTTCTTTCCTTTCAAAAACCATTACTTTCGTTTTGCTTACATTTATTGTCATCCCTTTGATTTTCAGGGCATCATGCATAACATTAACCATCGCCTGCAACTCTTTTTCAGAGTAAAGTTTGATATTCTCAAGATGACGAGTATGTAAAGCTTTTCAGACTTGAAATTTTTCTTGAGGCAGAAGCGACTTTATTGGCTGTTGACGAAATTTTAAAACAATTAAAACTCTCAAAAAAAATTATCAGCTCTTTTTTGGGACATGATCTTTTTTGATAACTATTTAAGTAAGTTGTTGTACATATTAAAGTTTAATGCACTTTACACCCGTGTAATACATATAATTTTTTCTCCTACCCACTTATTAAACCTTTTTTATGAAAATTTATTTACGGCACAAATAACGAACTTATCAATATATGCGATATAATTAAGTACAAAAGTATTGTTTATTAGGCAAATTTATCGATAAACGGTATATAATTAGGTACACATAGTATTGTTTACCCATATTTTAGAATTAATAATGGTAATATTGAATTTACAGTTCCGAGCAGTTCTTATATGAACCCCATTGAAAGAAGATAGTGTTTGAATGGGAGCTTCAGTATTAGAAGTATTTTCGCTTAGCATATTGTAATGGTAATGGCTTCAAGAAGCGTTTGGCTAATCATGGTCAAGTTTAGTTTCTACAATATTATCCATGATTTGATCAAATATTTTTTTTTTGCGTAAGATTGTTCTACATAACCTTTTGCGATATTGGTTAATTTCCAACCGCCGTGCTGTTTTAGAACTAAAATATCTCCACCAGCGTTTACTAATAGAGTTGCTAAAGTTCTTCTGAAACTGTGCCTTGTGTAATGTTCAGCATTTGGTAGCTTAAGATGTGCTGCAATTTTTTGTGGTACTTTGGATAAAGTATTTTTGTCAACCACATTTATACATTTGTCCGCTTTAGAGTATACTTTTTTTTTCCTGGCTTTACAACTCTGAGTTAGTCCTAGCCTAATCCACTATTGCTATCCATCTCCTGCGATCTTGTGCTCCCACTTGCCACCGCTGGACTTCCATCCTAGATAGATCCGCTGCGACAGCATTCTTCCATCTTTTTCTGGGTCTACCTATTGATTTTCTGCCATCTGCTCTCTCAAGGAATACTGTTTTTATCAGCCCATCTTACTTGGTTAGCTTTTATGTGCCTGACTATGTTTTTACTGCCATACATTGTCACCAATTCATCATTGTGGCGTATTTTCTACACTCCTGCAGTTTCATCTCTTTTGGGTCCAATTATCATTCTACGGTTTTTTTTTTAAACACAAGAAGCTTATTTATTTCCGTTGATTGAGGATTGAGGTTTCGCTGCCATAACTAACTACCGGGCGAATTATTGACCTGTACAAAGTTAATTTGGATTGTCTCGGCTTCGCCTCGGTGAACAAACATGTGCTATGAGACATTTCTTACTTTACTGTCCTAGGATATACTATTTCTTGCTATCCGGTCAAAAGCACGAAAACAATTGCAAATCTGCATCGAAAGATATTGATGCCTGTTCCGACATTTGCGGCACGAGCGCGTATAGCTTGACCAATGCATGAAAGTTAGACTTTCTGCCGTAAAATCGAAGGCGAAACCACGTACTTTTGATCGAGGTAGCAAGAAAAAGTATTTTATACCACCTACATTTTTTGTCTTTACGTAAATTATGCTTCTATTTCCCTCTCTCCCCCTCACATTTTTTAACCTAGTACATGTCTAAATACGACCCAACTTAAATTTTAACTTGTATAACCATTCACCCCTATCTGTGGGGTATATATATACATACATACATAAAGTCACGCCTTTTTCCCATAGGGGTAGGCAGAGACCACTTCCTTCCACTTTCTACGGTTCGTACACAAATCTTTTGCTTCCTCTACTTTCATCAGTGCTCTCATACATGCTCTTCGGTTGTTGGTACTTTTGACCTGGCCTTTCTTCAAAACAATGTTGATCTGATCGAGATATGTTCTCCGAGGTCGACCTCTACCGATTTGCCAATTCACACTCGCCTTATAAATTTGTTTCTTCAATCTTCCTTCATCCATCCTTTCTACGTGTCCAAACCATCTAAGCATTCCTATATATATATATATATATATATATATATATATATATATATATATATATATATATATATATATATATATATATATATATATATATATATATATAAGTCGGTAGAGATCGACCTCGGCGAACATATCTCGATCAGATCAACATTGTTTTGAAGAAAGGCCAGGTCAAAAGTACCAACAACCGACGAGCATGCATGAGAGCACTGATGAAAGTAGAGAAAGAAAAATATGTGTTTAAGAACCGTAGCAAGTGGAAGGAAGTGGTCTCTGCCTACCCCTACGGGAAAATGCGTGGCTATATATATATTTATATATATATATATATATATATATATATATATATATATATATATATATATGTATGTATATATAAATTGGGTGTGCCTTAAAGGACACTACAGCAACTGTAGAAAAAAGGGATGAAAATAGGTCGATTAACATAACTGCGTTTTGGTAAAATGTTAATGTTAAACGATATACAGGGTAATAAATGTAAGATGATATTTTTAAAAATTTGTTATGATTTGAAAACAATTTAATGTATCAAACTTAAAATTTGTACTCAATAGTTTTTAAGACCGAAAAATGAAAATTTGTGACATTTTTTAAACTACCCCTAGAGGGCGCTAATGACACAGGTCGAATTGGGTAAATCAATATTTATTTTTTTAGTCCCTTGTATTATAGTAATTTTTTTGCCAAAAAAAAGAACATTTATTATTCTTAAATTGAAAATGTATAGATAATTGTTTGACCTCCATATTTTAAAGCGTTTTCCAGCATTTGGTTAATTTATTCCAATTATTGTTTTTATTTTAAATATGTATTGTTCATGCATTGTAATATTTAAATGAAAATATATCAAAAACGCCTTAAAATATGAAGGTCAAACAAGGGTATATTATTAATTTCATAATAATAAATGTATTATGTTTACGCGCACAAATGGCTTTACAAAAAATAGTATTGATTCACCCAATTTGAACTGTCATTAGCGCCCTCTTGGGGTTGTATAAAAAATGACCCAAATTTTTATTTCTCGTTATTAAAAACTATAGTGTACAAATTTTGAGTTTTAAGATATACCTAACAAATTTACAAAAATACCATGCCACATTTATTACCCTTCAACTCGTTTATTATTAATACTTTACCAATGCATATTTATGTTAACCGACTTATTTTTATACCCTTTTTCTACAGTTGCTTTATTGTCTCCCAGTAATGGGACACGCAGTATATACAGGGTGTTTAAAAAAAGGTGACCCCGTCTCTAGGATAGGTAGAAAACTGAAAAATAATTGGGGTTTGCTTAATAAAAAAATTTCATAACGCCATCCGTATTCAAGATAAAGGGCGTTGAAGAAAAAATATTATACACATTTATTACGATTTTGCCGAAACTACTAAAAACATTGTAATAAATTTTATACGAATATGTTTTCGAAACTGATACAACCCATTAATTTGTTTTTATACGATAGTTACACATTTCGTACCAAGTAGTATTGAACATAACTTTTTTAAGGTTAGATTGAATAATCAAAATTTTAAGTAAATTTAAACATCGTTTAATTTTACACGAAAAAGGTACTTTTGGTAAAACTCGATGCTGTGTAGCGTTTTCGGAATATTTTGATTTAAAAATTATGAAGTGCTGGTATAAAGTAATGAAATTTTAAAAATAGGTGACCCCGTCTCTTAGATAGGTAGAAGACTTTGCTTAGTTAAAAATTTTCGTAACGCCATCCGTATTTAAGATAAAAGGCGTTGAAAAAAAAAATAGAGTCCTTCTAGATCCTTTGAGATAATTAATTTTTATACATGAGTTAAATTGTCATTGTAAAATTATAAATATTACGAGCATAGTTCCGGGAGATAGGACTTACTTTTGGAAAATTCCCTGCTCTTTAAGGATATTTTTTCAAGTTTGGGATATCTCAAAAAGTTTTTGAAATATTTGAAAAAAACCAACCACCTTCTTCCTTTTACTTAATTGTTTATAACTTTTGCAATTTGTTTCTGCAGATATTGGTGTTGAATGACACCTCGATACTAATTTTCGGTGGTTCTTAATTCCAACTCGAAAAAAAGAGACTACTAAGATAAAGTACTTTTTTAACTTTTTCTAGTCTAAAGTTAAAACTATTCCCATTCACCCCATTTTACGTACGTATCCTCCTGGTACTCGCGTCGAAGGTATGGATCAGCGGAAATTAAGGGTCTACTTTTTTATTCCATCCAGCACGTCTGATTTATTTTGATTTAACCTTATCGCAAGGTTAACTCAACAACGTGGATTAAAAAAAGATTTTTAATTACATCAAGAACAACATAAGGTGATTGGTGAAATGATGCGAGAAAAAATTGTTTTTGAAAATGACCTTTTCGAAGAAGCATAATAATTTAAATAAATAATGTAGATCATTATCTCTTGGTAGGTAAAGATAACGACGATGACAAGGCGCTCAAACATTGCATTTCTTGGGAAGGACGTATATATTGTTTTATATTTGCAAGTATAAAAAGTTTTGCGCTACATAGGATTTTTTTTCTTTAATGTTGATCATTTTTGTTTTGGAATTTTAGTAACAGTAAGCACGTTACATGCTATTTATTTTATCCAACCATTTGAAAAAACTAGTATTTTATGCGGCAAGTGATGAAACAAGAGGATTTCACACGAGTGAGAGCCAAAACTCCCGCAATCTAAAATCGTGTTTTATCCCATGACACTCACTCACAATTTTTTCATAAATACAACTAGAAACGATATTTTGCAAATACGAGGATATTCACGAATTGTAGTCCCTAGCATAGAAGCTAACACATGAGAACAATGAAACTAAATTATTTTTCAACATAGTCACCTGCAACGTTTATACACTTGGTATATCGGTGTTGAGGTGTTTTAATCCGGCGTGAATGAGGTGAAAATTTTTTCTTTTAGCTATGAGATGATATATTAATAAACAGGGAAATAAAGTAATTTGATAAAAGAAGCCAGTTTTAGTCCTAAAAGTATTTATATTTCTATAAAAAACAGAGTAGTATTTTTTTACGCACAAATCAACAATTTTTAAGAAGTATCACTTAATATCTAAAAATTTGATGCACACAAAATTAAAAAATGAATCTGTCTTATATAATTTAGCTTTGACATAATATAAAATCAACATAAAACATTCTAATAACTTTTACTTAATTCCTATAAAAACTATTTTTTTTCGAAGCAGTTTTCGCAAACAAAACGAGCATGCTCCATACATATTGGCTTTTCGCATGTGATGCAAGAATGCTTTGTCTTTCTGTCTTTGGCAGTAGGGCAGTCCCTACATCTGACATATTGTCCCACTTTATTGGGGAGGTACATTGATGATGGTTCTCCCAAATGCAGAGCTATTCTCTTTCGTGGTTCCTTATGAAGGCCATCATTGCTCTGGCTTTGACGGAGGCTGTCTGCTATCAAAGATAAGTCTAATTTACGAATGAAATCACGTCGTTTTGTTTTGGTTTTGTGATTCTCATGATAAATGACAACTGCATTTATTGCTGCCATATTGAGTAAGCCATAGAATATTGTCATAGGCCGACGTTAATTATTGCGTAAAACATTATGTGTTGCACTTAACTCATCAGCTACATCCATGCCAGCTTTGGTTTTGTTGTAGGTGACGATTTGGGGTTTTTGTTTTTCACCTGTACTGTCATCGATTGTATTATCATGTCGACATAAGCAGCACCACTTTATTTTTTTTTTGAAAATGTGATACCAAGGTACCATCCTTTTGGAATCCAAATTGTGAACTGCTGACTTGCCCGCCTTTTTGAAGACTTGGGGTACTTGTGGTTTCTTTTTTAGAACTGTACCTACAGAGGTCAATTTGTGTTCACGCCGGGTTAAACAAAACAAAAATTTAGAACTTTGAGTGTTTAGCCATTCATCTACCGCTGACATCACTTCGTTATCATCAGCAAAGCAGATTCCACGTAGATGTTTTTTTAATTTTGGGAATAGAATCGCTGGAGCCAAATCTGGAGAATAAAGGGTTAGTTCAAAAATTTCAACTTGAAATTTCCACTTCCAGGTGAAAGAGCACACCTTGACTTAATTTTCCTCTTTTCTTTTTTTGATCGCTTCGCGTACTTTTGGTATTAAATTTGCGCCCACGCGGTAAATAATCCACGAAAATACCACCTGCAAAATCCCAAAAAAACTGTAGCCATGATCTTACCAGCTGATGGGACAACATTAAATTTTCGAGAAGGAGGGAAACCCCAATGCCGCCATTTCATGCTTTGTTTTTTGGATTCTGGATCAAAGTGATGAATCCATGTTTCGTCGACCGTTAGAAATTTTCGCTTAAATTCATCGGGATTACTGTTAATGATCTCCAAGTAAAATAAAAAATCTGCACACACATAATTCCAAACAGATTCCCTTTATTTTATATTTAAAGACTTTTATGAATAGTTACTTTTAATGTAAGCTGATATATTTTTTTAATCATTCATTTGAACATTGTAATTTATTTAAATGGGGAATTTAATCACGTGCAATTGCTTTAAAGGTAACTGCGCATTTTCATTCATTTCGATTTCAGCTGATTGGATCTTAAATGAACACTGTTTTTTATACAAAAATAATTAGCCTGTTACCTTTTTAACGTTACTGTCAATAGGGGAATTAAAGCCCGTACCCCCCCCCCCACTGGTGCTACCTCTAGTGTATATATTTAAATCATCAGAGAAAACAGGCTAACTGCTGGCTAAAATGCATCGTACATTCACGATACTGTTAAAAATTGGAATTTCCAACAAAACTTTCAAATTACAATGGTTTCTTTGAATTTTCAAATTTGAGGCCACTTTTTGACAGACAGATAAAAAAAGAAGAAGCTTTGACGTCACCGTTGCTTCTCAACCCTTTGATTATGTGGAAAGTTTAATGTGTGTACAGTGTGCATTGTTAAAATGGTATTTTAGTTTAATTATTTAATTGTTGTATCTTTATGCAGTACAACAGTGAGTAGAAACTTAATAATAATATTTTTTAATATTATTTTAACCACTGCTGTCACCTGTCGGTGACGTTGACGTCATTGACGCTGACATCACCGTGGGGAAGTGAAACCATAAGTTTTCTCCCCACTAAAAATTGCTTAATGCGCCTAAAAAAGTTTTGATTTAAATAAAATAATTAAACATTATCTTAGGATGTTAGAAAAATATTTTCTGCTAATTTTTTAATTATCTTATTAAAAAGTTATACAAACTTAAGTCGAATTTTCTTCAAAAACATTCGTAAAATTATCGATAAAAAAATATAAACTTAGGCTGGACCTACTGTGAAAAATCGCACGACTAAAAGACGTAAATGTAGGCCTACCTTCGCGAGAAGTAAAAGATATTCCAGTACGTCCGTTATAAAGGTTACCTACCCATTTTGACTTAATTAAAAATAAATTTATTTTAAATTAGAAATTATTTTTGTCGATTGTTTTAATTTTTATAGCCTTTCGCCAAACTTTTGGTAACAGGAAGTCGGTGTAATAAACCATACAATTGAAGGAAACAATTACTTAAATGATCGCAAATCGTTTGGAATATCAACAATTAAATATTGAACTTTTTGTTCCGTTAATTGCAAAACTTTGATTGAAAATTAATGATTGATTTTTATTTCCTGAAGTGCAAAAGATAAAGGAGAGAATCAGATTATCGAAACTATGTTTGTCATTTAACTTTTTTGTAGTGGCATTCTATGTAAAGCGGAGAGCGAGAAAAATGCGAGGTTCTGAAATTTGTTCATATTAGACCCATAGCTCATTTCACCAATACACGACGGTATCAGATTAGTTACTGAACACTAAGAAAACAAAATGCATGATAATTTCCAAAAATAAAATCCAAACGGAAGGACTCATCGTACACGATCAACGAATAGAAAGTGTGAAGACATATACCTATCTTGGAACAGCTATTAATGAAGACTGGGGCCACACGCTGAAAATTAGGTGCAGGATAGAAAAAGCAAGAGACGCTTTTCAGAAAATGGCTAGACTCTTCAGATGTCATGATTTATCTATGCCCTTAAAAATAAGATTATTGAGGTGTTATGTTTTTCCTGTGTTGTTATATGGGATGGAATCCTGGACTCTCACGGACACTGCATGTAAAAAAGTCGATGCTTTTGAGATGTGGCTGTATAAACCAATTTTGAGGATACCATGGACCGCTCATGTAACTAATCAACACGTATTGACAAAGATGGGGAAAAATAAAGAACTACTATTAAAGATAAAAACATCCAAAATTAAATACTTTGGACACATAATGAGGAATAGCCAAAAATATGGAATCTTACAGTTGATTTTACAGGGAAAGATAAACGGTAAGCGGGGTCCTGGAAGACGAAAAATTTCGTGGCTAAAAAATCTATGCACATGGTTTAACACAACAACTGTGGGTCTGTTCAGAGCAGCTGCGAACAAGATACAGAAGGCCATGATGATCGCCAACATCCGAAACGGATAGGCACTGTAAGAAGAAGATTAGATTAGTTACCGATGCATCGGCTTAAGGGGCGCACTGTGTTGAGAGGTTTATTAGTAATGTCCCCTAAAATTTAAACTCGAAAATGTTTTGTTTATTATTATGCTTTTGTTGAGAGGTTTTATTTTTATTTTTTGCTTTATTGTAAACAGAAACCGTCTCGATGAGTTTTTTGTTTGAAAAAGGCACATATTTAATTATGTTAAAAGGGAATGCAACAAAAATTAAATAATCGGTACAAATTTAATAAGTATGTTTAATCATGCAGTACTTATATTATCAAGCATCAGATTTATAGTCATCATAATCGGAATCAATGTCATCAATGTCTCATTCGGATTGTAAATGATAACATGATTAACTACTTGGATGCGGATTTTACGAACCCATCATTCCTCTATTAAATTTTCCATTTTTCCCAAATATTTCAAGAGTGGCAGTAATAAGTGCTCGTTGCCAGGTTTCCAAATTAACCATTAGATCCAATGTGATTGTCATAATAAGTTTTGCATACTCCCTAAATAGACTCAATGGGATTAAATTAGCAATGATAAGGCTTAGCACACGTTGACCATAATTGAGTATAATTTGATTCACTTTGTAAATTTTTTCTCTTTCGTGCCCTTTAGCTATCGATAATAATTCCGGCTTAAAGCAATACTGTGTAAATGGTAGAGTATTATCTAATACAATGACAAATGGTTCATGTAACGTTCTTTTAACCATTTCACAAACATCTCAGTATCTATATTGTCATGATAATTGACCGATTTTAATTTTAGTTTTAAAGACTTTATGTTATCGTCCTGCCAAATTCTTTTTGTTCTACCTTGGCAAAAATTCAAGTTTCGTCCAGACAAATAAATGAAGTAAGTATAATTTTTTAAAAATCGGTACTATACGATTTTAATGTTGGTACCCAATACAATGATAAGCCAGGATTACTAATTACTTTTCTAGAAATCCAACAAAAAAGAATTAACAAGCCAAATTAAAGCTTAATAGCTTACTTAATTAGTAAAATTTGTTTGGATTACTTACCTACCTCACTTATTATGTACAATAAATAAAGTCATTAAGAACAGATTTGGTTGCAAAATTAAGCGTGCCAACAAATACAAATATTGACCCTTAATTTCCAAACAAGCAATCCCTTATAAAATAAAATTCGTTACCTACGAAATTTGTTTAAAAATGTTTGGGAAATTTACTTTCGTACTTCTTAAATGTACAGTTAAATATATAGTATATTCGTGAAATATGCTATAAATGTACTTCTAGATGGTATAAACGTGAACACACGAACGTTTTTTTGACGAAGAAGTTTCGTATTAAATTAATATCACTTCGGCATCTCCAGGAACTAGAATTTCCTAATTAGAATTTTGTACAGAGGACTTTTTTGCTGAGGAATTTACTTTTAAAAGTTGTCTTCATCCTTAACCTTTTAAAATCCGAATTAATAACGTAATACTTACACAATTTTAGATTATTTAAAAAAATTTTCTTATGATATTAACATATTTTTTTATATACTTTTTTTAACAATTTTTAAATAATTTTCCAATAAATTTCTACTGCTGCTAGAAAGTAATAATTATAATAACAGATGTTTGCATGGCGTTTTTTTAAAGCTAACCTTGACATTTGTTTTTTTTTTCCAAAATTCCTGACCACCATAAATACTAATTATTATTTTTTATATTTTTAAATCCTTGACCTCGTTTAAAGTCAAGTTTACATAAATCACTGTTACAAAATATTCGGTTTATTTTTTCTGGTCTAAAGTTTTCAAATAAAAAATTATTAATTCCTTACATTATATAAAAACACAATATTTTTTTTAATTTTGAAGCTCCGAAATGAGACACTCGATAGTTCCCATCTCCTTTTAAGAAAAAGTTATTTTATATTATACAGGGTGTTTTAAAAAAGGTCTCTAGGATAGATCGAAAACTAAAAAATAATGTGGGTTTTTTTTAGTAAAATTTTTTTGTAACGGCATTCGTATTCAAGATAAAGGGCATTGAAGCAAAAAAATTTGGTTATTACTTTATTATTTTCAAATTAAAATATTCCGACAATGGTACACAGTATCAAGTTTTACTAAGAGTAGCTAAAAATGTAAAATTGAATGATGTTTAAGTTGACTTAAAATTTTAATTAATTAATCTAACCTTAAAAAAATTATGTTCAATACTACTTGGTACGAATCGTATAACTAGCGCCCTCTATGAGATTCAGATATAAAAACAAATTTATGGAATTTTTAGCTTCTAAAACATATTCATATAAAATCGTAATAAATGTGTATACATTTTTTTTCTTCAACGCCCTTTGTCCTGAATACGGATGGCGTTAACGGACTTTACATTAACACAAACAAAACAAAAATTATGGTTATAAGCACCAATATCAATGACCAATGAGACCACTCGCAATAAATAAAGATCCGTATTGAGAAAGCCAGAGCAGTGTTCGGAAATATGAGCAAAACATTTAAGAACCACGACTTGAAGTTAGCAACAAAGGTAAGATTTCTGCGCTGCTATGAATTTTCAGTCCTGCTGTACAGTCGTGGACACTTACTGAGGCAACAAGCAAAAGATTGGAAGCGTTTGAGATGTGGCTCTATCGTCGGATACTGATGGTGTCGTGGACAGACCGTGTTAACAATGAGACGGTTTTACAGAAAATAAATAAACGGAAAGAAATTCTAAACACCATCAAATTTTTTTTATTAAAATAGTCGCAAAAAGGAAAGACTTATCGTGTGGGCCGCGGACGGCCCGCACTGCGACTATTTGTAGGGGAAGGGATTATAGAAAGGAAATGATTGTGGACACGCTTTTTAAAAAGTTGCAGGTCATAGTTCTCTGGAAAAACTAATTTTGGAAGCTTATTCCATTCCGTAGCAGCCCTGTAAAAGAAGGAATCTTGATAAAGATTGGTCCTTGTACTATCAATCTTTAGAGTAAATGGGTGAGACTGATCAGCGTGCCGAGTTCTTCGGCCGAATGTGGCCAATGGTGGTACAAGAGTTTTTATTTCTCTGGACCATCTGCCATGTGATGAGAAACACAGAGAGATATAGATGACTTCAAAATATCTTGAAGGGCAAAGGGAATGGAAAAAGAGGTGTAGGCAGAAGAAGAATCTCTTGGTTAAAGAATCTCATAACCTGGTTTGCAGTGACCACCACACAGTTGTTCAGAGCTGCAGTTAATAAAGTGTTGCCAACATCCGAAACGGATAGGAACTGCTAGAAGAAGAAGAAGAAGTAAAAATACGAAAAATAATAAGCACAATTTATTGTCAGTATCAAATGTTTTTATGATTAATTATGAGTATATTTACATTTTAACATAAATGTGCGAGATATTGTTTTTACTGTTTTCTGTGGAAAGCCAGAAAGTTTTTTACTCCTGATCAACTGTTGACGACCTACAAGGCTCAAATCCGACCTCTACTGGAGTATTGCTCGCATATTTGGGGTTCAGCACCAAGGCATTCTCTTCGTCTTCTAGATTCCATTCAGAAAAGAGCCATTCACTTGATAAACAGCTCAACTCTCACAGATACCCTTCACCCTCTAGAACATAGAAGAAGAGTTGCAGACTAGTCATTGCTCTACAGATATTTCCATGGCAGATGCTCCAGAGAAATAAAAACTCTTGTACCACCATTGGCCACATTCGGCCGAAGAACTCGGCACGCTGATCAGTCTCACACATTTACTCTCAAGATTGACACTACAAGGACCAATCTTCATCAAGAATCCTTCTTTTACAGGGCTGCTACGGAATGGAATAAGCTTCCAAAATCAGTTTTTCCAGAGAACTATGACCTGCAACTTTTTAAAAAGCGTGTCCACAATCATTTCCTTTCTATAATCCCTTCCCCTTCTAATAGTGGCAGTGCGGGCCGTCCGCTGCCCACACGATAGGTCTACCCTTTTTGCGACTATTTTCATAAAAAAAAAAAAAACTTATAAAAATACTGAAATACTGAGTAAAAATTCCTCTTATGCATAAAATTTTTTAATGGCTTGATAGTTAGCAGTAATTAGTTGAATCAGCGGACTATTTAAAGGTAAAAAATATTTTCCATTTTTATTTTTAAATAGATAACACTTAATTTATTTATGTTTTTAAGTTTAATATATTTATTATTATAGTTTCATAAGATGCGATAAATTAATTACCGTTATTATTAATAATAAACACAGTTGGAGCGGGATAACAATAATAACAATTAAATATTGTTACGATTTTTTCTCCTTGGGTTCGATAATTCCAAACTCTCAGTACAATAACCAAAAAACTTTTATTTTAATATTTCTGCACAATAATTTTTATTTTACAAATCACTTAGAAATTCACAACAACTGTACAACACTTTATAATTACTTTAAAATACTTTAAACTTATTTCAACTTAATTTTTTCGCGACCGCTGTCTTTTTTATATTCATACAAGTTGTTTCGAAAAGGAACGCGGGTTTTCTACAAATCGACGCTTTTGGACTTTTCAACAATCATCCAATGGTCATCATGTATTCACCCTAATAATTGTGGTCGATGCGTTGTCGCCTCAAGGCAAGGTCGATAGAGACGGACCCCAAAAATCGTAAAAAATTATTAAAGTCTATTTATTTAAAATTCGATCGAAAATTTTTACAGGGAACGATTGTCACAAAATTGCTCGCTTGCCATATTATATTATGATCACAGACTTAATCTTAGAATATCTAGAACTACACTGCTCAACAAGTGAAGTGGATAATTATAATTTTTGCAAAAATTGCAATTAGAAATGTTGTTAGAAGGATGAAACTGTATGCTGTGTATGAACATTTATCTATGGGGAATATTTTTTGAAATTTTTTTCCATGCCTCGGCTGTTTTTTTTTAACGGAAGAATATTGAAATGTTTTTTACATTTTAGTCGAAGAGAGCTTATATCGACTGCATTTCCATTGTTATCGATCACTTTCGGTGAATGATACAAATAGACTCAGGCAGGAACAGGTTGATTCCATCAATAGAGATCTTAAAGCAATCGTCGAGTGGGGAACCAACAATCTTGTTCAGTTCAACGCCTAGAAAACACAAAGTGCCACGTTTTCCAAGAAAGTGAATTCCTTAAATCATTCCATTATAATGTCCGGAAATACCCTTGAATCCTTGAATCTTGGCTGCGAAATATCAGAGAGTGGACTTTTTTTTATATGTTTTGGTTCCCACGAAAAGGGATATCCTGTAATGTTCAGAGAACATCGTGGGAACCAAGGGAAAGAAGGTAGGAGTTGGTGTTCTTCTTAAATTTCTGGAGGTTGTATGCCTCGGGGAACACCTCCCTAGGCAATGAGTTCCAAAGCCTCGCAATTCGTTGGATGAATGAGTCTTTGGAAAGTGATGTTCTGCAGGTCTCCAAAGTGACCACGAAGGGGTGTGAAGACTGAACTTGACGGGTTAATCTCGAAGAGACTGCCAAAGGAGGAACGATTGTTGATATTTCAGAAGAGCATCGCCCATGAAAATATCTATAAAATAGAGACAAATCGCCAACTTTTCTACGGTGTTCCAGACAAGTGAGCGAGTTTGTAAGCGAGGCATCACCGACGAGACGAATTGCCCTTTTTTGGACAGAATCCAATAGCTTCAGGATATGTTTAGGTGCCGCACTCCAAATATGGGAACAGTATTCCAGTACAGGTCGGATCTGTGCCTTATAGATCATAAGCAGCTGACTGGAGGTGAAATAGCTCTTGGCACGAAACACAAGAACCAAGTTTTTGGGATGCACTTTTGGCAATGGACCTCACGTGATTTTCTCAGGAAAGGTTATTGCTGATAGTAATACCAAGCATCGATATGGATGACTTCAGTGGTATGGTTACTCCTGACAAAGTTATGTTAGGCACAATGAGATCGCACTACACGATATACAGTCGCTAATATACACCGCGAGGAACAGAGAAGCAATGGAATATGTTATCGCAAACATCCGTTTTTGGATACGCATTAGAAGAAGAAGAATAAAAAGTCGCTACACGGTTAAATGTTTCGCAAAGCGTCGTCAGTCAAGCATAGAATCGATTTGTAGCAACTGGGTCTGCACAGTAAACTCATGGACGAGGACGAGTACCAGCCACAACACAAGCTTAAAACCGTTTCACAGTCGTGACCGCAAGGGAAAACCCAACATTCACGGCTTCAAAAATTAACAGCTTCTTTAGACAATGCACTGAAGTTGTTATTTCTGGTCAGACTATCAGAAAAAGGTTGCATGAAAAAGGTACAATGAAAATATAATTGCGCCAACCACTCTTTTCGGTGGCGGATCAGTTTGTGTTTAGGGAGGCATATGTTATGATGGCCACACTGATCTTGTTCTTGATTCATTAAACAATATCGCGATATGGTTAAAAAACCGATAGTTGTACCATTTGCTGGTGCCATGGGCCACCCTACTTACCAGATATGAATTGCATTGAGCACGTTTGGGCTGAAATGTCCGGGCAATTAAATCGACTCCAACAATCTCCACAAACATTGCAGCACTTAGCTGACGCATAACAAGTCACTTGGGAAGACATTCCTCAGCATTTTACCAATGATTTGATAGATAATCTTCCAAATAGAGTAGTAGCATTAAGGCGAGTCCGAGGTGGTCCTACACGGTATTAAGTACAGCTGTTGAAAGTACAGTAATTAATGAACTATGCATGTTGTTAATTTCTTTAATTTGTCACTTTTTCTTAAACACCCATTTTTGAGGGTACTGCCATTTATAATAATGCCATCAGGATTTCATCAGCTTACCGTCAAAGAGGAAAAGTAATATAATTTCACACGGTCGTAAAAAGTGATGTAGTGATGCAAGTCGTTCTAGAGTAATTATATTAAAAATAATAAGATTAGTACTGATGGTTTTACAATCAGTCTTTAGATCACATGAACGCCCTGTATCGGAATCCATTAATAATAATAAACTGTGGGACGGTTCTTTTAAAAATCCATTAATCCCATTTTTTAGTATTGCAGTTATTTAATGAATGTTTGATAATATTAAGTCGTGTAACGGTTTAATCAACTGGTAAATATTTTTATTTTTCAGGAACGATCACCAAAAATCCGACAGTGACGTTCAAGGAGCCGGTGGAGGAGGTCTCCATGGTACATATTTATCATACGATAATCCGGCTCTTCACGAATCATCCTATACCATTAATTGTAGTAGAAATAGAAACGATTCAGCTTATTTAGGAAGTAATGACTTTATTGGTAAGTTTAAGATTTAAGGTATTAATTAATGACGTAAGTATAAAAAATCTGCGCCACTGTTTCTATGTTTCTAATTAATTGTCTACGCAATCATTATAAATCAATGCTGTTGATTTGAAATCTACATGTTGATCTATTGTTTTTCGTTTTTAACGAGCGTGCAATAAGCTAATTGGTTCTAGATGACATAATTGTAAAAATTTATATGTACACACAACCTAACTTAGAAATGGAGTTACGCAGTATTTATAGGAAATATTTCTTTTTATAAAAAAACATAATTTGCAAAAAAATAAACGTTTTCAATAACAAAAACACTTACGTTCATAAAATAGTTATTTATGTACCAAGGACGAAAAACTGTATATTACAGTCGAGTCAGCAAATTGATAGCCGAAGCGAAGACGAGGCTAGCAAGCAGGCGAGACATTAGACAGTTTCTCGCCGAGGTACATTTTACATTTTTTCGTTGACCTCTATATAACTTTATGAAAGTAATAAATGTGTTGTTTTGTTTTTGGTATAAAATTTGTGATTTCTGGGAGAGTAAATCCAACGTGATCGTGGTTGCCAATTCCCGCAGCTTCTTGAGTGTTACTAATATCCATATCGCTATCACTATCCATTTTTGATTATTATGAACACTAATATTCACACCACGGTCTTATACACACGTAAAGGTCGACAAAAAAAGTTATTTCTACTGATAATTTTAATTATTTAAGCTGATAATTTAATCGTGGGCGATATTTGACAAGATGGCTTTTGTTGGGTTATCAAAAGCACATAAAGAAAAAATTATTACTTTAGTAAAGAAGGAAATAGTCACAAAGATATTTTCCAAGAATCATGTCTGTTAAAATACTAGTTGTTTCAAAAATATTCTGATTGTATCATTGATACTTAACAACTACTATGTACAATAATATATAATGGTTACCTTTTAATTTTCTGTGAGTTATGCACATTGTGTGCAAATGTGTTCACACTATGATTTTTGTCTTTACATCGTCCATATTCTTTTGGCTTCCACTTTCCGGCTGGTGTCACTTGTCTTGTTCAGTAAATATTTTAGCGACGCACTATACAATTCTGACAATGCATATACACTTTTCCTCCCTCTTTTAAGTTAGACTATTCATTTTATACATACATACATATAGTCACTGCCTAGGGTTAGCCAGAAAATGCTTCCTTTCACATGCTATGGTTCTTACAAGTATTTCGCTTCTTCTACCCTTATCAGAGCTTTCATACATGATCGCCAAAAAAGATTTGGTTCTATCGATTTCATATAAATTAATATAATTATTTTTATTCCTTTGTAGACATAATCGATTAGGGAAGCTTTGACTTACATAATAACACTTAAATTACTCATCTTAGTCTTAGATACTGGCTAAATGGACATGGATCTCCGAGTGTCAAGAAAAAAAAATTCCTCTGTAGACACTCCCGGTAACAAAACATTTTTAAGTTAGTTACCACTAAATATTATCTTTGCTAATATAATCAAATAGTTATAATTCATAAACTAGGAAATTTAATAGTACCTACATATTTAGCATGTTTTACTTACCATTTTTGTTAATAAATCGTTTAAATTACTACATATTTTGTAATCTGTCAGTCATTCGCTAATCTCTATTAACGCTTTATTTGCACATTTATTTATAACTTTCCAATACAATGTATGTAAACCAGTGAACAATGATAATTAACTTCAGAAAACAGACTTCCACGAACGGAGACCAATTTAAATACTAATGTTAAAACGAGAGAAGACTAGAAGTTTACAAACGTTCTATCGAAAATTCGTGATCATTGAGGAAGGTTCTGAAACATCCCCGTCATTGGCTGTGACGTCACCGTACCGCCCAGCTCGCTTAAGTTACCAGTGACAATATGAATTTCTGCACCTCATAATCCAGGGCAAAAAAGTGGGAAATAGTTCAGTAGAAAGAAGAGGAACATCTTGGTTTAAAAACCCACTTAAAGAAGAAGAGGTATACGTTTGTTTGTGTTTATTTGAAAAATGTTTGTTGCAGTTAAACACAATCGTGGAGAAACCTATTATTAAATATTTAACAATAATAAATTTCTTTGCTTGTCATGTACAGCTTGTCTCTTGAAGGTAAAGAAAACATGAAAGACGCAGTGTTCTTTATAGTATCTTTCCTCGGCATTTAAGCGTTGATTTTAACAACCTTGGAGACTACAATTGGATAAAAAGTCATGGTTTTTATTGGTTTCAGTGATAGACAATACCAAAAAGCGTTCTACGGTGGCAGAGTCGATAAAATCGGTAATACCGTGGACTCAAAACAAGTTAAGAAATTTGTGTTCCAAAAAGAAATTGTACAAGAGGTTGCCGATTCTAAATTGGTTACCGAGGTACAATTCTGAGAGTGCGGTGGGAGATTTGGTGGCTGGAATAACTGTAGGACTTACTGTGATACCTCAAGCATTAGCGTATTCTAACGTAGCAGGTAAACGCAGTTTTGATTCGGTAATTTTTATTAATAACAAACTTTTAACCGATTTTATTTGTAATTAAAAATAAAAATGATAAAAAATATAGTAACAAGAAATTCAACAAAGGTTTATTAAATATTTTATAGTGTTTTATAAAATTATCACGTTATTGCAAATTAATAAATTATATTATTTAAAAAGAAGTTATGAATTAAAGGAACATTTCAATTTTAATTAATTGCAGGTTTATCGACTGTCTACGGTCTGTACAGTTCGTTTTTGGGACCGATCGTTTATATTTTTCTCGGCAGTTGCAAGGATGTTCCTGTCGGTCCTTCGGCTATTTCTGCATTGATGACGTTTCAAGCCACTCAAGGATTAGGACCCGAATACGCTATTTTGCTTAGCTTCCTAACAGGGCTGGTTCTCTTCTTAATGGGGCTACTCGGATTGGGTAAGTTCTGATGCCATCAAAAACATAACTTGTAAATAACACCAAGTCTCGCAACTCAGTTCTTTTATCGTAAAAAGTTGTGATATCCACGTAATACCAAGTCGGTTAATTTATTCAGTTCCTACTTAAGGATCCTTCTGTCCTAAGTTATTACGTAATTAGCTAGCATAACAACGTCTCATATCAATATTAAATAGCTATTTGTGTACGAGGGCAGTTTGATAAGTCAGAGACTTTTTGAATTTTCCGCGCAGTTACTCCAAATGCAACAGTGCTGCCGTCAACTATAATCTATCAGTGGGCAACTTTCTAATTTTGAGCAAGCTACGTCGTGCAGTTGGTGTTTGATAGCCGTTCAAAGCAGACAACCTCGTGAATTTTTACGAAAATGGAAAAAAGTAAATTTCGTGTGCTGATTAAGCATTACTTTTTACGTAAAAAATCCATCACTGAAACTAAGGAAAGACTTGATAAATACTACGGGGACCATCAATTTCAATGGTTAAGAAGTGGTTTACAGAGTTCCGTTGTGGTCGTACCAGCACTAGTGACGCCGAACATCCAGGTCGCCCAAAAGAAGTGATCACGCCGGAAATCGTCGATAAAATCCATGAAATGATATTGGATGATCGGAGAATGAAAGTGAGTGAGTTGGCTCATGCTGTAGGTAGGTATCTCAACTGAACGGGTACATCATATTTTACACGAATATTGGGACATGAAAAAACTCTCTGCGAGATGGGTGCCGCGATTGCTCACACTAGACCATAAGCGCAATCGTGTGACCACTTCAAAAGAGTGTTTAGCGATGTTCAGCCGTAATCCGGTCGAATTTTTGCGCTGTTTTGTTACTGTGGATGAAACATGGATCCATCACAACACGCCAGAGACCAAGGAACAATAGAAACAGTGGGTTGCTCGGGGTGAACGTGGACCAAAGAAGGCGAAACAGAGTCTGTCAGCCAAGAAGGTCATGGCCACAGTTTTTTGGGGTGTACGCGGTGTCATTCACATCGATTACCTCAAGAAAGGTAAAACGATCACCGGCGAATATTATTCAAAGCTTTTGAACAGATTCGACGTTGATTTGAAGCAAAAACGGCCGCATTTGGCTAAGAAGAAGAAAGTGCTGTTCCATCAAGAAAATGCACGTGTGCACACTTGTCTAGTCACGATGGCTAAAATCCACGAATTGGGATACGAACTGCTACCCCATCCAGCATATTCTCCAGATTTAGCCCCCTGCGACTATATTCTGTTTCCGAACCTAAAGAAATGGCTGGGCGGTAAGAGATTTGAGTCGAATGAAGAAGTCATTACCGAAACAAACGCGTATTTTGAGAGCTTTGAAAAAACCTATTATTTGGAGGGAATAAAAAAATTGGAAAAACGCTGGACTAAATGTGTCGAGCTAAAAGGTGATTATGTAGAAAAATAAAATGTTTATTTGCGGGAAAAAGTCACTGACTTATCAAACCGCCCTCGTATTAAGAGCGCAAAGTGATATATTGCCGCTCGACAAAGAGAGTTTCCTGGTAATTTTTGGAGAGGGGCAGTGACACTTTGTGCTCGAAATACACTACAAATGCAGTTTTTGGACAGAAAAAAAACGCTAAATACTTTATTCAAACTAAGTAAGTACATAATATTACTTGTATTTTAATTATAACATTTTATAATATTCTTGAAAATAATTACTTCAGTTTATCATTCACTATATTGAAATTGAATGTGCAATTATGACAATCTTTGATATTTATTCCCAAATCTGATGGTCCATCAGGATAAATTCTTCCGAAGATTGAAAATCTATAAAACAAGATGTGGATACATGCGGGTTTAAAAATATTTTTTTGGTGGATTCAATCTTATTTTTGATTGATTCATCTATATAACCTTCTGCGACATTACTACTTTTCCATCCACCATGTTTCTTTAGTTGTATTAGATCTCCTCCACCATTTACCAATAAAGCAGCAGATGCTCGTCGAAAACAGTGTCCTGTATATAAAGTATGCTCAGGTAATTCCAAATATTTAGCAATTTCACGGGGAATTTTCCCGATTGTAATCATACCCACAACTTGTTTCGTACATCTACCTTTTTAATAACGTAAAAATAGACGTTGGGGAATATTATTGTTATCTTTATCTTCTATGTCACCGTTCTTCATTTTCACCAATTCATCGCATCTGCAGGCACCAGCAATACCCATAATTAGAATTACCTATAAAAAAATTTACAGTCAATAGCTATCCAAAATGTATAAGTTTTTCAAATTGCTATCAATCCAATAATTCATATTTCTAACGAAATAGAAGGGAAAATAACTCGTAAAATTAAAATAAGTGGCCCCGGCGGGAATTAAACCTAAGCGAACAGTTTGAAATGCCTGCGCTTCAGACCCCTAGGCTAATATGACTGCTCAAGTAATCAAGAGTTTTATGGTATTATTCAACTCAGAAACTTTTCTAACTGCTTATCAAACTACAGAGAGTGTAAGGTATACTTGAAATTAACCTTTTTCAGTAGATATTTTTCATTGGTAGCTTCTCGTAGAAATTTGTGAATATGTTTGTTTTGGACTTTTTCGCTTTGTATCCAACGGATTGTTTTTTGAGAAATGCAATGAGTTTAGGATACTAATTGATTTCGATGTTATTTTTAACATTCAAGCATGTTCGTATCATCGAATATATGGACCAAAGAGTTGATGACTTCGAAATCTTTAATTTTTCTCCAAAAAACAAATTTTCTGAATACTTATTGACCTTATTCGATTGACACCAGGTTATGAATCTATTGTATTGAAATTCATATTTTGCTCTTGATTTCTCTGGTAGGAGATTCAAAGTTACAGTTTTTGGACTTTCTGCTACATCAGGAGGTGTGTTCAATAATTCACTATCACTATTTTTCATGTCAAAAGAAAACGTCAACTTTGCGTTGAAATTTGAAAGCGTTGGAGAAAAAATCTTTTATGTTTTAAATTAATAGATTGACTGGGCCATCGCATAAAAACACAATGTATCTCACATGAAATACATATTATATTAAATTAGATTGTTAAGTGCGATTGCCAAGTCAATCTATTCATTTAAAACCTAAAAGATTTCTAATATTAATATGGTCACTATAAAGCGTTGTAAGGTCATCTAATTACGTAATAACTTAAGACAGAAGAACCCTTAAGTAGGAACTGAATAAATTAACCGACTTGGTATTATACGAACCTTACAACTTTTTACGGTAAAAAAATTTAGTTGCGAGACCTGGTGTTTTTTACGAGTTATGTTTTTGATGTCATCTCATATCTTTTTGTAGATAGTCCTACTTTTTTTTCTTTCCGGTACCTTTTACTTCTTTAATACCAACAACGGATTTTCTTGAAGGCCACTCTCTGTCGTATGAGCTTTTCTTATTTTTGTAGGTTTATATATTTTTTTTTTTTATAAATAGTCGCAAAAAGGGTAGACCTATCGTGTGGGCCGCGGACGGCCCGCACTGCGACTATTAGAAGGGGAAGGGATTATAGAAAGAAAATGATTGTGGACATGCTTTTTAAAAAGTTGCAGGTCATAGTTCTCTGGAAAAACTGATTTTGGAAGCTTATTCCATTCCGTAGCAGCCCTGTAAAAGAAGGATTCTTGATGAAGATTGGTCCTTGTAGTGTCAATCTTGAGAGTAAATGGGTGAGACTGATCAGCGTGCCGAGTTCTTCGGCCGAATGTGGCCAATGGTGGTACAAGAGTTTTTATTTCTCTGGAGCATCTGCCATGAAAATATCTGTAGAGCAATGACTGGTCTGCAACTCTTCTTCTATGTTCTAGAGGGTGAAGGGTATCTGTGAGAGTTGAGCTGTTTACCAAACGAATGGCTCTTTTCTGAATGGAATCTAGAAGACGAAGAGAATGCCTTGGTGCTGAACCCCAAATGTGCCAACAATACTCCAGTAGAGGTCGGATTTGAATCTTGTATGTCGTTAACAGTTAATCAGGAGTAAAAAACTTTCTGGCTTTCCACAGAAAACCTAGCCTCTGGCTTGCCGACTTTGCAATGTTAGCAACATGGTCATGCCAAGACATATTATTGGACACCGTGACTCCCAAAATCGAGATGGAGGGACTTGGTTCAAGGGTATTTCCGGACATTGTGATGGGATGATTTGAGGAATTTACTTTCTTGGAAAACGTGGCACTTTGTGTTTTTTGGGCGTTGAACTGAACAAGATTGTTGGTTCCCCACTCCACGATTGCTTCAAGATCTCTATTGATGGAATCAACCTGTTCCTGCCTAAGTCTATTTTTATCATTCACCGAAAGTGATCGATAGGATGTGAAAGTTGAGACAAGTGTGCTATCGTCTGCGATACTGTAAAAGGGGTTCGTGGTGGTTTTCAAGAGGTCGTTGATGTGTAAAAGAAATAAGGTGGGGGACAGGATGGAACCCTGGGGGACCCCGGTATTAGTTTTAAACGCATCAGAAGAAATACCGTCAACTGCCACATATAAGGAGCGATCTTGCATGAAGCTCAAGAGCCATTGGCGCAGTTTGGTTGGGTGACCGTAAGCAGATAATTTACTTAACAATGCTTGGTGCCAAACGCGGTCAAAGGCTTTAGATATATCCAAGGCTATTGCACGGGATTCACCAAACTTTTCAATAGTGTTTGTCCAGAGCTGAGTGACATAAGCCAGCAAATCTCCAGTAGACCGAAGTTGTCGAAATCCATATTGTAATATATATACATATACAGGTACACTGATTCATTCACTGCAAATGTAACAGTGTAATCCTAAATATTTACTCGAATTGGCGGGGGCACTGCCGTGCCCCCAGATTGGTCCCAATTAAACTCATACCTAATCTCTTGTTTGTCAGTACCATTAAATGCTTACAAAACCAAATTGCCACACAAGTTAAGTCTCAAAAAAATGGATTTTAAAGAAGCTTATTTAATAAATTCATGTAACAATAATTGTGAACTGTTGTACACTTAGTACAAAAATTATTGCAGAATTTTAAAAATTATAATAAGTTTGAAATCGTAAAATTATTATTTATAGTTGAAATCAGAAATAATATTTCCTGCATCACGAATTTGGGACCTCAAAAAATTTATTATTATTTTTAAGATTCCAGATTTTATAATAGTCTATTTAAGGTACGATATCTCAAACCCTAAGAATGGAGCACTTTTCTTATGGTATTATTGGATTTAAATGGGAAATCCGGTACTATTTTTATTTTATTTTTAATCAAATGAAAAAACGAAACAATGTTATTGGAATAAAAACGTGTAGAATTTGGGAAATAGAGGAATGGCTCTTCTTCTTCTTAAAATAGGACCTGGTACTGTTTAGTCCCTTGCGTTTAGCCTTCTTCGGAGCTCTTCCTGTGACGCTGAGCTCCAGCTTTCGTACCATATCTTGGATGGTGTGCCAGCCGGTCTTCGCGAGTTTGGTTTTTGCGACATGGCCCACATTGCCCATCTTTTATCTGACATCCTTTCCATATGGTCTCTTCAGCACCTCTTGCGTTTTTTAGCCCATCTTACCACATCCTGTATTTCTAGTTCTTCTCTGATATCCTGGCTTCATATTTTATCCCTAAGGGTAACACCCTTGATGGTTTTTAGAATTTCCATTCGGTCGTTCTCATTATACTTTTCGTTGTTGACGATTCAGCTCTGGTTTCTGTGGCGTACGTTAAAATAGGTGTTACGCATGTTTTGTAAATACTTAGCTTGCTTTTTGTACTCATCATTTTATTTCGTCATATGATATCTCTTAGGTATCCGCTGACTCTTGTTGCTTTAATAGCTTGTGTTCGTGCTTCAATGAGGTTTTTTTCGCTTGATACCTCCACTCCTAGGTAGTCGAATCTTCCCACCTGTTGGATTATCTTGTTGTCGACTGCCAGTTTTCACCTAATGGGTTCTTTAAAGATAGCCATTGACTGTGTTTTTTCTGTTGCGATGTTCACGTTAAATTTGTGTGCTGTTACTTTCGTCTTGTATAACAGGCGTTGTAGGTCGTCTTCATTCTCTGCTATAAGGATTGCATGTTGAACAAGGTAGGGCTAAGGCTGTCTCCTTGACGTATGCCCGCGTATTGATTTGCACTTCCTTAGACGGTCCATCGTTGGTTTTTATTCTTGTTCTACTGCTGTTCAGTTCTTGTATAATTTAAGATGTTTTCACTGGAAGTATCACTCTACCAAATGATTTTAAAGCCAGTCATGGAAAAAGCTACATTTCTCTTTCATCAACATCACAATGACCATAAAATATTCGTCCTTGCTATAATTTATACAGATTTATTTATTAAATACACTACGATTGATTTTAATCGTGCTTATAACTGTTATTTAATTGTAGCATAACAGTAATAATAGTGAACAAACAATAAAAAAAATTCAGATGTCACTTTGAACTCGTAAATTTCTTCATTAACTTTAATCTTACACTCGTCACGCTGCTAATTATTATTATTTAATCTTTAATCGAAACAGTAATTATATACCTTAGTTTAATAATTTTCCAAATGAATAGGATGCCCCCCGATTAAATCTTTAACGAGTTTTTTTATGTATTGCAGGATTCCTCATAGATTTTGTGTCGGGTCCGGTATCTTCTGGATTTACGTCGGCGGTGGCGTTGATAATCATCACGTCGCAAATAAAAGATGTTTTAGGTATTAAGGCGAGTGGAAATACGTTCGTGGAAACGTGGAAAAGTATTTTCGCAGATATTCACAACACGCAAGAATGGGACGCCATGTTGGGCGTCGTTTGTATCGCCGTTCTCCTCATATTAAGGGTAAGTTAAACCAAAGAGACGAAGTGTGAGACAGGGTTGTGTATTATCGCCACTTATCTTCAACGCGTACTCTGGGGAAATTCTGAAGAAAGCTCTCGAGGGAGAAACGTATGGTAAATATTGCGTCTATAGTGGACCCCTGTTCTTTTTGAATCCTTGTTGTTCTTCGCATATCCCAGAGGCAGCAACTTCCTCTCCAAAGATCTTCGTGAGGAGTTTTGACATTGTACTTAGAAGGCCGATTCCTGGGTAGTTTGCTGGATCGGTCTTTACTCCCTTTTTGTGTATCGGCATTGTTACGCTGTGCTTCCACTTAATTAAGCTTCTTTCAAGTAATATATTCAGATTGAACCTAGTAGTGGTAATATCATACAGTGCTTTCATTACAAAACCAGCCGGTCCAAATAACTTTTTATTTTGATTAAAAGTAAGAAAAACAAAAAACACGTCGAATTTTAGTCATTTTTTCCTGTTTTATGATGTGCTTTACGACCTGCAGTTTGTATATTAAAATTTTTATTAGTTTATGTTTTTAAAATAAACGAGAGGTTGTTTAATTAATAGTCAATAGTTGTGAACTTTGGGAATAATTTAAGATTATGTGCAAAACTCGAAGATATTGTTGCATAACCTTTCGTCGTTGTTTGTTTTAGATAGTCGGTTCGATAAAGATGCAACCTTCTCGCGAAGATGAAGAGCTGAGCGTCTTCCGTAATATAATAAACAAATTTTTGTGGTTATTGGGTACCGCAAGGAACGCAATTTTGGTAGTCGTTTGCGGTGTTGTCGGCTACTCGTTTTGTTTAAATGGACCGCCGCCGTTCAAAGTTATGGGCGACGTTCCTCAAGGATTGCCTGAAGTCAAATTACCACCATTCGGTTTCCGAGAAGAAGTAAACGGTACAGTTATCCATCATTCTTTCGTAGATATGATCTCCAAATTAGGCAGCGCCACTATTGTGGTACCTCTTATCGCTATCTTGGAAAATATCGCAGTCTGCAAAGCTTTTGGTAAGTACATTCTTGTGTAGATTAATACAAACAAAAAAGATAATGGGCTGTAAATCTGAGAGTCAGATACAGATAAATTCACCTCGAATAACCATTTATGTGGGTGAAAATGGCAATAGACTGCATATTTCAAAGTCGACAGTACCTAAAGGTTACCATTTTAGTTGATAGATGAGGTTTTTCTGGACGGTTGTCTCTTTAATTTTTTTTCCAATAATTAATCTTCTTCTTCTTACAGTGTCTTGCTTTCTCAAGCATTGACGACTCCCATATTGACTACTTCTTTGTATCTATCTCTATCTTGAGCTGCGTGGAAAAGTTTCTCAGCAGTTAAACCTGTCCATTGTCGGAGATTTCGAAGCCAGGATAGCTTTTTGCGGCCTATCCATTTTTTTCCCTAGATCTTGCCATTCAGAATAAGCCGAAGCAGACTATAACGTGGTCCACGCATCACATGTCCCAAGTATTCCAGTTTGCGGCGCTTGATGGTAGTTAAGAGCTCTCTATCGTGCCCTATTCTGATGAGTACATTCTCGTAATTGGTAGTTCGGCTTGTCCACGGAATTTTGAGCATCCTTCTGTACAGCCACATCTCGAATGCACCAATGCGGTCAATAACTTTTTGGTGAAGCGTCCATGTTTCGCAAGAGTACAACAAAATAGACCATACATAACACTTGGTAAACCTTTCCCGTAGATGAATGTTAAGTTGCTTGGCACAGAGTAGCGGCTTGAGATTCAGAAATGCTCTTTTAGCCATTTCTTTTCTAGCCTTGATATCTTCGTCTGGATCCATCGACTGATTGATCCAACTTCCAAGATATTTAAAGTGCTGAACTCTTTCTATATTCTCGCCATCAAGTGTTATTCTTTCCGGGCCAACATTCATTTTGCTAACAACCATAAATTTAGTTTTTTTGACATTGATTTTCAGTCTCTATCTATTACTTTCTTTGTTTATCTTGTCTAACATACATTGTAATTCTTTCAATGATTCAGCTAGGAGCACAGTATCATCTGCGTATCGAATGTTACTAATGGTTTCGCCTTCAATCTTTATTCCTTCACCAGATTGTGTTGCCCCTTTAAATATATTATCCGTGTAGAGGTTGAAAAGTGTAGGAGACAAAATACAACCCTGTCTCACACCTCTCTTTATAGGTATCTTAGTGGTTTCCTCTCCATCTAGTGTTAAATTAATTAATCACATCCTTGCAAATAAACCAAATTTTTAATTTTGTTTTCCCAAATATCATACGAGAAAAATGATACTGTAACCTAGTGTTGTTCTCGCAAATGTCATATATTCAAAAAAATCGATTATCCTCACAGAAAAAACACTAAATATCGATTCAAAGTTCGTATCCACCAACGACATCAGCTTCTTAAAGCTAATCCTTGTCGTTGTAGTTATTTATGTCTGTCACTTTATGTCTTCTTGATTTGTTGGTATAAACTTAAATCCATCCGTTGGAAGAAGAATTTACACGGTCTTTCTCTGGATCTTTACCTTTTGTTTTTTCTTTCTTGATGAACTGATTTCGCCTTAGCAGATGTCCTATGAATTTTATTTATCTTTTTATTATTGTTCTTCTCTCATTGACTGCGTCCAGCACTGCTTCATTTATCTTGTGTTCTATCCAGGTTGTTTCTGTGTTTCTTCTACAAAGCTAGATCCTTATCGCCTTCAGTCCATTCAGTTTATCGTCCACATTTAACAATCATATAGTACAGCAATTTCCAACCAGTGAAGCTCGAGCCAACAATTAACGATTTCCCTGAGCCTTTTTCGCAGAAAAAATCTGTTCATAAGAAGGTGATTTTTTTCTTACAAACACTTGTATGATTTGGAACCTGATTGTTCGAGCACTATCTGCTGCATAGTCCGACACATTTTTTCCCATAATTTTATCGCTAAAATTACTGTACAATATATTAATTCATGCAGATGATGTTTCTCTTTTTGTATTACTTTGCAGAAAAGTAGCTGATATTTCATCGCAAAACTAAACATACGCAATTAAATGGCAATCCTTGTTTTTATTTGTGACTTCATCAAATTGAATTGCGAGTAGTCTTTTACGCAGCTTGAACGAAAGTTGCTCAGATCTACAAAAAATGGGGTCATGTTTGTTATTAGGCAGCTGGGGGTCATTGTCAAAATAATTTGCTGCATAAAATCCGAATCCTACGTTAGAATTGGGTCATCACATTAAGATTTTAAGATATTTAAGGTTATGTACTTACAAAATGGGTCTAATGGCTACTTTGGAAGTTAAAAACCTACAGTTTGCACAACATTTTTTGTTATTTTTTTTTAGTTACATCATTTAACAGTACTTTAACCCCCTAAATAAGCTAACAAGCAGTCAACTAGTTTTGGGGTCGGTAATTTGGAACACAAGGTCATAAAATTAAAATGTTTGATCCCAAGTGTACAACAAACAATATTGGTGTTTATTTCAATTTGGGTTTTCGGGGTCGTTGATTCCGAGTAACATTTTAAAAAACAATTATTTTCTAAGACATCATCATCATCATCATCACTCAGCTATAGTAGTCCACTGCTGAACATAAACCTCTCGTTTATTTTGCCACTCTGCTCTATCTTGAGCCATTTGTATCCAATTACCACAGATTCTTTTGATGTCATCGGTCCATCGTGTGGGGGGGCGCCCTCTACTACGATAAGCTTCGTGCCTCGGACGCCACTCCAATAGTTTTTTAGACCATCTTCCGTCAGTTCTTCTAGCTACGTGGCCAGCCCAGTTCCACTTTAAAGTTGTTATTTTTTCGATTACATCTATAACACCTGTTCTTTGGCGAATAATCTCATTTGGTATTCGGTCTCTGAGGGAGATACCCAGAATAGCCCTCTCCATCGCCCGTTGGGTGACATGCAGTTTCTTTGCTGACTTTTTCTGTAAGCGTTTTTTGTAAACGTTTTGTAAGCTGTCTAAGACAGCAGATTGCAAAAAATCGATAATGGTACAGACGTACTGACGGGATACATTTCAAAACTTTAAATGGTCATAACTTTGCAAAAAAAATCGTAGGTAACTGCTTAATAGCTTATTTGGAAAGGTAAGAGTAGTATTAAATGAATAAAAGATGAAAATCTCAAAATCTTGATGCGATGGTACAATTTTCACCTCGGATTCGGATTCTATGCAGCAAAATTCTTTGGAAATGACTCCCAGCTGCCAAACAACAGAGCCTCGTAGACCTGTGTTATTAGTATTCCTGCGAGCAACAGTATCATTTGAAGCAGGAATAAACTGAAGTTGCTCGTAGAAGTTATCTCCAAGTATTATTTCTACAATTTGAATTGCAGCTAGCAAAATAAGTTTTTTCCAAAGAAATGCGGTTTTTTGTATCTGGCTTTTAGACATACAACTGATTATGAACATACCAATAGAGAAATAGTCTTTTTATTATTGTTTTGTAGCGAACAGGAAAATGGTGGATTCCACTCAAGAATTCATCGCCATCGGCTTGTGCAACATCGCCAATTCTTTCGTACAATCTTTTCCGTCCACCGGATCGTTATCCAGAAGCGCTGTGAACAATTCCAGCGGCGTTCGCAGCCCCTTGGGAGGACTCTACACCGGCATCCTAGTGATTTTGGCACTTCTTTTCTTTACTCCCTACTTTTACTACATACCGAAGGCTACGCTGGCCGGCGTGATTATCGCGGCTGTCATCTTCATGGTCGAAGTTAAAGTCGTAAAGCCAATGTGGAGGTCGAAAAGTAAGTTTGATGTTGGTTAGGGGTATCATGTGATTGGAGCGTAGTAAGGTCGCCCGAAGGCTCACCCGAAGAGGTCACAGTTCACCGCACAATCTAGTTTTTCTTGCGAAGTTAACGGTTTCATGAGTGGAGATTTTCTTGAAATCGGTAGGTTCTAAGTTGGTAAAACCAAATATGTCGAATCTTATTCTTCCTAAGCAGAGGCATGAACATAATATGTGTTTAGCAGTTTCGTCTTTCACGCAGCAAAACTGACAGTCCGTTTGTTGGTTTAGACCTATCCTTTCGAGCTAGCTTCCAGTTTAGCTTACGGAGTTGGTCCGCGGTGAATCTTTACCGACTCCTGAACAGGGAAGGCTGTAGCACTCACTACCCAGGCAACAACGGGCTCACAGATTTTAACGTCTGGGCCAAGAGGTTACCTGTGCGTCCTTCTATCCGCCACCTACAGAGCGCTAGGCAGCTCAACCCAATGGGTTTTAACCCCTAAAAGCATGCAGGTTTTATTATAAACTTTTATACTTATATAACTTATAAGCCAGTATATTTTCCTGTACAACAGACCAAGTTGTCATATTTTATACCAAATATGTTTTGCCCAAGTGAGACGTCTGTCTAAATGAATTTGCAAGTTAACTCCTGGACAACATTAACGCAACAACATACATCATACAAATTGCTATAATTAATTAATTTTAATAATGTTTTATGGACATTGGTTACAATAAAAGTTAGAAAAACGCATGGGCATACCTGGTTTATGCGTTTAAGCATGCTGGAAATTTGCTTTCATGCTGCGACAACTGCATATTTAATTTCCCTCAGGATTTTAGTTGCAGGTATTTAAAGTTTAACATTTTTCTTGTGGTGATCCCATAAATTCTCGTTTGGATCTAGATCCGAAATTTTGGGTGGCCACTGCATAACTGGTATACTAACTTAATAAGATAATTAAGTACTTTTCTAGCTATGTAAGGTCGAGTGTCGTCTTGCACAAACAGAAAATTGGGTTCCAAACAAGGACCAAAAGGTATCACATGTTCTGTTACAATATTCTCAAGAAAGTAATTAGCAATCATGAATCATGTACGGACAGTAAGTTATTCTTTGCGAGCGTCAAAGCATATACCACTTCAGAACATAACTGAGCCACCGCCGAATGGAATCCTTGCAAAAATATTACAAAGCAAATTTGGGATTATAATGCATTTTTAAATTGTCCTCCAAGATTGTTTGGTCTGGGCACCAGTGGTCTATAAGAACGAAGCCCAAAGCACATATATATTGATGTCGTCGGGATTCTTTGTTTTAATACCTCCAACTAAGTATTTCCAATCGACAGAGTTGTCAAAACCTGTAACGCCGCAAGTTTTAAGCAGTGACTCTCGAATCACCCTGTACGTTATTTATTTTTAACGGTAATATCCGTTGTTTTGTATTAATTGCAATAAACGCAATGATTCAAACGAGGAAACGATATAAATATAAACAATAATTTCCCTTACAAAATGTCCGTCAACATGTTTCCTCTTGGCTGATTTTCTTTCACCCGCGCGACCTTCGTTTTGCAAAAACTGCAAACGTGATAATACCGATCGCGGCAAATTGGTAAACGACCGCAACATTCCATATTTTCGGTGACTGCTTTCACCTGGTCCGGCCTTGAAATTGACCGACACGGACCGTCGAGTGGCGAACGAAAAAACAAAAACGAAAGAAAAAAAATTGCAGCATGACGTTAACGAATTCGCATCGCGGAGGTTAATCACCCACCGCAGCAGGGCGAACTTGCCGCTTCGTTGATGGATGTGGAAGCGTCAAAACCACCCCAAATTAACCATTTATTTATAATCTATATATATTAAAGAATGATAAAATGTTTGTATACATACATACATATAGTCACGCCTTTTTCCCGTAGGGGTAGGCACTTGCTACGGTTCTAACACACATCTTTTGCTTCCTCTACTTTCAACAGTGCTCTCGTACATGCTCGTCGGTTGTTGGTACTCTTGACCTAGCCTTTTTTCAAAACAATGTTGATCTGATCGAAATATGTTCGCCGAGGTCGATCTCTACCGACTTGTCCATTCAAACTCGCCTTATAAATTTGTTTCGTCAATCTTCCTTTATCCATACTTTCTACGTGTCCAAACCATCTAAGCATTCCTTTAGCTTTCTTTGTAACCACATCTTTTACACCACAGCGTTCTCTTATCTCACTATTTTTTACTTCATCCAACCGAGTCACTCTGGCTATAATTCTCAGACTTCTCATCTCCGCAGCATTAATCCTATTTTCATGCTTCTTCTGCCAAACCCAACATTCACTACCATACATAAGTGTAGAAAACAACACACCTCTATGCACAGCCAGACGTGCCTTTTTTGACACTTTCTGGCTGCTCATAAAGCCGTGCAGTGTTCATTTGTTTTCCTGCCAACACCCTTCGCTCAATGTCACTGTCATACTTTCCATCTCTCGTAAACTTTGAACTGAAGTACACAAATTCATATACTTGTTCCACTCTTTCTCCCTCAATCGAAACTTCACAGTTGTATGTATGTATAGTATACAGGGTGTGGTGCGAGAAGTTTTGATTAAAGTAATGGCGGATATAGTTATGTTAAAATCAGAAAATATGAAGCTGTAGGTTTTGGATGACGCTGAGTTTAAATATAATGTTGTCCTGAATGTGGCACTTTCGGTTATAGCGAAAGTGGACGTCAACTTTGTTCTTTTAAATAAATCCTAATATTTTTTATTTTATTTTAGAATTTTACATGAAATTTCAATGTGGACTAGGATTTTTTTTTAATTTTGATAAAAATCGAAATATCTCGAAAATACTTCATTTTTGGTAAAGGACATTGTGTACAAATTTTATCTAAAATTTCATGTAGAATTTGAAAATAAAATAAAAAAATTTAGGTTCTGTTTAAAATAACAAAGTTGACGTCTACTTCCGAAAGTGCCACATTTAGGACATTATATTTGAACTCAGCGTCATCCAAAACGCTTATTTATAAAATCTGTTTCTGTACTGAAATTAATTAAGATTCTGGAGTATATCCATAAAAAAATCCTGTAAGGTATCTTAAGGATAATTTGTGGTGGAAAAGTAAAGATATTAAATAGTTTTCTTTTTAATATTCATTCGCTTCTTTACTTTTCAGAAAGTGATTTGGTTCTTGGGTTTGCCACATTCATAGCATGTCTTGTTCTTGCATTGGAAATTGGAATTTTAGTAGGAATTGGAATTAATTTATTGTTCATCCTTTACCACGCAGCTAGACCAAAAATTACCGTAGAAAAATTAGTGGTAAGTTTAAAAATTTGCGCAAAAAAGCGATTAGCTACGAATCAGATCGTGCCAAAATATTTAAGACAGTTTGTAAATCAATTTAATAATGCAGCAAGTTAATAAAATATGCCAATAGATTTTTAAATCATAAAAGTATTGATAATAAAATTGCAAGAAAAGTAACAGGCTGAAACAAGTTCAGAAAGCAATTAAGAAGGAATGTTTATCAGAGGAGACGAATGTATGTGGTGTTGTTTTGACTGAAAAAACTAAGTACTGTTTTATAAGTAATTTACGTTTTTTTTTTTAGTCAAGAGATAACAATGAATACCTGATGCTAACGCCAGACAGATGCCTGATCTTTCCCTCTGTCGATTACGTGAGAAACCTGGTAACCAAGCACAGTCTCCGCCAAGGTATTCCCGTCGTGATAGACTGTTCCCACATCTACGGCGCCGATTACACTGCGGCCACCGTCATCGAAATCCTGACACAAGATTTTGCTGCCAGAGACCAGCCTTTGTTCTTCTTCAATCTTAAACCTTCAGTGTGTTCGGTGTTCGAGGGACTTGCACCGAAAGACTTCGTGGTGTTCTACAACGAAGATGAAATCGATCAGTTGCTTAAGGACAGTTCTTACGTTAAAAAGGAAAAAGAAGTGATGAGCGTGTAAAAGAACGTCGTACTATTTAGCAAGACGATTTACTCCCACGTGATTTTTAAACTTATCCGGTTTCTTTGCTACCAGACGCTCTGTTCTCCACTTTTGTCGGATTTTCTATCGTTTTCGTTAATTGATTATTTGAAAGAAATAGTAGTAAGTTTCTTCCGCGTTCAATGTTGATTAAAAAATTTTGTTACCAATTTATGGATATTCAGAAGGCAATAAACGTTATTATTAAATTTTGATTGGTAAATTGGTAGGAGGTTGGTCAAGATGTTGAATCAAATTCCCTATCTTTTATTGACAAGTGCTGCTATCTTCACGAAACCTCTCAGACCTTCGTCGTAAAATATAACAATGAGAAATTAATAAAAGGCGTTGACACAGACACAAATAAATAAGCAAACCAAACTTTCTTTGAATCGCTATTGAAATAAATGAGGGGATAGGTAAAAAGTCATTTGTTACCCTAAGTTTATACAGCAAATAAGGTAAAATTAAAAATAAGATAAGAAATAAGACGAAATAAAACGTTTATACAGATAAACTAAATTAAATAAGGATTGAGTATCGACCAATGAAATCACGCCTTTTTTGACAATAATGACGTTCGTTTTGATTGCCAAGTTTATTCCTTAATTTGTTTTCTGTACTTTGAAAATTTAAAAAAAAATTACACTGCATTAAGATTTTATTTCTAAACTATTATTTATTCAAAAAAACTAATGCAAATACAAAAACTTTTAGGTTAGAACGAAATTTAAAAGAAAGATAAAGGTTAGTATAGAATAGAACAGCACAAACAGAGTGTTTCTGACACAAAACAATTTTGTCTAATATACAGACGTGGTGCATAAGACTTGGATGTCCTCGAAATAATTATGTGATCATTATTATTAATTGTGTGCTCCGCGACAGCAGATTTTTCTGCATGTCCAAGTCGGCAGTTGGCTTTGTGTTCTTTGACCCTGGTGTTAATGGACCGTTTAGTTGTTCCAATGTAGACACTTCCACAAGTGCATGGAAGATGGCTTAAAGATAGTTTTGAATCCGGCCAATCCTGTCATATTAACCGAGGCTTTATAGAGAAGCGATTAAAACACATAAGCACCAGCAGAACTTTAATAAATCTAAAGAAACACTTAAAATTAATAGAACATGGGTACCTATACTTAAAAATTTCTGAACAGCTATCAAATATGCCCCACCCACCAAAACGTATACAACCTGCGATCGTGACATACAAATGTCATGGCAAAACGTCGAGTATAAACTCAGACCTACGGCGGCCAATATACCTGAAAAACCATTCACCAATAAACGATGGTCGCGAAAGCCTTTCATAATATGTTTTCCATGATTTTTCTTGTTTTTGCGATTATCACTACACCATCTTCTTCTTTCCTTCCTTACAGACAGGTAGTGATCACATAGAAGATTCAAATGTAGTGTTGCAGCTTTCCTTACTACTTCTCTCCACTTATCCCTATTCAATGCATTGCGGGCAGCTTCTCTTAAACTCGTTTCAGTGCATTCTTTTATTTGGTCAGACCATCTTTTCGGGGAACGACCCCTCGGTCTAGTCCCTTTCACCTCGCCATAGACAACCAACCGCTCATTATTATTGCGTCATGTAACGTGGCCGAATTATACTATATACATATGCATTAACTTGTCCTACCCCTGTTCTTAGTTTTCATTTATTAATTTTACTTATCAAATATTTCAGTGCAAGGTAAAACAACGTGCAATCCCCATTATGTTCAATTATTCTATATTTTAAGTACCTCTCTGTTTGCCCTATGTTTACTTTGCCACAATCAGTACTCGGTATTTTATAGATAATGTTGGGAGTCTTTTGGAGTATTTTTAGTCTCGTAAAGGAATCATTTTTCAGTGTGTTTTTACATTTCATGCTGATTTTAAATTTTCTGCACATACTAACATCTTAAAATTAAGAATTTTTATGTTAATATCCATGTTCTTGTTTTCATACTTAAAGTCCTTAAGATAAAAGAATAAAGTTTCATAACTTTAACTTCTTAACACTTGGTTTTTTAACATTCTGACCAAAGTCCTTCTAATTTAAAAATCAAAATCATATTAAACGGTCACTATCCTTTTTTTAACTATGTAGGTGTAATTAAAGCTATACCGGGTGAACCATTCCAAATAATAAATCGTAAGATTACAATTTAGTACTTAGCACAAACATGTAGAAGGAAAATATAAATAACATAACATTACAATTTGTTTAAAAATTAATACCAACTTAATTGACTAGTATTACTTTTAAAATATGATTGTATTTATGCTTTTTGTGTTTTGTATCTATTTTCTTACTTGAGGTTAAATTTTTAAACTAATACTTATACTTTAATTAGACAAATCTGTTTTATTTTTAGTACCTTTGATCAGCATTGTTACGACAATTATTGATCGAAAATCTGCGGAATTCATTACTTATTTTTTAAAAGTAGTAAAAAACCGTTGACGATTAAATTTAAAAAACAGAGAAAAAAGATGCCTTTCATCAGTATATATACATATTTTTTTTAATCAGTATTGTCTTACGATTAATACAGGGTGATTCTTTAAGAGTTCTAATTAGACGTTTTAGAGAAACTTGACATAATTAAAATCTGAAAATTTGAGGTAAAAGGTTTTCGGATATGCCGAATTGATCTAAAATATTTAGAGCCTCCAGCTACTTCCAGTTACACCGGAAGTTGACTATAACTTGCTTATTTTAAATAGGACACCCTGAATTTCGATAAAGCTACTATTGGAGATTCTTCCAATATAGGGTTCTGCTAGCTTTATCGAACTACGTAATAATATACAGGGTGTACAATTTAAAATAAGCAAATTATATTCAACTTCCGGTATAACCGGAAGAAGTTGGAGGCTCTAAATATTTTAGATCAATTTGACATATTCGAAAACCTTTCACCTCAAATTTCCAGATTTTAATTGTCTAGTTTCTCTATATGTATTTGTTTTGTGTAAGATCATCAAATAGTATGTACTTGTTTTAGCTGCAAGTCAATTCCACCAGTTTTCCAAATTATTTTATGATCGTATAAAATAGTGCATATCCTTTTATAAACATTATTTGTAGAAAATAATAAAATTTAAGTTGTTGGATGTTAATTTTTAATGAATTATTTCCAACGTTTTTTTTAACTTTATGTTTTTTTTTAATTTAAATTTATTTTCTGTCCGACAAAAACCGACTTAATTAAAATGAACAAAAATTATCAAGATTAATCGGTTTTCGTCTAATTTATTACCTGCGTTAAATTATTTTTTAAGATTTTCTAATACTTGCGCTCTCGCCAAAATTTACCAAAATTGTTTTTAGTTAAATTTTGGGGTAGAAACAAAAAGTCACCAACAAATTTACAAAAAAAATTAGTTCGATATACAGCAGAATTTTTACGATCTAATGATCGAAAATGTTACTGTTCACAGTTCCCTCTTTAACTTATTATTTAATTATTTATATTATACTAATTATGTGTACTCATATTGAGATGTATCATAAATTGCTCCATTTATCGATAGGTACGTTTCATCTTTTATTGTGACCTCAAACATCAACTTGTTGTAGTTAGACTGTGATATTAAAGTATTACCATGCATACCTGCTTTGTTTTTTTATTACATACATACATACATACATAAAGTCACGCCTTTTTCCCGTAGCGGTAGGCAGAGACCACTTCCTTCCACTTCCGCTACGGTTCTTACACACATCTTTTGCTTCCTCTACTTTCATCAGTGCTCTCATACATGCTCTTCGGTTGTTGGTTATCTTGACCTGGCCTTTCTTCAAAACAATGTTCGAAAAAAAATTAAATCAAGCGTTTTTCCTTGCAATCAAAGTAAAATTGATAAGGATACCACAAAGAAATTTTTTTTGTATCCCAAAAAAGCACAACCATTTGGTACATTTGTGAAAAACATTCCCTTAGACGTTCTTTTAATTTATATCGGGAAAAATTTATTAAATGATACTAATAGTGAATGATACAAATAGACTCAGGTAGGAACAGGTTGACTCAATCAATAGAGATCTTGAAGCAATCGTCGAGTGGGGAATCAACAAACTTGTTCAGTTTAATGAAAACACAAACAGAACAAGAAAACAAGCTTCCAAAATAAGATTACCAGAGAACTATGACCTGCAACTTTTTAAAAAGTAGGTTCACAATCATCTCCTTTCTATAATCCCTCCCTTTTCTAATAGTCGCAGTGCGGGACGTCCGCGGCCCACACGATGGGTCTACCCTTTTTGCGACTATTTTCAGTAAAAAAAAATCACCTAGTGTGAATAAATATGGGCGAGATGCGAATATAGTGGAGTTGCAAAAAAATTAACTATCAATAGATGGCAAACCTGAAAATGGTAGGTACATAAGGTGCTTTCATTTCAAATCCAAGCCCAAATAACTTTTGATTTTGCTTGAATGTAAGAAAAACAAAAAAAACGTCGAATTTTAATCAAGGGGGAGGTTTAAAAATATTATTCTGGTGTTTCAAAATGGCACCCCTTTAACATTCCCTATCCCTTCTTTAATATGTCAATAGCAACCCTTACCTTGTGATACATGAAAACCCAAGAAAAATGCAAATCAGCCATACAAACAAAAAATTTATTCCATCGATTTATTTTGCAGATCTTCTTTCAAAAAAAGAGCAGGTAGTTTATCGATAATTGCGTTAATTGCTCTGGCCCAAGTAAAGCTGAGTCCAGCACAGTCAGCTTAGTCGGGCATACGCTGGGCATTGGCCAGGATATGAAGTCTTCTCCTCTCCACACAATCTACAATTAGGGCTATCGGTAGCATGTGATATCTAAGGGTAGATAGATCACTAGTCTGGCATCCTTCCTACTCTGCGACGTAATGCTTCTGACTAGGGCCTCTGGAGGAGATTACCCTATGAGTGCGCTTGCCTGTCTGCAATTGTCTTTATTTTCTGTTTTCCAATACATTAAGTTCTGGTCCCTGAGCTAGCCCCGAATTGCCCCTCTACCTAGACAAAAGGGAATCCCTAGTGCTGGCTCTGGGCTAACGAACTTGGTCTCTGATCCCGATTTTGCTAACTTATTAGCTCTCTTATTGCCTTTGATTTCCGAGTGATCAAGAAACCAGGCAAGAGTGACCTTGTTGCTTTTCGACAATGCCTCTAGGGTTAGTCTACAACCCAAAGTCAATCGTGAGTCAATCGCTAGCGCTTTAATTGCCGCTTAGCGTATTCGCCCAGAAATATCGACTCCTAGATCCCATTCTGATTCCAGCCCTCGTCCCGGCGCTCGTCTTGGAGCCATCTGTGCACCATATTTTTCCATTAAGTAGCACCGGTTTATTCTTCTCGTCTCGGGAAGCATACCATAAATGGTCTCTCCCAGACACGGATCTTGTCACAGTATCTTGTCCTGTCCCATGCTAAGCACGGGATCGGACAGGACACCTTGTGGGAATTTTGTGTGTCCACAATCACTGGTTCTCCATTTTGTTCTTATTTAAGGCGGTGCGCTGTTGTCGCAGCTGCAGCAATAAACTCTAGGTAAAGCGGACCAATAGCGAGCAGCGCTGTCATGGCCACTACTAGAGTAGTGCGCATGGCACCGAGTGCGCCTCGTAGTATCAAAGATCTGGTGTGCTCCAACATTGTCTTGGCTGATGACTTCTGTACTCTGGGCCACCAGACAACCTAAGCGTACAGTAGCATTGTTCGAAGTATCGCCTTGTATGTCTATAAAACCACTGTGGGTCTTAAGCCCCAGGTCTGACCAAATGTTCTTCTGCATATCCAGAAATATACGCTTACGCTTCTACAGCTTTCTTCAAATTGCTCCTTCTAGCTCAGCTTCCTGTCCAGTGTAATAAGCTAACAAAATATGTATAGCCTACCTTTCAAATACTTGATAAATTTTAAAAACGAACATAAGAAAAAAATATAATTTTTTTAATAATTTCATATTGTATTTTTTTCCCTTTTTACCCTTCTCGAAAAAGTACCAACAACCGAAGAGCATGTATGAGAGCACTGATGAAAGTAGAGGAAGCAAAAGATGTGTGTACGAACCGTAGCGGAAGTGGAAGGAAGTGGTCTCTGCCTACCCCTATGGGAAAAAGGCGTGACTTTATGTATATAGAAGTGCTGTGGGCGGGTCACCTCTTCAGGAATCTTTGCTGGCGTACGCAGCAAAACTCCCCAAAGTGACATTACAATCGGATGAATGCTTTAGAAATTGATGTTACTTTTTTCTGGAAACACCTTTTTCTAAAATAATTAACGAATGAAAAAACAATAGCGAACTTCGACTTCATTTCGTTGTTCTAACGCCACTTTTGTTGTTCTAAAGCCATTATAATTTAAAAATAAGTAAAGAGATGTTAATTCTATCCCCTTACAGCACAATAAAACTTTTGCACTCAACTCCATTGTTCGTTAATTGTGAGATTGCACCTAAACCTTGCTTTATATTTTTAGCTGCATCACTTCCGTTTTATGTAAAATGGGATTAATCAACCGCAGCAACGAAATCACAAAAAACTTTTAATCAAGCGTTTCAAATAACCTTCGTCAAATTTGCGAAATTTAATTTTTGGAATATTTTTCTGCGAGAATCCTTGTAAAGTGATTTCAGCGCTCGTGTCAAACTATCGCTCACCCCTTACATAGACAATGTCGACCAAAATTCATTCCTCACCACTCTGTCATAAGCCTTTTCCAAGTCTATAAAAGCGCAGTAACCTTTTGACTTTTGATAATATGTAAGGCTGTGTGCACGTATCAATGTAATTAATTGACAAATGAAACAAAACTTGTATTTTGTGCGTAAAAACATTCGAACATGTATATAAGGTAAAAAGTATTAATGTTTTTTAAATAAACAGTATTGCCGAAGGAGAACTAACTTTTCCAAACCGAGGGCTCTTTTCTATTTAATATAGTTACCCATCGGTTAAAAAAAGTAACACATCCAAAGTTATCGTGCGGAAAGTACAAAATGCGGTAAATTTGAAGATCACCTTGTACGGCAGTTACGAGGGCAGTTTGATAAGTCAGTGACTTTTTGAATTTCCAGCGCAGTTACTCCAAATGCAACAGCGCCACCGTCAACTATAATCTATCAGTGGGCAACTTTCTAATTTTGAGCAAGCTACGTCGTGCAGTTGGTGTTTGATAGCCGTTCAAAGCAGACAACCTCGTGAATTTTTACGAAAATGGAAAAAAGTGAATTTCGTGTGCTGATTAAGCATTACTTTTTACGTAAAAAATCCATCACTGAAACTAAGGAAAGACTTGATAAATACTACGGGGACTCGGCACCATCAATTTCAATGGTTAAGAAGTGGTTTACAGAGTTCCGTTGTGGTCGTACCAGCACTAGTGACGCCGAACGTCCAGGTCGCCCAAAAGAAGTGATCACGCCAGAAATCGTCGATAAAATCCATGAAATGATATTGGATGATCGGAGAATGAAAGTGCGTGAGTTAGCTCATGCTGTAGGTAGGTATCTCAACTGAACGGGTACATCATATTTTACACGAATATTTGGACATGAAAAAACTCTCTGCGAGATGGGTGCCGCGATTGCTCACATTCGACCATAAGCGCAATAATGTGACCACTTCAAGAGAGTGTTTAGGGATGTTCAGCCGTAATCCGGACGAATTTTTGCGCCGTTTTGTTACTGTGGATGAAACATGGATCCATCACAACACGCCAGAGATCAAGGAACAATCGAAACAGTGGGTTGCTCGGGGTGAACGTGGACCAAAGAAGGCGAAACAGAGTCTGTCAGCCAACAAGGTCATGGCCACAGTTTTGTGGGATGTACGCGGTGCCATTCACATCGATTACCTCAAGAAAGGTAAAACGATCACCGGCGAATATTATTCAAAGCTTTTGAACAGATTTGACGTTGATTTGAAGCAAAAACGGCCACATTTGGCGAAGAAGAAAGTGCTGTTCCATTAAGACAATGCACGTGTGCACCCTTGTCTAGTCACGATGGCCAAAATCCACGAATTGGGATACGAACTGCTACCCCATCCAGCATATTCTCCAGACTTAGCCTCCTGCGACTATTTTCTGTTTCCAAACCTAAAGAAATGGCTGGGCGGTAAGAGATTTGAGTCGAATGAAGAAGTCATTACCGAAACAAACGCGTATTTTGAGAGCTTTGAAAAAACCTATTATTTGGAGGGAATAAAAAAATTAGAAAAACGCTGGACTAAATGTATCGAGCTAAAAGTTTATTATGTAGAAAAATAAAATGTTTATTTGCGGAAAAAAATTTGTTTTATTTAAAAAGTCACTGACTTATCAAACCGCCCTCGTACCTAAAGGAATGTACCGTTATGGCCCATCTTTCATCTCGGTCTTGTCCATGGGCAAAACTTCTACCCTGTAAGTTTTAGTGACCTACCGCCTCTCTGTGCCCACAACACAATTGGGGCCATGAAACGTGCAGCGCACACGGTTTTGGCGATTTTAATTTTTGGGAGTAAACCAATACTTTTCCTTTTTTACCCTTCGGTTCGGAAAGGTAAAAATCTTTTTAACATGTTCTTATGTATTTTAGATAATTTAGTGGATCCTGTATACCTGACGTCTGGCTATGCATAGAGGTGTGTTGGTTCCTACAATTATGTATGGTAATGAATGTTGGGTTTGGCAGAGAAAACATGAAAACAGAATTAATGCTGCGGAGATGAGTAGTCTGAGATGTATAGCCGGAGTGACTCGGTTGGATAAAGTAAAGAATTGTGAGATAAGAGAACGATGTAGTGTAAAAGAAAATGTTTTTACAAAGATAGATAAAGGAATGCTTAGATGGTTTGGACACGTTGAAAGGATGGATGAAGGGAGATTGACGATACAAATTTATAAAGCGAGTATGAATGGAGAAGTCGATAGAGGTCGACCTCGGCAAACATGTCCCGATCAGATTAACATTGTTATGAAGAAAGGCCATGTAAAGAGTACCAACAACCGACGAGCATGTATGAGAGCACTTATGAAAGTAGAGGAATTAAAATATGTGTGTATGAACCATAGCATGAGGAAGGAAGTAGTCTCTGCTGTTAAAATCTTTTAAAAATATACTAATTTGACACTCACAGAGAAACATTCTGATAATGAGTCATACATGGAGGTTTATGGATGCCGTTTACGTCGCTATTTTAGTATCCGTATTAAAAGGATTTAGATAACGGAATGCAAAAAATTACTGTTTTTTAATAATTTCGATTTTTTTACAAGCTCAGATTTCTCCTACATTTCCCAATCAAGCATTTTTAATTAAATTTAATGTGAAAACTCCATCTTGTAAAGATCTAATCCCGTAATGAAGTTTTTGAGTCGTCTTGATCCATGAAGACAGCTGAAACATTTTTATACTACAATGTAGTCACTTAAAAATGTTATCTAACGAATTTAAAGCGAGGTTGCTTAATGATACTATATATATTTTGCATAGTTAAGCTTATAATTATTTACAATTTTAACAGAAATATCATCAACCCTATTTAAAAAATATTAATGAGGTACTAAATAGTCTAATAATAGACTGACTTCTAAAAAAATTCGAAAAACTAGCAAAAGTTAAGCTGTCAATAAAATGTATAGATACATAATGTGTGTTTAGTAAATATTAAAAAATAATTACAATATACATGCACTCATGTTCACACATAAAAGCACACCTTAATTATAAAAATATAATTAACTTACTCTAAACTTGACTCACTTAATAATTATACGTTATTTGCAAAAGGTCGCTTACTTTCATGTTCTAAACCTTACTGTCAATATTATTTTATTGTAGTTATTAATTTTAAATAAATTTTCTTATTTGAAATTTAAATAATATTTTAACACACTATGACAACAATTTTTAAATTTGATAATTTTATTTTTCAAACAAATCTAAATTCTGAACATAATCTTATTTTATGACATTTATTTGCCATGTTAAATTTCGACAAATATTTAATGAAGTTTCTATAAATTTGAATCGAGTCGAGTAGTTTCGGCGTTGCCCGAAGCTTTCGTGTTTTGGCATCGTGGCAACACAGTCTTTGTTACTCCCCAAGTGTCCCACTTAAAAGAAGAGGTTTGACGCTGGAAAACAAATAAAATAAAATCTCACTTGCATAAAATACCAGGACAAAGACAAGCGAAAAGACTAGTAAGCCTTTCAATCAGAATCAGAATCAGTTAGTCATGCTTTTTTTTCTTTCAAAAACCATTACTTTTGTTTTGCTTACATTTATTATTATCCTCTTACTCCTCTTCAGATGACACTAATATGACTTGATCATCGGCTTACAGAAGGCATTTGACCATCAAATAATTCATTTTCAATCCATACGCACTCTCTTTCAAATCTTTTAAACAATCGTCTATGTACAAGTTAAACAGCCATGGCGAAGCCACACATCCCTGTCTCCCACCTTTTTTGATGTTAAACCAGTCCGTGCAAGCTCCGGTTATCTTTTTCCGTTTAGTAATTTTACCGATTTTGTAATGGGTAATTAACAACACAAATGACATATAACATTTACTAGTACAATGCAGATTATTCTAATATTTATTTATTTTAGAGAAAAGTAAATGTAATGGTCCATCTTTATGCATTGTAATTAGTAATCATGTCATTCATTAATTAAGAGCAAATACTTTAACCGGCAACATTGTTATACTGGACAAATATGGTTGCTGCTTAGTGCTTATCGTTTATTGTTCCGGCTTTTATTTGCCAGTTTATAATTATTTTGTAGTTCTGTAGTGTGGTTTTGGTTTAATACTTTGAAAATTAAAATATTGTTACAAATCCGGTCCTGTCAGCAACCGAAAGGTCGACGGCGTCGAGGGTCCATGTTCGACCGCTCTCCTTTGTAGCTGCCGACGGGGCCTAGGAAAGTCGCGCAATGTCTCGAATCCGCGTCGAATAATGGGGAAACAGGTAGAAAGATCTGGAACTGTGATATCGGAAATATAAAAGGGAAACGATTATAACGATTGTCATTATTAGCTTATGTGTTTACGAATTATTAAATGTAAATAGTTATATAGAGTTGTAAAAGTTGTATAGCTAAGTGAATATCTAAGTGGTTAATAAAAATAGAAGTTATTGTATTGAAATAAACATTGTTTTGCTATTGGATCGAGAGTTTTAATCGCCGAACCCAAGATAGAACTAAAAATCGTATCAATATGTAATATAATAATAATGAAGGACTTTTATTTTATTTATTATTTTAAATTTATTGTGTTGCATGTAACTACGTACCTGGAATAAAATAAAATTTTACCAAAACTTTCATTTATTTCTTCAAATTAAGAACAGATTTAATTTTGATACACAACAAAAATTCCTATTCGCTATGGTGTGGGATATACGGAAGTGAAAAACGATACCTCGCCTCGTCTAGGTTCAAGTATATTTCGCTACAACATTGCTTGCCAAAATTACATCTTCATGTTTAATGATTCGTGACTCTGTCTGTATGTCTATGGACAACTCTATTTCTGAAAGTAAACTCGTCATTCTAACAAAATCTGTTCATTTCCTAGTCCTTTTCTAATTGCATATTGCTCGACTAAAGCGTAAGAGAAACCGCAAAAATATAGATCCGTACAAAGGAAGACACCAGGCATTAATTATTTATGGCAGATCATGTAACTTATTATTATATATTACGGGGGAGGTTAGCAATTTTTCGCAAAAAATTTTGGTGCCTTAATTTTGTTTTGAAATATTTTTGTACACTCATTGACAATATTTGCATACTAACAAAAGTTTTACTTCTGACGCAATTAGTTTTCGACTGACGCATAATACTTTTTACTTAGACTTTTACTTGAAGATCTCACATCGTATTAGTGTGTAGTTTTTACCATAAAAACACGCTGTAAAAATTGTTGAAATTGGACATAAAAAATATATTTCAGTGTAACAATTGTTAGAAAATTCAATAGTTTGTTTTAACGTGTCACAAATTTTTGTAAGATAAAGGTTTCGTGAAAAATTGCAAAGGACACTGCTAATGTCACGTCCTTGATGAATGGAAGCATTGCAATTGTCAAATATTGCTAACATTTTTCGATTGTTCCCCCACAAACAATAATAACACACTTCATTCATGTTTCATAAACGTTAGCATACGTAATTTTATTTTGTTGTTGGTTAGACGTGAGAAGGTGTGCTTTAAAAACAAATTTTTTATTACTTAAAATATTTCGAAAATCTGTTGCTATGAATAATAAATAATTTTGTTTTATTAAAAATATTAAGTGCCCAAATGAATTCTAATGGAAAAGTCAGTTTAGAGTAAGTACAAAAACTTGAAATTTTCATATTTTAATTCCAAAATTAAAATAAATCGATAAGGCTGTTATATATTTTGTTTTGATGTTAATTAAACTACAGTGCTTTCGTTTCAAAACCAGCCAGTCCAAATGTAAGATAAACAAAACACACGTTGAATTTTAAATCAAGGGGGAGGTATAAAACTGTTATTCTGCTGTTTCCAAGTGGCACCCATTTAACATCCCCCACCCCTTCTTAAAATGTCTAATAGCAACCCTTACCTTGTAATACATCAAATAAAAACACAAGAAAAATGCAAATCTGCCATATAAACAATTTATTCCATCGATTTATTTTGCAGATAACATTAAACAACGAAATTACAAGTTAAAAAGTTAATTACAAACAGTTTAGAAATATATTTACAATAACTGTTCAAAGTGTGCATTTTTTTTTGAGCTTTCCGTAAAATTTCGCTAGTAATTCGTCCACATTCTTCAGCTATTGTAAACTTAAGATCTTCAATGACATTGGGAGGAGTTTTGTAAACTAATTCTTTAGAATAGCCCTATAAAAAAAGTCAGGTGGTGTTAGATCTGGAGATCCATTCTATAAAACCCCTTCTGCCAATTCAATGTCTTGGAAATCGTTCGTCTAGCCATTGTCTTACAGCTAGTGCGTAATGTGGCTCCGTTCTGTTGAAGGTACATTTTCCATTCATCTAGCACCATATTTCCCCGTCCATCAATTTGTCTTTCTAGTGACTAAGCAATAAATAAATCAATTTTATTTTCTAATAATTGTAGGTACAATTCTCTCGTTACTTTTTGGCCAATAAAAAGTGGTCAAATTATCTCATTTCCCATACATTGATCTTCGCTGTAAACTTAGTATTATCCTTTCGAAACACGTGATGATTTTTGTCATCCCAGTACCTACAATTATGTTTGTTAACAAAGCCATTTAAATAAAACGTTGATTCATCACCGAAACAAATATTTTTAACTAAATTTGCGTCTTCTTGTTTTTTTTGAGATATTGTTTCTGCGGTCACAGTTGTCTTCACTAAGCAGATAATAAATCTGTATTTTTTAAGGAAAAAACTTATGCAATTTTAACACTTTGTGAAAGGAACCAACAGAAATATTTGTAAGTTTTGATACTTTTCGAATAAAGGATCCATTCTAGCACCAACACTATTTTTACTTCACATCAACGACCTTTTGAAAGCAACTTTATGTCCCGTACACAGCTTTGCCGATGATAGTACCCTCCATACCGCTTTCTCTTCCAGGGCCCCTATATCAGCCCTTGAAACCAGAAATGAACGAGGAAGAAATGTTAACAATATAAATATGGACTTAGCAACAATTCTCGAATGGGGATCCAATAACTTGGTAGAATTCAATGCAAACAAAACACAAGCATGTCTTTTCTCTAGAAAAGCCGATCTCACTGTGCCTAACATAACTTTGTCAGGAGTAACCATACCACTGAAGTCATCCATATCGATGCTTGGTATTACTATCAGCAATAACCTTTCCTGAGAAAATCACGTGAGGTCCATTGCCAAAAATGCATCCCAAAAACTTGGTTTTTTGTTTCGTGCCAAGAGCTATTTCACCTCCAGTCAGCTGCTTATGATCTATAAGGCACAGATCCGACCTGTACTGGAGTACTGTTCCCATATTTGGAGTGCAGCACCTAAACATATCCTGAAGCTACTGGATTCTGTCCAAAAAAGGGCAATTCGTCTCGTCGGTGATGCCTCGCTTACAAACTCGCTCACTTGTCTGGAACACCGTAGAAAAGTTGGCGATTTGTCTCTATTTTATAGATATTTTCATGGGCGATGCTCTTCTGAAATATCAACAATCGTTCCTCCTTTGGCAGATTAACCCGTCAAGTTCAGTCTTCACACCCCTTCGTGGTCACTTTGGAGACCTGCAGAACATCACTTTCCAAAGACTCATTCATCCAACGAATTGGAACTCATTGCCTAGGGAGGTGTTCCCCGAGGCATACAACCTCCAGAAATTTAAGAAGAACACCAACTCCTACCTTCTTTCCCTTGGTTCCCACGATGTTCTCTGAACATTACAGGATATCCCTTTTCGTGGGAACCAGAACATAAAAAAAAAAAAATAGGTAGGATCTATAGCAAAATGAACCAGTACTTTAATTTGTGCAGTTTCGTCAAAAACTCTGGGATTATTATTTTTTTTATTACAAACGGATCCAGATTCTCCAAATTTCCGTACTAACTTTATGATGGTCTTATGGCTATATTTTTATGAGGATGCTTTTCATTAAAAACTTGAGCTGTTCTTCGAGCGCATTTGTTTTGGTAACCGTAAATAAATATTATTTCTATTCGTTCTTGCAGAGAATACACCATTTTAAAATAACTCAAGATGCTACAGCTACAAATAATGGCTAATTTAACGTCACGAAAAACTGACTAAATTTAATATTAATATTTTTGAAAGAAAAAAAAAGAAAAAATTAAAAAAAAAATGACATGTATTCAGAAATATGTTAATTGATCCCCAATTAGACATCTACCTATTCAACAGTGGCGTTGGTCGTTTTTTTATGGTCTAAAGTTATTTCACATAATGTGTTGTTATCAGCAAAATAAATCGATAGAATTAATTAATAAATGAATAAATTTGCATTTTGCTTGGGTGGGGGATGTTAAAAGGTTGCCACATGGAAACAGCAGGATAATATTTTTTTACCTTCCTTTTTGTTTTTTTATATATTTACGCAAAATCAATAGTTATTTGGATCTCTTGGGATGTCGATTGCCAGATGTCCTTTCATCTCTTAGTTGGTCTTCCTAGGGGTCTATCTCCCGCTGGTCTGTTCTGGAATGCTATCGGAGGTAGTTGATCTTCTACCATTCGGGTTACATAAGCGTACCATTGTCGTTTCCTTTGCCGCCCCCATCTCACTACGTCCTGCACCTGACATTCATCTCTTATAACCTCGTTCCTGACTCGGTCTCTTTTAGTCTTTCCGAGTATGCTTCTTGTGCTTTTCCTTAGTGTTATACTCAGCATGCTTTTTGTTTTAGTTGTCTCTTCTCGAGCTTCAATACCGTAAGTCATGATTGGCCTAACGCAGGTCTTGTAGACCTTGCTGTCAATACGCATATATTTATTTGCCCATACCACCTGTCGTAAGCATCCTGCTATTGCAGTTGCCTTGTTGATCTAACTCTCCAGATCATTTATTGGATTGTGGTGGCCCGATATATCCATGCCCACGTACTTAAACTTGGATATTTGCTCGATAGGATGATCTTGGACTACAAGCTTACATCCTATGGGTTCTCTGGTTAGGGTCATGCTCTTTGATTTTCCTACGGATATGTTCATGTTTAGTTGTGCTGCTGTTAGATGTAATTTATGGAGCTGGTTGAATAGAAATGGGCTGAGACTGTCTTTCTGTCTGATTACTCCTTATGTTTCTATTTTTTTCATGAAGCTGTCTCCTGCTTTAATCTTTGTGTAGTTTCCGGTATTTTAATTGTGTATAACTTTATCAATGTTGTCGGGTGTTTCTTTGTTCTTTAGTAAGTCGATAACGTCAGTCAGACGTACTTTTTCGAATGTCTTAGTGAGGTCGACAAAGCATAGATATGCTTTTTCTTTTATTTGTTTGAATATGAATAAGGCATTTGTAGTGGAACTGTTTTGTCTGAAACCCTGCTGTTCTTCTCTATTTTGTTTTTATGCCTCGAGCTTAAATTTCAAGATGTGTGTGACGAGCTTCATGCTTGAATTTAAGGGAGTTATACTTCTACAGTTCTCTGGTAGAGTTTTATGGCCCTTTTTAAAGATGGGAATTGTAATGTTTTTATGCCAGTCGCTGGGTATTTCTAATGTATCGAGGATCTTTTCATATAATGTTGTCATCTTTGTTCGTAACAATATAATATTTATTAAATTTTCGTTTATTTGTCTGTTCAGAACAAAATTCGATTTTAAACTTACTTACTGGTAAGCTAAAGCACTGAATATTTCAATATAGCTCAGAACTGGATTATAATCGGTACACATTTTCAATCGATTGCAAATTTACTTTTCGATAATCAATCTTTTCGAAAAGATGAAGTTAATTTGAAGGTAGGTAGAATGACTTTTTATTTTGGATTTGATTAGTACAAATACTGTCAATGAATTTCATGAGTACACTGAAGAAATTAAATCAAGAATTGGATAAGCCAGAACCATATTTAACAGTTTGAGGAATGTGTTATGCAGTAGAGATCTTAACTTACAACTTGGAGTCAGATTATTGAGATGCTACCTTTTCTCGATGTTGCTATATGGGATGGAATCCTGGACGTTAAAGAAAAATATAAGTGATCGATTGGAAGCATTTGAAATTTGGTCGTATGGAAGGATCTTAAGATCAAGTTGGGTAGACATGGTAACAATGAGGAGGTAACTGGGAAGAATGAAAAAGGAAAAGGGAATATTGAACACAATAAAAATAAGAAAGCTTCAATTGCTGCAGAATATTATACAGGGAAAGATACAGGAAAAAAAAAGCAAAGAAAAAGACGCATTTCCTGGTTAAATAACCTAAGAAAATGATGCAACTGTAGTTCCATCGAGTTGTTTAGAGCTGCAGCATCAAAAGTGAGAATAGCTATGATGATAGCCAACCTTCTAAGAGGAGATGGCACTTGAAGAGAAGAATATTAATCATGTCCGTTGCATCTATGTGTACTGTTTTAGAACATCATTTTGTTGTCCTTTTTTTATGGGTATCATTATTTTGAAAATTGTTCCTTTATTTAATAATTTTTCATATCTAATTAGTGTTGCCCAAATTCAAGAACAAGACGATACTTAGCCAGTCTTGGTCTTGCGCCAATACACCTGTTCTTGGTCTTGGTCTTGGTATTGCGCTCCCAGTCTTGGTCTTGGTCTTGCAGCAAGAGTCTCGCAAGTCTCGCAATTACCCATTAGCCTATTACTATTTATTAAACGTTACTTAAGATCTTAGAACAACGTAGAAGAGTAGATACATTTTGCGCTTGAATTAACATAGCCATAGTAAAGACCAGCCAAATTAATACATTTCTAAACATTTAATGAGAAATTCGAAAAATTAACTGACCCCGGGTGGGGCTTGAGAATCCACGACCTAGGTGATCCGTGCCGATGCTCTAACCAACTAAGCTGTTAACTTTTATATTTAATAAGCTTACATGTGCTTAAACATGGTTAAAACATATAAAAAACAAATTAATGACATTAACTTGACTGTATTTTAAAGAACAATACCTGTCTAGAAAGACAGGTAGACAGGTAGACTTTGTATTTTACGTTTTTTTTTAACACAAAGTTGTTTGCTACTATAAAAATATGTTAACAAAATAAAAAATTATTACGTAAAACTCACTCGCGTATTATGTAATTAATAATTGTTATGTAGTCTATCTAATGATTATAAAAATTACGGAACCATTCAAACAAATACAGTAAAATAAAATTTATTTATTTTTAAAACTGGTTTTCACGTGTTAGCATTGTGTGTCTACATGGCATATGCTTAAAACGGAAAAAATTCACAAAAATGTGAAATAGGAAAACTCTAAATGCAAAAAAAAATTTGTATTTTACCCAAACAAATCAAAATCTAAAAAATAACAGAGCAACTTTCGAACCGACATTCCTTAGCTAATCAGAAAGATTTTTTTGCATGTTATATTTGCCAAATGACAATGAAGCGCATTGTTGGTATGCAGGCTTTTAAATCAGACGAATTGTTGACCGCTTAGGTCGCAGTGTGTCAATCGTGTTAAAGTGTTGACCCAGGTGGTCTAAAGGAGAAATCCATAACCATCGTCGTGGAACCAGAGAACCGCGAGCAACTTCAGCGACATAACAAGACAAAGAGAGTTTCTACTACACGATCAAAGTTTACGAGAGACAGAAAGCATGACCTAAAAGAATTAGTTTTTTATTACTCCAAGAGGAAAAAGGCTGAATATATGTTTGCATGATCGATCGAAAATTCTTCGTTGGGAGTTTTAGAACAAATAATCTTTACAAAGATTTTGGGATTTGTACAGACTTCAACTGTTTTGGAAATATTAAGTGTTTTCAGATGTATTACCAAAATTATCTTTAAAAAAAGAAAATTATTTTATTTCACAAATTTGCTACATTACACTCAATACTTATTTCCCATTTAGCTCTTAATATTGTGAAAATAAGCAAAAACCATTATTGCGTTCCTTTTTACTGATTTCACGGTATGTTAATCGTCGAAATTGCCGCTATTGGTCTAATGAGAATCCTCACTGGATGAGAGAGGAACATACGCAATATCCTGAAAAAGTGAATGTTTGGGCAGGAATTGTTGGAAATCATATCGTAGGTCCCTTTTTCATTGATGGCAACTTAAATGGAGATAAATATTTAGAACTGCTCCAAAATAATGTCGTGCCAACTTTGACAAACTTATATCCTGATCCAGCAAACCCACAAGTTCCTGCAAATATACTATGGTTTCGGCAAGATGGAGCATCGCCCCATTACCAAATCAATTTCCAGCAGTACCTGTACCAAAATTTTCCAAATCGGTGGATAGGGAGGCGCGGATCGATAGAATGGCCAGCACGATCTCCTGATCTGACGCTATTAAATTTCTTTTTGTGGGGATATGTCAAAAGTATTGTATACAAAACTAAACCACTTAACTTACATAACTTAAAAAGACGAATCACGCTTGCGATTAGATCAGTCACGCCTGAGATGTTGAGTAACGTTAGAAGACATTTCTTACTAGATTAGCATGTTGCCAAGACGTTCGCGGCGAACATTTTGAACATCTCTTATATTGAAATTAATGTTTTTTTGTTTTTTTTTACATTATTTGTAAAATAAAATAATTTTCTTTTTTTAATGTTAATTTTTGTAATACATCTGAAAACACTCGATATTTCCGAAACAGTTGAAGATAGGTATGGAACATTGTACATGAATTATGTCTAGAATTTTCTGAAGAATCCAAAAAATAAATAATATACAGGGGGTTATGTTTAAAATAAGAAAGTTGGTATCGGCCACTGTCACATGACACACCCTATATAATTATTTTTTTTTGAAAAAAATGCGCATCTAAAAATACAAATCGACGTGTTCAAACGTTTTTCCCAACACGCTCTCATTTATTCGTTATCGAATTTATTCCATTTGGCTGTTCCACACTGTATATATATATATATATATATATATATATATATTAATATATATATAACTATAATATTTTTTATTTTGTAATCATTGCAATTTAAATCCCTATGTTAAGCCATACGATAAATAAATAAAAATAACCTGCCAAAAATACATTTTTCGTTTATTAAATTAATAATCCTACAGTATAAAAAATTGAAAAAAATATAATTTGTCTCAGGCGAACAATCAAGCAATTTAAGTGTCCTTGTCGTGAAATATGTTGTACTTACTAATGTTATAAAAATCTACTTAAGAATGTCCGTGGAAAATGTCAGAAATGATTGTTAAAGAACACGATAATAAAACACTGAGAATCATGTATTATAATTTATTTATTAATGTTTATTATTTGTAATATGATTTTCGATCCTGTGATTTTTAATTTGCTGCTTAAATTCGTTTGTATTTTTTAATCAAAAGGAGAACTTTTAGCAAAGATAATGTTTTAATACGTTTAATTGAGAGATCTTTAGGTCTTTCTCGGGAAAGACCAATAATATTTTGGCAAACCAGAAGAACTTCCTTATTTTAAAAACGAGTACAAACAAAAACGGTGAAATTGTCTTAAGTTTTTTAGCCAGAATATCTTTCTTCTACCCGGGCCTCTTCGTCCTTCGATCTTCCCTTCTATAATAAGCTTTAAAAGTCGATACTTGTCATTCCTTAAGATGTGACCAAAATACTCCAGTTTGCGCTTTTTTAGTGTAAACAGCTGCTTGTCGAGGCGTTGAAGTACCAAAATTATTACGCCTTAAATTCACATGCTAAACTCGCCACGGTTTACACAGGTACCTGGGCATCCATATAGAAAGAAATAAGGTCACACAACTAATTTTACAGTGTAAAACAACAATATTAAAAATACATTCAGAAACAAAGTATTTACATTTTTTTGCAAATTACTAATTACGCTCGCAATGTAAAAAAAAAACCTTCTTCAAAGACTTTATGGTTTTCTTATGGATGCCATCGTCAGAACTGAACCAAATTAAAATGGGACCACACGGAAAGCACCAGCTTTTAAATAAAAAAAGAATCATCAAGATCGGTTCACCCAGTCGAAAGTCTGAGGTAACAAACATAAAAAAATACAGTCAAATTGAGAACATCCTTCTTTTTTGAAGTCGGTTAAAAACTGACAATTGGACTGATGACTTTTTTTATTCAAGTCACGCAATATTTTTATTTCTATTAAAATAGCAATTAAATAAGATTTATTATTAAATATTTATTATATATTTCGTAAAAAAAAGTTATTACAGTTTTCTCTTTTAATAATTCATTGTTACTAGTGCATTACTGCATTTAAAAAGCGAAAAACAAATACAAAATAATTGTAATTCTACAAAAAATTAATTTTACGATATTGAATGATTTAAAAAAATAGTTCAACGTCGCCGTCGTCTTTTTATATTTTTATCTACAATAAATAAAAACTAACCGTAATATAAAAAATAATCTTTCAAGTGCAGCAATGACATACAATGATCGGCATGCAGTCTGTCATTAAAAAAAATGATTCCTCGAATTTGTATGCCTGCATATAATTAACTACAATTTCATATCGTAGCATTTAAGTTTATCGACTTTGTTTTTTAGATTTACATTTCTTTGGTCTCACTTGATTGGGCTTCGTTACCTTTTTTAATAAGTGACGTGCAGCACGTGGCCACTCTTTGACATTGATGGTATGGGTGACGTGTACGTGACGTGACAGCTTGAGATGATTAACGTGCACGTGGTACAACAAATGACATATCTTTTATATAGTTAATATTTAATTTGCGCACATACGTACTTCACGCACTACTTTTATCTCTCTTATTCTCATGCAAAGGATTCCCGAAAAATTTATTATTCCTGGCGAAAGTATTTAGGATAATCGGATATTTTCATTAAATTATTGCATTTTCGTCGGTCTTTGACAAGTGTGCAAAGTTTAAATTAAATCTGATCGCTTAAAGAAGGGCAAAATCGAGGCCAAATAGTCAGTTACAAACATACAGGCAAACAAGATCAGGTGAAACTAATATAAGCGTGTTAAAAAGCCGCAGGTTTAAATGAATATATTATTTGATTTATAACAAAAACCCAGGTACTGCGACATTTTTTAAAATCATAACCGACGTTCGTGATTTAAAATGGAAATAAATTTTTATGGACTATTGTTTAAATCGGTTTTATTTTACCGAATGTATTTTGGTATTTCAGCAATACTCACTCATTTCAATAACTTGTTTACATTTTTATATTTTTTATTGTCTAATAAAACGTTCATATCGGTCGTTAATGCATCGTTTTCGCCCTTGCCATGGCCTTCTAAAATAATTTCCTACCTCATACAGGCGTCTTACCGTACGACTTTTTGGATTTTCTTGGCGCCTAATATATTCGTCAAAAGTAATAATGGGTCTCGAAGAAACAGAGTAGAATAATTTTACACAAGAAAATCTTTTAAAAATGGGAACAAAAGCACAGCATGGTTTTCTTGTGTTTTTAGGCTTTACCAAAAAAGTGTAAATAGACACCAGCAATACTTATTATTCACTTTTATTCCTAGATGTTAATAATTTTGTTCGTAAAACGATTTTTCGAAAATTTTCCAAATCGGCAATTAAAATTACATTACATCATGTCTCTATTTGACTGAGATTGAAGGAGATAATGTTTCCCCGCTATAAACAGTGATTATCTTTGATGGAATAATTTACGATGCAAATCACCACATTACGCGTTGTTAATCGCGGATACGTGCATGATTTTCATTCGGTTTTTATAGCTACTTAAAAGGGATATACCAAAATTTGAGTGGGAGGACGGTTTCTTCTTAAAAACGAAAAATAAACGACAAACATTGATATTTATAATAATAATAATAAAAATATAATTTATTGACCAATATATCAAAAACAAAATAAGTGTCCATATAATATTATAAAAAAACAGGGAAAGGTCAAAAGGCGCATGATCAGTAGGGAAGTACTGGTCTTCCTCAAGCGCCTGTAACTTTAATAAATATAGTAAGTAAAAAAAAATTAATAATATTGCATATGATAATAGGTACATATTTGTTTTTAAGTTTCACATTCCACAACATTCGTTAAAAAAATCTAACATAGGTTAGGTTAGGTATCATGTGAGTGGGGTGTGGTCGCCCCTCCACCGCGACCCTTAGTAGGTCTATTGTGGCTTACCCCTAGAGGTTACAATTCACCGCAAAATCAAGCCCTTCTTACGGAGTTCATGGTTGTATTGGGTGAGATTTTTTTGAAATCGGTAGGTTCTAGGTTGGTGTCACTGAATATGTTGAACCTTATTCTTCCCAGGCCGGGGCATGTACATAGTATGTGTTCAGCTGTTTCGTCTTCCACGCAGCAAAACCGACAGTCCGTTTGTTGGTTCAGACCTATCTTTCTGAGGTGGTATCTTAGACGACAGTGTCCTGTAAGCAGTCCCGTTAGAATACGCAGGTCATTTCTGTTCCATTCTAGGATCTGCTTAGTTGTGTTTCTCGAGAGTTTAGGTAGAAACGCCTTCGAGTGAGTTAACCCTGGTATATCAGACCAGTACGTGAGTATTTTCCTCTTCGCCCAGTCCGAAATAATTGTTTTGGCGGCACTTAAAAAGTGACATTCCACAACATTCGTTAAAAAAATCTAACATACATACGTACATATAGTCACGCCTCTTTCCCGTAGGGATAGGCAAAGACCACTTCTCTCCACTTGCTACGGTTAAACCCTCTAGACTTCTCAATATAGTCACAAATGAAGAACATGGTTTACAAAAATACAATTAATTCCATCGAAAAATTAAAGAAGCTGCTAATATTATTAAAAATAATCGACAAATGTTTTTTAATATTCAAAGATCTTTAAGGAGACGCCTTAAAAAGTGTATTGAAGTGGAAGGCGGGCATTTTGAGCATTTACTTTGAATTTTTTTTTATTACTGCTACTGATTGTTATTTGTTGTCTTTACTGTTGTTACCCCGCATAGTAGTAATTTAAAGGAATAAATTCATTTCACAATAAACAAAATTCATTGAATGTTTAAAATACAAATAACTCAAAAACTGATAGAGTTACATCAAATAAACAAAAGTACCTTTTTTATTTAAAATTAAACTGCATTTTAGATTTTCACTTCATTTTAGCCATAACTCATTAGGCAAAAAAGATATGTTGTAATTTACCTAATTAATAGGGTGTAACTAACGCCCTGTATGAATCGTGCTAAATTTAGCGTAAAATTCCTAATTTTCATGCCAAAAAACATAAAGTTGCCAATTTTCAAGACAATGCTTCTTAAAATCACAAAATTATTAAAAAATTTTAAATTAAAATTTCAACTTTAAATACCCTGTATCTCTTAAACCTGCCACATTTGTATAAGACATGTTAAACTTAATCGCCATATTTTGGTCTGCAGTATCTCCAGTTCAGAGATTGCTCATTCTTAATGAATCACCCTGTATACTTACACTGAAATCATTGTTGGTTTAGGTTTATATTTTTTTACTTCAATTGTTACCCACAGTGGTCACAGTTTCAAAAACCTTCACTTCATCGGATTCTACACTTTTATAAAATTGTTGAAACTCTAACAAAACAAATGCAAAAAGTATCCAATACTTAATATTCTGTAACTTTTTTTGTTCACAACTTCAGGATCAGATATGTTTCATATTTTACTTACCTTTTGCGTGTCTGCCATGCGAGCCTCGAGCCCACGGACCTTTTATTGCGTTTCCTCGGTCTTCCTACGATTTTCGGCATATTCACTTCCTATTTAGTCTATAGTAGGAAATTAATCGAATTATGCACTGGTTCACAATCACGATATCACAACAAACTGCAATAACTATATAAGCACACAGTACAAACAAAAATCTCGAAGAGTACCTGATTACAAAAAAGTATATCGCCAAATTATAATATAATATCGCAATTCAAAACAGTAATTGACACAGCATGACAATCACTGAAAAAACCGCGGAAACAGAAGCCAAACCAAGCATGGAGCATGCGCAGAGTATCATGGAGCATGCGCAGATTGTGCCGCACTGGATTGGTCGGAGTGATCGGTATGTTTGTATGATCTAGTGGTTAGTGGAAATGATAGTCACAGTGTTGCCTGTTTTTTTTTTTTGACTACATGAAAAATAATAATTGGATAGATATAGCTATCTAAATTCTAAATATTACAATAGTATATTATATATAAGTGCTTGTCTTCCAATACAAGAAAAAATACCAAAGATAATTTTGATTGTTTTGGGGTGACACCTGTTGAGGACGCCTTCTAACTAACGTAAATAGCTGGACTTAAAGGTTTCTACTGGATTTTATATCGGACTATTATTTATTTACAATGTGGTCACCGTAGAGACATCTTACAGGAAGGTCGAAAGTACGGCCCGTAACCCTCCATTTTTTATGAATACACTGTACCTACATGTAGTCACGCCTTTTTCCCGTAGGAGTAGACAGAGACCACTTCCTTCCACTTGCTACGGTTTTTATACGCATCTCTTGACAACTAAGCCTAATACAAAAAAAATATTGCGAGTTCAAATTTATACGAACTCATAATATAAACAAATTTCAGGATCTCGCATTTTTTTTTTTGACATTTTAATTGTCAGGAGATTTTCTAGGACAATAAGTCCCACTTCTTATTATCAGACCTCGTATAGTAAATATTGTATTAATAGTATCACAAGTAAAAAGGTTATTTATTTTCTCATTAAAAATTTAATTAAATCGGAACACTTATTTTTAATACCTTTGCTTTAACACGAGATATTGAACTTCTTATGAGCGTTTTTGTTTTTTTTTTTCACCTTGTTGCACCTAATTGTAATTTCACTTTCACCGAACAATAAATGTGTAAGGTTACTTTGATATATTAATATATACCCTCACGTTTATAGGTTTCAAATCACCAAAAAACAGGTCAGTAATCACAAATCACAAATTTAGTAAATACGTCATTAGAAACGGGTATATAGTTCCTAGTGATCTGAAATGTAGTGTGGTGATGCTTGTACCAACAGTTAACACCCCAAAAAAACCTGAAGAATTTCGACCTATAAGTTTATTGCCAATTGTAGAGAAATGATTAGAAATAGTAGTACACGAGCAGCTCATAGTTTTTTAGAGATAAATGGGATATTGTATGAGGGTCAGTCAAGGTTTCGAAGCAGACACTCATTTGAAACTGCTAATCAGGATGTTCTAGCAAAGTGGAAAAAAGAAATCAATGAGGCTAATACTAATATAAGTGTATTTGTTGATCGTAATAGAGCGTTTGAAACGGTTGATAGGAGTAAATTAATTAAAAAATGTAAGTCATATGGAATGACGGATTTAGCTCTACAATGGTTGAATAATTATTTATGTTGTCGATATCAACAAACAAAAATTGGCAGAAATATAACTAAAAAGGTTGAAGTATTTTATGGAATGCCTCAAGGGAGTGTACTAAGCCCGTTGCTCTTTTTGCTATACATTATTAACTTTAATGAATATTTAAAAAATGGCTTTGTAAACCTATATACAGACGATACTATGTTATCAGTAATTGGCTCTGATCATCAAGTATTAGTTAATACAATAAATGGTTAATTAAAAGTTTTGGTAAACTGGCTTAAGCTAAAGAAGTTGAAATTCTTTTCTTCTTCTTCGCTTTCCTTTTGACAAAAGAGTCGTGATCAAGCTTCGTATTACTTCGTATTACTCGCTTTACAATTTCTCGTTATTTTCCACGGTTGTAGGCGCTGAGTGCTGCTTGGTTGATTGTTAAGTCAGTGGATGCCCTTATTTCATCAGTCCAGCGTGTAGGAGACCTACCTCGGGACCTAGTACCTACCTTCTACCCGACCCGGAACTATTAGTCGCTCCAAATTGTCCTCATCTCTTCTCTGAATGTGCCCGAAGTATCTAAGGATTCGAGCTTGCACTATTTTGTAAAATCTTTGGGGTTCGTTTACTTCTTGGATGATGGAGGATGAGGGAGGCTGAAATATGATTCTCGGAGGTCCTTGGCTGACAAGATAGGTGGGTGGGTGCTTGATCGGAGTCTGTTGCTCTGATATCCTGGTGTGTATAGGGAGCTGAGGATTATTAATAATTTTTGTATATTCTCGGGCAAGTGCCTTTTTTCTCCGGAGTGATGGTGGGTGGATGTGACTCGGAGTAAGTAGGAGTGGGCTTGATTGTTTCACTGAAAACTCGCATAGAGTTGTTCAGTTTTGCATCGACCTTTTTAGTGTGGGCGCTATTCAGCCACACCAGGGCGCAATATTCTGTAGCTGGGTAAACTAAGCCAAGTACTGAGGTGCGCAAGGTACTAGCTGACGAACCCCACGTTGTGCCGCACAATTTATGCAAGATATTATTTCTGGTACTGATCTTGGCGGCGCGGCGGTCTTCATTAGGTGAGCGTTATACGTAAGCGTCCGGTCTAGGGTAACTCCGAGATATTTAGGATGTTTGTTATGATTTAGCCGGTTTCCCTTAAAATCTACGTCAAGTTCTCTGATTGCCGATTTATTGTAGAGGTGGAAACATGCAGCTTCTATCTTTGCTGCATTTGGCTAAAGTCTCCAGTTGCGGAAGTACCTTCCCAAAACTGTACTTAAATAATAGAGGAAGCCTGTCTGACGTTTATATAAAAAATAACAAACAACCAACTACTTATATATATACCTAAATTTTTAATTAAAAGATATGAAATACAATCTAAGAAGTAAAAATAATCACTTTGTGGATACATTTCATACAGCTGGATTGCAAAAATCTCTCTTTGTGGAAGGCTTAAAAAAATACAATAACTTACCAATCCAATTTAAAGAAGCAACAAGTTTGAAAGTCTTTAAAAAAATACTTAGATTGAAATAGAAATAGAAATAGAAATATGTACTTCTAAGTTCAAGGTACTGTAAACAATTATTTATATTTATTTTTATTATTAGTATGTCTAGAACCACTATTTACTATGTAAAATTAAATCTGCTTGTACTTGCAATTTTTGGCTGAAATAAATAAATATTATTATTAAAGTCTACCGCATATGTAATATGGAGTGATAAGTACTGTTTTTTAGTATCAAATGTAAAATTAAATAAAATTTATTTTTACCTCGTTGACATTTGATTTGTTTGATGAAATTATTTTAATAGACGTTTATTTGTGTGTCCTTTAGGTCATTTTCTTCAATTAGTGGTATTTGTTACATAAACATTGCTGTTATTTAAGCATCGTATGTTTGGCCATGAATAATTCGCATACTTATCATTATTTAGTATTATTGCTAGATAATTTAGTTTGGGTGTCTTACTCACCCTTTCACGAAAGCCCCTTTGCAGTAAAAAAGGAAATCTTTCCTGCAACCACAGGAAAATTATTAAATTAATAAAAGTAATAGAATAGTAAAAAGTGTAGGTATAAAATATGCTTTTGTTTATATTCGAATATAGGCCTCTTCCAGGTTTTTCCATGTCCCGCGATCTCTCGCTAATCTCATCCATTATCCCCCTGCCACCGTTCTTACATCATCTATCCATCTATTTTGAAGTGATAACTTCTTATGGCACGCTGTGAACTTTTTTTGTAATGGATAAAAAATGTTAAACTCGCGTCAGGACACGTGGCCTGATCGAAAATTCGTAAGACGGATGTATTTCACTGGAGCAATATAAAATGCGACTTTTCTTGACTGGTAACTTGGCAACCTTATTCAAAAAACTGACAAATTCAAGTACATTTTTTATGTCATTTTGACAAATTAATTTAGTAGCTAAATTCAAAATTTAAGTGCTTTTCATTAGTTTATTGATTAAGTTCTGCTTTTGCTGCATTAAAATGGTCCAAGGAGAGGTGTCGTTTTTAGCAGATGTTGTGGACACCATAGCGTGTCTTAATGACTCTAATGGTTCTCTCCCCGACAAAATTTTAGATCAAATAATTTATCAGTGCAAGAAGCCGTTAAAAAATCATTAAAAACTGGACTGAAAGCTGGTTTGATCAAAGAGAACGGGGGAAGGTTTAAATTAGGTTTTGGTTTGCCGATAACGGAGGCTCGAAGACGAAGAAAAAATAGAAGCAGAAGCCGTAGACGACGTAGCCAAAATCGACAAAACCGAAAACGAGGTAGCCGAAAACGAAAAAGTCGAGGTAGGAAGAAAAGCGCCATATTGAAAGAAGATCAAGCAAAAAGCGGAAGAAAGAAATCGAAAACATTCAAATCTGGTACTGATGTTTAATATATGATTTATAATAAAGCGTTAATAAAAATAATGCATTATACATAAACTATGGAAATCTGGAGACAATATTTTTCAGATTAAAAATAATATTTTCACGCGCGTTAATACTTAAGTTTTCACTTCTGCCGGCACTCCCAGAGTGCAACCCGTAAATTTTTTTTCGGTCGTTCCACATTTTTTGTTGTTCCTTTTGGTCTCCAGAGTGCCGTTCTCTAGGTCCATCTATCTGGGTCCTATCTCTCCACATGGCCGATCCATTGCCACTTCTGGCTTGCTACCCTTTTCACAACATCCGTCACTTTGGTTCTATCACGTATTTGTTCATTTCGTATTTCGTCCCTTAAGGTGACTCTCAGCATTATTCTCTCCATGGCTCTCTGTGCGACTCTTAGTTGCTCAGCTGCTCTTCGGGTTATTGCCATAGTTTCCAAGCCGTAGGTAAGAACCGGCAAAATACAGCTGTCGCGGGCTTTCTTCTTTAGTTTTATGGGTACCTTTTTATCTTGAAAAATAAAGTATAAAATACAATATAGTCCAGTCAAATAAGACTTTGAAGGTTACAAAAATTCCCATAGAGCTAAAAATTGGTAGGAATGTTCAGAGTACTATTATAAACAAATTGTAAAAAGTCCCTATCAATCCCTCTTGTGCAAAAAATTTTATTAATGGTAACAGTTTGCAAAAATAGGTTTTTCGCATTTTCCAGCTAAACGGTGAGTTTTACAGCAAAAAAAATTTAGTTAAAAATTGTAGATCATCCGATTCTCTACAAAAAATGTATCTACACTTTTTTTCATAAGTATTGCCATTTCCGTGATATAGCGGTTGAAAGAATTGAAAAAAATATTTTATTCGTAATATGCACGTTAATGGACTTTTATATACATTTTTGAACCGTTATACGAGTAAACATATGAGTCCCTATGTCTTATACATACAAATTATAAAATTCTTAGAATATATATATATTTTTTAACATTAAAATAAACCGAGACTTGGGGGTATTTGCAAGAAATTTCTGTTTGCTTGTGGGAACTGTCAGAAATTCATCAAAAATAACATCAGAAGATGAAGATGTTGTTGTAGCTCGACGTCGTTGTTCTGCGGCTTTAGTATTTTTACTACAATCGGTGTAACCATCAAATACTACAGTCACTCTATGGCCAAAATGTCTGCGTACATGGAAGACAGATGTTACTCAAGGCCATGCGACTAAATGAAAATAGGGGCGGAGTTTTTGACGTTCATTTATATTTTAAAATTTGTATGTATAAGACATAGGGACTCAAATGTTTACTCGTATAACAGTTTAAAAATGTATATAAAAGTCCATTAACGTGCATATTACGAATAAAATAGTCGCAAAAAGGGTAGACCTATCGTGTGGGCCGCGGACGGCCCGCACTGCGACTATTAGAAGGGGGAGGGATTATATAAAGGAAATGATTGTGGACACGCTTTTTAAAAAGTTGCAGGTCATAGTTCTCTGAAAAAACTGATTTTGGAAGCTTATTCCATTCCGTAGCAGCCCTGTAAAAGAAGGATTTTTAATGAAGATTGGTCCTTGTAGTGTCAAGCTTGAAAGTAAATGTGTGAGACTGATCAGCGTGCCGAGTTCTTCGGCCGAATGTGGCCAATGGTGGTACAAGAGTTTTTATTTCTCTGGAGCATCTGCCATGGAAATATCTGTAGAGCAATGACTGGTCTGCAACTCTTCTTCTATGTTCTAAAAGGTGAAGGGTATCTGTGAGAGTTCAGCTGTTTATCAAGCGAATGGCTCTTTTCTGAATGGAATCTAGAAGACGAAGAGAATGCCTTGGTGCTGAACCCCAAATGTGCGAGCAATACTCCAGTATAGGTCGTATTTAAGCCTTGTACGTCGTCAACAGTTGGTCAGGAGTAAAAAACTTTCTGGCTTTCCACAGAAAACCTAGCCTCTGGCTTGCCGACTTTGCGATGTTAGCAACATGGTCATGCCAAGACATATTATTGGACACAGTGACTCCCAAAATCGAGATGGAGGGACTTGGTTCTAGGTTATTTCCGGACATTATGATAGGATGATTTGAGGAATTCACTTTCTTGGAAAACGTGGTACTTTGTGTTTTTTGGGCGTTGAACTGAACAAGATTGTTGGTTCCCCACTCGACGACTGCTTTAAGATCTCTATTGATGGAATCAACCTGTTCCTGCCTGAGTCTATTTGTATCATTCACCGAAATTGATCGATAGGATGTGAAAGTTGAGACAAGTGTGCTATCATCTGCGAAACTGTAAATGGGGTTCGTGGTGGTTTTCAAGAGGTCGTTGATGTGTAAAAGAAATAAGGTGGGGGACAGGATGGAACCCTGGGGGACCCCGGCATTAGTTTTAAACGCATCAGAAGAAATACCGTCAACTGCCACATGTAAGGAGCGATCAAATAAATAAAAAAAAAAAAAACATGCACCTCATGACAATATACAAATAACTCAAAACAATAAGATAAAATATTCTATTTTATTTCTATTTAAGTGTACTTAATAATTTTTTCTTGGTACAAACGTCCATTTTTTAAAACCTGGCTACTGGACTATCTTGCAATGATTTTAAAGCGTGATAAAAATAACTTTTGCCGGGAGAATAATTTATATACAATTTTCTAATTAAAAAATAAATCGTAAGTCTATTGTGGCGAGAGCTGTAAGTATAACCACAGACGAAATTACAGTCAGTCAACGTTGAGGACAAGATTCGCGTTTTTTTACACTAACTTGATTATTCAATAAATAGGAAAATATTAACATAGAAAACAATATTTCCTTAATCTAAGCAGCTTATCTTGAGCTGGGATTTATGCTGCTAGCCAGGCTCTACAGTAAACAACTACAGAGTCATAGAAAAAGCTTGGTTTCCATAACCATTAAAGCTGTTCTAAACTATTTAAGCTGTCCCTGTTAGTAGTGTATTTTAAATATGTTTACGAGAAATATGTATTTTTATTTTAGGAACAATCATCAGCTCGAACAATTATCTATTAATAATGTGGAATCATATGATCATCCCAGTTTCGTTCATTCTTCCGTGGATGTTTCCACACCCAGTCAAAGGAGTAGTCCCTATTCCAGGGGCACATATTTAGGACAAAATTATTTGGGAAGTAATAACTTTTTAGGTAAGTTATTTATTTTTAATTAATTTTTGAAATGATAACTTCTTATGGCACGCTGTGAACTTTTTTTGTAATGGGTAAAAAATGTTAAACTCGCGTCAGGACACGTGGCCTGATCGAAAATTCGTAAGACGGATGTATTTCACTGGAGCAATATAAAATGCGACTTTTCAAGACTGGTAACTTGGCAACCTTATTCAACAAACTGACAAATTCAAGTACATTTTTTATGTCATTTTGACAAATTAATTTAGTAGCTAAATTCAAAATTTAAGTGCTTTTCATTAGTTTATTGATTAAGTTTTGCTTTTGCTGCATTAAAATGGTCCAAGGAGAGGTGTCGTTTTTAGCAGATGTTATGGACACCATAGCGTGTCTTAATGACTCTAATGGTTCTTCCCCCGACAAAATTTTAGATCAAATAATTTATCAGTGCAAGAAGCCGTTAAAAAATGCATCAATTTGTGTTAAAAAATCATTAAAAACTGGACTGAAAGCTGGTTTGATCAAATAGAACGGGGGAAGGTTTAAATTAGGTTTTGGTTTGCCGATAACGGAGGCTCGAAGACGAAGAAAAAATAGAAGCAGAAGCCGTAGACGACGTAGCCAAAAGCGACAAAACCGAAAACGAGGTAGCCGAAAACGAAAAAGTCGAGGTAGGAAGAAAAGCGCCATATTGAAAGAAGATCAAGCAAAAAGCGGAAGAAAGAAATCGAAAACATTCAAATCTGGTACTGATGTTTAATATATGATTTATAATAAAGCGTTAATAAAAATAATGCATTATTCATAAACTATGGAAATCTGGAGACAATATTTTTCAGATTAAAAATAATATTTTTTGAAATGAAAACTTCTTTAGCGGCGTTGTACACTTTTTTTGTAATGGGTAAAAAATGTTAAACTCGCGTCAGGACACGTGACCTGATCGAAAATTCGTTAGACGGATGGAGAGTAGACAGCTGGCGTGGCGTAGGAGAGGGAGTATCCCCCTCTCTTTCTACGGAGCAGCGAAAATGTATGCCTGCGCCGGCTGTTTCGTTTAGGCAGCGCAGGCGCACAACGTTAATACTTAAGTTTTCACTTCTGCCGGCACTCCCAGAGTGCAACCCGTAAAATTTTTTTTGTGTAAAAATGTTAATAAATATCTATGGCACAATTTATTAGAACATTAATAAAAGCAACATTTAAAGCTGGATTAACTGTACAAAAAAAGAGTTTATCGAAAATTGTTTTTAAATATTTTACAAAACATCTATTTCACCGACAAAAAAATTAATTAGGTACCCGAATTTAAATATTAACATGATTTATATATACATTTAAATAAAATTAAAGTGTGTTTTTGTGACTTAAATCCGTTTTTCCAAGCTCATATGATTATTAACACGTTACCGAAGCATAAACACGCATTTTTTAATTTTTTTGTCTGTCTGTTTGTTTGTTTATCCGGGCATATCTCTGAATTTTAATGCAGTTTTTACGGTTAGATGGAGCTGAACACCAAGCAAAATAAAGGTTTTGTTTTACCTAAATCGTATGTAAGAAAAAAATCTGCGGTCGGGAGACTGCCCTTTATTTTTATACTCCGAATGTAATTCGAAATGAAATCTGTATATTTCAATTTTTATTTTATATTATTTTTTCTCATACAAAAGGTATATAATACCTGAAAAGATTCGACTTCAACGTTTCACTTTCTTGTATCTTTTTTTATTCTGCCGGAATTGTTGTTGGCGTTGAGCATCGGTTTTCGCTATTTTATTTGCACTCTGACGTTTGCGCTTTCCATACTCTTTTGGACTCTGAACACATGATTTTACTATTGTCTCCCTATAGTTAAGATAGTAAAATAGTAAACACTCAAATCACATGTACAATAAACGAATGTGAACAGTAAATACTTGTATCAAGTTATAAAATTTTATCAACTTACTTTTCTAAATCTGTATTACACACATTTGCTGCAGTTTCCACTTTTCAAAGCCTAATTGCAATAATAACAATATTCACGTATGATCAAACACAATAAATTATAGTTTAAAAATACTTAAAAACACGCTTTTAGAGTTATTCAAAGTAAAAAATATTTCTTAACATAAGAATATAATTACTGACGAAAAAATTATTATCACTGTTTTAAAATCGTGGGGTGCTTTCATTCCGAAACGCAGAGTTAGTTTAAAAATGTCATACAAAGCAGTGACAGTAATTTTTTTTTGACAGTGACATTAATTTTCTCGTCAGTAATTTTATTCCTATGTTAAGAATTATTTTTCGCTTTTTAGGTCGATTTGTTTAAAAAAATTATTTATTAAATGGTAAAAGCACAAAAAGAATGCATCGGCCGGAAGTCGAACCTGGGCCGCCCGCGTGTCAGGCGAGCATTCTACCACTGAACCACCGATACATTTCGTTACGTGACGATTCCTACCAAATCGCACTACCCGTAAGCCGCGTTAAGGAACTTCGTTCCAAAAAAACAGTTCAACAAAAAAAATACAAGATCATGTAATGGCTTTTATAAAGAAATAGTCAACTATTCATTTAAAATAAAGCGTTTATTTATCAAGAAGTACTTAAATCTATTTGGACCTACAACTATGGAGCTGTACCAATAGAAGCAACTATGGATAACTCTAAACTTTTTAAAATTGAGTACTTAGGAACATGATAAATGCTCCTTGATACGTTAGAAACAAGGACTTGTACAGAGAACTCCTAGTTTAAGTCATCCAAGAGGGTATCTAACTGCAAGAAGGAACCGAATGGTAACGGAACCTCAGTTACAAATGTAGCAGTTGCAAACACATAGAAGTTTATACCAGGACTATCAAAAATTGTTTGTACGAAGCTTACCTAAAATCCGCTGAAATGTAAATTTAGCTTAGGCTGAGGAATACGTGTTATGGCAAAATGCCCATGAAGTTCCATTTGTTTTTCAGATGACTCAAAATTACAGTAGGTTCATTCTTATAAAGAGGGCACAGTAGTGCTTTGGGGTGAATTCAGCATTGGAGGTAGGATCAATCTTATTTTTAAATGAAAATAGGTAGATATATTGATGAAATACATGGAAATGCATGATTTTGCAATTAAAATTAAAGTGATTAACACCCGGTAGATGCACAATCTGGTATTATCATTAACGTATATGTAATCAGGCATAAACATAAACATTTAGTTTGTTTGCGTACAGTGCGACGTGTTTGTATTTGCAAGTAAAGAAAAAATGGAAGATTTTACGAAGCATTATCAAAAATTTCAGACTTACAAAGTGGATATTGAAAGACATAAAAACTCCTGCAATGAACTCAAACAACTATATGTCAACGTTCAGAGAGAACATGACGAAACAGGTACCAGTATCACAGCCATTAGGTTGTAAGTTCTAAGCTCGTCCTGAATTTTTTAAATAAATGCTAAAATTTATCACTGGGAGGTCGGCTACTTGATTTTACTTTCCTCCCCTTTCATATTTAGTTTGGGGGTGCCCATAAATATTTATGTGTGATTTTATTTGAAACAAAAAATTTCTGTACATTTGGAAATGATTGGAATTATTTAGATTTTATTAATATTTAAAAAGAAACAATTTTAAGCAGAAATGAATGATTTTTTTAAGATATTTGTTTGCTCTATTCATTATACATTTTTGTTTTATTTATCCATACGGTGTATCAAGGTAATATTTGAAAAAAATTAAACTAATAATGTTAACGAAGTCAGGTTAAAAGGGATTTGCAGGAAGCCGAAATTTCAATTTAAGGTTGGCATAGTTTTAGAGATAAGGTTAAAACGACCAAAAACCTTATTCCCCTCACTATCCCAGCTCCTGTCAGCGGGTGGTCAGAAGAGAGGAAGCAGGCTCGCTCCATCAGAATAAGGACCTACTGGCAGATGAGGAAAAAATTCAGTCATGAGAAAGATTCCAAATACTCGTGGTCCCTAGCAGGCCGAAACGATAGCAAAAAAAAATTAGGGAAATTGGCTGGTGATTTATTTTTTTAATAATTTGCTCTCAGTCATTTAACGTTTTTAAATTATTTACCGTTATTTATGAATTTAACATATCATTTTTAATATTAATGCAGCCTTTAATTTTTTTATTTACCTTGAATGGTTTTAACCTGGACAGACTTTAAATGTTAAAAATGACATTGTATGTAAGATTTATTATTAATTAAATATTTGCTGATATATTAATATTTTTATACATTTTTTAACATAATTATATTAAAAAATAAAATATTCTTTACGCAAAACAAAAATAATAAAAATAAATTTTAAGAAACAACCTAAACCTAACAAAACGCAAGTTAAGAGTTCAAATGTTTCAGCTACCGTAAGCTTTTATCGTTCCTCCTCATTGCTCGAGTGTAAAAAATGGTAAAATTAAAATGTATTTTTTACGGTTTTAAAAAAAGGGGTGTCAAACTCTTACATGACAAAATTAACGTAACAGCATAGATCATCCAAATTGCCATAATTGCTAAGAGTTCGCAAAGTCGTCGTTACACTTTGCACCAATAAAATATATCGAGTTTTTTACACGTGTTTGTTTAGAGGGAATCGAGTGTTTTACGTTCGCGAGATATCGAGGAGATGTTTCTTGGTCAGCGTAAGTGCGGTGAGGTCGACAAGGTGGGGATAGATCTAATTCTTCTTCTTTAGGTGCCGTCTCCGCTTCGAAGGTTGGCGATCACCATAGTAATTCTTATTTTTGAGACCGCAGCTCTAAGTAGTTCATAATTACTGCATCCAAACCAATCCCTAAGGTTCTTCAGCCATGAATTTCGTCTTCTTCCTATAGATCTCTCGCCTTGGATTTTTGCCTGCATAATTATTTGTAGCATTTGATATTTTTCTTCCTTCATGACATGTCCCATGTACAGCAGTTTACTTTTCTTAATTGTCGGAATCACTTCTCTCTCCTTATGCATACGTCTAATCACTTCCACGTTGGTTATTCTCTCTACACATGAAATCCTTAATATTTTCCGGTAAATCCACATCCACAAAAGACAGGTATAGATGATAAAGACCTAAGAATAATCATAAACCTATATTGGAACCAAATAGCAAGTGTGAGAGTGGAAGAAGACCAAACTTAGACAGTTAAGATTTTACGTGGAGTAAGACAGGGATGTGTATTGTCGCTACTACTACTTAATATTTACTCCGAACACATATTTAGAGAAGCCTTGGACAATGCACAAGAAGGAATTCTGGTAAAAGGACAGCGCTTGAATAACATCAGATACGCCGATGATACAGTAATATTTACCGATAATATGGAAGACCTGAAACAACTAATGGATAGACTAACAACCAGTAGCCACCAATATGGACTGGATATCAACATGGATAAGACTAAATATATGATCATAAGCAAGAACAACGTTTCCACCTTACAACTAAGATTAGAGGGTGGAACAATTGAAAGAGTCGACAAATATACATATCTCGGCACCATCATAAATGATCAATGGGACCACTAGCAAGAAATTAAAAGCCGAATTGAAAAGAGCAGAAATGTATTCATTAAAATGTCAGCAGTTTTTAAAAGTCGAGACCTAACCATGAACACAAAACTAAGAATATTACGCTGCTATGTGCTTTCCGTGTTACTATACGGAGTGGAGTCGTGAACACTGACAGAAGCAATGACGAAAAAGATCGAAGCATTCGAGATGAGGCTCTATAGAAGGATGCTAAGGGTATCATGGACAGATCATGTAACTAACATTAAAATCCTTAAAAGAATGTCAAAAGAAAAAGAAATCATGAATATAATTAAAACAAGAAAAATACAATATCTAGGTCACATCATGCGAAATAAAAACAAATATAATCTCTTGCAGTGCATATTACAAGGAAAGAGAAGCGCCGGAAGGAGAAGAACCTCATGGCTAAAAAATTTAAGAACTTGGTTCTCCATGACAACCACCGAACTATTCCGAGCAGCTGTAAATAAAGTTAGATTAGCCAATATGGTAGCCAACGTCTGGAACGGATAGGCACCTGAAGAAGAAGATCCACATCTCAATCTCCTCATGTCGGTTAGTCATATTTTTAATTCAAGGTTTAATTCTCGGCAGCAGAAAAACCTCTTTATTCTTGTAAAGGTGCTTCCTGCCTGTTCAATTCTGATTCGTATTTCTTGGGAGCTGTCATTGTTCTCATTAATGATCATGCCTAGGTATTTATATTGTCTTACTCTTACGAATGTCGTGGCTCCGCAACCTGAGAGAATGGTTCAACTGTTCATCAAATCATCTTTTCAGATCAGCAGTCAACAAAATGCAAATAATCATGATGATCGCCAACTTTCGACGGAATACGGCACCATAAGAAGAAGACTCTTACAATAGGCTGGTTCCTCACATATATCTTACGATTGTCTTGAGTTGTATTTGTTATCAGCATATATTCTGTTAATTAGCGTCTGTAGGTCTTCGTATGTTCCAGCTAAAATAACTGTATCGTCAGCGTACCTCAGATTATTTATTGTCATGCCGTTAATTTTAATGCCCATGTCCTGACTATCAATTGCCCTATTTACTATGTCCTTCGAGTACAGATTAAATAGGATTGGTGATAGTATACACCCCTGACGAATCTAATTAGAGTCGTGTAATTAATTACTTGATTGTGTGTCGCGAATGTACTGAAATTTATATATTCCACCAAACTTTTTCCATATCTGTATACAAATATTTAGTAAAAATTGGAATCGTACATTGTTATTATTATTATATCTAATGCAAAATATTTTTCTTAGTTTTAGATGGTACTGATAGAAAGACAACGTTCGCCACCACAGTGAAAAGTATAGTCCCTTGGGCAAAGCACAGGCTGAGAAAAGTATTAACAAAAAAGACTTTACAAAAAAAATTACCCATCCTAAGCTGGTTACCACAATATAATATCAGTTATGCAGCAGGAGATTTTATTGCGGGAATTACAGTTGGACTCACATTAATACCACAAGTTAGTAGGTATTTTATTTTTTTCTAGAAGAGATACGAGGGCAGTTTGATAAGTCAGTGACTTTTTGAATTTCCCGCGCAGTTACTCCAAATGCAACAGTCCTGCCGTCAACTATAATCTATCAGTGGGCAACTTTCTAATTTTGAGCAAGCTACGTCGTGCAGTTGGTGTTTGATAGCCGTTCAAAGCAGACAACCTCGTGAATTTTTACGAAAATGGAAAAAATTAAATTGCGTGTGCTGATTAAGCATTACTTTTTACGTAAAAAATCCATCACTGAAACTAAGGACTAAGACTTGATAAATACTACGGGGACTCGGCACCATCAATTTCAATGGTTAAGAAGTGGTTTACAGAGTTCCGTTGTGGTCGCGTACCAGCACTAGTGACGCCGAACGTCCAGGTCGCCCAAAAGAAGTGATCACGCCGGAAATCGTCGATAAAATCCATGAAATGATATTGGATGATCGGAGAATGAAAGTGCGTGAGTTGGCTCATGATGTAGGTGTATCTCAACTGATTGGGTACATCATATTTTACACGAATATTTGAACATGAAAAAACTCTCTGCGAGATGGGTGCCACGATTGCTCACACTCGACCATAAGCGCAATCGTGTGACCACGGGATTTTTATTCTTAGACAGATAGCTGAAAAAGCAATAGAATACAACAATGTTGCTTACATGTGTTTTATTGATCTAAAACAGGCTTTTGATAGAGTCAGACTGAAGGATGTGCTTGCACTGCTCGAGGAAAGAAATTTGGACTCTCATCTTATCGCATTAATTAAAGAATTGAATACCGGAAATTCTACGTTTATTAGAGTCGATCAGAAGCTAACAAAAAGGATAGACATATCAACAGGTATAAGACAATGAGATAGCCTTAGCCCTATTTTGTTCAACATCGTCATGGATAAAATAATCGACGAAGTCAAAACGGCGGGAAAAGGATACAGGATGGGAGATCAGGAGTTTAAAATAATCTGTTATGCTGATGATGCGGTCATTATATCGCAAGACGAGGACAATTTACAGAGAATGCTATTTAAATTCGAGCAAACTGCACAACAGTATAACATGATCATCTCGCAAGAAAAAACACAATCTCTTACAATATCACGAGATCCCAAAAGATGTAAACTGGCATTATATAACAAGAGCGTGGCACAGGTTATGTCATTTAAATACTTGGGTGCTCAAATAACCAGTAACCGTGATCTTAAGTCGGAAGTCAAGTCGCAAACAATCAAAGCAGCAAGACTATCGGGATTCCTACGAGATGTGATATGGAGGAACAAGCACATGTCTATAGCGAGCAAAACAAGAATCTATAAGACCTGCGTAAGACCGGTAATGACCTACGCTACTGAAACGAGGGCAGAAACAGCAGCAACAAAGAGAATTTTAAGAGCAGCCGAAATGAGAACCCTAAGGACCATAACAGGACATACTTTACTCGACAGGCAGAGGAGCGAAGACATCAGAGCTACCTGCGGCATTCAAGATGTAGTAAGATGGTCCAGAGTCCGAAAGAGAGATTGGAGGGATCATGTGGACAGAATCCCTGGAAACCGCCTCGTAAGAGCTGCTAAGCACAACAAGCCTGAAGGTAACAGACCACCAGGACGACCGCCCAAGAGGTGGCACGAGAGCTGGACATCAGAATCCCAGTTGCGGCTGCTATGAGTGCTAATATATGAGAAAAAACAAGACAAATGTCTTAAGAAAAAGAAGAAGAAGAAGAAGAAGTGTGACCACTTCAAAAGAGTGTTTAGCGATGTTCAGCCGTAATCCGGAAGAATTTTTGCGCCGTTTTGTTACTGTGGATGAAACATGGATCCATCACAACACGCCAGAGACCAAGGAACAATCGAAACAGTGGGTTGCTCGGGGTAAACGTGGACCAAAGAAGGCGAAACAGAGTCTGTCAGCCAACAAGGTCATGGCCACAGTTTTTTGGGATGTACGTGATGTCATTCACATCGATTACCTCAAGAAAAGTAAAACGATCACCGGCGAATATTATTCAAAGCTTTTGAACAGATTCGACGTTGATTTGAAGCAAAAACGGCCGCATTTGACGAAGAAAAATTGCTGTTTCATCAAGACAATGCACGTGTGCTCACTTGTCTAGTCACGATGGCCAAAATCCACGAATTGGGATACGAACTGCTACCCCATCCAGCATATTCTCCAGATTTAGCCCCCTGCGACTATTTTCTGTTTCCCAACCTAAAGAAATGGCTGGGCGGTAAAAAAATTTGTTTTATTCAAAAAGTCACTGACTTATCAAACCGCCCTCGTATGTCCAAGAATGCACTGGCGCAGTAAGATTTACCTTCTAGTGATTCAATGATATGTTTTGTTAGTCTGTGCGCTTGGTCGAGAAAATGGACTTAACATGGACCTTACTCAATCCCATTTAAGAACATTTTTTTATCGTTTTTCTTTTTCTTGTAACGTATTGAATAATTAGCAAAGTTTGTTCTTCCAAAATTGAGCCAGAAAATAAGAACAACCTTATAAAGGATCAAACGCACAAGAAAAACGAATTGGTTAAAGAACCAGCATAATTTTTTTTCTCTAATGTTAGATTTACCGCCAGTACTTAAGGGTATCATTATTTTGCAGGGTTTGGCCTATCACAGTATTATTGGTCTGCCACCCCAGTATGGCTTGTACAGTTCGTTTATAGGTTGTTTTATTTACATTATCTTCGGTAGCTGCAAGGACGTACCGTTTGGACCATCCGCTCTAAACGCTCTTCTGGCAGCTCAAGCTATTAACGGAAGAGGACCGGAGCACGCGATTCTGCTTTCGTTCCTTACGGGGCTCATCCAGATCGTAATGGGAATGTTAGGTTTGGGTAAGTCGAAATAATTAACTACATCGAAAAAAGTTGTATTCATATTTCTTGTCTATTTTAATTTTTACAACGTTATTTTTCTGTACCGAATCCAAAACTGATGTGTATACGAAGCACATGATATACGAGTCAACTTTTCGAAAGAAAAGTGCAATTTATTATTTGCGAAAAATAATTAACAACAGAAATGATGCAAAACTTCTTGTCTGTCTGTTACAGTGGATAATAAACAAAATCCACGAGTACCTACGTCATCAATGACGTAGATAATTTCTTCTATTCTTCTTCTTCTTCTTCTTATTTTAAGACAATGTCTTGTTTTTTCCAAAGCTGTATCCTAAGTTGTGACTCCGATGTCCAGCTTTCGAACCATCGTTTGGGGGGTCTTCCTGAAGGTCTACGGTTGGTTGGTTTCTCCTCTTTTGGGTAGTCGATTACCAGCCATTCTGTTGACGTGGTCTCTTCATGCTCGTCTTCTTATTCTAGACCATCTTACAATGTCTGGAATGTCACATTGGGCTCTGATATCGCTGCTTCTCACTCTGTCTCTAAGCATTTTGCCCGTAATTGATCTTAGCGTCTTTATTTTGATTGTTCTTAGCAGTTGTTTAGTAGCGGCTGTTTCTGCTCGTGTTTCTGTGGCGTACGTCATAATAGGTCTTATACACGTCTTGTAGATTCGCGTTTCCCGGAGATATGCTAATACCCTAGCTGCCGCTATTGTTCATGTTCGGACTTCTTCTTTAAGGTTTCTATTTCTTGTGATAATAACGCCAAGGTATTTGAAAGACGTGATCTTTTCTACACTTTTATTGTAGATCGCTGAGATGCTGGAGTGACTTGTAATATTATTAAAACAAATATGTACTTTTTTTAGGTTTTATAATAAATTTCGTTTCTGGACCGGTATCGTCTGGATTTACATCAGCGGTAGCATTGATAATAATTACCTCACAAGTGAAGGACATTCTCGGCATAAAACCCAAAGGAGGTACCTTCGTAGAAACTTGGAACAGCATTATTCATGAAATACCGAACACGCGAGTATGGGACACCGTGATGGGAATTACTTGCATCGTCTTTTTACTAGTTATGAAGGTAATAATTTTTTTTTTTTATTATGAAAATAGTCGCAAAAAGGGTAGACCTATCGTGTGGGCCGCGGACGGCCCGCACTGCGACTATTAGAAGGGGAAGGGATTATAGAAAGGAAATGATTGTGGACACGCTTTTTAAAAAGTTGCAGGTCATAGTTCTCTGGAAAAACTGATTTTGGAAGCTTATTCCATTCCGTAGCAGCCCTGTAAAAGAAGGATTCTTGATGAAGATTGGTCCTAGTAGTGTCAATCTTGAGAGCAAATGGGTGAGACTGATCAGCGTGCCGAGTTCTTCAGCCGAATGTGGCCAATGGTGGTACAAATGTTTTTATTTCTCTGGAGCATCTGCCATGGAAATATCTGTAGAGCAATGACTGGTCTGGAACTCTTCTTCTATGTTTTAGAGGGTGAAGGGTATCTGTGAGAGTTGAGCTGTTTATCAAGCGAATGGCTCTTTTATGAATGGAATCTAGAAGACGAAGAGAATGCCTTGGTGCTGGCTTGCCGACTTTGCGATGTTAGCAACATGGTCATGCCAAGACATATTATTGGACACCGTGACTCCCAAAATCGAGATGGAGGGACTTGGTTCAAGGGTATTTCCGGACATTGTGATGGGATGATTCGGGAAATTCACTTTTTTGGAAAACGTGGCACTTTGTGTTTTTTGGGCGTTAAACTGAACAAGATTGTTGGTTCCCCACTCGACGATTGCTTTAAGATCTCTATTGATGGAATCAACCTGTTCCTGCCTGAGTCTATTTGTATCATTCACCGAAAGTGATCGATAGGATGTGAAAGTTGAGACAAGTGTACTATCGTCTGCGAAACTGTAAATGGGGTTCGGGTGGTTTTCAAGAGGTCGATGATGTGTAAAAGAAATAAGGTGGGGGACAGGATGGAACCCTGGGGGACCCCGGCATTAGTTTTAAACGCATCAGAAGAAATACCATCAACTGCCACATGTAAGGAGCGATCTTGCATGAAGCTCAAGAGCCATTGGCGCAGTTTGGTTGAAAGACCGTAGGCAGATAATTTACTTAACAATGCCTGGTGCCAAACGCGGTCAAAAACTTTAGATATATCCAAGGCTATTGCACGGGATTCACCAAACTTTTCAATAGTGTTTGTCTAGAGCTGAGTGACATAAGCCAGCAAATCTCCAGTAGACCGAAGTTGTCGAAATCCATATTGTCTGTCATGGATTATCTCAAATTTCTCTAGATATTTGATAAGTTCTGTGTTAATCGCTTTTTCCATAACTTTGGATATGACTGAGAGCAATGCAATAGGGCGATAATTTTCAGGAATAGTCTTCTTTCCTTTTTTCGGAATCGGTTGGACTTTAGCGTTTTTCCACATGCACGGAAATACTCCTTTGCTGTATGATAACTTGAAGAGTCTACAGAGAACTGGGGTGAGCTCTTAAGCATAGGTCTTCAGGACAATTGTCGGAATTCCATTTGGTCCTACTGCCTTATTAGAGTCAAGATTTCGTAGGATTTTCCTGATAGTGCGATGGCGGATAGCGACCTCAGGTATTGATGCGTTTATTCTAGGTATCGTTGGGGGTTGTTTTCTATTGGTATCGAGGGTTGAGTTTGAGCTGAAGATTTCGGCCAGCAGATCCGCTTTTTCTTTGGAAGATACGGCTGTCGTGCCGTTATAATTGGGGGAGTAAGTTTTAGAAAAGTCGCGGGAATATACAGAGTGGAACAGCCAAATGGAATAAATTCGATAACGAATAAATGAGAGCGTGTTGCGAAAAACGCTTGGACACGTCGATTTGTATTTTTAGATGCGCATTTTTTCAAAAAAAAATAATTATATAGGGTGTGTCGTGTGACAATGGCCAATACCAACTTTCTTATTTTAAATACAACCCCCAGTATATTATTTATTTTTTGGATTCTTCAGAAAATTCTAGACATAATTCATGCACAATGTCCCATACCTATCTTCAACTGTTTCGGAAATATTAAGTGTTTTCAGATGTATTACAAAAATTAACATTAAAAGAAAAATTATTTTATTTCACAAATAATGTAAAAAAAAAAAACATTAATTTCAATGTAAGAGATGTTCAAAATGTTCGCCGCGAACGTCTTGGCAACATGCTAATCTGGTATAAAAATGTTTTCTAACGTTACTCAACATCTCAGGCGTGACTGATCTAATCGCAAGCGTGATTCGTTTTTTAAGTCATGTAAGTTGAGTGGTTTAGTTTTGTATACAATACTTTTGACACATCCCCACAAAAAGAAGTCTAATGGCATCAGATCAGGAGATCGTGCTGGCCATTCTATCGATCCGCGCCACCCTAACCACCGATTTGGAAAATTTTGGTTCAGGTACTGCCGGACATTGATTTGGTAATGGGGCGGTGCTCCATCTTGCTGAAACCATAGTATATTGGCAGTATATTGGGTTTGCTGGTTCAGGATATAAGTTTGTCAAAGTTGGCACGACATTATTTTTGAGCAGTTCTAAATATTTATCTCCATTCAAGTTGCCATCAATAAAAAAGGAATCTACGATATGATTTCCAACATTTCCTGCCCAAACATTAACTTTTTCAGGATATTGCGTATGTTCCTCTCTCATCCAGTGAGGATTTTCATTAGACCAATAGCGGCAATTTTGACGATTAACATGACCGTGAAGTGTAAATGTGCTCTCATCAGAAAACAAAACATCTTCTAATTGGATCACATTGTTATCTAACATTTCCATTATTTGTTTACAAAAATACGTTCTCCTGTCGAAATCGTCTTCCATGGGCTCCTAAAAACATCTGAAACACTTAATATTTCCGAAACAGTTGAAGATAGGTATGGGACATTGTACATGAATTATGTCTAGAATTTTCTGAAGAATCTAAAAAATAAATAATATACAGGGGGTTGTACTTAAAATAAGAAAGTTGGTATCGGCCACTGTCACATGACACACCCTATATAGTTTTTTTTTTGAAAAAAATGCGCATCTATAAATACAAATCAACGTGTCCAAGCGTTTTTCCCAACACGCTCTCATTTATTCGTTATCGAATTTATTCCATTTGGCTGTTCCACACTGTATGTATGTGACATTACGAAAGTAAGAAGATATAAAAAGTCAAGAACTGAAAGGAATTATAAAACATAACTAGGCTGTGTCTTGGTCAGTACCAATTTACTCACGATGCGGCGCTCTTTTTAAAAACGGTATTCTGCGCTCTCATAATAAATACCAATGATTTGTAGACTACCCGATCTCAAAAACTTATTAACATTATATTAATTAAAAGAGTATTATGATGACTTTGGTTACAGGTTGTCTTGTATTTTGAATAGCTTTTATCCAAGTTCTTTTAGATAAAGATATTGTACAGTAGATGTGCGCTCTTATAACAAATATGTTTAATTTTTAGACCATCGGATCTCAAAAACTTGGTTCGGAAGATCAGAAGCCAACGAAATTTCAAAATCTATTTAATAAGCTAACTTGGTTGATCGGCACCGGTAGAAACGCCATTTTGGTGATAATTTGCGCGTTCATTGGCTACTTCTACTGTAAAATGGGCGAACCTCCATTTTTGGTGATCGGCTATGTACCTCAAGGTCTGCCTGATGTACGTTTACCCTCGTTTGGATTTAGGGCAGAACATAATGGAACCGTTGTGGAATATACGTTTTTCGATATGTTTTCCAATTTGGGAAGCGGAATTATCATTGTGCCTTTGGTCGGATTATTGGAGGATATCGCAATTTGCAAAGCGTTCGGTAAGAACTGAATACTGACTGTCTGAAAATGGATAATAATTTCAATACTCTAACAAACTCTTTTGAAATTTTATGTCAATTTTAGCAAATGGTAGACCCGTGGACGCCACTCAGGAGCTCATTGCCCTTGGCTTCTGTAACATAGGCAACTCTTTCGTTCAGGGTTATCCTGGAACGGGAGCTTTAGGAAGAAGCGCTGTAAACAACGCCAGCGGAGTTCGTACACCACTTGGAGGACTTTACACTGGAATCCTCGTGATAGTAGCTCTACTATTTTTCACAAAGTACTTTTACTACATCCCGAATGCTGTTTTAGGAGCTATTATCATTGCTGCTACTATCTTTATGGTCGAAGTTAAAGTAGTTAAACCAATGTGGCGATCGAAAAGTAAGTCAAAGACAGAAATGTCACCTTCATGTTATATTTCGTTTTTTGTTAAATGTGTGTTAAATGTCATGTTGTGTATGAAATTTCAAGTTTTGTTTAAAAATTATTATTAATATAAAGAATAAAAAGAGAAAGCTGCATAAGAGGATTTCCCTCTTCGTTTAGCCGCGACTACGCATTAACGAGCATTTACTTGCTAAGATTTTGCTATTTGTGATTCTTGTTTATTTGTTATTTTTTGTTTTAAAAATAATTTATAAAATGATAAAAACGTGCTTAATATGTTAATCAACATTAACTACATTTCAAAAATGTAGATTACACTGTGCTGTATTTATAATTTGTACTTTTAACCAAAAAATGTGACATTCTGTGAACGGTATTTAAATATTTTTCGACCTTTACTATATTTAATATTGCTATGAGAACAACCCCCACTGCTGCTATGGAAGCAATGCTAAACCTCCCATCTCTAGATATTTATATCCAGGGCGAGGCAAGACAATGCGCGTTTAGACTAGAACAACAGAACTGTTGGAAAGGTACTAAAACATTCGAGCATACAACCATAAAAAAAATATAATCAGACACCCATTTCTGGAAATGGCAACTGATTATATGAGTGCAAAAATATCCTTTAAGACAAACTATGAGGTTCACGCACAACTCAGGGATGACAAAGGAAATGATGACCAACCTGGTCAACTCACCTAGTACACAGATGAATAAAAAACCAGCGAAGGAACTGGCTCAGGCGTCTCCTCTTCAAAACCCAAATATGAGCAAACAAACTCATTGGGAAAACATGCCGCGGTCTTCCAAGCTGAAGTACATGCCATAAACGCTTGTGCTGTTGAAAATCTGAGACGAGGATATAAAAAGAAAACGATCTTCATTAAATCAGATAGTCAAGCGGCACTCAAAGCTTTTGGATCACGGAGAATAGACTCAAAAATTGTCCGGGAATGTGCCGGAAACCTACGAACCTTGGCTAACCATAAGAAGCTCACTTTGTCGTGGGTGCCAGGGCATAAAGGTATTTCTGGTAACGAAGAAGCGGACAAACTAGCTAGGCGAGGCTCTGGAACAACATTTATTGGGGCAGAACCAATAATAGGGATAGCCAAGGCCAGCGCTAAAGCAGCAATCAATGGCTGGATCCACCCTCAGCATCAGCTAAAGTGGGCGCAGACAGAGGGAGCTAGGCACAGCAAACTAATGCTGAAAGAACCCTTACCTAAGCAGGCAGGAAAGCTGCTCTCGCTGAGTAGTGGCAAAACTTAAAACAGTTGTAGAGCTTTGTACCGGACACTGGCCTTTGAGGAAACATCTGCACAATATAGGTATATTTGACACAGAACCTATATGCAGATTATGTAATGAGGAGGATGAAACAACCACTCATATTATCTTCGAATGTGAAGAAACCGCACAATGGAGGCACTACCTGGGCTGTATATAAGACCGAGGGAGTGATCTACCTGGAGCAATAGCAGTACATGAGCTTCTACTCCTTAACAGGAAAATTGAAGAAATGGGACTAAACTAAGAAGCTGGAAAGGTACAAACAGCAGATAATGCTAAAGTGCCTAGGAAAAAGATTGGACCTTTTCCACAACTCCTATTTACTCATTTATGCATTCATTCATATTTAAAATTTGTACATTATATTTATTTTAAAAACAACCTGTTTGTAATATTACAGAAAACGTCTATAATGTTCTATAAATGCAATGGTTGTTGTGATTATCATATGTCAAAGAATATACTGACAGTTAATAATAACCTCAATTCTTTGTTAATAAAAGCTTTTTCTTGTTGAAACTTTTACCAAGTGCCGTTCGCACAGGTTCTTAAGAGAATGTAAGAGAAGCCTTACCTAAGTGGACCTAGAGTATATATTTTCCGTTGCACAGGTGGTAAATTAACACGAATGTTCGACTTTTTTTTAACAAAGAACTGAAGTTACTATCAACTGTCAGTACATTCTTTAATAGATGATAATCACAACAACAATAGACGAGAAAAGTCATGACACCACAAATGTGGTGAGACACCTTTGACAAATTTAAATTTCAGATATTGATTCCGTGAATGTGTTTGGTAGAAGATTGTGTTCAACGTGTTACCTTCATATAAAATATTTGTGTTTTTGATTTTATAACTCTATTAAAAACTGTGTTAAAGGTATTAAAAAAGGTAGTGTGCAAAGCATTAATGGAGAACATAACCTTAAATTCTTTGTTCGGAAATAATGTTTGACAAGAATGACATTTGTGACGACGCTTTATTCGTCTATTGCATTTTAAGGACTTTATTGGCGTGTTCAGTAATATCACACTTACCCCTCCTTAAAGTTTACAAATAAATGTTTTTTTTTCCAATGTGTGATAATACATTTAACATTAAAATACTCTACGTACCTACATGCTTAAAACATGGATAGCAATACTTTTAGAATACTTTCTCTTTTTATTCCTTTATTGCATCCGCTTACGCAACAGTGCAATGTCGATAATGTTGCACAAATACGATGCATAATTTTATACAAAAAAAGATAAACAATTTTGAATCCGATTAAACTGTTTTCCTGGATATAATGATCAAAGTCTACAACTTGTCTGATGTGTTGTTAAATAATGTAATTATTTGTTATTTCAGAAAGCTGCTTTATAATTTTTTTAGTTACCTTCGTAGCATGTCTCGTGCTACATTTGGAAGTGGGCATTTTAGTTGGAATCGGAATGAATTTGATATTGATACTGTTTCATGCTGCAAGGCCAAAAATAGTGGTTGAAAAATTAAATGTAAGTAGGTACTTGATAACCTTGCATTTTAATAATTTTGTTTTCTCTAAAATTAAAAGTCAGCGAAGGGCACAGTTTTCTTTTATCCTGATACGCCACCTGGATAGGTATCAAACAGATTTTTCGATAGTATTTTCGAATCAATTAAAGTACTTGTAGAAATGTAATAAACTTTGAAAAAATAGATTGTATAATATTTGAGTTCCGGTAGAGTATAAAATCTAAAACAAATTAAATAAACTTATCTATTATTAAACTGGGAAAATCACGTGAGGTCCATTGCCAAAAGTGCATCCCAAAAACTTGGTTTTTTGTTTCGTGCCAAGAGCTATTTCACCTCCAGTCAGCTGCTTATGATCTATAAGGCACAGATCCGACCTGTACTGGAGTACTGTTCCCATATTTGGAGTGCAGCACCTAAACATATCCTGAAGCTACTGGATTCTGTCCAAAAAAGGGCAATTCGTCTCGTCGGTGATGCCTCGCTTACAAACTCGCTCACTTGTCTGGAACACCGTAGAAAAGTTGGCGATTTGTCTCTATTTTATAGATATTTTCATGGGCGATGCTCTTCTGAAATATCAACAATCGTTCCTCCTTTGGCAGTCTCTTCGAGATTAACCCGTCAAGTTCAGTCTTCACACCCCTTTGTGGTCACTTTGGAGACCTGCAGAACATCACTTTCCAAAGACTCATTCATCCAACGAATTTCGAGGCTTTGGAAATCATTGCCTAGGGAGGTGTTCACCGAGGCGTACAACCTCCAGAAATTTAAGAAGAACACCAACTCCTACCTTCTTTCCCTTGGTTCCCACGATGTTCTCTGAACATTACAGGATATCCCTTTTCGTGGGAACCAGAACATAAAAAAAAAAAAAGGTTGTTACATTCTTTTCTTTTTATTTATTTAAAAAAAGCTCACAACAACATTAAAGCTAGTTTAATACGTTACTCTTTGTATCTGAGGGAGAGTTATTTTAAAATGGTGTATTCTCTGCAAGAACGAATAGAAACAATATTTATTCAAACCATCATAGAGTTAGTACGGAAATTTGAAGAAACTGTTTTTTCCTTATAAAATACAAATTCATCATCGCTTAGTGAAGACGACTATGATCGCAAAATTGAATTTTATGAAACAATGTCCCAAAAAGCGAAGATCTATTCTAGGAAATAAGATAATTGGACAACTTTTTATTGACCAAAATCTAGCGGAAGAATTGTACCTACAATTAATATTAGAACATGAAATTAATCCACTTATTACTGAGTCACTAGAAAGACAAGTTAATGAACAGGGAAATATGGTGCAAGATGAACAGAACATATACCTTCAACAGGACGAAACTACACCACATTACACACTAGCTGTAAGACAATGGTTAGACGAACGATTTCCAAGACATTGAATTGGCAGAAGAGGTTTTATAGAATGGCCGGAAATATCTTAAAATCTAACACCCCTTGACTTTTTTCTGTGGGACTATTTAATAAAAAATTAGGTGACAAAACCTCTCCCAAAGATATTAAATGTATGGGGTGAGCGGTAGTTTAATACAAGCACTAAAATCCCTTTACGAGGATTCCACTGCTTGTATAGGAATAAACGGATTTTGCACGGACTGGTTTAACATCGAAAAAGGTGTGAGACAGGGATGTGTGGCTTCGCCATGGCTGTTTAACTTAAACATAGACGATTGTTTAAAAGATTTGAAAGAAAGTGCGATTGAAAATGAATGATTTGATCGTCAAATGCCTTCGTTACGCCGATGATCAAGTCATATTAGCGTCATCTGAACAGGAGTTGCAGGCGATGGTTAATGTTATGCATGATGCCCTGAATATCAACGGGATGAAAATAAATGTAAGCAAAATGAAAGTAATGATTTTTGAAAGAGAAGAAAGCAAAACAAACTGTGAAGTTTTGATTAAGAAAGAAAGAGTGGTCTCTGCCTACCCCTACGGGAAAAAGATGTGACTATATGTATGTATGTAATTAACTTCATTTTAGTTTCTGTTGTAATTTCGCTGTGTTTAATGTTATCTGCAAAATAAATCGATAGAATAAATTGTTGTTTATATGGCTGATTTTGCATTTTTTTTTGAGTTTTCATTTAATGTATCACAAGGTAGGGGTTGCTACTTGACATTTTAAAGGAGTGGGGGATGTTAGAAACAGCAGAATAACATTTTTAAACCTCTCCTTTGATTTAAAATTCAACGTGCTTTTTATTTTACCAACTTTTACACAAAATCAAAAGGCTGGTTTTAAAATGAAAGCACCGTAAGTCTTTTGTAACCTCTAGGGGTGAGTCACAATAGACCCAGCAAGGGTCACAGTGGAGAAGCGACCTTACTACGCCTCACTCACATGATACCTAACCTTATAAGTTTGGTTGTGTGTATACAGAGTGATAATAAAATAAGATGCATTTTTAACTAGGAATTTATGAAAAGGGAACAAAATGCTTGTATTTAATTTTTAGTGTTCGAGTCCTGGTTCACTATTGATTTAGTTAATTTTGTTTTAGACCACCGGCGGCGTGGAATATCTGTTGCTTACGCCGGATAGATGTCTGATATTTCCATCGGCAGACTACGTGAGACACATCGTCACGAAATATAGCGTTCGTCAAGAAAGTCCTGTCGTCATAGACTGTTCTCACATCTACGGCGCAGACTTCACAGCGGCCACCGTCGTCGAGACGTTAATTTCCGATTTCGCCACTAGAGATCAAATGATATTTTTCTATAACCTCAAACCGTCGGTTTGTTCGGTGTTCGAAGGGCTATCTCCGAAGGGATTTGTCGTTTTTTACAACGGAAACGATTTGGACGATCTGTTGACCAAATATGTGAAAGGTAAAATTACTAACAGCGAAAACGTCTAATTCGAATGTGCAGAGATAGATGGACGTTAGATTAAAACAAACATATTAAATACATACGCATAAAGATACTGTGATCAGCAGTGGGTTTGTCATGTTACAATCTTTTCTTTAATCTCAAATCTGGTCGAGAAATTGTTTAAATATTGTTCAAAAGTGCTTAAAATGTTACACCAGGATGGTTGTTTAAAAGTGTCACATGCTCGAAACATTAGGAAAAATCACGGAGTGGGCGACATCTATTATTAATCGTATGAACTTCTAGAGGTGTGAACAACAAACTAATTTTCATTCGTTTTTATGGGTGAATAGTGAACTTTATACATTATTTTAAACAATTGGAGCATTGAAAGTGTTATATTTAAACGATATTTTGTAAATAATTGGTGTTAATAAACCACAAAATCCGAAAATACAAAGGATTAAAAAAATTGATATGGAGATAAAATCGCGAAAAATATGGTCTCTTTCGCAATGCTTTATCGATGACAATTCGATTATATCTTTGCATAAATTTACTTCAAATCTTAAGACAGCTCAAAAATGGAAGATAGGAAAACCAATCTCAAAGTTTATGTTTGTTTTTTGTATGTTTTTTTAGTGGTAAGTTTGATATTGTTGTCCAATGATCCAACATTTTATTTTTGATTATTTATAGTGACTTCAATAATACAGAGAATGCGTTTTAAAGATGATTTTTATGATTTTTTCATTGAAACCGTCAGTTCCACATAAATTAATGTGGACAGCCTTAAAAACCTCTTCACCTTCCTTAATTGGTCGGACACGTTCACCCACATAATACAATGACAAACTTCGAAAAGAAACCAAAATTGATACACAAACAAACAAAACAAACAAACCTTAAATCCAGCTTCAATCCAATAGTTTAACACAAAAGATCGACTCAAATCTCTAAGATAACTAAAATTCCTTTCAATAAAAACTTTGGTTTTACAAGTGATCAAATATTTGTTGTTCACACCTTGATACGATATTTTGTCATTGACAGCGCCATCTCGTGTTACGTGATTTTTCCCTATTGTCTAAAGAAATAAATAGTCAGTCAATCAGCAAATAAGATAAAATAAGAAATAAGACGAAAATAGACTGTTTATACAAATGAATTAAGGGGTAACACCACTGTAGAGCCCGGTTTTTAATGGTCATTTTTGGAATTTTTTTTCAAAAAACTTTATATCAAATGCAAAATCTAATTAGATGACTTTACTATACATGTTTTGAAGTATTAAAATTAATTTTTATAGAGCGTTCAAAAACAAAATGGCGTCAATACAGAGCTATAAGCATAAGAGGAATTTTCAGAGAGGCGTCCACTACCACAAACTTTTCGTCGTCGCTGTTGATCTGAAACATAAAAATCAATTTTTTTTTCAATGTATAAACTAAAAGCAAGTGAAATACGCATGGGTTTCAAAAAATATCAAATTTTAACAAAATGGCGGAAGTTCAAAAAAAATAAATTTTTCGTATAAAAAAATCATGAAAAATCGATCGTAAAAAACAAAGTTTTTAATTTATTAATAAAATACTACGTAGTTCCTTTGAAAATAATGTTATAAAGCTTCTGTCAAAGTTTTAAATCAATCGGTTCAAAATTAGCTGAATAATTGTGGTGGTAGTGTTAAAGATAAAGGAATGCTTAGATGGTTTGTAGAAAGGATGGATGAAGAAAGATTGACGAAACAAATTTATAAGGCTAGTGTAAATGGACAAGTCGGTAGAGGTCGACCTCGGAGAACAAATCTTGATCAGATCAACATTGTTTTGAGGAAAGGCCTGGTCAAGAGTACCAACAACCGACGAACATGTATAAGAGCACTGATGAAAGTAGAGGAAGCAAAAGATGTGTGTAAGAACCGTAGCAAGTGAAAGGAAGTGGTCTCTGCCTACCCCTATGAGAAAAAAGCGTGACTTTATGTATGTATGTATGTAGTGTTAAAAAAAGTGGTTTCGAGAAAAACGCGTTTAAAGTTTGAAAACGGGAAAAATCTTACATAATATTGAAAATATTAACGTTTGGTGGTTTTTAACTCTAGTCAGCGATACCAGCACCATAAAGTTGAGCTTCCAAGTTGGCATTTCCTTGTTCTTCTTCTCTTTTCGATGATTTCAAAGCCAAGCGAGCCTCCCTCGCCGCGTCAGTCAGTGAATGCTCCGAGTACTCGATACTGTTACACTAATACGCATGCGCCCGCCCGCTCAGTGGGATACCTAACGTCTGATGCTCAATTTTTTTTTTCGAAAAATCATTTGAGGGCGTTATTTTTAACATAATTCCCTACCATTTTAGCAACAACAAAAAAATGATTTTTTGAAATTTTTACAGTGATGTTACCCCTTAAATTAAATAAGAATTAAGAATCAACCAATGAAATCACAGCTTTTTTGACGATGACGTTTGTTTTTATGGTCAATTTCATTCTTTTATTTGTATTTTGTACATCAAAAATATATAAAACACCGTATTTAGATCTTAATTATTATCTTAATTATTTATTCAAAAAATAAATAAAAATGCAAAAACGTTTTGGTTAGAACGAAATAGAAGAAATATGAAGGTCTAGTATAGACTAAAAAAGCAGAGTGTCTCAAAAGTGCCGCAAAACAATTTTGTCTAGTAATGCGCACACTCGTTTGAAATAAAATAAGATAAAAGTCGAAAGTTGGCCGGCTCTCTTATCTTATTTGTTATTTTATTTTAGTTTCTGTACAGGGTGTTTCAAAAAAGGGTAACCCTGTCTCTAGGATAGGTAGAAAACTGAAAAATAATTAGAGTTTGCTTAGTAAAAAATTTTCGTAACACCATCCAAGCTTCTACGCCATACAAAAGAACTGGGAATACATAGCATTTGAGCATCCAAGTCCTCAGATCCAGGCTCAGATCGCGACCATGAAGCAACTTTTTGATTTTCACAAAGGATGTACGGGCTTTCTCAATGCAAATCTTTATTTCTGCAAAATAAACATCCGAACATCCGACACTCGTACTAGATAGTTACACCTTTTAACTCTTTCTAGCCTTTCGCCTTCCAAATGATCATACATCCGATATTCCAAACATCCGAATGCAAACTTTGTCTCGTTTTTAATTTAGCTCAACATTGTATCATTGATAACTTTCAGTAGAGATGTTTTATTCTAATAAAGAGAATATTTTCAGTAAAAAATTATAGATGGCTCTAGCGATCGCCATCCAATGCTTTTAGTACAGGCTTTAATTGACTATATTATATGCTGTGATATTTCTTTAGACAATATCACTATCAGTAATTGTACAGGGTCAACGAATGCATGTACTTAAGTACTTTTTTGGACTCGACATATAAATACAAAATATTTTCATTATTATTCGTACATGAGTAGCTCTTGTCGTTTTTAAGATATCGAGAATCTTGTGTATAAAAAAATAAATGTAAGCATGTCATTACAGCCAATTTTGCAAAACAAAGTCGTGTTGTGGAGAAACGAACAAAATTTTAAGAATTTCACGTGATAAACTAATTACATAATTATAACGTTCAAAAATACAACTATTTGATTTTATAAAAGTAAAAGCCTAAATAAAATTGGGTACTTATCTTTTATGTAGAGAGAGACACACAGCTTTTATAGATCTTGAAAAAGCTTACGACAGCGTCCCAATATCACAATCGTGGTAAGAAATGGAAAAGCTCGTCGCAAGGCCAGCATTAATCCGGACCGTTCAACTTTACTATCGACAAAACTCTGCCGCTATTAAGGTTGGAACATTTTTGGCTGAATCTTTTCACACAACAAAGGGACTGAGACAAGGGTGCTGCCTATCTCCTACATTATTTAAAATTTACGTAGACCAATCCCTTAAAGAGTGGGCTAGTAAATGCAAAAACATGGTCCTACTGGTAGGGGATGACACTCTATATACACTGTATTTCGCAGACGATCAAGTGGTAATTACGGAGGACAAACAGGACGAAATGTGAGTACCTTATTGTGGGCAGCGACTAATGCAACAACTTATCCTTAGAAAACGAAACAATAAAAAACGTTGAGAAAGCTAAATACTTAGGAGTAATATTTAACAAACAAGGAACTAGTTAGGTCAAGATCTAAGAAAGAATAATCAACGGTAGGAAAACTATTGGAGCCCTAAATTTCGTACTTTGGAAACGAAACATCAGACGAGACACCAAACTTGGAATTTACAAAACAATCCTTTAGAGTACATTGACATATGGTTCGGAAATATGGGATATAAGTAAGATACATAGAAGAAAACTGCTGGCCACGAAGATGGACTTTCTAAGAAGAAGCTGCAGAAGATCAAGACTTGAAAGAATAAGAAACGTGGACATTAGAAGGAGCATGAACACCGAGCGAGATATTATTGAGGAAATTGGCAAAAAACAATTGACATGGTTCGGACACACAAAGTTATTGGAGTGGATACCACCAGAAAAACAAAAAAAAGGACGACCAAGGAGAAGTTGGAGAGATGACGTTGACGAGGCTATGAAAGCAAGAAATTTAGAGGATATGTGCTACGACAGAAGCACATTGGACTTATAAAATACAGGGTGTGCAATATCTGCATAATACCTAAAAAACTTAAAATGATAACCTCAATTTTTTAAGTGTCATTTTTTTCCAGCGGATTATCAAGAAACCTTACATATTCTATGTCTATCCTTAACAGATTTCGAGATATTCCAATTTTTATTATTTTTTTCATTCTTGTTTAATATACACTAGTTTTTGCTGCTCTGCTTTTTTGGGACACCCCATTTGCAACAATTTACTCCATACATTCGTTGACTCACCCTGTACAGTAGTCGTATAAGTTAAATATTTTACAGTTGTTCCGCAGTTGTTTTGATTTTATATTTAGGTATCTTTAAGGCAATACTTTATTTATTATTTAAGACGTGATAGAAGTGTAGAAAAAAGTAATATATGTACATTTTTTTAAATCTGTTGAATTATTTAGTACGTTTAAGATATTGAAATATACAGTAAGCCAAACAAAATAGGTGCTTTCTGACGAATTTAAATAAAATAGTTAACACATACGGTCCATATGTATGGAATAACCGAAGATGGACATGAAAAAGCCCAGACTCTAAAACAAAAAACAAAATTGACTTTATAATAACGAATAAAAGGTACATAATAACCGATTTTTCAGCATTAAATAGATTCAATACAGGCAGTGACCATAGACTGGTAAGTGCAAAAATTAACCTTGGGACGGAAAGGAAGAAACTAATCCATTAAAAAATATTTCCAACAACTCTGAAGTTTCAACAAAACGTCGACACCTATCAAAGGAACAATACGCCGCTCCATCTCGCTTTTATAGATTTTAACAAGGCTTTTGATTCTGTTGAGCTTTGGGCAATAATCCGAGGGTCGAATAATGCTCGAATAGACTCAAGGTGCACTTATCTATTTAAAAACATATACAAACAGGCGACCATCACAATTAAAGTGCAAGAAGATGTAACAACCAATCGAATACCAATTAACAGAGGCGTCCGACAAGAAGACACAATAAGTTATTTATCCTTGCATTGGAGGACGTATTCAGAAGACTGGATTGGGACAAATAGTCGCAAAAAGGGTAGACCTATCGTGTAGGCCGCGAACGGCCCGCACTGCGACTATTAGAAGGGGAAGAGATTATAGAAAGGTAATGATTGTGGACCCGCTTTTTGAAAAGTTGCAGGTCATAGTTCTCTGGAAAACTGATTTTGGAAGCTTGTTCCATTCCGTAGTAGCCCTGTAAAAGATGGAGATGATGGAGATTGGTCCTTCTTGTGTCAATCTTGAGAGTAAATGAGTGAGACTGATCAGCGTGCCGAGTTCTTTGGCCGAATGTGGCCAATGGTGGTGTACGAGTATTTATTTCTCTGGAGCCTCTGCCATGGAAATATCTGTAGAGTAATGACTGGTCTGCAACTCTTCTTCTATGATCTAGAGGGTGATGGGTATCTGTGAGAGTTGAGCTGTTTATCAACCGAATGGCCCTTTTCTAAATGGAATCTAGAAGACGAAGAGAATGCCTTGGTGCTGAACCCCAAATGTGCGAGCAATACTCCAGTAGAGGTCGGATTTGAGCCTTGTACGTCGTCAACAGTTGATCAGGAGTAAAAAACTTTCTAGTTTACCGCAGAAAACCTAGCCTCTGGCTTGCTGACTTTGCGATGTTAGCAACATGGTCATACCAAGACATATTATTGGACACTGTGACTCCCAAAATCGAGATGAAGGGACTTGATTCAAGCGTATTTCCGGACATTGTGATGAAATGATTTGAGTAATTCACTTTCTTGGAAAACGTGGCGCTTTGTGTTTTCTGGGCGTTGTACTGAACAAGATTGTTGGTTCCCCACTTAAAGAGAGAGTCCAAAAAAATCGATTTAAAAATGAACATTTTAGTAAGTAGAAAGTAACACATATTTCCCTTTTCGTTTTTAAAAATAGCAATTTTAATGTAATAATATCAAAAAAATCAATTAAAATTATAATCATAGTACAGTTAATTTACAATAGGTGGCACGCGCGTCGTACCAGCAAATGTTTTGATAGAGCATTAAAGTAGTGAGATTGTTTCTAAGAAAAAATGTTATGTTAATTTTTTGTTGACCAACGTGTCTCCAGTAAACAATTAATTTGCATTTTGATAAATTTAAATAATTTTATTAATAAGAATATATGTACAATTATTTTAAATATTCCAATATTTATGCTAATAATAATAATATAATATAAGTATTATAACAGCATTTATTTTAAATATTTTAAAGGCTACATTTTTAAATAAACATTAGAATTTTTGATACGTATCTAATGTAAAAATAATAAATAAATCAACAAATTATAATCTAAATTATTAGCTTCCAATGAATAAACAGCGTTTACAGAAAGGCTTTGAATGGCACGTAACACTGAAATGAAAAAAAAATTATATAAGAACTAAAAGAAAAATATCACAACTAACAGTTCTTATTTGTATTCGTTAATTTCGTGTTGGTATGCTGCTTTCTCATGAATTTGTATCCTAAACAATTGTAAAACAAATATTTATTACTTGACTGATATCTCTGGTATGATGAACAAAGCAAATTTGAAGCTGCAGGGCGACGATCTCAACTTGATTAAAACAAAATCAATATTATCGGCCTTTGTGGATAAACTCATCCATATATAAACAAAATTTAAGCAGAAAAGAATATTCACAGTTTCTGCATTTGTCAAAATTACCAGAAATGCTTCAAGACCATGTTATTTTATCATATGTCTTTTTCTTGGATTTTACTAAAAGGTTTGAGGATCTACACCTCTATGCACAGCCAGACTAGCCTTTTTTGACACTTCTGGCTGTTCATAAAGCTATGTAGTGCCCCATTCATTTATTTTCCTGCCAACACCCTTCGCTCAATGTCACTGTCATACTTTCCATCTCTCGTAAACTTTTAACCCAAGTACCCAAATTCATTTACTTGTTCCACTATTTCTCCCTTAATCAGAAATTCACAGTTTGTCATGTTTTCTTCTCTTTCAAAAACCATTACTTTCGTTTTGCTTACATTTATTTTCATCTCTTTGATTTTCAGGGAATCATGCATAACATTAACCATCGCCTGCAACTCCTCTTCAGATGACGCTAAAATGACTTGACCATCGGCGTAAAGAAGGCATTTGACGATCAAATTATTCATTATCAATCCATACGCACTCTCTTTCAAATCTTTTAAACAATCGTCTATGTTTAAGTTAAACAGCCATGGCGAAGCCACACATCCCTGTCTCACACCTTTTTCGATGTTAAACCAGTCCGTGCAAGCTCCGTTTATCCTGACACAAGCAGTGAAATCTTCGTAAAGTGTTTTCAGTGCTCGTATTAAACTACCGTTCACCCCATACATAGACAATGTCGACCACAATTCACTCCTCACCACTCTGTCATAGGCCTTTTCCAAGTCAGTTATTTTTATAAATAATATTTTGTAGGCCAAAATTTTTAAACATATTATAATAATCAGATATTGGCCAAACTTTCTTTTAGTTTAGTTTAATTAACATTTATATTTAAATGTGGTATGTTGGTTCCTACACTTATGTATGGTAGTGAATATTGGGTTTAGCAAAAGAAGCATGAAAATAGGATTAATGCTGCGGAGATGAGTAGTCTGAGAAGTATAGCCAGAGTGACTCGGTTGGATAAAGTAAAGAATAGTGAGATAAGAGAACGCTGTGGTGTAAAAGAAGATGTGGTTACAAAGATAGATAAAGGAATGCTTAGAAGGTTTGGACACGTAGAAAGGATGGATGAAGGAAGATTGACGAAACAAATTTATAAGGCGAGTGTGAATGGACAAGTCGGTAGAGGTCGACCTCGGCGAACATATCTCGATCAGATCAACATTGTTTTGAAGAAAGGCCAGGTCAAGAGTACCAACAACCGACGAGAATGTATGAGAGCACTGATGAAAGTAAAAGAAGCAAAAGATGTGTGTAAGAATCTAAGCAAGTGGAAGTAAGTGGTCTCTGCCTACCCCTACGGGAAAAAGGCGTAACTATATGTATGTATGTATGTATTTAAATGTAAATTTTTATGTTTACAAAAATGTAAGCACTTGGAAAAATAGAAATATTTTGCGTTAAATTGGGCGGGTAATTGTCTACGTTATAGCAAACATTCATATGACAAATGCCAGTGTGTGCACGTGAGTGAGAAAATGTGCTGCACTATACTGGACAATGGCTTTACGCTACCAGGTCATCAGCATTAGACGATCAAATCATTAAATTTCAATTCAAACGCAATCTCTTTCAAATCTTTTAAACAACCATTTGTAAATAAGTTTGTTTTTCCGGGAAATAAATTGCAGCTTAGGTCAAAATAATTTTTTTACCTCTTCAACAAATACTTACATTGGGTATTGTATGAAAGCTTTTGGTTGAAATGGCTGGCTTCCCTAATTCGACTGTAGCGTCTCTTCATTATTATTTTTATACCTACGCAAAACGAAGACAAACATTTAAAGCCACATAAAACCAGGTAACACAATGATAACTTCACAAAAATAGCAACAATTTAGGAAAATAATTTTACAACGTGTCTAGAGAAAACGTTTTTTAAATTACATTGGTGCGTTGTATTTTTATAAATTTGAATTAAAAATGTTTAATGTAAAGTAAAACTATCATTTTTAATATTTTTTTTGTTACAGAATATAAAACAGCCCTAAAATACTACTATTGAATAAAAATTTTATAGCTTTTACTTCATGAATCGAAACCTTTTGGACTGTTGACCAATGGGCCGAGTCCATTTCTTACTTCCTGCAGAACCGGTTTAATTAGTTTAAGTAAAGAAAAACATTTATTTTTCAACATTTTACCCCAAATTTTTATTTAATATAATAGCACAGAATGACAGTGGCGTAGCGGTGGGGGGGGGGCAAGGGGCATCATGCCCAGGCGCTACTCACAAAGGGGCGCTAAATGCTCCGCAAAACAAAAAATTGCTGGATAATTTTTGTTTTTATTATAATTGATTTCTGGAAAATATATTTTAAATTTAGTGCTAGTGTAATATAATAAATGTTAATTTGTAAATAAAAAGGAAAAAAAGGAACACTAATAGTCTAAATTATAAGTTTTCTTCATTAAAAGCAAGGAAAATTTATACATAGTAATTAGTTTTATTAATGTACTATAATCATATTATTATTAAATATATGTATCTTCTTAGAGATAATAAATATTTACTTTTGTATTGTTTTAAAACTGCGCGTTTTTAAAATATTTCTTTATAAATATGTAAAATAAATAATAGGTAACTTTTGAACTAATTCTAGATGATCATATAAACATTTTAAAATCTAGTTTTGTTTTCTCAAAATCTCAACATTTTTTGTCTCAAATTTAAAGCCTTGAGCCTATGAATTTATTTATTTATTAATTTGCGAGTATATTTTACACATATTATATGGTTTTCAAATGGGGAGGGGGCGCTAAAAAGAAATTGTGCCCCGAGCGCGAGGTAAGCTCGCTACGCCACTGCAGCTTGAGAGTTATAAATAAAAATATATATTTATTTTTAGAGCCCCGCAACCAAAAAAAAGACTTAATTAGAAAATATTTTATGAAATACTGTTCAAACAATTAGTTGGTTATATATTTTATCAAAGTTTTGATTGCAATAAGAATGTTTAAAAATACTGAATTTAAAAAAATAGCAAAAAATTAAGCGGTTTAATTTCGTTTATAGGACTAGATTAAAAAGATAAATACGTTATGGTTTTGTTATTCTTCAAGCAAAAACTATTTTAAAGACAGAACAAAAAAGCGCTGACAGAAAAACTTCAAAAGCGCGTTGATTGTTGTTGAGACCCAATGAATCTACAACAAAATAATACGATAGGAAAAAGAGTCATTGTACAATTTCTTAAAATTTAACATTCTCATACTGACAAAATTAATGCAACAGCATATTAAATTATACAAATTGCTGTAATGAATTAATTGTAATAATTTTTTATGGACATTAATTGCATCAAAACTGAATTCCACGAACATACTTGGAATATACTCACTATGAAATTATTTTTAATAACATAATGACAACATTCACACTTATAAGTGAAAATATTTATTCTGTAACAGTTGTTTCTTATGAGGTTTGCATGTATTTTCATTCCATCGCTTTGTGACAGGTTTTAATTTTTTTCTGTCTATTAAAGTAATGGTTTTTGACAAAGAAGAAAGCATGACAAACTGTGGAGTTTCGATTGAGGGAGAAAGAGTGGAACAAGTAAATGAATTTGTGTACTTGGGTTCAAAGTTTAGATGGAAAATATAGCAGTGACATTGAGCGAAGGGTGTTGGCAGGAAAACAAATGAATGGGCCACTGCATAGCTTTATGAACAGCCAGAAAGTGTCAAAAAAGGCACGTCTGGCTGTGCATAGAGGTGTGTTGGTTCCTACACTTATGTATGGTAGTAAATGTTGGGTTTGGCAGAAAAAGCATAAAAATAGGATTGATGCTGCGGAGATAAGTTGTCTGAAAAGTATACCAGAAGTGACTTTGTTGGATAAAGTAAAAAATAGTGAGATAAGAGAACGCTGTGGTGTAAAAGAAGCTGTGGTTACAAAGATAAATACAGGAATGCTTAGAAGGTTTGGACACGTAGAAGAGATGGATGAAGAAAGATTGACGAAAAAAATTTATAAGGCGTGTATGAATGGACAAGTCGGTAGAGGTCAACCTCGGCGAACATATCTCGATCAGATCAACATTGTTTTAAAGAAAGACCAGGTCAAGAGTACCAACAATCGACGAGCATGTATGAGAGCACTGATCAAAGTAAAGGAAGCAAAAGATGGGTGTAAGAACCGTAGCAAGTGGAGGAAAGTGGTCTCTGTCTACCCATACGGAAAAGAGGCGTGACTATATGTATGTATGTATGTATCTATATTGTACTTATATACCATAATCATTAGAATTATAGTATTACTACATTTTATTACATAAAGGTAAAAAGGTATTCGAAGTGCGCTTTTGTGTATAAATAGATGTATGCAATTATGGTGTAATCCGTCGATCTTTGCTCGTGTTCCAGAAGTCTTAAAAATACCCAGTAAATATTTATGGAAATTGTCCCGATTTGTGAGCTACATTTCTAGATATATCGCGGCCTTCAATTACCGCCCGCGGCTATGAACGTCGGACGTTTTGATGCCGCCGAAAGGATTCACAAATCTTTGTGTGGACGATACACCTCTTCGTGTCCTTGTGTCTGTAAAAGGTCAGGGGCGGACCCACAATCCGTAACAATATGTTTGGAATTAGATATAAAATAGAGTCGATTCCCGGAGAAATTTTGCTTATATTCAATCTTAATTCATATTCAGGGTTCAGTCGATTCCTATATTTCGTCTTTATCATGACTAGGTGTGAAAACACACTCTCACGAATGGCAAAAAGAATGTTACCGCTTTACAGGAAAGCTTCCGATATGCTTCATTTATTGCTACCCAAAAATCAATTAAAAACATATTTTTAAAATCAGCTTGAAGAGTTTGATCTGCGGACATTTCCAACAATGATACACGTTGCTTCATGGTCAAATTATCATTAATGCTTGCAGCATTATTAATATCTGGATAGTACCTTTTCAGTTTATCAGAGAGCTGCGCAAGATGAAGAACAAGTTCAGCTTTCATTTCATCGAATGATAAGGTGTTGTTCAATAAAAATCATGCAGAAAAGAAATACATTCTACGACCTTTGATTTAAGCAACTTTTCCAAAACTCAATTTTTTTTTTAAAAGTGATTTTATCGCACGTACCAGTCAGCCTCTGCGCTGTTACGTGTTCAGCATACTGTTTTATGGAATGGAAGCTTGGACTTTGACAGATGCGATGTGCAAAAAATTGGACGCCTTTGAAATGTGGACGTACAGAAGGCTATTAAGAATCTCCTGGGTAAAAAGAGTGCGTAACACCGAGGTACTTCAACGCCTCGACAAGCAGCTGGAAGTTCTGTTTACACTAAAAAATCGCAAACTGGAGAATTTTGGTCACATCTTAAGAAATGACAAGTATCGACTTTTAAAGCTTCTTATAGAAGGGAAGATCGAAGGACGAAGAGGCCCGGGTAGAAGAAAGATATCCTGGCTAAAAAACTTAAGACAATGGTATGGACATTGTTTCGCCGAGCTGTAGACAAGGTTCAGATAGCGCTGATGATTGCCAACGTCCGAGGAGGACAGGGCACCTAAAGAAAAAGAAAGATTATTTTTTATATTACGGTTAGTTTTTATTTATTGTAGATAAAAATATAAAAAGACGACGGCGACGTTGAACTATTTTTTTAAATCATTCAGTATCGTAAAATTAATTTTTTGTAGAATTACAACTATTTTGTATTTGTTTTTCGCTTTTTAAATGCAATAATGCACTAGTAACAATGAATTATTAAAAGAGAAAACTGTAATAACATTTTTTTACGAAATATATAATAAATATATAATAATAAATATTATTTAATTGCTATTTTAATAGAAATAAACATATTGCGTGACTTGAACAAAAAAGTCATCAGTCCAATTGTCAGTTTTTAACCGACTTCAAAAAAGAAGGATGTTCTTAATTTGACTGTATTTTTTTATGTTTGTTACCTCAGAACTTTCGACTGGGTGAACCGATCTTGATGATTCTTTTTTTATTTGAAAGCTGGTGCTTTCCGTGTGGTCCCATTTTAATTTGGTTTAGTTCTGACGATGGCATCCATAAGAAAACCATAAAGTCTTTGAAATAGGTTTTTTTTACATTGCGTGCGTAATTAGTAATTTGCAAAAAAATGTAAATACTTTGTTTCTGTATGTATTTTTAATATTGTTGTTTTACACTGTAAAATTAGTTGTGTGCCCTTATTTCTTTCTGTATGGATGCCCAGGTACCTGTGTAAACCGTGGCGATTTTAGCATGTGAATTTAAGGCGTAGTAATTTTGGTACTTCAACGCCTCGACAAGCAGCTGGAAGTTCTGTTTACACTAAAAAAGCGCAAACTGGAGTATTTTGGTCACATCTTAAGGAATGACCAGTATCGACTTTTAAAGCTTATTATAGAAGGAAAGATCGAAGGACGAAGAGGCCCGGGTAGAAGAAAGATATCCTGGCTAAAAAACTTAAGACAATGGTATGGAGTGAGCACTACCACATTGTTCCGCCGAGCTGTAGACAAGGTTCAGATAGCGCTGATGATTGCCAACGTCCGAGGAGGACAGGGCACCTAAAGAAGAAGAAGAAGAAGAAGCTAAGCTGTTGTCATTACGTAAATTTTATCGCGTACCCCACTTTGAGAAACCCTGGACTAAAAGATCTACAGTAAAATCAATAAAACGGTCTAGTTTCTACATTTTTTCTTCTTCTGTATTAGGTACATGGTTATTTTTTTGGAACGTTCCAGTCTAGAACGTTATCGAATTAGAACCGTTATTCCCATCACTAACACTGAGACGCTTTTTTGCGATGGCGTACGTCGCATACAATGCGTTGATTCATTGCGTCGACGCGACACAACGCACTTGTGAGACCTCAGCCTTATTTTACAATTATTTAGGTTTTTAGTGTTAATGGGGATTTTTAAACACTTGGCATTAATATTTAAGTGATGAAAAGTGGGATTTATGTTACCTGTAGCCGAGGCCACTTTCTAAAAAGATATTTCAAACTATGAGGTAACTATTTCGTCCATTTTTAAGCTGAAAGTTTAAGTTTAAGTTTTAAGAAGGAAGTTTTGTTCATATTTGACCCGTACATTCGTTTATGTTTGTAAAAAAATTGGGTTTCCTTTGTGGATAAGTAGACGTGACTATAAATTGGCTTAGTTAAACATAAGTACTATTTTTTCCAATTTATCTGACACTTTTCCATACATGTTTACCTTCACAATTTAAATGTACAACATATTCAAATATGGCGCCAAAAAGTTATAATAGTTTTATTTTGGTACTTACTTTGGAGCCATATCATTATATCTCGAGTAACGAGGGTTGTTTAAATATTCGAAACTATTCCTATTATTGGCGTCATTTTTATTAAAACCTCTGCAAACAAACGAAAATTTGTTAATTGTAAGATATATTTGGATCCACCCTGTATGCAAGGAGAGTTTTTTGGGTACACGAGCACATCTGGAGATCAGGTAACAAAATCATTGAATCATTATTTTTTGTAATTGGACATTGTCGTAAAATGTAACTAAAAAAATCCCGGTATTTTTAATATAATAATAAAAAATAAAAATTCGAAACTATACACGTATTACATAATATTAAGGGAAGCATTGGGGGTAAAAGAACGAGAACGCACAAAATAATTTTATTGCAAGTAGGTACTCACACTGAGTTTTGCCCTTCTTGATAATAACCCATAAAGTTATTTTTATTTTGATCGCCATAGTAATAATCTCTCTCCCTGAAAAAATTAAAATCATCACTGAAACTTTAAAAAAATGTATGGAATTATTAATAAAAAATGTGTTACGTTTATACAATTATTTCTTTTTAACTCATAAACGCATTTAAAATGGTTTTCCCTGTGACTGATTTAAAAAATGTACCTACCTCCCAAAATTTTGTTCGTTTGGTATATATTTCTTGTATAATGAAGCCAACCAAATAGCCAAAATTATAATTGGCACAAATATGATCAAACACATATATAGCGACACCGAAAATCCGTTCTGTAACATCCAAAAATAATTTATTAACAATAATGTCAACTTGTACATTATTACTAGTAAGCCTCTCTTTTACAGATGTGGAAAAAAATTAACGGATTATAGGTTTTACAATGCATTTGAATGATATGTACTTTAGCAAGTTAACCAGCATTAATTATAACAGATAGTGGCGATGGATAATCAAGTATTTAACTAGAAAACTGTAAAATTTTTTCTTTTCTATCGACTGTTGTCTGTCAGTAAGTATTTATAGTAATCGCATCAAGAATATAGTAATATATATATAATCCAGGATATCTACAGCTGTCGCTGCCTTCCTGCTTTCAGCCCTTGTCTCCAGTTGTCCTTGTCCTGCCAGTCTCCGTCCTGCAGGTTTCTTAATTCCATCGCCTCATCCACTTCGTCTCTCCATGATCGCCTTGGTCGACCTCTCTTTCGTCTGCCTAATGGACTCCACTCAGTTACCCGGTGTATCCAGCGATCCTCCGGAGTTCTTCTAACATGTCCGTACCACGTTAGTTTCTTTTCCTCTATGTGTTCTAGTATGTCTTTTTTTACCTCCATTCTTCTCCTGATCTCCTCATTTCTTATTCGATCTAATCTGTTCACTCCACAACTCCTTCTCCAAAAGTCCATTTCTGTGGCTACAATCTTCCCTTTGTTTTTTTTGTTGATCACCCACATTTCAGCTCCGTAAGTCATTATGCTGCGAACTATTGAATTGAATATTCTTGTTTTATTAGTCTTGGTTATGTGGCGATCCCATAATATTGGGTTTAATTGATTAATACATGCCCTAGTTTGACCTAGTCTATTTTTTATTTCTTCCTCTGTTGTTCCACTTTTTGATATTATAAACCCTAGGTATATAGTAATAATTTAGTACTTATTACGGTAATTGTAGAGAGATATACGACTTGCAAAAATTTACACTTGATTACGATATTATATTATATTTGTTTAAAACGATATTTTTTAGGGTTTAGGTTTGAGGTTCAAATATTCCACCCCCTTGTACTAAATATACACACAAATAGTTACGCCTTTTTCCCGTAGTTGTACGTAAAGACCACTTCCTTCCACTTGCCAATCTTACTTCATCCATTCCCCCTACGTGTCCAAACCCTATAAGCATTCCTTTATCTATCTTTGTAACCACATCCTTCCATCCCACCATTGCTTGTACTGGAAACTTGTACTGGAAGCTGTCGAAGGACAACAATTAGGCATTAAAGTAAATGACACATGGATCAACAATATACGGTATGCAGATGACACAGTCCTGATAGCAGATAATATGAATGACCTCCAAAGGCTCCTGGACATAGTTGGAATTCACGGCCGACTTATGGGAATTATCATCAACATAAAAAAGACAAAATTCCAAGTAATCACCCGCATATTGGATGAGTTCCAGTATGCGAAACTCTCATACGATAGTGAAGACATAGAATGAGTAAAAAAGTTTAACTATCTGAGGACTTGGTTATGTGAAGACTGGTCTTCAGACGTAGGAAACAAATGCCGGAAAAAAAAAGCGAGGAGCTCATTCCTGAGATTCAAAAACGTCTTTACGAACTCTCGACTTTGACCTCAATCTCAGAATACTGTTGTATGGTATGGAAGGCTGGACATTGAAGGTTAGCACAATGAATAGGCTGGAAGCATTTAAAATATGGATCTATCGAAGGATCTTGAAAATTCCACGGACAGCCAGAAAAACCAACGAGAAAATTTTGAGGACGATAAGAAGAAAACGTGAATTGCTGTGCATGATAAAACGCAGGACAACAGCGTACCTGGGACATGTGCTACGCAACGAAAGATACCATTTGCTTCAACTATTAATAGAAGGAAATATAGAGGGAAGAGGGGGTGTAGGCAGGAAGAGGATGTCGTGGCTCCGAAATATCAAACATTGGACAGGAATAGGAGACACAGGAAAATTAATTCAAACCACCAGAGATAGGAAAAAATGGTCAGAAGTGATTGCAAACATCCATTAATGGATCTTCTTCTTCTTTAGGTGCCCTGTCCTCCTCGGATGTTGGCAATCATCAGCGCTATCTGAACCTTGTCTACAGCTCGGCGGAACAATGTGGTAGTGCTCACTCCATACCATTGTCTTAAGTTTTTTAGCCAGGATATCTTTCTTCTACCCGGGCCTCTTCGTCCTTCGATCTTCCCTTCTATAATAAGCTTTAAAAGTCGATACTTGTCATTTCTTAAGATGTGACCAAAATACTCCAGTTTGCGCTTTTTTAGTGTAAACAGAACTTCCAGCTGCTTGTCGAGGCGTTGAAGTACCTCGGTGTTACGCACTCTTTCTACCCAGGAGATTCTTAATAGCCTTCTGTACGTCCACATTTCAAAGGCCTCCAATTTTTTGCACATCGCATCTGTCAAAGTCCAAGCTTCCATTCCATAAAACAGTATGCTAAACACGTAACAGCGAAGCACTCGGACGCGCAGAGGCAAGCTTAAATTTCTGCTGCAAAGTACTTTACGCATTTTCAGGAACGAAGCACGAGCTTGTTCTATTCTGGCACGAATCTCCTGCATGCTGTCCCACTTCTCATTTAGTTGACACCCAAGATATTTAAAAGTTTCTACTCGCTCAATTCGTTGACCGTTAATTGTCAGGTGTCCGTCCACGTTGTTTGATTTGCTAACTGCTAGCCACTTTGTCTTTCTCACGTTCAGGCTAAGTCCGGCCTCTGAGCTTGCAGCCGTCACGTGGCTTACCAGCTCCTGTAGTCCTTCCAGTGAGTCGGCAACAAGAACCGTGTCATCCGCATACCTCAGATTGTTGATATTAATCCCATTGACAGATATCCCCTCGTCACATTCATCCAACGCCTCTTGAAATATCCTGTCGGAATACAAATTAAATAACAGTGGTGATAAAATGCAACCTTGACGAACGCCTCTCAGGATTTTGATCTCGTCGGACGCGGTGTTATCGATTCTTATTTGAGCACTTTGGTTCCAGTAAATGTTGGCTATTATTCTAAGGTCTCGTTGTTCCAGTCCTATTTCTTTAAGAATGTTGATCAGTTTTTCGTGCTTTACTTTATCAAAGGCTTTTTCGTAATCGATGAAACATGCGTAAACGGTCACCGACATGTCCCGGCACCTTTGGATAAGAACCTGTATGCTAAATAGTGCCTCCCTTGTTCCAAAGCCATTGCGAAAACCAAACTGAGAGTCCCCCATCATTGTCTCGCACTTCGCATATATTCTTTTGTGTATTATTTTCAAGAAGAGTTTAAGCACATGGCTCATCAGGCTAATAAGACGATAATCACCGCAGTTCTTGGCCTTCGCGTTTTTGGGGAGCGGGACAAAAGTAGATTTTAACCAATCAGAAGGTATACTGCCGTTTCGGTAAATAAGATTGAATAGCTTTACCAGCGTGTTCAGTGATTCTTCGTTAATGGATAGCAGCGGAATAAGAAGAAGTAACCACATCTTCCTTCACATCACAGCGTTCCCCTATCTATTCTTCACTTTTCTTTACTATTCTTCACTATTCTTTCGGCTATACTTCTCATCCCCGCAGATTTATTCTTATTTTCAAGCTTCTTCTTACTTACTTACTTACTTACTCCGTAGCGCTACAAGGCTGCCTTGACTATTTGCTCCACCAGGATTGGTCATGGGTCATCTTCCTCCATTCTTGCTGGTCTACTCCAAGGATAGCCAGATCTTAAATGATGTTATCTCTCCATCTGAGCCTAGGGTTTTCTCCCGGTGGTGCTTCCTCACATACCCGTTTTATTAGGCGATCGTTTTGGCTTCTTTGCAAGTGCCCTGATGCTTCTTCATCCAAACCCAACATCCACTACCATACATAATTGTAGGGACCAGCACTTCTCTGTGTACAGCCAGACGTGCCTTTTTTGACACGTTCTGGATGCTCATAAAGTCATGCAGTGCCCCATTCATTTGTACCCTGCCAACACCCTTCGCTCGACATAGTTATTAAAAGTTAATCGTGCGCAATGTTGGCACAAAAGCGGTTTATTTTTCCTTATTGTATGCAACACGGTAAACTTTCATCGTTACTCTTTCGTATAGAAGATAAATCGGTTATCAATATTAAATTCGGTATATTCTTTGTACGCAAGTGATTACAAAAAAAAATTTCTTATAAAAAATAAAAAAGTTTGTCTTTTCGAATGGGTAACTATAAAAAAAATATAGTTATATAACAAGAACCATTTAGAGGTTTTTCACGAAACTGCGCTTTCTATAGATTGGTACAAATATATATTTATTTTTACTCACCCACGGAAGAACTATATTATCACAAATTCCGATCAAAGTCGCATTGAAGGCGACATTAAGTGGACCGCATTGTCCTAAATCTTCTTTGGTCACATTAATTACTCTGTGCAAGTAACCAAAAATTTGTCTTATTACAATTTCTCCGAAATCGACCGTAGCCTAAAACAATAGAAACGTAGTTTAAGTGTTTAAGGCGAGTTTATGCAGCAAATAAAATAAAGTAAGGAACAAAATAAATCAAAATAAGAAAGATAAACATGCCCAAAGCTATGAAAGCGTTTATACAAGAAATAAGAATAAAAACAAAAGATGGCCAACTTTTATCTCTTAGTCTTTTTTTTTTTTTTTTTTGTTTAAAAACTGATAATGCGCGTGACCCAAATCTTTTCTGTTCTAAATGTTCCGAGTTTACAATCAACCTAACCTAACCTAATAATATTATTTGTGGAGGTATTTTTGATTTTCCTTCTATTTTATTTCTTATTATATTTATTTCTTAAAAGCTTCCATCTGTGTACAGAAGCTTCAGCTACAGAAAAAGTGATTTAAAAAACGTTAAACTCTCTAATTTTTTGGCACTTACGTGCTTCCTCCATTATGTAAGCAATTGTGAGCCAAGCATTTTCTTTCAGTAGACTGTTCTTGTATTTTCCATCAGTTTTTCATATAACTGAGGAAAGGTCGATACCTGCTCTATCAACATGCCATCATCCATTATAATATTTTTTAATAGGAAATGGATGCTAGATATATAGTTGAATTATTTTAGATAATGATAAAATTTAAAAATTTGAAATAAAATAACAAATCAATTTGGAGATTACGTACTGTTATGCACAAAACACATAAGTCACTGTCAAAAAAGCTGCGATTTCATTCTTATTTCTTATATTATTTTAGTCATCTGTACGAACCAATGTTTTTTGCACTCATTCCTTATTTTATTTTGTATTATTTCTTATTTTATTTGCTGTATAAACTCGCCTTTATTTTACTTTTACTTTTTAGTTAAAATATTACCTCCTATTTTAGAACAATAGCTGGTTTAATGCCCTAGATCCTTTTTTTTTGCAAATAAAAAAAAAACTAAAAGCAATAAAAGTAGTGCTTGTAGTAACAGAAAATAACATAATGCAAAGAGAACTAAAACCGATTAAAAATGCAGAAAGAATACCAAAATAATTAAAGTAGTTAAAATAAAAATAATAACAAATAAAGCCATGTAAAAAAAAGTAGTTAAAGTTGAAGAATAAAAACTAAAAGATATAAAAATTATAGTAAGAGAACTGGAAGCAATTAAAGTTGCAAAAATATATTAATAAAAATTAATTTGTAGAAAGTAATTTGTTAAAGTTATAGAATAGAAATTAAAAACAATAAAAGATATAAGAAGAGAATTAAAAGCAAAAAGTTATGGAAAGAAAAGTAGCAGTATTAAAGAACTAAAAGTAATTAATAATAATAATTTATTTACAATATAAGGGTACAGATAGTGAATAAAATAATACCACGGAAGCAGTACTGCTTGTGTGTGGATATTAACATATATCCATATATATATACAGAGTGGACCAAAAGTCTGGAAACGGACAATCTCGTAAATTGCTAGTCGGAATTGTATTTGGGATAAGCCTATTTTGAGATACGGCGATTCCAGATTTGACATTTGCAGTGTTGTTAGGTTTGCCGTTTCCCTGATATTATTATTCACTTTGGTTTTTTAAATACATCACATTGTACATTCAGTCATTATTGGAATCTCTTTCAAACGAATTTAGCTACATGTATCACTCATAATTTTATGTAGTCTAAAAGGTCTTTAATAAATAAAACAGAAAACCAAAATATGGCGATTGAGCTTAACATGTCTTATACCAATATTGCAGGTTTACGATATCCACAGGCTATTTAAAGTTGGAATTTTAATTTGAAATTTCTTAATAATTTTGTGATTTTAAGCAGCATCGACATCGTAAAATAAGAAAATACCACGACATAATGAATTTTCCAGTTTTTAAGTTATTTGCATTTTAAACATTCAATGAATTTTGTTTATTGTGAAATTAATTTATTCCTTTAAATTACCACTATGCGGGGTAACAACAGTAAAGACAACAAATAACAATCAGTAACAGTAATAAAAAAAAAATTCAAAGTAAATGCTCAAAATGAAATAAACAAGAATACCTTTTTTACTCAAAATGGAACTGCCTTTTAGATTTTTTAGTCATTTTAGCCATAACTCATTAGGCAAAAAAGATATGTTGTAATGTACCTAAGTAACAGGGTGTAACTAACGCCCTGTGTGAAAAGTGCTAAATTCAGCATAAAATTCGTAATTTTCATGCCAAAAAACATAAAGTTACCAATTTTCAAGTCGATGCTGCCTAAAATCACAAAATTATTAAAAAAAATTTCAAATTAAAATTCCATCTTTAAATACCCTGTATCTCGTAAACCTACAACATTTGTATAAGACATGTTAAGCTCAATCGCCATATTTTGGTGTGTAGTATCTCAAGTTTAGAGATTGCCCATTCTTAATGAAACATTCTTTATAAAACTTACATTCAGAATGAATGTTGTGTTGCTCTTTAAGGACTCTTGAGCGTTTTTTACATCTCCAACAAAAGTTGAAATAGCTTCAGAAAAACTACTGTGATTCATTTTCGTTTTTGCGTCCAGGCTTTCTGCAAGTTCCTAGAAACAAAGATTCTTTCGTGATGGTAATTTGAAGAAACCAGCAGCATCTTATAAGCGTGGCAGTGTTACTGGTTTCTATGATTCAAAAGTAAAGTGTAATGGTACTTACCAGGGTTTTATTTGCTGCTACTTTTACCGGTTGCAAGTTATTCTGTTGGTAATTTTTTATATCTGCCATGTTTTTAATAAGTTCCGAATGGAGATTTACGTTGGTTTGAACTGTATTTGCAAATTGTTGTAGTGATTCGAAAATCGTTGTTAGATTTTGAATGAAAGCATTGAAGTTCAACTAAAAAACAAAAACACAAAAACGTCGTTGAATAATTTATTTGTACGGTCAGAACCAACTGATCTACAGATCGACCATTCTAGCTAAACCTCTGAGGTTTGGATGCGCAGTAGCAAAACGCTCAAGAGCTAAGTTTAAGCGGTGCACTCGTGGTGTTAACATTGCCTAAATACAGACTAGAGAAAATGTATATGATATTCTAAGCGTTTTTAGAAGTTCTTAATTTTAAAATAAATTAGTTTATATGTTTTTGTGCTTTATAATATAATAATGCCTTATAATGTAAGGAAACTAATAAAAGGTCTATCAGTAGGGTTTTCTCTAAACTCCCTTCTGAGGGTAGTGCTCCTTTTTGGCAGTTAATTTATTCAACTTGTGATTTAGACTATTTTATCCATGGTAGAAAAAGGAGTTAACAAACAATAAAACAGCTGGCGCCGACAGAATAGTTACAGAAATTATAAAAGTTTCAGGAGACGGAGGAGTTCGTCTAATGCACCTTATATGCAACAAAATCTGGACATCTGGAGTATGGCCAAATGATTGGATACAGTCAATATACATACCGTTATATAAAAAGGGTGATAGAGAGGTATGCAGTAAATTCAGAACGATAGCACTTAAAAATCATGCGAGCAAAGTTATGCTACAGGTGCTGCATGAACGATTGAAACCTTACCTCCCACTGCAAATTCCACCAGAACAGGCTGGGTTATTAATAAATGTCCGACAACTAACGGAAAAGCTGTACGAATACAATGTCCCAGCCATTTTTTGTTTTTTTGATTACACCAAAGCCTTCGACACTGTGAACTGGACCATTTTGTGGAAGGTTCTACACAACAAAGCCTATGTCTGTGTTGACGGTCAACTATCAAAAAAATTCCAAGTAGAAAAAGGTGTCCGACAAGGGTGCATTCTTTCCCCCCTTCTCTTCAACATTTACAAGGAGTGAATCATAAGAAAGGCAACAGATGACTGGGCAGGAAAATCTCAAATCTCAGATACGCGGACGACACGACAATCTTACAAAGCAGTGAAGAGAAAATAAGAAACTTATTAAAACGAGTCGAAGAAGTTAGTGCAGAATTGGGGTTAAAACTCAACAGGAGCAAGTGTTGTCTCATGATCGTGGATAAAAGCGAAGTTTTACCACGAACCCCTTCTTCAATTCCTGACATAGAGTGCAAAGAGTCAATTATATACCTCGGTGCATGCATCACGAACAAAGGTGGCCAAACTAACAAAAGTATGGAAAGATCACAACATAAGTAAAGCTACAAAACAACGCCTCATGAAATCCCTTGTATTCTCAATCGCTACCTACGGCTCCGAGTCATGGACTATCTTTGTGGCATGCAGACGCCGGATCGAAGCTTTCGAAATGACATGCTATAGACGAATGCTTAGAATTCCATGGACGTCCCGCAGAACAAACGTTTTAATCCTTCAAGAGCTAAGAATTGCGGAAAATGAACCAGACATGTTACCAGACATCCAAAGAAACACCCTCAAATACTTTGGCCATGTCATTCGGAGAGATGAGTTAGAAAAACAAGTCGTCCAGGGAAAAGTTGAAGGAAGGCGCCGGAGAGGAAGATCACCGAACAGATATATCGATAGTGATGCGGACTGCTGAAGACAGAGAAACCTGGAGAAGCTTGACTGTCCCGGGCACACATTCAAAAGGGGTCACGACGTCTGAAACCAGACATCGACTGAAGAGAGAGAGAGAGAGAAAAATAGGAATATTTAAGTCGTTTAGAATAAACCGTAAAAATGCAACAGATAGGTAGGTACTGCTTTTTTTTGTGAAATTCGAGCAGTTCAAATTTTGTTGAAAAAAGGATGATTTTTCATTGTTTCGAGAAAATTCTGAGCTGCAACTTCCAACTGATATTTTCTATTGTAACGTTTATACAATAGCTATTTCTCGTACCATTGTTTTTTGCTTAACAAAATGTTCTAAATTAATTATTAACTCAATAAAACTACGGTTCATTTGCAACTCGTAACACCGAAGCTCGTGTGCCCTATTGCATTGCTCTCAGTCATATCCAAAGTTATGGAAAAAGCGATTAACACAGAACTCATCAAATATCTGGAGAAATTTGAGATAACTCATGACGGACAATATGGATTTCGACAACTTCGATCTACTGGAGATTTGCTGGCTTATGTCACTCAGCTTTGGACAAACACTATTGAAAAGTTTGGTGAATCCCGTGCAATAGCCTTGGATATATCTAAAGCCTTTGACCGCGTTTGGCATTGTTAAGTAAATTATCTGCCTACGGTCTCCCAACCAAACTGCGCCAATGGCTCTTGAGCTTCATGCAAGATCGCTCCTTACATGTGGCAGTTGACGGTATTTCTTCTGATGCGTTTAAAACCAATGCCGGGGTCTCCCAGGGTTCCATCCTGTCCCCCACATTATTTCTTTTACACATCAACGACCTCTTGAAAACCACCACGAACCCCATTTACAGTTTCGCAGACGATAGCACACTTGTCTCAACTTTCACATCCTATCGATCACTTTCGGTGAATGATACAAATAGACTCAGGCAGGAACAGGTTGATTCCATCAATAGAGATCTTAAAGCAATCGTCGAGTGGGGAACCAACAATCTTGTTCAGTACAACGCCCAGAAAACACAAAGCGCCACGTTTTCCAAGAAAGTGAATTACTCAAATCATTTCATCACAATATCCGGAAATACCCTTGAACCAAGTCCCATCATCTCGATTTTGGGAGTCACGGTGTCCAATAATATGTCTTGGCATGACCATGTTGCTAACATCGCAAAGTCGGCAAGTCATAGGCTAGGTTTTCTGTGGAAAGCCAGAAAATTTTTACTCCTGATCAACTGTTGACGACGTACAAGGCTCAAATCCGACCTCTACTGGAGTATTGCTCGCACATTTGGGGTTCAGCACCAAGGCATTCTCTTCGTCTTCTAGATTCCATTCAGAAAAGAGCCATTCGCTTGATAAACAGCTCAACTCTCACAGATACCCTTCACCCTCTAGAACATAGAAGAAGAGTTGCAAACCAGTCATTGCTCTACAGATATTTCCATAGCAGATGCTCCAGAGAAATAAAAACTCTTGTACCACCATTGGCCACATTCGGCCGAAGAACTCGGCACGCTGATCAGTCTCACCCATTTACTCTCAAAATTGACACTACAAGGACCAATCTGCATCAAGAATCCTTCTTTTACAAAAAAAAAAAATTAAAAGTTACACTATAGACTTACCTGACTTTCGAAGCTGGCCAACTGAATATCAGGAATTTGCGTTGTTAAATTGTTTAAGGTATTTAAATTTGTTTCATCCAAAATGGTAAAGTCCGAAGGAATGATGGAATTTATTTTCTCTTTTATGGCATTCGTAATATTTTTCAGTGTTTCAGTGTCGTTGAATATTTCATTAAGTTGATCAATATCAAAAACGCTCTTCAGCCCAAACACATTGTATAAACTTTCGTTTCGAAAGCATTTGGTTAGGACGGAAGAAATCGTAACATTTATTCCGGATTGGTTACTTTTCAAAATGTTTTCGTTTAAGAACGATATTAGAGCTGATTTTTCCAAATTTTGTAAATTTTTGCAAACAACTCTATCGGCGATTACTCCTAGACTGAGCATTATTAGAGTGATGCTACCAATAACGATTGTGAAAATAAATATAATCGACACGGCCCTAAAAAATTAAATAAAAATGGGTGTAATAAACCAGTTAGTAAAAACTTCTTTAGGCGCTTTGAGCAATTTTTGGTAGGAGGAAAACGAATGGGTTCGTGTCACCTTAGTGACGCGAACATCAGCGATAAATGGGTGTTTTCGATATAGAAGGTGACAGCGGCTATCAGCAGTGGTCAAAATAATGCTGACATGCGTTTTGATCCCCGGACAAAATATCATCTTGACAAAATATCCCAAGGACAAAATATCCCAAGGATAAAATATTCCTCGACATAATATCCAAGACAAAATATGCCCCAGTATAAGGGAGAATGCAAAAGAGATACGATAAGAAGCTTTTAATCATTATTATACTATTTTCACATGCTACTTAGAAAGCTGCTCTGCGACTCACGACTCAACCTGGGCCTGCGCTTGAGACTCTCAAAGTGCTACGTTTGGTCTACCCTCTTATGCGGAGCAGAAACATGGACACTTAAAGCACAAACCATCAATAAATTGAGATGTGGACATCAATAAATTGAGATGTGGACGTACCGTAGAATGCTCAAAATAACATGGACATCGCACACCACAAATGAAGAGGTTCTTCGCAGGCTGGGGATAGAGCGTGAGCTGTTTAAACTCGTAAAAATACGAAAAACGGCGTATCTAGGTCACATTCTGAGAAACCGTAAATACTGTTATGCTCAACTTATTGTTAATGAAAAAATCGAAGGCAAACATGGCCTCGGAAGAAAAAAATGTCATGGCTGAGAAACATACGTCAATGGACTGGCCTGGACTTAGAAGAACTTATAAGAGCAGCCGAAGACCGAGAAGAATTTTCGACTGTGATATCCAACCTCCACTGATGGAGATGACACATTAAGAAGAAGATATTATTTAAAATACCCACGATTTGCCAAAAAGTTTTCCATATTAGGTAGTTTCTGTTTCCTCCCCTTTCCTTCCTTTCCTTTTAGAGGTATTTCCATTCCGAGAATTTCTCTTCCGGAAGTTTCATTACAATGCGTCACAAATTTTACAAAATTTCATAACCTTAAATAATATAGGCCTTAAATATATAGGCAACTTTCCTGAAAAAAAGCGCCCAAAATAGTTGTGTATATTATAAACAAACATTCAATTTTTGGTGAAAAATTGGTCGTTTTAAAGTGCTGCTGTCTGTCGTTGGATTTTCTATCTAACACTTTGTTATTTTTATTATCGATAATCTAGTATTTATCGTTTGGAGCAAAATTATATGTTTTTTACATTAAACAATTTGCTCCCTTTCATGAAAATCATTAGCGAGTGATGTAAAAGTTGTTTGGATAATGAAAATATAATGTTTCTTTTTTTAATTTAATAATTTTTTAATTAATTTTTTAATATTTTATTAATATAGTTGTTTTACTATTCTCTCCATATAAAAATATTAACATATTTAGTACTTGGTGTTGTACTGTACAGTGGGACCAAAATTAAAATAATAATTAAACTAAAATATAAATAATGCACATTATACAAACATTTAACTTTTCACTTAATTAATAAGGGTTCAGAAGAAACGGTGTCGTCAAAGCTTCTTCTTCTATATATTTCTTAAAAAGTTACCTTGAGCTAACAGCCCACTTTTATTAGGTATTTATTAATCGATGATTTTAATTTACAAATCATTTTAATTTTTAATAATACTGCATACAATTAATTTGTAAATAAAAAAAACCATTTATTTTATAGTTTTAAGTTTTCTCAATGACTACCAATATTTTTTTAATGGTATTTTTTGTAATCAATTGGAAAACAATAACATTTTTTAATAGTCAATTAAAATATCTTTTAAGGATGTTCACTGGTAACAAAATTAGATACAGGTATTTGTGAAATTTAAACGGAAAAAAGTCAACAATGAATAAAGGGCACCAAGATTGTTCTGAATATACCATATTTGTTGGGTCCCACAAGTTTTATAATCGAGATATAGGTCCTTGATCAGTTTTACTTTCTTTGTGGGGTCGTAACTTACGAACCACTCGGTATATTTTTATATTTGGTACAAACGTGTTCCTACGGCTTGCGACTTGCCTATCAGTCAGATGAAAAATCCAGGTCCGGATTAACAATAATTAAACACATTTTTGGGTCCTCAAAAACACCATATATTTTAGAATTTCAGAAATCCGCTTACACATTGAAGAAGAGCATAAAAAGCTGCTTTTTATTTTCCCGCATGCTCTTTCTTTACTAAATTTCTGAATTTACATTAAAAGTTAAGTGAACAGCGCTTTCATTTCAAAACCAACCAGTCCAAATAACTTTTGATTTTGCGTTAATGTAAGAAGAAAAAACACGTTAAATTTTAAATTAAGGGGAAGGTTTAAAAATGTTATTTTGTTGTTTCTAAGTGGCACCCCTTTATTATCCTCCACCCCTTCTTTAAAATGTCAAATAGCAACCCCTACCTTGTAACAAATCAAATTAAAACCCAATTAAATGCAAATAAGCCATAAACACAACAATTTATTTAATCAACTTATTTTGCAGATAACATTAAACATAGCGAAATTAAAATGAAGTTAATTACATACATTCATATAGTCCCGCCTTTTTCCCGTAGGGGTAGGCAGAGACCACTCTTTCTTTCTTAATCAAAACTTCAGTTAATTACAAATAGCTCCTTAAATGTATTTTCAATAACTGATCAAAGTGTGCTCCGGTATTTTGTAGGCAATAATATAATCCATTTTCAAATTCCTTTTAAACGCTTTGCAAAGTTTCGCTAGTAATTTGTCAACATTCTTCAGTTATTCCAAGTTTTAGTTCTTCATGGTCTGCAGGAAGAGTTTTGTAAAATAATGTTTTTAAATAGACCCACAAAAAAAATTCAAGTGATGTTAGATCTGGAGATCTTGCCGGCCATTTTACAAAACCCCTTCTGCCAATCCAATTCCTGTTAAAGGTATATATTCTGTTTATTTAGCATCATATTTCCCTGTTCATCAACTTGCCTTTCTAGTGACTGAGTAATAAGTGGATCAATTTCATTTTCTAATAATTGTAGTTAAACTTCCCCCGTTAGGTTTTGGTCAATAAAAAGTGGTCCAATTATCTTATTTCCTAGAATAACAATGTGTTGATCTTCGCTTTTTGGGACATTGGGACATTTCCTAGAATAATAGCCTGTCGCGGCAGGGCGAGACACTCTGAGGAGGAGTGGAGTGTGCGTGGCATAACTTGGACTTGGTGCCGTCGGCCTCTCTGGAGATGTCGCCGTTCGCCTCGATGAAGATGTACTGCGATAGTAGATATGTCGCTGATTCAGTTGTTCTACCTACTTTAAGCTGCCGATGGTTTTGTGGGTCATCGCCGTGGTAATCTTGATTTATTATACGTGTATTCGTTTTCAATGAAATAAAACACTATATAATTGCCATTTCTAGTATATTGAACTTGATACATGGAGACGCCATTTTGTCTCCCACCGAAACATGATTACAATTACATATTACAATTTCAGGTCTCGTGTATCATTAGAATTTTTGCACTGGTTGTCGACTTGAACTGAATATAATCCATAATCGGATTCAAATTTTACTTTTTTACTGCAGCGTTCTCATTGGTCAACGCGTAACCGTCGATTTTCAATACGGTTCAAATTTGCTTGCTACTGAAAAGTGGCTGCGACTGCTGGCTTGTCGGCGCCTGGGCCGTAATAAGGGGGTTTTAAATCAAGGAATTGCGTGGAGAGAAATTCTACTGTTGAAATCACGAATTTTTAACGCAGCTCATTGATCTTCGCTGGAAACTGAGTATTATCCTGTCGAAACACGTGAGGATTTTAGTCATCCCAGTACCTGCAATTATGTTTGTTATCAAGGCAAAGAAAATTAGGGTCTTCTTGTATTTTTGATACTTTTGGAATTGAATAGATAGATTCTATTGCAAAATGACCCGATACTTCAATTTGTGCAGCTTCGTCGAGAACTCTAGGATTATTACTTAATTTATTACAAACGGATCCAGTTTTTCCAAATTGCCGTACTAACTCTATGATGTCTAGCGCACTTGTTTTGATGAGCGTAAATAAATCTTATTTCCATTCGTTTATGCAAAGAATACACCACTTTAAAATAACTCAAGATGCTTCAGCTACAAATAATGGCTAATTTAACGTCACGAACAACTAACTAAATAAACTATTATTAATATTTTTGAAACAAAGACACAAAAAATGTGACATGTTTTCATAAGTAAGTTAATTGATCCCTTATTAGACATCTACCTATCCAACAGTGGCGTAGGTCGTTTTCGTTATGGTCGTCTCATGTTGTTTCACAAAATGTGTTGCTATCAGCAAAATAAATCGACAGAATAAATTGTTATTTATATTGGTGATTTTCTTTACTTTTTTCCATTAAAAATGATAAAAATGTGGATGAAAATAATTAAGAGGTGAACCTACACTTTTTTGATTTTGTTTTATCAACAACAATATTTTAGCTGGTGACTATCAAAATATTACTTACGTCATCAGAAAATGGCTGCCAGTTTTCTTAGTGCAGAAATTTCGTCCATCCTTTTCGGGTCGCGACCCAAACACGCCCAATATTAAGCCAAAAAATAAACCAGTAAATACCAAAAGCAAAATGCATGCCACAGCCATGCCAGAATAATAAAAGTATGGATAGTAATCATTTAAAACTTGGTAGCCGTTTTCGATGGTAGCATTAATATCGCCAATATTTTGACTTATATTTCCTATCACATCCGTTACATGATTTAAATTTTCGTCTATTGTGACACCTAAAATAATAATAGTATATAACATTACTAGTATGGAAAGTGACCCATTTTCCATGAGTATGAGTTGGCATTTTCCACACAAGTTATGTACACTATTTGTCCTACGAGACAAAGATTATTGCACAATTTTATAAAAAATTTAATATATTTTGTTATTACTCTTATTTATTTACTCAAACGGACAAGCCAATTATGCAATTACAAAGAAAAATAAGGTAAAACAAAGTAAATATACATGTGTATACTGGAATCATCTTCTTCTCTTCTTCTTCTTCTTACGTTAGGACTACGTCCTGTGTTTGCCTCAAAGGTTGCCCAAAAACAATTGGGACGATGAAGACCAGCTATCATACCATCTTTTTGGTGGGCGTCCAGTTGGGCGTGGTGTGTTGGGCCGCTTCTCTCTCACAATTTTTGCCAGCCGGTCGTTTGGCATTCTGCTAACATGGTCTCTCCATTCTCTTCTTCGGTTTCTTGCCCATCTTACTATGTCTTGGACTTCACATATTTCCCTTATCTCTTCGCTTCTTTTATGGTCAAGTAAGGTATAGCCAGTTATCGATCTAAGACATCGCATTTCCGTTGATCTAAGAAGTCGCTTTGTAGTCGTGTTCTCCGCTCTGGTCTCTATCGCGTATGTCATAATCGGTCTTACACATGTCTTATATATTCTGACCTTACTTCTGGTACTCATGTGTTTATTTCTCCAGATTATGTCTCTCAAGAATCCTGAGATTAGAGATGCCTTTGTTGTTTGAGCTTTTACTTCCTCCTTAATATTTCTAGTGCTAGTTATATTAGCTCCTAAATATTTAAAGGACATCACTTGTTCTACACTCTGCTCATAGATTGCGAGTTTACATCTTCTCGGTTCTTTGGATATTGTTAGCGATTTGGTTTTCTTGACGGATATTTGCATATTGAATTCTTCAGCTGTTTTTTGGAACTTGTGTAAGAGTCTCTGTAGGTTGTCCTCGTCTTCCGATACGATTACAGCATCATCAGCGTAGCATATGATTTTTATTTCTTTATCTCCCATTCGATATCCTCTCCCAGTTACTTTGACTTCATTTATAATTTCATCCATGATGATGTTAAATAGGATTGGGCTTAGGCTATCTCCTTGCCTGATTCCGGTTGTCATAGGTATTTTATTGCTTAGCTTATTTGCAGTTCTTACATATGTGTAGTTGTTCTTGTTCAATTCTTCGATGGTCTTTATTACATTCGGATGAATTCTTCTCTTTTGTAGTAGGGCCAAGACGTCTGTTAACCGTACCCTATCGAATGCCTGGGTTAGGTCAATGAAACACGTGAACGCTACTTTATTGAACTCAATGGCTTTCTCAGTAATTTGACGTATTATAAATATATCATCTATAGTAGAACTGTTCTGTCTGAACCCTTGCTGTTCTTCACATATTCCGGTTAGAGATATTTCTTCTGCTAGAATTTTTGTAAACAGTTTTAGTACAGCACTGAATAAGCTAATACCTCGATAGTTTTTAGGGTCTGCTTTCTCTCCTTTTTTGAAAACTGGTATCAGTATGCTCTCTTTCCATTCGGATGGAACAACCTTGACAGTAAGTATTTTATTAAAGAAAATCTGTAATTCGGCCAATAAGCTTTCACCTCTATATTTGATTATCTCATTCTTAATTTCGTCAATGCCCGAGGCTTTTCTGTTTTTTAGTTTTTGGACCATGTATCGTATTTTCTCCAAGGGAATAGTCTTTTCTTGTTGTTGGTTAACATTTCCAATGTCAGGCTGTATTTTCTGTGGTGGTAAGTTGTTTTCGGTCGGAGTGTAGAGTTTTCCAAAATATTTTTGGAATCATGGTAACAAAAATATTACAAATTTTTTACAGCCATTTTAACAGTTTAAGTTTGTTGTTGTGAGTGTTTGCTGTTCTCATCGTTTTATTGAGCGACTTATTTTAACCATAATTTTTTCTGCAAAGTGGAACTTTGAAAATGTCACTATTTCTATTTCTTCTTACATTTGCAGAGATTGGAGTAAGCTCAACAATTTGAGGAGAATCAATACTGCCATTGATAATTTTATGAAGGAATACCAGACTGATTTCCAGTCTTTTATGTGATAAAGTATTTAAATTTAGAGCCTTTATTATTTTTGGGTAATTGTATTCATCTCTCTACTACTTTATAGATTCGAAAGAGTTGCAAAGGAATTAAACATGGTGATCTCTGTCCAGAAAACGAAGTCTCTGGCAATATCAAGAGAACCAAGAAGGTGTAAGTTAGCGATCTACAATAAAAGTGTAGAACAGATCATCTCTTTCAAATACCCAGGCGTTGATATCACAAGTAATAGAAACCTTAAAGAAAAAGTCCGAACACAAACGATAGTGGCAGCTAGGGTATCAGGATATCTTCGGAACATAATATGGAGAAACAAACATTTGAGTATTGAAGGCAAACCGCGAATTTACAAGACGTGTGTAAGACCTATTATGAAACACGAGCAGAAACAGCCGCTACTAAACAACTGCTAGGAACAACCGAAATAAAGACGCTTAGATCAATTACGGGCAAAACGCTTAGAGATGGAGTGCGAAGCAGCGATATCAGAGCCCAATGTGACATTCCAGACATTGTAAGATGGTCCAGAATAAGAAGATGAGCATAAAGAGACCACGTCGACAGAATGGCTGATAATCGACTACCCAAAATTGCAAAAGAGGAGAAACCAACCAACCGTAGACCTCCAGGAAGACCCCCCAAACGATGATTCGAAAGCTGGACATCGGAGTCACACTTAGGCTACTGCTTTGAAAAAACAACTTATTTTTAATACTTCTACTGGTCTCGAATTATTTATTATATTTGTAACCGTTGAATACCCAATGTTTCTATGCAGATGTCTATAAATATTTGCTGCCTCTCTATGTGGTTTGTAATTTTCTCTAACAATTAACACAATTTTAACCTAACCTAAACCTTAATGGCTTTAATTGCATATTTGTATATAACTTTTAATTTAAAATAACTTTACTTAAATTTTTCTTTTGTTTTGAGTAAAATAAATATTTTTTTAAAAAACTTGGCGTAAAAATATTGATATCTAACGCTTGCATTTCAAGTTTTGGACCATGCAGAATTTTTTATCAGGAATAATTTTTTCTACAAAAGCAATAATAAAAAAGTTTTCCATATGGTTCCAACTTAAGTAGACACACTGTATATTCGGTAATCAATTCGGTTTATATCGACCCTCGGAAACTGCCTCTTTAGAATGACGTGTTTCTTTCATTTATTAATTTATCTTTACAGAAAAAATGTGCAGTCTCTGTGTGAGAAAGTAGTAAGAATCTTTATCGGCAACAGCAAGATGCTGCTTGGACGCATACCTACCATGGGAGACATTTATGTTTACCTGCTAGGTCTTTTTGATTGGAAACTTCTTCGAGAGTACCGTTAAGGACGAAAGTAATGTTTTGTTGCAGGTTGATTATCGCATTTCTTCCGGCTTCTGCAATTGCATTCAGTTGATCTAAGTTCAATTGCTGAATTTGTTCATTTGGAACATCGAGCGAAGGAAGCTACAATAAAGTGTGTAAATACATATTTGTGTAAGAACGAAGTGAGTTTTTGATTATACCATAGAAAAAACTGACTACGATAGTGTGTTCGATGCAGTAGAAGCAGTTGGAATTTTAAAAAAAATTATTTTCTTAGCATTTTCGAAAAGTTCATATATTTGTTATTAATTGTGAAACGTAAGCAAACAAACAATGATGTAAACAGGAGATTTGTAGTTACTAAAGAAAATATTAAATTTTACCGAATGTACATAGCCCTTCGGCCAGCAGGAGCAAGTAATCGCCGCCTGTTTTGTGCATATTGCAATGGAATATGTATCAATCAGTTCGTGGGTAAAAACATAGCGGTGGAAGACATCAACAGTTGCTGAAGGGTATGTTGATGAATCGGTATCACACAGGACAGAAATAGCTAATAGCCATGTATAATATTTTTGACAACTGGTTGAAATCCGTATTTTAATATTTTTTCCATTGTTTATAAATATTGCATGTTGTTTTTAATGAATGTTTTGACCCCACTATCTTTGGCAAAAGAACACTATAGAGCGCTTACTTTGGCAATAGTGCTGCCTCTATATTTCGCGCACGGTCCCTGTTCATAAGAATTTATTTTGACCTCTTAAGACAACTGTCATTATTTTGATACGTTGAGTTTTGTTCAAAGCGTTTTATCATTTGCATTCAGATAAATTCCATAAAATCGATTTTTTTCAAAACTTTTAATTTGTTATTTTGATTTTACGGTGAGTACAAAATTCCCTGTTTTACATTTAATAAATATTTTTAACATAACCCTACTTCTTAGACGGTGGCTAAACTTTCGTGAACGGGAACATTATTTATGGTAGATTTATAGAGTCTGGCGATGATTTCTAAAATACTTAAAATATATTGTATTGTAAATTTCGGAATAATAATAAATGTATGAATAGTGTACATTAAATACGAGGGCGGTTTGATAAATCAGTGACTTTTTGAATAAGACAAATTTTTTTCAGCAAATAAACATTTTATTTTTCTACATAATCACCTTTTAGCTCGATACATTTAGTCCAGCGTTTTTCTAATTTTTTTATTCCTTCCAAATAATAGGTTTTTTCAAAGCTCTCAAAATACGCGTTTGTTTCGATAATGACTTCTTCATTCGACTCAAATCTCTTACCGCCCAGCCATTTCTTTAGGTTTGGAAACAGAAAATATTCGCAGGGGGCTAAATCTGGAGAATATGCTGGATGGGGTAGCAGTTCGTATCCCAATTCGTGGATTTTGGCCATCGTGACTAGACAAGTGTGCACACGTGCATTGTCTTGATGGAACAGCACTTTCTTCTTCTTAGCCAAATGCGGCCGTTTTTGCTTCAAATCAACGTCGAATGTGTTCAAAAGCTTTGAATAATATTCGCCGGTGATCGTTTTACCTTTCTTGAGGTAATCGATGTGAATGACACCGCGTACATCCCAAAAAACTGTGGCCATGACCTTATTGGCTGACAGACTCTGTTTCGCCTTCGTTGGTCCAACCCACTGTTTCGATTGTTCCTTGGTCTCTGGCGTGTTGTGATGGATCCATGTTTCATCCACAGTAACAAAACGGCGCAAAAATTTGTCCGGATTACGGCTGAACATCGCTAAACACTCTTTTGAAGTGGTCACACGATTGCGCTTATGGTCGAGTGTGAGCAATCGCGGCACCCATCTCGCAGAGAGTTTTTTCATGTCCAAATATTCGTGTAAAATATGATGTACCCGTTCAGTTGAGATACACCTACAGCATGAGCCAACTCACGCACTTTCATTCTCCGATCATCCAATATCATTTCATGGATTTTATCGACGATTTCCGGCGTGATCACTTCTTTTGAGCGACCTGGACGTTTGGCGTCACTAGTGCTGGTACGCGACCACAACGGAACTCTGTAAACCACTTCTTAACCATTGAAATTGATGGCGCCGAGTCCCCGTAGTATTTATCAAGTCTTTCCTTAGTTTCAGTGATGGATTTTTTACGTAAAAAGTAATGCTTAATCAGCACACGAAATTCACTTTTTTCCATTTTCGTAAAAATTCACGAGGTTGTCTGCTTTGAACGGCTATCAAACACCAACTGCACGACGTAGCTTGCTCAAAATTAGAAAGTTGCCCACTGATAGATTATAGTTGACGGCAGCACTGTTGCATTTGGAGTAACTGCGCGGGAAATTCAAAAAGTCACTGGCTTATCAAACTGCCCTCGTATATTAAATACCTTCATTACCAATGATTTGATATTTTTTATTATGCTAGCCAATTGTTTTTGTTAGCCCTAAATTATGTGCTGCTTTAAATTTAAATGAAAAATTCATAGAAATTTCTACTTTTGTTAATGGTTACAGAATAGTTTTTTTGTGTATTAGTAGCAGACAAAATAATTATTAGTGAATATTATAGGACTCTTATCTTAATTTTCGACTATTTTAAAACAGTAATATGGAATTATTTAAATTGACTTTAACCAACAGCAATATTTAGGTATTTATAACGCAAAAAAATACTGACAAAATAAACAAACAGTTTGAAATGTTTAGGCACACGAAAAAGAAACAGTAGCCATTTTTGACTCATTGATTCATTTCGCGAGGTTTGTACGTATGACGTCAGGGTAAAGGTCAATTTGTTCCACTGTAGTTTTGTCAGCAAATAGGGTTGCAATAGGGTAACGCGGGTAAAATCAAAAAGTGCGATTCGTTATCACAAATTGATTCGAAAGTTGGGTAAATGAAAAATTTGCTTACCTGATTGAAATCAACGTTAACTTTAAGATTTGATAGTTCATTACTAATTTCCTGGCATGCAGACAAATTACCACATTGATTTAGCGTAATTTCTAGATTTTTTGTAATAGTTTTCAACCCTAACAACAAAGAAATGTATTATTATAGTACAAATATTTATTTAACACTCTAACCATTATATGTTTAGATTTAGAACATACAACTGTTCATTTTACGTAATATACAATTAGCAACCTTGCATGCACGACAATAATAGACCGTCGGATTTCAATACGAAGTTCAACCACGATTTTATCCTTTGGATGCGTATTCATCCGATTTTGATTCGTACGTAAACGCACGAACGATCATCATCATCAATAAGCCTTTTGAAACGTCCAATGCTGGACATAGGCCTCTCGCAAATTTTGCCACTCTTCCTTATTTTGTGCAGCTTGCATCCTGTTCGTCCTGATTCTCTTTATATCATCCGTCCATTTTGTTGTCGGTCGCCCTCTACTTCGATATGCCTCTTGTCTTGGCCTCCACTCGATAATCTTTTTAATCCATCGTTCATCTTTAATTCTCGCAAGTTATTTTCTTTACTGCTCCGTTAGCATTAAAGACCTCACACTTTTTAAAAAGTTCCAACTGGTTCTCACGGTAAAGGGGGAAGGCACCGCCGTCCATCACGGTATCACAACGGGCCAAAAGGCCTAAGTGGTTTCCCTCCGAACCGCCGTTTTAACCTAACCTAACCTAGTCAGTTTAAGTCGTATAATATTTAGAATATATTCAAGTTTTTTTTTTCATACGTACATAACCGTGAAACAGTATGTGGTCATTATATAAGTCTTGCATTATATGATGAAATTTAAAAAAACTCGTCTCTTTTTAAATATATTTCACGCACCCATTCGGTTCTACGACAGCGACGACGCCACCGCATTCTCCGAGTTAGAGAAGTGGAAGTGGAAGAAAGTGATCGTTGCCTACCCCTACAAGAAAAAGGCGTGACTATATGTATGTATGTATGTATTAGGCACGATGCAAATCGTGTCCAAATGCCTTTTGCTTTTTTGTGTACTGAAAATGTCATATGAGAGAGCGAAAGGGAAATTTAGAGTTAAACCAGGTTGCGTTTTTCTGAAAATCGAATTTTCCTTATTACAAAAAATTTGTGTCATGCGACGAAATTCTCCCTCACGCCTTTTTATGAACCGATAACGAGTATTGATTCTATTTAAAAAAATTTAGGCATAAGGGCTACTGGTGCCCTAACGGTGACCTATTAACATTACATGTTTGAGTTGGTGCAGTGGTTGTCTTAATTAAAAACAGTACTCAGTATTAATTATGGTGTAGTTAATTGTCAGATCATAAAGCAGACTAGTGAATAGGATGAAAAGAAAATAATGGTATTATATTGTTACGGTAAAATACGTCCCTGATTTATTATCCGACCGAAGCGGTCACACAAAGACGAATATTTTCTTTGTGGAATAAAAAAACAACCCACATCTAGCGAATAATTTATAGCCGCGGTGTGATTGAAGGCGTTGTGAAACAAATTCGGGAACGAGAGAGAATTCTCTCACTCTTACGAGTGATAAATTGTAGATATATAAAAAGACAGCGGTCGCGAAAGTTTTAAGTTTAGTTTAAAGTTTAAGTTTTAAAGTAATTATAAAAAGATTGTATACAGTTGTGAATATCCAAGTGATTTGTCAAGTAAAATTTATTGTGCAGAAATATTGGAATAAAATTATTTAATAATTAGTTTTAGTATTTAGTTATTCAGTTTAGAATCATCGAACCCGAAGGGTAAAACAGTGTGTATATAAATCACAAAATTTGATAGCTACTTACCATCGGTTATTTGAGATGACATTGATTTTAAACTATTAGTCATGTTCCTTAGAAGTATCATATCTGTTTTTATGTATTTTGTTTCATTTATAAATGACACAATATTGTCCATAGAACTTAAATTAGCCCAAAGCGGTATTTGTTCCAATATATTTTTACCAGATTCTGAAATACGATTAGAAGTAAAAAAAATCAATTAATAAAGTACGTACTAAAATGAACTACAACTATCAACAATTCGTATTCGAAGTAAACTCAACTACTCTCAGATAGATATTTTTATTTCACCTATCTACTTTATCTATAATTTTTCTTATATCTGGAATATTTTTAATAAGGTGTTCCTGTTTTATTTTCTCTTGGTCGTCTTTTTCTTCGACTCTTCTTTGTTTCGTATATCAATAGTTTAAAGTTTATTCTTTTTTGATAATTCATTCATAATTCATCATGTACTGTCTTTTATACGCTGTTTAAGTAGATCCAGAATTTTTTGCTATGCGTTCGACATCTAGAAGCGCGTCATAATTTTTTTTCCTTCTCTCAAGCGTCTGTTTTTAAAGGTTATACAGGGTGGCCAACCGAAAACGAAACAGAACCATTTGCAGGAATCTTGTCAGCATTTTAAAAAAACGCTCAAACCCGTCGATTTTTGATTAAAGGGACACACTCTTTTCCGGTATTTTTGACTCCACTACTTTCAACCCCAAGCGAGGGTAAGAATTACCCCAAAATATGTCTTTTAAAAGCTCTGACAATTCTCTGTACAATATCCATTAAATTTTACATTTCCTCCCAATACTTTGAAAAAATATAATGTTAAAATTCCATTATTTATTTACGGGCATACCAAAAATTCCGAAAAAATTTGAAAATTATAAGAATCCAGCAGAAAGTTTTATGAATTTTATTGCTAACACTGAACAAATTTTTCAGAAACATTTCACAAGGAGTTTGTTTGAAATTGTTCTTCGAGATAATAAAAAAGCAAAAATTCGATTTTGAGGCATAATCAATAAGTTAAATGCATTCGGGAATACTTAAAATTTCTAAACACTGATATTTACACCGAAATGATCAAGTAACATTAAAGCGCCGACGATTAGTGTCTCTGCTTCTAGGCTGTTAAAACTTTTAAACTGGAGCAGTCGTTTGTAAAAGGAGCTTCTAGAGTTCTAATCTTCAACTGCTTAAGATAGAGGAACAATAAACCGTATTGAATTTTTGGGTTAATGCGGTAGTGACATAAAAAGGAAGGATATATTTGATACTCACCATCTATTGTTGCTTTAAACGTATCACCAAACTGAATATAATTTTCGTGAAAAAGCACTCTTGCCTGATCTCTCGTGCTAGTTAGATAGGATAAGGAATCTTTGTATACTTTTCTAGCAACGTGTGGAAATTTCATGGTTCCATCTTGCAATTGTTGGTTGGTAGCAAAGCTACCAACTACGCCAAACCTTAGTAAACACGACTAAGTTTAATAGAACTGTACATATTATTTTTCGTTCTAAAAAATGCTATTTCAAGCATTTAAAAATTTCCGATTTAATACAATAGAAGTAAAATTCTTTATTCACGAAGTTCATTATCGCACGTTGCTGAGACCGGGGCTTGCCAGCAAACACGGTGCGTAACACGAATGCGTTAGTCTCTATTTCTTTTCCTCTACACTTACTGTATGCAGAGAGAGGGAGAGAGAAAGTAATCCGACCACTCGCACAGCACATTTAATATTAAATAACTCCAAAACAACATCGCATCGGATATCGAGACATGGGCATATAATTTTTAATGATTTTTAGGACCAATCTGGATTTTCTGCAATCAATAGTTGTAGAGTTATTAATTTCTTAATAAAAAAAGAGCTACAAGCATGGCAAGCCTATGATTTCTATGATAGAGTATTGTAAAATGTATATCAACTAGCGAACATAATCATAACTTTAGAAAACTGACTGCCTCTCGCGTACAAAGGCCAATTTATAAATGTAACGTTCCAAACTGTTATATCGAAAATTCGAGATTAGTCAGGGAAGGTACTGGAACATCCTTGTCATTGGCTGTGACGTAACTATACCGCCCAGCAACACATTAAGAAAATTTTTTGCTCAAGTTGATATCCAATAAAATCAGTCAATTTGTGGTCATCTGATCGAACACAACCAATCAAAACAAAATTATACTGAAAAGAGCCCATGGGTTCTTTTCAGTAGTAATAACCCAAGGACATTGATAATTGTCGAAACAATTTTATAACAGATTTGAAAGCTTGTTGCTAGCTTACTGATAATATTAATGAAGAATTACCGTGGCCTGCGCAATCACCGGAATTAAATCCAATAGAGCGTGAATGGGACTTTATTCAACAAAGAGTTTCGAGAGATGGCAGAAAATTTGTGTTTTAATTTAAATGTCTTACTATTTTAAATATGAAACTAATTTTTTTTCTAAAAAAAAACAGATTTTAAAGAATAATACTACTGAAATTTTCAGTTGTTTTATATATACCAGGGGTGATTTTAGTGAAAAAAACTTTTGTACGAAAGGGGATGAGAGGGGGATGTAATGTAAAAACTATCAAACACGGCTAATATTAATGTAGAATTCATAGCTTTCGGGAACGCTGAGTTTAATAGTGACATTCCCAGTTATGTAAGCATCCATACAAAATGGGTGAGAGAGAGATAAAATATAAAAACTAATAAAAACGCCGATATTAGTGTCAAATTCATTGTTTTTGTGGTGAATGAGTTTGATGGTAACATTCCCAATTTTGTTAGCACCCCTACGATGGGGGTGAGAAGGGGATGGAATATAAAAACTATTAAAAACGGCTGATATTAGTTTTCTTATGGATGCCATTGTCAGAACTAAACGAAATTGAAATAGGACCACACGGAAAACACCAGCTTTCAAATAAAAGGAGAATCATCAAAATCTGTTCACCCAGTCGAAAGTTCTGAGGTAACAGACATAAAAAAATACAGTCGAATTGAGAACCTCCTCCTTTTTTGAAGTCGGTTAAAAAATAATGCCGTTTCAAACATTTGTGCAAGGTTAAACAGTAATGAAATTGATGAAAAATTCATAAAATTTTTATAAAATCCGTGAACTAAAACCATTGTTTTTGTTTCTCCTAATTTTATACACTGATTATAAATTAATAAAAAATGTTTTAATCATCTTGTCTGTCAAAATGCGTTGTATATTTTATTGATAAAATTCTTTATCTTATTTGCCCGTATAAATTTATATGATATTCTCGCCTTTTATTGTTAATCGCCTTTTAGTGTATTGGAAAACGACCAGCCGCACATGCTGATCTTAATACAGCAATTTTATGGGTTTATAGGGTTTATGGGTTTAACGTTATTAAAATAAGTGTTAATTGAGATAAAAAAAAACACAAATACTTACAACAGAAACGCGCAGCATCCAGTTAGTAGAACAGCTAAAATGGCCTTTTTACAAAAGTCCTTTTTTTTATCGCTCGGTTCGGCTTTGGCTCCGCAATTACCGCAGCAGCGACAGCATGCGAATATTAAACCAATGATGGGTAGCAGTATGCTTACAAGTATTACAAACGCCAAGGCGACTATCAAACTCCAGTGCTGTATCGTTAGGTGTTTGTAATCAAGGGAACCATTATACGCTGCATCATATTGTTCTTTAACAAGAAAAATAATTATATACAGGGTGTTTCAAAAAAAGTGACCCCGTCTCTAGGATAGGTAGAAAACTGAAAAATAATTGGGGTTTGCTTAGTAAAAAATTTTCGCAACGCCATCCGCATTCAAGATAAAGGGCGTTGAAGGAAAAAAATTTATACATATTTATTACGATTTTGCCGAAACTACTGGAAACATTGTAATGAAATTTTATACGAATATGTTTTAGAAGCTGATACATCCCATGAATTTGTTTTTATATCTGACTCTCATAGAGGGCGCTAGTTACACGGTTCGTACAAAGTAGTATTGAACATAACTTTTTTAAGGTTAGATTTATTAATTAAAATTTTAAGTATATACTTTAACATCATTAAATTTTACACCAATAAGGTACTCTTGGTAAAACTCGATATTGTGTACCGTTTTTGGAAAATTTTGATTTGAAAATTATAAAGTAATGATAAAGTTATTAATTATTATTATTATTATTATTAAATGGTATGCATTATGTGAATTAAAATTTGTTGTAAATTGGTCGCGTAAATGAGACCGTAAATGAAACGGAGATTAAAAAACAGATGTTAAAAAAATTAGGATTGAGGGCTTTCCTTGTAACGTAAACTGACATTTATTGATAGGTATGACGACCAAGTAAAAATACATTAAGAGCTATTGAACGACGTTGTCGAAAAACTGAAAATGTGAGTTCAAAAAAAAATAAATTCTGGTAGGTCAAGAACAACAAGATCCATTAATAAAGAATATATTATTTTTAATTTAGTTGATTAAGATCCAACAGTTAGCGTAAGGAATATGGCAAGACAAACAAATACATCTCCTTCAAATACTTGGAGGATATTTAAAGTGCAGCAGCTACATCCTTATAGACAAGTCCAAGAGCTCTTGCCAGACGATCTACCGGTTAGAGTGGATTTTTGTCCAACGTAACAAGAAAGGACAGCCCTTAATCCAAATTCTTTAACGTGTTTCGGTTTTATCGATGAGGTCTCATTTACGCGACAAAAAATTTTTAATTCACATAATGCATCTTCTTTTTTTGGTGATATATCAGGTCTTCCTGATGTTGGCAATCACAATGGCGAGTTGTGTTTTTTCTTCGGCGATTCTAAAAAGTTGTTCTGCACTTCGAATTCCGGTCCACTCTCTTGTTTTCTATTGTTTTCTCTACGGCCTTCTATCTTGCCCTTCATAATGCAGACTAATTAATAATAATTATTATTAATTACTTTATACCAGCATCGGTTATTACTTCATAATTTTCAAATCAAACTATTTCGAAAACAGTACACAGTATCGAGTAACTTTTTGGTGTAAAATTGAATGATGTTTAAGTTCAGCTGAAATTTTGATTAATAAATCTAACCTTAAAAAAAGTTATGCTCAATAATACTTGGTACGAATCGTATAACTAGCGTCCTCTCTGAGAGTCAGATATAAAAATAAATTCATGGGATGTATCAGCTTCTAGAAAAATATTCGTATAAAATTTCACTACAATGTTTGCAGTAGTTTCGGCAAAATCATAATAAATGTGTATACATTTTTTTTCTTCAACGCCCTTTATCTTGAATACGGATGGCGTTACGAAAATTTTACCAAGCAAACCGCAATTATTTTTCAGCTTTTTACCTATCCTACAGACGGGGTTACCTTTTTTTTGATACACCCTGTAAAATAATTCACTTATATTTCCTAAATTATTCCAAAACTCGTCAAAGAATCTAAAAAATAACAGTTTAGTGGGTGTTTTAGGTAAAAAATAACAAAATTAATAAGCTTTGCTAAAAATCATGGAACAGCAAAAGAATAAGACTAATTTTTCCCGTAGGGGTGGACAGAGACTACTTGTTTGCTCTTGCCAAGGTTCTTACACACGTCTTTTTCTTCTTTTACTTTTAACAACGCTTTTATACATGCTCTTCAATTGCTGGTGCTCTTGACCTGACCTTTCTTCTTATTAATTTTCGATTTGATCAAGATACGTTTCCCTACACTCGCCCTGTTGAGTTCACAGATCGCAACATTGTGTTTTTAAATTTCATTTGTTCTAGTTTTAATTCTTTGCGACGCCAATGTCTTGAAAACCGAATTGTTCCGACCGTCGATAGTGACGAGTCATTTATTCAGTTCCTTTTTCTACGGCGATTAAACGTCGCTTGTATTTCTACGACCGTCGATAGTGGCGTTAGTTTTCACGACTTTGAATCAATATCAACGCTTGCAACAGTCGGGAAAAAGTGCATTGTGGTTTTGAAGATAGAAATACCTAAATTTTCTTTTAAATAAAACGTTAAAAAACCAACCAAATTGTGATTACCTCCAGTCCACTATATCGAAGTAGGGTATTCATTCTTCCCGTGTAGATTTCTACATATGGTCCTTCGAGCCAAATATTTTCACATTTGTTTCGTCGAGCCGAGACATTTCTACATTTACTTTAAACCAAGAGTTTCTTCGACAATCGAGAGTTGTTTTCAGTGCATCGTTGCTGACTGATTCTTCTAGTTGTATTACAGAAAATACAATTTTTCAAGTTTCCAGTTCCATAAAAAGATACCCTCGTTTCTTTTTCTGATAATTTTTTCTGCAAGGTGAGATTAGATAATTGTTGTCAGTCGATTTAATTTAAAAATAGCTTAATTAAGTCGAAAAATAAAATTATTATTTTCGTCATTTCAATCAAATTCAAAAAGTTGATTTAGAATAATTAACTTTATGCTTAAAGGCCGCATTGAAAAATTCGCAGTTCTTTTTTTCTCGTAGCGTTTAGTTACAAAAATAAAATTTTAAATAAGATCCACTATACCGGTTTAATTTTACTGTACGTACTAGAATAATAATCTCTCATGCATTTTTCATACTAACATTTGATTCATATTTCTCGCATACTGATAGTTAAGTAATAAAGATGAATTTAATAGAAGGTTATCTGACGATTTCCAAAACGATATTAATCTGTTCTGGAAGTCCATAAGAACAGCCAGAGGTTAAAATACTACCTCGCAACTGGAAAAAATCAGAAACCAATATGGTAGTATGGTAAAAGGAGAGGAATGCGTTTTAAAGAGATGGAAAAATACTTCGAATGTTTATTTGAAAAAGAGGATACACAAGTACAGGCCCCATTCGAAGACATGAGTGAAAGTTGCAATGAAAGTGAAATTAGTACGACAGAAATTGTGGAAGTGTTGAACAGTATGAAATTGGGTAAACTGCTGGGTACCACAGGATAACAGTTGAAATGCTGAAGGCTGGACAAAGCGTGGTAACTAGTCTGCTGTACCGCCTTTTTAACCTTTGTTGGAGGAATGGTAGCGTACCAGACGACTGGTGCAAGGCTGTTATCGTGCCGTTTTACAAGGAAAAAGGTTCGTAGCAGGACTGTAAGAACTACCGGGGTATTAGTTTACTCAGCATAGTCGGCAAACTGTATGCAAAGATATTAATTAAAGGAAAAAGCCTATGACAGAGTGGTGAGGAGTTAAAATCAACACCAACCAACATAAATATAATTCAAGTATATGCGCCAACAACACAACACTGTGATGAGGAAGTACAAGAATTCTATTCCCAAATTAGAAACATATTGAAGGAATTGCCCAAACAAGAACTAACAATAATTATGGATTATTTTAAAGCTAAGATTGGAAAGGGACGGATAGAAGATATCATAGGACCATATGGGCTCGGGAAGAGGAACGATAGAGGAGACTTGCTTGGTTTATTTGCAGAAAAGTAAGAATTTATGACAACAAACACATGGCTCAAACTTCCAGCTCGGAGGTTATATACCTGAAGATCACTTCGCGAGAGGACGGATTATGTAATTAGAAACCAGATCGACTACATACTTGTAAACAAAAGATACCGAAAAAGCTGTAAGTCAGTAAAAGCCTATCCAGGAGCTGACGTAAACTCAGATCACAATCCCCTTGTCGGTGTATTCAAAATAAAGATGAAGAGACTAAAGAAGAGTAACTTACGTAAGTATGATCTGCGGAAACTAAAAGAACCATCAATAAACCAACAAGTAAAAACCTACCTAAATAACGAAATCAAACCCCTGGCAGGCCCGAACCATGAAGACCAATTGAGTAAACTCAGCACGACAATTAAGAACATCAAAGACGACTTGTTAAAACTGATAAAATGAAAAAGAAACCCTGTATAATTTTAAGTTTATATATATTTGGGTTATGTAACTGAATCAGGGTTGTTATTTTTCATGTCTGTAAAAAAACAATAATCATATTAGTTGCCTTTTAAATTTGTTAGAAATAAAGTTTGTTTTGGCACAATATAAATGTTGGCTTTTTTATTATTATTATTTCAGACTTTCCGTCCCATTTTGGTTGGTTTAAAAGAATAAGCTGGTCAGGTTCAAATGAATTGGTAATCCTAAAATCTTTTTGTAACCTTCGTTTCTGGGATTTTCACAGTTTATAATGAAATCCTGTCACGTGCCTATTTTTTTCCTTCTACAGTTCTCTGATAGTTTCGTATTCCTTGTTGCATACCTTGTAGGGATAGGATTCGATTGTTTGGTTTGCATTTCTGTGTGGACGGGGCTGGCTAACAGCGCGGACGAGACGATTGTGGAGCACGGACTTGAGAAGATTGTGGGTTGACGTTTATTCCGTGTCATTTCTTGATTTCCGGCCTAGGAGTGTCAGTCGTTTGGGGAGCTTCTTCGAAGTCAGGTGTGGGTGAGAGTTTTTGGGATGTTGTGATATTAGCACGTGTGCAGAACCTCTATGGGATTTCTTTCATATCTGGCTGTATTTGGGCCATCTTAATTGGATTTTGAAGAAAAACCATTTAATTTTTAACTTGACCATTTTGTGGATATTTTTGGATTTTTGGTGTCGAGTTAAATAGCCGCTAGCGGGATTTATTTGAGGGAAGCCATTGTTAATTAGCAGGTGCCACCCCATAATCAAACCGGCCCCAGGAGTAGGCCACAGGAGTACATGTGAATTCGTATACCCAAAGGTTATCAGTGATTTATTTTAAATATATAACGCCGTGACTTATTTTGACACCACGATTAAGTTTTGTTTTAGTTTATTAATATAGTACATGTGAATTCGTATACCCAAAGGTTATCAGTGAATTATTTTTAAATATATAACGCCGTGACTCATTTTGACACCACGATTACGTTTTGTTTTAGTTTATTAATATAGTACATTGTTGGAAACTATTTATTGCATTAGATAATATGCCAAAACGAAACTTGGATTAAAATAACCTTCTCAATAATTCTTTATGTCCAAGTAAAAATATATTTTCTTCCTACTTGTTTGTAAATATCCTACAATCTTGATATTTTAAAGGACAACCATTGTAAAAATATTTTTTAAATAAACTCGATTGTTTTGGCAGTGAAAATCTTTATGTAAATGGTTAAAACGAGTGAATTATCAGCCTTATGTAAATGTTTGAATTAGTGTTATTAATGAGTTAATTTATATATGTTTTACCTTTTTTTGTAACTTGGTAAAGTCTGTTACTCTTACTTCTGTTCTGTTTATTTTATAAAGTTGTAAATTCTAAATTTTTGGTTTGTTTTAGCAAGAAAATTTTACCATAGCTGTTAATTTTTGACTATATGTGTTATAATGTTGCTATTGAACTGTGTACTTCGATTTATTGTGTGAGTAAAGTATTCAATATATTTTAGCTATAATTTTATTTATTTGGTTCACCATAATCTTAGTTGTTTATCGTGTGGCTCTGCTAGTGCCTATAAGACCTAGTGGTTTCCGGCTTGAACAGTCTAAGTCGGTGGCGCGGCTCACTTTTATATTTTTTCTTCTACCCTCTACGGCTGAGCTCGGGCATAATTTGCCAGTAGAGAAACCGCTAGCAGAGTACTCTTTAGAGAACGAAAAAGAATGTGGCAATCCTTAAAATAGCAAATTAATGAACAATAATTTAAACTTTCTCTTGTTTATTTTGTGACAATTCTTAAAGTTTCACACGGATAAAATAAAACGATATCATTATTTTTAAATAAAAATACGCAATATCTTATACTTAATCAGTAAGAAAAACATTTTTTGTTTCCGTTTCAGCGATAAGTTTGCTCCAAAAACCGCTATGACTAAGCTTTAAAATCGATTAAATTGTTACTGTTATGACTCAAAACGCGGGTTTATGTAATACTTTAGACATATTTAATGAATTTATTCTGGACTGTTTTCAAATTTTTCCTCATCGAAACATTTGACGGGTCCCAAATACAGGAAGCATACTCGAGGCGAGTTATCTTAATCGATTATCTGCAAAAACTAAAAACCGTTACCATTATGCATAATTACTTGACAATCTGAAGGCAGAAATTTCGAAAAAAAAACAGCCACATTTGTAGAAAAAACAACTCATATTTGTCACCTTGCCAAAGAAAACAACTGCCAAGACGTGTGCTGATTATAGAACAATCAGCTTAATGAATCACTTACTAAAAATATTTCTCAAAATATTCATGGCAGGATCTATTCCAAGTGTGAAGAATACTTAAGCGAATCGCAATTTGGGTTCCGCAATGGCTTCGGCACAAGGGAAGCTCTGTTTCGGATAAATTACCTGGCTTTAAGAAGTCGCGACATGTCACTTGATGCCTATGCATGCTTCATAGACTTCCAAAAGGCATTCGACAGGGTCAAACATGATGTATTGGTATAGACTTTAGACCATATAAGACTGGACAGAAGGGATATTAGGATTATTGAAAATTTATATTGGAATCAAACTTTGGTGATTATAGCAGATGGTGAACCGGAAGTAAATATCAAACGTGGAGTAAGGCAAAGTTGCATCTTATCGCCATTGCTCTTTAATGTATACTCTGAAAAAATATTTAGGGATATACAAGCCGGCATTATTATAAATGGCAAAATCATAAACAACCTTCGCTACGCAGACGATACGGTACTGTTGGCCCCAGTCGGGAAGATTTACAGCGGATACTGGATGCAGTCATCGAAAAATGCGCAATGGCCGGACTCGGATTAAATGCAAAAAAGACCAAAGTATTAGTAATTACCAAGCAACCTAATATCATAGCTAACGTAACAGTTGGGGGTGAACTATTGAAGCAAGTAAACCAAATAAAATATCTTGGCAGCATAATAACTAACATCGCGGATAGTCAAACTGAGGTGAAATCGAGGATTGAGCAGGCTCGAGCAGCATTTAAAAACATGAGTAAGGTCTTGTGCTGTAAAGATCTGAAGTTAATTTTAAGAATCCGACTCAGATGTTATGTCTTCTCCACCCTGCTGTATGGTATGGAAGCCTGGACCATAAACAAATACGAAGAAAGACGACTTAAAGCCTTTGAGATGTGGGCTTACAGGAAAATATTAAAAGTTTCATGGACGAAAAAAGTATTCAACTTGGTAATACTCCAACGACTGAATAAATCCACCGAAATTCTTACCATCATTAAAAGGAGGAAACTGCAATATTTCGGGCATGTTATGAGAGGCGAAAAATACCGATTACTGCAGAACATCATGCAGGAAAAAATTTATAGTAAAAGAAAGCCGGGCCGCAGAAAAGCATCATGGCTCAAGAATCTACGTGACTGATATAAACTAAACTCAAGCTCTCTGTTCAGACTTGCCGTCGACAGAGTAGGAATAGCCTTGTTGGTGACCAACGTTCTAGGACATGGTACTTAAGAAGAAGATCGTAAATAATTATTTTACCGAGTACTATTTGGACGGGATATAAAGATGGGAGCATTGCTGTGAGAAGTGTGTAGACTTACAAGGGGCTTACGTAGAAAAATAACTATAAATTTCAAAAAAAAAATGTCTTGTATCTTTGTTAGGTCGGAAACTTTTCAGACCACCCTCGAAAATCCAGAACTGTAGTCCAAATTTCTTTAAAAAAGTTTCATTCGATTTCTCGTCAAATACTACATGCAAAAAGCTTTTAACTTCGTCTTTATAATTTACTGTAAGAATAGGACAGCTATAAATCCTACGGTACAACGTGAAAGTAGAAAGATATAAAAGCTGGAGTTTGTCGTTTTACTGCAACATAGCAGATTAAATTTATTTTTATTGTTTGATATTTATTTAGAGAACAGCACTTACCTTTCGTTAAAAAATTTATTGGCAGCAAACTACTCATAAAACTATCGGTAAACTTATACAATCCATTCAATCCTTTGGGATTAAAAGTAATTTTTCCCGAATAGTAGGTCTGATTATCCACATAATCGGTATAATCGGGCGTGCTAGCGACCAAATGGTACATCAGGTTGTTCGCGAAAATCGTCATTGCGACGGCCGAAATGCCACAATGATGGCGATACGCGAAATTAAATTGAAACGTCTATCCGCCAAGAACGAACGCTACTTTTTTATTTCTTTACTACAATACAAAGATAATGTGCGAGCAAATTCGTGATAAAATCATTTTATTACTCCCGTGATATCTTATCTAAAAATACAGGGTATTCCAACAAGGTGACGCAAACGAACGCGTAAACATTGAATCGTTTTGCGGTTGGCGTGGATTTCGTCAAAACTTTTTCATTTTTATAAGGTTCACGGAAGTTTTGACAATGTAAGATTCTAAACATTTAGAATACGGTTTGGATACAGTCCATATAGTCGATGTAATCCCGAGTGAACCCCCCGTACGAGGTTTGATTTATTCTACGAGGGTGCGTCGTATTGAACTGCGACTAGCTGCGTTTTAACCAAATACGCCTTACAAGAACCAATTGCCGAGGACGAAAAGAGTTTCAAACTACTGTGTTTTGTTGTTTGCACAAGTTTTTTTCTGTTTATCGGTCCATTTTACTGATTTTGCAGGAGAGCTGTAAGTAATAAGAAAAAACAGCAAACGTAGTCCCCAATAGCTATATGGTTGTTTTTAAATAAGTAATACTTAAATGACAACTACTTTTTTATACAGTACTTTTATTTAAAAACCATCCAGTCAAAATAACTTTTGATTTTGCGTAAATGTAAGAAAAACAAAAGAAACGTCGAATTTTACATCAAGGGGGAGGTTCAAAAATGTTATTCTGCTATTAAAATGTCAAATAGCAACGCCTACCTTGTGATACATCAAATGAAAACCCAAGAAAAATGCAAATCAGCCATGTAAACAACAATTTATTCTATCGATTAATTTTGAAGATAACATTAAACATAGCGAAATTACAGTGCAACAGAAGTAGCTTGTACTTGAGACTCACGATTACTGAAAATTTCGTCGTCGCCGATCGGATCCTTGATCGAATGTTTTCGTTGTGCGCAGATTTTGTGATCTCTCGCCCGCCAAGCTACTTCTGTTACACTGTACAACAGAAACTAAAATGAAGTTAATAAAAAATAGCTCCTTAAATGTATTTACAATAGCTGTTCAAAGTGGGATCTGTTATTTTGTGGGCAATAATATAACCATTTTAAAATTCGTCTCATACTCTTTGCAAAGTTTTGCTAGTAACTCGTCTACATTCTTCAGTTATTCTAAGTTTTAGTTCGTTAATGTCTTCGGGAGGAGTTTTGTAAACTAACGTTTTTAAATAGCCCCACAGAAAAAAAGTCAAGTGGTGTTAGATCTGTAGATATTGCCGGCCATTCTATAAAACTCCTTCTTCCAATCCAATGTCTGAGAAATCGTTCGTCCAGCCATTGTCTTACAGCTAGTGCGTAACGTGGTGTAGCTCCGCCCCGTTGAAGGTTTATATTCTATTTATTTAGCACCATATTTCCCTGTTCCTCAACTTGTCTTCCTAGTGACTGAGTAATGAGTGGATTAAATTTATTTTCTAATAATTGTAGTTTAAATTCTCCCGTTTGGTTTCGGTCAATTAAAGTGGTCCAATTTTTTTTTTTTTTTATGAAAATAGTCGCAAAAAGGGTAGACCTATCGTGTGGGCCGCGGCCGGCCCGCACTGCGACTATTAGAAGGGGAAGGGATTATAGAAAGGAAATGATTGTGGACACGCTTTTTGAAAAGTTGCAGGTCATAGTTCTCTGGAAAAACTGATTTTGGAAGCTTATTCCATTCCGTAGCAGCCCTGTAAAAGAAGGATTCTTGATGAAGATTGGTCCTAGTAGTGTCAATCTTGAGAGTAAATGGGTGAAACTGATCAGCGTGCCGAGTTCTTCGGCCGAATGTGGCCAATGGTGGTATAAGAGTTTTTATTTCTCTGGAGCATCTGCCATGGAAATATCTGTAGAGCAATGACTGGTCTGCAACTCTTCTTCTATGTTCTAGAGGGTCAAGGGTATCTGTGAGAGTTGAGCTGTTTATCAAGCGAATGACTCTTTTCTGAATGGAATCTAGAAGACGAAGAGAATGCCTTGGTGCTGAACCCCAAATGTGCGAGCAATACTCCAGTAGAGGTCGGATTTGAGCCTTGTACGTCGTCAACAGCTGATCAGGAGTAAATAACTTTCTGGCTTTCCACAGAAAACCTAGCCCCTGGCTTGCCGACTTAACGATGTTAGCATCATGGTCATGCCAAGACATATTATTGGACACCGTGACTCCCAAAATCGAGATGGAGGGACTTGGTTCAAGGGTATTTCCGGATATTGTGATGGGATGATTTGAGAAATTCACTTTCTTGGAAAACTTGGCACTTTGTGTTTTTTGGGCGTTGAACTGAACAAGATTGTTGGTTCCCCACTCGACGATTGCTTTAAGATCTCTATTGATGGAATCAACCTGTTCCTGCCTGAGTCTATTTGTATCATTTACCGAAAGTGATCGATAGGATGTGAAAGTTGAGACAAGTGTGCTATCGTCTGCGAAACTGTAAATGGAGTTCGTGGTGGTTTTTAAGAGGTCGTTGATGTGTAAAAGAAATAAGGTGGGGGACAGGATGGAACCCTGGGGGACCCCAGCATTAGTTTTAAACGCATCAGAAGAAATACCGTCAACTGCCGCATGTAAGGAGCGATCTTGCATGAAGCTCAAGAGCCATTGGCGCAGTTTGTCTGTCATGGATTATCTCAAATTTCTTATTTCTAATTATCTTATTTCCTAGAATACCAGCCTGTCGCGGCGGGGCAAGAGACTTTGAGGAGGAGTGGAGTATGCGTGGCTTACTTGGACCTGGTGCCGTCGGCTCTCTGGAGATGTCGCCGTTCGCCTCGATGGAGATGGTGATGTACTTCGATAGTAGATAGGTCGCTGATTCAGTTGTTCTACCTACTGTAAGCTGCCGAGGGTCTTGTAGGTCTTTAGTGAAAAATTAAAACAAACATACAAATATGAGGCGGATTTACACATTTTTCATGTTACCTATTTGCCGCCCTAAAATTATCATTTCATAGTTTATTTTGCAATTTAGTAATTATCTAGTTAGGTATATTTGTACAAAAAAAAATTCTGATCATCTGACTGATGATTTTTTATGGAGAAAATCGTAAATTTTTGGGCATTGCTAAGCTTATTTATAATGAACGACTATATAACACAAGGTAATAAATAATGTATGGTGTTTAAACAATAATATAACTTCGTTGAATATGGCCGCCCCTAAAATCTGCCGTCCTAGACTCAAGCTGGTAAATCCACGTCTGATAGTACTTAGACGCGCACACCTAGTTGTTTTTTTGACATTTCGTCAAATTCAGCCATACACAAAAAGGGTATGTAGATTTATGTACGAGGGCAGTTTGATAAGTCAGTGACTTTTTGAATTTCCCGCTCAGTTACTCCAAATGCAACAGTGCTGCCGTCAACTATAATCTATCAGTGGGAAACTTTCTAATTTTGAGCAAGCTACGTCGTGCAGTTGGTGTTTGATAGCCGTTCAAAGCAGACAACCTCGTGAATTTTTATGAAAATGGAAAAAAGTGAATTTCGTGTGCTGATTAAGCATTACCACTTTTTACGTAAAAAATCCATCACTGAAACTAAGGAAAGACTTGATAAATACTACGGGGACTCGGCACCATCAATTTCAATGGTTAAGAAGTGGTTTACAGAGTTCCGTTGTGGTCGTACCAGCACTAGTGACGCCGAACGTCTAGGTCGCCCAAAAGAAGTGATCACGCCGGAAATCGTCGATAAAATCCATGAAATGATATTGGATGATCGGAGAATGAAAGTGCGTGAGTTGGCTCATGCTGTAGGTAGGTATCTCAACTGAACGGGTACATCATATTTTACACGAATATTTGGAGCTTTTGAACAGATTCGACGTTGATTTGAAGCAAAAAAGGCCGCATTTGGCTAAGAAGAAGAAAGTGCTGTTCCATCAAGACAATGCACGTGTGCACACTTGTCCAGTCACGACGGCCAAAATCCACGAATTGGGATATGAACTGCTACCCCATCCAGCATTTTCTCCAGATTTAGCCCCCTGTGACTATTTTATGTTTCCAAACCTAAAGAAATGGCTGGGCGGTAAGAGATTTGAGTCGAATGGAGACGTCATTACGGAAACAAACGCGTATTTTGAAAGCTTTAAAAAAACCTATTATTTGGAGGGAATAAAAAAATTAGAAAAACTCTGGACTAAATGTATCGAGCTAAAAGGTGATTATGTAGAAAAATAAAATGTTAATTTGCGGAAAAAAATTTGTTTTATTCAAAAAGTCACTGACTTATCAAACCGCCCTCGTACTATAACTTTTAATTTAAACTAAACGCGGAAATGTGCATTTATGGTAATTAATACTTTTAATCGTGGAATGTTTAGTTTTGCTATTTGCAACAGTGCACTTATTTTGTTTCCTGTGTCAATTTTTATCAATAACTGTGGCTAATTTTGGTTTTAAATAAAATGAAGATACCAGAATACTCATCAAGAAGATGATATGGGATGTGCAAGCAGGATTTAGAAGAGGAAGGAGATGTATGGATCAGGTCTTTTCATTACGAGGTATGGTCGAAAAATTCTTGGCTAGAACTCAAAAGGTCTATTGCGCTTTTATAGACTTGGAAAAGGCCTGTGACAGAGTGGTGAGGAGTAAATTGTGGTCGACATTGTATATGTATGGGGTGAGCGGTAGTTTAATACGAGCACTGAAATCACTTTACGAGGATTCCACTGTTTGTGTCAGGATAAACGGAACTTACACGGACTGGTTTAACATCAAAAAAGGTGTGAGACAGTGATGTGTGGCTTCACCATGGCTGTTTAACTTAAACATAGACGATTGTTTAAAAGATTTGAAAGAGAGTGCGTATGAATTGAAAATAAATGACTTGATCGTCAGATGCCTTCTTTACGCCGACGATCAAGTCATATAAGCGTCATCTGAAAAGGAGTTGCAGGCGATGGTTAATGTTATGCATGATGCCCAGAAAATCAAAGGGATGGAAATAAATGTAAGCAAAACGAGAGTAATGGTTTTTGAAAGAGAAGAAAGCATGACAAACTGTGAAGTTCTGATTAACAGAGACGGAGTAGAAAAAGTAAATGAATTTGTGTATTTGGGTTCAAAGTTTACAAGAGAAGGAAAGTATGACAGTGACATTGAGCAAAGGGTGTTGGCAGGAAAACAAATGAATGGGGCACTGAGTAACTTTATGAACAGCCAGAAAAAGTCAAAAAAGGCACGTCTGGCTGTGCATAAAGGTGTGTTGGTTCCTACACTTATGTATGGCAGTGAAAGTTTCACTTTTTTTGTATCTTTTTTTGATTCTGCCGGAATTGTTGTTGGCGTTGAGCATTGGTTTTCGGTATTGTTTTTTCACTCTGACGTTTGCGCTTTCCGTACTCTTTTGGACTCTGAGCACATGATTTCACTATTGTATCTCCATAATTTAAATAGTAAAATAAATAGTAAACACTCAAATCACTTGTGCAATAAACGAACGTATACATTAAACACTTGTATCAAGTTATACAATTTTATCAACTTACTTTTCTAAACCTGTATTACACATTTGCTGCAGTTTTCATTTTTCAAAACAATATTTATGTATGATCTTATACAAAAACTCATATAACAAATGCGTTTTCACAAAATTTCCACGTGTCTATACAACCCTGTGTTGAGGTTATATGATAATAAATTATAGTTTAAAAAAACCAAAAAACACACGCTTAATCTAACTGAATAGTAATAAATAATTCTTAACATAAGAATAAAATTACTGACTGATTGTTTGTCATACAAAGCACCCCACGCTTTTAGAACAGTGACATTAATTTTATCGTCCGTAAACTATTTCATTTACCAAGATATGCCAAACAATTTTAAAATGTAGTTTGCGAATACAATTTAAAAAAATTAAATATTAAATGGCAAAAGCACAAAAAGAATGCATCGGCCAGGAATCGAACCTGAGCTGCCCGCGTAGCAGGCGAGCATTCCACCACTGAACCACCGATGCGATGAACTATGTTAATATTTGTTCTGCGCGCATGCGTAGTTCACGCACTCGTTCTATCTCTCTTACTCTCATGCAAAGAATCCCATTTCGTTACGTAACGATTTCTACCAAATCGCTCTACCCGTAAGCCGCGTTAAAGAGCTTCGTTCCAAAAAAATCCTTAATCGATGAGGGATAAAAACGTGCAAAATAATTTAAAAAAAATATGTATTTCCAAACACCAAATTGTTATAAAATTATCAGAACGAAAACAAAAGATATTCGGACTTAACTAAAAAATGAACAGTTTGACCTTAAAAGATAACCCACAGGTAATTTGGAATAGGGTTAAGTTTCTGATATCGAAGGGCTTTAGGAAGGCCCCTTCCAGAAACTTGAGCCTCTTGCAGAAAAGCGCTGGGCATTCGCAAAGCAAATGTTCTGCAGTTTCAGCGAAGTTCTCGCAGTAGCGGCAACTATCACTCTCTGTTTTGCCCATCTTTTTCAGATGGTACCTTAGAGGGCAGTGTCCAGTGAGGAGTCCCGTCACCAGTTTTAAGTCTTTCTTGTCCAACTCGAGAAGCTGTTTAGCTTTCCTTGGCGAAAGACTTACTAGCCTTTTCGCTTGGCTTTGTCTTGGCACTTTATGCCAGTCAATTTTTATTTTATCTGTTTCCCAACATCGAACCTCTTCTTTCAAGTGGGCTGGGTTCTGGGTCGGAAAATTTTGTATTTACCCTTTCCTTGGCAAGGCCTTTTAACTCCCTTGTGACCTGGAACCCACATCAGAGTAACCTGATTGTTCGCTGCCAGTTGTCTCAGGGACTGTTTACAGTCTCAAGTCAGCTTAGACTCACAAGTGTATGACTTCAGAGCTGCTTGGCTTTTTGATAAAATATAGATTTCTGCCCTTCGGGTGTTTCTTTCGATGCACTCCTGGGCACATATCTCTATGGCATGTAATTCTGCTTGAAAGATGGTTGGGGTGTTACCAAGGGGTTCTGAGAACCTAAAATCATCGGGGGTACACATATACCAGCTAGGCGTATGTATGATACAGTTGTCAAGAATAACATCTTCTGATGTCATATAGTTTATTTCACCAATATACGACGGTATCGGATTAGTCACCGAGGCATCGACTTAACGGGCGTACTGTGTTGAGAGGTACATTAGTAAATTCCCCTAATATTTAAACCCGAAATTTTTTTGTTTATTATTATGTTTTTTTTGAGAGGTTTTATTTTTGCTTTATTGTGAACAGAAATCGTTAAAAACTGGTGTCCGACCAATCTTTTTAAAAACTAGTTATTTTGTAGGGGTATCTTTCCCACTAACCAATCTGAACAGTGTCGAGCGAGGTACGTTAAACTGTTTTGATGCTTTTAAATGGCCCATTGTTTTATTAAAATATCGCATGTTGCCTATTATTCATAATATTTCATCGAGAGAATATGTTTCGCATTATTACCTTGTATACAAATTAAACAAAAAAAAGTTAGCGCGTTGGCGAATTGTAATTACCCAACACAATCAAAACCAGAATGGCTTTATCTCTGCCTCCTCCACATTAAATTTGACGTAATCTTAATAACACAATTATAAATAACAAAATTTCTTTATTTGTAAAATTGCTGCGAAGTAAAAAATATTAAATAATTCGAGTTACGTGATCTAGCGAACGTTGAATACGGTACATTTAAGATTTAAATCGAATGACATTTGGATGAAGTCACTTCAAAAGTTGATATAGTTCTCAACCGACTTGAAGAGCACACATGCATCGCCGTTGTTTGAAGTCAATCTTATGGACATTGTCCGAAAAAATCATGCCTTATTGGCATTAAATATTTTTTACAATACACTGAGACCAAAAAATACAAATTTCTATGTTGAATTAGTTTTTATGGACATTGGTTACATACATATTCGGATACTTAGTTATTTAGCTTCAATATTTTTTAAAAGGAATTAAAATTATTTCATTTGGGTTAAGGAGGTTTGGGGGTCAAAGAAAAAATTCAGCCAAGTTTTTAAAAAATATATATAATTCTTTAAACTTGATTATTATAGTTCTTTATATTAGATTATAATTTTTCACTAATAAAAGTTATTGGAAAAATTAAAAAAAAATTTCGCTTCTTTAACACGGATTCTTATACGAAATCATGAGTTCTTAATATTAAAATAAACAAAAACATTGTTAACTTCCTTAACGATTTGGGTATTTCAATTTGACGTCGTTGTTTATCCATTTTAAACATTTGAGGTTATGTTATCAGCTGTCAGCTGCTGCTAATAAAAGTAAACACACGCTAATTTCATTGCCAATCTCATGACTATTTGCGTTGTTGCCACGTAGCACATTATTTTAGTTTTTACTCAAATTTTCAAAACTGCAAAACTGTAAAATGTGAATCCGATTATGGATTATGTTTAAGTCGACAACCAGTGCAAAATTTCTAATGATACACCAGACCTGAAATTGTACAAGTGATCATGTTTTGGTGGGAGACAAAATGGCGTCTCCATGTATCAAGTTCAATATACTAAAAATGGCAATTATACATACATACATATAGTCACGCCTTTTTCCCTTAGGGGTAGGCAGAGACCACTTCCTTTCACTTGTTACGGTTCTTACACACATCTTTTGCTTCCTCTACTTTCATCAGTGCTCTCAGACATGCTCGTCGGTTGTTGGTACTCTTGACCTGGCCTTTCTTCAAAACAATGTTGATCTGATCGAGATATGTTCTCCGAGGTCGACCTCTACCGTCCATTCACCCTCGCCTTATAAATTTGTTTCGTCAATGAAAACGAAAACACGTGTAATAAGATTACCACAGCAATGACCACAAAACCCATAGGCAGCTTACAGTAGGTAGATCAACTGAATCAGCGACCTATCTACATCGAAGTACATCACCATCTCCATCGAGGCGAACGACGACGGCTCCAGAGAAGGCTGACGGCACCAGGTCCAAGTAAGCCAGTAAGAGAATTTTAAGAATACCCTCCCTGCTTTAAAGGCCATACCAAAAACTGAAATACTGAAAAAAATGCCCGAACTCTGGCGGTAGGGGATTACTTTGACTGAGAGACAATAAATTTTAATGAATAAAGGATTTGTCGTGTGTGTGGCGGACCTACCGCCCAATCGGAGGGACAATAAAAACCATAAAATTCCTTTGTGAAGCAGACACACTCGCATTTATGATCAAATCATGTCTGCTGGTTTATCATAGGGATAAGTAAGTAATCTTTCAGTCGTTAGGCCCTGTAAAAATATATGGCATGCAGCCTTTGTAACGTGCCGACCGGGCCGGAGATAATGGAAAACCCTACGCAGGTAAAAATAGTTGCAGACCTGGCAGGCCAGAGTATCCGTAAGCTTACCAACTAAAAGATCAGTTGATTAACAGACATCATCGGGTGCACACCGTATCGTCCTCCTGCCAAAACTTTATATTAAATTATTCCAGTTGAAGTATTTGTTATTAATTTGATCACACCCTTACGCATCAGCCTATTTACTACTACAGTGTGTTTTATTTAATCTCATTACTTTTTGTCCAGTAGGGGAGGTAGGGAAGCATTGTACTTGGGCACCCCCTCATAACTAAAACTATATTGTAGGATTTTGAAAATTTGTACTATGGTGGTTTAATTTAGTCAATGGCAACACCGCTTATCCAAACTTGATTTGTATTTCCATCAGGGTTGCCATATTGGAAATATACTCACTGATCATACACTCCTTTATCTACCCTAATATCAAAATCGCCGCACTACTACGAACTTTTAAAAATATAGAATTTTTGGAAATAAATTGAAACATTAAACGGGATTTAAAATTTTATTATAAACATTGGAATTAATAATTATTTAACACTAGAAGTAATAAATACCTTTGAATACATCAGTAGAATATATGGCAAAAATTTGGCTTCAATTTATGTTATAAAAAATTGAGCACAAATTATAATTGAACACATAAAATTTTACACCTATACTGGAATAAGATATTTGGAATTGGAGTACATCAATGGATACCTTATTTTGTGCCCAATGTAAAATTTTACTAAATATTCCTTCCCATTCCCAGATAATACAATCCTTTCATATTTGTACATTTCCAAATAGTATTTAACTATTGAATATATAAAATGTATTTAATTTTAATTTAATATTTAAAAATTGTGTGAAAATTGAATATCTGTGAACAGAAACATTTATTAAAGACAAGAAAAAAGATTTTAATTTTTATTTTGCAAGTGAAATCACCAAAAATAGCATTCCCTTAAACAAAAAATTATCAAAGACAGAAATGCTATTTTTGTTAATTTGACTATCTACAATATGGAAAAATGTTTAACATTAATTTATACGAAAATATTTATACTAACATTTCTTTCCTAATTAAAAAAAAACAACTGGAAAACATCAAATATCCAAACTTGATAAAATTTATTTAAACAAATGAGCATTGAAAGAGTATCTAAAAGACTATTTTTTATAAAACGTCACTTGTTCGAAAAACATTACAAACTATAAAGTATTTACAACCTCTAAATAGTCCAGGAGAACAGAGACAAAAATATAACATCGAAATATGACTTCTGGACCTGGACTATAAATAAAAAAATGGTTCTACACAAAACAAAATTGACCAAAAATTTTAAGTGAGCGTGAGTACGAAACTTTTTTTAAAAATACTGGCAGCATTAATAGAATCGACGAAATTATAAAAATGAGTATACAAATGCATGTAGGAACAGTCTTAATGTGAGATTATTTTTGTTCAACGAGATTTTCATCGACTATCTATAATCCAAGAATAATGATCTAGAACAAGGTTCACAATTTGTGGTCCGCAGGCCCCTGGGGGTGCGCAAATTATAAAAAACGGATCCAAACAGTACAAGGAAGACGATGAAAATACAAGAAAATAAAAATATATTTCCAAGGCATTAAATAAAATATGAACCTGTTATTTTATATTCCATGACTTTTATATGATTTAAGTGATAAATGTTTGCCAATATTTATCATAACATAGTGCCTACGAGAATATTAAGTCTTAAGAATGACTTAAAAGGACAGATTACGAATGGACAGATGCGAAAGTTAAGGAAGTAAGTCTTACGGCGAGAGAGATAAACATTCAAACCAATTTAAATGTCCTCGTGTGTATTTAAAGAGATTTCGTGTGCGTTCGGAATGTTCGGACGTAAGCCTCGATCACACAGAAACGTTAATAAATAATTTCAGCAACGATAGTGGCAACAATGCAATCAAACCTTTTTAAATATCCATACATAAATTAAAAAATCGTATGATCTCTCTCCGGGTTTCGCATCTGTGCATAGTTAATCTGTGGTAAAAGGCTAGAATTGGGTCTAACCTAACCTATAAGATAATGAAGCCAAAATTTCAGTCTTAAGAACGACCTAAAATGGCTAGAATTGGGTATAACCCAACCTATGAAATTGTCAAGCCAAAAATAAGTTTTAAAAAGGACGTAAATTGCCTAAGAGGGAGTCTTCAGACTACATAAGTTTAAGAACCACTATTCTAGAATATCCAGGATTTACATTAAATTAACAAATATTCCTTTACTCACGCCGCACTAACAAAAATCACCTTACAACGAAAAAAAAAGAGAAATTGTCAAAACTCGAACACCTGCAAAATGCAAATGCCGAAACTTTCATTGCACTAGAAAATTTTTTGTTTACTGACTAGCCATATTGGAGATGTCAATTTTTCGAAAAGACATCGTTTTCTTTTTTTTTGAAAAAATTTTAACCGAACCGAACGAAGATGCAATAGAAAAAATACGGTTAGTATTTTTTTAAAAATTCGTTCAAATTCATATCAGAACAAATCAATCCAATATCCACCTCATAATGTCTGGGATTGTTGGAATACCACGTTAATCGAAATAATTATTTCACAAGCAAAAATGAAATCTATGGGGGGATATTATATGTGACAGACATATGATTTTACTCAAACCAAACCTGAAGAGTAATTAAAATTGTCTAGGAAATTTCATTTTTGAAATTTTTAACAGTGTTAAAGAATGTGTTTTTTTAAGGACGCGGTTCATCGAAATCCTTCGCAACATCTGCAAGCCACATTTAATCTTTATATATGTATAAATCTTCTCCTAAACGGCTGGACCAATTTTAATGAAATTTTTTGTATGTGTTCAAGAGGATTCGAGAATGGTTTAGATTCACTTTCAATTTTCTTAGAACCCCTACGAAAGGGGTGGACGCCGATATTAGTGTCGAATTCATAGTTTCGGGGTTGCCGAGTTTGAAAGTGATACTCCCAAAGCAGGCAAGCCAACGGTCGGGCAGGACAACGTCTGCCGGGTCCGCGAGTATTTTTATAAGAATTAATAGGGATAAGTTCTCTCGATGACCATCCTTCAAGAGTTTGTCTCAGTTAAATAAAGTTTTTGTTACTTTCTTAATTTATATAACAAAAACTTTCCACAGAAATCGTTAAACTTACTGAATTTGTTTTGATCAAAACATCCAAGAGCGGTGCTAAGCAGGTAAAACTTTAGTACATTAGGAGGACTCGAATTGACAAATTGAATGCGGTGAGAATGGATTTTTTGTGGAAAAAGGGAGAGTATAGTAAAAAAAGAAACTAAATTATTGACAAACGATCAACAAAAATAGATTTATAGAAAAGAGGCGAACGATAGATCAGCAAGTAAGTGAACCACAATGAATTATTGAGCACATATAAAGTAAGAATGACGAATTTTGCAAGTTATCCCACAGTCTCGTCATTCTTTATGTTTTTATAGAGGCATCTTCTACCAGTATTGTTGGAAGAATTTTTTGCTGTAAGTAAACGTTGAAATTATTAACCGTTAACATTAGTATCGAACAAAAACCATTTCGCAGAGTTATAGGGTGAATACTAGATTAAGAGACATTAGAAATCTAAAAATATCACAATAACCATATTTTTAAATATAAACTAATTTGATTATTCCTCTAGCTTTGTTCAATTTTTACCAAATACAGTAAAAAATGGCAATGCATCTCGAGTTTTTAATATACTTGTAATTTCCATTAAAATTGAGCTTGAGAATGAGTCGGTAGAGCGCAGCTAAAGGAATCTGATCGTCTTATAATGTAAACTATTTACATAAATTGTTTTACAATCAAATTCCTTGTAATAATATAAGTTCTAACGACCTCATTATTTTAGGAAAAAGGAAACCTAAACGTTAAAAACTAATATAAAAGAATATCGGTACGCTATCTTCATTATCCTTTTTGAAAAAAAAATGTGATGATATAAATCCAGATCAGTCTGTTGAATTTCCATTCCTTTGTTTCTGGCAAAAAAGCGTTCTTGCATGGAATCTTATGGTTCTCTGAAACAAGAAATTTTTAACTTATTAATACCAAATCATATCCGACTCAAAATCAATCAAGGATACTATCAGGACAACTTGCACAAAATTGGTATTCGTGAATCACCTTTCTGTCAGTGTTTGATAATGAAACCGCTGACCTGAATCATCCTTTTTTTCAATTGCAAGGGCCTATTATTTAGCGGGTAGGAGAAAAAATGCATAGGTTAAAAATTTAGTGTGCTTATGTAGACGTTTTTTGGTGCTCTTGTATTTCTTTACTCACGATACAAATGTATGTATGTATGTATGTATGTATATTCGACTTTTATTTATGTGAACATTTTTTCTTTGTAAAGATATGGAAAAATATTTAAGGAACATAGAAATTTTAATGCACGAAAACCAGTCGACCAGCACAAAATATAATAAATGGTCGCGACAAACAATCAAGTAATTAACTCACAGCTCCAATTTGAACTTCCCCCATCTCATCATTAAAAAACATAACATTAACTTTTGAAAAATAAACTAAAAAACTCTAAACAAAAAACATTACGAATCATCTTCTTAAGTACCATGTCTTAGAACGTTGGTCACCAACAAGGCTATCCTTACTCTGTCGATGACAAGTCTGAACAGAGAGCTTGAGTTGAGTTTATAGCAGTCTTGTAGATTCTTGAGCCATGATGCTTTTCTGCGGCCCGGCTTTCTTTTACCATAAATTTTTCCCTGCATGATGTTCTGCAGTAATCGGTATTTTTCACCTCTCATAACATGCCCGAAATATTGTAGTTTCCTCCTTTTGATGATGGTAAGAATTTCGGTGGATTTATTTAGTCGTTGGAGTATTACTCGATACTGCGATACTTTTTCCGTCCATGAAACTTTTAATATTTTCCACATCTCAAAGGCTTCAAGTCGTCTTTCTTCGTACTTGTTTATAGTCCAGGCTTCCATACCGTACAGCAGGGTGGAGAAGATATAACATCTAAGACATATAACAGCACAAGACCCTACTCATGTTTTTAAATGCTGATCGAGCCTGCTTAATCCTTGATTTCACTTCAGATTGACTATCCGCGCTGTTCGTTATTATGCTGCTGAATCCACGTAATAAAGGTTCAAACAAACCACCTTGTTTCTGCCAAACGATAGCCAAATCTGTAAAACATGGAATTTCGTGATACCATGATGCAAAAGCAAAACATATTATTTACATCGCTTTGAACCTTTAATGCGTTGAATTTGTAGTGTTTATATTTCTGAAGTTCACATTTTTAGTTTATTTTTCAGAAATTAATGTTATGTTTTTTAATTCGTAGAATATTTATTTTCGGAGCCGTTGTGGTGAATGTGAACATACTTTTAGGAGAAAAATTATTTGATCTCCTGCATGCGTCCTAGTCTCTTTCCTAATAGGTCAGACGTGGACACCGTCGCTACAGTTTCGTACTGCTTGCTAGCGTCGCAGACATATATCGACGAGGTGGGGACAGTTACAATTACTTAATTTTTTGTCGCGAATATTTATTATATTGTGTGCTGGTAGACTGGTTTCCGTGCATCTCTGCATTTTACATTAAATATTTCTCTATATCTGTATACAACAATGATTATTACCAAAAAAAAAACCCAGTTCAAAAAGATTTTTAACTTTTTTAAAAATGTATTATTTGTTTAACAAGACTGACTTAACCAAGGCTCAAATTAAAATACGCGCCATTCAAATAATGAACAAATATGTTTACTTACCCAGATCCAGGGTAATAATAGGGTGGCGGTCTCTCATATTCAGTGGGAGCTCTTTGGTATTGCGGTGGGCCTCCGTTCGGGAATTCTTCCCAATGCCTACGAATTTTAAAAACATATAGGGGAAACCATACGTCTTATCAAGAACGAGATGGGCAGTTTATGTGCAAAGGTACAGGGCGAGATTTGTAAAAGTTAAAACAAACATAAGAAAATGTAACAAATTTTAATTTATTTTTTATTCCTGCGTAAAAGTTGGGTTTTCCTAATCTTTTATAAGTAGAAAATTGCTATTGTTTCACCAAAACTGCTTCTGTGGCCGGGACAACATTCTCGTTTCACACTCATACTTACAAGAGTTCCAGAACTGTAAGAATTTTATGGAACTATTTAGTGCTTTCTGGAACCATCCAGTAGATCACGTATAACAGCATTTTAGTTCATACTTTTATGGAGTAGGAGAACAGTGACTGTTTCAAAATAGAAATATTTAATTGAGGTGGCATTAAGAGATTGCTGAACCCAGCAGATGCATTCTGATACGTATGTTGAGAGCATAGCTTTATGAATAGCCAGAAAATGTCAAAAAAGGCACTTCTGGCTGTGCATAGAGGTGTGTTGGTTCCTACACTTATGTATGGCAGTGAATGTTGGGTTTGGCAGAAGAAGCATGAAAATAGGATTAATGCTGCGGAGATGAGTAGTCTGAGAATTATAGCCAGAGTGACTCGGTTGGATGAAGTAAAAAATAGTGAGATAAGAGAACGCTGTGGTGTAAAAGATGTGGTTACAAAGAAAGCTAAAGGAATGCTTAGAGGGTTTGGACACGTAGAAAGGATGAATAAAGGAAGATTGATGAAACAAATTTATAAGGCAAGTGTAAATGGACAAGTCGGTAGAGGTCGACCTCGGCGAACATATCTCGATCAGATCAACATTGTTTTGAAGAAAGGCCAGGTCAAGAGTACCAACAACCGAAGAGCATGTATGAGAGCACTAATGAAAGTAAAAGAAGCAAAAGACGTGTGTAAGAATCGTAGCAAGTGGAAGTAAGTGGTTTCTGCCTACCCCTACGGGAAAAAGGCGTGACTATATGTACATATGTATGTATGTATGTTGAGAGTTTATCGAAACAAGAGCGAAAAAGTTCTCTGTAAAAGCGTCCGCTAAGATGTACGAGGCCTACAAAGCATATTTTGGTATGGATGTATATTTGGGATTAAGTCAAGCCATGGGCACATCTTTTTACTGCAAGAAAACTCATGAAGGTTAGTTGAACAACTTTTGTTTGCTACAAGAAATTTAAATAATTTAAATGATGGAGGAATATGTTTCGAAAAAGCAGTATAGCCGGAAATCTAGAAACGACTCATTTCTAAAAGATTAAGCATGAGAGACGCCTGGTCAAGATTATCACAAATTAACACATGCAAGTAGTAGTAATTTTACATTTTATCGGCTTATTTCTTACTCCGAAGGGGTGCAATATTATCATTATACTTACTTGGGTGCCATATCGGCGTATCTTGATTCCGTGTGTTGGGATCCCGCTGCGTGTTCCCTGGTCACCACTTCACCCATCTGATGTCGATCTTCCGTCTTTTTTACCTTCTTCTTCTTCTTTCCTCGCTTCCCACCTCTAGTGTAAAACGATTATTATTAGTAGGTAAAACTAATGAACCAATTACAAACGAGAATAAATAATAAACAACAATTATTTACATAAATCCTAATCCTAAATCTATTTTGGGAAATCGATTATTGCAGTAGAAAACGACGAAAACAAAGAACGTTAATAAATGGACAAGAATCGGCGATGCGTGAAAATGAGTATATAAAAATAGTTAGCATACAAGATTAGATAAAAAACACCAATTCGTGTATTTATAATTTGAAAAAGCTAGATCTGCAATTCACCTGAAGTGTGCGAAAAAAAAATTTATATCAATATTAACTGATGAAACGTCAAGTGGTTTACTTGGTTGTCGTTTTTTTATCGTAGGAATAGCAGTACAAACATTTAGAAACTACAAACAATTTTAAACCGCAAAAAACAGAACAAAACATAAAGTTTGCTAAAAGCACAAAGTCCACTTACTGTACATATTGCTCCATTTTTAAAAGTCTCTCTAATTTCAACCGAGAAAAAATGTCAAATCAATTGTTGAAAATTACCTAGTGCACAATTTAATCATTAATAAAAAATAATAGTTGGTACAGGAATCAAAAGTATTTAATAATAAAGATATTCGAATCAAAAAGTATATGAACCAATAGGTATAAGAATAAAAAAGCAGTTTAAGCAGCATGTTTAAGCTTGATAAGTTTCCTACAACTTACTCTGCCGTTGTTTCAAGTTTTTAAAGGAAACATTTTTGACAGGAGAAAATGTTCCTTATTGGTGAACAATTATGTGGGTGGTGTGTTAGCCGAATGACCACCCTACAGAGGAAGGGTTAGTAGTGTGTAATCCAAAGAAAAAAGGGACGTGCTAACACGTGCATACTTTAATTTATGAGGATCTTTGACCATTAAGCCATGGATAGCTTAATAATATATTTTTCAACTGAGCAAACCTTTTTTAACAATATCTCGATCTGATCTGATCTGATCTACGATCAGATATCAATTACAAAAGGGTCACTACTTTTAAGATTTTTAGGACAGGCAAACAAGTAACACAAATTAGATAGAGTTAATTTAATAAAACAACACGGAATGGCTCCCATCTAAAATGACATAATAATCTGCAACATAATTGCTTAATGATTAAATGAAACTTTAACAACGTCGCGTTCAAAAATAGAACAGTATGTACATCCCAGTTATTAGTATAGTGATAGTGCTCAGATACCGTCAGTAGTTTGGAGCATTTGCGGTAACACAATTTTAGATTAATTTTTCATGCTTACAGATTATAATCCATTTTGCACACAATACATTCAACTTACCTGTTCAAGGGAACACTGTCCCCACGATCAGCATAGGCATCATACAAATATTCGCTGCAAAACGACATAAATTCAAAATCTCAGTTTATGCTAGTCGACAACAACACAAATATATAGTTTAAAGAGTCCAGCATAACAAAACCCTTTTAAATGTTGTAGACAGATTAACATCGGTTTGTACAGATGAGTGTATAATCATTAACAAGTAGGAACAACTTCACACGAAAGCGAATCTGGAGAATGTGGATGCAAGTGACCGCTCCAAATAAAAAATGTCTGAAGTTGCAGCTGCACGGTGCAAATACAGATATGAAAAAATATTTAAGAAACATAGAAATTTCAATGCTTTAACGCTATTCAGTCGACCAGCACAAAATATTAGATATTCGCGATAAATAAATAAGTAATTAAGTACACGAATATAATTTGAATTTTACCCACCTCATCGACATGTGCTTGCAAAGTTACACTAATCAGTATAAAACTGTTAGCGACGGTGTGTACGTCTGACTTATCAGGAAAGAGACTACGACGTATGCAAGAGATCAAATAATTTCTCTTCTAAAAATATGTTTATTTTTACCATAGCGGCTTTGAAAATAAAATAAATATTCTACTAATTAAAAAACATAACATTAACTTCTGAAAAATAAATTAAAAATTTGAACTCTAAAAAAACATTACAAATCTAATGTAATGAAGGTTTTAATAAACGACCTTGTTGTGCCAAACAATAACCAAATCTGTAAAACAGAAATAATTTCATATCTCGTGAGTAGATTTGGTGTAATGTTGACACAAAGTTGGATACATTTTCTACCTGCCTGGGCTGCAATATCAGTGATACATGGGGTCATAGTTATGAAATAAGAACTCGAAATGAAAAAGCCAGAAGCGCTTTTAACCGCCTTAAGAAAGTCCTTTGTAACCTCTCTCTTAATATCAATATATGCATAAGAATTCTCAGATGCTACGTCTTTAGTGTTCTTTACGGAGTAGAAAGCTGGAGTCTTACCGAGGCTGCCACCAAACGCTTAGAGGCATTCGAAATGTGGTGCTACCGACGCATGCTACGGGTCTCATACACATACCATACAACTAACATCACGATTTTCGAGAGGCTCAGAAAAGACAAGGAAATTATTACTACCGTAAAGAACAGAAAACTGGCCTACTTTGGACACATTATACGTAATGATAAGTACCGACTTCTACAATTAATCCTACAAGGCAAGATTGAGGGCAAGCGATGCCCTGGCTGGCCAATCTTAGAAAATGGACTGACTTATTCCGAGCTGCACTGAATAGGATAAGATGGGCCAACGTGGTCGCCAACATCATAAAAAGATAGGCACCTTTAGAAGAAGAAGAAATTATTTATTTTTAATAGTTATGGCTTACCTTCGCAACTCTAAAGTGGCGACTGGCGACTAATACGATTGAAACATAAATATGCTCGAGGCAGTCATTAGGAATGGGAACATTCTACAATAATTCAAGTTAAATACATAATTAATCATCGCGAATATTTATTATATTTTGTGCTGATTGACTAGCTAAAATACATTTCAGTAATATGCATTGAAATAACCTATGTTCCGCAAATTTTTCTTCCACATCTACATATAATTATGATTGTTATTAGAACAGTTGGAGTCTACAGAAACATTTGTTGTGAAATGATCAGGGAAAGAATCTTTTGAATGAAAAAAAGTTCTAATTTGACAGGTTAAAGAGATGCGGCATCTCTTATAAGGAAACATCCGTCTGAGATTTAATTGGAACAAATAGATTTGTAATTTTTTGATATGTTCTTATAAATTATCGTTCACTTTCATCTCATTATTTTTCGTTATTTAGGGATTAATTTAAACCACACAATTTTTTATAGTACTGCAAAGTTGTACCTTGTTCAACCCCTTTTCAAAATGTATTGTTTTACAGAAAGTAAAACCGATCAGCAGGGAAACATTATTCAATAAGTTAATTAATGCAGAGAGTACACTCTATTTTATATTAAGTTGAAGAGGTTTTGCTAATGAATCTCGAACCGCACAAATAATATGCTAAGTTTAAAGCTGAGTCAAGGAATAACTAACCCTTATTAGTTGCCAAATTTAGAATTATTAAGGCTGTTATTTTATGGTTTCTTAGACTCAAACAGCTCACATTGTCCTACACCACAAATATTTTACATGTTTGTAATTTGTATGATATTATCGTTTTGCTTTGTAGAAATACAAAGAAATAGTGCTTAACTATAATCATTGCAATGGTCGATCCAAAGAAAACGTACGGTAGAACAAACAAATTCATTATATATTTGGCTGTATTTTTAGCGATCTATTTTCAGTAAACATGGTACTTCGACAACGCAGTGACCGAGAATCGTGCGAATAGGTTGTGCTAACATGAAATAAATAAAACTCCCATTGACATTATCAGTTTATTATTTTATTTATAAACTTAATCGTCATTTATTTGCTGCCTTGACATGTCCGCAATAGAGATTCTAAAGAGTATTTTTTTTAAGTAGCTTGTAGTTGGAAGTAGTCATTTGTTGAGCATCTAAGTTTGACGGTTTGATCCCAACTAAAGCAAAAAACTATTTTATGAATTTACTATGTTGTTAATAAAAAACAAAGAAAAAATTAACATTAGTTGAATGCTGTATTAGTTTTTGTATAAAGATAAAAATGCTTGTGTGATCTAAATGTAATCATGTAATATTTACAGTTGTTAGTTAACATTTTTGGTGAAATGTATAGTACTTATATCATGTTAGTTATGAAATTTTTAGTGGGTAGTGGCATATTAGCTTGACTTGTATCTATCTATCTATGTAACAGATTCTTTGGACACGATATTTACCCACTTAAAAACATCGGATCGACTTGAAACTTTGTATACTTCTAAAAGACGACCGATGACAATATAATAATTTCATAAATTTTTTCAAAGATCCTGGCCAGGATCAGTTATATTTAAAAAGAGGTTTATATGAATTAAAAATGGCTGATATCCCCCATGAATTCAATTTAAATAGATAGCGACGCTTGTACTACTCTCCAACAGATGTCGCTAACACATATTGCCATTTTAATTAAATCACAGTAATTATACGCTTTATATTAGCTCGACTTGTATCTATTTATCTATATATGTAACGGAATCTTTGGACACGATTTTCACCCACTTAAAAACATCGGATCGACTTGAAACTTTGTATACTTCTAAACGACCGATGACAATACAATAATTTTACGATCAAAAGCGTCGGGTGCGCTATATCAATTAATATATTTAATAATAAACAGATATTGGTCAAAGTAAAGTCTCCAAGAAGAAAACGTAAACATCATAAAAAGCACCCCGCGCTTTTGATTGTAAAATTATTTTTTATTAATTATTATTTTCTATTTTTTTAGTTCGTTTTCTTATAAAGCGTGAGGTCTTAGTTTTTTAAAACTATTATTTATTTAAATTTATAAATTATCCAAATTTATATTTAATTTTATATAAATATGTTGCCTAATGGATACTATAATGCTCTATTGACAGACATTAGTATCAAAATGTGTCACCTGACACTGTCACCACTAGAAACTAATGAAGATGCAGTTCCAGTTGGGATAAATTCATTATTTCGATTATTGCGCATACTACATTCTTTAACGAAAAAATTTCAACCCTACATTGAACCTTCTTTTAGTTTTTAAATCATAATTTTAAATTGGCATGTATCGGGATTTTTTATGAATATGCACAATAATTGAAATAATAAATTTATTCCATTTGGCTGTCCCACACTGTATGTTATACTTCTATATTGCTAGTACCTCTAAGTGGAAGATCTTCTGCTAGAGTGAGATATCTTAACTACTAAATTTAAACATAAAGATAAAACGCACGAATCTACTACATAAAATGAATCAACAATTTCTATTACATGCTTCGATTTTGGTACTTCCTCCTGCTACTTCTCGACATGTCGGTCGATTCAGTAGTTTCTACAAGATTAATGGAGAACTATAAACTAAAAAGATAAAGTAAGCTGCGTCACAGGTCAATTCTCAAAAATTTCATTCCTTCAATGGAACCAACAATCTGAGCCGAGAAGTCAACGAGAATAAAAAAAAATAAAAAGTGCGTGAGTGTCGTGGAACACTCGGATGGAACAAAGTTCCTTTCGTAGTATATTATTATTGATAAACGTATTATATTTCCTTTCACGCTAGTTTTTGCATTTTTCGGCATTGTTGCTTTTTTTTGATGTTTTTTTAGTCAATTTGTCAACTAATTGGCTATAAAAAAATAAGAGCCGTAATATAAAAATTTTAGGTTAAAAATAAATTATTCACGACATAAGCGTCTGATGTTTCGTGTTTCGTGACGGAAAAATCTTACTCTTTCTTTCGCCTAGCTCCCGTCCGCCAAGCCCGTACCATGCAATAAGGAACTTCGTTCCAATAACTGCTCATACATAATTGTCAGTGGATCTTTAAGAACTAATCTTCCAACTGACACCTTCAAAAGATTCAAATCATCAAAGCTTGTGCTCATATCTGATCTCCAAGCATGCGCATCATACTGATTTCTAGCGATGCAGACAATGTCAACGAGGTGGAGACAGTTCAAACTTAATTAATTTATTGTTTGTCGCGAATATTTATTATATTTTGTGCTGGTCAACTGGTTTTCGTACATTTCTAGATTTTGCATTAAAATTTGTATATTCCGTAAAACTTTTTCCATATCTGTATAAGCTAGCAATGTAGTAGTATTACATATGTGAAATGATGTATGTAGTTGTTAGAGAAAAATTTAAAAACATTACTGAAAATAGATCGTAAGTATCACTTTCATTAGAAGAAACGTAACTGAGTCGATGATAATGAATAAATGGGGTGACGTGCAGCACGTGGCCACTTTTTGACATCAGTAGAAAAGGTGACGTACGCGTGACGTCACTGCTCGAGATGGGTAACGTGCACATGTTACAACAAATGACATACCTTTCGTAAGGTTATGTGTGTTTGGTAAACTATTTTGGTTTTCTGAGCTTTTTTGAGTTTACAGTGAGCTTTTTACAATTATTTAGCTTTAAGGAACAACATTGTGGTATTATTAGTGATTTTTAAAGACTAAGCATTAATATTCAACAGGTAAAAAGTAGCGTTTATGTTAACTGTAAGCCTAGGCCAATTTTTAACAGACAGAATCTTAAGCTGTGACGTCACATATACGTCATTGTTTCTACCGCTGTCAAGTTGAAACGTCACGTGCACGTTATCCAGCGATTGTTGACTGTAATTTCATTGTTTTTAAACTGTATCTCTGCCATTTTAAGATATTAATGTAAAAAATAACCAACATGAATACCAATAATATAAAAACTATGTAACTAAACATATTACTTGCTGGTTCATCGTCAAAACGCTCTTTTGCATATAAAATAGTATTATCTTTTTCTGTATAAACATTTTAGGTTTATTTAATAATCAATCAATGTATTAAAAGGTTATTTGTAATTATTCACAGCATCAAAATAAATAATAATTTGTACCATCGTTCCAAAATATATTTTTGTATTTATTTATTATATTTTTAATAGGGATAACACTTAATTACTACGTTAAATATTAATGACACATATTTGCTATTGAAAATCGTTTCAGCAGTCCATATTTTGAAAAATGATAATTGGAAGTTTTTTTTGTATGATGAGTCTTGGTTAAGAAATTTTAGGGTGGCGCATGATTTAGATTCGAATTAAGCACTTAATGATAAAAAATACGCTTTTATCCAATAATACCGTGAAAAAAGAGCTCATGAGAATATACACCGAACCAGAACAGTGCTTCGATGCGTTTGACGTTTGGTAAAATATATTTCCACTGACAGTTAAAGTCCGATTGTAGATACACGAAGAAAACTTTAAAATGTTGCACACTTAATGATTGCAAAACTTATATTTTTTATTAAATGAAAAAATGATAAAAAATCTGCTAGACGTTATGCAGAAGTTAAAATTCTGGTTTAATGTACGTTTTGAGGTTTTAGCAAATAGAAAAGATCATTCTAAAAGAAAGAATTCACGGTTATCTTAAGTTACTTACGTCTCGACATACTGCCCGTACTGCTTGTATTTTTGGTACAACGAGGACAACTTGATTGAAACAATTATGGTGGGAATGAACAATAATAAACTGGCAAACAACGACAACCAAAATCCGTTCTGAAAATAAAAATAAAGAGATTAATCTTCGTACATAACAAATAAAATACAATACTCACCCATGGTTGCAAAAATTTATCACAAGTAGAAATTAACGTGGAATTTATTGCCACGTTTAAGGGTCCGCATTGTCCTAGTTGGTTTTTCGTCTGGAAAATTACTCTTTTCTTATAACTCTGCACTTGATCCGTGACTATTCTTCCGAACGAAGTTGCGGCCTGGAAGTTGAAAGTAATTAAAGTTAATGGCAAAAAAAAATTACTTTCCTCACCTCTATCAACATATTCGACCCATCGACTCTCAACTTTTCTTGAGCCTCCTCTATCTCGCGGGTCAGTCTATCTATAGCCTCTTTAAAACTCGTAGAATTCATTTTCAGGCTATTATCCAAATATAAAGCCATATCCTGAAAAAATACAGTGCAGAAAAAAATTAGTTTTGTCACGAAAATATAAACAAAAAACGAGTGGGTAATGTTGGCACAAAGTTGAATAATTTTCTCCCTTAATTCATTAAGATTTGTAGCTTTCTCAAATTCGTGTAGGTATCCGGATTCTTTAAGATATCTCCAAAGAAAAAAATCATTTAGAGATAAATCTAAAGATCTGGGAGGCCATGTGATCGTACCACATGTAGATATTAAACAAACAGGGAACGTCCATTGAAGATATTGTTTCAATACTCGTGTATTGTGACTTGAAAAACCATCCCGTTAAAACCAAATGTCCCCAAAATTAATAGGAAGCAGCTGAACTATCCGGATAATTTGATCTTGCAAAAGCTGTAGATATTTGACAGCGTTTAGGTTCTATAAAGAAGGAACCTATAATACAGTCTTCTAAAATTCCTGTCCAAACATTTAGTTTTTGTGGGTATTGAGTACGCTCAGAAATGCTCAGATGCTGATTTTTTCGAGACCAATATTGTACAACGGATGACTCATCTGTAAATTATGTTTTTTTAGAAAAACATTTTCATTTTGCTTTTCCATCTAGGTTTCACAAAATTCCATCCATGTAATGAGTTCCTCAGGAAAAATTTGCTGAGTTGTTTGTACTTCAAAATAATGGTATCTATCCTTTTTCATATTATTTCTAACAGTTCTCTCACTCATATTAATTTTTTGAGCAATTTGTCGGCTCGTACAAACTCACTTGCTTCAACAGCGACACACACACACACACACACACACACACACACACACACACACACATCTATTTCTTTATTTTGACGCTCTTCATTAATTGACCTTACATGTGGTACATGGATATTTTTACACTTCAGACAGTTCTGAACACATCCACATTTCTCAAACTTTTGAATAATTCTACAAATGGTGGACTGAGACGGAATTGGCCTATTTTCAAACAAATTTATTGTTTCTTGAATCGAGTGACCCCCAGAAATACCACTTTAAAATTTTTATCTTTTCTTTCATTGTGTACATTTTAAAAGTCGTAAGAAATTATTTATTTTTAAACGTTATGGCTTACCTTCTCAACTCTAAAGTGGCGACTGGCGACTAATAGGATTGAAACGTAAATATGCTCGAGGCAAGTCATTAGGAAAGGGAACATTCTGCATGTATCCAAGTTAAATACATAATTAATGTTCACGAATATTTATTATATTTTGTGGTAAACTGGCTAAAGTACATTTCACTGATATGCATTGAAATAACCCATGTCCCGCAAATTGTTTTCCACATCTCTATAAGCTAAATATTAAACTAAGACGATGACCATTTCGATGCAGTCCACTTTTTTTGACCTGCTACCCATATGTTTGGGTGTGATTTTAAAGACGTTTCACGTCAAAATAATTCCACAACGTTCACATACCCGTTTAATTTTCTATAAAGTTAAGAAACTCACCATGACTTCTGTGGCTTTCTTCTTCATTGGTTTTAGATTTAGCTCGTCGTAATTGGTAACGTCACGAATGCTTAATCTCAATCCTCTTTGGATATTGGCCAACGACGGCCGACCTTCCATTTGCTCTACGAGTTTTTGCAACATTTCTGACAGCTTATTTAGACTCATGTTGGTGAAATTTTCTTTCAACTGAAAAAAAAAATGTAATAACTTTTCCTAAACGACAGTTTGACGTTATAATCACCTCGTCTTGAAAATGATCGAAGTTAATCTCGGGATCAAAGCTAGATAAGTTTCTCATGATATTTAAATTGGTGTTATTTAAAATGGTAAAATTTGGATCGACGATTCTATCCAGCTGATGTTCAATACTGCTCAGGATAGATTCTACGTTGAATTGTTTCGTTATGTCGTCGACGTTAAACTTTTTGGCCAAGTTGAACACTTTATAGATGCTCTCGTTCCTGTAGCACAGATTTAAGACGGAACTGAGTCGCGTATGGACATCCTCGTTGTTGAACTTGACATTATTTAGTACATAATTATCGACGACGTCCAAAACGTTGGATTGTTGCGGATGTCGAAGAGAGTAACAAATTCCTTTGTCGCCGATTATACCCAGGACTAAACTAGCTATGGTTATCACTCCGATGAACAACGTGCATAAAAACATCAATGTGACTCCGCTAAAATACAAAATATAATGCGTACCATTTTTTTTTCTACAGAGTATTCCACCGATAAAATACTCACCACATCAAAAATTGACCACCGCAACCCTTATTACAGCAATTATCGCTGTATCCGTCCGGTCTTTTGCCGCATATTCCACAAATCAAACCGAAAGCAATGCAAATAACAATCAGAAGCAATGTGCAACTCACTGCAAGTCCTCCGTAATATCGAAACGGGGAATAATAAATTAATTTGGCGTAACTATCTTCTAACGTCCCGTCTACGCTGTTGATTTGTTTCTGAATGTCCGAAACCGTCTGGAGTATGTTGTTGAGGTTCGTTTGTATTGTTTTACCTGAAAATCAAGGAAATAAAGTTAAATGTATAGTCTGACATAGTGATGGATCGATAGTCCCTATCGACACTTTCAAATATCGAAATAATATCGATAGTTCTCGATAGTACTGTGGGGGGTTGACTTGAATTATTATTGTTAGGGACCACTTCCGGTGGAATCAGTCGGAGTAGGATGAAGTGTTAAAAAAACACGACGGTTGCCGAATAACTCTGCTTGAAGGTAAACAAAGTACGCGCGAATATTTTTAAACGGGAATATGTAATCAAGTAAAAGGAGGTTAAAGGTGGGGTTTAGTTTTAGTAGTAGTATAAGTGATAAGCAAAAATTTACCGCCACACAGGCAGCTTATTATAAATAATACAGTTAGTGAAAAGGTAGAGACTACAACATATTTGGGAACTACAATCAACGAGTGTTGGAATCATTCTCTCGAAATACGTTGTCGAATAGAGAGGGCTCGTGCTGCATTCCTTAAAATGTCGAAATTGTTTAAATGCCACTTTCTGAACTTAACAACTAAAATACGACTTCTCCGATGCTATGTGTTTCCTGTGCTCCCATATGGAGTTGAGTCATGGACTGCAATAGATGCAGCCAGTAAAAGTATGGACGCATTTGAGAAGTGGCTGTATCGACGTATATTAAGAATCCCATGTTACAAACAAAAGAGTACTCGACATTTTAAACAAGGAAATGGAGATCATGAGTACAGTCAAAAGTAGGAAATTGAAAAACTTGGGACACATCATGGGAAACAGCGAAAGATACGGTCTGTTGCAGCTTATCCTACAGGGAAAGGTGCTTGGAAATAGGAGAACAGGCAGAAGGAGGATCTCATGGCTTAAAAACCTGAGAACTTGGTTTGCAACCTCCACTACGGGTCTATTTAGGGTCGCAGTTATTGCCAGAATGATCGCCAACGTCCGATAACGGACAGGCACTGGAAGAAGAAGAAGAAGAAGAAGTAGTATGAGTGCGTGGGTATGCGGGTGTTTTTCTGCTGTTGATATATTTTTCTATTTAAAATACAAATTTAAAATGGGTGGACCAAAAAATAAGAACTATTCTGCAGAAAGGTAATTGTTAACGTAATTAAATTTATAAAAAACGAAGCAAAACATGGCTTGCAAGTTCCAATTAATAATTATCGTCGCAAGGTATTGGTTGAGACAGGAATATCAAAAAAGGTAGAACTATTTGAGGGTTAGATCTGAACTTGGATGAAGTAAGGTATGTCAAAGGGAAATAGATACGAAATAATTTTTAAACAAAATAATTATGCAGTAAAAGTTAGCCTTTTATATTTTATATAGTTTTTCGTTGGGTTGCATCTCACTCACCTGCTTGTTCAACTTTCAGCAAAGCTTTCTTCAAAGTATCATTTAAAGTGCTAGTTATGTGTTGTTCTATATTATCCAATTTGCTTTTTCCTTCTTCGGCAGCTTCTTTGAATTCATTTAAATTCAATTTTTCTAATATGTCAATTGCAGGCGTAACGTCCGGAAGCTAAAAACGAAAAATTAATAATATTACTCTTTAAAAAATTGGATTAACTGAATTGTTCAAATATCTTTTAGCCACACATTATATCCACAATATTAATATTTTTCTTTATTAAATATAAATAAATATTCCAATGGAAGTTCTTTAATTCTGAACTTCCTGGGTGCATGCAATAACATTTTTTTAAATGTATGTTAGCTTATTGGTGACGAGGCAGGTCTGATTACATCTCGAGCCTCGGTCGAAGATCTATGATTACATTATAATTTCTCCAAGAAATAAAATTCAGTCTACATGAACACTTTGAAATACAAAGGTGTATCTTTTTGTGGAATAAATCGTACTTCTGCATAATTACTTGTGTTATTTGTGATTTAATAATCTAAACAGTAAGCTAAATCTTACAAGTGTTACACAAAACCACTGTAAAGATCTTTACTGAATTTTCGTTAAGTTAATCACAAAAAAAAAGTATTTTATACAAATTTACGGTCTATAAATATTACTTACCCTTGGAAAATATCTATCCAGATGCTGCTTGGAATAAAATGAAAATAATTTAGATCAACAACCAATGACAAAGCGATCGATAACAAAAGATACTTACAGAAGCAACTGTCTAAAAAACTTTCAAACATTTTTGTTGATATTTAAATTATTCAGTGAAGATTTATTGCTTCAGGTAAATCCCAAGCTAAACTGATTATTTAACTTTAATTTAGGCACTAAATGAATTAATAATAAAGAACACTAAAATTCAAGGGTTCTCGAAAAAAGCCAAGAGAAAAGACTGGAACAAAATGGACCGATAAAAGGAAGAAACAACAGAGAAAGAATGGAAGATTACTGGAAGAGAAGAAAGAAGGGAGAAGAACGAGCATAAGTTATTTCACGTGGTCAATAGTCGGGCAAAATCGAAAAGAGAATCCAAAGTAACCAAAAAAAAATCCCTCTCAACAAAAACGTTTTATTCTGGAGTAGAATGAACGAAGGAAATTAAGAAACAATATAGAGAAAGAATGAAGAATTAGTGGAAAGTAATCAAAACAAAAATTCCTTCCTCAAAAGCAAACTTTTTATACGTGAAAATGTTTTGTATATAAACATTTGATTTCACAACGTCGTGATCCATTTTCATAAATTCATATTGCCATGATAGCCAATTTGAATCGATTCGACCCCGCTGCTAATTCCTAAATCCCCTAAGTCATTTGGAATAAAAACCAAGTTACGCCGCTGACTACTCCATTCGAACAACTATGGAGAAGATTTCCACTTGATCGAGACCGGGAAAGGAATATGCACGAGCCTTCTAAAAGAAGCAAGATACGAATTTCTAACTAGATAAAAAAATTTAACAGTCACGGTACACGCTACGATTAAGATAAATGTGTTATAAATTAACATTATAATATTAAAAAAATCCTCCCGAGACTTGTCTCATAATAATTTAGTATAATAATGGTCGCGTGGTATGTGACAAGGCACTTTGCTACTCCAAAACACCACGGGAGATTAAGTGCACATTCATGTCTCTCACATTCAATATAATTTACACAATGGGTCTCCTCGCTAAGCTTCCATCTTATGGCTTACTCCTTTAGCTGTGTTTCCTACTAGCTAGTTTTCTCTCAAAAAAGTCTCTCCATGTGGTAGTTGATGGAGTTTCATCTGACTCTCTACTAATAAATTCTGGTGTTCCGCAGGGATCAATTTTAGCCAACGCTATTTCTACTTCACATCAACGACTTGTTGGAAACAACTTCATGTCTGATAGTACCCTCCATACCGCTTTCTCTTCCAGGGCTCCTATAACTGCCCGTGAAACCAGAAATGAACGAGGAAGTAATGTCAACAACATAAATATGGACTTGGCAACAATTCTCGAATGGGGATCCAATTACTAAAAAAAGGGCAATTCGTCTGGTCGGTGATGCCTCGCTTACAAACTCGCTCACTTCTCTGGAACATCATAGAAAAGTTAGCGATGTCTCTATTTTATGGATGTTTTCATGGGCGATGCTCTTTTGAAATATCAACAATCGTTCCTTCTTTAGCTGTTTCTTCGAGATTAACCCGTCAAGTTCAGACTTCACACCCCTTTTTGGTCACTTTGGAGACCTGCAGAACATCTCTTTCCAAAGACTCGTTTATCCAACGAACAGCGAGGCTTTGGAACACACCGCCTACGGAGGTGTTCCCCGATGCATACAACCTCCAGAAATTTAAGAAGACCGCCAATTCCTACCCTTTATTCACTTGGTTCTCACGATGTTCTCCGAGTATTACAGGATATCCATTTTCGTAGAACCAGAACAAAAAAAATTATAAATTACGAGACAATGATCCATAAAAACACACTCAAGGGTTTTTAGTGGGTAACATCGAGCGTTCGATGAGTCCCACACTAACCTTTGTCGAGTTCTTTTCAGAGCAGTTGACAACAAAGTGTGTCTATAAAAGATTTTCCCTAGTAAATAAAAAAAAACTCATATAATCTTTTCTCATAAGGTTATTTGGCACCGCTAAGGAATAAATTATTTTCTTTGTGTGCCACAATAAAATACGCGTAAAACCAACAATATAGTGTACTTTGTCCTGTTGAGAGGTTTCCAGAGACGCCCGCAGAGAACGTCCCAAAAGCAAAGCAGACCAAGGTGTGTGGCCATTTTATTTTTAAAAGTAATCTCTTTTTGATACGTAATTTTTACTATCAATTTATACCGGTCCATTTTGCTTTTCGCTCGCTCACGTTCTAGGAACGAATAAACAGTATGCGTGCGGTATTATTGGCCGCGACCCAAAGTGGTTTAGTATGCAAAACAACGTAAAAACGTAGTGATTTATTATTTTAAACATATTTTTTTTCCAACAACGGGAAAGAAAAACATCCCATTTAATTATGAACGAACATCGAAGTTTGTAAATATATTTTTAATAATAGACACAATTAAGTTCTGAAAGCTTTTAATATTATTTTTTTGGAAGTGAATAGACGTAGGCACTTGACCAAACAAAAAAATACGTAAAAAAAGAAATGGGTGACACTTGCAGTTTATTTAAAAAGAAAATAAACAGTATTGCCGTAGCAAAACTAACTTTTCCAAACCGAGGGCTCTTTTCTATTTAATATAGTTCTGGTAGTCCTAGTATTATCGGTTCATTAAATTGAATTTGTATTTATAATTTATATGGATATACTGACGAAATTTTGAATAATGATCTTTTCCGTCGATCGGGTCAAACGTAATACCTGAAAGCCCCGTAGTGATTCTTAGCTGATTCCTGTTCATTGCTAACGGCAGAATTGTTAGCAATGAACAGGAATCACTATGGGGCTCTTGACCTGTTACGCACCAGTAAAGAAGCAACTTAACAAAATGGGACTGTATAATGGAGACCTGACCTGCAGACTGTGCGGCAAGGATCCGGAAACAGTAAAACACATACTGTTCTGCTGCGAGGCACTGTACCGCAAAAGACAGAAAGTTTTTGGGCAGCCATCCGGCGACCCAGAACTATAGTGCTCCCCCCCATTACAGAACTTGTACAAGGTACGAAAGTACTGGATTGGGTACAATGATATAAAACATAGACAAGATACAATGGGCCAACAGTCCTAACTGTCACCGGAGCAATAGCCAAACGGACCTAAATAGAGGTGGAAAAAAATATTTGAAAGTTTTATCGCCCTAGCTCTCCTTCTGAAGTTATCGTGCGAAGAGAACAAAATGCGGTAAATTTGAGGATCACCTTGTACGGCAGCTACCTGAAGGAATGTACCGTTATAGCCCATCTTAGAACTCGGGTCTTGTTTTTCGGGCAAAACAACTACCATGTAAGTTTTAGTGACCTACCGCTTCTCTATCTCAAGATATCGTGCCCACAAGATTTTCCAACACACAGACAAAATTTGAAACAACCGTCACGCTGAAAATGGTGCCGTTCGACGGCGATTTTGATTTTTGGAGGTAAACCAATACTTTTCCTTTTTTAATCTTCGGTTCAGAAAAGTAAAAAGCTGGCAGTAATTGGGACCGAAAGAAGTGAAAACTTAAATTTATGAAATAACAGTGGTTTATTTGGATTTTCAAATTAATTGTAGTATTAACAATTCAAATTTCATAATTTGTAGGTTAAAATCATTCAATAATAAATAACCTAATAAAAGTGAGCTGTCAGCTCGACGCCACTTTTTGACAGACATAAGAAGAAGTTGACGTACCCTTTGATTACATGGAAAGTTCAATGCTTGTATTGTTTAAATAGTGGTTTAGTATAATTATTTTTTTAATTTTTTAATTGTAGGAACACTGTGCAGTACAAGAAAAATTAATAGGTTTACTGATCCAATATGCTAAAGAGATTATTTGGGATTTGGATCAATGAGTTGAAGAAAAACTATTGTTTTTTTAGCCAACGTGTCGAATTTTATTATCAGGGCTCAAAAAGTAGTTTTTCCCTAGTTAACATTTGTAAAATACTTAGTCATGCTAACAATAAAACGTAAAAAGAAGTTCATACTCTCCCAAAATAAACTGAACCTATTTTTTTCTTTTAATTTTGAAAAAATAATTTAAATATGTCGGTTAGTCTAAAATATTTACCAAATTTATAATATGAACTTACCCTGTTGAAATCTATGTTGGTTTGTAAATGCGAAATATTTTTCTGTATATCCGCGCATTCAGCCAAAGTGCAATTGTTCAATAAATTCAGCAGGTTTCTCTTCACCTTCCTCATTTCTAAAAACAAATCCAAAATAACAGTGAATTTAATCATTTTCTTTAATCATTACGACGGTCAGCAATAAAGATTATACTGATTGGAAACATTCAAAATAATAAGTCTTAACTTTAAAATTTTGCCAGTCTTACTTATGATTTTCCATTAATATGGACAGTGTGGAACAGCATACGGAATAAATATATTATCTCAATTATAGTGCATACATATTTATAAAAAATTTCTAAGCAAGTCAATTTTAAATTTTTAAATGACAAAGTTTCATCCCTACAATTAACCCCTTCTAGTGACAGTTATAACCCCAAATTTTTAAATGAGGAGTAGTGGCCTGTGTTAATTATTTAAAAAGTCTCTTTAAAAATGTTATTGTTTTCGAATTACCTCCAAGAAATAACATGTGGAAGGAAGTGGTCTCTGTCTACCCCTACGGGAAAAAGGCTTGTCTGTATGTATGGATGAATTTATTCCATTTGGATGTTCCACACTATATGCATTTTCATTAGTGTGTTGTGGTAACAGTGTCTGGTGACACACTTTAAGATTAACGTCTGTCAATATTATCCATTAGGCAGCATATTTATATAAAACTTGCGTTGGTTTCAATGACACTGGCTCATATTTATATTGACTTTAGAATGTCAAGAAACAGTCAGATATAGTAAATTGTTTAAAGACTCTAGATGGAAAACAATTGTTTTTCATTTTGAAATAAAAGTTGGCATATTGTATGGTAGAATTTCAATAATAACGTAGAGTAAATTCTCAGAACACTAATGTCCGAGACAGCGAAATACATAAGCGTGCATAATTTACAGTTTAATAGTGTTAAAAAAATCTGATCACCTATACTAAAACAAAATAAGACGAAAATATGTAAAATATTACGATTTATTTAATTAAAACCATGCAAGCATATAAAGGTGCTTGTAGGAAAAACCAGTAAATAAAATGATTAGATTTTTTCTGGTCTTGTTACAGTAAGGAAAATTTGATTGCAGTGATAAATTAAAATAATATGTCTATTGGGAAGTCCCAGCGTTTCTACATCAACACAGTTTGAAAAATTCCCAATAAAAATAATATTAAATCAATGTATTAAAATAATTAGTCGCAATATTCTCTTAAAAAAAAATTATCAGTACTTACCGTCGTTTAATTTTGTCGCCATGGTTCTAAGAGTGTTCGTGTTTTCTTTTAATTCTCTTAACTGAACCGTGATGGTAGGTATGGCCTCAACGAAATTATACAGGTCCATCATTGCTGTTGCGTTACTCCATATATTCATTTGTTGCATCACATGTACACCGGATGCTTAAAAAACAATACTTTATTAAAGTACGAGTAAGAAATTATTAGCTTTTTTGTTGACAATTTGGAGGGTAGAGATAAAGACAATCATATTATTTGGGACCTTTTATTGAATATGTGTCTATCAAAATGTAACAAATAAAGATGAAGTAGGCAATGAATCTGAACTTGACTGTTATAGATGAAGTAAACTATGTCAAAGGGAAACGGATACGCAATACATTTTAAACAAAATTTTAATAAACAATTTAGAATTTTGGTTTTTTAAATTATCAATATGTTTCAATTGCAATAGAACGGTAAAAAGGAAATAAAAAAGCACAATGGCTTTCGTATTTTATGCAACCAACGTCAATATAATTCACTATTATTAATAGAACAATTTTACAATGCAGATATCTGCAATATCTTTCTCCATTAAATTCCCCGCCTTCTTTTGGATATAAAACTTTTGCTACAACCACGCCATCTCGATGGTACTCTATTTTATGAACATTTTATATACACGGAGATAATCCTCCTTGCATCAACCATCATTGTTCTCTGTTCAATGTTTTCTCTTAGATTTTTTGTTGATAGGTATGTCAGTTGTCAATGTTCTCCCTTGAGTTCTTTTTTTCGTGGACATAAGTCAGTTGCCAATTTTCTCTATTTATTTCCTTGATTTTTGGCTGATAGCTTGGTCAGTTATCAATTTCCTCTCTTCAGTTCTTTCTTTTTTCGTTAACAGCTATATCAATAATCAATGATCTCTTTTTAATTTTTTGTTTTTTGTTAACATCTTTCAGTTGTCAATGTTTTTTTTATTTCTTTGTCTTTTCGTTGACATATGTCTGTCAGTTATCAATGTTCTCCCTTTAGTTCTTTGTTTTTTCGTTAATAGTTATCAGTTATCAATTTTCTTTCTTTAGTTCTTTGATTTTTGGTTGACAGCTATGTCAGCTGTCAATGTTACTCTTTAGGTCCTTGAACTTGAATCCTCGACGACGATAACTTAATCCACCAAAGTAAAGTTTAAAAACCTCACTTCCACAATTTAGAAGCCTTTTTCACAAATGACCGTTACAATTGGTGTAAAGAGGTTGCATAACCCAGGAAAGGAACTGTGGAAGACAGCATTGTCCATGAAAGTATTTGCAAAAAAATTTCTGCCCGTTTTCTCATTGGCCAATAAAGAAAAACCTTTTTGTCTGGGTCGTCTCCCGCATGGAGCTAGCAGCTCAAGAAATTTTGAAGACGTAACTGCCAATTATTTTCATTGCTTGAACTTTTATTTTTAAATCTCCATACAACAGTGTACGTTGGATAAAGTTTTAGGAAAATTTTGTAATAAAATAATACAGACTGTGTATAATATAAAATTTGAAGTACAATCACGTTTTTCATTAATTATTCTTAAAAAAAGTTGAAATAACATTTTTTATCCTCATAAAGTTAGGGAGTTATTTGGCGCTAGATCTGGTGGTCTAGCTGGCCATTGGATCAAACCAATCAGTTCCTAAGAACACTTACTTTGTACTGTTTCTTTGAAAACGCTGGCAAATTCCTTATAATTTTTGGTCAGCAAATGCGTGGCTTCATTTTTCGTAGCATCGAGATATGAAATCGAATCTTTATAGGAACTTCTGAGATTTCCTGGAAGGTCGTTAATACTTTCTTCAATTTGTTGATTACTCGCAAAAGCGCAAACCACACAAAATCTACAAAAAAAATTTGGTTATTAACAATTTTTATTGTTATCTACGATTTCTTAGGAACAATGACATTTTTAATACTTACAACAAAGCTGTGGCCAAAACGATCAACAGTGAACCTTGGCACACCTTTTTGCACAAATCTCTCCTTTTGTCGCACGGTTTAGTCCTAGCACCACAATTACCGCAGCACCTGCAGCAACAGAAGAAGAATCCAACGAACGGCACCAGCACTGTGATTAGCACCAAGACGAGTAGAACCGTTAGTACAGCCCAATAGTATTTCAGCATTTCACCGATGGTCACGCCATCGTTTAGTCTCGGATAGTAGTACTCACCACTCTGTTTCCATATTATCAAATCTGAAAATTAAACGTTTATACGGTTAGTAGGATTACGATAAAATACATTTGGGTCAGATGAAATTTTTTTTTTGAATTGCTACCAGTTTAATACTCTCATAGGGGATTCTACCTGAGAAGTTCTAGCCGAAAGTATTGCGCCACTTTTTAGGGACGGATGCCAGACGAGCAGTACACATACTGACGGGTAACGGTATCCTTGGATACCACATGCACAAGTTGGGACTTGCTAACACCGCTAATTGTGAATTGGGTGTAGCGGATGAAACCCACCTTCTAATCCTCGGCCAATGACCGACGTATGCCAGACTAAAGCTGACTTTACTGGACCAAAAAATCAAAATCGCCAAAACCATGCGCGCTGCACTTTCATGGCCCCACGCGTCGAATGGCACCATTTTCAGCGTGACGGTTTTTTGAAATTTTGTCTGTGTGTAGTGCGTTGGAAAATCTTGTGAACACGATATCATGAGACAGAGAGGCGGTAGGTCACTAAAACTTACAGGGTAGAAGTTTTACCCGAAGGATAACACCGAGTTCGAAGATGGGCCATAACGGTACATTCCTTCAGGTAGCTGCCGTACAAGGTGATCCTCAAATTTACCGCGTTTTGTACTTTTCGCACGATAACTTCAGAAGGAGAGCTAGTAGGGCGATGAAACTTTCAGGTATTTTTTTTTTACTTTTCCGAACAGAAGGGTAACTATATTAAACAGAAAAAAACCCTCGGTTTGGAAAAGTTAGTTTTGCTACGGCAATACTGTTTATTGTAGTTGGTTTTGCACATTCCTATAGCTGAAGTCCGTATGCCCATATTAGCCCAGTATATAGAGAATCCAAAAAGTGGTTCACCTTACGTTAAATGCGACAAGTTTTGTAAGATCGTTTGGTATTGTGTGGGTATGCCAAATTTAAGTTTGCGAGCTTGAAAGTGAGGGGGACAACTTTTGGTGGCCGAAAAACCTCTATAGTCCGTTCATAATTTGTCGATAGCACAAAATGTGCGTCCAAGTCATAAAACGGCCGTAATAGTCGTAAAATCATAGGCGGAGGTTCCTGAGGTGTGTTTATTCATGTCCGTACACAATTTGTTGATAGCTCACTGCAAGTTTGACCCTCATTAGGTTTAGTACGTTTTTGATCGCATTTAATTTACGGCTCGTTGGTGTTTCGCCGTCTACGGCAGTAATTAACGTCTCTAATATTTATTTTGCGAATTTTGTGCAGTGCGTGAGTAACTTTTTTTCATATTCCTACAAACATATACGTACCTTTCGTTCCTGCTTGTTTTGTTTGATTGCTTGCGATGGCTTCGTCATCATCATCAACATCATCAAGTTTTACACCGGTACTGTTGCGTACAGTCAGTAAGTCTGTCTATTCACCAAGAGAGAAGACTATTGTTTTGAACGTTCACGATGCTTTGCTTTCTCAGAATCCCACAAACACTGTTCAGAACATAATCAAGAGTTGTGCCCACATGACGGGCGTAGGGGAGTCAACAATATATAGGTTCCTATCAGAAAGAAAAAAACAAGGTATAGCTAACCCAAATACAAACGAATACTTAAAGAGGGGGAGAAAACCTATTGAAATTGATGAATTTGCCAAAAATGGTATTCGAAGGAAAATTCACGAATTTTTTTACAAAAAAGAAATACCCAACTTAAACAAAATTTTACAAGAAGTTAGAGACGACCCGGATTTGCCTCATGTCGGACGAACCAAATTGTGGCAAGTTTTAAAAGAATTAAATTTCCGGTGGGAGAAATCAGACCGAAAATCACTTTTGATTGACCGGGAAGAGATAATATGTTGGAGAAGAAAGTATCTAAGATCTATACGAAAATTTCGGGCTGAAGGAAAGCCAATTTACTATCAGGACGAAACGTGGGTAAACGCAGGTCATACTCTCACAAAAATTTGGTCAGATAAAAATATATCAAGCTCCAGGCAAGCCTTTATGGAAGGTTGGTCTACTGGTATTTCCCCACCCTCTGGTAAAGGCAGTAGATTAATAGTTTCTCACATTGGCAGTGAAAAAGTATTTGCTAAGCATGGTTTGTTGGAATTTTAATCCAAAAGCACAAAAGACTATCACGAGGAGATGACAGCTGATGTTTTCGAAGAGTATTTTGAGCAGATGATTGAACATATACCACCAAACTCAATTATAGTATTAGATAATGCACCTTATCATTCACGACTAGTAGAAAGACTTCCAACGACTGCGTGGAAGAAACAGGATATCATTGAATGGCTGCGGAATAAGTCCCTGCCTTACAAAGATGGAATGGTTAAAGCAGAACTTTTAAAAATTGCCCGGCAACACAAATCTAAGTTCAAGAAATACGTAGTTGACAAAATGGCGGAAAGACGAAACATCACAGTCCTTAGACTTCCACCCTACCACTGCGAATTAAATCCAATTGAACTCATTTGGGCACAAATGAAAAGCTATGTGGCTAGAAAAAATACGTCATATAAAATACAAGCTGTACGTGAATTGTTATATGAGTCTTTACAACATATTACAGAACAAAATTGGCGAGATGCAGTAAGACATGTAATAGAAGAAGAACAAAAAATGTGGGATCTTGACAATATAATTGATGCGACTGTAGAGACACAACCGCTAATTATTAACCTGCAAGACGACTCGGATTCCGAAGATGATCCTGTTTATTTTGAATTTGAATAGTTTTGTAAGTAATCGTAGTTTATATCATTTAAAAATAGGTATTAATTAAGTAAATGTATCTTTTACAAATTGCAAGTAACTTTTTATTTTTAAATAAAATAAAGAAATTTTATTAAAATAAAAATACAATTTACAGTACCTACAGTTTAAGAATATTAATATATTTATTTATTTAAAGTAACGTAATGTTTTAATCATATACTCTACGACACTGGTCAGTCATTTCCACTCAAAATACCTACATAATCGGATTAAAAGTTCTATAGCTGTATTGTATTTATTCAGATACAAGGTGGGTTAGTCGAAAACATCTTAAACTGCCAGTTTTAGGTTGGTTTTTGTTATTATATCATACTACCTGTCCTCTCTGTATTTCAGTTCTCTAATGAGGGTCAAACTTGCAGTGAGCTATCAACAAATTGTGTACGGACTATAAATGTTTCGACTTTTTCCAGTTTTTCGGTTATAACTCAAGTGGTTTTTAAAATAAAATTTTGTTTCTTTCAAGAAGAAAGCACATTTGTTTGAGCTTCATTTCTATATTTCTTTTTAACTGAACGTGTTTTTTCCAAGAAAAAATTAGCAACAATATTTTATTGCAACACCTTGTACACAGGGATGACCTAATAAGTACTGGCAATATTTCGGCCAGGTGCTTTAATCACGTGGTAAGACCAAATGATTTTACTTTTTAAAAAAATATCATTGACCATTATCGATGTTAACTCAAGGTTAAATCCAAGGTCGAAACGACGGGAGTTTAAAAATAATCCTTATATTATTTTCGACGCCACTGGATATTTCCAGCATTCCGAATATATTCTTCCGTTTAGATTTTGATATTTATTACATACAAATGAAATTCAAAGTTACTCAACTTAAGATATCGAATTTTTTTAATAATGTGAAACCATTTCCCATGAAATGTTTGCGCGGTTATTCGTTTCGCTAAAACCGTTTCCGAACACGTTGATTCAACACAATAATTTTATAAAATTTTATTGTAGGTTACTGGGACACGATTAATTTATGTTCCGCTGTAATAGCTCGCCTAATGGCGGGTATCTTTTAGAATTACAGTGGTGAAGAGAGAGACAGAGAGGGAGAAAGGCAGAAAGAGAGAGATATGAACCGGTGTTTATATAACAGGATTTTTAATAGAACAGCCAGATCCGGATTTCGAAAATTGTTTCACTAATTTTTCTGTTACCAGAAATTTACTATTGGGCAAATGCTGGAAAAGACTTGGTAATTTAACCAAGAGCTGCACAACCTCTTTATAGACTTTCGGCAGGCTTATGAAAGCATTTTGCGAGTAGAACTTTGGCATGCCATGACAGAACTATTAATTCCCCAGAAGCTCATACGTCTAACCAGAAAGTGCGTGGAGGGATCTAGTAGCGTGGTTAGAGATGGAAATGCCTTGTCATCCCCATTTTTGATAAACACCGGACTTGAACAGGGAGATGCTATGTCGCCACTACTGTTTAACATTGCTCTGGAAAAGGCATATGGACCCAAATTACTGCTTGCCCTTGCGGACGACATTGATATAGTAGGGAGAAGCACCATAAAAATAAAAGAACCATTTATTAAACTAGAAAAAGAAACTAATATCAATGAAATCAAAATTCGCATTCCACAGAATATGACCAGCCAAATTTACGGCGAACAAGTTATTACGCCCATTATCTACCTTATACGTAATAAATTAGGTGAACATTTTGTGTTTATGGACGACAACGCCTGATTGCATCGCTTAAGAAGGGTTTAGGATACACTTGAAGCAGGACATACCAATAGATTTAATTGGCCAGCCAACTCGCCTGATATGAATTCCATTGAAAATATGTGGGATTACATTGCTAGAGCCATTCACGATCAAATCAACCCACCTTAGAGTGCAGATGAGTTAGTCGTAGGGGCTGCAGAGGAATGGAACAATACTCCACAAGACACTATTAACCGCTTAATTATTTCAATACACAGAAGTGTCAATATGTTATTCCAACGTGGAAGAGGTCATACCGAATATTAGTCAGTGTACAACATGTTTAATTACATTTTTTGTTTATTTGATAAATTTTGTTAACAAATTCACACATTTATTAGTTTTTAATTTTCTAAGTATCCCGGTTCATGGAAAATACACCTTTCACAAAAAACAGATTCAGGAAACAATATACTTTTATAAATATATTTTGTTTTTCTAACAAAAAATTTCTTTAACAAGACTGAATGGGGGTCCAAGATTTTTGACGTAGTGTGTAGGAAGATTGACGAAACAAATTTATAAGGCGAGTGTGAATGGACAAATCGGTAGAGGTCGACCTCGGAGAACATATCTCGATCAGTTCAATATTGTTTTGAAGAAAGGCCAGGTTCAATAGTACCAACAACCGACGAGCATGTATGAGAGCACTGATGAAAGTAGAGGAAGCAAAAGATGTGTGTAAGAACCGTAGCAAGTGGAAGGAAGTGGTCTCTGCCAACCCCTATGGGAAAAAGGCGTGACTTTATGTATGTATGTGTATTATATTATATTATTATATTATAATATATATTATATTATATTATTATATTATAATATATATTATATTATTATATGTATTATGTATGTATGTGTATTTTGGACAAGAGACCCCTTTTCCAAAATGAACTGATACCTCTGACCCCCATCGCCAAGTTACCAAACTTTGCGGTTGGTTAAGTGAGTTAACTTGACATCATTTTCTCATCAAAATTTAACAAAATAAATGAGACATAAATTTCAGTAAATATCAAGTATAATTTAATACAAATTACGTAAAAATACTTAGTGGGTAATTATTTTTTAAAAAAAACATTAAAATCGCACGGTAACACAACTTACACAGTATCTTAAAAGTTTCAAAAAAGAGTGTTTATTAATAGAGGACAATTTTTGAACCTCGTCAACCCTCAAAATCAGTTTGCGTTTATGTCGACCACTGGTAATCCCAGGTCTAGGGGATGTTCACATAGAAATTTTAATATAAAGGTCTTTATCTTATAATTTTATAATGAAAAAAAACCGGTGTGTGTACTTGTATAAGCGCGTAAGTTATACTTCTTTGGCGTCAGTATTACGTGAGGATTTAAATCTGTCAATTAATAATGATCCTATAGTTTCTATAACACGGCATGGCACCAATATTAATGCTGTGTTTCCAAGATGCTGGTCCACCATTTCATCAAGACCATTTGTATCATATTTTAGCTTACACAAACCTCTTATCACTAACACGACTATTCAATCATTACCAGCACAATCCATGGATATAGATAATTATTATTTTCATATTTCTCTTTACTGTATAGGAAGAAATATTATTTTAATATATTTATGTTCTTTAAGGCCGTTATCGTGCCGCTTTACTAGATAAAAGGTTCGCAGCAGGACTGTAAGAACTACCGAGGTATTAGTTTACTCAGTATATTGATTAAAAGAGTAACGAATGAAACTGAGAAGTTGATATGAGATGTGCAAGCAGGATTTAAAAGAGGAAGGAGATGTATGGATTAGGTCTTTTCATTACGAGGTATATTTAAAAAAGTGAATAACAATCTACAAATTTTCAGCTTTCATGAGATATTTTATTTTTTAATCCTCAATGTTAGAATTAGTTGAAAATTGAGTTGGAAAAACTGAATTCTACACAGATCTCCATAAGAACCCATGGTAATTTTAGCTATATTTGAAAAAAGTTTTCTCAAAAAAGGGAAAGAAATGTCAAAAAAAATTATGGTTTTTTTTAGATCAATAAAAACAGTTTTTTCGACATTTTATGCCTAACTCAATGTCACTATGTAAACATCGAACATCCTTAATAATCCTTAAATAAAAAAATTAATAAAAAAAGTGTAGTTGGAAATTGTTTGGATAAAATAGTGAAAAAATGAACTACTATTAAAATATATCCGTTACGATTTGTTTACATTGGCATACGGGGGGCCGGTTCATCGTTTTCTAATCCTGTATACTTCATCCTAAACAACTGCACCGATAGTACAGGGACGGATTTAAAAATTTTTTTTCACCTTGGAATGCAAACGTTGATTTCTTCACCTAGCATTATATTTTGAACGATAAAAATTATCAAACATTGCCAAATGGTACAATTACATATTTGCCCACCGTTATTATACAGTGTGTGTCACAACGAGCTTAAGCTATTCACACGATATTTATGAAAGTTTAAAAACACAGATCACATAATGGCGAATTTTAACAAAATATTTTGGAACACCCTTTACATTATTATATTACCTTATTCTACGTAACATATTAGAATAACTTTGTATAACAGGGTGGTTCGTTAATGATGGGACACAGAGCAACAACTAATTCTTTGTATAAATATATTGCGATATAACATACATACATATATAGTCACGCCTTTTTCCCGTACGGGTAGGCAGAGACCACTTCCTTTCATTTGCTACGGTTCTTACACACATCTTTTGCTTCCTCTCCTTTCATCAGTGCTCTCATACATGCTCGTCGGTTGTTGGTACTCTTGACCTGGTCTTTCTTCAAGCTATGTTCATAAAGCTATTCAGTGCCCCATTTATTTGTTTTCCTGTCAACACCCTTCCCTCAATGTCACTGTCATACTTTCCATCTCTCGTAAACTTTGAACCTAAGCACACAAATTCATTTACTTGTTCCACTCTTTCTCCCTTAATCAGAACCTCACAGTTTGTGCTTTCTTTTTTTTTTAAAAACCAATACTTTCGTTTTGCTTACATTTATTTTCATCCCTTTGATTTTTAGTGCATTATGCATAATATTAACCATCGCCTACAACTCCTCTTCAGATGACGCTAATATGACTTGATCTTGATCTTTGGCATAAAGAAGGCATTTGACGATCAAATCATTCATTTTCAATCCATACACACTCTCTTTTAAAGCTTTTAAACAATCATCTATGTATAAGCTTAACAGCCATGGCAAAGCCACACATCCCTGTCTCACACCTTTTTCGATGTTAAACCAGTCCGTGCAAGCTCCGTTTATCCTGACACAAGCAGTGGAATCCTCGTTAAGTGATTTCAGTGTTTGTATTAAACTACCGCTCACCCCATGCATAGCTATGTCGACCACAATTTACTTCTCACCACTCTGTCATAGGTCTTTTTCAAGTCTACAAAAGCGCAGTAGACCTTCTGACTTCTAGGCAAAAATTTTTCGACTATACCCCGTAATGAAAAGACCTGATCCATGCATCCTTCCTCTTCTAAATCCTGCTTGCACATCCCATATCATCTCAGTTTTATCCGTTACTCTTTTAATCAATATCTTTGCATACAGTTTGCCGACTATACTGAGTAAACTAATAACTCGGTAGTTCTTACAGTCCTGCTGCGAACATTTTCACTTATAAAGCGGCACGATAACGGCCTTGCACCAGTCGTCTGGTACGCTACCACTCCTCCAACAAAGGTTAAAACGGCGCATTTCTGAAATATGTGGGTGGGTCCTTTTTAAATGAACAATTTTAAACAACGATTAAATAACAATGGAAGGCGGTATATATTATTATTATTATTTGCGAGTAGACCCCTTAGGATCACGCAAAGCAAAACGATTCGTTTGGGAGGTAGTTTTTCTAATCCTCCAGATTTCTCTCATCTTTTCTCCCATGTCTTCTTTCCTTTCTTGGGACCATTTTGTTCCGGTCTTCCTGGGCACTTCATTTTCTGGTACAACCTTCCATTGATAAATCTTACGTCTGTATGTGCTTCTGTCCTGTATCTCTTCTTGGTCTATTTGTGCTTTCCGTAAATCAGCTTGTACCTGAGCTATCCATGGTGTCGTCGACTTGACCCCCTTGATGTAAGTTAAGATCTTGTTTGCGAGGCGAGTTCGAGGGAGTCTACTAATATGTCCGTAGAATCTCAATCGCCTCTTTCTTACATCGGCCGCTAGGTTGGACAGATTTTCGGTGGTTTTTCTGGAGTGTAATCTGTAGCCCTTATCTGTGTGTTTGGGTCCCAGGGAATGCTCACCAGATATGGTGGGTACTGAGGAAATAAAATACTCAGGGCGGACCAAAACTACTAAGAAAATCCAAGAGGCGTCTGCAGTGGAAACCACCGGCAACTTGGTCAGCGTCTGATCATCCAGTGGATGCGGCTGAAGTTATTGCTCCAGGAACTAACAATCCCTGGTTCTAACCTCCCAGTGGAAACACTGGAAACACAAAGAATTACAAGCAAACATGAATCGTGGCAAGAAAAATAACATTACCCCAGGTGGTAACCAATCCACCCGTCAACAGACGGCAACCAGGTTTTCGGATTCTGGGGAACCTGGATTACCACGAATACAGAGAAAATCGGAGTTCTCTGACAAACTTCCTTACAAAAAACACTCATATATTGGGACATTTAACATTTAACACCCTGATTCAACCAGGGAAGCTCTACAACCTAACAACTGAAATGGACAAACAAAAAATTATGATATTGGCGGTATATATATATATATATATATATATATATATATATATATATATATATATATATATAAATTCGGGTTAAAACGTTCTTCGACGTCTTCCGATTTCCAGTCTCCATTGACCCCTATACATCCATAAATCCTGTTCTAGCCCTTTCTCTCGGACTTGATTATCGATACCCTCTCTCCACATTTTTCTGGGTCGCCCTCTTTTTCTTCTCCTTGGGGTGTCCAGTTTAAGATTTGCTTAGGTAATCTGTCCTCATTCATCCTCTGAACGTGTCCATGCCAATTGAGTTGTGCAACTTGAATGTCCTCTACTATTGTATGTTTGACCCCCGTAATTTCTTGAATCCTTTCATTTCCAATCTTGACTTACCCGCAGCGCGTCTCCAGAAGTCCATTTCGGTTGCTCTTAACGCATTTTCCGAGCGCTGTTTCAGTTGCCATACCTCACTGCCGTATGTGGTTATGCTTTCAATAATACTGTTGTAGATCCGATGTTTGTTGGCCTTCGATATATTTTTGTCCCACAGTACATAGAGGCGGTGCATAGAGGTGTGTTGGTTCCTACACTTATGTATGGTAGTGAATGTTGGGTTTGGCAGAAGAAGCATGAAAATAGGATTAATGCTGCGGAGATGAGTAGTCTGAGAAGTATAGCCGGAGTGACTCGGTTGGATAAAGTTAAGAATGTGGTCACAAAGATAGATAAAGGAATGCTTATATGGTTTGGACACGTAGAAAGGATGGATGAAGGAAGATTGACGAAACAAATTTATAAGGCGAGTGTGAATGGGCAAAACGGTAGAGGTCGACCTCGGAGAACATATCTCGATCAGATCAACATTGTTTTGAAGAAAGGCCAGGTCAAGAGTACCAACAACCGAAGAGCATGTATGAGAGCACTGATGAAAGTAGAGGAAGCAAAAGATGTGTGTACGAACCGTAGCGGAAGTGGAAGGAAGTGGTCTCTGCCTACCCCTATGGGAAAAAGGCGTGACTTTATGTATGTATGTAAGTACACTATTCAACGGGCTGATGGCTCTGCGTCCCTGGGTTATTCGGTCCCTTATTGCTTCATCAGTATTGCCGTCTACTGTAATATACATTCCCAGAAGAAGAAGAAGGCTGGTTTTAAAGGCAAAACAATATGATTGAATAGAGATTTACCGGACCTTTTAAATGAGGTATGACTTGATAACTAATGCCATTTGAAAAACTTTAGGGAGTATCTTCAGTAGGGAGGGGGTGAATCTGACGTTTATGACATTAGCGCTAAAAAGCGTCCCCCTAAAGATAAAAGTTGACGTGTTTCGGCATTTCATTCTAATATGTCGCATTTCTGAAATATTAAAGGTGGGTCCTTTCCAAATGAACAGAGTGTACCTACATAAAAATGTATGTTGGTACAGATGAGATCGCTTAACTCCAACACAGTTTGACCGATCACCGCGAAACGTGGCACATCTAAATGTTTTTTCACGGAGAAGGTTTTCATGCAATCCATTTTACTTTAACTCACCAATGAATGGCACTGCAGCGCTTCAAATTCTATACCGTTCAACCGATCGCCATAAGAAATTTGTACAAATAGATCTTTTAATAAGGAGGATATTTTCGAGCTAGTATATTATAATTGCGATAACTTACCTTTCATTAAAACATCGCCAGGTAAAATAAAGTTCATAAACTGCCTAGTAACATTGTACAGTCCGGCCATTCCTTTGGGATTAAAGATAACATCTCCCGATAGATATTTCTGCGTGTCGACGTAGTCCGTATAACTGGGGAGAATGTCTATTACGTTTATGACGTCTTTCATGTTGTTTTTAATCTTATCCAAGCTATTCGAGAATCCCGCGCCGCCGTGCGATAAGCCGACGGCCAAAGATATCACGAGACACGTTAATACAAAACTGACAACGTTTATTGACAGTCTACTGTCTACGGAGACAGATTTCATCTTGGAACGCGCCATGACCGACTCCTTAATGCGACAAATATCTATCTAACAGCTGATTAATGGTGTCATTTTATATTCGATTCTTCTTCTGTAGCACCTGTAACAAAATATAATTAAGTTATTTTCGTTCGTTTAAAAAACATTTTCGTACATCAAGATAAATATGTTTCCAAATTAACGTAAATGCGCATTTCCGTTTCTGGCCGATTTCAAACCAAATGCAGGAACTGCAAACAGCTCGTCACTTTAGTCAATAAGGAAAAATTACGTAACGCGAGATGGCGCTGTCAATGACAAAATGTCGGATCGACGTGTGAACAACAAATATTCTGTCATTTGATCACTTGTAAAATCAAAGTTTTTATTGAAGGAAATTTTAGTTATCCTAGAGATATTTTTTGTGTTAAACTATTGGATTGAAACTGGATTTAAGGGTTTGTTTTCGATGTTTCAATTTTATTGTCGCTGGATTCTTGTAAAATGCCAGTAATGACCGGGTGTATCCAGGTATCAATTTTGGTTTGTTTTTCGAAAGTTTTTCAGTTCTGTTGTCTCTAGAATTCTCGTTGCAATGCCTATGAATGTCGAAATATCAATATCCTACATATTGTATTATGTGGAAGGAGATCAGTATGGATCAGATCTTTTCATTACGAGGTATAGTCGAAAAATTATTGGCTAGAAGTCAAAAGGTTTTATAGACTTGGAAAAGGCCTATGACATAGTGGTGAGGAGTGAATTGTGGTCGACATTGTCTATGTATGGGGTGAGCGGTAGTTTAATACAAGCACTGAAATTACTTTACGAGGATTCCAATGCTTGTGTCAGGATAAACGGAGCTTACACAGACACAGGTGTGTCGAAAAAGGTGTGAGACAGGTATGTGTGGCTTCGCCATGGCTGTTTAACTTATCCGTAGACGATTGTTTAAAAAACATCTTCTTTTACACCACAGCGTTCTCAGACTACTCATCACCGCAGCATTAATCCTATTTTTATGCTTCTTCTGCCAAACCCACCATTCACTACCATACATAAGTGTAGGAACCAACACACCTCTATGCACATCCAGACGTGCCTTTTTTGACACTTTCTGGCTGTTCATAAAGCTATGCGGTGCCCCATTCATCTGTTTTCCTGCCAACACCCTTCGCTTATTGTCACTGTCATACTTTCCATCTCTCGTAAACAATGAACCCAAGTACACAAATTCATTTACTTGTTCCACTCTTTTTTTCTTAATCGAAACTTTACAGTTTGTCACGCTTTATTCTCTTTCAAAAACAATGCTTACAATTATGTTCATCCCTTTGATTTTCGGAGCATCATGCATAACATTAACCATCGCCGTGAACTCCTCTTCAGATGACGCTAATATGACTTGATCATCGGCGTAAAGAAGGCATTTGACGATTAAATCATTCATTGTCAATCCATACGCACTTTCTTTTAAATATTTTAAACAATCGTCTATGTATAAGTTAAACAGCCATGGCGAAGCCACACATCCCTGTCTCACACCTTTTTCGATGTTAAACCAGTCCGTGCATGCTCCGTTTATCCTGACACAAGCAGTATAGTGATTTCAGTGCTCGTATTAAACTACCGCTCACCCCATACATAGGCAATGTCGACCAAAATTTCCTTCTCACCACTCTGTTAAAAATAAAGAGAGTTAATTAGTGAAAAAAGATAGATAACAATATTTAAATCAGTACGATAACATGAGAACGTCTCATTCATACTGAATTCATTTATTATTTGTCATGGAATAAATAGATGAATTTATTGTGCTCCAAAGTTTTCTCCCAAACTCCCACTGTTTAAAATTTATAGTATTAACAAACTTATTATTAACACAGATGAATTTATTGTGCTCCAAAGTAAGACAAAACTTAAATTATTAATATAACATGAGAAAAATCAAAATATCTCATTCATACCGAATTTATTTTAATATTTTCTATGGAAATAGATGAATTTATGGTGCTCCAAAGTTTCATCCGAAAGTCCCACTGTTTAAAACTAATAGTATTAACAAACGACACATATTATCAACATAGATTAATATATGAATAAATGGTTTTAGTGATTTTACCTGATTTGTTATTTTGCTTGGAAAATTTTTGGCGTCTTATTCATAATGGTAGACCGTAGGTACAAAAACGAAAGAACGATAAGATAAGAGAGGTTCAGGTAAAAATATTTATAAATCTCTACACTTCCAAGAAGTTAACGATTTTCTGAGTGGATTGAGCATCAACTGAATATTTTATGATGCAAGTTTTACAATTAGTTGTGGTTAAATTTTCATACTTTTTGCACATCATTTCTTAATTATTTAAGTTATAAAAAGACAGTTTTTAAATAAGTTTATATAAGATTATTGGGTAATCTACAAAAAATCTGCCCAAAAAAAGTTTCGGTCTTGCCATTTCAGAGATAAAAAAAAACATTTAGACCGGTGGCCAAGTTGATGCGACCCCTAGCCCTAAAACTCAAATTACCCTTTTTTGAAACAGTATAAACTGGAATATTTTTGTACCAAGAAATTTTATATTTACGAACAATCTTTTAAAAACGTATCAAGAGCCCTTCGTAGGACCTATATATTGAAAAATATTAAATTATGTATGAACAAAATTTATTTACTTATGGAAATGAAATGGACAACCCTGTAAGCAACTCTGTTTTTATAAACGACAGAAATTTAACATTTTTATAGTTGGTTAGCGGATCGCTACAGCTCCAGGTGACACACAATGGACATTGTGTAAGAAATAATAAAAACGTATTCTACTATAAAACTATCTTTATCGTAAAGCGTATTCAAAACTATCCCTCGATAACAATAATGCGTCTACTTATTGTCGTCCCTTCATAAAGACTGTCGCCACCCGCCTTCTTTTGCAACCATTCTTGTCCTTTTTCCTTAAATACCTGATCTCCAGATGTGTTCGTGTGCCCAAAAAGCTCGCCTTGCATACAGGGTGGATCCAAATATATCTTACAATTGTCTGAGTGCCGTTGGCTAGTTTCGGAAGGAACTGCACCCAGCTTATTATTATTATCTCGGAAAAAATAAGTAGCTAAATATAAATGTGGTCAAAATAATGTCAGTACGCCATTGAAAGAAAAAGTTATCTACTTAAGCCGACGTGCAGAAGGAAATGTGTGTAGCGACCGGATTAGTAATAATAAATATCAAACGATGTCTGGTTGTAATGCTTAAATGCTAAGATGGTTTGGACACGTAGAAAGGGTGGATGAAGAAAGATTGACAAAACAAATTTATAAGGCGAGTGAGAATGGACGGAAGTCTCTGTCTCTGGCTGCGCTGACAAGTTCTTCTATCGTTCTTAATCCGGTCTACTGTCTAATATTTCTCAGAAGGTCTATTGCACTTTTATAGACTTAGAAAAGGTCTATGACAGAGTGGTGAGAAGTGAATTGTGGTTGACATTATCTTAGTATGGGGTGAGCGGTAGTTTAATACGAGCACTGTCATCACTATACGAGGATTCCACTGCTTGTGTCAGGATAAACGGAGCTTACACGGACTGGTTTAACATCGAAAAAGGTGTGAGACAGGGATGTGTGGCTTCGCCATGGCTGTTTAACTTATACGTAGACGATTGTTTAAAAGATTTGAAAGAGAGTGCGTATGGATTGAAAATGAATGATTTGATCGTCAAATGCCTTCTTTACGCCGATGATCAAGTAATATTAGCGTCATCCGAAGAAGAGTTGCAGGCGATGGTTAATTTTATGCATGATGCCCTGAAAATCAAAGGATGAAAATAAATGTAAGCAAAACAAAAGTAATGGTTTTTGAAAAAAAAGAAAGCATGACAAACTGTGAAGTTTTGATTAAGGGAGAAAGAGTGGAACAAGTTAATGAGTTTGTATACCTGGGTTCAAAGTTTACGAGAGATGGAAAGTATAACAGTGACACTAAGCGAAGGGTGTTGGCAGGATAACAAATGAATGGGGCACTGTATAGCTTTATGAACACCCAGAAAGTGTCCAAAAAGGCACGTCTGGCTGTGCATAGAGGAGTGTTGGTTCCTACACTTATGTATGGTAGTGAATGTTCGGTTTGGCAGAAGAAGCATGAAAGTATATTTGTTGTTGGAATTATTGATTTTGTAGAAACCAAAGAAAAATTAGGTTTTAGTTTATTGATTACCGAAAAATACATCAATTATCTTTGTTATTATTTATTTTGTTAATGAGATAATTAATTTATTTACTTCGTTAGAATATTTTTAGTTAGATTTATTTTTTAGTTACTTGTTTACTTATTTATTTATTGTCGTCTTCACGTTTTAATACATTCTTTAATGTTTATATGTAACAGTATATATTTTGTTTTGAGAATGAATAACTATTTTTTTTTAGTTGAGTATTTGTTCACTACCTTTTAAGAAATATGGGAGATTATTTTAAAGAAAAAAGTTCTTCAAAATATAACCAATACATGTCAATTATGAAAGAGATGTATTTATTGAAAAATGAATTACTTCAAGGGCACATTTTGAAAGTTCGCCACAGGCGCTAGAATCCTAGCTTCGGCTCTGCGTTTCGTCAATGTTGTGAATAAAAGCTATAGATAAACAGTAATAACGCAATTACTATATCGTCAGCATTAGCAGTCATAACAGTAACGCGTTTATGATCAACTGTACTTCAATTTCTTTGAAATTCAACACCAGATGAACATTATTATTCCACATAAAGATAATTATCTCTAGCTAGCTGTAGTTCCAGTGAGTGTCGCGATGCAAATTTTACAATGAATACTTTTTTATTAGTCACTGAGTTTCCAACCAAAGCGCAGTGGCGTCGAAATGTAGGCAGAAACAGACGATTTTATTTTCCGCTGACTTTTGTTATTCATTGATTATGAAACAAGAATAATTTATAGATTATTGCATTGAGATGGAGTAGGAAAAATAAGATGAAAAATATTGCTGTTAAAAATAAGCTAATTTAATATTAATTAAGACACATATAAGCTGTTCGCGTCACAACGTTTGTTGTAGTTTAGTTGTTTACATTATGAAAATAAATGTAAGCAAAACGAAAGTAAAAATGTGAAGTTTCGATTGAGGGAGAAAGAGTGGAACAAGTAAAAAATGAATTTGTGTGCTCGGGTTAGATTAGGTCAATGTTAACGAGAGATGAAAAGTATGAAAGTGACATTGAGCGAAGGGGGTTGGCAGGAAAACAAATGAATGGGCCACTGCATAGCTTTATGAACAACCAGAAAGTGTCAAAAAAGGTACGTCTGGCTGTGCATAGAGGTGTGTTGTTTCCTACACTTATGTATGGTAGTGAATGTTGAGTTTGGCAGAAGAAGCATGAAAATAGGATTAATGCTGCGGAGATGAGTAGTCTAAGAGTGACTAGAGTGACTCGGTTGGATAAAGTAAAAAATAGTGAGATAAGGGAACGCTGTGGTGTAAAAGAAGATGTGGTTACAAAGATAGATAAAGAAATGCTTAGATGGTTTTGACACGTAGAAAGGATGGATAAAGAAAGCTTGACGACGTAACAAATTTATAAGGCGAGTGTGAATGGACAAGTCGGTAGAGGTCGAACTCGGCGAACATATCTCAATCAGATCAACATTGTTTTGAAGAAAGGCCAGGTCAAGAGTACCAACAACCGACGAGCATGCATAAGAGCACTGATGAAAGTAGAGAAAGCAAAAGATGTGTGTTAGAACCGTAGCAAGTAGAAGGAAGTGGTCTCTGCTACCCCTACGGGAAAAAAGCGTGACTATATGTATGTATGTACTGATACGAATTTTAGTTCTTACTTGGGTTTGGCGATTTAAACTCTCGATACAGTAACAAAACAATGTTTATTCCACTACTTTCACACAATAAATTTTACTCTTATAAATCACTTGGATATTCAACAACTTTAATAACTTTTTATAACTATTTACATTTTATAAATTATAAACACTTTTAAAACTAAAACTAAAAACTGTCCGCGGCCGCTGTCCCTTTTGTACCTGTAAACCTAATTCGACCTTCTTCGCGAAAGCGACAGACCCCTTTCGAAACGGTGAGCATTTACTAGACACCTCGTCGAGAATTTGCGGGAACTTTCCTTTGGTCTCCGCGCCAAGACACACCCAATTGTGGCCTACTCATTGTCGCGACAGAAAGGGTCAACAGAGACGGACTTAAGAAATCGTAACAGTATGTATGTTTAAATTAAACTTTTGCGGGCACATTAATTTATTTCGTCCGGCATTCGTGTAGGAATCATTAAGCTAGGCAATACACAGGGGAATTTATATGGCTGATTTGCAGTTTTCTTAGGTTTTAATTTGATGTATCTCAAGGTAGGGTTGGGAGATGTTTAAGGAGCGCCATTTGAAAACAGCGAAATAACATTTTTAAACCTCCCCATTGATTTGAAATTCGACGTGTTTTTTGTATTTCTAACTTTTGCGCAAAATCAATTTGGACTGGCTGGTTTGAAAATGAAAGCACCGTATATAAAGGCGGGTATACATTTATTTTTTACATAGCGCCCTTTTGTTAAAAATAAATGGAATGCAATGGCCCAAACGAAAAAAATACTACATCCCGTTAAAAGGTTTTGACTACGCCTTTGGTACGTGGCCGTTTATCTGAACCTTTTAATTTCTCGTGGTAACAAAAATATCCGCAGCTGTTTCTCGACTGCATTATAAACAATTATAATCTAGTATCAAGTCGCGGTCTAAACAGAGCGACAATGACGTGTCCAACATTTGTGGTTGTTTTGACCCGCTGTTTTAATATTTTTGTTGTTCTGATATGATAAAGAATGTGGTCGAATATCTTCACTTCTTACGTCACCACTTTCGGTACAAAATTTAAAAATTTTTATCTAGTAGCAGCGAAGAAGAAGTCAACTGCCAATTTTCTGCAGTTAATACCATTTAATTTTCTCGATTAAAATTTACCGTCATACGGTAAAGTGTTTGTGCTGGTAAATCTGTGCCAAACTATTTTTAAAACGCGACAGCCCAACATACAGGGTGTCCCGAAAAGATTGGTCATAAATTACAGCACATAATCTGTGGTCAAAATAAGTCGATTGAACCTTATATAGCTCATTTCAATTCGGATTAGTCATCGACTTAAAGGGCGCACTGTGTTGAGAGGTACATGAGTAAATTCCCCTAAGATTTAAACACGAAAATTATCCCCTGCGAATACGGGGAAAATAGAATAGATCCCAGGTATGGTCTGCCTGTCGTAAAAGGCGACTAAAAGACTCCCAATCCAAAGTGTTATGCGACCCGAGCTGATGGATGTATGGCGGTGGGGGAGCACCGTAGCTAACGGAGCCTACAGGAAACCGGGCGAAATCCTGTAGTAATAACGTCAAACTGATACGGGTTCCAGGACGCCAGGAAGTTGCAGGTAATGAGGAAGTAGACGAACTTGCAAGAAGGGATTCGGAAAAACACAAAACTACTGGAAAAGTATACCAGGAAAAAAAACACGGAAAATAATACATAAAAGGACCGTGCCATAAAAATAACTGTTACCGATGAACAGGAATCAGCTACGACTGTATAATGGAGGCCTGGCCTGCGGGTTGTGCGGCGGGGATCCGGGGGCAATGGTCTGCTGGTCGAGTCTCCATTGTACAATGATACAAAAACACAAAGGCAAGATACAATGGGCCAACAGGCCCAAGTGCCACCGGAGCTTTCGGACTCCTAACCTCTCCATAAAGGATTTTCTTCACCTCGGAAAAAAAAAACGAAAATTTCTTGTTTATTATTATGCTTTTGTTAGGAGGTTTTATGTTTATTTTTTGCTTTATTGTGAACAGAAATCGTTTATGTATCTCTCGATGAGTTTCTTGGATAGAAATAGGAGCTCCATAAAACTGGCGGAACTTGAAAACAAATTTGCTAAATTTGTTGCTAATTAGTTGCCAAAGATTCAAATTTGTTGCTCGAACCGATCCCGATGCTAGGCTTCACGTTAAGCAGGCGAAGACAAATATCAAACTATCTGAAAAAACAAAATGGACCAAAATTAGTTGCTAATTTGTTGCTGAAAAACCATACTAAACTGTATAGAATTTTTTTTTATTTACACCGAACAGCTAATTTAAATCGCGATTTCTACCTAATAAATAAACTATTTAATTTTGTTGCTCATCGCAACGAAGATTGTTAAGGTCCCTATAGAGTCAGCAACAAAATAGAAAACTGGGAATCGGATGAGTTTTCGACCGGTAAACTCAAAAATCGTCCATGCCAGCTGAAATCAGTATTTTCATCATTTAAATAATCGAATTAATTTTGTTGCTCAATGGCGTAATAATCGCTGATGCCTGAACAGTCAGCAACAAAATCGATAACACGAGATCGGATGAGTTTTTGACCGGTATACTAACAAACCGTCCACGCCAGCTTAAATTGCTATTTTTATCATTTAAATAATCGGATTAATTTTGTTGCTCAATGGCGTGATAATCGCTGATGCCTGAACAGTCAGCAACAAATTTGAGAACCTAAGATGTAACGAGTTTTTGACCGGTATACTAACAAACCGTCCACACCAGCTTAAATCGACTGCCGTGCCGGTCAGAGACATAGCGAATGTAGGGGAAATGTTATGGCTGTTTGCTAATGTTTATAGTTGGTTTCCAACTTACATACGTTGGCGCTATGGGACGGCTCGAGGATAAATTTAAAATGGAAACAAAAGAAATCATTTTTAAAAAAACAGAGGGAACATCAAGCTGGCGTGGACGGTTTGTGAGTATACTGGTCTAAAAATCATCCGATCACGGGTTCTCAAATTTGTTGCCGACTGTTAAGACAAAATTTTTTGTATATATACGACTCAACCTTCTTTATAGTCTTATTATCCAAAGTAATTTTATCATAACTATCTAGCAATTCATTTGTGAGGTATTTCGTTTTGGTTAGATTCATTCTTAGTCCGATTTCTTTTGACTTTGTATTTAGGTCTAATAGCATTTGTTGTTAATCTTTTCTGTCATTTGCTATTAAGGCAACATCGTCTGCGAATCTCAAGTGGTTGAGTTTTTCGCCGTCTACTGTCACCCCTTTATCTTCCCACTCCAATGCTCGAAACACGTCTTCAAGGGCCAAAGTGAAAAGCTTGGGTGAGTTAGAATCTCCCTGTCTAACTCTATGTATTTTTATTTTTTCCGTTTTTCTTTCTGTTATTATTTGCGAAGTTGCGTTATCGTATATATACTGAATGAAATTCGCGTATCGATCATCAACTCTGTTGTTACTTAGCGTTGAGGATTGCCCATATCTCTACAGAGTCAAATGCCATCCAGATCCAGATTGTTATTAACATCAGAAGGGTTGAGATAAGATTAATGTTCGACACACCAAAGTAAAGCTATTTTTTAGAACGTTAATCACACAATATTACATACTATTAAACTTATCAAGGAAATACATTTTTATTTTGTTATATTACTTGTGATACTTATAACAAGTTGGTTAAAAGCGCTCTTTATTGTGTACGTCTAGATAATGAGTTATCACATCCCGTTTGAATTAATTCGAATTCAACGAACTCGAAACGATATTACTCATGAAATAACTATAAAATAATTGCCAGAGTGCCTAAAGAGAGACAACGAGAATTTTAACAATTTACTCCATTATTTACAATAGAAAAAATCGTTGATTTTTTATTTTTTTAACAAAACTTTATTTGTTTTTTAAATCATGACATGTTTGAACCCTGATAGATTGGCAGGAGGTAGGGAGTTCACGACAATCATTTCTTGACAGGTATTTCATAGGTTTGAAATCACCTTCCGGTAAGGGCAGTCGACTGATTATTACCCACATAGGTAGTAATTCTGGATTTTTGAAAGGTGGTCTTAACGTTTTAGAATCTAGGGAGACTGGCGACTACCCCATGCAGATATGAACGCTGAAGTTTTTGATGGCATTTGTGTCGAAAGCGCTTGACTAATATTATTAAACTATGAGACAGGAATTTCTTAGATACGTTTTTCATTACTACTCAACCTTAATCACCCAGTGTGTACACACTTTACAAGGGAAAAGGTTCTCAGCAGGACTGTAAGAACTACCGAGGTATTAGTTTACTCAGCATAGTCGGCAAATTGTATGCAAAGATGTAACAAATGAAACTGAGAAGATGATATGGGATGTGCAAGCAGGATTTAGAAGAGGAAGGAGATGTATGAATCAGGTCTTTTCATTACGAGGTATAGTCAAAAAATTCTTGGCTAGAAGTCAGAAGGTCTATTGCGCTTTTATAGGCTTGGAAAAGGCCTATGACCGAGTGGTGAGGAGTAAATTGTGGTCGGCATTGTCAATGTATGGGGTGAGTGGTAGTTTAATACGAGCACTGAAATCACTTACCGAGGATTCCACTGCTTGTGTCAGGATAAACGGAGCTTGCACGGACTGGTTTAACATCGAAAAAGGTGTAAGACAAGCTTCGCCATGGCTGTTTAACTTATACATAGACAATTGTTTAAAAGATTTGAAAGAGTGCGCGTATGGATTGAAAATAAATGATTTGATCGTCAAATGCCTTCTTTACGCCGATGATCAAGTCATATTAGCGTCATCTGAAGAGGAGTTGCAGGCGATGGTTAATGTTATGCATGATGCCCTGAAAATCAAAGGGATGAAAATAAATGTAAGCAAAACGAAAGTAATGGTTTTTGAAAGAAAAGAAAGCATGACAAACTGTGGAGTTTCGATTGAGGAAGAAAGAGTGGAACAAGTAAATGAATTCGTGTACTTGGGTTCAAAGCTTACGAGAGATGGAAAGTATGACAGTGACATTGAGCGAAGGGTGTTGGCAGGAAAACAAATGAATGGGGCACTGCATAGCTTTATGAATAGCCAAAAAGTGTCAAAAAAGACACGTCTGGCTGTGCATAGAGGTGTGTTGATTTCTACACTTATGTATGGTAGTGAATGTTGAGTTTGGCATAAGAAGCATGAAAATAGGATTAATGCTGCGGAGATGAGTAGTCTGAGAAGTATAGCCGGAGTGACTCGGTTGGATAAAGTTGAGAATAGTGAGATAAGAAAACGCTGTGGTGTAAAAGAAGATGTGGTCACAAAGATAGATAAAGGAATGCTTAGATGGTTTGGACACGTAGAAAGGATGGATGAAGGAAGATTGACGAAACAAATTTATAAGGCGAGTGTGAATGAGCAAATCGGTAGAGGTCGACCTCGGAGAACATATCTCAATCAGATCAACATTGTTTTGAAGAAAGGCCAGGTCAAGAGTACCAACAACCGACCAGCACTGATGAAAGTAGAGGAAGCAAAAGATGTGTGTAAGAACCGTAGCGGAAGTGGTCTTTGCCTACCTCTATGGGAAAAAGGCGTTTTTTTTTATGTATGTATGTGTACACACCTACTACTTAACTTAAATAAACTTAAAATTGTATCTGATTATTTGTGATTTTTGATGTTAGAAACTCAAATACAAACAAAATTTGTCCGTCATACTTGCATAAAAATTTTAAAATAAAAATGTGTTTTTTACATTTTCAAAAATCTTGAAATAACAATTTCATTTAAAATAAATTGTACCCGCCACAGTAATTACCTTTTTTCTTCCCTTCCTCTCTTGGCGCGCCGAGAAGCTATGAATGAGTCGCTGACTATTATTTCCGTCTTATAGTTATAGTAGAGAACTTTATTGTCATGCCTCGTAATATAGATTCGTGAAATCGCAAAAGTAAAATTTATATTTCGGTAACAAAGAAAATATTATAGGGTCGTTCAACTTTTGATCATTTTCGTAGCGTTAGGTGTAAATATTTTTAGATCGCCGAGATAGGACAATGCGGTTAGTAGCACGAGCGTGAGTTAAAAAGAGAGAAAATACTGATTTGAAATACTCTTGAAATTCGGGAACATAAAAAACCGCTGAGATACGCGTTGGCACTATAAGGGGCGTTCTAATCTAGAACCAAAAACAGAAACACCTCCAGTTTAATTTATGAAACTGTTCACTCTCAAATTTTACCTGACAAACAAACTGCATATTTCGTGGAAACGGACCATTTTGTCAATAAAAGCTTTGAAAAGAAAGAATCGAGATGTTCTGAAACTCGAAAACAGACTTAAAAATATGGTAATCAATTGAAAGTGGAGTCTACCACATTTTTAACGAAACAACATTGAAAAATTAACATTTTCAATTAATTTTTTTTTAAATTGATTTATTTCACAGCGGATTTATTATAATTACGTAAAAAATTACTAATTGTTTTTTTTGGTTTGAAAGTACAAAATAAACATTTTTGGCATGTTTTTCGTGATCTTTTAGGATGACACGCAAAATAGTGAAGCGCCTGACATTTTTTTAATATAAAAACACCTATATTTCTTCTATTATCAATTGCAGAATATAAAAACTCGTTCCGAATCCTTACCGACAATATTGTTTGATCTGCAATAGGCGGAGATACCTCATTTTATGTGTGTCAGGATAAACGGAGCTTGCACGGACTGGTTTAACATCGAAAAAGGTGTAAGACAGAGATGTGTAGCTTTGCATGTATAAGAGCACTGATGAAAGTAGAGGAAGCAAAAGAACCGTAGCAAGTGGAAGGAAGTGGTCTCTGCCTACCCCCGTAGGAAAAAGGCGTGACTTTATGTATGTATGTATTATTTTTAAAAATACCTGTGTCTAAATCTTTATGTTAAATTCATATCTGCCTTTATTCTTACTACACTGTGCAATTTCATTATTTTCGTTAGCCCAAACGACATATTTCTATTTATATAATGAAATTTCTAAATTCAACACACCACACTACCCCACTGATATCATAGAACAGGGGTGCTCAAACTTGAAATGCTGGCGATCTACCTCAATATTGTTAGACTACGATCAATCGACTTGAGAGGCCACAAGTATGTGTGATGCAGGATTGTCCTCTAGGTTCGGTGCATACGTGGTATAGATATTAGTTTTACCGCACAATATGCATTTTTTAGTCAAGGTAAGTGTAGGTCTGCTCCAAAGTATCAATGAAAAACCACTTAATTATTCGAAATTGCGAGTTTATTGGGTGTGACAAAACAAAAGAGGTCTAGTATTAAACTTTAAAGAGTAACTTTGGATGTTGAAGCGTGGCACTGCATGTCCTCAGAATACTTTTTATAAGATGGTACGTAATTACCGAGTGCTAATCGCAAGCATGATGATCAATGTTCGTTAGTTAATCGATTAAGATATTTTGACCTAATTATCTTCATTTTAGAAAATGCAGACTCGCACAAGTAAGTTGACCCAAACATTGCCGACAGTTGAAGGGCGATTTGCCTAGATTTGGATATTTATCTTCAGATATAAAAGACCAGAATTTTGTATCAAATGCTGTGGCTTTAAGATGTATATCTGTTGAAATCTGCAATAACTCATTTTCAACAGAACATGAGTCCATGTTAAATTCACTTGCTATTTCAGTAGCTAATTCCTCAATGTTTTTACACGAAAAAGGATAACTCATAAATGATGTGATATTTGCCAATTTACTGAAATCATAAAAACGTGTTTCGAATTGACCCAAAATATTTGGAAATTCTGCCTCATAAATATGATATTCGATTAAGGAATCCTTGCTTTTAAAGACGGAAAATGTTTCAGATCCTTTCTTTTCATTTGATCTATCATAAGTTGCAACTTACTTTTGAATGCGTTTATAGCGCTTATCATCTTAATAATAGTTTTTCCTTTACCTTGAAGCTCCAAGTTAATGGTGTTTAAATGCATTGTGATATCTGTCAAACATGCCAAATCTGTCAGCCATTTTTCGTTTTTCAGCATCTGAGCGTAATCACCTCTTTCGTCCAGAAAAGCTATTATTTCGGGCAATAATTCTTGAATCCTTTCTAGGAATTTTCCGCGACTCAACCACCTGACGTCCAAGAACTAAATCAGTGTGTTCAGCTGACTTACTATCTTCCAACTGCAATTTAAAGAACCGTCGTTGCAAGCTACGTGCACGGATGGAATTCACAATTTTTATTGCAATACCCATAATCTCCTCCATGTTTAGAGCTTTTAAACACAAAACTTGTTAATGTATAATGCAATGGAAGGAGAAAAATGAAGGGAAATCGTCATTAGCTCGATACAATGCCACAAAACCGTTTTTGTTTCCAGTCATTGCTGGTGCTCCATTGGTTGTAATGTACATTAATTTATATATTGGTAGTTTGGTAAAAAAGTAAGAGCCTCTGATGGTGCTGCGTAAAATGCCCAGATACCAAGGTATTCCTTTAATCAAATAGCAAGAATGACTTCCGCAGACTTTGTAATAATAAAATAGTAGTATAGCATGAATTCGATAAAATTCGCCTGTTATTGTTATTTTATTAATGCACTGCAGGTCAAGTTGTGGCAATCGCCAAGTTATTTTAAGGATTCAGTGCGAAAGATTTACATAAAATAAGTACTAAAATAAACAACAATATCAAAATTTGATGGCAAAATAGAACAATAACGACAATTTTTACATAAATCAAACAGGTAAACAACGTTGTTAAACAGTAAACAAAACATCGAAAAATTCAAATTAAAAAACAGTCCCGGGACCGCCTGTATCATATTTTTAGATAGATTATATTAAGACGGTTTTTTTAAGTAGATCAGATCCCAATGCTGGGGTTTTGGTGATAATGAATTTTCAAAGCTGATATTCAGAGATTAATTTTGCTTTTAACATTTAACAACATACGAATGTTGCTATTTATAAATCCAAAACTGGCAACACTGTCCCTGATAGGAGAAATCTGACAAAAGCTTCGTAAAGTGCGACATTTTTAACCCTAAACAAATAAGACTAGTTTACATTAGTCAAGTAAACGATAGAGTAAAGATTTATTATTCAATAGTTTAAGAATTCCTTTCTGTCGCGGCAAAGCCCTTTATAGCCATAAACATCAATAAATCGGCTATTTGAGCACTCAAAACGTAAAACTAATAGATCATCCGCAAAGCAGCTCTGATTCAGCACCCAATGCTTTGAAACATATACGTCATTAATGACACAAATTAGATTTTGTTTTGTATTTATTGCATAGATGACGGAATATAACATATTACATTTTAATGTGTGGAATAAACTAGTCATTAAAAAAATGCTTCGTAATGAAAGCTACGAATATTGAAATTGTTTATTATTTTTACGTCGAAATCTTAAGAATATAAAATAAAAACTACAAGGTCAGAACTTTTTGCAAAAAATATTGAGTGTATTGGTAGTTTTTATACTATTCCATAACTTTGCACTATATAAGTTTTCGTCGAAAATATTTTAGCATTAGGTATTTATAAATAAATATTATAATATTTATTAGTACTACATAATGGACTGCATTTTCTAATAAGAGATGCATTAACATTAATTGATTAAACGTCAATGGCAAATTTAAAATATATATATATATATATATATATATAATCCAGGATATCTACAGCTGTCGCTGCCTTCCTGCTTTCAGCCCTTGTCTCCGGTTGTCCTTGTCCTGCCAGTCTCCGTCCTGCAGGTTTCTTAATTCCATCGCCTCATCCACTTCGTCTCTCCATGATCGCCTTGGTCGACCTCTCTTTCGTCTGCCTAATGGACTCCACTCAGTTACCCGGTGTATCCAGCGATCCTCCGGAGTTCTTCTAACATGTCCGTACCACGTTAGTTTCTTTTCCTCTATGTGTTCTAGTATGTCTTTTTTAACCTCCATTCTTCTCCTGATCTCCTCATTTCTTATTCGATCTAATCTGTTCACTCCACAACTCCTTCTCCAAAATTCCATTTCTGTGGTTACAATCTTCCCTTTGTTTTTTTTGTTGATCACCCACATTTCAGCTCTATAAGTCATTATGCTGCGAACTATTGAATTGAATATTCTCGTTTTATTAGTCTTGGTTATGTGGCGGTCCCATAATATTGGGTTTAATTGATTAATACATGCCCTAGTTTGACCTAGTCTATTTTTTATTTCTTCCTCTGTTGTTCCACTTTTTGATATTATAAACCCTAGGTACTTAAATTTGTCTGTTCCTGAGATCTGTCGGTTATCATCTATTTCTAGGTGATATATCCTGTCTTGTGCCGTTGACATATATTGGGTCTTTTCGAGGTTGATTTCCACTCCATTTTTCCCATATTCCTCCTCTAGTTTCCGCATCATAAAACCTAAATCCTCCTCATCTTGAGCTATGATTACTTGATCATCGGCAAAGCTTAGAGTATACAGATAATCATTTCTAATTGGTATTCCCATTCCTGCACATTTTCTCTTCCATGGTCTTAGTGTCTGTTGTAGAAATATTTTGAATAGTGTGGGTGATGTTGAGCATCCTTGGAGGAGACCCAAAATGGTACTCATAAAAAAAAAGTCTGAGAACCACATCGGTTTTAGCTGGAGTTCCTTTTATTCTTTTTTCTTACACTGATGAATCAACTGTATCTTTGAGATATATCAATCTTTCCCGGTAACTTCCGAAAAACTTCTCTTTTTTTAACTGCTTGTTGTCCGTCTGACAGCATTATTTTTTCTAGTCTCGTACCTAAACCTGCCATTGGTACAAACATACATATAGTCACGCCTTTTTCCCGTAGGGGTAGACAGAGACCACTTCCTCCACTTCCGCTACGGTTCTTACACACATCCTCTACTTTCATCAATGCTCGCATACATGCTCGTCGGTTGTTGGTACTATTGACCTGGCCTCTCTTCAAAACAATGTTGATCTGATCGATATATGGTCGCCGAGGCCGACCTCTACCTACTTGTCTATTCACACACTCGCCTTATAAAATTTGTTTTGTCAATCGTCCTTTATCCATCCTTTCTACGTGTCCAAACCATCTAAGCATTCCCTTGTCTATCTTTGTAACCACATCTTTTTTTACACTACAGCGTTCCCTTAACTCACTATTCTTCACTTTATCCAACCGGGTCACTTTGGCTATACTTCTTAGACTACTCATCTTCGCAGCATTAATCCTATTTTCATGCTTCTTCTGCCAAACACACTACAATACATAAGTGTAGGAACCAACACTCCTTTATGCACAGCCAGATGTGCCTCCACTTTCTGGCTGTTTATAAAGCTATGCATTATTTCTTAATTAAAAAAAAGGTGATAGGTACCTTGCAGCATTGAAGCCGATTAAACACGTTGCTCGTTCACGAGTATTAAATTAAATAGATTCAATCGGATTTTTTCGAGGTTACATTTATTCTTTCTTTCAGTGATTTTCAGTAAAATCATTTAGCGCCCTAACGTGGTTTTAGTTGGTTTCATTTTAGTTCGATTGTTTAGAAAAAAAAAAGAAAAGATATATCCGCGAACTGAATTGTCTGTTCCCTCGAATTGAATTTAATTGAGAAATCGGGAACACAGATCCCTGAGTTAGAGTTTATAGTTTTTTAAAACGGTAATAAAACGTAAAAAAAATCGAATCATTTTTAGTGCCGACTACTTCCTTAAGAAGTATCGCCCTATCGACTTTTAATGCTCCAAGAAAAGTATTAAAGGGAAGTGACCGACATGAACAACAGTTACTGGTCTACCCTTTTACTTTTTCCATGGATTTAATGGCAGATAATGAACAGCTACACCCTAAATGGTTGCTATTCTTATAAATTAATACGGCCGATCCCAACTGTCACGTAACCCTAGCGCACGTGACAGGTGTGTTAACAACCAAGTGTTGTGTCTGAAAGTAACAGTTCAACGGTCTCCCAAGTTATTGCTAGGAAAAAAAATATATAGCGTCATTATACGCTGACGACATAAAGGTTTATGCTGACGGATATTTGAACAAAAAATTATTTCGATTTTGTTTTATTTTTTTACGAACAAAATTCTTGGTAAACATTAAGTATTTTTTTACGATACGGAAAATTCATTGAATAATACTTAAAATGAAATTTTTTTGCTCAAGTTGATATCCAATAAAATCAGTCAATTTGTGGTCATCTGATCGAACACAACCAATCAAAACAAAATTATACTGAAAAGAGCCCATGGGTTCTTTTCACTAAATCATGTCATGTTGCTATGGATACATACCTACATTTCCTTTCAATTCGATTTTGACAATTCAAATATTTCAATATGTCACGACTTCGTTGTGATACTCAAGATAATATTGATGAAATTATAGCATCGAATATACCGAAGAATACTGTTCACAATAAAATTTTGGTGTGGAAAGCGTTCATGGACTTTTGTGATGTAAGAAAATCATTTATTTCCATAATCAGCAAAAAAATTTCTATCCGAATAACCCTCGAACATTGAAGAATGCTCAAAAATTTTAAAACATCTATCTCAAGCTTGTTGCATATAGGCAACAGACCTCCGCCTACGGCGTCGGTCTGTTTCCAAGCAACAAGCTTTCGAAATCTGTTATAAAATTGTTTCGACAATTATCAATGTCGTTGGGTTATTACTACTGAAAACACTTAAGCAGATTATAACGGATTATTTTTCGGTTCATAGTAATAAACCGCCATCTCCATTGTAAAAAGATGCTGGAAATAAATTACATATTTAGACAGACAATAAATTTAGAATCTTCAATGAGTACCTACCTCATTTCTATCACCCCAATAAACCTAGCAGAGCCATTTGCTAATTTCAAAATCACAATAGGGCAATAGGGCAGTCATTTATTACCACATTGGCGTGACACTATGGCTACTTGCAACCTTGCGCTTCCAAAGGTGGCGATCCTCGACCTCGCGGAGATTCGTTTGCAATGGTTGCCCATCAAGAGAGACAGCAGCTGCATTCTTCTATCTTACTTATTCAAGCGTTGCGACTGTAGTCGGAAAGCTTATAATGCAGTTATAGTAAGCTTTATAACTTAGCCGCAAAGCTCCATTCTCGGGCGCATAGCATTTCAGGTCTAAATAACGAAGACAGATATATGTATGTCTGCACCGTTGGGTTGTCACCCTTTTTTAGACCCCTACTAGCAATACTAACTTGTGTCAGGATAAACGGAGCTTGCACGGACTGGTTTAACATCGAAAAAGGTGTGAGACAGAGATGTGTGGCTTCGCCATGGCTGTTTAACTTATACATAGACAATTGTTTAAAAGATCTGAAAGAGAGTGCGTATGGATTGAAAATTAATGATTTGATCGTCAAATGCCTTCTTTACGCCGATGATCAAGTCATATTAGCGTTACCTGAAGAGGAGTTGCAGGCGATGGTTAATGTTATGCACGATTCCCCGAAAATCAAAAGGATGAAAATAAATGTGAGCAAAACGAAAGTAATGGTTTTTGAAAGAGAAGAAAGCATGACAAACTGCGGGGTTTCGATTGAGGGAGAAAGAGTGGAACAAGTTAATGAAATTGTGTACTTGGGTTCAAAATTTACTAGAGATGGAAAGTATGACAGTGACATTGAGAGAAGGGTGTTGGCAGGAAAACAAATGAATGGGGCACTGCATAGCTTTATGAATAGCCAGAAAGTGTCAAAAAAGGCACGTCTGGCGGTGCATAGAGGTGTGTTGGTTCCTACACTTATGTATGGTAGTGAATGTTGGGTTTGGCAGAAGAAGCGTGAAAATAGGATTAATGCTGCGGAGATGTGTAGTCTGAGAAGTATAGCCGGAGTGACTCGGTTGGATAAAGTTAAGAATAGTGAGATAAGAAAACGCTGTGGTGTAAAAGAAGATGTCGTCACAAAGATAGATAAAGGAAGATTGACGAAACAAATTTATAAGGCGAGTGTGAATGGGCAAATCGGTACAGGTTGACCTCGGAGAACATATCTCAATCAAATCAACATTGTTTTGAAGAAAGACCAGGTCAAGAGTACCAACAACCGAAGAGCATGTATGAGAGCACTGATGAAAGTAGAGAAAGCAAAAGATGTGTGTACGAACCGTAGCAAGTGGTCTCTGCCTACCCCTATGGGAAAAAGGCGTGACTTTATGTATGTATGTATGTATGTACTAGCAATATATATATATATATATATATATATATATATATATATATATATATATATATATATATATATATATATATATATATCTGGTCCATTTCCCTGAGAAGGGATTAGTGACTATGATGCTTCCGTAGCAGCACTTATAGTATTGTGCCACTCCTCTCTATTCTGGGCCATGTTTACAGTTTCATGTAGGCCTTGGCCGATTAGATCTTTAGTTTGGTCCACCCATTTCTTGGGCGACCTTCCTCGCGTGCGCTTCCCCTCTACCTTTCCTTCGACTATTAGTAGTTGCAATGAGTCTGTCCTTCTTGCAATGTGGCCGATGTATGTTAAAAAGCTTCGGTTTATCTAGCAATATAGGAGTATTAAATATATGGTCCAGCCTAGATATATTTTAACAAATCACTTGCGAAAAACTTCCCAAATGAAAGATAGGTTAGCCTGACGTCCTTTTTTCTCGAATAAAATTTACACTGTCTGACAGATAAAGTTCCCGAAAATATACAACTACATGAACAGGAAAAACTTCGCGGGTGAAATTTCTTAAAATCCGTTCTTAGCTGACCTATACTCGGCAAAAGGAATATTTCTACCAAATTTCAAGTCTCTAGGCCTAATGGTTCCGGAGATATCGTGATGAGTCAATATATATAGAATATGGATTAGTAATAAATTACTGCACTACTGCATTTTATTTATTGTTATCACCAAATTAAACAAGGAATTGGAAAACAAATTATTTTTAAAAATTTATCCAGTGGCGAAGAAAATTCGGGGAGTAATATTTGGCCAACTGGACCGCCAAGCTTCCGAAAAAAAATTCATGAAAATGAGTGTTATTAGTTCGGTAAGTCACCAGCAATGTCATATTAAAAAATATTTATTTTTAAAAAAGTTACAGTTAAATTATTTGCAAGTGGGGTCCTGGCCAAATTATTATTATAATAGCATATTATTATTTAAATTGTATATACAACGGTGCATAAAATATAACACCAACTATACAACAGGAAATAACTTGTTCGAACCAACCAGCCGCATCAGATTTGTCCGCCAATCGTTTTTGTCAGTAAACGGTATGAGTCATCAAGATCAGTGGTATTTTTTCTACACACTTCGTCATTCTTCCAACATTTAAGTGACAATGAAATGATCATTTCCGTTTTCTAATATTATCGATAACAGATCCATTTAATAGCCTAGTGTTTTACAAATAAAAGTCTTTGATATTTCCACAGAAAAAATCTGATGACTGTAAGTCTAGTGACCAATGTTGCCATTCCACTCATATATTTATTAGGATCATTAAAATCCCACCATTGTTTCCTATCGCGGAAGGTGTTTCATTTTTTTGAAAGTGCTCCAAATCTTTCTAAGGAAGAAATATTTTTAAAGGCAATTTTTAACATGTTCTCTTATTTGGGAGATGCAGCAATTGTGGTGTAAATTGATATAAAAATACTATTCGTTTTGAATCCAATCAAATGATGACTGTGTACAACACTAAAACGTATTTTGCCATTCTAATAAATAAATTGGTTTTTACATTGAATCATGTAGCGTAGAAACTATAACTATTGAAAGGCACCCCACGTAGAAAAATACCACGACGTGGGATTAGAATTTAGCGTGGTTGTATGGGTGATTGTTACTGTTCTTGTATTTTTTTATTAAAAAAAAAAATTAATGGGCAGACTGAACAATCTACTCTGCAAAAACGAATTGCTCATGCAATTAAATTTATAAAAAAACAAGACAAAACATGGATGGCAAGTATTGGCTGCGACAGGAGTACAGAAAAAGAAATTTTGCAGTGTTCACAATAAGGATCAGGAAGTAGAGAAGATAAGCAACCTTTTATTTCGTCTCTTAAAAACATTTAACGGAAGGCGTAGCTCTGGAGGTTTCATTTCAGAAGGACAAGGACAGATACCAGATATTTTCATTATACAGGGTGTTCCATTGGGAAACGGATAAACGTGAACTATGGATAGAGGGCACCAAGATGGTTCTGAATATACCATATTTGTTGGGTCTCACAAGTTTTATAATCGAGATATAGAGTGTTTTATCAATTTTACTCATTTCTTTGTGGGGTCATAACTTACCACCCAGTATATTTTTATGATATTTGGTACACACGTTTTCCTACTGCAAGCAATTTGCCTATTTACTGTTAACATTCGTTTATTGTACATGTGATTTGAGTGTTTACTATTTAAATTATAGGGAGACAATAGTGAAAACATGTGTTCAGAGTTCAAAAGAGTATGGAAAGCGCAAACGTCAGAGTGCAAATAAAATACCTAAAACCAATGATCAACGCCAACAACAATTTTGGCAGAATCAAAATAAAACGAGCGAGCCTTACAGTAGTCGCATATAATGAGTAATATTTGATATCTCACCTTAGTTGTAAGCATTTTAAAATTATATTCTGAAAAAAATGGTTCAGGTATTATTTGAAATGATTTTTCATAACAAACAATAATTCTTTTTAATGAAAATTTTTTGCCCAAGTTGATATCCAATAAAATCAGTCAATTTGTGGTCATCTGATCGAACACAACCAATCAAAACAAAATTATACTGAAAAGAGCCCATGGGTTCTTTTCACTAAATCATGTAATGTTGCTATGGATACATACCTACATTTCCTTTCAATTCGATTTTGACAATTCAAATATTTCAATATGTCACGATCAGCAAAAAATTTTCCATCAGAATAACCCTCCAACATTGATGAATGCTCAAAAATTTTATAACATCTATCTCAAGCTTGTTGCTTGTTTCGACAATTATCAATGTCCTTGGGTTATTACTACTAAAAATTGTATTTTATTTAATTGACACTAGGATTGACAGTAATCAACCTCAAAATTTAAAAAAGCTAAATACTGTAATATTTTGTTCGAATAATTATTTATTATTACTTACTTGAATTTTTTATCAATGATCTGCACTTTATTGAGACTTATTATCAACAGTAAATATTTATTTATATAGTTTACACATAGAACAGCAAACACAACACAGCACTGTAACTTAAGTGCACAGCTGATGGCTGACAGTACCGAAAATTGGTTACTGGCTATCTGACGGCCAACTCTAACACCGCGCGCACATTCGTCAAATCAAATAGCGCGTGCTTCTGCGACTGTTACATTTCACGAAATCACTCCCACAAATTGCAATATTGACTGAAACTTTCTGATGTAATTCGTTCCTTTAGATTATTTGCCCTGAAAAAATACAAAATAAAAATTGAAATATACAGATTTCACTTCAAATTACATTCGGAGTTGAAGAAAAAACTTAAGGAACTTTGTCCCCTGACCGCACAATTTTTTTATAGTACCCAATTCAAATGTCTAACAGTGTATTTCCCGATATGGATCTAATTAAGTTAAAGCATGCAGAATTTTTTAATAAAAAAAACAGTATCGTGAGAACGGAAGAAGTATTATTTATACCTATGAAACATTTTGCAGTTAACATTCTACGACGTATGGCTGGATAAACGAACTTTACCTGTTTCACACAAAATCCTTATAATAATTTTTGAATTTGTGAAATGTTTATATTGTATATTTGGTACCAATAATTTTTTATTTACTTTCAATTCCAATACATTTTCTGAAAGATAAATATTCAGTAATCGTTTCAGTAGTAATTTAATTTAACTAAAAATTACATACAATTTTATTGACGTTTGACATTAAGCGTCAACTATGTTACTTTACATCAAAGATCACATTTTATTAGCACAATTAAACATAGAACCACATTCGTTTGCATTTACGATGTTTGTAACAATACATCATTAAATTTATTTTTTGAGAAAAACCTTGTGTTACTAATAAAAATGTGAAGTTTTGGATCTACATGCATTTTAAATGAAGAATAAACAATGCATTACGTAGTTCTGTAATAAAATATTATATTACTTCCAGCCAAACCGTTAAATTAGAATTTTACTCGATTTTAAGCAACATTTCAACGTGTGAATTATTTAATATGCGAGATAAATTCACAATGTCAAACCAGATATGGCCATTAGCATGTAAAATTGCATGTCTCATCCACGACTTCAAACAGAGGAATAAAATTATAATTTTCGTTAGGACCCCTTGTCATATTGTCATCTTTTTCTTCTTCTACTACTTCAATGGCTCTACAACTCTTGGTGATTCTTGGCCGCGTTTACTATTCTTCTCCACTCTTGTCGGTCTTGCGCAGTTATCTTCCATTGTTGTACTTCCAGTTTGTGTTGTAGGTCACTTGTTACTGCGTCTTTTCACCTTTTTCTTGGACGGCCAACCGACCTCCTACCTTTCGGCCTTTCCCAAATGGCAGTATTGAGGAGTCTTTCATCGTGTGATCTTAGGACATGTTCTGCCCATCTTATACGAGTGGCCTTGATGTGGCGTACCATATTCTCGTTTCCATAGAGTGTCTGTGGTTCTTGATTCTGTCTTATCCATTCTCCTGTTATTTCATCTCTACAAGGCCCAAAAATAGTCATCAGGATTCTCCGTTCTAGTACCAACAATCTAGTAGCCTCACGTTTATTCGGGGTCCATGTCTCACTCCCAAAAGTTATTGTGGGGCGAATTATAGTTCTGTAGACTTTTACTTAAGCTTCTCTCAAAATTATTTTTGATTTTAACAGCGTCGCCAAGGAATAATATGCCATGTTCCCTACCATGATTCTCGATTCTACTTCCTTTTTATTCTTATTATCGGCTGTTATGACTGCTCCTAAATATTTAAATTCTTTCACTACTTCAGAATTTTATTCATTTATAGTTATATGAGGGCAGTTTGATAAGTCAGTGACTTTTTGAATTTCCCGCGCAGTTACTCCAAATGCAACAGTGCTGCCGTCAACTATAATCTATCAGTGAGCAACTTTCTAATTTTGAGCAAGCTACGTCGTGCAGTTGGTGTTTGATAGCCGTTCAAAGCAGACAACCTTGTGAATTTTTACGAAAATGGAAAAAAGTGAATTTCGTGTGCTGATTAAGCATTACTTTTTACGTAAAAAATCCATCACTGAAACTAAGGAAAGACTTGATAAATACTACGGGGACTCAGCACCATCAATTTCAATGGTTAAGAAGTGGTTTAGAGAGTTCCGTTGTGGTCGTACCAGCACTAGTGACGCCGAACGTCCAGGTCGCCCAAAAGAAGTGATCACGCCGGAAATCGTCGATAAAATCCATGAAATGATATTGGATGATCGGAGAATGAAAGTGCATGAGTTGGCTCATGCTGTAGGTATCTCAACTGAACGGGTACATCATATTTTACACGAATATTTGGACATGAAAAAACTCTCTGCGAGATGGGTGCCGCGGTTGCTCACACTCGACCATAAGCGCAATCGTGTGACCACTTCAAAATAGTGTTTAGCGATGTTCAGCCGTAATCCGGGCGAATTTTTGCGCCGTTTTGTTACTGTGGATGAAACATGGATCCATCACAACACGCCAGAGACCAAGGAACAATCGAAACAGTGGGTTACTCGGGGTGAACGTGGACCAAAGAAGGCGAAACAGAGTCTGTCAGCCAACAAGGTCATGGCCACAGTTTTTTGGGATGTATGCGGTGTCATTCACATCGATTACCTCAAGAAAGGTAAAACGATCACCGGCGAATATTATTCAAAGCTTTTGAACAGATTCGCCGTTAATTTCAAGCAAAAACGGCCGCATTTGGCGGAGAAGAAAGTGCTGTTCCATCAAGACAATGCACGTGTGCACACTTGTCTAGTCACGATGGCCAAAATCCACGAATTGGGATACGAACTGCTACCCCATCCAACATATTCTCCAAATTTAGCCCCCTGCGACTATTTTCTCTTTCCAAACCTAAAGAAATGGCTGGGCGGTAAGAGATTTGAGTCGAATGAAGAAGTCATTACCGAAACAAACGCGTATTTTGAGAGCTTTGAAAAAACCTATTATTTGGAGGGAATAAAAAAAATTAGAAAAACGCTGGACTAAATGTATCAAGCTAAAAGGGGATTATATAAAAAAATAAAATGTTTATTTGCGGAAAAAAATTTGTTTTATTCAAAAAGTCACTGACTTATCAAACCGCCCTCGTATTTTGACCCATACGTGGTCTTGGTTTTTTGTGACTGTCTTCATTAATCCTGATGCCAATTCCCTGGCCCTTTTTTCAAAGAGGGCAAAAGCCAATAGGACCTTCATCAGAGGAAATGAATTAGCCGACAAAGCTGCAAAAACTGCGGCAAATAATGCTAACATTGAAGATATTCCACTAAACCCTCTTGATAATCGAAATCACATTACGAATGTCCTTTATCAAGAATGGGATAACACAAATTCCAAACTAAAGGAAATCAAACTTGTTGAACCGTGAAAAAACCCATGCAAATTGAATCGTCGTGAACAGGTTACTTTAACCCGGTTGAGAATTGGTCACACTCGCCTCACATCAAAGTACCTATTTCTTGGTGAAAACCAACCGTTTTGTAATATTTGTGAATGTGAATTAACGGTTAAACATATTATAGAAGATTGTCCTCTTTATGCACCATCACGAGAAATGTTTAAAGTACCTAACAATTTAAGTTCAGCTCCTTGCAATCAACGAACATCTATAATAAATTTAATGAAATTTTGTAAGCAAGTAAACTTTATGAAAGAATCATAAAATTGCAAGAAAAAATAAAAAGAGCGGTTAATGACCTTAGCAGTTAAAACCGCTATAAAAAAAATTGTGCGATCGGGGGACTCCCGTAAGGAACGAAATTCCTTAAATTTTTTTTCAACTCCGAATGTAATTCGAAATTAAATCTGTATATTTTAATTTTTATTTTATATTATTTTTTCAAGGCAAATAATCTAAAGGAACAAATAACATCAGAAAGTTTCATACAATATTGCAATTTGTGGGAGTGATTTCCTAATATCGCAATGTCCGGAAATACCGTTGAATCAAGTCCCTCCATCTCGATTTTGGGAGTCACGGTGTCTAATAATATGTTTTGCCATGACCATGTTGCTAACATCCCAAAGTCAGCAAGCCAGAGGCTGGGTTTACTGTGGAAAGCTAGGAAGTTTTTGAATCCTTCTTGACGATGTACAAGGCTCAAATCCGATCTCTTCTGGAGTATTGCTCGCACATTTGGGGTTCATCACCAAAGCATTCTCTTCGTACTCTAGATTCCATTCAAAAAAGGGCCATTCGGTTGATAAACAGCCTAACTCTCACAGATACCCTTCACCCACTAGAACATAGAAGAAGAGTTTCAGACCAGACATACTCTACAGATATTTCCTCGGCAAATACTCCAGAGAATTAAAAACTCCTATATCACCACTGGCCACATTCGGCCGAAGAACTCGGCCCGCTGATCAGTCTCACCCATTTACTCTTAAGATTGACACTACAAGGACCAATCTCCTTCTTTTACAGGGCTGCTACGGAATAGAACAAGCTTCAAAAATCAGTTTTTCCAGAGAACTACGACCTGCAACTTTTCAAAAAGCGGGTTCACAATCATCTTCTTTCTATAATCCCTTTTAATAGTCGCAGTGCGGGCCTTCCGCAGCCCACCGATAGGTCTACCCTTTTTGAGACTATTTTCAGTAAAAAAAAAGTATGTAACAGATGTGTAACATCTTTCCTCTCGCTTTCTTGAACTTTGTGGAAGTGATTTCGTGAAATGTAACAGGTAGTCCAAATGTAATTTAAAATTAAATCTATATATATATTTTTAATATTATCAGAAAGATTCATTCAATATTGCAATTTGTGAGAGTGATTTCGTGAAATGGGACGGAAGTGTGTAACATCCGTTATCTCGCTTTCTTGCAATTTGTAGGAGTGATTTCGTGAAATGTAACAGGAAGTCGCGGAAGCACGCGCTATTTGATTTGACGATTGTGCGCGCGGTGGTGGAATTGGCCGTCAGATAGCCCGTCAACCAATTTTCCGAGAAGTCGGTACTGTCGGCCTTCAGCTCTCCACTTAAGTTACAGTGTTGTGTATAAAGTTTGCTGTTATATGCTTAAACTATATGAATAATTATTTACTGTTGATAATAAGTCTCAATAAAGTGCAGATCATTAATAAAAAATAAATAATTATTCGAACAAAATATTACAGTATTTAGGTTTTTTAAATTTTGAGGTTGATTACTGTCAATCCTAATGTCAATTAAATAAAATACAATTTTCATTAAAAAGAATTGTTGTTTGTTATGAAAAATCATTTCAAATAATACCTGACCCATTTTTTTCAGAATATTATTTTAAAATTACTTATTGCTAAGGTGAGATGTCAAATGTTACACATCATATGCGACTACTGTAAGGCTCGCTCGTTTTATTTTGATTCTGCCAAAATTGTTGTTGGCGTTGATCATTGATTTTAGGTATTTTATTTGCACTCTGACGTTTTCGCTTTCCATACTTTTTGAACTCTGAACACATGTTTTCACTATTGTCTCCCTATAATTTAAATAGTAAACACTCGAATCACATGTACAATAAACGATTGTAAACAGTAAATACTTGTATTAAGTGATACAATTTTACCAACTTACTTTTCTTAATATGTATTACACACATTTTCAAAACTTAATTGCAATAATAAAACAATATTTACGTATGATGTAACACAATAAATTATAGTTTAAATAACCAAAAAACACGCTTTTAGAGTTACTCAAACTAAAAAATAATTTTTAACATGGGAATAAAATTACTGACGAGAAAATTAATGTCGTTGTTCCAAAAGCGTGGGGTGCTTTCATTCCGAGTTAGTTTAAAAATGTCATACAAAGCGGTGACATTGAAATTAATTTCACACTCGCCTTATAAATTTGTTTCGTCAATCTTCCTTCATCCATCCTTTCTACGTGTCCAACCCATATAAGCATTCCTTTATCTATCTTTGTAACCACATCTTCTTTCACACCACAGCGTTCTCTTATCTCACTATTCTTTACTTTATCCAACCGAGTCACTCCGGATATACTTCTCAGACTACTCATTTCCGCAGCATTAATCCTATTTTCATGCTTCTTCTGCCAAACCAACATTCACTACCATACATAAGTGTAGGAACCAACACTCCTTTATGCACAGTCAGACGTGCCTTTTTTGACACTTTCTGGCTGTTTATAAAGCATAATCAATGAAAAAATTTACGTGGGCTGTGAAAGTGACTATTACTTCGAAAGAGGGCATTTCCACGAACTCCTTAGACATGATGCCATAGGGGGCGGGTCATAATTTTGGTGAGCAAATACGGAACAGAGCATATAACGCATGTATGTTACTAACAATGACACATTTTACTGAGCTCCCACTTGATTAAAAACAATGGCAAAACGAAGTAATTAAACGAGTAAAGTTCAACTAAGAACAAAGGCCTAAAATTATCCTGAAATAAAACAGTACCATATTTTACACGTATTTGATTTGAATCAGTGGTTTCCTGTTCTTTATTAAGGACAATGTTAAAACATTTCGAAATACTAGGTCACATCAAGGCTGAAAAAAAAATTCGTAGCAAATTGAAAACGAGACTTTAATCAAGCACTGTTTTATCCATTGTGCTGGAGCATTTGTATGGAAGGATTGTGATTTTTTTTACATATTACTTAGTATAAAGCACAAAAGGTTAATCGTTGCTAATCATTTCGTAATTTATGGTGCTGCAATAATTATTACATAAATATTGCCTACATTGTAATTTAAAAATCGATATTGGCTGTATAATCGCTCACTATAATTATTTTTACAATGAAAAATCGACTGAAAATTATATGCCAAAGTATGTATTGGAAAACGAGTTTGCTTAATCATCATAGAAAAGTGTAGTGTTAATTTTAAATATTTTCAATATTTGTTATTTTACAACTGTTTCTATCAAATTTTATTTATGTTTATTGTCACGGTATTGTTTACAGTATTAACAACGAAACTTTAACAATGGTGTACTTACTGTTTCAATGTTATTAAATGACATTCACCTGCAATACAATAAAATAAATACAATACAATAAAATATTTTAAAAATTTTAGGAAATCAAATTCTTTTCATTGCAATGTCAGGAATTAATACTGATTTATTAACTAATCAAACTAATAAGTATTTGTTTTTATCAGCTACATTATTTGATAAACCAATCGTTTCAGACAATTTGTCTGGAACCTACACAAAATAAACTATTTTTATTATTACTGCTTGATGTATCCACACAGTTTGGTACAACAAAATATTTTAAGTACCTATCTACACATAATTTTATGTTTTTATTTGGAGATGTTTATTAAGCTAAACTGTATCTCATTTTAATGCAAACACATGAACAATAACTATCATGATCTCGGCTGAAATTGTAGACAATATTTCTAAAATATTTTTAGGGTAGAGTTATTTTAAAGTATCATTCATATTAAATAAATTATTAGACAAGATGTTTGTAAGGTAAATATAAAGCAATCATGGTGTAAAAAACGAAAATAGATTTATAACTTACTATAAATTTAAAACTGCATTTAGGAGATTAAATTGAATAAAACATTTATTGTTTACACCTTGGTATTCTCTCAACTTATTTTCCACCTACATTGCAAAAGTTCTAAAATAGAATAAAATTATTTCTCTGGAGTCTCCCACACAACCAGCCAACCATGGGGTCAATTTCAAAAGGCAATTTTAGCTCCACTGTATATTTTATTTCATACAAACATCTTATAATTATTAAAATTTAAAAAAGTAAGTGTAGGCAAACTAGTTGATTAAATAATCGAAATAAAAAGTTCACTCACCGTCTGGTAGAAGAAAAGAATTATAAATTAATCCAATATAGTAAAACACTTAAACACACTGCACTCATTAAATTAACTTCACTTTTAATAAAAAATCGTTTATAAACGGATATTATTTCAGTCTTTTCTGTGATGTTTGTTTTCAAATGAGAGCAAGTTACCGTACACCTCCCTACTCGAATTTTCACAGAACTGAAGAACGAAATGCAAAGCAAACAACAAGGAGGTAAAAGCAAAACAAGAGAATTTTGTAAATTCCCACTGCAACACTGGTTTTAGTTAACGAATACAATCGCCCAGACAAATTTTTAGTCGCGATTTTGAAAGGAATATCAATTATTACGTTGATCAACTTTAACTGTCGATTCCATACTGGTCTTAACAGAATAAAAACAGAACGAGGGAGGAGAAAGATGAATGAAATGTCAAACCTGTAGATCTTGCGCACTGTAGGCACGATATCTTGATTTTCAAACCATGAGCGGGTAAAAAGATAAGAATAGGGTAGCATTTTAAATTACAATTATTTACTTATTTTTTATAGAAATTAAAAAAAAAAACAAGAAATACGTAAACTTAATACGGTTTTATTCAAAAAATATTTAATATGTTTCAAACATTGTCTGTTATAAAAGTTTAATGCATACAATTTTATGTACATATTATACAAAATCATGAAAAGCTATATCGACTACTTTTTGCATTTATAATGACAACATTTAAAAGTAGAAAAATGTCACGTTTATGCTTTGATGAGGTTTGCTATATTGTAAAGAAGAAATCGAAACTAGTATTTTTACAATTTACAAATTATAAATTATTACGTATCTATGTTAATACTTGTAGTTATTTTATTGACATAATTACAAATTACGAGTATTTAATATTGGTAAATGATGTTTCGATGAGTAGCAGCAGATAATATGAAAATAGGAGTGATCCTTGCAAAATTTTCTAGTTACAAAGATAAACAATAAGTATTCCAGTACTACTTTTTATTGTTAATAATTTATTATAGTATTTGCTTTTGTATTAGAGAATCAAATCACTAAAAATACACGCGACTTTCTTACCGCATAAACGTGAAAAGTAGTAAAAATATAAGAAAAATGTCAGTATAAGTATCATTTAGATAATCAAGGTAATCCACATCTAATTACTCTGAAAGTATGTATCTATAGAAATTGGTAGTAAGTTTGTGCATTTTACACTTTTGATCCAAATTAAATCAGTAAAAAGTTTTAGAATGTACTAAAGGTCATAAATAGAGTACTTTTAATGAGGGGAAAATTATGATTTTAAAATTTCTCGTTGATAAAGTTGGTTTTGCTAAAAAAACACATAGAGTAAAATTTATAGAATGTTTGATGATGTATCCAGTGAAACTCGAAAAGAGTAATTAGAAGAGTATTTTTATATTAGAATAAATGGTAAAATATTGCTTAGGGATCAAAAATCTTTATTAGTTCCTACCACTTAGATCATGATTTATATATTAAATTCATGAGAAATAAATTTAATAGGATTAGATGTCTTGAAATTATTAAAGGAGAGGAATTTGAATCCCAAAACAATTGATGATATCATTTAAAAATGAACTTCGGAAACAGCACCTTTATAAAAGCAAACAATAAGCTTTCCAACAAGATACCAGTCTGAACAGAAATCAGGCAAGGGGATAGTCTTAGCCCAATACTCTTTAATGTCTTAATGGATAAGATCATCATGGAAGTAAAATCCGCGGGGAAAGGATATAAACTGGAAAATAAAGAATTTAAAATAATTTGCTACGCTGACGACGCGGTGATAATATCAGAAGATGAGGATAATCTGCAGAAACTACTTTATAGATTTGAAAGAGTTGCAAAATAATTAAACATGGTGATCTCTGTCCAGAAAACGAAGTCTCTGACAATATCAAGAGAACCGAGAAGGTGTAAGTTAGCGATCTACAATAAAAGCGTAGAACAGATCATTTCTTTCAAATACCTAGGCGTTAATATCACAAGTAATAGAAGAAGTCCAAACACAAACAATGGCGGCAGCTTTGAAAAAAACAAGACATTGTCTTAAAATAAGTAGAAGAAATAAATTTAATATTTTCCTGTATAACTACAAACATTTCACAAAATCCATTTTTGATATGTGTGTCCAACCTACTTCTAATTTTTATCTTCAAACTTTTTAATTCTAAATTATGTTAAGTAAACCAGTTTACTTCTACTTAGAACCTCAAGTCGTTAATTAGACATATCTTGTCTTTTTTACCATGTTTTTATTGACTGGCTTTCTTGTCTGTCCGTCTGTCTGTTTTTGTTAGTACAAATTTTGTAATCGATTTTAGCTCCTCGACGAGCTAGAGACTTGAAACTTTAAAAATAGCTCAGAACTTGATGAAAATGCATTATTAACTTGATTTCTTTTCGGTATAAATTTTTCAATCGATTTTAAACCAACTTCTCAAGGAGCTAGAGATTTGAGACTTTAAACATACCTCAGAACTGGATGACAATAAAATATTAACTCGCTTTCTTGTCCGTTTGGTACAAATTTTGCAATTTATTTTAAACTTCCCTGCATTCCATATGTTGATATTAACTTTGGCAGAGATGGAATTTATTTGAAGGATGGTTGCAAAATTGCAAAATTTCACACACACACACAAGACTAAAAAGCAGAAAATAATTATTTAAATAAATAAAAATTTAATGCATCAATTATCTATAGCGCCTTAATTTTTTTTATTTAAATAATAATTCTTATTTGTGTTACATTACCTTACATTATTAGTTTCTGCAAATTCTCAGGTTTTAAATATATATTACACTGGATAACTAACTAGAAGTGGATTAACCCGACCACAAAACAATTATAAAAGCACCTTAATACAAAAAATAAGTTATCAAATAAATAGCAATGGTTTGAAATTTTACCACAGCCATATTATTATTACTATTTGTTTATTCAATACGTGTTTAAGACGCTTTAAAACAGTTCTTATGAAGATAGGGCTACAACTATAAGTTTAATCACTACCACCTCTCAACCATCTAACGTTAGAAAAATTAATCTTCATAAGCATAATTTCGACACAAACGCTTTTGCTTTTACAAACATGTATGAGCACAAGTATTTCAGGTTACATTTCAGCACATTCGCTACCGCCTATAGGCCATTAGTTGTAACTATAACTATTATAATCGAACAAAAACATCATGAGGCAACAAAAGTATCTTTGTAAGTGATCCAGCTCACCTATAAATCGGTTTATATCTCCTTTCATTAAAGTTTGTTTCAACCCGCAACCTTTGTATAAAAAATATTACCAAAAAAAAGTTGGGACGGTTTTGTGACCGTTGTACGGATTCGACAAACAACCCACTCACCCAATGCGCATGTTAGAGCGTCGACATGTCTACCGTTTGGAACCCAAGTTTGGTTGGAACGGAAAAAGAATCGTCCCTGCACGGTTGGAAGGCGTTTTATTTATTGCGTATGACTGTGACCCTTCACAGGACGGTTTTTCGCGTAGTAAAAGTATAAGATATAGAAAGTATAAAAGTACATATTGTGAAAGGCTTTCGCGGCCATCGTTTATTGGTGAATGCTTTTTCGGGTTTATTGGCCGTCGTAGGTCTGAGTAAATACTCCACGTTTTGCCATCTCGAGGGGATGGCATCTTCTGGAGATATGTCTGCTTTTTAAGGCTGACGGTTTGTGACATTTGTATGTCACGATCACAGGTTACATACGTTTTGGTAGGCGGGGCATATTTGAAGGCTGTTCAGGAATTGCTCACGTTCCGGAGATTTATTATTCTTATTTTTGTAAGGAAGCAGCGTTGTACAGGTATTTATCGTATTCCATGCAGTTGTGGAAGTGTCTACATTGGAACAACTAAACGGTCCATTAACACCAGGGTCAAAGAACACAAAGCCAAATGCCGTCTTGGACATACAGAAAATACAGCACAATTAATAATAATGATCACAGAATTAAATTCGCGGACACCCAAGTTTTATGCACCACATCTGCATATTACCCGAGGCTTTATAGAGAAGCGTTTGAAATACATAAACACCAGCAGAACTTTAATAAATCTGAGGAAACACTTAAAATTAATAGAACATGGGTACCTGTACTTAAAAATAAAACGCTGCTTCCATACAACAATTAGAAGAAGGAACTCCGGAACGTGACCAATTCCTAAATAGCCCTCAAATATGCCCCGCCCAGCAAAACGGATATAACCTGCGATCGTGACATACAACTGTCACAAACCGTCAGCCTTAAAAAGCGGACACTATATCTCCAGAAGATGCCATCCACTTGAGATGGCGAAACGTCGAGTATTAACTCAGACCTACGACGGCCAATAAACCCGAAAAACCATTTACCAATAAGTATAAAAGTGATTTATTAACAATTTATATTTAAACACATTTTATTTAAAAAAAAATAAACCGATGTAAGAAACTAGCGTTGTAACGGTTATTGCTGGTTACAAGGTTTTCTCTCCTAAATAGAAAGTACACTTTGGCTTTATTGTACCAAACAAAACTTTGGGAGCGATCAGAGAGGACAACCCCAAACTCTAAATTATATTAATAATGTATATTATACATACCACATAAAACGTTGTTGTATCGACGTTCAGTAGTAATGGAAAATAATTGGTTGATTTGATGTGATCGATAAAAACTATCACCTGAACACAGTAACATATCTAAAAAATCAACTTAAGATTATTCACATAAAACAATAAATAAACTATACTCTTATTGCATTATCCATGTTTTTCAGCTGTCACCTGTAATTTAGTACATACCTTTGAATATAAAACCCAGAAACGAGCATCGCTACTCTGTACGGATACTAAAAGTGCGACGAAAACGGACTTCATGACTCCACGTACTCATTATTTGAATATTTCCCTGTGAGTGTGTCAATAAAGTGAATTTTTAATAGATTTTAGAAGTAAGTTTTAATAACGGTTAAAATTAGTGAGACAAGGCATTGTTGTATGCTTTGGTATAAATACTTACTAGTTAACCATTATAGGCTTCCAAATAAAGTGGTGGTAAAAGTATATATATATATATATATATATATATATATATATATATATATATATATATATATAAAGTATAAAAAAATTTTAACAAATTATTTTTGAACACATCTTATTTAAAAAAAATAAACCGATGTAAGAAACGAGCGCTGTAACGGTTATTGCTGGTTACAAGGTTTTCTCTCCTAAATGGAAAGTACACTTTGGCTTTATTGCACCAAACAAAACTTTGGGAGCGATCAACGAGGACAACCCCATGGTGGTATATTACTGAGACAATAACGACAAATATGGTTCATGTTGTGGGTGTTCCCTGACACCAAAACATAAAAGTGCTAGTGTAACATTTCACAAGTAATTGTTTTTAATGCTAAATTTGTTAAATATTTAGAAATAAATAAGAATTGTTTTTCAATGAAATTTATAGGCTAAACCTAAACTCACCTATCACAAAGTATGCATTGGAGTAGCTTAGGGTAAAATTATAGGTTTAACTTTGTATCACACGCAATTTAAACACAGAATTTTAAGTTAGGGTAGGAATCAAGGGGTTATTATTCTGGAAAGACATACTTAACATTATTTTGAATATGATAATAACATTTTTAGGGAAAAAGTGTACCTAATAGATACTTAATTAATCATTGTTCTACAAAACATGTGTAAATAAAACTATCAGTTGTATTGTCAGTTATATCATTTAACAAATGGACTTTAGTAAAACGTCTGACTTTAATAATTAAAATTAATAGTTACCCATACCTAGTGCGCCGAACGGATAGAGTAAACATAAAAGATACTTTATATACAGTGTATCCACAGTTGAATTTAATTTTTTGGTTGTTACATAAATATAATTTACGTTAAGAAACTTTGATTTGCTCTTATAGCGTGCGAAAAAAATACGAAATTGTAGTTTTATAAAATTAAAAATTTTAGAATGAAAGTTTCCTAATTATACGTTAAATAAATTTTTTTTATTAATTGCAAAATTGTTAACTAAAATGTAGCATTTTTGATGTGAAACTTCTTTAGAATCGTTGCGATTTGAAACTCGATGAAACGAAAAAGCGACACTAAAAAAAGACAAAAACATAAATCTATAGGATTAAGCCTGCGTGAGAATGAGATACAACGTTTCATACTACTCGGTCTCCTCTTTGTGCGCTACTTCATAGCCTTCCCACTCTTGTCTACTAAGCATTGTAGATATGTGTGCGCCTGTATATTGCAGAGCCAAACCGAAAGAGGAAAGGTCGTTTAATGAGTGTGTACATTTATCTCATGCTCTCGAAGTTTAGTTTTCTTAAGTTTCACTTCTTGGCGGATGGGAGCTAGGCTGCGCCCAGTCTATTATTGGTTCAAGGCAGCCAATAAGTTCGCACCGGCTGCGCAGGTATAGTTGGTACACGGCATAGATAATAACTCTTGTTATTGGTTAATATACATCAATAATGCATTGTGATAGTGGCTTAGAAGTGAATAATAATGACGCTAAGTAAGTGTCAGAGTTAAAGTGCAACAATATGTGAATAGTTTTTAACCTAAAATTTTCATATTACGACTCTCTTATTTTTTTATAGCCAATTATTTGACAAATTGACTAAAAAATATAATACGATTATCAATAATAATATACTACCAAAGGAACTTCGTTTCAACCGAGTGTTCCACGACACTCACGCATTTTTATATTTTTTACATTTATAAGTTTTTGTTTTTATTATTATAATTTATAGCCTCTGTCAAAACGGAGGCAGTAGTTGGCCATATGCACCCTCCATTCCGGTCAACACTTATCTGAGACTATGCTCCTTCCTGGTGTTTTATATTTACACGTACAGACCCACATTTTGAAATTGTAAGTAACTTTTGTCAAACAATAACCCCTGAAAATCACGTATTATTTTTTTTTTATTCGTACGTTAACTGCTAGAAGAGTTAACTCTTTATTTAAAAATTTTCCTATAAAACACGCGTACTTATAAAATTTGTTTGAACCAACTAATTTTGAGTTCTCCCCGTCAAATAATGTTCTCTATAAGGACCGACCTTAGTTATGGTCCATAATAAATTGCAAAATACACGAAACACCAAAAGGAGAAATTAAAATGTACACATTCCGTAAAAACACTTTGTGGAAGGCACTAACTAACCTTAGTAAGTGAAGTAACTATTTAATACAAAACAAATAACACGCAAAGACACTAATGCATTGTACAAGTTACCTAAAAGAAAAGAGAAATTATTAGATTAAAATTTCAACTTGTGCCAATAAGATAAAAGAAGACACACCTTTACGATATGGAAGGAAGTCGGGGTTAAATACTGGAGGGTAGTTGATCATCCCTTATCCTAACTTCCTAACTTTATCTTCGAATGCTAGATTCTCACCTAAAAATACACCTGCTTTTGTCTTATTTCATCTTTATCCTTCATACATGCTAAATAATGGCTTCCAAAGATTTGGAAAAAAAATGCAGTCTTTCAAGGAGTTTTACGAGTTGGGTGATATCTCCGTGAAATTAGTTTGTGGTATAACTGCGCAACTATGAAAATGTTTCGGACTCAAAAATAGCCCATTCCTAGGTATTTTTATCTGCTGACGCGCGCCCGCTTGAAGGTTAAATATAGTTTGAAAGAAAAAAAATGTAGATCGTTTGTTTAGTAGGGTGGGTAAAAAAAACTTTAATTTTTTTTCTTTATTTACCATGAAAATATCGTCCGAAAAAAAAAGTTTGAGATCTTAATATTAATATTTAGAGGTCGCTCTAATCGTGATTTTTGATTTCCCAATTAAATAACACGGGAAAAATTGTTTTTTTCAATTAGAATTTTATTGCGCTCAAACGAATTAAGCCGGCTACGATTGAGGCATTGGAGGCCAATATTACTCGAGTCATTGGCCAAATACCACTCGAAATACTATCACGCGTAATTGAAAATTGGAACTTGAGAATGGACCTTGTTAACCGTATACACGGACAACATTTGAAAGAAATAATTGTAAGGAATGGTTCTTTTGTAAGCTAATAAAGATTATAAAATAAAATTGTTTCTATTAATTTTTTGAATTAAAAAAAAATACCTCTAAAATAATCACCATTTACTTAGGTGAATAATAAATTGCGAATTTTTTCAAGAATTAAGTAGGTATAGGAAAAAATCGTTTTTTCAACGATTATTGATATTTCGTACAAATTTTATTGTTTTACCGAAAACCACTCGATAAACTTCACAGTAAATATGATATTTTATGTTTTTGAGTTATTTTGCGATAGAGTAAAACAAATTGTAAAAGTCATCATAATAAAAATGGGAAATTAAAAATCACGATGAGCGACCTCTTAATATTAATATTAAGAGCTCAAACTCTGCCAGATTTTTTTTTCCGTCATCTTGGACGATATTTTCATGGTAACTAAAGAAATTTTTTTTTAAAAATTTAAAGTTTTTTTGGCCCATCCTAAATTGTTTGGTATAGTTATAGCAACACTTAGTAAAGTTTATTAATATTCGTTTCAATCGTAATTAACTTACAAATTGTAATCCAATATTTTTCTGTAGATAATTTAATAAAAGTTGTTTTTTTACGTTTTACGGAATGTGTACCGCATAAATAAATGAACCAAGTACCACACAATTTTTAATCTATTTGAATTTAGAATTTTTTTTTTCGCTTAATATTTGTTGTTTTTTTGCACATATTTAAATTAAACAAGAGGCGTTATAGGTGAAACATCATTTTTTCCAGGCACTGTTAATCTGCTGTACCTTTCCTAACGTAGGAAACTGATTTTCTAAAACATGATTGTTATAATGTTCCCTCAATTCTTTCTTGAAAATAACCTGTTTGCAATTTTCACACATCACCAAATTTTTTTTGCTTCTATCATCGTATACTCTGAACAATTCTTGTTGTTTTTCCAAATCCGGCAGAAGAACCAACAGTTCCGGAAACACCTCATCGAACTGATCTCCAAGCACATCTCTGCAATGTTCGTAGTACTTGTTAGCCGGATAGGCGCCGTTCCTGAATAAATCGGAATACGTTTTAAATTCTTTGATCGCGTCATTATCCAGAATCGTCATAAAACGCTTGATTAAGTCTTGATTTCTGGAATGAAAATTCGCTGGTTGATGGTAAGTATTAACCGGCATGATAGAGTAGCTTTGACCGCTACTAGAGGTAAAAGTAAAATCACTGGCTCCTAGAGCGGGGAACGAAGTGGGAGTTAGACCGGGAGGAGGCTTTAAAGAAAAGCCGGGAGGAGGTTTTGTGTCACCTAACTTGGTAAAGTTATTAGACATTGTGGAAGAGTTTGTTGGGTTTGTTAAAGTTCCTATTTTCAGCTCGGAACGTTTCTTCGCCAAACCGTTTAGGTAGTTAGATTCGATGTTATTATTAGTTTCTTTAATTTTAGATACAACGTTATCTGGCTTAATAGTTTCAACTTCCGTTAGCTTGCTCTTTTTCTTTTTGTTCTTATTTTTCGAGTCGTCGTTTAATTTTAGATCGTTAAACTTACTCTCGACGCTAGTTTTTTGTTTAGAATTAGATGGTTTACTGTCACCTTTCTTACTGCTACTATCACTGCTTTTTAAACTACTAGTAGTAGTTCTATAATTTGAACTATTAATATTGTTAAGGTTGACCCAATTGCTTGACACAGGGACGGAAACGGAATTCTTTTTCTTGGAAAGAATCGGGAATTGCTCCAGAGAACTGGGAGGTAATTGAGGCGCGGGTGCCACTTTCATACTCTTAGGTTCTTTTTTCTGCTTTGCAGGCACCCAATTAGGCTGGACCACCTTAGTCACGCTCCCCAGCGCTGGGAACGCTTCGACGGGTCTCTGTGGGTTGGAAGATGAGGCACTTGTGGTAATGTGAGTCGTTATGCTACCATTAGGTCTATGATTTACTTGAATTGACACTTTCGGCGTGTTTGAGTCTTGGCTGTTACTAAAAAAAAATTTAAGTTAATCCACTCACAAATATTAAAAAATTGATTTCCGAGTTTGGTATTTGACTTTATTATTAATGCTTACTTGACGCTTAATCTGACTGTGCTGCTTCCGCTTGGGGTCGAACTAGGTCCACCTAAAGTAGGAAAATTTTCCAACGTTTTCGCTATTCCTTTTTGTCCTCTAACTGTTCTCGTAATCGTTACTTCAGGCGCTTTACTGTTTCTTGCTGAAGAATTTGTGGAAATAGTAACTGCAGGTGTGGATTTTACGCTACTACTAGGATTACCACCTAAAAATCACATTTTACAATTTTATAAACACTAATACATGGTTTTATACACATACATTTAAAAGTTTTGTACCACCTGGTACTCACGGGTTAAAAAATTTTATGAAAACATTTTATTTCTGCATATTTATTAAAATATATTAAAAAAATAGGTACATAAATTTCAAGCAAATAAAATGGCTGTACTGTTAAAACATTTGTATTTTTATTTTGTTGGTGCATATCATTTGAAATAATCAGTTAAAAGAGTTACAATACAGAGTTATAGAAATCGACCGCGCCAGAATTGTTGCTTTAGTGAAAGTAGGTCATTCGCAAAATTTTATTGCTGTATGGCAGGTGTTTTACAAAGTGATGTTTCTTGCGACCTCATCATAGTGAATAACAGTGAATGCCACGAAGTTTGATTGATACCAGGTATAAATACACTTTATTAAAACTAGTTTTCTCATTTATTTTCAATTTTTTATGGACACTTTCTTTCACATTTTTTTTAACAAAACAATTTTTTTTTTAAACTTTAAGGAAAAATAAAAAAAAATTTTCTTAAATATACCAAATCAATTAGTATTTGACTATGGACAAAAATATCTCAATAATCTCATATGCTGATGACTCCCTCCTACTCTTTGAGGGATTCAGTTGGGATGAAGTGAAAAATAAAGCAATAAGTGGAATGGAAAAGGTTGTCAGTAGGCTAAAGTACAGCAAACTTTCATTAAATATTAAGAAAACATTCTCAATCAACAACTCAACCAGACTTGACTTCCAAAAAATAACTTCTAACTACGTAAACGGTCCAATTAAGGAATCAAAGAGTACAAAGTATCTTGGAATGATTTTTGATAAGCATCTAAGATGGCCACATGTTAGAATTGACAAAAAAAATCAGGAGACTTGTATATAAATTTTACATCTTGCAGCTTTCTCGATAAAAAAACCCTAACTGGTTGAATCAATTATTAGCTATGAAATCATAATTTGGTTAAAAGTCGCACAAAATTATACCTTTAAAGTAATTAATTTCAATACTAAATTATGTTCGATATTACTCTATAATGAAGAGCATCTAAAATCTATAACTGTCTACCAGAGGACTTAAGGAATACTTACGAGTCCCAAGTTTTCATTAGAAAATGGAAGCACTTTATCTACATTAACTACCACACACTTCACTTTATCCAACCGGGTCACTCTGGCTATAATTCTCAGACTACTCATCTCCGCAGCATTAATCCTATTTTCATGATTCTTCTGCCAAACCCAACATTCACTACCATACTTATGTGTAGAAACCAACATTATTCTATGCACAGCCAGATATGCCTTTTTTGCACTTTCTGAATGTTCATAAAGCTATGCAGTGCCCTATTTATTTGTTTTCCTGCCAACACCCTTCGCTCAATGTCACTGTCATACTTTCCATCTCTTGTAAACTTTGAACCCAAGTACACAAACTCATTAACTTGTTCCACTCTTTCTCCCTTAATCAAAACTTTACAGTTTGTCATGCTTTCTTCTCTTTAAAAAACCATTACTTTTGTTTTGCTTAAATTTATTTTCATCCCTCTGATTTTTTTATATACACTCTAAATACATTCTTTTGATTAATGTTGTAATTTTTACTATAACCAATAGCCTATGTACATCGGAGTATTGTGGGTTTCTAAATAGAAGTGAGTGGTAAATTGTTAATATGAGAAGAGGAAATCCTTCATCTGGAAATAAGTTACACACATTGTAGGGACTGTACTAAACAAGTAGAGGTAGATTTTTAAAGCATCTTTGAATAAAAGTGAGGACATTTTCTGAGTCTCTAATTTTACCTTTTACAGCTTCAATTGAATGATCCTGCGAATGTTGTCATGTTGAAAAATTTGTATTTATAACTTACCCCCTAGAGTTGGAAAATCTTCTTGGTTAAAGTTAGAGTTCATTTTCGATGTATAATTTACCGATGACGGTATAGCATGTACAGTAATATTACTAGAAGGACCGCCCAATGCTGGAAAATCTTGAGGCGTTAATGGATTTACAAAAAGACGACTTCTATCTTCATCCGCGCCTCCACCGGGTCCGCCTGGCTCCATATTGTAATCATTTATGAAAGAATCTTCGTCTATCCTAAAAATATTTATAAGCCCTGTGAGTTTATATATTTAATATTTAACACGTTCGCTGCTACAAATTTAGGGCGTAGGCGCCTATACTCTATTTTGGAAATAATACGAAGTAATAAATACTACTACAAAACGCTAACAGAGTGGTCAAACAAACTTTTATGATTTCTAAATGGTCCACAACAGCTGTTATAGTGTGGATTATTATATTTTACTTGAGCCACCCTGTTTTTGGCTGGAAGCCTGCCGCAAACAAAAGGTTTTACCTGCTAAGAGTCATTTCCTATCTGCAGTGGTGTAACTATGCGTATTACCATATAAATTTAATAATATTATTTTAATTTAAAATGCTTATTGTACTTACTATAAAAAGTAGTTAGACATCTGTTAAGTGCCGCTGGATTTATTACACCCCACCTGGATTATAGCGTTGTATATTTATCAAGTCGTTTAAATGTTACTTCAAATGACCAGTGTTCTATTATTATTGAGAAATACCTATTTTGTTACTATGTTGGGTATTAGTTCGGTCTTTGCCGAATTATAAAATGGAATTTCTTTGTACTGTTTGGTATTTACATATTTTCAAAATAAAACTGTTTTTTTTTGTAAAAGAAATGTACTTAATTTGTTTTTAATTAATATTATTTATTAAACTTTTAAAATACTACTTTTTTTATATATAATCTAATGCATTGAGAATGGTAATTTATCAAAATATTCCATGTTTTAGAATTGGAAGAAAGAAGAAAGTGTTCGTGCCGGTGCAGATTTTGTACATACAATAAGTATTTGCGGCGCTAGAATTTCTAGGAAAAAGAAAAAAATTACGTATCAGTCGAAAAGTAATTGTGATATTGACAAAGCTGAATTATTACTTCATGAAGAAGTGACGAAGATGCCATTCAAAAGTAAAACGTTGGTTTTAATTGGAACCCATGGAGTTGGTAGGACTCCAAAAAACAGGCTCATTAACAGTGATCCTGAAAAACTTGGTGGAGTAGTTCCATTCATGACACGGCCTCCAAGGGTATTAGAGAAAACCGGACAAAGCTATTGGTTCACAGATAGAAAAACTATGGAAGACATAAGTACTCATGAATTTTTGGAATATGGAGAATATAACGGGCATCTGTATGGAACTTATTTAAATAGTATAAGAGATATAATCAAACAGGGAAAAATATGTGTACTTGATTGTAACCCAATGTCATTAAAATTACTCCACAACAGTTCAGAATTTCTTCCCCATGTCAGACAGACGTTTCATTTTCTAACTACGTTATAAAGAAATCCATTTTTTAACTAGTTAGGAAAAACGTCTTTTGTCACCCGTAGCAGTTACAAAAAATGTCACTTTATATTCCAAAATTAGAAAAATACATCTTCCACTTTTTAACCAACCCAATTACTTACGCTTATGTAACAGCCTGCAAAAAATGATTTATTACTCTGAACCATTTTGAAATAGAATATAGTGCTAACGAACTTGTTTACATAAATTCGAGGTATTTCTTTCACAAAATGCTTTATAACTGGCCTAAGATAAGTGTTCCAAAAATTAGTGCCAAAACAACCATGACGTATAAATAAATCACGCTCATTGAGCACAATAATAGGAACATAGTGCTGATGACTTACATAGACACATATGTAAAACAGCAATGAACTGTTACTTCCTTTCAAAAGAAATTTTTTTTAAAAATAAGAAAACGGGAAAATCTAGCGGTATTTTATTTATTTTTGTGAAAATGACATTTCATTTGTTTTTATGAAAATTTTCAAAACAATCGCCAATACAAAGGTATGGTGTACCCACACATACTGGGCAATGGTATAACGTTTTCCTTCTTCTTTTTAGTTGATTTCAACACCAGGTGTGCAACGTCTCAATATGGTAGCTTTACCTTTAGGATCTTGGGGATTTTTCTTTGGAGCGTGTGTATTTTTTTTCATTGTAGTGCAGTTTTTGAAGGGACTAATTGCCGAAAGTAATAAATTGACATTGTTGATTTCGTAAACTTCTTATATAACAAATACAAATTGATGAGAAGCATTTGATGTTGGATGGCCTCGCCTCTTAATCTGCCATCACTATTGGTTTTTTTTATTTTTTAAACACGAGCAACCACGACCATGTAAAATACACTCACGCTTTTAGCGTTAGTTGGCTCTGATGTTTAGTCCGATGTCACAAACTCAACTAAATGTTATTTTTTGTTTTTTAAACACTTGCTACTACACTCACGTAAAATACACTCAATTGCTGCAGTGCTAATCTATGACTGAATGTTCGAAAACATATAGGACAAATTATTTTTAAATAACTTGAAATTATTAGTAACCGCTTCTAGCATTTTATGTACATAAAATATGTATTAAGTACCTGTGTTCATTATATCGCCTATTTCTCAAATTCTGTCCAGGTCTTGCTCTTGGTGCTAATGTAAACTCTACTTCCAAGGTTCTTGCTTGCTTAGCGCCAGATTTGCTCATAAATCGACTATGTTCGGTGGCTTTATGAGCTAAAAAAATTTAATAAACTACTCACCATCTTTAGAAAAGAAAATAGATTTTTGGATGCTATAATATAAAATGGATTCATACCAAACTTTGCAATTATATGTTTGTTCCAACTACTTAAAAAAAATGGTACAGTGAACGGAATTAGGAATGAATAAGCTTGCAAACAGAAATAATGCAGAAACTAAATACACTAGTTTAAATGAACTTTGCTTTATATTGTAATTTTGACCCATAAAATATTAAACAATAAGTGGATTGGTAAATAAAAAATAACCAAAAGTTTTCTTATACATCTTTAAACAACAAAAAAAAATTAAAAAAATAATTTTTTTTTTCAGCTTTTGACCCTGGCAAAGCCAATTAGCCACTAAAAATGAATTTCAATATTAAAAAATATGTTTTGAATAAAGTAATAATTATCATATTGCTTTAGTATCACTGTCGTATTGCTCAACATGTAAGTAAAAGATTCAATAAGAAATATTTATAGAAAGTTTTAAAAAATTAAAAGTAACAGAGGTTAATGTGTGATACACCAAATATTAGAATAATAATTTGAGACACATTCAACTACCTTTACAATCAATGTCAGTTCTAAAAACAGCAGTCAAAGGCATCCCTTTACATTCGCCTTCTTCACACAAATAATGCTCATAGCGGAAATGTCTAACAAGATCATCTATACTGCTATAAAACTGATGTTTGCCATCAGCATCACAAAAATGACAAAAAAGATGGTTTCTTCTAAGATGTCTAAATAGCTCTTCACTATCCATGAACCTAGCATCGCAAAATTCACACAATGGATGTCCCCTAAAACAACCTTAATCAGTAACAGATTTATTGATAATGTGTCCTTGAAAGGAATAAAAGAAAATCATTCTCTAATAATTAATACCTGTGAGATGTATTGTCAGGATCTCCTTTTCTTCTGTGAAGTCCCAACTCTTGTCTATTATAGCAACGTTTTTCAAAACTAAATATTTTTAGATTTTCAGTACAGATGTCACAATAAAACAGTTCATGTTCCCTACGCACGTGATCTTTAAGTTGTTGAAAGGTCCTAAAAGACCATTTTCGTTCATTTTCCCCACATATCTGGCAACTGTGTTCTAAAAGCCTATGATAGGCTTTTTGAATCTCAGAAGTACAAAATAAGACACCAAATTTACGATCTTGTAAGTTGGTTCTCTCAAATTTTTGAAACAAGGTAGAGAAGGGCTCTATTATCTTTGTAAACACCACCTAAAAATTGGGGAATACAAAAGTGATTAACCAGTTTAAAAACAATTAATTTCACAAGTAAACCAATAAAAATCTTAGAGTTGCTTGAAATACATTTTAATTTTAAAACAATCAAAAATAAGATTAGATTTCTTGAAATTTAAGACAAGTAAATGGATATAAAAAATATTGTACAATATATTTTATTAATCTACTTTGTACCCAATGTTCTTAGTTTTTATACTTTATATAGTTGAAATGCAATATGTTAGTTAATAAGAGAGATAAGTTTAAAGTAGAGATAACATAATTATCTAATAGTAAGCTTTAGGAGTTTCATTAGTGAACAAATAAAGATTACTTGCTTTGTATAAAACAATAAATTTAAGAAATACAACATATAAATCAATTTCGAACCCAAAGCAGGTGTTTTTTTATAAAAATTACATAAGAGAAGTGTTCAAGAAATAATCATGTTCTTTCTAAAAATAGCTACCATATTTTGAAGTACCTCTAAAACCTCTACATGCCAAATACAAAAATGTGTAATTGTAAAGATGGATACAATGTTAACGTTACCTTTGGCATTACTTGTCTACAGATTGGACATTCATTTTGCTTGCAGAGTACTCTCATTCTAGTAGAACACTCAAAACAGACAGCATGATCGCAGGGTCCTATAGAATAGGTTTCGACGGTTTTGAAGCAAACTACGCAAAGATTTTCAGTTTCACTGAAATTTGCTGCTTCTGTTCCAGACATAATTTTTTTCTGGAAACAGTCGTTTCAGAACAAACACAATCTGTTAAAACACAACCTAAAACCAATGAAATATAAAAAAATGAAGTTTTGTATGTCGTTAAAATGACATCTATCAAAATTGGACGACAGTGTTGCCATTGCGAAAAGAAAAATATATAATTAAAGTTGAAAGTACATAAATTACGATTGTCTAATGATTATTTAGACAATGATATTACTTTCAATAAAATATTTTCAAAGATAATATTATTAAAAATTGTTGTTCCCCATCACTTAATTTGGTTTTCAATTTTAAATTATTCGCATTTATAAATAAGAGCAGGAGCAGGTAGGTTTGTAACGCATTGTACAACAAAGTTTTCTAAGAGCTTGTTTATTGCTACATTTACATGGGTCAAAAAGTATACAATTATTTAGAAGACAACGAAAAACTGTTAAATGAAAATACAAAAGTTAAGAGCCATCCAAATACAGTAATTATTAATGAAAATTTTAAAGTTTAAGGAAAACTTAAACAAAATGTCTGTCAACAAAAGATATTACCACAGAGCATTGGATATTACTGAAACACCATCAATATTATTAAGCTTGTTATTTATTGACACTTCATTCCAGAGGGCAGTCTGTACTTTCACGTATCAGAGAGTAGAAACAAGAATAATTTTAATTTATTCCTTTAATCAATTTAAAGAATACTACTTCCCAAAATATGTTACAAAAATATCATTAGATATTTAATACCAACAAATTAATTTTTTTTGTCCTTTTAGTAAAAGCTCAAGTTTTTAAAAGTCTTTATTTTAGAATAAATAGATCAATCAGGAGTATGTTACATTGAGCTTTGAGTTACATTTTATTATAATTTTATCAAGTTGTCACTTTTTTTTTAAATTTTGTTTAGAAATTTTTTTTAATCCCTTATTTAACAAAATTGGAGATATCACAATAGTTTCAGTTTAGCATAAAGCATTTAAATAGCTTATTTTCATTTCACTTTATTTTTGTTTAATAAATCTTGGTACCAAGTAACGATCAAGTGCAAAGAAAGAGACGATAGACATGAAGCTGGAGCATTTGTAAACATGAAAATCTCTCTTTACACGACACTGATTTTTGTCTAATGTCAAATGGTAGTTGTCAAATCTACTTGCGACAGTTGCGTCAAAAAAAGTTTTACTTTTTTATTAAACTTCTTTTCATATATGGTCACGTTAGTAGTTGAAATTTTACCGATTAGATAAATCTATATATTATTATTATATACCCAACAAATATATATAGGTAAGTTAATACTACTACGGTTTAGGTGTTGAATAATTTTTGTTTTTCAAATGTTATAAAAGTTAAAATGCGAAGCCCTGACCAAAAACTTTACAAAAAGCACTCACGTGGAATTTAATTATTTTTAAACTTTCTAGAACTGGTATTATGTCTGCAAGGAAGAAGAAACCCGGTCTAAAACTTACAGTTTCTGAAGAGGTTCCTAAAGTGTAAGTTTTTTATCAATTAAGTAAAAAATCATTTGTAATGGTATGTTTGTCTACATTTTATGTTATTGTAAGTTTACTACACTGTATTGCCTGATGATAGTATTCTCTGTGGACATATGGTAATGAAAATAATTCATTTTGCCATTTATTTTGAAGGTCAAGCAAAAGGCATTCAAAAATAGCAACAATAAGCTAAAATTATATAAATTTTTAATTTAGAAAATCAACACAAAAATTCTTTCAATTATAAATAGATTTATGTTATTACATTTAAATACATATATATATATATATATATTATATGAGTACCTATCACATTTAATTTAATTTTTGATAAACAGTTTTAAATTAAATATTTTTAAGTTTATTGTATATTTAACATTTTATGGTAAAAATTGTAAAACTTTCATTGAAGGCTTACTAATTTTTAATAATAATTTTAAGAATCCCACCTGCAAACTTGGATACAAGAACAAATATAACCATAGCAGATAGAACTTTTGATGTAGAAGCAGATGATCTTGAAAAAATTGAGGATCTTGGTAGGGGCGCATATGGAGTTGTTGAAAAGATGAGACACATTCCAAGTGGGACCATTATGGCAGTGAAAAGAATTACGGCAACTGTCAATACTCAAGAACAGAAAAGATTGCTGATGGATCTTGATATTTCCATGAGAAGCAGTGATTGTCCATATACTGTGCAATTTTATGGTGCTCTTTTTAGAGAGGGAGATGTTTGGATTTGTATGGAGGTTATGGATACTAGTTTAGATAAGTTTTATGCCAAGGTTTATAAAAATGGCAGGAAGATACCAGAGGATGTTTTAGGTAACCTTTTATGTAGTAATTTTAAAATGGACATCTTTTTTTTTTCATTCAGGAGAGTATTTATCTCTTTGCGAAGTTAAAATGTCTTTTTTAATGAGCTAATATGTTTTTCATGTAGTCTTCGTAAATTTATAATCTTAGTAATTTTGTTTTGGAAAAAAAACATATTTATGGAAAACATTATTTTAGGAAACATTGCACTAGCAGTAGTGAGTGCCTTACATTACCTATATTCTCAACTTAGAGTTATTCACAGAGATGTTAAACCTTCGAATATTTTGATCAATAGAAAAGGAGAAATCAAAATATGTGATTTTGGTATCAGTGGATATTTAGTGGATTCAGTTGCAAAAACTATTGATGCAGGTTGCAAACCTTATATGGCAGTAAGTACTTTAAACAAATTAATATAGAAATATTTCAATATAATTTTTTTATAAATTTTTCAGCCCGAAAGAATAGACCCTGAGGGAAATCCTTCTCAGTATGATATCCGTTCAGATGTGTGGAGTTTGGGTATATCATTGATAGAATTGGCGACAGGAGACTTCCCCTATCCAAAATGGGGTACACCATTTGAACAACTAAAACAAGTTGTAGCTGATGATCCTCCTAGGTTGCCTGCTAACCAGTTTTCTCCAGAATTTGAAGATTTCACTCATAAATGCCTTCATAAAAATTATATTGACAGGCCTAATTATAGTCAACTACTAGAACATGAATTTTTAGTAAAACACAAAGTCAAGAAAACCAATATTTCTCCTTATGTTTCAGAAATACTCGACATACCAGATAATCCCTGAGATTCGTGTCTTATTTGTTAGTTTTACTTGTGGTCAATTTATAACAAATCAACGAAAAATAATTATTATTTGTTGTTCATTTGATACTCTGATAAATACATACAGCAACATGTGGTTAAAGTATTAACAATTTTTTTAGTAAAATAGGAACTCTTATCAATTAAATATTTGGTAAATTTGCAAATCATCTTTATAAGTTTAATATATTTTACTTGAAATAATTAGTAGCTTTAAATGTTATTCTGGAAACTTGGTTGTTTTCAAAGCAGTTGCTCCTTACTACTATTACTCCATGGCTCTACAACCCGGGGTAGGTCTTGGCCGACTACTATTTGCCTCCATTGTTGCCAATCTTTCATCAATGCTGGGTCGTATTCTATCCCAATTGTCTGCTTTGATGTTGTCTTGCCACCTCATTCGGGGGCGCCCCAAAGGTCTTCATCCTACTGGTGCTCCTTTCCAAGCCAATTTCACCATCCGTGTATCAGGCTGTCTTTGCACATGACCTGCCCATTGCAGCCTTCTTGCTATATCTCCTTCACAATATCTGGATCTTTGTATAATTCTAATATTTTTTGGTTGGTTCTTACTCAGTACTGTTGGGTTACTGGGCTTCGAAGTGGTCCAAAAATATTGCATAGAACTTTTCTTACAAAAATTCTTGATTTCCGTTCTTTGTTTTTGGTCAAGGTCCAGGTTTCGCTAGCATACATAACAGTCGGTCGTATAACAGTTTTATAGATTGTAATTTTTGTTCTTCTCAAGATGTTTTTCAATGCTAGCACTAACTTTAGTGCGTAGAGACTTTTGTTTCCACTTTGGATTCGGACTTTAATTTCTTCTGTTAGATTGTTATCTTGAGCTATTGTGGCTCCTAAATACTTCAAAGATTGCTATCCTCTCGAAATTGTATTTCCCCACAGTGACATTTTGGCCCACTCTATCTCTACGTCCTGTTCTGCTGGTGTGTATATACTTGGTTTTGTCCTCGTTTATCCTGAGTCCTATTTGCTCAGCTTGCGTTTCTACCCTTGAAGAAGTCTTTCAGTCAGTACCGTGTTACCCACTATGTGAATATCATCGATAAAAGCCAGCAATAATCTTGGGCCATCCCAACTAAAAAGTTCAACGCTTATTTTAGCGCTTCTTATTGCTTTCTCAAGAGCAATGAATAATAATAAATAATAATAAAATTGGAGATATTGCGTCTCCCTGTTTATTCCCGCTGATAGTACCGACCTCTCGGAAAATTGGTTGACGGCTATCTGACTGAATCTGAATAGCGCGCGCTTCCGAATTGGTTGATGGCTCTCTGACTGAATCTGAATAGCGCGCGCTTTCGCGACTGTTACACTTACACACTTCCGTCCCATTTCACGAAATCATTCCCACACATTGCAAGAAAGCGAGAGCAAAGATGTTACATATAAAAAAAAAACAAAAAGTTTCGAGGAATTAAGTACTGTAAATTTTTGGAGGAATAATTTTATTTTTAAACCATCATTTTTTCCCAAAACATTACAAATACTGCTCTTGCCAAAAATATTATTAAGCTATATTTTAACTTTTGTTTTTAAATAACAATCAAAGGCAATCGTTAATTTCTGTAACAGCCTTTTAATTTTGAGGTTGGGGAATTTAAACATCTTTTATAAATGTTTTTTTTTCCAGCTTTTTTTATAATTTTCCTATTTTATAAAGCAAGATTCTTTTTAATATGTTGTGTAATTTTTAAATTTGTAGTTGTAGACAACCACTTAAAATTAGTCCAACTACATAATTGAATGAATGAATCTTCCTTGAATAGGAAATAATCCTAATGTACACACAATAATTTATCACAAAAATAAAAAAATTATATATAGAGACCTACAGTGTTTACATAAACTTAAAATTAGAATTAATTAATTATAATTGATCATTTCTTTGGTTTGTTAGTACAGAATTAATTACAATTGATGATAATTAATTAACAGCCTGAAGGTGGCTGTAAAACCGAAACTATTTGGCGTTTCATACTTTGTTATTGGAATTGGGACAGTAATTTGTTTTAATTAAGCAGTAAAAGTGTTTATTGGAGTATCGATTGTTGATTTGACAAAGAATGACCTCTATTTTTTATGATTGTATGTATAATTTTAATTTCGCATTTTTTTTAAATCTTTTTGTTTTAAATGTACTAAGAGTGATTCTATTTTAATTTGGCAAAGCCAATCGTTAATTTTTTAAAATAATGTTAAGTTTACTTAATAATGTTTATTTAGAAATTTTAATTTATCAAGTTTTAATTGATCCGTTTTGCTTCATTTTGATTGTTTTCGAAGGAAGAGCGAATTTTTGAAATATACAATTTTATTTTTTCTCACATTGATGAATCACATCACAATTTGAATTTTTGGTACTTTAAAAGGTAAATTGTTTTCCTTATATTTTTTCCGATGTATTTTACGTAAAATGGCATTTTTAAGTTTTATTTTTCTCGAAAGTCCTTTGAGTTGGCGAATAGCTTATTTTTTTGAAAAAAATCAATTTGATCGTATTGTTGCGAAAACTTTTAGTTTTACTATTCACCAACCTTTTAAAAGCATCATACAGGAAATAATTACACTTCAGAAAAAATGTTTGTTGGTAGTTTAAATTGACACATTTTGCAACTTCAAATAAACTGCGCTTCAGAGAAAATTATCCAATTTTTTAAATTTAGCTTGTTTTTGTTGTAATAAATGTATTTTGTATTTATTCAATAATGCATTTAGCATGTCATATGATGTTTATACGGGTTACAAACAGAAAGTAAGCAAAAATTTAATAATTTATTAAAAAATAACACATTCAGTTGACACAACAATAATTGAACTCAGTAGACAAGAAATAACGGGGATCACTCTTCAATAAGGCGTTATTACCACCTCGATTCCAAATAAATATTTTGGGTAAATATGAAGAGTTGTATGACGACGAAAATTGTAATATAACTAATTTTTGAACCGTTTTACTTCGCGAGATTTGTTTGATCAGAAAGATTTTTATCTTATGGAATGCCCGAAGTGTTTATAATTTTTTTCTATATGGAGCTTACTTGTATCAAAATGAAGCAGCGCGTACAAAATATTTTTAACGGTTTTCTACTTAGAATCTTGGCGTGATGTTCATGGTTAAGAATATTAATGTTGTAAACATTTGATTAATTTTTTTTTGATCGCGCCGTTACCTAAAAGAGTATAATGACATCTAAAGAACAGACATTTTGTTATTTTTATAAATAAGTTTTCAAATGTGCAGAGCGTTTTCATCTATTTAGGAAAAACTAAGCTGAGATGAGCGAATAATTAATTTTTTTAAACAGCCAAATCAGTGTATCAATTATGGAATTTTTTTAACATCAATTAATAATCATGAAGGTAGTTAAAAACACTCTGTAGATGTAGCTGCTGTTTATTTTTGATGATCTTGTAATTTTTTTTTGTATAAAATTAGATATTTTTAGTCGTATAGTCTGTTTAGAGACAAAAATGAATCTTAGACAATGGATTCAACAAATTTCTTCTCCGATTTAATGACCGTAGTCTTCATCTTAGTACAAATTGGAACAAATTAATAAGACTAGAAAAATGGAAATAGGGTGTGTTTTATTAATATTCGAATCTGAAGTAACTTTAATGATTTTAAACGATTATAGGAAAAAAAAAGTTGTGTTATTTTAATTTTGTCATTTGTCATAGAAAATGAATACAAATTATCACAATAAATTTGATAAACAAATTTGGAGCCAACATATATCGAACATCTAAAGTGTAAATATATCAAACTCCAATAACTTTTTTTGAATAATAAATAGGAATCAAAATTTTAGAATCAAAATTTTAGAATCAAATTTCGGTGACAAAACAGTATTTCCCCAAGTTGCTAAATTTACCGATGTTAATGGAACACCCTGTATTTTCAATAACTTGTAAATATCCATGTATATTTTTCGATTCACTTATATTAATTTGACTGCCACGGTGTTTGTTTTTGTATGTTTTAAATAGCACCCATGTTGAAGTTACAAAACAATATTTTCGTTCTTTTTAGTTTTTCTCGTAGTGTGTACGTTATCAAAGTTTCCAAAACTCAATATTCTATAAATAGCAGGAGTGTTTTTTAAATAAACTTATTTTAATAATTATTTTGCAACTTTGGAATGTTTACACTGCGAATAGTTAATTTCTATCCACTTTGTTTGAGCTAGGTTACATTAACAAAAAAGGAAACAGAATCAGAGAGACTAATATAGAAATCCAGTTGTTGTGGGGGCTAACAAACTGGGTAAGCAACTAAAAAAAACGCGAGATGGCATTGAGAATTGGGCTCAATACTTCATTGAGGCGGAGCCACAGGTGATGTAAAATAATTGATATCAGATTATACAGGATGGCCAACCGAAAACAAAACAGAGCCATTTGCAGGAACCTCGTCAACATTTTAGAAAAACGCTCAGACCCCTAGATTTTTTATTAAAGGGGGACACTCTTTCCCGGTATTTTTGACTCCACTACTTTTAACCCCAAGCGAGGGTAAGAATTACTTTAAATTTTTTAAATGGCATTGAGGTCGAATAAGATGTCTTTTGAAAGCTCTGACAATTCTCTTTACAATAGTCTTTAAATTTTACATTTCCTTCCGATACTTAAAAAAAAATTACTTGTTAAAATTCCAATTTATTTAGTTGCTTATTACTTAATTGATTAAATGTTCAAACTGATGACCGCCCGCTTCCATACAATAATAAAGATTTTGTTCAAAACGTTCACGCACATTCCGAAGAAGTTCCGGAGTAATTCGACGGCACTCGTCAACGATTCTTTGACGCAAATCTTCCAACGATGCTGGTTGTGTTTTATAGATTTTACTTTTCAGATGTCCCCCCAAAAAGAAATCGAGGGGCGATAAATCTGGCGATCGTGGAGGCCATTCAATGCTGCCTCTTCTCCCAATCCAATGCCGGCTCTTCTCCCAATCCAATGCCGTGAAAAACGTTGGTCTAAATACTGACAAACAATCGCCGCATAAAGCGGAGGAGCACTGTCCTGTTGAAAATAAAAATGATCTTCGTCATACTGTGGGTTATTTTCAAATATAAGTTTCACATTTAAAATCTAATTTCCCAATAAGTAATGAACGGAATTTTAAGATTTAAAGACTATTGTATAGAGAATTGTAAGAGCTTTTGAAAGACATCTTATTCGACTCCCAATGCGATTTAAAAAATTTGTTGTAATTCTTACCCTCGCTTGTTGTTGAAATTAGTGGAGTCAAAAATACCGGAAAAAGTGTCCTCCTTTAATAAAAAATCGACGGGTCTGAGCGTTTTTCTAAAATGTTGACGAGGTTCCTGCAAATAGCTCTATTTTATTTTCGGTTGGCCACCCTGTATAATCGGTTGCTCAGCGTTGGACTTTTACACTAGCCTATCTTGTCTGGCAGAGTAAAATGACCGAAAATAGACTTACCCGTTACATGTTAGGCGTTTATTATTGATCATATTTACTGCATTAAATATGGCAAATATAAACTGTTCAAATAACTTAGTCGGGTAAATTTTTTTTGTGATAACAAAAATCTTTCGATAGAAAGCTGGCAAAAATAAGATTGTCTTCCTTTAATTGTTAGGTAATTTTATGACTCCAGAAAATACTTGTTAAAATTTTAAAATTTTCTTTTATCGATTGTATCAGTAATCTGTGTTTTAACAGACTGCTTAGAGTGACACAAGTCTAAACGTTATGAAATAAGTTGCGAGTTAATTAGAATGTTTCGATTAAATTACAGCCAAAATTTTGTGAACTTTTTAAGTTGGAATTCAGATTTAGAGACGATGACGTTTAGACAAATTTTGTACCTGAATTCGATTTTAATTCGTACTGTTTCTTTTTTGGGTATTATTTTTAACAAATTAACGTTTTAATTGTGGTCTTACATTTTTGTGACATCACAGTATTTTTTTTTAGTTAAAACATTTATTCTCTAACCCAATAAACAAAAATATATTTCGTCAATATTGATCTTGTTATCCGATGATAGTGATGTCGTGACACTCACAGTTAACAAAAGAATAAATAGTTTGTAAAAAATGAGGTTTTAGTCTGGTCATCACCACTAGCATGGAGACTATTATTTGGTAGCGATGACCTAAACTTGAATGAATCACTTGAAAAGTTAACATCTTTATATAACTAAAATAATGTTATACAATTATCAATTAATTCTTTCGACCCTTAGGTTAGGTTAAAACGGCGGTTCGGAGGGAACCCACTTAGGCCTTTTGGCCCGTTGTGATACCGTGAGTACCAGTTGGAACTTTTAATAATATTGTGAGGTCTTTAATGCTAACTGAGCTGAGATCAGATAAGTCATCAAAGTTCGGTTGCCCTAGTATAGAAAGCCGTTTTCTGCCTAGGGCAGGGCTGTGGCAGAGAAGATGTTTCCTCCTCTTTCTCATCGTGACAGCTTCTACAGAAGTCGTGTCGTAGCTCCGCGATCGCTTTTCCAATGGACTCCGGATAGAGTTAAAACATCATTAGTTCGACGTAGATCTAGTTTAGGCCAAATCTGTTTCGATGATGTGCATGTGGGTTGGCTTTTTGAACTACTTCGCTGTGCAGAAGGATCCGGCAATTTGCAATCGGTACTCCTTGCCGAGATGAGACAGATACAGCTGGAAGGGTGGTTCCCTCTCTTGCTAGCTCGTGCGCCTTACAGTTGCCTGGTATGTCCCTGTGTTCAGGTACCCAGACTATGTGAACTCTTAACTTAGCTGCTAGCTCTTGGTCGGCCATAAAAAAAAACTTAGCAGGCTCTTTTCCTATCCTCAAGAAATATGTCCTTCCATTTTTATTGTATTAAACAAAAACAAAATTTTCATCGATTGTGCTGGGTTTTAAAATATTTGTTTTGTTTACTTACATTTAATGACTCCATAAACTGATTCTCTTGTTGATAGAGCATGCTCAAATTACTAAGGGTACGTTTTAGTTTGGACGCACAGTTTAAAAATCACCAAATTACTCGAAAGTTTCTCTAAGAATTCTAAGAGGACGATGAAATAACATTTTTTACAAACGAAATTTTTCTGCCTCACAAACTTTGTGACATCACCTTCAGAAGACACAAATATTTTCTAATAATTTATTTTACTATACTCACTTTTTATGTAGGTTTTAATGAAGTAGTTTTTAATTTCAGTTATAAGAAATGTGTGATACTTCTAAATAAATAAGACAAGTTAGGTTAATTTCTTTTATTAAAAACAATCCAGTCTTAACATTTACATCATGGCTAAAAACTTTTGGTATTAAACCTTCCTACCATAAAACCATTGTACGTTAAATAAAATTTATAGGAGACTGTCTAATTAAGCAACATTTTTTTGTAATGGATATTGCACGAAGAGATATATTCTGGCAGTCACATAAGGGTAGAAATAATGGTCTTAATAAGCAATGTCGGAGAATAATTAATTGGGAAAATCTTTAAATGTACAAATGTAAATCCGGGCCGTGTATTTGATGGGGGATGGTTTAAACCCCTCGAAACGAAGCGCGACTGCCTAATACCCAGCAATACACTTTTTTGATAAAAATATACCAAATCAGCAACCAGTACATTAATAACCAAAGCACCGGCCACTCAGGAGGCTGTTAAGCTTAATACCCATGCAACACCTGTATTAACAGTTACGTCGGAAAAATTATAGCTAATTTTTTTACTATTAAAAAAACTGCTCTAACTGGGTGGGTTTACGAAGACGACTATTGTACAGTTCTAAATAAAAGACGTTTGAAAATAAACGGGATAAATAACCGTCTAGACATAAAAGAAATTAGTTAACTCCCATGAAAGTAACTGTAGAAAAGGGGAAGATTGGGGAGTTTCAAGAGGAGATAAGAGTCATTAGAAAAATCTATAACTGCCCAAAGATGAATCGTTAATAAGGTCGGGGTCATTATTATCAATATTTGCATTTGAGTACTACCCCGATTTTAAATTTACAATAACTCTTATGTGTCAACGATTACTCGCGTTTCCCACTTTTCTGTTTCCCACTGCCTTAGTTTTTTTAAACTTATTTATTTTTTAGTTCGGGTTTTTTTTAATATCCTGATGATCCTGGCCAGGATCTTTGAAAAAATTTATGAAATTGTATTGTCATCGGTCCTTTAGAAGTATACAAAGTTTCAAGTCGATACGATGTTTTTAAGTGGGTGAAAATCGTGTCCAATGATTCCGTTACATAGCTAGAACAAGCTAATATAAAGTGTATAAAAATAATATGTTAGCATTATTACAGATATTGATTGGATGAATCAGGAACAGGGAGAAATTAATATTATAATAAAATACAATTACCATTAGCTTTATTCCATGTTCATCAAGTAATTAGCCTGTTTCCTTTAAAGGTTTAAAAAAGATCCACTAGAGGCAGCACCAGTGGGGAGGTACATTAGATTGGGCCAAAAAAATCGACTATTTTTTTTTAAATTTTGTCAATAAAATAAAAGTTATTATCGATAAAAAGATCTAATTTTTTAATTGACCCAAAAAAATTAAATCTACAACGAAAAAAAGCACAATTTTGTTTTGACTTTAACTTTGAATAACTTTTGAAGGAAGGAATTTAGCTAAAAATGTTTTTTTTTGTAGAGAATTTAGTTTCCTTTAGGAATATTTATTGGCTTTTTTCCGGATACTGATTTTTACATGAATTACAAAATTCCAAAGTTGAAAAATCATACCAATGTTTAAGGTATGGTTATAAGAAAACATCTGACAAAAATTTTCAATCCTACCATCATTTTAAATCTCGGACAAGGGGGTCTTGAACATTAAAAAATTTTAATTTTGCTCCAGGTACATAGTCTTTCGTTAATTCCATTTTTATTAAGTACGTTTCAAAGAGTATAAGATAAAGGGAAAGGTCGCGCATAATCGACACACATGCCATCTGTTAGTTGTGTCCAAGTACTGAACTACTATCATGGTGATTTGTAATATATTTATGCGTAATACGGCGTAGAACGAAAACATGACAAACAAAAAGCCATTCCACCATGCATTACAGGAATGATGTTAACCATTAACAGCGTTTTAAAATTATCCAAAATTAATTTATTCAAATTAAATTCTATAAATAAAATTATTTATGTACTTTCTATTTCACATCTCGCAACACAAGTATAGCAGCGACGCAAAGACTATTGTTGTCTCACTGCACTAACCTCTTTCTCTCTTCGGCTTGGCGAACATCGACTCGAGCCGAGTTTGCTCGAATGAGCGTTACATAGCCGAGCGTGACGGCTCAGTTTCATTCACAACCCAGAAAAAAGCTGTGCAAGGCGCGGCACAAAAGTTTTCACTTCAAAAATATTCAGCTGTGCTACGGAACACAATGTAGTTTTTCAAACGCTCACAGAACACAGCGATATAGGTAACGTTAACTAACAGTGATCGCGCTGCCATATGAGGGATTGAAGTGCACTTTGTTGCTCGAGTAATCGTTGACACATAGGAGTTATGCGTGCCGTTATGCGAGTCAAATGTATAATATTTAAAAACCTACAAGATAACATGTATTTATAAAGGAGGTAGAAGGTAAGGAGGTCTATCTCGGTGATTCCCAAATGGAGAGACGTTTAGTCAAGTGGCCACGGTAACACTCACCTGTCAGTTGTCAATGTAATTAATAATTTGAGCTAACCTTATTCTGTCATAATAAACAATCATATGCAAAAGACTAAAGACTTAGCAAAGCTAAACGTGACGTGCTACCGTAGTCAATTAGAGCGCGGTTCTATCAGCGCCATCGTGGCTACTTGGCGAAACGTCTCTACTCGCAGTTTCCTTACCTTCTAGCCGTCTTGGTATTTATCTACAAATAAAAGAGCATGTTGATTAATTGCAATCCCCTAGAAGATACTAAAACGATATAATTGACAATACTGATCAATTAAAATCTACTAATAAATAACACATTGCAGTTTATAAAATATTCACAACAAGCAATACAAATACTCGTAACAAATGGGAAGACGAATATAATTAAATTTGACAATTAAAAGATAATGATAAGTATACAATTTTGTAAGATTATTTGAGGAACATTCACCATTAATAATTTTTATCTTATTTTAAATATTACAACTCTTAAAAATTTAGATCATATTCATAGCTATGACAAAAACAAATCGAGTAAGTGAATACTGTATCTACTTTTACTTATTCTATTTAATGTATACTGACTAAAACGAATGTAAAGGTAACATTGATTGTATAAAAAATAAGATTTTTTTAACTTGTAACAGTCTCACAATATACACTGAACTGGAAGCGTAACTATTACTATGTATTTTTGGGGTCGCAAGTTTTGCTACTGTTTCCCTAAGGGGAAACTACGTCAATGCACAATTTTTACTCTTGTTCAGTGTATACACTAATAGAAGTTCTAATTTGTTGCGTTTTGCTCGGGAATTTTTTAGTGCTCGTAGCAAAAATATTGACGTTTTAATAATTTTCTAAAAATATAAATATTTTTGTGAAGAAAGATAAATTAAATTAACGAGGTTGTCGTGGTACAATATTGTCAGGGAATTTTAGATTATACGCGCGGTAAAAGTATACAAGCTTGAAGCGAAATGAGTCATATTTTTTATGCAATACTGTACCCGTTGAGACGTTACCCATACAGTTTTCATATGTATGCATACACTAATACTTCCACATACTTTTAAAAGTTCTAACCCGGCAGCCTAGAGAATAATACGTTAATTCACAATGGAAATTTCCGTTTTATTATGTGTTGTGTTTAATTTATAATTAATATAAAGATTATATTAATATTATTTTTTGTGTTACCAAAAATGCAATATATTCTATCTATAATGACTGCATATTTAGTTTTACGTAAAATTCTATTACATATTTATTCCTTTTTGTTTATAAGAAGTCACTAAAATTAAGCGTATCGATGCGCATACCTACACTTCTTAAAATAAGAAAAAAGTGTGATTGAAGGAAATATTTATCTCACGTAAAATTTATATTATTTACTATTAATATTTATAAGTTATAAGCTTAAATTTCAGATAATTCTGTAAAACTTTATGCTGTGTTTACTTTATATTTAATAAAAAAGATTGTGCTAATATTATTTTTTGTATTACTCAAAATTTAAAATTTTTTACCCGTAATAAATATATATGTTCTACTAAATAAAATTTAGAATATTGATTTCTCCAACAGTCCGTTTAAATTTACCGCGCAAGTAATATCTATACTCGCGTACAAGGTTTACTTGGTCGCTAGTATGTATACTTTTTTATAAATTGAATTTTTATAAGTTAAACTTTACACAGTTATTCATTAACAACTAGCTGGCCAATAATTTTTTTTAAACTTAAAACGAAAACATTATAAGGCTGTTATTTTTTTAAAAGTTTCTGACAGTTTTTTTTTTCTACAACTAATCAACTGGTACAGAACTACAGCGAGCGTATACTCTCCATGTTAATTATCCAATTTTTAATCGAGTTTTTCTCGGGTCAATTGACTTCAAATTTTAAGGGTATTTGCATTATCATGTCCTTAATAAGTATACAAGATTTATAATTTTATGATGGTATGCCCACACCACGACAACAACGTTTTAATACAAAAATATCTTTTGTCCATCGTTTAAACAAGCCAGACAACTATAATTATGTAAAATTAATTATTTTGGATATTGGAGGTTCAATTAATTTTTTAAATAAAGGAGAAATAATAAAGATTGAAAATGATTTGTACTTAAAATATTACTATAGCACGAGATATCATGTTTTTAAAATACTTCTCACTTGCTTTTTAATAAAAAATATGAAAAAATAAAAACTAAAATATGAAATGCGTTTTTAATCTTGTTCTGGAGGAGACCATATAGGTAATTATTATTATTAAATTTAAAGGACAGCACTGGTAATGACAAGAATATGCCTTTATTAAAAACAATCATCTGTTAATTCATGTTCAGAATGAAAGTATTGTAACATGGGCCGAAATTAAATTACTTAAATGATTTTTCTCATAACATAAAATGTCAGTCAAATGTTAACTAAAACATTAAAAATAATGTTACGATATTTTAAATTCATCTGAATTCTTGTGAGACTCCAGTAATGTTGTAGTGGTGTTCTAAAAATTGTTCTAGCTGCAACACAAAGTATTCATACTTCGAGTTAGAAATATTGCAACAGTCTGACCTTTTTTATTACGAGAATATTGTTTAAGTACGAAAACGGATCTGGATTAGGAAGAAATCAAGAGGAGTAATGGTCAATAATTAATTCTTCAAATATAAATATTATAACATAAATCTTTTCAATTAAAGGATAAATAACCTTTTTATTCCTATTCTTATTGGTGTTAAATTTAAAACAACACTAGAATTTGGGTTTTATAATATAAGATACATCAGCCTTACTATTTCTAAATTATAATAATGTATAGCTTTTAAAATTACCACCTGAAGGCAAGGCAATGTATGTATTAGATAAATTCAAGATTTTTCCACCATTCAGTATTATAGTCAAGTGGCTACAAACTATTAATGTATTTAAAAGTTTCTAAAGCCCGTTGTATTTTCACCGTATTCATAGTAATTCGCTTCTTTGGAATTCGCAAATATACCACCTCTAAGAGCGAATCACTTTGAACAATAAAATATTTTGTGTATTTCGTGTAGATATTTTATTTTTCGCAGAAAAGGTGATACACGTCTTGATGAATACGGGGATGGATGATAAAGATTTAAAAATCATCCGAAACCTTTACTGGAATCAATCAGCTAATATTAAAATTAATATGGAAGAGCAAACCAACACAGACATTCTTCGAGGAGTTGGGCAGGACTGTATCCTGTCACCACTCATATTTAATCTCTACTCGGAGGAAATCTTTAAAGAGGCCCTTGAGAATACCGACATAGGAATTTTTCTGAATGGAGAACGAATGAACAACATCCGGTACGCAGATGATACTGTGGTTTTCACTGACAACATGAACAACTTACAAGAACTAATGAACAAAATAAAAGAAGTCAGCAGTAACTATGGCTTAAAAATTAACATTAGTAAAACCAAATTCATGGTAATCAGTAGAGAAACTGGTGGAAGATACGGCTTAACGATCAACAACACACCAATAGACAGAGTAATACAGTTCACCTATCTGGGAACCATGATCAATGATAATTGGGACCACTCACAGGAGATCAGGTGTAGAATAGAGAAAGCAAGTGCCGCCTTTAACCAAATGGCTAAAAGTCACAACCTCAACATCGACATCAAAATCAGACTTCTCCGATGCTTTATTTTCTCGATTCTTTTCTATGGGATGGAGTCATGGACATTAACCAAGGCAACACAAAGAAGACTCGAAGCCTTCGAAATGAGGCTTTACAGGAGGATGCTGAGAATATTATGGGTGGACAGAATGACCAACAAGGCAGTGATGGAGAGAATTAAGAAGGACTTGAAAGTAATGAACACCATCAAGAGAAGAAAGCTTGAGTACCTCGGACATATTATGAGGAATGAAAGCAAATATCACCTTTTACTGCCGAACTATTTAAAGCAGATGTGAACAAAGTCATCATATTCAGGATGATCGCCAATATTCGGAACGAATAGGCATTTGAATAAGAACTGTTAAAAAATATTTACGATACGGTTGGTATGAATCGTCGGCACTGCACATCTGCTGGTGGAGCCCGTTGACATGTCTCTTTCTTTAAAAATTCAAGTCTAACTTGACGAGCAAGCCCTAAGGGTCTTGTAGGTTAAAAGCGCTCTGCGAAAAATATATTATTTGGACACGTGCACACTCCACTTCCACTCCGAATCACTATAAACAAATTACGAGTTCCTACATACTATGCATCACAAATTATGAATTCGTGCATAGTCTGTAGCAAGCTTTATATATGGCGGTTTCTCTGATAGAGAAGGTGGAAAAAAGTACGTTTATGTCTACATATTTTGCTACTTTAATACTGTATATCAGCGACGTACATTGTATGTTCACTGTATAAAAAAGATTAATTTACAACAAGTATTCAACAAAGTGATTACCCCACGTTAACAGTAATGGTTGGATAAAGTAAAAAATAGTGAGATAAGAGAACGCTGTGGTGTAAAAAAATATGTGGAGGAAGCAAAAGATGTGTGTAAGAACCGTAGCAAGTGGAAGTGGTCTCTGCCTACCCCTACGGGAAAAAGGCGTGACTATATGTATGTAACAGTAACACACCATCAACAACTTGAATTATTCCAAAATATCACTGCTACTTACCGGTAATTTCGATCCAAGTAGGCTAGAAGGTAAGAAGGCCCATCTCCTTATTAAAAGCACGTCCCTAGAACTGCCGGTAGAGACGTTTCGCTACGGTGACGCTGATGGTTAGATAGAACCACGCTCTGATTGGCTACGCCGATGCAATAACAATGACAGCTTAGCACGGTCATCTGCTGGCGTACACAATCAGAGTGGGGTTCTGTCTAACTAACAACGCCACAGTGGCTACTTGGCGAAACATTCTCAGTTCGCGTGTTTAATTTGATGGGCCTATTTACTTTTTAGTCTCCTTGTTCGGGTCAAAGGAACTTTTAACATAACAAAAAATTATGCACGTCAATTGTCATACTTCAATTCTTTAGCAGTTTTGGTTGATTTTTAATTAAATAAAAATTTAGAATGGCGAATTCATTCCTAATTTTGTACCGAAATCCAATCGAGCCCGCTTCAAAAATCTTTCTTTTACCCTAAAAAAATAAATAAAACTTATTTTTTTTCGAAATAAGTATGTGTGTCATGATTTTTTTAAATTTTTACCTGGATTAATAAATCTTATTGGTTAGATGAAGAAACTTACATGATCTCTTGTCTTTTGGTCAACTCATTGACGAGCAATACTCCAATTGGAGATACCGCTGCAAAAATGATTATCCAAAGAGGAATATCGAATTCTATACTAACTTCCTGAGTATTTATGATATTGTTGTATATTAACACTGTGTAAAGAGATTGTACTGCTATCCTACAAAAATAATTAAATGTTTTTGGAGATCTATTTATGTAGGGAAGTCAATGGGTTGAATGAAACAAAAAATACTGGAATATCATATAAATTTTAGTGCGTTTCATTATTATACTTACAGTATGAATATGGATATTAGCCAATATAAATTTGTGTGTGGAGACTTTTGAAAAACTAAATGGTCACGATGAATAAAACCAATAGAAATAACAACTGAAACAAAAAATATAACAATAATAACTTTGAAAAGCAAACACTGGGAAATGCTTTATATAGCCAAATATAAATCAAACAGTAAAATATTCTGCTTCTTCATCCCATACAATCGACAAAAATCAAAAATTTTCAAAAAAAAACTATTTTGCTTTTTTTCACCCCTTCGTCTTAGATACGTACATATTTAACATTCGAAATAAAAACTCTCGGTCTTTATATTGAAAAATTCCAGTTCTACTATCACTCGGTAAATTATGTCATGAACAAGAGATTATTTGACCCTCGTGCGCACGTGTAACCATAATAAGTGCGCATTCGTGACTTACCAGCCTCCAAAAAGATGACGATGATAGCGTGAGAGCACTCAAACACATTAAAATATGCGTAAAATGTAACGGAAATAGTCGATATTAAAATTGATATTATTTTTTTTTTATTTAAAACGAATTAATGTTAACGAAAAACTGTTCTGGATTTTTCAATTAAATTCAATTCAAATGAACAGATAGATCCGTTCGCAGATATATCTATTTTTTTATTTCTAAACAATGAACTAAAATGAACCCAACTAAAATCACGTTAGGGCGCCAAGTTATTCTACTTCAAAATCGATAGGAGAGAGAATAAATGTAACCTCGAACAAATTCAATTGTATCTCTATTTAATTTAGTACTCGTGAACGAGCAACGTGTTTAACCGGCTTCAATGAAATCAGAAATTATAATTAAAAACTCGAGCTCCTGGAGCTATTTCCTTCTGGAGAGTCTGGAGAGACCTAAATCTCTCAAATATATATGTTTCAAATATAATATTATCAGCTCGTTATTGACTCACAAAAACCGAAATACATTAACCAGTGATAGCTTTAAAATCAAAATAATTTAATTAAACTGCCAGGACCGGCTCTGACAACTTAAATAAAAAATTCCCGTTACAAAAACCAACAATATTGTGTCCTGTATCCAGTTAAGCGGTTTCCCGAGACGGTCACTGAAAATATTTAGTTTTAAAGGAATCTCTTGTCAATCCGATTAATTAAAATTTAGTTTTAGTTACAACCTTAATTTGAGTCCCATTGTCATGCTGGCCCAAGACTTACTTAGTCTATTGACACAAAAGGTACACACAGTATTCCAAATACGTGCTCCCACTCTTCCACTGTGAACTTATTTTAAAAAATAGTTTGGAGTTCTATTCCAAATGCAGTGCAACTCTATAGTGACGGCGCTTCAATACTCACCAAAATGCAATAAAAGTATAAAGCTAATTATAAGTCTGGCAGTCAATAGTGTCCATTCGTTTTCATCCCATCCTCCCATGGATACGGATTCTGTTAATATAACAGGATTATAAAAAAAAGCACATGTACAGTTCTGAAGTACCGTACAAATTTGGTCACAGTGACTCGTCAAGATGCCTATGTATGAAGTTAGGACTACCACAAACGTCACCAAAAATTTCGTTCCGTAACACCAGAAGATGAATACAGCAGACTGAAATAATTTAATTTTTTTTTAATTAACTAGATTTTTATTTTACTTTTCACTTACACTCCAGTTGGTCAAGTTTTGATTCTTTCCTTGTGGTTTTTTCATCACGTCGGGATCAACTGGTCGAGCCATCAAGGAAACACTTATGAGTGGCACCACCAAACAAGCAAACCATAGAACTTGTCCTGTCGTAAGCAAACCCGGTAGCATAAGTATTGTGGATAAAACTTGCAATAAGCTCAATGCTATGCAACAACATAACCAAAATTGACCTAAAACGAATTTACTTTAAATTATACAAAACTATAAAGGGTTTTTTCAAAGTAAATCATTACATACCTGAGTTCCAAATTGAGGCAACGAAATGCCTCGACTCCATTATTAACCTATAAATTGGAAGAGGAAAATCTCGCCTAACTGCCAAAGAACAAGGTATAGAATTTAACTGACACGATATATCAACAGGACCCAAACCATTGTCTGGTCTCTTGTAGGCTTTTATTTTTTGACATACTTGAGGATATAAAGGCTCCACTGAAATGCTAAAATGATCTTTAATAAGACTATACATTCACGCAATAAAAGTGTTAAACTGACCGATTAAATTAAACGACTTTAAAGATAAACAAAATGTTTTAGCTTATAAAGGGTCTCACAGAAGAACCTGACAAAAACCAATAGGTTCTTTTTTCCTCGGGTCTTATTTGCAAAGTTGTACAACACTAAAATTGATTATTAAAATTTAATTTTAATTATAACAATGTTTTCAAATTTATTGAACATGTGTTTTCTTTTTTATGTATCGTTATAAATTATTACCAGCAGGTGCTTCTAGAACACCCTGTATTAAAATAAATATAAATAACCTTGCATCGGCTTGCATAAAAATGCCAGCATTTTCTGAATTTTCACCAGATCCCATAATGCAAACAACTTCATGATAATCTTGCATAATTTGCAACATTTCTCTAGTGACATCTGGTGTACAATCAGTAAAAAGAGACACCAACAGAGGTACGTTGTCTATCAGTTCAATGTGAGGCCTTATTTTGTCGATTCCTCTTGGCAATTTTGCCTAAAAAAAAGTACATAAAATATTTTTAACTAACAAAAATACTCTAAATTAACGCCACATATGTAATTCTGTTAATACCAGGGGGGTAGAAGGTAAGAAGCTACTCTCGACGTATTCCAAGTGGAGAGCCGCAACCTAAAAACTGTTAGTAGAGATGATTCGCTAAGTGGCCACAGTGGCGCTGATGGTTAGATAGGACTGCGCTATGATTGGCTATGCGATCAAGTGGCACTTGGCTGTCAGTTGTTAATGTTATTATTAAATTGAGATAACCTCATTCTCTCTCAGAATGTACAGTAACATATATTAACACCGACAGGTCAACACAGCTGAGTGTCACGTGCTGACGTAACCAATCAGAGAGCGGTTTTAGCCTCCTAGAATGTAAGTAAAATAATGGGTAAGGGGTGATTGGCCGTTCACAATAAGTTTTGTTGGACCAAGAGTGAAGCTGGAACATAACCGTTAAATTTTTATGAAAGCGGTATAAAAAATTTAAGCATCACAGTATAAAACTAATGAAGAAAATAGATTTGGAGATAAAATGAACTTACCCTATTACTCATGTCGAAATTAATAGGAGCACTATGCTCCGTACTTTCCGTTAAGTTACTCAATGATTGCCATTCGTGATAGGTGTTGTCGGCTTGAATAAGAACACTTTCTTGACTGGCCTGATTTGCCTCTTCGATTTGTTCCAGTTGTTTTTTTTCTATTTTAAACTTTTCGATTTCCTTTTCGAATTTCACCGTCGAATACTCCATATTAATAGCGCTCGGTGCGGAAAAACTCATCGTCCTCGAAGATTCCAAGTTACTAGTAAACGAAGAATTTCGTCAGAAATATTGTGAGACATCAACGATAACTACTGCACGTGTCTGTCTGAAAAGTCCACCATATATGTAATTCCACTATATTGTTAATACTTCTGTAAGTGGAAGGGTTCCTGCTAGAGAGATATAACTCAGAAACTCGGCCCGTTGTACGCAGGCGTGATACACAGAGAAGAGTTGAATTATTATTGTTAGGGACAACTTCCAGTTAAATCGGTCGAAGTAGGATGAAACGTCAAAAAAGCACGACGGTTGCCTGCTTGACAGTAAACAAAGTTCGCGTGTATATTCTTAAGCGGGAATACGTAATAATATTGAAGAAGTAAAGGTGTGGTTGGGTAACCAATTCGGTTTAAATCGGCACTCGACATCCGCTTCGTTGGGAATAAAGTGGGAAATTTTGACAGGTTTCTTTCTTTAATAAATCAACTCTGTGGATAAGGCTCACAGTTTTACAAATAGGAGTAAAAGAGTCGTATTGTCAGCACCGTAGTGCTTCCTCTACTTTCATCAGTGCTCTTATACATGCTCGTCGGTTGTTGGTACTCTTGATCTGGCCTTTTTTCAAAACAATGTTGATCTGATCGAGATATGTTCGCCGAGGTCGACCTCTACCGATTTGCCCATTCACACTCGCCTTATAAATTTGTTTCGTCACTCTTCCTTCATCCATCCTTTCTACGTGTCCAAACCATCTAAGCATTCCTTTACCTATCTTTGTAACCACATTTTCTTTTACACCACAGCGTTCTCTTATCTCACGATTCTTTTTCTAACCTAGTCACTCCGGCTATACTTCTCAGACTACTCATCTCCGTAGTATTAATCCTATTTTCATGCTTCTTCGGCCAAACCCAACAATTACTACCAGTGTAGGAACCAACACACCTCTAAGCTAGCAATATAGTAATATTACATAATACATGGGTAGACCCCGCGTTATGGTCATAAAAGCTTCGTAAGGTCAATTTTCGCTCATTCTTCGAATTTTTAAGCATGCAAAGTACATAACATAAATATATGCTGGTTTTTATTCATAAATTTAATAATGAGATATTTCGGAAGATTAAAAAAATTGATTAATGCCTACTCACTTAATTTTAACGTTTTTAAAGACTATTTTCATTTATTTCTACAATAGGGACTATAAATAGAGACAGCACTATTGCCAAAGCTGGCGCTCTCTAGTGTTTTATTTTTATAATTAAATGGGGTAAATATTATAGTAAATAAAGACATGTTTTAAAATTATTCAAAGTGGGTTTCAGCCATTAATAAATAATTGTATGCATGGTCAGAATAATTCCAAAGATGATAAATTATTTAAATTTGGCCGTGTATATAAGGTGGAAGATTTAAATATGATCAAGTGATGATAACCTGTAAAGTTGTACTCCAAACAGGTGTATCCAATTTGTACAATGTTAAATTCAATTTAAAAGTATCATCACAATTAAATTTTAAAATATATATTAATAGATAAGATTGAGATTAATAATATAAATTTAGGATTAATTTTCTAACATATTTATTTTTAGGAAAAATCGAAAGAATATAAAATGGATGTAATGGATACTGATATTTTATTATTCATTAAATGAGTACTACAAATTTTTATATCCTTATTTGGTACTCAAATTTTTGAAATTTTACTAAAAATAAAAAGCGTTTTCATTATTAGGTAAAAACAATTATTACAATATAATAGGTTTTAGATTCTTAAGTATTTATAATCTTATTGTCAAAATGACGAATTCTGTCAATTGTAATATTAATTTAGTATTTATACATATTTTTTTGCTAAATTTGTCCATTTTATACGTTTATTAATTTTCCATGTGACACCAAATGTGCTCTTTGAAATTTCACTAATCAAATGTATATGTACATCCACGGATGTAATTATTTTCAATGATAAAATTACGAAAATAGGGAATATGCATGAATTTTTTTAAAAAATTTATTTGATAGTTTACATCGCTTTATAATAGTAAAAAAAATGTTAAAGTCAAAAAACTGATTTAAAGTATTTAAAAAAAATTAAGTATAGCCAACCAATACGGGCAATTTAAACGACCGCAATTTTGGCTCGCTTGGTGTTACGTAAAGGTATATAACAACAAACAAAAAGGTGGAAAGGTTAGGTTGAAGATTATTGAAGAAGTATTGTGATTTGCTGAAAAGGTATGGAAGATTTCGACAACTTTGGTCTACTGAAGATTTGCTGGCTTATGTCACTCAGCTCTGGACAAACACCATTGAGAAGTTTGGTGAATCCCGTGCAATAGCCTTGGATATATCTAAAGCCTTCGACCGCGTTCGGCACCAGGCATTGTTAAGCAAATTATCTGCCTATAGTCTCCCAACCAAATTGCGCTAATGGCTCATGAGCTTCATGCAAGATTGCTCCTTACATGTGACAGTTGACGGTATTTTCTCTGATGCGTTGAAAACCAATGGCGGAGTCCCATAGGTTCCATCCTGTCCCCCACCCTATTTCTTTTACACATCAACGATCTCTTGAAAACCACGACAGCATACTTGTCTTAACTTTCACATCCTATCGGCAACTTTCGGTGAATGATACAAATAGACTCAGACAGGAACAGGTTGACTCCATAAATAGAGATCTTGAAGCAATCGTCGAGTGGGGAACCAACAATCTTGTTCAGTTCAACGCCCAGAAAACACAACAACGTTTAACAAGAAAGTAAATTCCTCAATTCATTCCATCACAATGTCCGGAAATACCCTTGAATCAAGTCCCTCCATCTCGATTTTGGGAGTCACGGTGTCCAATAATATGTCTTGGCATGACCATGTTGCTAACATCGCAGACAGCAAACCAGAAGCTGGGTTTTCTGTGGAGAGCTAGAAAGTTTTTTACTCCAGATCAACTGTTGACGACGTACAAGGCTCAAATCCGACCTCTACTGGAGTATTGGTCGCACATTTGGGGTTTAGCACCAAAGCATTCTTTTCGCCTTCTAGATTCAGAAAAGGGCCATTTGGTTGAAAAACAGCTCAACTCTCACAGATACCCTTCACCCACTAAAACATAGAAGAGTTGCAGACCAGACATTACTCTACTTGATTTCAACAGACGTGTAATCGGGATTTGATGTTAATCTTGAACAACATCCATTTTTGGCAAATTATCTGATTACACCATCTTAAAAACGCTTTCAGTCATTTTCCAAAGTTTTTCGAGTTATTTTTTACAAAAACAAATGTAATTTTACTTCTAAATGTGCAATAAAATCGTAATAAAACTGGACTGAATCACAAACACTTCTAATCAAATACTAAATACCTAACCTAACTACTTAAACTCTCTCGATACTTGATGTTATTGACATTTGTTGATACAGACTTTTACGTCACATTTGCTCTGCCCAATGACGTCGCTTTTTAAATGTTTCATTTTTCCACAACAGTATTTTTGCATTTTTTAAAAATTAATTTCTTGCTAAAAAAAATTATAATTAAAAATATTGATATAGGCATAATTCTTAAGTAATAACGTTTATTAAAAAAAATATTTTACCCTTATTTGAATTACATGCATATTCCCTATTATTTAATAAATAATTGACAAGCTTTAATAATTCCTTTCATAAAGTTCATATTTTTGGAGGTAAAGTCACGACGCACGGTCCATGTTATTTGAAAAAAAGCGAATTATTTTTAATCCTCCTGTTGATGTAGTGTTATGAAAAATTACATTTTTTAATAAGCCCCAAATAAATGCGTCAAGATGAATGAGCTCTAGTCATTGTAAAAGATAAAAGTTTTAATGGAAAAAGAACTGCCTTACAATTTGTTCACAAAATTACTACATTTTGTAATTCAAGCTTTTGAAACGTCTAATTAAGATAAAGCTCACTTCTTTAAGCGTCTTATTGTACCATGAAAATGTTGAAGCTTTGTAAGCAGACATGTTACAAACACAAACTACTAGCAAACAAACTACTTTCATATGCACACATGATTACTAATACAGTATTGAAAAGAAAAAAACCAACATATAGATGATTATTTAATTCGATCTAAAAGAGCTAAAAGATTTGTATCTAATTTGCTTGTAGTGAAATACCTATTGACCATGAAAGCTCTCTCGTCAACGCGTGGCGAGTTTGGATTCCTTTTGACATTCTGCAACATACATTTATGCCTCTGCTGGACAGGGCTAGTGTTAGTTTCTGCTTGTCCGCTGTTCTCCCCTCTGATGATGAAGCCCAGACAACATGGCACACAGAAAACATACAAGTAGAAGAGGAAAGTTAGTAACAGATGGTTGCAACATAAATTTTTCTTTAACACGTTCGATGCCACCTGCGCGCTATTAATTTTTACTCCGGTGTCAATTATTAATAGTTAAAAATTTATTCTTAATTAATATCGAGTACAAACAATCGAAAACAACGAAAAAACCAATAACGTTACCTTTTAAAAAGTTGCCAGGTGACAACGAAGGTACTGTACACTAATGACATTCATCCAATTCATATTTTCAGAATATTTCAATTTCCTAACTTGCTGCTTAATGCTTGCATGTACAATTGTATTTTAGTAAAATTTATTTTTATTTACGTTCTAAATATTATTGAAAAAAATCTCTTTTCTTATTACATGTGATATTATATTTGTAAACATTTTTTAGTTTGCGTACCATTAATGGGTGACGTGCAACACTTGGCCACTTTTTAACATCGGTAGAAAGGGTGACATACACGTGACATCACTGCTCGAGATGGTTAACGATTTAGGTTTCCTGATCTTTTTGGGGTTTTTTTAGTGTAGGGAGAGCTTTTTGACAATTATTAAGGTTTAAGGAACAATATTGTGGTGTTATTAGTGATTTTTAAAGACTGAACATTAATATTCAAGTGTTAAGAAGCAGGGTTTATGTTACCTGTATTCGAGGCCGCTTTTGACAGAATCTCAAGTTATGACGTCACATGTACGTTACTTTTCTACCGTTGTCAAGCTGAAACGTCACGTGCACGTTACACATAGGATGTTGACCTCTTTAAATAATTTTGATTTACATATAACGGACATGTTTTATTGTCCAAAAAACTATAATTTCGAAAAATTGTGTACAACTAATTCTTACAAAATGCTTCGCTTTCTATTTAAAGTAATTGTATAATAATACAATTATAAATAAGTTGCAACATATCCTATTAGCCAGAAGACACCTTGTATATTTGGATTAAGATTTACTGAACATATTTAATAAATTTAAAACGATAGATTATAAAAAAATGATTTTATGCAATTAGGAATAAATAAGCATGCAAAGAGTAATAATGGAGGAATTAAATACAGTAGTTCAAATGTACTGTTACTTTAACCCATAAAATATTACATGATAAATGAATATGCATAAAGCGATATTGGTGATTAACAAATAGCCAAATATTTTGCTTTATATTTTTTAAAAACAAAGAAAATTAAAAAAATAAACTTGTTTTATAATAAATTGGGATGTAACCCTATTTTTTTAACGTTATCAGCGTTTGGTTATTTGTTTTTTATCACGATTCCACATTGCAAACAACGTTTGTATTTTACCAACATTCTCAAATACAGTAATAAGTGAAGGTACTCGTCTTTAACAAGCAACAAAGTGTAAGTAATTCAGATGATGACCAATCTTTTACCTATTCCTTTCACTTAATAAAGAAATGTGACAATTCCAACCACTTTCCAGGCCCATCTTTTCACTGAAGACTCTCGAGCGCAGTTCGTTTTCCTTGCTAAAATGTACGAATCTTATGCAAGCTCGTTCCAGTTGTTCTATCAGATGAACCTATCGAAGAAATATTTATGCGATAAGTGTGACGCTTTTCAAAAATTTACTAACTACTTGCCATATCGATTAATGCTTGATATTGCATTGTAATCATGCCGATGAAAATCTGGTTGCACTGCATTTGGAAACTACTTTCTGCATCGGTACCATTTTCGGTGGGACATTCGTTGTATAATAGCGAATCTGTAAAATAAATGTTTGAAACGCGGTTTACACAATTCCTGCCCAAAATTTTTTTGAATTTTTTAAAATTAAAGATACAACCATTTTTGAAAATCACTAAAAAGTAATCAAGTTTGTAAAATATTTGATGGTGTACAGTGAGAATTAAAAAAAATTTCACAAAAAAAAATTATTTTTAAATTTAAATAAGGAACAAAACTGTATTTGTAAATGTTGATAGTTACTTTAAATTAAAATTGTTCTGGTTGGGAAGGTTACTCTGTTGCAAAGAAAATAGATGGAATTATTTAAAAACTATTAGCAATGAATATGTTGCTTTGCTTAAGTTTAAAAAAGTTCACTGTTATGAAGAAAAAATTAATGCAAACAAAAATGATCCCAAAAAAATGTGAAAATACTTGAAATATCTTATTAAACCAAAAAATGACACATTCTTTTCAAACATTTTGTTTTCTGATGAAAGCCATTACACATAGTTGTTTGGAGATATCAAACTGTTTTAACTAATTTTTTGTAAACAGTATCTACAACATATCTAAAAGCATAAGTGATGGTACTCCAAGTTCTTCATAAAACGACAGAGTTTTGAATTGCAGTTTGAGTAAAATTGAATTACTCACAATGTGTCAGTTATGATCTTGCCTATTGTAGCAACACCCTTTTTTAGTTGTATTATTTTACAGATGATCAGAACAATTATTAGGTACCTGCACTGTAGAACTGCGAAGATTTTATTTTCGGCTCCAAAACACTTTTGACATCCCAATGGACGGGAGTCGGACTTCTCTGGCTCGAATATAAATGTCTCGAATCGCTGGGAAGTTCCAAGTAAACTTCACTCAATTTGGAATGAATATTTTTAGAGAGTGGCCTAGAAGCAAACACAAATATCAATCGGAATCTTAACTGAAACAGGCTTACACCAAAAGACATGTATGTGTGTGCGGATGTATATTACTAAAAACTGTACCTGTAAGCGAATGCTGTACAATATGCAGTTAGACTACTTCTCTGATAAAAGTCTTGTATTCTCTTTCTATCGGTATTAGACAACGGAATTAAATCATGACCGTCCCAATAGTCGACACAGGAATCTAGAATAATATCTGCAGTTCCTTCTGACAGCAGCTGCATATTTCCGGTAGATAATTCTTGAACGATCACGGCGAACATATGTGGAAATGGGAATTTTAACTTGGTCGACAATTGAAGAGATCTGGCGTATTTGTTATCTCTCCTCATCATTTCAGTTTGCTGAAATTAAAATAAATGCTGTTATTATATGTTTCAATGAAAATTAAATGAAAATTATTTTTACTAACGTTTCAATTGTTATTGTAATATTCTTTGGGACCAAGATTAAACGAAAGGTTCATTCTAACTACTCGAAAAACCATGCAGAGACGGATCCTTTTCCGTTCCAATCAAACTTGGGAATATTCGTGAACGATCGGGTGCATGATTTAATGTAGCAAATGTTTGAACTGATATGCATATTGGATATTTCATCATCTGCCGCTGTCGTTTATTGTTTATTTACCTACCAATCAGCAATTCGGTTCACAAAACCGTTTCAACATTTAAATTTTACTCGAGGGAATGCAAAGCTGCCGCATCAATTCGATCCAAACGATCACAAATACCGTTTCAAGGCAATACAATAGTTGAGGGTTGGAACAAACCTAAAATTGCGACATACATATGTATTCGTTTCTTACCAAATGTCTAAAACTGGACAGATGTTCTTCAAGTGTAAAAACCTTTTGCGCTTGATCCGAAAATCCAATTTCATTAGCCAATTCGCAAAGACACCTTCTATTGATCACAGGCACTAAGTTTTCATTGTACATCGCCTCGCAAGTGATGTGGGAACAAAAAGTATTGTAATGTTCCTGCAATATTAATACCATTATCATTATTGGGAGATCCTGTATTTTCGGTGTTCCTGAACATTTTAAATTTGATTCAAAACATCTTATTTTTTGAATGGCATGATGCATATAAAATAAATAAAGTAGTGACCCGGAGACATTGTTTGATATTTTATCATAAAATCGGAAAAAATTATAAACATTCCTTTTTATCTTTGTATTGGTATTGCAAGTATTTAATAATATGGCTAAACTGAGTGGCTTAACATTGGTCATATATCTACTCCATTCTGATGGGTCACTGAGGTGATGTGAAACATTTTTTCTTTATAAGGATTATGCATAAAAGTAGTTCAAATGACCAGGAGACATTTTTTGATATTTTATCATAAAAACGGTTGGAAAAATTAGTAAAAACACTATTTTACCTTTGTATTGATATTGCAAGTATTTAATAAAATGGCTAGACCAAGTGGCTTAAGATTGGTCATATATCTATTCCATTCTTGGTCATCAAAATGTAATTTAAATGGGTCATTGAGGTGATGTGTGAGATCAAGTACTTCTGTAACTGCGCTGGGACTTTCTGGTTGAAAATTTGGGAATATTGAATCTATGTCACTTGATAAATCATTGACGTTGTCCAAGCTAAAATAAATCAGAAATACTGTTATTTTACTACACAAATTTTACTAGATAATAAAAGTTATACTGGGTTAAGTAAAACCCACCATTTTTTAGGGCTCTTAAAATGAACTATAATTTTTATTTAAATAAAATGTATTTAAATATCATTGAAACCTATTTCGACTGCTAGTTGAGTTGCTAAGCAGAAGCAACTTTTGACACCTACCTAGATGAATGGGAATTATTACTTTGATTGTGCAAAAAAAATATTTTTTCAGCTGTAGGATTTGGCCACGAGAGAATACCTTTTTTGTCAATACAACCCAAAGCCTAAAATAAACAAACAAAAAAATTAAATGTATTCCCACGAAAGTTTCTAAATAATCTTATATTTTTAATCAAAGACAATAATTTTTAATTTTTTCTGATCACATCCGCTACGAAATAGCGCCGTTACCAGTACTATCGTAGCGGCGTTAAACTGTAGTTTTCTATACAAAATTTAATAAATATTCGCGATAAATAATCAAGTAATTAACAACACAACTCTAAATTGATTTGTCCCCACTTCGGCGACATGTGTTTGCGATGCCGTAAGCAGTTTGAAAAGGTTAGCGACAGTGTGTACGTCTGACTTTTAGGAATGAGATTATGAAGAAATCAATTAATTTATCTTCTAAAAAAAAGTGCTGAGTTCATATATAGTTCTTGTTTTTGCCCTGCAATCATATGACATTTGATGCATTGTCGCTATGTATTTTACTCTTACGCGCCACCTCATCTAATTAAAATTCACGTTCGTCTAGTGTACCATTGAAGCTCGAAGCGATGAACCCAACTATCCAAATTGACTTTGTTGTCTTGATTCCGATTACGAATATCCTCGAAAATAATAATCGGAATGTATCGAGGATTTTGATAATCGGAATACCAAGGATTTTTAATTCGAATTATCCCATCGCTAATAATTAATCGCGCGAATATTTATTATATTTTGTGCTGGTCGACTGGCTAAAGTACATTTCGCTGGTATGAATTGAAATAACATGTTACTTACCGTAACTGAACCTAGTACATGAAGAATGTTAGTAGATCTTGTGAGAATTTCAGGTTTTCCTCTAACAATTTTCCAAAAATTTGAGAGTACTTTTATTTTGCTAATTTTTAGTTTATCATCATCTATAGGTGAAGTATCTGCATCTTCTCCCAAATGACTTATTTTAGTGTCACACTGAGTTGTAGCGTCAAAAATTGTGTTAATTCTAAAATTAGTTTCTAGTAAATGATGACAAAAATATTAATAATACCCAAAGTTAATTTTCATGTATTTACTTATTTGACACAAAAATTTAAACAAAAATCCCATACCTTGCAGTTCCAATATAATTGGCCAAGTTCCAAAATAAAGGAAATATCATTGGAAGTAATGGCAGAATAACATTGCATGGCACAATAAAAACTGTGTTTGATACTAAATATCTTCCAAAATACTTATGAAAATAGAAATATCTGATCAAATTTATCACAAGCACTAAAACAAAAGTAAAAGGTAAAATTATCTGCTCTACAATTGTTATAGTAACTAAATGCCTTTGTTGATTCAACTGTGATACAGGTCTATCCAAAGCTTGGTCGAGGAAAATTTTCAAGTTATTTAGATATGGTGTTTCCAAGAGACGAAATTTTTTGGGTACAAGGGGTTTTCGGTATTTGGGCATACTAAAAACTTCATTTGCATTTTGTAACGTTGGAGCATATACTTCTTTGGCATGTAAAAGAGAAATTTCAGTTTGTTTGTCTATGGCTTCACAATAACCTGGACTTGTTTGACCTTTAAATTAGAAAATATATATTTTCATAAAAGATTGACAATTAGTGCTGGAAAACTGAACAATTTTGTAGTATATTTTTTAATCTTAAATTTAGAATTACCTGGTCTTATGAGCACAATATCTCCTTTGACTAATAGAGCCCATGGTAAGTTAACTATTTTTCCATCTCTATATGTCCATTGCAACGTAATACAAGGTGAGAATGGTGTATACAAATCAGGATAATTTTCAGTTGACCAATTCAAACTGTTTTGTTCTTTTTTCAAGTTTTCTAAAACTGTCCGGATTCTATTTGGAATTTCTAAATGTCTTAACTTGTTGTCATATATTTCTAGTAGAATATTTATTAAGAATAATGCAAAAACTGGTATCGCTTCATATCCACCCAGGTTGTCACCTTCAAGTATGTAACCTATAATAAGGGATACAGCAGTCCAAAAGCCGAAAATAATAGAAATTACATTCACTGTTGAACGTTTACTATTATAACGTAAAGCATCTTTAAACCAAGATTTGGACTTCCTACGAGAGAGGTTATAATTAGTACAAATAATTAAACGATTTTATTTAGGCTAAAAAAATGTTTAATGTCTTGATGTGAAAGCACATACATATATTGAAAGCGTTTAATTGTTTACGGGAATTTAGATATGTTATAAATAGTCAATAAAAAAAAGGTACAAAATATGGTGATGGATACCTGCATCTTTGCGATAATTCGAATTGACAAAGTACAGCAGATACTTCCTCATATAATTTATTAATAGCTTCTCCAGTTTTTAACCCTATGTCTTTATTCTGATTTTCCATTTCTAATTTTTTAGTAAATTTTACATCGTAAAATTATTACTTGAAACAGATGATTAGATGATGGTAATTTATACAACCAACATTACAACTTTTGTATTCTTCTTTTTCAAAAGTTTTATCCAAACAGCTTGCTGATTGAAACTTACATTTGTTATCTGTACCGATAAAAAAATAAAAGTAATAGTAAGTTGGTTTTAACAATCAATCGACTATCTACTATTCTATTCCTTGAGGTGTTCAAAATTGGGTACATGTTTTGTGTGTAATAAACTAAAAATAATTATAACTCTTGTATTACTTAAATTATAAGTATTATTGACTTCTGGGAATATTTTATCAAAACCAAACGCTTATATTTTCCGTGCCCCAAAAAAATGAATTTATATTTTAGTTGGATTGTTCACTTATAGCCGAGACCAGCTGCCTTCTATGACATAGAAGAACCCATCATTGTACGTCGTGGGATTATTGCAAGCACAGCACAGAACACCAACCTCGTGGTCTGTGAAGCACAGTCGTGTTGAGTGATATCTTACGATACAGACGTAATTACAATTTTTAATTAAAATAATCTTTTCTTATAAATTTCTTTGTTTAAAATTTTCATTTATTGTTATCTAATCATAAAGTGGTGAAGTATGGCTCCAAAAAACAACAAGTGGCGCTTGGTATGAATATTTTTTTATTTTTATTACCTTAAACGCCTCACCAAACTAAAATATATTAAAATACAAATTTTTTTTGTTAAATTAAGAGGCTGAAATTGAAAAATCTAAAATTAAAGACATTGAAAATATATTCAAATTAAAATTTGCTTTTTTTAATACAGTTTTAAAATATGGAAACAATAAAAACGTAGTTACTTGAGGTAGTTTATAATCATTTGTAATTTTTATGAAGGGTGTGTCATCTAGTTGGCACTGTTGGTAGTTACTGTAACTACTACACCAAGAGGTAACGGAAAATTGTGTAGCATGAGCACAGTATGTATATTGTGGCATGGGCATGAGTAGCTTTGTAATAGAAATGTGTTGGAGCCAGTGGCGCGCCAAACAATGAGGCCGCCTGTATGCAAAATTTAATTTTACACCCCTTACCCACCCCTTTTTTAGTAAAAATTTATACATGGGTGGGTACTCATAAATAAAATTAAAATACGTGCTAATACCTATATTTAATTTTGATACTGATACATCAGATAAGGGGATACACACAAAATTGAAATAATTGCTTTTGCTTGACTAATTTTGAAATTAAATATGTGTGACGTGTTAATTTATATACCTTTCAATGTATAATCTATAATTTTAAATCATTATCATTTGGTGTTTGCAAATAAAGGAAATGGGTATTTCCAAAAGCTCAAATAGAAAAAAGTGTACTGATTTTAATCAGCAGGATACCTGACTACTCATTCCCATAACATTTAAAAGCAAAAAAAACTGACAAAGCAATAAAAATGTTAGGTAACAGAAAAAAAACAAAATAACTCATTCAAACCACTCTTTTCTTGCCTTTTTCCGGCAAAATCTTTAATCATCTCGTCTAAAGTCTATCGTAAAAAAGTTTTTATTAATTTGAATTTTGAAAATACAATGCTACAGATACTGGTAGTGTTAAAAAATTCGTATTGCCACTGCAGAATTTGGAAATTTTGAAATTAAATTGTTCTCTAAAATGTGTTGAATAATTAACTGAGGATCTAACTCATTTTGCTCTGGTAAGTGGCATTTAAACACAAAAGTCATTTACATCAATATCTGATTCTTTACATGCTTAATCTTTTAAATGAAATGATAAATTTTCACAGGAGTTTCTTACTTCTTCTTCAATCAAGCTGAACATTTGATGCCTAATTAAATCAAAAATGTTATTAAATTGCTCCAACCCCTTGAATCTGTCATTAATAGATGATAAGGTCGTATATATATATATATATATATATATATATATAATATATATATATATATATATAATATATATATATATATATATATAAATGAAAAAATGTTGGTATGTATGTATCTCCTTCAAAGACTCCCAAACGGCTGGACCGATTGGGATGAAATTTTTTAGAAGTTGTTTTATACATAACAGGGGTGGTTTTAGTGAAAAAAACTTGAGTTTGGGAAGGGGTGGGAGAGGGATGAAATATAAAAACTGTTAAAAACGCCGATATTAGTATTAAATTCATAGTTTTCAAGGTCGCTGAGTTTGATTGTAATATCTTCAATGTTGTTAGCACCCCTACGAAAGGGGTGGAAGAGGGATGAAATATAAAAACTATTAAAAACGGCTGATATTAGTGTCAAATTCATTGTTTTTGTGGTGGCTGAGTTGGATGGTGACATTCCCAATTTTGTTAGCACCCCTACGACAGGGGTGAGAGGGGGATGGAATTTAAAAACTATCAAAAACGGCTGATATTAGTGTCGAATGTATAGGTTTTGGGGTGGCTGAATTTGATAGTAACATTCCTAATTTTGTTAGCACCCCTACGAAAGAGGTGGGTAGGAGATGAAATATAATAACTATTAAAAACGCCGATATTAGCGTCAAATTCATAGTTTTTAAAGTCACTGAGTTTTATTGTGATATCTCCAATGTTGTTAGCACCCCTAGGAAAGGGGTGGGAAGGGGATGGAATAAAAAATCTTTTAAAAACGCTTTATTGGTGTCGAATTTATAGTTTTCGGCGTCGCTGAGTTTGATAGTGATATTCCCAAAGCAGGCAAGCCAACGTTCGGGCAGGACAACGTCTGCCGTGTCCGCTAGTCTAATATAGAGAAGAATACTTTTATTTTGTAATTCATTTTCGGATCTGTTATTGGTTCGTCAGTACTTTTAAAAACAAACTTAGCCGAATTACCGACCTTGGATTTTAAATTACTTTAAATATAAATATCTATACGCAGGAGTATCTGATAATATGTCACTCAAAATAATAATAATAATTTCAGTTTCTAAAAAACCTGTTACGAAAAATTGCTGCTTTTTTAAAGGCTGTAAGTATTATAAATTATCAAAAATTTCCTTTCCCAATAAACCTGTGACTTAATTCACAAGTTTTTTATAAGGACTGTAACATTATGTTACAGTGACAGACAAAAAGCGGTGACAAAACCTGTTACTGTGAAATCGCAACAGATCTCTAGTAGTGTTGGGATCACTCGAGTGAAAAACCGCTCGAGTACTCGATTATTAAAAATACCGACATCACTCGGTTATTGAAACGACTACTCGAGTTATAAATTCAAGCGAAAATCGTCACTCAACCAGCAGTGAAAACTGAGCGAAAGTTCTTTCACTCGATATCCGCTCGGCTGTCGTCGCTTGGCGACGTTCAAGTTTGATGCTACGACATAAGTCTTTGTTAAAGGCACATAAAAGAAAAAGCACTATCGCTATTGTGATCGCTTGCCTTCGGCTTCATTCGCTATCGAATCGAATCGAGTGGCAAGCGATCTACCTACCCGATATTCATTCATTACTTGATACTTGAACCGGAATTTCGAGTGATAAATCGCTCGAGCGATCGCTCGATTATTGAAATTACTCGAGTAGTGACAACTCGATTATTCAAATCACCGGTTTTTGCCAACACTAATCTCTAGCTTGTAAAGCTTGTATCCTGGACCTGATCTAATAGGAGAAAATCTACGTTAAGAAAACGGGAAAAATAAATTTAAATAAACAAAGTTTGGTAAGAAGACTCAAGTAGACGAAGCATTTCGAGTTAGTGAAGTGACCGTAAAAAGCAGAGCATAGTTCGGTAGTGGTACACGATAATATTAGTGTAATAAAGTTGTTAGAATCTAAGGCATGCTAGTGAGTTGTCACGTGCCTATTTTTTTTCCCTTCTACAGTTCCATTATTAATTGGGTCTCTGATAGTCTGGTATTCCTCAGGTGCTCGTAAATAGTTTCGCTTACCGTATTTTGTTGTAATTTAAATTTATCACTCGTTGTAAATAGTGTTGCATACCTTGTAGTGATAGGATTCAATTATTAATGGCTGTGACATTTTTGTTAATCGATGGAGATGGAGTGGGGGTTTTTGTTATTAGATTTTTGCTTTGATTTTTGGCCTCGATTGTCGTGTGTTGTCAGCTATATTATTGTTTGGTTTGCATTTCTGTGTGGATGGGCTGGCTATCAACACGGACGAGTGCGATTATGAGTTTGGAACATAGATTTGCGAAGATTGTTGGCTGACGCGTGTCCCGTGTCATTTCTTGATATCCGGCCTGGGAGTCATTAGTTTAGTTAGTCGTTTGGTGTCAGTCGTCGAAGTCGGGTGGTGGTGAGAGTTTTTGGAACGATTTGATATTAACACGTGAGCAGAACTTCTACGGTTTTTTCTTTCATATTTGGCTGTATTTGGGCCATCTTAATTGGATTTTGAAGAAAAACCATTTAATTTTTAACTTGACCATTCTATCTTACCTTTGTTGTTGATATTTTGGATTTTGGTGGTTAAAATATCCGCATGCGGGATCTGATGGAGGGAAGCCATTGTTAAGTAGCAGGTGCAGTCCCATAATCAAACCGGCCACAGGATTAGTGAATTCGTACACCCAAAGGTTACAAGTGATTTATTTTAGAATATTTAAACGACGTGATTTGTTTTTGACACCGCGATTAAGTTTTGTTTTAATTTATTAATATGGTACACTGTTGAAAACTCTTTATTGCATTGGATAATATGCCAAGGCTGAACTTTGATTAAAGTAATATTCTCAATAGTTCTTTGTGTCCAAGTAAAAATATTTTCTTCATACTTATTTGTAAATATCCTACAATATTGCTATTTTGAAGGACAGCCATCGTAAAAAGAAATATTTTTAAATAAGCTCGATTGTTTTAACAGTGTAAATCTTTATGTAAATGGAAAAAAAAACGTGAGTAAATTAGCAGCCTTACGTGAACGTTGATGAAGTATTGTTAAAAAGTTGACTTGTATACGTTTTTTTTGGTAACCTGATAAGGTTTGTTATTCTTACCTTTGTTTTAATTATTTTATGGAATCGTAAACTTTGGATTTTTGATTTATTGTTGTCTTATAAAGTTGTAAATTTTGAAGTTTCGATTTATTGTTGGCTGTTAATTTTGATTATATTTGTTATAATTTTGTTATTGAGCTGTGTATTTTAATTTATTGTGTGAGTAAAGTATCCAATATATTTTTGCTATAATTTTATTTATTTGGTTCACCATAATCTTAGTTGTTTATCGCATGGCTCTGCTAGTGCCTATAAGACCTAGGGGTTTCCGGCTTGAACCGTCCAAGTCGGTGGCGCGGCTCACTTTTATATTTTTATTTTTTTTTCTTCTACCCTTTACGGCTGAGCTCGGGCATAATTTGCCAGTAGAGAGACCGCTAGCAGAGTACTCTTTAGAGAACGAAAAAGACGTGGCAGAGTATGTCCTTAGTTTGAAGTATTGTTGTAGCTAATTTAGGTTAGATAAAAGTTGCTTATTTATCTTATTTAGATAAGATTGTAATTTTAAATAATATCTATTTTAAGGTATTTTATAATTAAAAAAAAAATAAACAAAGAAAATATTTTCTTATTAGCCTAGCAAAAAATTTCTTGGGTGTATTGACTATTGACCATTTCACGATTTTACCACTCTGTGGTTTTTCTTAGTTTTGTGTTGTTTTTTTTCTGCAACCTGGAAAATGTGGAATTTTCCATTGTTTGCTGGTACGAAATTAACGGACTTGAATATTTTTGATACATTTTATAGCTATTATATTACGTAACTGAACGCTATCGGTGCGAAGTATTCGCATGTGTCACCTCTAGTTACATTGTACAAGGGCGGTTTGATAAGTCAGTGACTTTTTGAATAAAACAAATTTTTTTCCGCAAATAAACATTTTATTTTTCTACATAATCACCTTTTAGCTCGATACATTTAGTCCAGCGTTTTTCTAATTTTTTTATTCCCTCCAAATAATAGGTTTTTTCAAAGCTCTCAAAATACGTTTTTGTTTCGGTAATGACTTCTTCATTCGACTCAAATCTCTTACCGCCCAGCCATTTCTTTAGGTTTGGAAACAGAAAATAGTCGCAAGGGGCTAAATTTGGAGAATATGCTGGATGGGGTAGCAGTTCGTATCCCAATTCGTGGATTTTGGCCATCGTGACTAGACAAGTGTGCACACGTGCATTGTCTTGATGGAACAGCACTTTCTTCTTCGCCAAATGCGGCCGTTTTTGCTTGAAATTAACGTCGAATCTGTTCAAAAGCTTTGAATAATATTCGCCGGTGATCGTTTTACCTTTTTTGAGGTAATCGATGTGAATGACACCGCATACATCCCAAAAAACTGTGGTCATGACCTTGTTGGCTGACAGACTCTGTTTCACCTTCTTTGGTCCACGTTCACCCCGAGTAACCCACTGTTTCGATTGTTCCTTGGTCTCTGGCGTGTTGTGATGGATCCATGTTTCATCCACAGTAACAAAACGGCGCAAAAATTCGTCCGGATTACGGCTGAAGATCGCTAAACACTATTTTGAAGTGGTCACACGATTGCGCTTATGGTCGAGTGTGAGCAACCGCGGCACCCATCTCGCAGAGAGTTTTTTCATGTCCAAATATTCGTGTAAAATATGATGTACCCGTTCAGTTGAGATACCTACAGCATGAGCCAACTCATGCACTTTCATTCTCCGATCATCCAATATCATTTCATGGATTTTATCGACGATTTCCGGCGTGATCACTTCTTTTGGGCGACCTGGACGTTCGGCGTCACTAGTGCTGGTACGACCACAACGGAACTCTGTAAACCACTTCTTAACCATTGAAATTGATGATGCCGAGTCCCCGTAGTATTTAATTTAAGTAATGCTTAATCAGCACACGAAATTCACTTTTTTTCATTTTCGTAAAAATTCACGAGGTTGTCTGCTTTGAACGGCTATCAAACACCAACTGCACGACGTAGCTTGCTCGAAATTAGAAAGTTGCCCACTGATAGATTATAGTTGACGGCGGCAGCACTGTTGCATTTGGAGTAACTGCGCGGGAAATTCAAAAAGTCACTGACTTATCAAACTGCCCTCGTAGTATTGTAAGTAATTGATAGGGGGAGAACATAAATATTATTTTATCGGTTTTTGGGAATAATGATAGTTTTATATTTTAAAGGGTTATGTGTAAGATATATTTGGATTCGCCCCCGTAGTCGACGAGAGCTTTTTGATGCACGAGTACATCTGGAAGCCAGATATCTAGGAAAAGGGACAAGAAAGAGGCTGGCGGCAGTCTTGATCAAGGGACGACAATAAATAGGCGAATTTTTGTTATCGAGAGATAGTTTAAACGCTTTACGATAAATATAGTTTTTGATTTGAATACATTTTTATTATTTTTTACATATGGTTTTAAGCTTTGTAAATAATTATTGCGTGAAATAAAATATACATTCAGAGAATAACAGTTTGCTAGTATTGTGAAGCCGTAACTCATCTTATCTGACGCCAGAAAACCCCATCAATCATCGTGGGAAGCACCTATGTATCAAATATTAAAGACCATTGACTCATAAAAATAACTCATTTATCATTTTCTTGATTTTTTTATCAGATTTTGACTGTATTATTCGTGTTCAATTGTTATCAGATTTATAAATTATCGAATTATAACATCATCCTCGGTACTTTACTGATCAGTTTTAATGTTTTTTTTACATTTCTAATGATAAATAATATTGTTTTGAAGAAAGGCCGGGTCAAGAGTACCAACAACCGACGAGCATGTATGAGAGCACTGATAAAAATAGAGGAAGCAAAAGATGTGTGTAAGAACCGTAGCAAGTGAAAGGAAGTGGTCTCTGCTAAACCGTACGGGAAAAGGCGTGACTATACAGTGTGGAACAGCCAAATGGAAAAATTCGATAACGAATAAATGATAGCGTGTTGCGAAAAACGCTTGGACACGTCGATTTGTATTTTTAGATGCGCATTTTTTTTAAAAAAAAATAATTATATAGGGTGTGTCATGTGACAGTGGCCAATACCAACTTTCTTATTTTGAATACAACCCCCTGTATATTATTTATTTTTTGGATTCTTCAGAAAATTCTAGACATAATTCATGTACAATGTTCCATACCTATCTTCAACTGTTTCGAAAATATTAAGTGTTTTCAGATGTATTAAAAAAATTAACATTAAAAAAAGAAAATTATTTTATTTCACAAATAATGTAAAAAAAAAAAAAAAAAACATTCATTTCAATGTAAGAGATGTTCAAAATATTCGCCGCGAACGTCTTGGCAACATGCTAATCTGGTATAGAAATGTCTTCTAACGTTACTCAACATCTCAGGCGTGACTGATCTAATCGCAAGCGTGATTCGTCTTTTTAAGTCATGTAAGTTGAGTGGTTTAGTTTTGTATACAATACTTTTGACATATCCCCACAAAAAGAAGTCTAATGGCGTCAGATCAGGAGATCGTGCTGGCCATTCTATCGAACCGCGCCTCCCCATCCACCGATTTGGAAAATTTTGGTTTAGGTACTGCCGGACATTGATTTGGTAATTGGGCGGTGCTCCATCTTGCTGAAATCATAGTATATTGGCAGTAACTTGAGGGTTTGCTGGATCAGGATATAAGTTTGTCAAAGTTGGCACGACATTATTTTGGAGCAGTTCTAAATATTTATCTCCATTCAAGTTGCCATCAATAAAAAAGGGACCTACGATATGATTTCCAACAATTCCTGCCCAAACATTAACTTTTTCAGGATATTGCGTATGTTCCTCTCTCATCCAGTGAGGATTCTCATTAGACCAATAGCGGCAATTTTGACGATTAACATGACCTTGAAGTGTAAATGTGCTCTCATCAGAAAACAAAACATCTTCTAATTGGATCACATTGTTATTTAACATTTCCATCATTTGTTCACAAAAATACGTTCTCCTGTCGAAATCGTCTTCCATGAGCTCCTAAAAACATCTGAAACACTTAATATTTCCGAAACAGATGAAGATAGGTATGGGACATTGTAGATGAATCCAAAAAATAAATAATATACAGGGGGTTGTATTTAAAATAAGAAAGTTGGTATCGGCCACTGTCACATGACACACCCTATATAGTTATTTTTTTTTTGAAAAAAATGCGCATCTTTAAGTACAAATCAACGTGTCCAAGCGTTTTTCCCAACACGCTCTCATTTATTCGTTATCGAATTTATTCCATTTGGCTGTTCCACACTGTATGTATGTATGTAAAAAAAATGTTTATCTTTCTTTATTTTGGATCTCGTTAACTCTGCGAGTGGTATACCCAAAACGTTTCGCTTTCTTTTGCAGTTGGTTTATTCAGTAGTGACAATATCTTCGTAAAACTAAAGCAAGATGATGTATTCGAGATAGCTTCATCGGAATGTTTGTGTAATTTTGTACTGTAATTATTGATATTACTTTTTTCAAATTTCAGAAGAAGAGAGGTTTTTCCAAAAACACCATAGCCTCAACTTTAACCAATGTTATCGAGGAACAATCGGATGTAAATAATGAACTGTGTCAAAATGAATTCGGGATTGATTTAGAAGCGTCATCGGAAACTGAAAGTATTAATGATATTGGTGACGAGCCCGAACCGACCATCGAAAAAACTTCCAGCGTTAATAACGCGATGATGAATTTCGAAATTCTGACTAAAACCATATCATTAATGAATTCCGAAACAGTTCATTTTGATTCAATTTTACAAAAAATATTCGCCGTTTTGGAAATTTCAAAACCTGATAAAAGGTAAGGAAGATATATTTTAAAAGGTTTTTTTAACTTCCCAGTGGGAAGTTATAGTAATGGGTCCATACATAAAGTCACGCCTTTTTCCCATAGGGGTAGGCAGAGACCATTTCCTTCCACTTGCTACGGTTCGTACACACATCTTTTGCTTCCTCTACTTTCATCAGTGCTCTCATACATGCTCTTCGGTTGTTGGTACTTTTGACCTGGCCTTTCTTCAAAACAATGTTGATCTGATCGAGATATGTTCTCCGATGTCGACCTCTACCGATTTGCCCATTCACACTCGCCTTATAAATTTGTTTCGTCAATCTTCCTTCATCCATCCTTTCTACGTGTCCAAACCATCTAAGCATTCCTTTATCTATCTTTGTGACCACATCTTCTTTTACGCCACAGCGTTTTCTTATCTCACTATTCTTAACTTTATCCAACCGAGTCACTCCGGCTATACTTCTCAGACTACTCATCTCCGCAGCATTAATCCTATTTTCATGCTTCTTTTGCCAAACCCAACATTCACTACCATACATAAGTGTAGGAACCAACACACCTCTATGCACAGCCAGACGTGTCTTTTTTGACACTTTTTGGCTATTCATAAAGCTATGCAGTGCCCCATTCATTTGTTTTCCTGCCAACACCCTTCGCTTAATGTCACTGTCATACTTTCCATCTCTAGTAAATTTTGAACCCAAGTACACAAATTCATTAACTTGTTCCACTCTTTCTCCCTCAATCGAAACCCCACAGTTTGTCATGCTTTCTTCTCTTTCAAAAACCATTACTTTCGTTTTGCTCACATTTATTTTCATCCCTTTGATTTTCAGGGAATCATGCATAACATTAACCATCGCCTGCAACTCCTCTTCAGATAACGCTAATATGACTTGATCATCGGCGTAAAGAAGGCATTTGACGATCAAATCATTCATTTTTAATCCATACGCACTCTCTTTCAGATCTTTTAAACAATTGTCTATGTATAAGTTAAACAGCCATGGCGAAGCCACACATCCCTGTCTCACACCTTTTTCGATGTTAAACCAGTCCGTGCAAGCTCCGTTTATCCTGACACAAGCAGTGGAATCCGATACTGCGAATTCTGAATTTTGACATATCTCCACATTTCAAGGTCCCCAGAGTCAAATACAATAGTTTGTGTGTATGCCCAAATAAAAAACCGCTGTATCTTTTTTCCTGACCCATTGTTAGGTACAGCAAAGAAATAATTATTTAAGCAATCCAAAGGTAAAAATTACGAATAGAAAAAATCATTTATTGATGGTGTTTAACATAAGAGTAGTATAAATTGCAAAAGGAAAAAATAAATGAATAATTTTTTATTTAAAAACTGTTTTCATTCCAAAATTTTAGTAGCATTCCTCGGACATCAATAAAATCCATAATTTTTCTTGTAGGGAATTGTGCCTTTTCATAATAAATACATTTTTGGAAATGACCATCGACCAAGGTAAATTGGAACTAGATGCTTTGTCTAAAACATTTGCTGGTAAGCCATTGATGCTTCATCAAATTTTTAATTAATAAAAATAAACGCGGATAAACAAACTGCATCACTTTTTATGAAATCTTATTTATATCTCCGTTAAATTAAGGGAATTAAGGGTTCTTCAATGAATTGTTCTTTATTCGATATTATTCAATACTTTATTTTATAAAATTAAATGTATGTTCGCTTTCGTTCTCTTTCGACGAGTGTCTGGTCACGACTTCCTTATGCGCACTTTTGTTGAGTGGCGTTTATCGCGGCGTTCGGTCTTTTCCTGACATAAGCAGAAATGACAGTTTAGCTGGTTGCTATGCTAACATCTATGCGTATCAGTTGGCGTTGGATTGTATTTCGAATTTTAATTTTTATGCTGTTTAAAGCGAATAAAATTTAGTGGAAAGTTTCTGAAGATGCGATTTGAAATTTTCATATTTATTTATCGGATTATGATACATGCGTATCAGTTGGCGTTGGATTGTATTTCGAATTTTAATTTTTATGCTGTTTAAAGCGAATAAAATTTAGTGGAAAGTTTCTGAAGATGCGATTTGAAATTTTCATATTTATTTATCGAATTATGATACATTTTAGGATAATTTTATTAGTTTTTCATTACGACCAATGCATTTTCATTGATTTTTAAAAGAAAATGGTTCATTTCAGAATTGCTTTTACCAGAAGAACTATCGAAAATTACCATTAACGAGAAAAACTTGAAAAACAAAACATATGTGGGTAAGTGTTTTAAGAACTATTTATTTAGGTGATTATTTGTATCGTAGTATTTAGCAGTACAAAAGTTTCGGTAATCCTTATAACCCACTTCAGGTGTCAACTGCGCCCTCAACTTTTTTTAATAGTCAAGGAGATCCAATAAGATACAGGGTGATTATTTGGGAGTTCCATAAATTCAGAGAAACTTGACATAATTCAATAGGATATGCCGAATTGATTGTGTATTTTTACTAAATTTTGTTAATAAAATTTTTATTGTACAGGGTGATTCAAAACGCATACTTAAAGATTTCTCAACTTTCTTAAAGGGATCACCCTGAATTTTGTAAGTTTGTTAGACAGAACTTTTTTTACTCTTTAAGTTTTGTTAACAATTTCCTATACCTAAATGAAACCGTTATTGAGATATTTTTTAAATAACCGCAAATAAAATACTAACTCACAATTCATAATTTAAAAGCTGAATATCTCAATAACGGTTTGATTTAGGTAGAGGAAGTTGTTAACGAAACTTAAATAGCAGTAAAAGTTCTGACTACATTACATTACCTTACAATCTTGCGGTTGGGCCGATGGGATAGGCACCTATGTCACCTAGATCTTTTGATCCTCTCTGACTACCGCTGTGTCTTCAGGGCATCAGAATTCCAGTCCGCTGATTTTGGCAAACCGCAGGATTTCTGTTGGCCCTGTCTCATTTAGATCACTAAAATTAATCAAACATATTAGTATTTACAACAAAGGAAACATCATTTTGTGACATTTACACATAATTTTATGTTTATTCCTTTTTTTTGCGAAACCTTTTCTTCTTCTCTTTGATGCTTCGTCGAACTCGTTTTCGATTTCCATCTTTGATTTTCCGCTTAAGCATCCAATAGTATTCCACAAGCATATTGACATCCCATCTTTCTTCGTACCGTCTCTCGATATTTTCAGAAAAATAATCTCATTACATTACATTCTTGCGGTTGGGCCTTTGGTATCGGCATCTATGTCACCTAGATCTTTTGATCCTCTGTGACTACCGCTGTGTCTTCAGGTCATCAGAATTCTAGTCCACCGATTTTGGCGAACCTCAGGTTTTCCGTTGGCCCTGTCTCTTTTGTTTTTATATACATGTGTTATTAAGCCATACGATAAATAAATAAATATCAATATGACAGTTCTAGATCATTCTACCTGTTTCTCTATTATTCGACGCGGCTTCGAGAGGTTGCGCGACCTTGCTAGGCCCCGTCGGCGGTTACAAAGCAAAGCGGTCGAACACGGACCCCAGACGCGGTCGATTTCTCGGTTGCCGACAGGACCGGATTTGTAACAATATTATTTTAAGTTTTAACTTCACACAAAATGCAATTGGTGGGTTAAATTCATCCAGTAAAAATGCTGTGACATGTTTTAGTGTTATCAAAATTTGGGATATTAAACAATTAATGCAGGGGCTGAATGTAATGCTGTTATTTTAGCCGAAGGAGGATTCGGATTGATTGCCAGAGGTACATTACGACAATCTGATGGATCTAATTTGAAAGTCGTAGTTAAATCACCTTTATCAGAATGTAAAGAACGTTTTCTACGCAATGAAGCAATTATTATGAGTAAACTTGATCATGAAAATATTGTTAAAATTTTGGGCTTAGTCGAAAAGCCAATGCAAATAGTTATGGAAGATTTGGAATTTGGAGATTTAAGACACTATGTATTGGTAAGGAAATAAGTAAATCAAACTTTTTTATCTGTTTTAAAAATTCAATGCAAATATTTTTATATTTTTTTCCACTTTATCCCTCACATAACAACGGAACAGACGGTATTGTATGTCTTGAAAGCTCTATTAAAGTTTTTACCAGTCTTGAAACTTTTAACACGCACCATCTTTGTTATTTATATTACACCCTGTGAAATAAAAAAATTAATTTTCGTATTTTTATTTCAGTTTTTCAGAATCATTTGTTTAGTTAAGTTTATTAGAAAGTTTTTTTGTATTTTTGTCTGTGATAAAATTTCTATTTCGTGATATTTTTAAAACTATAACACGACCATCCTACTCTAACTTTCCTTATTCGTTTTCCCATTATTAGAATCTTCTGAGGAGGAGTTGCAGGCGATGGTTAATATTATGCATGTTGCCCTAAAAATTAAAGTGATAAAAGTAAATGTATATAAGCAAGACGAAAGTAATGGTTTTTGAAAAAAAAAAGAAAATATGACAAACTGCGAAGGAAAAATAAACAGTAGCAAAACTAACTTCCAAACCGAGGGCTCTTTTCTATTTAATATAGTTACCATTCGGTTAGGAAAAAAAAATACCTGAAAGCTCTCCTTCTGAAGTTATCGTGCGAAAAGTACAAAATGCGGTAAATTTTTTGACTATACCTCGTAATGAAAAGACCTGATCCATACATCTCTTTCCTCTTCTAAATCCTGCTTGCACATCCCATATCATCTTTTCAGTTTCATTCGTTACTCTTTTAATCAATATCTTTGCATATAGATTGCCGACTATGCTGAGTAAACTAATACCTGGGTAGTTCTTACAATCCTCCTACGAACCTTTTCCCTTGTAAAGCGGCACGATAACGGCCCTGCACCAGTCGTCTGGTACGCTACCACTTCTCCAACAAAGGTTAAAAAGGCGGTACAGCATACTAGCTACCACGTTTTGTCCAACCTTCAGCATTTCAACTGTTATCCTGTCGTACCCAGCAGCTTTACCCAATTTCATACTGTTCAATGCTTTTACTATTTCTGTCGTACTAATTTCACTTTTATTGCAATTTTCACTCATGTCTTCGAATGGAGCCTGTACTTGTATACCAGTGTATGTGAAATTTTTAGGTTTACGATGCTTTTTTACATTTGCTAGTACTGAATTCTGAATGCCCATAAAAAATACTTCATTTTTTTTTTTATGAAAATAGTCGCAAAAAGGGTAGACCTATCGTGTGGGCCGCGGACGGCCCGCACTGCGATTATTAGAAGGGGAAGGGATTATAGAAAGGAAATGATTGTGGATACGCTTTTTAAAAAGTTGCAGGTCATAGTTCTCTGGAAAAACTGATTTTGGAAGCTTATTCCATTCCGTAGCAGCTCTGTAAAAAAAGGATTCTTGATGAAGATTGGTCCTTGTAGTGTTAATCTTGAGAGTAAATGGGTGAGACTGATCAGCGTGCCGAGTTCTTCGGCCGAATGTGGCCAATGGTGGTACAAGAGTTTTTATTTCTCTGGAGCATCTGCCATGGAAATATCTGTAGAGCAATGACTGGTCTGCAACTCTTCTTCTATGTTCTAGAGGGTCAAGGGTATCTGTGAGAGTTGAGCTGTTTATCAAGCGAATGGCTCTTTTCTGAATGGAATCTAGATGACGAAGAGAATGCCTTGGTGCTGAACCCCAAATGTGCGAGCAATACTCCAGTAAAGGTCGGATTTGAGCCTTGTACGTCGTCAACAGTTGATCAGGAGTAAAAAACTTTCTGGCTTTCCACAGAAAACCTAGCCTCTGGCTTGCCGACTTTGCGATGTTAGCAACATGGTCATGCCAAGACATATTATTGGACACCGTGACTCCCAAAATCGAGATGGAGGGACTTGGTTCAAGGGTATTTCTGGACATTGTGATGGAATGATTTGAGGAATTCACTTTCTTGGAAAACGTGACACTTTGTGTTTTTTGGGCGTTGAACTGAACAAGATTGTTGGTTTCCCACTCGACGATTGTTTTAAGATCTCTATTGATGGAATCAACCTGTTCCTGCCTTAGTCTATTTGTATCATTCACCGAAAGTGATCGATAGGATGTGAAAGTTGAGACAAGTGTGCTATCGTCTGCGAAACTGTAAATGAGGTTCGTGGTGGTTTTCAAGAGGTCGTTGATGTGTAAAAGAAATAAGGTGGGGGACAGGATGGAACCCTGGGGAATCCCGGCATTAGTTTTAAACGCATCAGAAGCAATACCGTCAACTGCCACATGTAAGGAGCGATCTTGCATGAAGCTCAAAAGCCATTGGCGCAGTTTGGTTGGGAGACCGTAGGCAGATAATTTACTTAACAATGCCTGGTGCCAAACGCGGTCAAAGGCTTTAGATATATCCAAGGCTATTGCACGGGATTCACCAAACTTTTCAATAGTGTTTGTCCAGAGCTGAGTGACATAAGCCAGCAAATCTCCATATTTGCCCATTTAAACGTTTTTGTCAGACCGATATTAACTGAGATAGCTATCAAGTAAAATATAAACAATCACCCAGTACCTATGAGCTTGAATAAAGTCACTACAGTAACCAATTCGGTTTAAGTCGGTACTCAAAATCCGCGTCTTTAGCTATAAAATGGAAACGATTGACGTGTCCCTTTCCTAAGTAATTTAAATTTCATTATAGCCTAGTGCACAAAGGAAAATTATTAAATAACATTTTTATTTCCAGTTTAACAATGTACCTAATAGTAAGCTTCGTTCTATGATAACAGATGTTATTTGTGGTCTGGAATACCTTGCCAGTAAGCAGTATATACACAGAGATATAAATGGTAGAAATATTTTTGTGAATTCCAATTTAAAATGTAAGATTGGAGATTTCGGTTTTTGTTGTCATGTCGATGATCCGAATGGTTTTTACGAAGAAAAGGTAAGCATAAAATTGACATAAAATCAAAATTATAACTTATCGCAGAAATATTTGTATTATAAATCGAGTAACCTCCATATTTACTTACTCATACAATTTATTTTTGTGCTGTTGCTTGGAATTTTATAAATTTTGTGTTGGTAACAATCCGCTGACAATGACATTAGTTTTCAAAGTTATATAGGGAAGAATCACGGAGAGGGCGACATCTATTATTAATCGTATGAACTTCTCGAGGTGTGAACAACAAATTAAACTCAATTTGTTTATATGGGTGAAAATTGAACTTTATGTTATTTTGAGCAATTTAAGCATTGAAAGTGTTATATTTGAACGATATTTTGTGAAGAATTGGTGTTAATAAAGCACAAAATCGGAAAATGTAAAGAATTAAAAAAGTTGATGTGATAAAATCGCGAAAAATATGCTCTGTTTCACAATGCTCTACATATGGCATTTCGATTATATCTTTGCATAAATTTTCTCCAAATCTTAAGGCAGCTCAGAAATTAAAGATGATTTTAAAGATAAAAAACCAATCTCAAAGTTTATGTTTGTTTGCAGCAAGCACTTTGTGAAAGATGTTTTTGTCAGTGGTAAGTTTGATATTGTTGTCCAATGATCTATAATTTTATTTGTGATTATTCATAGTGACTTCAACAACACAGAGAAAGCGTTTGAAAGATGGATCTGTTCCTATCTAGAACCTTTCAGTGTTGAAGTATCAACATTTCATAATTAAGAAAGATAGAAGTGACCGAAGTTATTTGGATTATAATATATAATCCTTAATTGGTCGAACAGGTTATCCCACATAATACAATATGTCCGAAATTGATATTTCGACTTCCATATGAATTGCAACAAGAATTTCAGGGACGACAGAACTGAAAAACTTCGAAAACAAACTAAAATTGATACCTGGACTACCTAGTCTTTATTGGCATTTAACAAGAATTCAGCGACAATAAAACTAAAACGTCGAATACAAAACTTAAATCCTGCTTAATCCAATATCAACTCAAATCTCTGAGATAACTAAAATTCCCTTCAATAAAAACTTTGTTTTTACAAGTAAAAAATTACAGAATATTTGTTGTTCACACCTCGATCCGATATTATAGCAAGATTGGGAGGAGAGAACTATTGATCTAAAGAAGCAAAGCGAGCTTAGGTTATCAACAAATGATCACTCTCCTCCTTATGGCAAATGCTGCTTATGAGCATGCTTTAAAAAAATCCCAGAACGGTTCTTGCTCGAGGAGAGGTACTGGTTTCAGATAGTTCCAGGACCGTACCAGGACGATTCTTAAAAAAATTGAAGTAAGTCCTAGAACAGTTCAACGAAACCAGAACGCGACCAATTCTATTGCGCAAACTCCTGACTGTTTCAAAACAGTTCTTGTTTGAACACGAATGAAGCTTACATACTACGTTTAATACGTAGTAAATAAATTACTTTGTCACTTTCTCATCTCTGGTCTCAGAACAGTCACACCTCGTTTAAGTAGTGTTTTGTTTTATTGATTAAAAATAATTTTTTCTTTATTGAAATAAAGTAAAAAAATATGGTATTAATTTTTAGGGTGTAATTGAAAGTTACTATATAGAATGGAAAGTAAATGTTTCCCTGAAATTTTCATTGAAATCAGATGGGCACTAGGATTGCTTATTTGGGAAATGTGTTATATAAAAGAGTTGCGTTTTTTATTTGCTCCAATGCATCAGCTCATTACCACTTATGAAATGTTTCAATGTACCAAAAGGTAAGTCACGTAACTTGCTTAAAATTAAACTATAATTATTATTCTTTTTAGTTTGCCCACTCCAAAACACTATCCAAAACGATTGTTCGACTATATTACCAGGTGTATGATGCATCCGGACTCACAAAAACGACCAATTTATGCAGATATAAAAAAAGTTGTTGCCGAATGTTTTTAAATGCCTTTTAAACTATACAGAATTACCAATAAATATTCATTTTGTGTAAGTTTATTTTAAAAATTAATTTTATTTTTATCGAGCGAATTTTTGAGTTGCCCTAGTGACATCCCAGTTTACTGGGGCAAAAATGACTTTTTTTTATCATTATTCTAAACGTAAATTTCATTTATAAAACTACTTGCAAAATGAATGTTTTTTGCGCGAGCAAAAATATTATTTTTAATTAAAACCTTTTTTAACAATTTTTAAACACTTAATGTGTAAATCTAATAAAAAGTTGCGTTCCTTTGTTGAAACTTGTAAATTACTTCACATTACATTACATAACCCTATTACATCAGTTGCAGTTTTACTAAGAGTAATTATGAATTTTTAAATAGTTTTTAATGACAAATATAACGGACTCGACATCAAATTGCCATCATGCTTTGATAATACAGACAGAGTCACGAATCATTAGACATTATAATCTACAGTAAGGCCTACAGTATTCCCCTGGGGATACGGGGAAAATAGAATAGATCCCAGGTACGGTCTGCCTGTCGTAAAAGGCGACTAAAAGACTCCCAATCCAAAGTGTTATGCGACACGTGCTGATGGATGCATGGCGGTGGGTGAGCACCGTCGCTAACGGAGCCAACAGGAAACCGGGCGAAATCCTCTAGTAGACAGCAAAGAAGAACTGATAACGCTGGTAGACCGTAATCACGTCAAACTGGTACGGGTTCCAGGACACCAGGAAGTTGCAGGTAATGAGGAAGTAGACGAACTTGCAAGAAGAGATTCGGAAAAACACAAAACTACTGGAAAAGTATACCAGGAAAAAACACGGGAAATAATACATAAAAGGACCGTGCCATAAAAATAACTGTTACCGATGAACAGGAATCAGCTAAGACTGTATAATGGAGGCCTGGCTTGCGGGTTGTGCGGCGGGGATCCGGGGGCAATGGAGCGCTTGCTGTGCTGCTGGGGGAATAAGCGGTTCTTGGGTGACTACATTGTTCCCACCCAGTACAGAACTTGTACAAACCTGTACAAGGTACTGGATTGGGTGCAGCGTGGTTCTGAGTCCCGAGAATTGCTCGTATTTTTCGGACCAGTGCCTCGCGGCGGCGCGGTGTGCGTTTTGCCGTTTTCGGGTCCTTGCTGGGCGGTCTGCTGGTCGAGTCTCCATTGAACAATGATACAAAAACACAAAGGCAAGATACAATGGACCAACAGGCCTAAGTGTCACCGGAGGCAACAGCCAGACGGACCTAAATAAGGGTGGAGTTTTAGTGAGTAGTCCTGACACAGTCAGTGGAGTCTCACAGTTGACCTTGAGCTTTCGGACTCATAACCACTCCATAAAGGATTTTCTTCACCTCTGAAAAAAAGGGCCTCGTTAATCCGGAGAGGCAAAAACAATACCGCTTGCGGATTATCGAGGCGTCCGGATTATAGTATGCCATATTTAATGGTAATAAAACACATGTTTAACCTTAGTTTCTTTTATCAATTTTTAAATTAAAGCATAAAGACAAACAAAAAAAAATGTACATGTTCAACCATGTCGAAAAAGCAGTAAGTTAAAATAAAACATTAGTTAATTCTTCTTGAAAAAGTCCGTAATACTCTTCTGTTTATAATTTTCGCACGTCATTTCAAAAGCCCGGTCTCTAAGTCGACGGAGAAACATAACTTTGTGGCTATCGTTATCTTCAGTTCATTTTAAAGCAGTCTTTAAAGCTCCTACTGCCTCTGGATTAACAACTCTTTAGGAGGCGAGCACACATTGCCGCTCGCACAATCTCCTCGTCTGTTAACACTTCATATCTTTGTAACTTGCTTTCGGCACCACCACCAGCCCATTCTTGAGCTTCTGCCTCACTTATTTGAGGATCATTGGGTCCCCTCAACCTATTAAAAAGCTGGGCTAAAGGAACATCATCTTCTGGTTCGTCATTACCAGTGAGAAATCCAGGGTGCAAATTTGTTAATTAGGGATGCCTTAACATCGGCCCAGTAATTAGCCAAAAAAAAACTGTGTCCTTTAAAGATATCGATTTTAATAAGTCCATGAGGTTCTCCCACTGGGAAGTTAAAAACATTGCGACATACTATTTTGTGAACGCGGGTCGTAAAATGTTACTGAAGTATTATGTGCATTATTAACTTAAACACAAATGCAAAAGCTTATTGCCAGTAGCAGATCAAAAAAATTTACCAATAAGCTATAATTGAACAAACAATAATAATACTTTTTATTTATTGTATAGTGACTGGAATCTTTTAACATTTTTCAATGAATTTTTTACGGCGGATTCATGGAAAAAAATATAGGAAATATCTCACTTAAATATTTCTTATGGTTTGATGACTTTAAATGCGATCATAATCGCACTTTTTTGAATATAATCGTTCATAATTATTTTGCAAAGCATCAAACGAAGTTCATATTTTTTTTTGTTAATCTACACAAAAAACGGACATTTTTAAAAAAAATCATGTAAATATATTTATTTATTAATTTTTTGCAAATGAAATTTCTTAAAATCAACTAGTTTTAAAAGACTGTTTATTGTGGATAAAGAAACAAGTAATTACTTAAATTACATCGTTGATAATCGGCCCTCCCTAATCATTTATCGTAATTAATAAAACTAAAACATGAAACTAAACCAAATTCATAATTTTTTTCTTAAAAACATTATTGAAATATTTATTTTCTTCATTAACAATTTAAAAGAAAGGAACGTACGCCACTGTCTCTCTTTGGGTTCGTCTTTGACTCCGCCTTAAAAAACTCGATTCACAACTGCAGTACCATCTCGCGTTTCATCTTTGGACTTCCATATTCGTTTTTCTTTCCGGTTAGTTCTTGAAATATATATATATATATAAATATATATATATATATACATATTCAATTAGCTATATAACTTTTACAACTCTATATATTTATTTACATTTATTAATTCATAAACACATAAGTCGATACTGTCCTTTTCCGCTCGCTTTTTTTATACCTGAACGAATAACCACGAGAATGGTCCAGTAATTTCTCGAATTATCTATTGTCTTCTATGCTCGACTTTGCTAGACCGTTTGGCTGCCAAAATCCTCGGTTGCCGACAGGACCGGATTTGTATCACTAGGAATACAAATTAACGTTTATTAGGATTTAATGAAAGAGTTGTTCACGGTAGGGGTACTCAAATATTTTAAAATAAATTAATATAAAAAAATGAATTAGTTTACTTGGTACCTGATAACATTTTTTCAAAATTGAAATTTGTATGCAGAAGGAAGAAAATAATTAACAAAATATTAAATATATTTAAAAGTTAATAAAATAAAACAATTTAAAAAAACTTGAATATATAAAAAGTATGTAATTTAAAATTGCACTTTTGAGATCATTAAGGGTTGCTCTTTTTGCCAGTGACAAAATAAAAAAAAATTAATGTTACCAAATATATTGTGTGAATTGAGTAAACATATATTTATTATGTAAAATAATAATTACTTATTGTTAGTTAAGAAGTGGTATAAAACAATTTCAGAGTAGAAACATTTATTGCCTCTCAACCCTTACTTTCTTGATTATTAATATTTTATATCGTCACTGCCCAGCGAAGACCACGAGGAGGTAAGAGCTTATCCTTCGCCAAGGAATTGGGATAAGGAATGTTAAAATCAGAAATGTTAGTTGGGAATGTTGATAAGAAATGTTAGTTAAAAACGTTGTAGCTAAGTAAATAATTCTAAACCTAAAAAAAAGATTAATTAAAATATCTGCAAGAGAGAGAGAAAAAAATAGGAACCAAAAAATGTTTTTTTTGAAAACAAACCTGTTCAATTTTATTTGTTGTTTGAAAAATATTACTGGCTTTCTACTTTTCTTCTTTTACATGTATTGGTGTCATTTTTATTTTTATGTTTTCTTACCATATCCTTAAATTCTTCAAAGATTTTATCTTCCAAGTTAGTGAGATAAGTATCAATTTCATTAATTTTAATCTATAAATTAACAGTCTAGTACCTAAATAATTGGATAAAAATATATAAAATTTGAATAACATACCTCAAGGTTTCTTTATAAATTAATATATTTTTTTTTACTTTGATGGGTTTCTTCTAAAACCAGTTTTAAATTCTGCTGGTACTTATTCTGGCTGGTGGAAGTTTCATCAGCTAATAAAACATCTTCTTCATCCTCTTCGGAACTTGTTGTAGTTTCATTTAAAAGAACTGAAACAGATTCCATTTTCTGCTCAAATAAGGCAACAGCGTGTATGTGTTTGCACATAAACATTTTCAATTTAAATTCTGCACACTCACATATAAAGGGAGACACTCTTCAAATTTCAAAGTATACTCTCATACATTAAATAATTATCATACATACTTTAAATACAAAAAGTCCTGCTACTAAATTATTTATAGCTTTTAAGCCCCTCGGAATACAAAGGCACTACATAGAGGCCCGAGGTCAGTAGCTTTCTTTAACAGAAACTTACAGTGATCTTTATTAGCTTTTCGCCCCCAGTGTCGATAAAGCGTCGAATGTCACTATGTACCGATCGCAAACAGTCGTTAACTAGACGTGCTAGTTTAACGGTCTGTTTCAACACATCTGGGGTGATCACTGTAAGAGATACTCTTCAGATTTCAAAGTATACAACGTTAAAATTATACTCTTATACTATAAATAATTACCATACATACTTTAAATTCGAAAAGTCCTGCTACTAAATTATTTATAGCTTTTAAGCCCCTCGGAATACAAAGGCACTACATAGAGGCCCGAGGTCAGTAGCTTTCTTTAACAGAAACTTACAGTGATCTTTATTAGCTTTTCGCCCCCAGTGTCGATAAAGCGTCGAATGTCACTATGTACCGATCGCAAACAGTCGTTAACTAGACGTGCCAGTTTTAACGGTCTATTTCAACACATCTGGGGTGATCGCTGTAAGAGATACTTTTCAGATTTCAAAGTATACAACGTTAAAATTATACTCTTACCCGTTTCTCAGGTACTTAATACAATTAAAAAAATAACCATACATACTTTGAATACAAAGAGTGCTGCTACCAAATGATTTATAGCTATTTACTCCGTGAAATACAAAGGCACTACACAGATGCCCGAGTTAAGTAGCGGGCTAAAAAAAATCTTTAGGCTTTTTATAACCTGCAAGAGACACTCTGCAGATTACTAAACATACTATGAATACGAAGAGTTCTGCTACCAAATTATTTATAGCTGTTTAGTCCATCGTGATACAAAGACGATTCTGGTGATAATTTTGGTAACGATTTTATAACGACGTCGTTCCTGTGAAATGTTTTTGTATTTTTTAAATATACATCATTTTAACAGTGTAGTTACAAATACTGTAGGTGTCTTTAATATTATCGCTGAAAAAAAATCATACACATTAGTATCTACATAATCGATTAACAAAAAAACAGGTTAACAATTTAAAGGAAAAAAAAAGGAAATTGTTACATGGGGTCTTTAGTTTTAATTCGCTCATCAGTTTTGCGTAATTTTAAATAAAAAAATTTAAAACATATTTTAAAACTTCATTCAGCGCTTTGCTTACTTAAATAATTTGACAAATATTGCCTAACATAGTAGAAATAGTGATTTAAATTTTCCTTCTTCGGCTGGCACTACAACCCGGGGTGGGTTTTGGCCTGCTCTGCTTCCCTAACAATTTTTGTTTTATGGGGTGGGGTTGTTAACCCCACGCCCAACTCCCTATTCGGAGGGCCATTTCTCCCGCTCTCGTCAGCCCTGACTCACTTTCCACCTGGGTTGGTTACCAGATCTCCGGTGAGGTTGCTCAGGTTCCCGGGGCTCACCACATTTATATTCATATAAAGGCTACTAGGAGGTGAGAGTCCGAATTGGGTAGGAGAGGCTATGCGACGCTAACAGAAAGCAGCATCGTACGGTGCGCATGCACTACCCCATTTGAACCCCAGTGATTCAGATTGCAACTGATAAAAGTTTAGCACGGTTTTAAATAAAGCATGAGAAAAAATAGTTCAAGATAAAATTTATTCAGCCAGCAACTGGACAGATATAAATACTTTCAAGTCTGATGGTCTGTTCGGGATATCCTTAACTGCGTCAGAGTCGGCTGCTTCTCGTGCCGCTCGGTCAGCTAAAACATTCCCTGCTATTTGTATATGTCCTGGGATCCAAATCAAACAAACCCGTTTATTTTGTTGCTGGAGCCAGTCGATTAGTGAGAGTATGTTTTGTGTCAGAGGGTCTGTGTTAAACCTATTTTTTAGTGCCTGGCATAAACCAAGGGAGTCAGAACAAATTAAGATTGTTCTGCAAGTATCCATTTCAGCAAATCTGAGAGCTTGCCATATAGCGTACAATTCAGCTGTGAAGATGCTCGCTGGTGAGGGAAGTGTCCAGGCGAAACATTCTCCTAGTGTAAACATTGCACTTCCTACTCTATTTTCTGTTTTTAAAACCGTCTGTATAAATAACTCTGCTTTCATTGTAAGTATCCAGTATTGTATTAAATATCGTATGGTAAGTAATTCTGTTCGTTTCTTCTTTTTTATAGGAAGAGCATTCTAAGTGAAAAGTTGGTGTTATAAGGTTCCAAGGTGGGACCTAATGGGTAGACAGATGGTAAGTTGATATTTAATTCAGATAAAGTGTCTTGGAATCTTATCCGTGTAGGTCTCGTAATAGTTTGACGTCTTTCATACAGTTCATTTAGGTCTCCAATATTATTATTATTATTATATATTATTGGAGTTTTAGTAAAAATCCCTAATTTTTTAAAAAATATAATATAGTCTTTGTCACCCGGGGATAGTTTAGCTTCCCAGCGGTAAAAGAATTATTTTTCCAGTAGTTTCGAAGCCTATTCAATGGAAACAAACAAACAAGAAAATATTTCCTCTTTTTTATAATAAAGATAATATTATTATATTATTATTATTATAACTATAAGTATAAATATAAAAAAAATGTTATTGAAAAATTAAAAGACCTACTAAGTCACTAAACTGTTTGGATAAATAAATTTACAATATATATATATATATATATATATATATATATATATATATATATATATATATATATATATATATATATATAAATATTTATTATTAGATAGTAATTGCTGAAAAAATATAATTACCTACTAAACGAATTCAAAATATTTTCAAGCGAAAATTCCACACTCGACCGCTACGTAGGAAGTCTACCGCGCGAATGAACCGCTTGGCACTTTATTTCTTAATATAGACTCCCCTCCCTTACCCAATACAACTGACACATGCTGACGCGACAGTTTTTGTGGGTAATGATGTGTTCTGCGAAGTTGTAGAATATTATTATTATAATTATTATTATTATTATTATTATTATTATTATATATTATTGGAGTTTTAGTAAAATCCCTAATTTTTTAAAAATATAATATAGTCTATGTCACACGGGGATAGTTTAGCTTCCCAGCGGTAAAAGAATTTTTTTCCAGTAGTTTCGAAGCCTATTCAATGGAAACAAACAAACAATCAAATATTTTCTCTTTTTTATAATAAAGATAATATTATTATATTATTATTATAACTATAAGTATGAATATAAAAAAAATGTTATTGAAAAATTAAAAGAACTACCAAGTCACAAAACTGTTTGGATAAATAAATTTACAATATATATATATATATATATATATATATATATATATATATATATTTATTATCAGGTAGTAATTGCTGAAAAAATATAATTACCTACTAAACGAATTCAAAATATTTTCGAGCGAAAATTCCACACTCGACCGTTACGTAGGAAGCCAACGGCACGAATGAACCGCGTGGCACTTTATTTCTTGATAAAGACTCCCCTCTCTAACCCAATACAACTAACACATGCTGACGCGACAGTTTTTGTGGGTAATGATGTGTTCTGTGAAGTTGTAGAATACTATTATTATAATTATTATTATTATTATAATTATTGTTATTATTATTATTATATATTATTGGAGTTTTAGTAAAAATCCCTAATTTTTTTAAAAATATAATATAGCCCATGTCACCCGGGGATAGTTTAGCTTCCCAGCGGTAAAAGAATTTTTTAAATCGATCCATTATTTTCGAAGCCTATTTAATGGAAGCAAACAAACAATCAAATATTTCCTCTTTTTTAAAATAAAAATAATTATTATTATTATAATTATAAGTATAGATATACAAAAAATGTTATTGAAAAATTAAAAGACCTACTAAGTCACTAAACTGTTTGGATAAATAAATTTACAATATATATATATATATATATATATATATTTATTATCAGGTAGTAATTGCTGAAAAAATATAATTACCTACTAAACGAATTCAAAATATTTTCGAGCGAAAATTCCACACTCGACCGTTACGTAGGAAGCCAACGGCACGAATGAACCGCGTGGCACTTTATTTCTTGATAAAGACTCCCCTCTCCCAATACCCAATACAACTAACACATGCTGACGCGACAGTTTTTGTGGATAATGATGTGTTCTGCGAAGTTGTAGATTATTATTTTTTTTTTTGGATTAGGCAGCGTTCGATTGCCATGATCATTTAGCTGCCAGTATAGTATTTAAATTCTATTTGTTAAACGAATATGATCAATATAGGTAAGAGCTTTTCTAATATTTTCGGAATTATTCAAATTATTTTCAAATTCAGGGTTTATTCCCATATTGTGCCTGAGATACGTGTACATCGGACATGAGAAGATATGCGCAACTGACATTCTTGTATTGCAATGGTCGCATCGGGGTCTGGGCCCTCCCACTAAGAGATACGAGTGCGTGAGATGGGTATGTCCGATTCTGAGGCGGCAAGTAATTACTTGTTCACGTCTGTTCAGGGTAATTGGGTATCTCCATTTATTAGTATTTGGCTTAATATTGTTCAATTGAGTATTTTGGGAGGTCCATCTTTCTTGCCATGTACTAAAAATTTTTGAGTTGATTTGGATGTTCATATCAGTATAAGGAATAGGGATTCCTTCATCTTCTGGAGTGAGTGTTGCTTGTTTCGCCGCAAGATCTGCCCTCTCGTTACCAGTGATGCCACAGTGGCTAGGAGTCCAAAGAATGGTGCATTTTTTTTCCGGCGCTAGATAAGTAACTAGTTCTAAGATATTTTGGAAATAATTATTTCTTGTGAACCTGTTATTTAGTGACTGAATTGCACTCAATGAGTCAGAACAAACTACGCAGCTTTGGTGGGTTGAAAACGAAAAGAAAAGGAGGGCTTGCCATACGGCGTATAGTTCCGCAGTGAAAATTGAGCAACTAGGATTCAAAGATCAGAAGTGCTCGTTTTCTCCTATTACAATTGCAGCGCCAACACCATCACTTGTTTTCGATCCATCGGTGTAAATGATGAGACTATTTGTGTACAAAAATATTTCATTCATGAAAAGAGCTCTGTAAGTTGAGCTAGATGTCTCGCTTTTCTTCCATGATGATAATCCGTAATTTAAGGTTGGTAGGGTAAATTGCCATGGCGGGATAGAAGGAACGTTGTTGGTTAAAATGGAGAAACTCTCTGTAGAGTATTTTCTGCAGGCTTCATGAAAACGAATTCGAGTTGGTCTAGTTGCCGTTGGTCTGAAAGCATACTCATCGGGGGATGAAAAGCTGGAGTGGTTAATATGGAGTGGCTGAGATAGAACTTTGGTTGCGTAGGTTATCGTTTGGAGGTCTCTTGTCAGGTCAAGAGGAAGTATCGTTAAGTCGCATTGCACTGCAACTGCAGGGCTGGTTCTGAAAGCACCAGTGGCCAATCTTAGGGCTGTCAGTAGATTATTATTATTATTATTATTATTATTATTATTATTATTATTATTATTATTATTATTATTATTATTATTATCCCTTTTTAGCAATTGTTTAATGATATGCCCACGAGGATCACGTCGATGAGAGCCCCAAAGAGGATTGTGCGAGTTCATATCTCCTACCAACAAAAATGGAATGGGTAGTTGTGATATAAGATCTTCCAGGTCTTCCTTTCGCCAGTTTCCATCAGATAGGTAAAGGTTACATATAGTCATTGTAACAGGGGCAAGCATTTGAGTAGCAAGTGCCTGCAAGACAGTATCCAGATGAAGTGCTGAGTGACTTACATCATTTCTAGTCAGAAGAGTAACACCTCCCTTTGCTCGAATGACAGGTTCGGTATCTTTTCGGATTATTTCGTATCCTCGAATTGAATACGTTTGATTTGGTTTTAGATGTGTTTCTTGAAGACAGACACAAAGTGGGTCATTGTCAGATAAAATTAACTTTAGATCACAATAGTGAAGAATGCAACCGTTACAGTTTTACTGAATTATAGATTCCATTAGAGAATAATATAGAAGTTCATTTGGACAAAAATACAAAAGATAAAATTGAAATAAAATACGTGAATATAAAAGACAGTTATTGAGGTTAAATTAAAAACTAATAGTGTAAATATCACAGAAATATCACTGTGGGTATGAGACTCTCAGGAAGAAGCTTTTCGAGATTTTCCTTTTGGCCATCCTTTTGTTTTCTTCTTGTCTCTCTCTTTACTAGAGGAACCTGAGGGTTCGTCTTCTGACGAGGACAATTCTTTGCATTCATTCCTCTTGCGCTTTTCGGAACCTGCGTCCAAACATTCGGGGATTCGGCTATTATCCGACTCAGTAGTAAGCCTATGGTTTGGAGGAAGAGGGGGAAAAGAAGTTTTGGGAACAGCTTTTTTGCTTATTTCTTTGGCCACGAAAATTTCTTTCAGAGCGGTGACAAGTGTAGGAACTAATTCTTTAAACAAAGTTGGTACGTCAATTTTAGATGAACTTGCTGCTGAATTAGCGTATGATAAACCTGGAGTGGGTGTATCACTTGTAATTTTCTTCTTTGCTTCAAAGTATGAGATATTCTCTTTGGCTTTTATCTCTTGAATAGCAGTTTATTTTTTGAAAACAGGACAGATTCTTGAACGTGCTGAATGGTTTCCTTCACAGTTTACGCAGACGATTGGCTCCCCACAAGGAGATCCTTCATGCATTGGTTTGCCACAAACACATATTCGCTGATTGTGACATCTTAAAGATGTATGTCCAAACTTCTGACAATTAAAGCAGCGCATTGGAGATGGTACGTACAATCTTAACGTTTAATCGATAGAAGGCAACTTTAACTTTATCTGGTAACATTGGTCTATTAAATGTTAGAATATGATTTGCTGTATCTTGCATTTCTCCATTAATTTTGGTACGTATTCGCCTTACTTCTACCACCCCTTGATCTTTCAGATTTTCTGTTATTTCCTCTATTGAACTATTGAGCAAGTCTCTGTGGAAAATAACACCTTTCGCAGAGTTCATAGTTTTAGGGGCAACAACTTCAATATTATCATTCAACATTTTTTTGATTTGCATCAGTCTATACGATTGGGCCGCTGATACCGTTTCTACTAGTAAACCATCTCTTATTTTCTTGACGTTTTTGACTTCACCTACCAAACCATATAAAGCTTTTTCTATCACAAATGGGCTATCTTTGGAGAAATCTCCATTAGATTTTCTCACGATCAGGAACCGAGGAACAACCACCTTCTCCTGAGTCGTGCCATCATCCTTATGGGTGGACATGGAAACCGCTGGGGAATTTTTTAAATTTGAGGACATCATTCTGATCCCACGAGTAGGGAAGAAAATAGGTCAACTGTGGCAGTGCTCCCTTACCACAGCAAGGCTAATATACAGGTGAGATTCGCCAAGTACTCACAGGGAATCGTTTGCGACTATCTACGTGTAGCCATTCATCTCTAGGCACGGTATTTTTCACCTTCGATTCCGGATTTTTGCAGGTTTACTCCTGTTGAGCTGTCCTTGGCTTCACTACTCCTCTTTGACCTTACCGGCATGGGTGGCCCTACCAGGACTATATAACTCCCGCCGGCATCGCTCGCAGAATCATTGTAGCTACTGAGCCCCTCCACCTCACGACTCTTCGGTTCCGATACCTCGCAGAGCCGAGCTGGAGAGAAACCAGTGACCACTCCTCACGCCGTGAGATAAGTGATCACTGGGACCGAATATCATGTGCCCTGAGCAGACGCAATGATCCCAGGATGATGGCCTTCTGCATTGCCCCAGCTAAAACGTGTGCCTTTGCCACGTCTTTTTCGTTCTCTAACGAGTGCTCTGCTAGCGGTTTCTCTACTGGCAAATTATGCCCGAGCTCAGCCGTAGAGGGTAGAAGAAAAAAATATAAAAGTGAGCTGCGCCACCGACTTAAACGGTATAAGCCGGAAACCCCTAGATCTTATAGGCACTAACAGGGCTACAAGATAAACAACTATGATTATGGTGAACCAAATAAATAAAATTATAGCAAAAATATGTTGGATACTTTACTCACACAATAGATAATTAAGGTACACAGTTCAATAGTAGCATCATAACAAATGTAGTCAAAATTAACAGCTTTGATAAAATTTTCTTGCTAAAACAAACCAAAAATGTAAAATTTACAACTTTATAAAATAACCAAAACAGAAGTAAGAGTAACAGACTTTATCAAGTTACAAAAAAAAGGAAAAACATATAAATCAACTCACTAATAACACTTATTCAAACGCTTACATAAAGGCAAAGAACAAAAGGTAAAACATATATATATATATATATATATATATATATATATATATATATATATATATATAAGTTAACTCATTAATAACACTATTTCAAACATTTCCATAAAGGCAAAGAACAAAAGGTAAAACATAAATATAAGTTAACTCATTAGTAACACTAATTCAAACATTTACATAAAGGCAAAGAAGATTCACTAGTTAACCGTTTATCTAATGCAATAAATAGTGTCCAACAACGTACTATACTAATAAACTAGACAGAACGTAATCGTGGTGTCAGAATGAGTCGCTGCGTTATATATTTAAAAATAAATTACTTATAACCTTTGGGTATACGAATTCATAAAGTACTATATTTATAAACTGAAACAGAAATTACTGGTGGTGTCGAAATGAGACACAGCGTTATATATTTAAAAATGAATCACTGATAACCTTTGGGTATACGAATTCACATGTACTCCTGTGGCCTACTCCTGTGGCCTACTCCTGAACTACTCCGGGGGCTGGTTAGATTAAGGGGGCGGCACCAGTTAGTGAACAATGGCTTCCCTCAAACAAATCCCGATAACGGCTATTCAACTTGACACCAACTCCAACAATATCCACAACAATGGCAAGACAAAATGGTCAAGTTGAAAATCAAATGGTTTTTCTTTAAAATCCAATTAAGATGGCCCAAATACAGCCAGATATGAAAGAAATCCCATAGAGGTCCTGCACACATGCTAATAACACACCGTCCCCAACAACTTTTACCGACACCTGGCCTCCAAGACTCTCAAAACACCACTCCCGCTCCTATCCCGGAAATCAAGAAAAATGACGCGGAATAAACGTCAACCCACAATCTTCTCAAATCTGTGCCTCGTTCGTGTGGATATTCAGTCGCATCCACACAGAAATTGCAAACTAAACGATAATCCCATCCCTACAAGTTATGCAACATCATCTACAACGAATAATATATTTGAATTACAGCATAGTGTACTGTATGCAACACTACTTACGAGTAAGAATTATAATGAACCGTAGAAGGGGAAAAATAGGCACGTGACACCTTTTGTCGGCAAGCTGGTATTTTATGGAGTTCCGAGAGCAGTGTGTGGCGTATACCACCGAGGGAGCCTATTATCAGGACGAATAGTTCAACAGAATGGTCTGGATAAAGTCTGCAGAGTTCGAAGAGAAGGTCTCTATATTTTGTCCGTTTTTCCTTTTCTTTTAAGGCGATTTTCGATTCGGCTGGTGCCGAAAACTCGATCACGAACATCGTCTTAGTTCGTCTTAGGTCGATGAGGATTATGTCAGGCTTATTGGCTTGTATTTGCCTGAGAGTGGGGAATGAGAAGTTCCAATAAATTCGACACCTTTAATTCTCCACAACGGACTCAATATCCCCCGGAGCATAGGGCAGCACTGGAGTTTCATCAATACCATACGAGTGCCTCAGATGATAGTATAGCACTCGTAATGCCGCATTGTGTCTATGGATATAGGCCGAAACTGCATACACCGTGCATGCTGAAAGCAGGTGCATCAGCGTTTCCGGAACCCTACGGCAGGCCCTGCATCTTACATCAGGAACCTCTATACCCATGACTCGGCTTCGGTAATGTAAGGTATTGAAAACTCCATCCTGGCATGCCATGATAAACCCCTCTGTTTCCGACTCAAGCCCGCCTGACCTTAGAAATGCAAAGGTCAGTTCTTTGGATAAGCCCCTATCTTCGATGTTGTTGAAGAAGACAGAATGTAGAGGCTTATCCATGTGGAATCAACTTCTGCAGCTTTGATGCGGGCTTTCCTCCGAGTGGGGTCGAGTTCAGTGACTGAGTCAAGCGCAATGTTACAATATTACAAGCATTGTATAAGGACAACTATTTTTTATTCTATTCTATTTCAGTGACTGAGTCAAGCGAAATGTTACAATATTACAAGCATTGTATAAGGACAACTATTTTTTATTCTATTCTATTTTTTAAGCAATGTTACAAGTACCTAATAAAATTACAGAATATTTGTTGTTCACACCTCGATCCGATATTTTGTCATTGACAGCGCCATCTCGCGTTATGAGATTTTTTCCTATTAAATTATTGGTATTTATGCAACCAAAATTACAACTGTTGTATTCTTATTTTTCAAAAGTTTTATCCAAGCAGCTTGCTAATTGAAAAACATATTTTTTATCTGCACCAATTCAATAAATAAAAGTAAGATAGTTTTTACAATCGATCGACTATCTACTATTCTACCATTCTATTCCTTGCAGCGTTCAAAATTGGGTACATGTTTTGTGTTTAGTAAACTAAAAATAATTATAACTCTTGTATTACCTAAATTATATTATTAACTTCTGGGATTATTTTATTAAATCCAATGCATGCCAAAGGTTGTATTTTCCGTGCATCATAATAAATGAACTCACATTTTAGTATGGATTGTTTAGTTATAGCCAACGAGGCCCATCTAACTTCATTGGTTATAGCCGAGACCAGCTGTCTTGTATGACATGAAGAATCCATTATCGTACGACGTGGGATTTTTGCAAGCACAGCATTGATATATTGTTTATGAAGTGTATGTGTAAATAGAATTTATTGTTATCTAAACATAAAGTGGTGAAATATGGCTCCAAAAAACAACAAGCGGCACTTGGTATGAATATTTTTTATTTTTATTACCTTGAACGCCTCTCCGAACTAAAATACATAAAAATAATTTTTTGTTGTTGTTAAATTAAGAGGTTTAAATTGAAAAATCTAAAATTAAAGAGATTCTAACATAAAAAATTTGATGAGCAACAGGTTTCTAAAGGAAAATAGTATATTTTGATAATTTAAAAAAACTGTTGGATAGATATGGGTTTAGATAATTACATAATTTAAGGAGATATTTCTGTTTATGTTACTTTAATATTTGTTTCTTGTTCTAGAATTAAAATAAGTACAGGCATAAATTTTGTTTATTGTGTACTTAGATGATTCCTATTGTAAATAATTTTCTTTCTGAAATTACTATTATTATTATTAAATACCTGCATATTTTCAAATTAAAATTTGATTTTGTCAATACAGTTTTAAATTTTAACTTTTCAAATATGGAAACAATAGAAACGTAGTTACTTGACATAGATTTTAATGACTTGCAATTCTTATGAAGGGTGTGCCAACTGATACTGAGATTTTGATTTTTATTGCATTATTTGTGTTTAATTGTATATCAGATTTATAAATAATCGAATTATAAGATCATCCTTGTTACTTTCCTGATCAGTTTCAATAATTTTTTACATTTTAATGATAAAACAAATGCTTACCTTTTTTTTATATTGAAACTTGTTAACTGTGTGAGTGGTATACCCAACATTTCGCTTGCTATTGCAGATGGTTTTTTTAGTATTGAAGTAAAATGATGTGTTTGAAATAGCTTCATCAGAATATTTGTGTATTTTCTCCTGTAATTATTGATACTACTTTTAAATTTCAGAACAAAAGAGTTATTTCCAAAAACACCAAAGCCTCAACTTTAACCAATGTTATCGAGGAACAATCGGCTGTAAATAATGAGCTGTATCAAAATGAATTTGGGATTGATTTAGAAGCGTCATCGGAAACTGAAAGTGTTAATAATGATTTGTGTGACGAGCCCGAATCAAAGGAATTAAAAGAAATATTTCCAAAGCTTTCAACAATATTTGTACCAACACTTGTTCCGACTATCGAGAAAACTTCCAGCGTTAATAACGCGTTGACAAATTTCGAAATTCTGACAAAAACCTTATCATTAATGAATTCCGAAACAGTTAATTTTGATTCAATTTTTCAAAAAATATTCGTCATTTTGGAAATTCCAAAACCTGTTAAAAGGTATTAAAGAAATTTTAAAAGGAATTTATATTATAAGTATTTTGTTATTGTTAATAATGACTTTTCATTGTTTTTTTACATTATGAATGCTGCTAAAACTTCGCGTCGGTAACAGTCATCAAATGATTCAAATATAAAAGGTCATACAATTTGATATTTATGCTGTCCAACAAAGTAATGGAATAAAAAAACTAAACTGTTTGGCTACAAGTTTTTATTAATTAAGGAAATATGGATTTAAATGAGGAGAATTTTCAACCAATTATTTTGGTCAAAACAGCTTTTGGTGTTAAAAAGTTTTTAAAATGTACATGTCTTTTAAAAGATGTAGTTTAGTTACAATTCTATAAATTTTGTTCATCTTGAAATGTTCATTGTTGAGCTATAGTCATGTCCTCTTCATGTTTAGTCTCTAGTAAACAAATTTGTGACAAAAATTTTTCCTGATGATGGCTTGACGCCGAAAACGTAAGAGGCTTGTAATAATTAAAAAAATTTGGTGTACTTGAGCCTTTTTGTAACTATTGATATCTTGTATATCACATTACACACAACCCCCTTTTCTGTTATACATATTTATTTGCCATAAGTGTTCTCTGTCATGCCAAATAAAAAAATGCTGTATTTTTTTATGACCCAACATTGGGTACAGCAAAGAAATAATTATTTAAGCAATCCAAAGGTAAAAATTACGTATAGAAAAAATAATTTAATGATTGGTGTGTAACATAAGAAGAGTAGTATAAATTGCAAAATTTTTGATTTAAAAACTGTTTTCATTCCAACATTTTAGTAGCATTCCTTGGGCATCAATAAAATCCATAATTTTTCTTGTAGGGAATTGTGCCTTTTCATAATAAATACATTTTTGGAAATGACCATAGACCATGGTAAATTGGAACTAGATGCTTTGTCTAAAACATTTGCTGGTAAGTCATTGATGCTTCATCAAATTTTTAATTAATAAAAATAAACGCGGATAAACAAACTGCATCACTTTTTATATCTATGCGTACCAGTTGGCGTTGGATTGTATTTCAAGCGGTTGTCATCTTTATGATGATGTTTTCAATAGTCATACCACTAGTGATTGAATTTTAGCGAAAATTTCACTCATGTGTTAAAGTGTCCATAAGAGGTGTGGAATTATCGCTGAATTACAGCGGTAATTCTCCTTCTAAGTGGATTATCGCTGTAATTCAGCGCGCTAAGTGACAATTCAACTGAAGTGACGTGATTTAAAAATCGGGAGTGTATGTTTCGGGATTGCCATGGAAGTAACAGAAAGGCTTACAATCATAGCAACGCGTACCTGAAGTAAACAGAAGAAGAGCTCAAGATAGTAGAAAAGTGAGCTCAACTGCTCTGAAATTCGAAGAACTGAAAAAACTAGTAACAGTTGGGACTACAAAAAAAGGTGTTTTTTGTTTTGTCATATGAATTGGAACGTGGAGAGGACGCGAAGGATGCAGAGCAAAGCTACAGTTTTTCAAGGAAGAATTTGATAACTCAGGCCAAAAAACAAACGGAATTGAATACAATCCGATTTTTAGAAAAACTACCCAAGGCGGATTCAAGCCATACAGATAGCAAAGTGTAATAAGAAACAAGCAAACCAGGTGGGACTAAACGTAGAAAGAAAAAAAATATCAATCACTCATTGAGGGCAACAGAGGTGTCAAATTTGTCAGAGAGCAAAGTTGCTGAGCTGAGAAAAAAACGTTTTTTTTTTAAAGAACTGCACTCGGTTATTTTTTTCGTTGTTTCAAATTTTTTTTTAATTTATGTTATGAAACAACGAAAAAAATAAACTCGTGCAGTTTTTAAAAACACGTTTTTTCAAAATTATCTGTAATTTTTAAAGTACTTTTGGTATTATCCCCGAAAATTTTAATTTTTATGCTATTTAAAGCGAATAAAATTTAGTGGAAAGTTTCTAAAGATGCGATTTGGAATTTTCATATTTATTTATCGTTTCATGATAAATTTTAGATTAATTAAATTAGTTTTTCATTACGATTTAAAAAAAAAATGGTTCAAAAATAACTTAAACATTTCAGAATTGCTTTTACCAGAAGAACTAACGAAAATTACCATTAACGAGAATAAGTTGAAAAACAAAGTATATGTAGGTAAGTGTTTTAAGAACTATTTATTTATGTAATTATTTATATCGTAGTAATTAGCAGTACAAAAGTGTCGGTCCCCCAACTGCTCCATCAACTTTTTTTAATAGTCAAGGAAGTCCAATAAGATATATACAGAGTGTAGACAAAGTAACGTAACTTGCTAATATTTCGATTTCTGTTGGGTTTACAAAAAAAATGTTGAATAAAAGTTTTTTCTAATAATACAGGCCATCTGCATAAGTCAATACAATACAATACTGTTACTCCAAAATAACTTATTGACATAATTTTTTAAATAGTATACCCTGTAAATATTTTTAGTATTTTATAATTTGAGATATACAACTAATGCAGTGGCTGAATATATTGCTGATATTTTAGACGAAGGAGGATACGGAGTGATTTCTAGAGGTATATTACGACAATCTGATGGATCTAATTTAAAAGTCGTAGTTAAATCATCTGTATCAGAAAATAAAGTACGTTTTCTACGCAAAGAAGCAATAACTATGAGTCAACTTGATCATGAAAATATTGTTAAAATTTTGGGCTTTGTCGAAAAACCAATGCAAATAGTTATGGAAGATTTGGAATTTGGAGATTTAAGAGAATATGTATTGGTAAGGAAATAAGTAAATCAAACTTTTTTATCTGTTTTAAAAATTCAATGCAAATAATTTCATGTTTTTTTTCTACTTTATCTCTCACATTACAACGAAACAGACGGTATTGAAAGCTAGTTTTTCTCTCTGTTATTTATAGTACACCTTGCGTAATAAAAAATTATTGTAGAGGAGTTTATATGTATATACAAAAGTGCTGAAAAATATGAGGCCGAGTTAGCTGAAAAAGAACATGTACAGTTATCCCTGTTTTCCAACTACCGAGCATAATGCGACTCAGTGTCGCACAATGCCGTAGTGTGCTGATGTTTAATTGGAACATCCATTAGTTTTTAAGTCTACCAGCAGAGTGCTTTATTGCTTATAAATGTAGTTGTATATAACAGTTGGTTGATAATTTTTGCAATGCTGACAAAAATATATTCCTGTTAAATAAATTGGTTTAGAGTTGTGATTATGAAAATAAACATTTATCCACATTTGATATGCAGAATAGGAAAAAAAGTAAAGTAACCGATGTCGTACCTTCATTCATAAACATTTTTTAACAAAGTTTTAATTCATTCTTTATTCTTTTTATAAGATTACTTTGAAAGAAATAGAAATTATCTCAACCATACAAAAAATTATTAACAACAATGTAAATAAAATTTTTATCAACGCCAATTTAAAGAAAAAAAAACATCTTATATTTTATACTACTGGCCCAGACGGTATTCCAAATGAACTTCTTAAATATCGCGAGAGAAGCCTGAAGCAGCAGCTAACAGCCATATTTCGCAAAATCCTTTTACATAAAAAAATACTGGACGAATGACGCCTAAGTACCACAATCTTACTGTTTTAAAAAGATACTAAAAGATACCCGCAAACTACCGAGGCATAAACCTTGTACAGATGCGGTATTTATCCTGCGACAAATAACTGAAAAATCCATCGAGTATAACAAACCAGCCTTCATGTGTTTTATAAACCTGGAAAAGGCGTTTGAACGAATACAACTGGAGGACGCGGTACACCTATACAACAGGTAAATCCCATACAACATCATAAAAACCATCGAAAATATTTACTAGAGAAACAAAATACAAGCCAAAATTAATGGCACAACTACCGAAGAAATTCCTGTAAATAGTGGTATTCGACAAGGAGATTCCCTTAGCCCCTTTTTGTTCAACATCGTTATGGACGAAATAATAAAAAGAACTCGTAACCTAAAAGGGTATAAAATGGGGAACAAAGACGTCAAAATCCTATGCTATGTCGTTGATGTTGTTCTGATTGCAGAAAACGAAGATGACCTACAGATGTTACTATTCAAATTCAGCACAACGGCAAAAAGTCTAAAAATTAAGATATCTGCAGCAAAGACGAAATGCATGACCACCTCAAAAACACCTATCAGATGTAAACTGATTGTGGATGATAAAATTATACAACAGGGGAAGAAATTTAAATAACTAGGCATAGAAATATCAGGATACGGTGACATCGGAGGTAAGAAACCAAGCGGCAAAAGCAGCACGAACCTCAGCTTACCTGAACGATACAATCCTCCGAAACAAATATATCGGAATCGAGACCAATTTCCGAATCTACAAGGCGGTCATCCGACCTATATTGACATAAACATCGGAAACTAGACCAGATACATCGAACACAAAGAGAATATTAGAAACCACCGAAATGAAAATAGTGCGCAGGATCGCTGGAAAAACACTTTTTGACAGGGAGAGAAGCGAGGACATTAGAAGAACATGTAACATGGACAATGTAAATGAATGGATACTGGGAAGAAAGAGAGAGTGGAACGAACACATAGATCGGATGAATGACGACAAAATGGTCAAAATAACTAGAGACAAGTCGCCCTTAGGGCGCCGAAGCGTTGGAAGACCCCGCAAGAGATGGAGCTACAACCTTTCTAGCAATTGAACGGCAGGGGATACAAAGAAAAAGAAGCAATTTGCTTACATTAAAGAAGGAAGAAGAAGAAGAACAATAAATTACAACTCAATTCACAAAATCCACAAAAGAATGAACCGTAGAAATAATAATCAGTGAAAGGAATCCGCTTTCAAAATGATACTGATAACTACTCTTTGCGATAACTTGCAAATAATAATCTCAAGCAAATCTATATTTCTAACATTTTGTTGAGGTTATGATTTAACGACTTGAACCGTGTTTGAATCACCGATCAGTTTGACCTCGCTACTGATCGACAGTTCAGCGGTGATCTATCAATGAACTTGGATGTTATAACCGGCCCTTAATAAGCACTCAAGTCCGCGTCTTTGGAAATAAAATTGGGACAGTTGACGTGTCCCTGTCCTTAGTAATATAAATTTCATTACAGCCTGGCGCACAGAGGAAAGTTATCGAATAAAATTTTATTTTCAGCTTAACGATGTACCTAGAAATAAGCTTTGTTCTATGATAACAGATGTTATTTGTGGTCTGGAATACCTTGCTAATAAGCGGTATATACACAGAGATTTAAATGCTGGAAATATTTTTGTGAATTCCAATTTAAAATGTAAGATTGGAGATTTCGGTTTTTGTTGTTACGTCGATGATCCGAATGGTTTTTACAAAGAAAAGGTAAGAATAAAATATGACATGCACTCAAAATCTCATAGTTTTAAAATATACAGAATGGATCGTAAATTTGAACGAACTTCTTTAACAAGAGCTGAAGGTGGCCTTATTGGAATACATGAATATTTTCTTTCCACAGAAATTAATCTATCTGATTTTAACTTTCCCAAGCTTATAAATTGATTGATTTCATAGTCGTTAAAATAACCTATTTAAATATATTTTTAAGCTAAATATTTACATACCTCCCCAAACTCCACTAACTGAGTTTGAACAACTCTTTGAAGCCCTGGCATTACTGCACATATTACGTAATAGTGCAGTTTTTGTTGTAACAGACTTTAATGTTAGAGATTATGCTAACTATCTGAATCATGGTGCATCCAATAGAGAAATTTCTACTCTTATTAATTTTTCGATCTAACTCAAAATAATCTTAATAGACTCCTTGACCTGGTCTTCTTCATTGGAGAGTGTCATGTGGAAAAATCGATCGATCCTTTTGTGACCGAAGATCACCATCATCCTGCTTTGGATATTACCTGTGTACTTGAGACCATTGTGGTAGACATTGTCTATGTATGGGGTGAAGAGAGTGCATATAGATTGAGAATGAATGATTTGATCGTCAAATGCCTTCTTTACGACGATGATCAAGTCATATTAGCGTCATCTGAAGAGGAGGTGATGGTTAATGTTATGCATGATGCCCTGAAAATTAAAGGGATGAAAATAAATGTAAGCAAAAAACGAAAGTAATGGTTTTTAAAAGAGAAGAAAGCATGACAAACTGTGAAGTTCTGATTAAGGGAGAAAGAGTAGAACAAGTAAATGAGTTTGTATACTTGGGTTCAAAATTTATGAGAGATGGAAAGTATGACAGCGACATTGCGCGAAGGGTGTTGGCAGAAACACAAATGAATAGGGCACTGTATAGCTTTATGAACAGCCAGAAAGTGTCAAAAAAGGCACGTCTGGCTGTGCATAGAGGATTGTTGATTCCTACACTTATGTATGGTTTTATGTTTATGTTTTATGTGAGTGGGGCGTGGTCGCCCCTCCACCGCGACCCTTAGTAGGTCTATTGTGGCTCACCCCTAGAGGCTACAGTTCACCGCACAATCCAGCCCTTCTTACGAAGTTCATGGTTGTATAGGGTGAGATTTTTTTAAAATCGGTAGGTTCTAGGTTAGTGTAACCAAATATGTTGAACCTTATTCTTCCCAGGCCGGGGCATGAACATAGTATATGTTCAGCAGTTTCGTCTTCCACGCAGCAGAACCGACAGTCCGTTTGTTGGTTCAGATCTATCTTTCTGAGGTGGTATCTCAGACGACAGTGTCCCGTAAGCAGTCCTGTTAGAATACGCAGGTCATTTCTGCTCCCTTCTAGGATCTGCTTAGTTGTGTTTCTCGAGGGTTGTAACGGTAAAAACGCCTTCGAGTGGGTTAGCCCTGGTATGTCGGACCAGTACGTGAGTATTTTCCTCTCCGCCCATTCCGAAATAATTGTTTTGGCGGCACTTGTGGTGACTCCAAAAACCGGTTCTGGTCCAGTGAACGCAGATTCGGCCCCCTGTTTTGCAAGGTAGTGAATGGTATGGTATGGTAGTGAATGTTGGGTTTGGCAGAAGAAGCATGATAATAGGATTAATGCTGCGGAGATGAGTAGTCTAAGAAGTATAGCCGGAGTGACTCGGTTGAATAAAGTAAAGAATAGTGAGATAAGATAACGCTGTGGTTAAAAAGATAGATAAAGAAATGCTTAGATGGTTTGGACACGTAGAAAGGATGGATCAAGGAAGATTGACGAAACAAATTTATAAGGCGAGTGTGAATGGACAAATCGGTAGAGGTCGAACTCGGCGAACATATCTTGAAGAAAGGCCAGGTCAAGAGTATCAACAACCGACGAGCATGTATGAGAGCCCTACGGGAAAAAGGCGTGACTATATGTATGCATGTATGTACTTGAGACAAAGGCTTACTACAAAAATAAATTGCAATCCTCTTTTTAAAACGGTTATAACTCAAAAAGTTCAACTTTCCACAAATGTATAATCAAATATTGATTGGACCTTCTTGGAAGCTTTTGATAGCCCAAATGATGCATCCACATACTTCTATGGAAAATTTCATTATGTTTTCGATTGCTGTTGCCTCAAATTTACGGTTAAATCCAAAAACATATATCCTGCTTGGTATAATGGTAGTATCATTAAAGACTTACAGGATAAAATCAGACTCTGGCGCAAATATAAGCGTGAAAGTAATTTGTAGACCTTTGAGGATTCTAAACACCTTTGAGCAAAAATAAAGCATGTGATATTGATGTTGTGTACAAGAAATTTATAGAAAAAACTGAGAAAGAAATACACACCAATCTTAACAGATTTTGGTCATTCATAAATAATAAACGAGGTAGCTCCAAAATATCACAAACATTGAATTTTGAAGGTCAACTGCTGGAGGGGCCTTCTAATATTATAAACGGCTTTGCAAATATTTTTAAACAATCCTATACCGGTTCCTTCTCTTTTCAACCCAACTCTGGGACTGATAATAATTACTTTCTAAATATATCAAGCTTCAGTGAAAACGAAGTATATGAGGCACTAAGGTCGCATAGACCTGGTTTCTATGTCATAAAGGCTTTGCGTGATCATTTAATCCGCGTTGTTATCTCTTCATCAGAGTCCGCACTCGACCCAAATATGCCGTTGATATACATTTATTTTCCGACTGCCATCCACTTTGTTTTTGTAGTGTTGATTTTGAGACCTCTACGACGGCTCGCTTCATTCGCTAGATTTATCAATGTTTGGAGGTCTTCCAGATTCTCTGCAAGAATGGCTGTTTCGTCAGCGTATCTAATATTGTTGATTGTTTCTCCGCCGAGTCTTACATCTTGTCTGTCATCTAAAGCTTCCCTGAGTATTTCTCTAAGTACAGGATAAAAAGACTTGGTGATAGAACACAGCCTTGTCGTACTTCACGTTTAATGGGCAGTTTTTGAGTGTGATTGTCTACAACTTTGTGATAAAAAAAAATGATAAATTTTTCTTTATTGAAATAAAGTGAAAATATATGGTATTAATTTTCAGGGTGTAATTGACAGTTACTTTGTGGAATGGAAAGTAAAGGTTTCTCAGAAATTTACATTGAAATCAGATGTTTGGGCACTAGGATTGCTTATTTGGGAATTGTGTTATTTAAAAGACGTGCGTTTTTCATTTGCTCCAAAGACTCTGCTACGTCACACTTATGAAATCTTTAAACGGACCAACAGGTAAGTTATGTAAATTGCATAAAAGTAAACTATAATTATTATTATTTTTAGTTTGCCCGCTCCAAAACACTATCCAAAACGATTGTTTAAATATATTATCAAATATTTAATGCATCCGGACTCACAAAAACGACCAATTTATGCAGATATAAAAAAAGTTGTTGCCGAATGTTTTTAAATGCTTTTTGAACTATACAGTATTATAACTTAACTATAAATATTAATTTTGTGTAAGAATATTATTTTTAACGAGTTTTAACTTTTTTTTACAATTTTTAATCACTTCTGATGTGTAAATATAATAAAGAGTTGCGTTCTGTTGAAACTTGTATTTGTACATTACATTACATTACCCTATTACGCAGGCCCGCGCCTAGCACTTTTGGCGCCTTGCATCGAAGCATTCGTTTCATTGAGACAAGAAAAAGTGTCAGCTAAATGGGTTACTCTTTTAAGCCAGGTTTCATCTTTAAATCGGAATTTAAGGTTGAGCGACCGACGAATTCAGTCGCGCGCGAGCCACCATGTGTGCCGCATGTGCCTGCCAGTCATCAAGCCACCATTACGTAAATCTTGTCGCGAACCCCCTGCCGTCGAATGGCGAACCTCTAGGGGGTTGGTTTCAAATACTGACACGTCATCGACTATTATTTCCGTTTAGTTTATTTTATCTTATTACTTGTGTAATGTATACCGGATATGTAATCTCTTATTGTTTCAAATCTATTTTTGTTTGTTATCTTATAGAAATAATAATATCCTATTTTATTTCAAAAATACATTTATATTAAAACGTAGTCAAAACTATCAATCTATTATAAAATGCGTCTCTACCCTTCAGTCTTGTACCAAAGACTGTCAAACTACCTGCCATATCCCGCACCCCTCGTCTTCCTATTTTAGGTACCCAGCAAAACAGATTGTAAGAAATAATAAAAACGTATTCTACTCAAAAACTATATTTATCGTAAAGCGTATTCAAACTATCTCTCGATAACAAAAACGCGTCTCCTTATTGTCGTCCCTTCATGAAGACTTCCGTCAGACCCCGATTCCCGTCCTTTTCTTTAGATACCTGCTCTCCAGATTTGTTCGTGTGCCCAAAAAGCTAGCATTGCATATAGGGTTGATCCAAGAATATCTTACACTCGGCCATTTTGCATTAGAGGTCTGTCCTCAGACCTATCGCTGCTGAAAATAGAACTATCTGCTCCTAAAGAAATATACCTAGAAATAATTTACACATGACAATATCTGTCCGTAATAAATCGAATGCGAGCGTAACAACTCCCTTTTGCATTACAGTCTTAAATAATAATTACTATATGTGACAATACCTGTCCGTAATAAATCGAGTATGAGCGTAACAACTACATTGTGACAATATCTGTCCGTAAAAAATCGAATATGAGCGTAACAACTCCATTGTGACAATATCTGTCCGTAAAAAATCGAATATGAGCGTAACAACTTCCTTGTGACATCTGTCCGTAAAAATCGAATATGAGCGTAACAACTCCATTGTGACAATATCTGTCCGTAAAAATCGAATGTGAACGTAACAACTTCCTTGTGACATCTGTCCGTAAAAATCGAATGTGAACGTAACAACTTCATTGTGACGATATCTGTCCGTAGAAATCGAATGTGAACGTAACAACTTCCTTGTGACATCTGTCCGTAAAAATCGAATATGAGCGTAACAACTCCATTGTGACAATATCTGTCCGTAAAAATCGAATGTGAACGTAACAACTTCCTTGTGACATCTGTCCGTAAAAATCGAATGTGAACGTAACAACTTCCTTGTGACATCTGTCCGTAAAAATCGAATATGAGCGTAACAACTCCATTGTGACAATATCTGTCCGTAGAAATCGAATGTGAACGTAACAACTTCCTTGTGACATCTGTCCGTAAAAATCGAATATGAGCGTAACAACTCCATTGTGACATCTGTCCGTAGAAAACGAATGTGAACGTAACAACTTCCTTGTGACATCTGTCCGTAAAAATCGAATGTGAACGTAACAACTTCCTTGTGACATCTGTCCGTAAAAATCGAATATGAGCGTAACAACTCCATTGTGACAATATCTGTCCGTAGAAATCGAATGTGAACGTAACAACTTCCTTGTGACATCTGTCCGTAAAAATCGAATGTGAACGTAACAACTTCCTTGTGACATCTGTCCGTAAAAATCGAATATGAGCGTAACAACTCCATTGTGACAATATCTGTTCGTAAGAAATCAAGTGTGGGCGCAACAACTTCATTCTGAAAAATACAATAACGTTACAATAAAATGCTTGACAACATCTGTCCCACTATATTTACAACTACAACAAAAAAAATAAAATACCGTAGTACTAAAATGTTTTGACAATATCTGTCCATAAAAAAATCGAATGTGAGCGTAACAACTTCATTCTGAAAAATACAGTAACGTTACAATAAAATGTTTTTTTTAAGAAGTAATCACCTAATTTCTGACCTACCGTTGTTTCGTAATTAGGTGCGTCTTTTAATAAATTAGCAAATGGAACACACTAACGAAACTGGTCCAGCACGCTATTCCTGATTTCTGTCCAACTGGTTTTCACCTGAATGCAAATGTCATGCATTTCCCCAAGACAGTTTAAAATCATCCCATTTGTATCGACTAGCCAAAGTTTCAACGTTCCGGACCCACTCTTCGGCCGTAATATCATCACGCGAAGGGTCAAAAATTGGCACCAAACTCTCATCACCAAAGCGCACTTCACAAACAGTTCTGTTTTTAATGTCACTTAGTTCTTTTTTTTTTAAATGTTTCACCTCACGTTTTAAGTTTATCGACGATGACCCACTACTGTCCGAACTTGAAGAACTTGAGCTAGTACTTGAACTCAAACTACCACTTCTTTGTCGGCGACGACGTTTTTCCTCACGTCCACGTTTACGATTTTTTCGTTTTCCCATTTTTATCAATACTTTTTTTTCTTTAAAAAATAAAATAAAATAAAAAAAATATAAGATGTTTCCAATCCCAACGCTGCTTGTAAGAAATAATAAAAACGTATTCTACTCAAAAACTATATTTATCGTAAAGCGTATTCAAACTATCTCTCGATAACAAAAATGTGTCTCCTTATTATCGCCCCTTCATGAAGACTGCCGCCAGCCCCCGTATCCCGTTCTTTTCTTTAGATACCTGCTCTCCAGATGTGTTTGTGTGCCCAATAAGCTCGCCTTGCATACAGGGCGGATCCAAATATATCTTACAAGATATTTGAAGTAACCCTCGTTTATGACTCCACCGATGTACCTTGCATACAGGGTGGATCCAAATATATCTTACAATCTCTTTCTGTTTGTCACAACTTATAATTAATGATGTCCTGTACTGGGCTTGTCCCGTAAACAAATAAATAATTTAAAATATTCCTTTTGTAAAAAAATAATTAGTTCTTATTAAACCGCTACGATTTACCTATTTCGCCACAAAATTTGCATAATAAATTAAAAAATATATTTATTACTGGCTAAAACCCGTATTTAATATTTTTTTTCGTTTAAAAAAATATTTTTCCCTATTCGAAATACGAGGGCAGTTTGATAAGTCAGTGACTTTTTGAATTTCCCGCGCAGTTACTCCAAATGCAACTGTGCTGCCGTCAACTATAATCTATCAGTGGGCAACTTTCTAATTTTGAGCAAGCTACGTCGTGCAGTTGGTGTTTGATAGCCGTTCAAAGCAGACAACCTCGTGAATTTTTACGAAAATGGAAAAAAGTGAATTTCGTGTGCTGATTAAGCATTACTTTTTACGTCAAAAATCCATCAATGAAACTAAGGAAAGACTTGATAAATACTACGGGGACTCGGCACAATCAATTTCAATGGTTAAGAGGTGGTTTACAGAGTTTCGTTGTGGTCGTACCAGCACTAGTGACGCCTAACGTCCAGGTCGCCCAAAAGAAGTGATCACGCCGGAAATCGTCGATAAAATCCATGAAATGATATTGGATGATCGGAGAATGAAAGTGCGTGAGTTGGCTCATGCTGTAGGTGTATCTCAACTGAACGGGTACATCATATTTTACACGAAAATTGGACATGAAAAAACTCTCTGCGAGATGGGTGCCGCGATTGCTCACACTCGACCATAAGCGCAATCGTGTGACCACTTCAAAAGAGTGTTTAGCGATGTTCAGCCGTAATCCGGACGAATTTTTGCGCCGTTTTGTTACTGTGGATGAAACATGGATCCATCACAACACGCCAGAGACCAAGGAACAATCGAAACAGTGGGTTGCTCGGGGTGAACGTGGACCAAAGAAGGCGAAACATAGTCTTTCAGCCAACAAGGTCATGGCCACAGTTTTTTGGGATGTACGCGGTGTCATTCACATCGATTACCTCAAGAAAGGTAAAACGATCACCGGCGAATATTATTCAAAGCTTTTGAACAGATTCGACGTTGATTTGAAGCAAAAACGGCCGCATTTGGCGAAGAAGAAAGTGCTGTTTCATCAAGACAATGCACGTGTGCACACTTGTCTAGTCACGATGGCCAAAATCCACGAATTGGGATACGAACTGCTACCCCATCCAGCATATTCTCCAGATTTAGCCCACTGCGACTATTTTCTGTTTCCAAACCTAAAGAAATGGCTGGGCGGTAAGAGATTTGAGTCGAATGAAGAAGCCATTACCGAAACAAACGCGTGTTTTGAGAGCTTTGAAAAAACCTATTAATTGGAGGAAATAAAAAAATTAGAAAAACGCTGGACTAAATGTATCGAGCTAAAAGGTGATTATGTAGAAAAATAAAATGTTTATTTGCGGAAAAAAGTTTGTTTTATTCAAAGTCACTGACTTATCAAACCGCCCTCGTAACACACTAGAGCACTAGCTTCGGCAGTAGTTCTGCCTCTATATTTTACGCAGTACCTAATTTATTTCTAATTCTAACGCTTCTTTGAATTTGAACCTACGGAGGTGGTTTGGACGTATTAAATGCAAGCTTTCACACCATATATCTACCTAACTGTACTACCTAAGAACGCCGAGTGCCGCCGAACATCACGTATTGTACAAATTTTGTTTTCGTCCGTTTTATCACAGCGAACACCGGCTGGTGTATTCTTTGGTATTATTTTAACCGTATCGGTATTCGTAGTATTTTCATATTCGCTCGTCAGTAGAATTGTGGTAAACGAGTGTTTTTGGTCAAAAATTAATACGTAATCATCGGGATGATTACGATATTCGGACTCATCCGAATAGTTTGATATTCAACGGATATTTTAATACGTATTCTTACATCACGACACAACACCAGTCGCAGGGAGCCACTGTGCTGGGTGACTTAGTTCCTTATTCCTATTTACGTGTTGTGTCTGTTTCAGTTCGTGCTTTAAACTCGTAGCATTTGTTATAAAGTTAACGACTTGATGTAGAGTAGAGTATGGATCGTGTCCACATTTCAAATAAAGCTGTCGTTTATTTAAAAATCATATCATTTCTTCATTTAGTAACATAACCTTCCTAACAATTGCCAAGGAACGCACGTGATTTGGAATTTCTGTGTAGTGTTTAGTCCATTGACAAAACGCTGGATCGTTCGCTCGTGTATTAGTTATTAACAATTAAAAAAATAGCTATACATATTATCTGAGCTGATCTCGACATACCTACTCATGCATATTAGTTTAATGGGCCTCATTATCTGTTCCCCCGAACATCGAAAGTAAATTTGCCTATCTTAACATTAACTATCATTTATGCGATCGGTTTGTCGAATCTTTTTTTATTTTTCCATCCAATAATTATGAGCGAAAATGACGACGGGTAAAGTGAAAATTCCTTTGGAAAATTTTGAAAATAACGAAAACGAAGTGCAAACTGTACTGATCCAATATGAAGGTAAGAAACAAAAAATATTATTCGCTGAATTTTATCAACCGTTGATTATATGTACGTCACGAAATTTGATACAAATTTAATACGATTTTAATTACTAATTTTCAGAATACATCTGTATGTTTTCCTAATTATTATTATTGTTTTTTTTAAGTATTCGTTATAGTCCGCGAGGTAGCGTCAAATTTTCACGAGTGATTTTACTGAGAACCTTTTATACCTTGGTTTTCTCTCTAGAAGTGAAGAAAAAATATGTTAGCTGACGCGATTCCGTGACTTAAGATGGTCGGAGGCTGCGGATCTCGCGAGAAAATAATGATTTTCGGAGTATTTTACCGAAGGTCATAATTTGCAGATGGCTAAATGATTGAATTATAATCGGGAAAAAACATGTTAGCTGCATAATTTCTGTGATTTAACTTGTTAGCTGCGCGTATGAATATATAGGAAAAATCTTGAAAATCGGACCATTTTACCGAGACTGAAAATTATATACTCAATGGTAATCAGTTTGAAAATCATAAAAAATCATGTTAGCTGATGCTCAGATGTGATTAAACCTGTTAGCTGCGCTTCCTTTGTGCAGCGCGCGGTCGGACCATTACTGTGTGTGCTGCTCAGATTCACTTCAATATTAATTCATGTCTCATCATTTTCACCAACTTTTTTTCTACCTTATAATGAGGATAAATGCACTATTAATCTACATCAGATTGATAAAAATCAGTCGATTCCTGACTGCATGAAAATAGGATCAATGCAGCGGAAATGAGTAGTCTGAGAAGTATAGCCGGAGTGACTCGGTTGGATAAGGTAAAGAATAGTGAGATAAGAGAACGCTGTGGTTTGGACACGTTGAAAGAATGGATGAAGGAAGATTGACGAAACAAATTTATAAAGCGAGTGTGAATGGACGAAAGTCGGTAGAGGTCGACCTCGGAGAACATATCTTGATCAGATCAACATTGTTTTGAGGAAAGGCCAGGTCAAGAGTACCAACAACCGACGAGCATGTATGAGAGCACTGATGAAAGTAGAGGAAGCAAAAGATGTGTGTAAGAACCGTAGCAAGTGGTCTCTGCCTACCCCCATGGGAAAAAGGCGTGACTTTATGTATGTATCTATTAATCCTATGTTCATGCTTCTTCTGCCAAACCCAACATTCACTACCATACATAAGTGTAGGAACCAACACACCTCTATGCACAGCCAGACGTGCCTTTTTTGCCACTTTCTTAATTGCTGTTCATAAAGCTATGCATTATTACCACTAATTTTAAATTTTAATGGTGCCGTTTAGTATTACGTTTCTAATTTCTTGTGTGTTTGTCATTATTTTTGTTTTGGCGTAATTCATTTTTAGACCTACAGTAGGTCTAAAAAAATGTAGGTCTAAAGAACCAGTACAAAAAGCAAAACTTATAAATGTTTGAGTTGTTAAACATTAAATAAATTTATTCAAAAATTATATTTTTAAATTACACAAAAATTATGCAAAAAATATAATAATAGTGTATGTCTACAGTGCAATATTATTATCAGTATTTTTTAAAAGTTGAAAGAATGTCTTATTTTTTTTCAGAAGATGTGGGTTTTTTATTTTTTTGCAAAACTGCAAAAATCTTGGTGGTGTTACGTTTTTCAGCACATTAACTTTTTTCTCTCTCTAAAATATAGGCTTTATTAAGGGCTGTTATGTTATGGCTGTTATGGCAGCTAAGTTCGATCGAGCCGAAAATATTACATTGTATAAAGTTGTGATGACTAAAACAAAATTTGTATTCTCTTTATTTAAAAAGCATTATCATTTTTATTGTGTGAAAATAAGATTATTTATATCTACTAATGGCAACACTTACTTGATCTTTTAAATCAAATTATTTTAATAAAGCAAATACCTTAAAGCATTTTTTTTAAATATTGATAATAAATGTAATCGCATTTAAAACAATCGGCAGTTAAAACAATCGATAGTGTTATTTTATTTAATGAGAGCCATTATTTTTTTTTTAGACTTTGATTTTAAAAATGCATCAAAGTAATAAAATAGCTACTCAAAATATAAAAGTTGTTAGACTTGAGTTTTTAAAGAAAGAGATCTATCAATGGCATCCACCTTATTCCCAAAGTCAGCAGATGTGCAGTGCCGATTCATTCCGAATTGGGTAACAGTGGCGTATCGTAAATATTTTGTAACGGTTACCAAATATTTATTTAACAGAAAATGTATTTGAATTGATCACTTGTGGTTGCTACGTTCTCGTTCATTTTTGTTCGGATGACGTCGTTGACGAAATAGTATCGCGTAAATTCCCAAAGATATTTTTTAATTTTGATTTAGTAGAACATGTCGGACATGGTATTTTGAATAATAAATAAACCTTTTGTTAACTGCAAAATGCATTTTTCAAAGTTTATTTTGCCTTCTAAATTACCCGCTCCAGCATTTTACTGAGATGTTACTCTTTCTTTATATATACTCTTTGATCATATCTTTCCATGAATACATCTCTATTATCGGGTGTTTTTTGCCACCTCATTCAAAAAGTACTTTTCTTAAAGTTGACTCCCCACCTTTAAAACCTACTTGTGCATCGCGAGGGTACTTCTTGAAAAACTGCTTTTAAAGTCGGCCTTTACTTCTGTAACCGAAAACGAAACAGAGCCATTTGCAGGAACCTCGTCAACATTTTAGTAAAACGCCCAGAAGTGTAACGAAATACATTTAAAAAAACACAACTTTGATATTTCACAATTTTTTGAGCCACCCTGTATTCTCCAAAATAATTTCCTTTTGCAGCCTTAATCAATATACATCTAATGCAATGGGGAAATTCCCGAAAAAATGTATGGTTTGGTTTACAGGGACCGTGTCGTATGGGGTGCCCCACCCTGTATATATATATCCATTGGTTTAGAACGTACGATGACGTTGCCCGATATCTAGACACCATTTTCTTCGATCTTCCCATTCAACCCTTCTGTAGGTTTCTTAAATTCACGGCTTTCTTTATCCTCTCGCTCCATGTTATTTTGGGTCTTCCTCTTTTCTTTTTGTTATAGGGGATCCATTTCATCGCTTGTTTTGATAATCTATAGTCCGCCATACGCTGCACATGTCCATACCAAGAGAGTTGTCTTTGTTCCTTAATAATCGTATTCTCCAGTCTCATTCTTTGTCGGATGTCTTCGTTTCTTACTCTATCTACATGGGAAATTCTTGTTGCTCGTCTAAGAGCATCCATTTCTGTACCATCTAGCATTCTTTTATTCCTCCATGTTTTTGAACCATAAAGTGGGCTACTTTTAATTATTGTGTTGTATATGTATGTTGTATTTTCTCTGTCTGGTTATTTGTTTACTCCAGAAAATTCCATTTATTATTCTTGCTCTTATTTCTCTACTCTTTCCCTGTTTTATCGAATGTTATTCCCAAGTATTTTTAAATTTCCCATTTGAAATAAAGATCTATCTATCAAAAAATACGTAAATACCTCCTTCTGCACGATTACATATTCCTGCATAAATATTTCCCGCTTCAAAAAACTACTTCCAGAGATGCCTAGATCTGACCTTTCCCAAACAGATGGTAAAAAAAGATCTGATATTATTTTAACGACCTTCGAGTAGTATTATTTTTTCCGTTTCGTGTTTTACTAATGAATTAAATTAAAGTTCACATTGAAAATATCTACGGTACGAGGGTGGGAGAGTAATAACTTCAGGCGCACTGTAAAAATATTTCTTTTTTAGAAGCTCCGAGAAGTTTCGAAGAAGCCATCGCCGCAACAGGCTTTGGAAAATATAATTATCTTCTATTAGTATTCATCCTTTTTCCATGTGCCACTCAAATCACGGAAACCGTTGCGATGACGTATATAGTTCCAGTAGCAGAATGTGATTTAGGACTTTCCTTAGAAGATAAGGGCATACTAAACGGAGTATCTTTTGCAGGTAAGCAATATTAACCATTGACGGATTACCATTTGCATAAATAAATCATTAGGGAAAACCTTTGAATATAAAACATTAGGAAGGAGCTTTGTTTTAGATAACTGTTGACCGTAATGGAGGGTGCATCTAGTGCTTCCGTTTTGACAGAGGTGTAGGGCTTTAAATTAAAATTAAAAGACCAAAAAACTCATAAATGTTAGAAAAAATAAAAAAAAATGCTACATTTATTTATTAATTCTGCAGCCAATAAAAAATTATTATCTAATGTATAATTAAAAAAATTTCATTCTAAAATTTGTAATTTTGTAAGTCTACAATTTCTTTTTTTTTGCAAGCTTTAAAAACCTATAACTTAAAATTTTTCCCAAGTTACGCCAATACATACTTTGTAATTGGTGGGTTTAACCTATGAATTTCATTGAAGTACAAATATTATTAATTTCTAAATATTAAACAAATAAATACTGAACAACTAACCATATTAGTCGATATTGTCTCAGTAATACATACAGGGTGGCCAACCGAAAACGAAACAGAGCCATTTGCAGGAACATTATAGAAAAACGCTTAGACCCGTCGATTTTTTATTAAGGGGACACTCTTTTCCGGTATTATTGACTCCACTACTTTCAACCCCAAGCGAGGGTAAGAATTACCCCAAAATGGGGGTCAAATAAGATGTTTTTCAAAAGCTCTTACAATTCTCTATACAATAGTCTTTAAATTTTACATTTATTCCCAATACTTTTAAAAAAATTTCATCTTAAAATTCGAATTATTTTAGTTGCTTACTTACTACTTAATGGATTAAATGATTAAACTGATGACCGCCCGATTTTATACAATAATAAAGATTTTGTTCAAAACGTTCACGCACATTCCAAAAAATTTCCGGAGTAATTCAACAGCCCTCGTCAACAAAAAAAAATCAAGGGGTGATAAATCTGGCGATCGTGGAGGCCACAAAGGGAAAAACAGTGTGTAGTCCATAATTGTGATATTGTTATTTACTTTGGACGTTTGAGTTGTTCTTTAATTTATTTTTGCGGTTATTTTTTAATTCGATTAACTTATACCTACATTGATTGCGTTCGTCGGATACAAATTGTTTACCTTGGTTAAATTTTATGATCTGCTGTACGATCGTGTTTGTTGTTTAATGCCGAAAGTGAACAGTCACAATCTGATCACAAATTTTGACATAGGGAGATCTAGACTGTTTATGTTTTATTTAAGATTCGTCGATTGTGAACCAACAGCACAATTTCAAATCCTTCTGGTGATGGTTAACTTTATTAAGAAGTCACGAAAAAGAAACTCTTCCCCAATGTAGAGATTTTTAATTAAGAGAACATTAGAGTATGCTTTGAGGCATGTCAATTTATAAAAAATTTATTTTGTAAATGGTTTAACTAATTTTGTTAAACCTACTAAACCACATAGGAGATTGTGGACTCTCCAATTTTTAGTTTTTTTTTTTTTTTAGTTGTAGAATATTCTGCTTCGTCAAATAATTCATTTCATAATAATGGTCATGTACGTGATGTCACAGCTTAAAATTGGTGGTATGGGTGACGTGCATTTGACGTCACAGATTGAGATTATATCTCTTTGTCAAAAAGTGGCCATGTGCTGCACGTCAGCTAACTCCATTTTTTGTGTTAACTTTATTTATTAAGTGCGTATGGATTAAAAATGAATGATTTGATCGTCAAATGCCTTCTTTACGCCGATGATCAAGTCATGTTAGCGTCATCTGAAGAGGAGTTGCAGGCGATGGTTAATGTTATACATGATGCCCTAAAACTCAAAGGGATGAAAATAAATGTAAGCAAAAAACGAAAGTAATGGTTATTAAAAATGAAGAAAGCATGACAAACTGTGAAGTTTCGATTGAGGAAAGAAGAGTGAAACAAGTAAATGAATTTGTGTACTTGGGTTCAAAGTTTACGAGAGATGGAAAGTATGACAGTGACATTGAGCGAAGGGTGTTGGCAGGAAAACAGATGAATGGGGCACTGCATAGCTTTATGAACAGCCAGAATGTGTCAAAAAAGGCACGTCTGGCTGTGCATAGAGGTGTGTTGGTTCCTACACTTATGTATGGTAGTAAATGTTGGGATTGGCAGAAGAAGCATGAAAATAGGATAAATGCTGCAAAGATGAGTAGTTTGAGAAGTACAGCCGGAGTGACTCGGTTGGATAAAGTAAAAAATAGTGAGAGAAGAGAACGCTGTGGTGTAAAAGAAGATGTGGTTACAAAGATAGATAAAGAAATGCTTAGATGGTTTGGACCCGTAGAAAGGTTGGATGAGGGAAGATTGACAAAACAAATTTATAAGGCGAGTGTGAATGGACGGAAGTCGGTAGAGGTCGACCTCGGCGAACATATCTCGATCAGATCAACATTGTTTTGAAGAAAGGCCAGGTCAAGAGTACCAACAACCGACGAGCATGCATGAGAGCCCTGATGAAAGTAGAGGAAGCAAAAGATGTGTGTAAGAACCGTAGCAATTGGAAGGAAGTGGTCTCTGCCTACCCCTACGGGAAAAAGGCGTTACTATATGATATATAAAAAGAATCTGCAGTCCCTAATTTGTAGATTTTTCTTTGTTTTTAGACAAAATAAGTCCACTCCGAGAAGAATAACTCAAAAAATGGATAGCAGTACCACAAAATTATTTCTTAAACCTAAATAAATGTCAAAATGTTTACTCTAGATTTATGTCATTTATCGTACCACGCGTACATTACCTATCTCAAGCTGTAACGTCACGTGTACGTCACTCTTACTACTTTTGTCAAAATGTAGCCACGTGCTGCACATCACCCATTATTGGCAGTGTTTTCCTTATTGCTAAATGTCATCGTAGCGCTATCTGACGGCAGTGAATATCACCTATTATAAGCGGGTGAAAAAAATATGAAGACTACACAAGCAGCACAAATGGTTTCCCAAAATAAGAAGGCACTAGTATTATGTATGTACCGAAATGGCGTGAAGGATTAGAAGGCCATTTAAAATGAAAATACTTAAAAGCTCTTTGAAATTACTTAATAAGTAATTTAACCTGCTTTAATTCAGTTAAATAAATAATGCTTTTCAGATAAAAAAGCTTCATTATTTACTGATGGAAATTGTTTATAAATATTTACTTGTTCACATGTATTTATAATTCTAAAATTATTTCAGAACAAAAGAGAATCTAGCGACGTTAGTGGTGAAATAAAAACTTATTAGGTACGATTTCATTTGGGAAATTCCATCACTTCTCCCATTTGAGCTCGTGCTCCTTATGTATAGCGATAGTTACGCCATCTTCCGATATAAATTAACACTAAAAAAGGTCAAAAATTATTACCAAATTTATATTTTAGGTATGATAACCAGCGGACTGTTTTGGGGATATTTAGTCGACGCCTTGGGCAGGAAAAAAATTGCGGTATATGGTTATTTGGCAACTGGCATATTTTCTGTGATAGCTGCTCTATCAACGAGCAAAGGTGTACTAATGGTTTTTAAATTTTTGGCCGGTCTCCTGTGAGTATTTCCTTTTTTTTTTTTTAGTTAATATAGAGATGAATTATTAAAGAAAGAGACCTGTCAAAGGTCCCACTGTATTCCCTAACTAGCGGATATCGAGTGCCGATTTAAATCGAATTGGTTATAATCCAACCACACATTTACCTTTTCTACGTGAGTACATGTTCCCGCTTAAAAATATTCGAGTGAACCTCTTTGGTTATCGCTTTGAATATAAAACGAACACGAACGAGCATTTTGCTACTCTGCACGGATGCTTAAAGTGCGACGGAAACGACTTCCATGAACCTCCACGTATGACTAATTATTTAAATGTTACTTTCCCTGTGAGCGTGTCAATAAAGTGGGTTTTTAATAGATCTTTTTAAAAGTATAAAGTTTTAATAACGGTTAAAATTAGTGTGACAAGACTTTGTTGTTTGCTTTAGTGTAAATTCTTATTAGTTAACCATTATTGACATCTAAACGATTAATTTATTATTATTTTTGTTCTTTTTATTCTTTTTTTGAGCCCTACGACTCTGCCGAAACGGAAGCAGTAGTCGGGCATATGCAACCTCCATTCCGGTCAACACTTATCTGAGACTATACTCCTTCCTGATTTTTATATTTAAAGGTCCCTTTTATTAGTAATGTATCTCTACGAAACTAGTAATTCAGTAATTGTTTATGCTCATTATTTATCGAGCCATAAGGTTCGAATGGTAGAAATGAGACATATTTGTATTTATATAATTCTGAAAATCAATGACCTAGGATATAATAATTTATCTTTTAGATTAAATGGACCCTATTCTGCGATAACTTCCCACATCACAGAGTTTCACTCGAATAAGTACAGAGGGACAGTTGGTATGATTCGTGGAACCTTTTTTAGCGTTATGAACATGCTTTTGCCGATCCTGGCGTGGGCAATTTTACCTAGAGATATAAATGTGTCAGTATTCGGAATAATAGGTAATGTAGGATTATTAAATAGGTAAAAAATACATGGGAAACTCTCGAAGTTAGGTACAGAGAATTGTTAATACACATGAAATGAATATTAAATGGCTAACCACAGAGCATTTAAAAATATATAGGGTGTTCTATTTAATCCTTAACCAACCATGTGATAATTTCTGACGTAAAGGTCCATGTGGCGTCTCGCAGACTTCTTCTTCTTCTTATGACGCCCTCTCCTTTCGAAAGTTGGCGATCCACATAGCTAACATTGTTCTGGACACAGCAGCTCGAAAGATTTCAATGGAAGTGCACCCAAACCATCTTCTGAGGTCTTTCGACCAGGAGTTCTGACGTCTACCAACAGATTTTTTCCCTTGAATCTTTCCTTCAATTATTAGTCTCAGCAGTTCATACTTATTGCCTCTCATAATGTGGCCTATGTATGTAGTTTTTCTTTCTTTAATGAGTGCCATTGGTTCTTTCGGCTTCTTCATTCGTCCAAGCACTTCTTCGTTCGTAATTCGTTGGACCCATGAGATGCGGAGCATACGGCGATATTTATTTATTATTTATTTATCGTATGGCTTTACAAGTGCTATATAATAAGTTACAAACAAAATTCTTATAAAAGGTAGGTACAAATGACAATTAATACAAGTAATGTAAAACACATTAGTACACATTAAATATGACACAAACAGTACATATAACAGATGCATGTGAGCAGTCTAGTGGTATGGGGAAACCAAATCTACAGGTCCAAATCCAGTTCAGATAACCATGTAATAGCGGCGGGGCTTGCATCAGTAAAGTCTTTCCATTGGCCAGTAAATCTTCTCAGTGGGCAGTCTTGGACTATATGTGTTAATGTTTGCTCCTCAGCTCCACAGTCACATGCTGGATTGTCGGCAATTCCCCATTTGTGCATCGCTGATCTCGTTTTTGCATGTCCAGTTTTAACTCTGTTTAATAGGGATCATGTTTTACGAGGTAGTTGCATCCCTGGGAGCTGTTTATTAGGATCTTCTATGTTGTGTTTATTGACATTGCTGTTATTCCATGCGGATGTCCATGATTCAGAAGCGTCGTAGGTTTTTCCTGGAGCAAGTGCTTCCAAGTTCCATATTGGGGCCCTGATTTCAGTCGATTCACACAGGGCTCATCGATTACCTTGTGGATGGGCCACATTCTTGGTTGGTCTGGGTGATTTATCTTTTGCCATTCTTGGAATGTAGCCTGTTGTCTTCGGATTCCTGGGGGGGCGATATTTGATAGTACGTGGAGCCATGGATGGAGTCGACTTCAGAGTCCCTGTTACTACTCTCATGGCTTCATTTAGTTGGGTGTCGATCTTATTCACATGAGAACTTCTGCCCCATATAGGAGCGCAATACTCCGCTACAGAATACACAAGTGATTGTGTTGCAGTGCGTAAGGTAGTTGCATTTGCTCCCCATGTGGTGCCTGCCAATTTTCGTATGATGTTGTTTTGGGTTTTAAGTTTCTGGCATGTTAATTCAAGGTGTTTCTTAAAAGTGAGAGACCTATCAAGGACTACGCCTAGGTATTTGAGATGTTTGTTGTGTTTGACTGGTTCTCCACAGAACGTGACATTTAGTTCTCTGTGCGCCATCCTGTTATTTAAGTGAAAGGCACATGTCTCTGTTTTGTTTGGGTTCGGGCGCAGTCTCCATTTTTGGAAGTAATACGGCGATATAAGTACATTTCAAAGGACTCAATTTTCTTTTCAGTTGCAGGGTCCAGCATTCACATCCGTATAGCAACACACTGAAGGCATAACATCTAGTCATGCGAACCCTGAGCTCCAGGCTCAGATCAGGACTAGTAAAAAATCTTCTCATGTTTATGAATGTTTTCCTGGCTTGTTCGATTCTGGACGAACGGATCTCTCGTTTCGTTTCGTTTTCGTTTCTGATTGCCGTTAATCAAAATTGCTTTAGCAGTCTCTTGGAGAAGACTAGCAGTTTGGTATTTGATATATTTATGTCCAATCCATGATGCTCACTATATTCAGTTATTCTATTCATTATATTTTGTAGGTCCGATATGTTATCGGCAAGGACTACGGTGTCGTCTGCGTATCTGATATTGGTGATACATACTCCATTTATTTTGATACCTCCCATGTCTTCCGCTAAAGCTTCTTTGAAAATGACAATATATATATATATATATATATATATATATATATATATATATATATATATATATATAATATACAGCCCCGTCGTACGCCTCTTCGAATTGACACTGTGTCAGATGTTCCTCCGTCTCTTCTTAGAGGGCTTCTCGAGTGCCTAGTCCGTTCTGGAATCCAAATTGAGTTTCGCTTATTTGTTCTTCGCATTTCTTGTATATTCGAGTGTGAATTATTTTTAGAAAAACTTTAAGGATACGTGGCATTAGACTAATCATGCATAAAATCCAGACCTTTGCCTTCTTGGCTAGCAATTGTTTTAAGTACTTTCATATGCACCTTATCTGCTCCCGTAGCCTTTGTTTTTCTGAGTCTTTAACGCGTGGATGGCTTCACTCTTTGTAAAAGCTGGTCCATCTTCTCCATGTTCAATTACTACCCTGGGAATCTCATTTACCACCCTGGGAACCTCATGTCTGTCATCATCAAAAAGCTCCTCCACGTAGCTCTTCCATCTTTTTAGTTTCTCTTCGACACCAGTTATGATTTCATTATTAGTATATCTAATAATTTCTATTTGGCGTTTTCTTCCTATTTCAGCTACCTCCCTAACTTTCTTATGTACATTAAACGAGTCATGTTTCTGTTGTAGTTCTTCGATCTCTGTACATTTCTCTGCCAGCCATTTTTCCTTTGCCCCTTTGCACTTCTTCTCACAGACTGCTAACTAGAAAAACAGCGAAAAAAAGTTTTTTTTTTGAAAATTTTTTATTACAAGTGTCTACAAACGAAAAGTGACTTATTTTTATGCATAGCTACATAGCTGAATGAATCTTGGTCTATACTTAGGCAATTGTGTACAGTCATTGAACGATTATGAACATCTATAGTCACGTCATAACTCGACTGGCATTACCAGATGCGTAACATAAAATATGGTGTGTAGCTCAAACTATTTCATGGAAACGGATTCGTAAACAACTAAACTTAGTAACACATTACAAAAAAAGGGAAATAATATTTATTACGGCAAGTTGAATAACGGTCCTGTTTTGTATACAAATAAAACATATTTTATGTAATGAAAATCTGGCGACTTAAGGCTCTGCCTCATTAAGACGCCATGGCGACGTCGCCGGCTACGTATCCAAGCAGTTAATATTGAAATGTATGGTACCTAACTCACTTGGCGACGGCATGGCAACGTAGCCAATTTGGAAGCGTAGCCACGAGCTACAGCTGCCTACGTGGCCTCTGGATGGCGTCTTAATTAGGCAGAGCTGTTTTATACTTCACCAATAGGTGGCGTGATTAGCCGGGTGATGTTACCAGATGAAAGATACAGGACAGTTTGTTTATTGCGTAGTCTATCAGATACCACATGGTTAGTTATGGGTTAAGTTAAGTGATAAAACTACAGATTCCCGTTTTGACTTTGTCCGTTATACAGAGTACAATAATTGCGAAACATAATTGACTTATTGATAAACTTCGCCCACTTTTTAACATTAAAATTCAGAAAATTGATTACATTGATTACAAGAAATATTATTATTGCCAATTACAGTATAATATGTACAAGCTTAGCAAGTTTATGTTGGTACATTAAAATTTGATACAAGAGAAAAATTTTCTTTTAGTATTACGCTCTTGGAATATATTTATGCTGATGTGCGCATCTTTTGCGATCATATCTGGTATCCTCTACATGTTTTTACCAGAAAGCCCCAAGTACCTCATGAGTATGGGAAGGAATAAAGAAGCGCTGACTGTGATGCAAAATGTATACGTTTTAAATACTGGAAAAAGAAAGGAAGATTTCCCGGTAGGTGTATTTTTCGCACTAAAATTTTATTAGTGCGAAGGTTCATGTTGGTTTTATTTTAAGGTAAAACAATTAGTCAAAGAAGCCAAGATGAATTTTTCTTCGAGCAGAATTGAAATGACGACTGCTTTAAGAAGTGGATGGTCAGAAATGGGGTCAATTTTTCGTCCACCACACATCAACAATTTAGTTTTAGCTTGTTTTAACGCGTTTGCGATCGTCATGAGGTAAATATTGCCAAATTTAAATTACAACTCGAAATGTTAATATTGTGATGTCTGACATAATTTTTACAATCGGCAACGTCTTAAAAGATTCAAAATGAGATTAGCTAACGTCAATGTTGTTTCAAGCTTCCCTTAATTCCATGGCAAGCTGTTTCGCAAAAAATAAATTATTAAGTTCACTTTTGTCATTAAAAAATTTGAATTTGTAAATCTTTGCTTTATAAGAGTATAGAGCAATCCAGAGTTTCAAATTTTAAAGTAAATGTACTTACTGGTTTCATAAAATGTTTGCGTTTAGATAATTATTATTTCGTTGCAGCTTAAATACTTTAAAATTCTGGCTACCAGGAATCTTTCAAGCCATCAGTGATTATCAAAATAATCATAACGGATCCAGCAGTAACATGTGTGTTATGTTGGATGAATTAAATACCCCAAAAAATGTTACTTCTAGTCAAAATTGTTCGGTGGTAAGTTTTGTTGTTGACTATAAAAAAATATATCTCATCCTAACTACTTTGCTGTGCTTGTTCTGAAAATATTTTATTAATTTAAAGTTGCAACGTGGTAAAAAAACAAATGTTTTTTTTAGAATTTGGACAATTTTTCTGTTTACTTCAGCGCTTTTATAGTAGCAGCTGCAAGAGTGGGTATCTTTGTGGTTGCTGGAACTTTAGTAAGAGCTTTAGGAGTAAAGAGATTAAGTAGTAAGTATAAAATCTACATTTTAAAGAATAAAAATCATATGCGAAACGTCTTTATTTTTTTTCAGTTATATTGACCTTTATCAGCGCGATAAGTATGTTTTGTATATATTTTGCAAGAAGTTCACTTGTCGTTACAATTCTTTCTGCATTAGGAACTGCAGTTGGAAGCGTTCCCGAAAATTTATTAATTACAATTACTTTGGAACTATTCCCGACCACCTTAAGGTAAGTTTAGTTTACTCTACGTCTTGTATTATTGATTAAAATTTATGAAATCAACACTTTAAATTCAGATATAAGTTATATAAAATAAAAACTGTAAAAATACAATGATTTAAGTCAATACTGCATTTATTTTAACAAATATGTTGCTCTAACGTTTTGGGAAGTCCCCAACAAAGTTATCTATGAAATGTCAGCTACGTCACTTCCGTACAAAATAAAAAATGGCGCGTGAATTTAAATGAACAATAAATAATAAATAATTAATACGTGATAACTACATCAGATAATTAATTTCAAGTATAAAAAGGTCGATCAATAGAAACTAATTTTAAGTTTTTGTTTTTATTCTTTTTAATTTTATTTTTTTTTAGAACGATTGCTTTATCAATACATTTAACATCACAGCGTTTGGGAACCGTCATAGGCAATGCGATATTTCCCTATTTGGTTCATATGGGTTGCCTACCCCCGTTTTTATTTATTGGAATATTTGCAACCCGTAAGTTTAATATCAGGTTTGAAATTTAACATTTATATTAATTAAATTATTTATTTTTCAGTTTGTGGAATGTGCTCGTTTTTATATTCCAATACGGAAAACAAACCGCTTAAATAAATTTTCAAGATTTTTTTGTAAACAAAAAAATAAATTATATTTGAAACGAAATTTTTAAAAACTTATTTATTCTTTCAGTATCCCTATCATACATTAATATTTAGCATCTTTATTATTTTTTCTTTATCTAATTCACACATTTTACATTAATAACCATGGTTTAAAAATTATTAACATAGAAATATTAGCATTTAATTGTTTTTATTAGAGATATAGGTTGCGTAAGCCTAGCATCTTTAGTCCACTGAATGTCGAGAAAAAGAAGAAGTAGTAAATAAGGTTAAGTGTAATGTACAGATAAAGAAGATAAATTGTTCGTATTCTTTAGGTGAAATATTTTTAATGAAATACGGATAGTTTAACTAATAACAATAAAATTTTAAAATGAGTTGCAGCATCAGGTTACAGTAATAAGGTAAGTTATAGATGCATACTTACAAATATGGAGATCAACTGAGTTCAAAGTTTCACTAATTGTTTACTTTAGTATTTTTAAATATAATATTTTCATAATTATGTCAGTTATTACATTTAACTTGAATCTATTACAATTTCGATATTTATGTTAAATGTTATTGTTAATTTACAAGGTATTTTAATATGCAAGATCAACGATGTGATGTTTGACATTTTTATTCCAGTGTATTTTCAACTTTTTAATAAACCAGGATATTCTATTTTGACTGTCTTATTTGATATATTGGTACTAGAAATGTGTATTTTGTGCAATGACAATTTGAAGGTTAAACAATACCATGCTTTACTGGAATACATTTTTGTTCATATCTATAGAGTGTCAGGAGTAGGGTTTATAAAAACAAACTTTTGTGGTATAATAATTTTATCTATAATTTATTGCTGGATTTTTTTAATAAAAATATTAGAATTTTAATAAATCAGTAGGTATCGAAAAAGAGATATTGGTAATAAAAAGTAATTGTTGCATTATTTTAATGCATTACACTCATTACAGTGTGCTAAGTGGGTGGGTAGGGAAAGTTGTATTATCATGTATGGCTTTTTAAATGGAATGATAATAATATGTGCTGTCTGTAAATTAAACAAATTACACCTAATTAATAAGAGGTTATAGCTATTTTGAATTACAAACCAAATAAAAAATGCTCCTAATTGGATACTTACTAGCTATAGGAACTGGTTCCTATAAATTTTTTGAAATCTTTTTAATAAGTTTTATAATTTTAGAAATTTTAATATTTAAATGCTATTATTAAAAAAAAGTATATATTTCGTATCATAATTGAAAGTATTCAAGTAAAACACTTCATTACACATAATTATTACAGATAAAGTTTGTCTTTTTAGTTTAACATAAAGCCATAAGACCAAATAGTCTGTCATTATTACATTTTTCCATCCAGTGAACTGACTTATCATCAATCTTCCTTGAGAGCAGGTGCATAGCATCAATTTTTTTCTGGTACCTGCTACCTTTTAAGTATCTTTTCTAAAATTGTCAACTTTTTTAAAAATGGTAAATTAGCCTTCAAATCTGATCTCATATATTAAGTAAATAAAAAAGCATTTGAAATATTTAATTTAATAAGAGTTGAGAGATTATAAATTAAGTGATAACTATTCAGTTGATTTATGTAATAATTTTTTTTTTGATAATGTGGCTGGTCTGTAGAAAAAGGTTGCTTTATTTAAAATAAACATATTTTACTATCACCATTTTAAAAAACGATGTTTATAAAATTGTTTTTGATGTTAAAATATATCTAAAATTTAATTTACTTCTTTGATGGTGACCATAAGTGAGTCATGAAGAATTTTAGTTTTTACATTAATGGTGTGTATGTTTAATCCCATTAATTATTGTTTATTAAGTTGATTGTGGTCAAGATTTAGGAAAAAACCACACAAACTCATTTTATAATCATTTTACCAATCATGTTTCAGTGTTCAACCCAAATGATCTGTAAATGTAATGTTGCAGATTTTAAATTTATTGTATTGGAATGTGGTACTTAAATAACATTTAAGAATGTCCAGCAGTCTTGTAATGCAGGCATCGCATATGCCATCTAGTACAGAAGGTAATTAAATATTTCAATAGACAATGACAACAAATTTGTGATTGTGTGTGAATATTAATTTAATTTTTTAGTTTCAGAAGATCCTACATTAAAACTTGAAGATATTAACCCAAAACTCGTGAAAGTTTTGAAAAAGTTACTGGAACCAAAATTTAAACTTCACAATAATGATTATCTTAACCTCCTATTAATGCACTTAACCAATGTTAAAGGTTGGTATACAGAAATGTTTACTGATAATAGAATTTTTTCTTAATTAATAGAAAGGTAATGATTTTTCTTATTTTATAGAACAAAAGTTTACTCTGCAGCAGAGAGAATTAAACAAGAGTTTCCTAATACTATGGCTGAAAGGTTCTATTATACATTTCGAGAAGATCGAAGAAGAACCAAATCAGAATATTCTGACGTTTGTTTTAAATATGGCAATATTTATAAGTAAATCAGAACAAGTTTTCGTTCAGTTACACAGTGAAGATGTTTTTAAACGTTTAATAACAATAGTGAGACGAGTATCTCAACCAAATGTAACCACCACTTTCTTAAAATTGCTGACGAGTTTAATGGAGCATAAATCAGGACTGCAATGGATTATCTCCACAAATCATTGGAAATTCCTTGTTGACTTAATCTTAAATAGCCAGACCATTTATTTATCCCAAGAAGGAACTAAATTTATAGCCAAGCTGTTAAATAAATCTCATTCATTCAACCCCACTTTCTGCAAAAACGTTATCCAGAATATCCTCGCACCTTTGAAAGGATCGACGGAATCTGCAATATCTAGCAATCAAGACAATCAATTGGGTTCTACTGTAAAGATTGTAAATGAGGTTTTGATTGGTTTATTGGAACTTGGTATCTCAGTGGATGAAAATTTAGTTATTCTGATGTTAATTGAAGAGTTTGATTTAGAACAACACTGTAAAAATGTGCTCCACAACGTTAAGGATTTAAATATTAATCTTGCGCTTTACAAAACTGTTCTCATTTTATGTATCTATGATTTAAAACTGGATATTTGTGGAAAAAAAAGAGCTTCTGTTCGGAATGTCAACTTATCTGAAAAAATTGCTGATACCCTTTACGAAGTTTTAACGCAAATATCGGTTAGCTCGATGTTGCAACTTTTATTCAGCGTCTTTTCCTGTTGGGACATCGTAAGGAAGTCTTTACCACAATCTACGCTTTCCAATTCAACGCGTACTTGTTTTGAAGATCAGTTAATGTTTTTAGTAATAACGCCTGTGTATACATTATTCATAAAAAATATCGGATTTAACATTGTCGATACAGACGATGATAATGCTTTCAAATTCGTGTTCATCTCCAAACTCATGAAAAGAGCCTGTCCGAATATATTAAGAATCAACTACAAATGGAGAAATTATTTACTAGACAATTATTCTTTTAACAATGGTATCATGGCATTGAAATACTTCACATATTTAGTTAAATTCTATTCCAAAGATATGGCAGTCGTCTCATTCCAAATGATGATGTATCTGATACAGGATCTATGCGTGACACTCAGAGAAAAACCAGAGGTACAGATACCTTTCTCCAATGAACCCGATTATTTGGATTTGCATTTAAAAAATATTTGCTTGATTATAGATGAATTTAATCTGACTTGGCATGACTCAGTGGAGTCCTTGTGCGTTTTATACAACGTGTATTGTTTATTAAATGATATGATTTGGCCAACGAAGGTAAGAATCAGTTAGTTATTGATTAAATGCGAGGTTTGACAATAAAGTGCTAGGACTGTTACAATAAAAGTTGCTTTATTTTAAAAATAGTACATATAACTATGTTTTCCTTAAATGGCAGCACTCATCAATAAAAGCTAGGGAATGTAGTTACACATCTTTTGACAGGTACTCACCAAAATTTCAGCCATTTTGGACGCGCAGTTGTTTGAGTAAGTTAATGTGAGTATTTTTGTGAAAATGGTAAAATCGAGTATCGAGCTGTCATTAAATGCATGCACCATCATTTCTCACCGTGACATTTTGGGTAGCTGAATTTAAACGTGCCCGTACCACGTTAAATCGAGAAGTTATAACTCCCAAAAAAAATTTAGACTGCAAATCTACTTCTCGAGTATTTAATGATTAAATTTATTATCGTTTAATGGACAAAATGACAGTATAAAAAACTAATTGTGTAATTTTTTTCTACTGTTATTTTAATTGAATCTCATGGTTGATGTGTTTTTTAGATAGTAGTTACTGCATTGAAGCTCGCAGAAAAAGGTATTTCGAAATATATGACTTACCAATTGGCCTTCATAGTGGATAATTCGGAAGACTCTAGAGTGATCGATTTTCCAGGTTTACTTCGTACTAAGATGTACGACGGGGCTTGGGAAGTCAGAGATAGTGCAATCGAAGTGCTTCAGTCACTCATTGTTGCCGTCAAAAAAACTGGTAAATTGATCAATTTTTATAAAAACAAAAACTTTCCTGTTACTAGTAATTTTTCTTAGAATCGGGGTTAATATAGCGCACCCATCGTAGAATAAAGGTACGATTAAAAAAAACTGAATTAAATTAGGGAGGTAGCCTGTTTTGTTCGTAAAATACCGAGATAACCCTTGTCAGCTCTTCCACCAATTAAGAAGGCACTTTATTCTATAGGTGGGAGTGAGTTTGTTTTCTTTGGAGAATGGACTATCTAAGTGCACTTGGTAACGTGGTTTAAAAAGGTTTCCAAACAAAAATAAATTTCATTGAATTTTTAAAAGCCTAGTTGCGCGTTTGTAGACATTAAATAAGGACTTTCTTGGTATTATTAATAATATTAATTAATATTAATAATAATAATCCCCCCGCTTTTAAATTGACAGGTAGAGGTTAGTATTTTTTTAAAAAGTGTTAGCACCATTTAAATAAGTTTTAGGTTGGGTGATTATTGTTTACATTTTTATATTTATTTAATTACAATGGTTATTATTGAATAAAAGCTAAAGCTTATTGTAGTGTTAATAAAAACCAAATATCTGCAACAATGGTTATGTGTTTTCGTAATTGAAAACATTCAATGAACAATGAACAATGAAATTCCCTGCAAAGTTAGAAGAAAGGAAAGCCTGGATATCACTTATAAGGTGCTGTTTGCTATACAAGTAGTAGAGATGATTTTTTAAAGAAAGTGACCCATCAAAGGTCCCCAGTTTTTTCCCAACGAAGCGGATGTCGAGTGCCGATTTTATTTGTTACCACACTTCTTCAACATGATTATATATTCCCGCTTAAGAATATACACGTGAACTTCTTTGTCTATTGTCAAGCAGGGTTATTCGTGATTTTTTTTGACATTTCATCCTACTCCGACTGATTTAACCGGAAGTGGTTCCTTATAATAATAATAAAACTTTAATTACCTCAATATTTTAAGTTTTATCTTTCATGCTAGCATGAACTTTTCCTCTAATAGTTAAAAGTTCTGCATCAAATTGCATCCGAAGGACATAGTTTGATTCTAATTCTAATTTTCCTCTTTTAATTCTTTTATTGTCGTAAAAAAACTCGTTTATAAATGAAACCTTGAGTACATGTTTTGAAGCCATTCTCTAAATAATATTTTACAATATAATGTACATGATCTTTATGTTTAATATATAGTTTTAAGAAGCTAAGAACAATCTTTAAATATACTGCTCCTATTGTCTTACCACAGCACTAATAATTCTTATTATTTGAGTACACAAATATAAACACAAATTACATTTTTTAAATATTAAATCGCACGAAGATTTAAATGAATTTTTAAGTTATTTCTTTTTGTGCCATAAGATTTTTAGCTATTTGTAATAAAAAATAGTTTAATAAACTTAATTATACTCAAAAATAACAGTTTTAATTGAATAAAAATGTAAACAAATGATTTAAATGGCATTAACATTTTTTCACAGAACACTTACGAGTACCTTTACCTGTCGCTGTAAAAGTGAGGGGATTATTATTAATATTAATAAAAAGCCATTACATATTTATTGTTTATAATCAAGGTTTTAAAAAGCTCTTAAGAGATTTTCAAAGCAATTTGTTTGGAAACCTTTATAAAAACCGCGCATCGTATTACGTCAGATTTAGGTAGTCCATTGTTTCCTCAAAATTTTTTTGTGATGTACAGGTGGTTCACTATAAATTACCCATCACTTATCACCGCTATTATTGCCTATAAAAAGTTTAACATAAAAGTTACGTGGTTATCTCTAAATTTTGTTAAAATGCTACCAAAGTAACATGCAGATTTTTGGGAATACATAAAAAACTAATAATTTATTTTAAATATTTGTGTATTTTTTAATTTTTGAAATGATCTTTTTTCCTGATTTCAATTGTGATGTGTTACCCACCCCCTACCCTTTTTTGGTTATAAAAAGTCGAATATCTTAGTTGGACTTTTTCTTCCTCATTGTAGAGTTGAATTATTAAATAAAGAGACCTGTCAACGGCTCCCGACCATATTCCCAAAGTAAGCAGATGTGCAGTGCTGATTTAAACCGAATTGGGTACCAATGGCGTATCGTAAATATTTTTGTAACAGTTAACGAATATTTATGTATCAAAAAATATATTGAAATTGAAAGTAATTAAAAAAAAATTATTGATATCAAATATACGGGTACTATGTAAAATTCGATGGAGTTGAGTAAAAGTATATCCATTGTGTGAAATAATTATTACTTTATAAAAAAAGGGGTTCAAAACGATTTCGGAGAAACGTAGTAGAAACATTTATTATATCTGAACCGTTACTCTCTTAATTAATAATATTTTGTATCGTCACTGACGATATTGTGTTCTATTGTGACCGACCTTGAGCATTTTAAATTCAGTCACAATCACTCAACTTTTATTTAAAACTTTTTTCCATAGACAATAATAACGATGATAACAGATGGGTAATTTAAAGTGACCTTTACTCTGCGTTCGGGTGTGACATATTTAATTTTTTTAGAATTGTCTTCGTATAAAAATTTGATCCTGAAACACCAATATCCCGGTTCCATTTTAAAAATGGCAACAGACGATGGTAATCCGTTCGTAAGAGCTTCGGCTCTAAAATGCACACAGAAAGCAATCGAGATTACAGAATTTTGGGATGAAGTAGTAGGAACGTCTAATATTTACGTAAGTTAATAATCGATACAGTTTCTCAATAAACTACTAAAAATCACAGTATTATAAATTAGTGTTATTGAAGATATATAAACACTCCTACCGCCATATTTTCTTGGTAGGTTATTGATAACGCGTATATAGCTCATTTCACCAATATTGGACGGTTTCTGATTAGTCACCGAGGTATCAACTTAACGGGCGCACTGTGTTGAAAGGTACATTATCAAATTCCCCTATTATGATGATTTTGTTGAGAGGTTTTATTTTTATTTTTTACTTTATTGTGAACAGAATTCATTGATGTAGCTCTCGATGAGTTTTTTGGTTAGAAGGGAATGCAACAAAAATAAATTATCGGTACAAATTTAATAAATATGTTTTATCATGTAGAACTTACGGTATTATCAAGCATCAGATGTATAGTCATCATAATCGGAATCCCTGTCGTCGCTATCCTCATTCGGATTGTAAATGATAACAGGATTAACTGCTTCGATGCGGTTTTCACGAACCAACCATTCCTCTATTAAATTTTCACATTTTCCCTAAATTTCAGGAGTGGCAGTATTAAGTGCTCGTTGTCAGGTTTCCAAAACAGCCTTATCACTGTAACCATTAGATCCATTAGATGGTTCATGTAACGATGGTAATAGTTTTTTTTAGCCATTTTACAACTCTGCATCCATATTGTCATGATAATTGGTCGATTTTGATGAAAATAAAAGATCCGCCCCATCAAAAAAACCATGCTTTCCACCTGCATGCACAATAATGTGTCTTTTTCCTTCACCGTCGGTGTGTTTTATAGATTTTATGTTATCGCCCTGCCAAATTCTTTTTGTTCCACCTTTGGCAAAAATCTAAGTTTCGACCAGATAAACAAATGAAGAGAATTCTTGTTTACAGTGAGTATAATTTCTTAAAAATAGGCTATACGATTTTAATGTCGGTACCCACTACAATGATAACCCAGGATTATTAATTACTTTTCTAGAAATCTAACAAAAAATCTAACAAAATTTGTTTGAATTACTTACCTACCTCTCTTATTATGTACAATAAATAAAGTCATTAACGAAAAAGCCGACTCCCTTGCAAAACAGGGGGCCGAATCTGCGTTCACTGGATCAGAACCGGTTTTTGGAGTCGCTACAAGTGCCGCCAAAACAATTATTTCGGACTGGGTGGAGAGGAAAATACTCACGTACTGGTCCGATATATCAGGGTTGACTCACTCGAAGGCGTTTTTACCTAAACCCTCGAGAAACAAAACTCAGCAAATCCTAGAATGGAGTTGGACTGACCTGCGAATTCTAACGGTACTGCTTACAGGACACTGTCGTCTAAGATACCACCTCGGAAAGATAACTGTAACCTCCAGGGGTTAGCCACGATAGACCTACTAAGCGACTTATGCCCCACTCACATGATACCTAACCTAACCTTGGCAATTGTCGTGTTATTGTTAGTTCCAATCCCACTCTGTGGAATTTAGCCTCTTGGGATACTTTTCAATAGTAATTAATTTACATACATTAAAAAGCTTAATCTTTTTCGTTGATTGGTCTAATTATAAAAGTGGTCTACTGAGTGACCTAAACTTAGTTGTCTATTGTATAATAAAGTCCTGGACAAAATTAACGCAACAACATACAGGGTAATTCTTTGGGAGTTCCAATTATACGTTTTAGAGAAACTTGACATACTTAAAATTTGGTGTATGGGTTTTTTAGATATGCCCAATTGATCTAAAATATTTAGAGCCTGCTACCAATTCCGGTTATACCTACTAATCTAAACGAATTATTTTGATAGCTGTCATTAACAAAGAGACAAAAATATGCATTTCCTACCATTCAAAAAGATAAATTAATTTTTTGGATAATTTCATATTGTTGCGTTAATTTTGTCCAGGAGTTAATATTTCTTGTTTTAGGCGACTGTCCTGAAAATTTTAAAATGTGAAACGGAGGGTATTGTTCGTTGTGAAGCCGCAACGCTAGTAGATTGTATCTACGAGCACCACGATATTCCCGAAGATCTCAAGGATAACTTCTTTGACGTTATGAGTCACGCAGTGGTCGCCGATTTGCATTGGGAAGTTAGAGTGAAAGCGCTAAAATTTTGGAAAAGAATTGTCAACCATCACTTAACGCAACAAGGAATGATAGACGGATCGTTTCCCACGGTAACGTTCTCTAAAGAGCTGAGAAAAATAGTGACTTTAAGTACTCTCGAAGTGCAGAAGAGGCTTGTTAGGATTTTGTACGAACTCTCTGAAAATGGATGCTTAGCTGTATTCTATGACGCTTTGCGAGACGAATGCGATATCGAAGTTTCCAAGTTCGCTACCGAGTCTATCAAACACTTCGTCGATTTGCTCAAAAATCATAACATTACCGTAGAGTCTCTTCAGGTACACAGACCTAGTTTACCGGTGATCGAAACTTGTGAGCAAGAAGAAATATCTGCTTTGGCAGTAGAACAAAGTATCATCGATGAAATTTTGACGCCTGAATCGATGCAGCTTCATCAAATTTCAGATTTAGTTATGGATGAAATTTTAAATACAAAGGATCTTAATTTACTAGAGACTGTATATAACTCGATGGACCAACCCGTTTTAGAGAACATCGAAACGAAAAAGAGGAAGCGACTAAATCCGGAATTATTTTTAAATTTAGTTTATAGTGATCTCGATGATCGAATTGATGAAAAAACCAAATGGATTAATCAGTTGGATGATTTTCAATCGCTATTAGATGATATTTTGAAAGATTACGAGGTAACCGATGTAAATAGTATGGATTGTTATTAGGTTTACAGTCGTGTAATCGAAGTTGTTTACATATTTTTTGAAGAAAATGAACTTCACAGTGTTGGGGAATTCGTAAGTTCGAAACTTCAACAGTGAGTAAGTCAATCGTGGCAATTGAATGTATCAGTTATACCAGAGGCAAAAACTCTGGTCATTTTTGTTAAAATAAATCTGTTTCTTTTAATAAAAATGCCTTTTTTTTCAATTATATAGATTGTAGGGGGGGGGGGTCGTGAAGGCTATGCTGCCTCTCAGGCACTTCGACCTATCAGATCTTTTGTGCATTTCAATTATATACATACATACATATAAACACGCCTTTTTTCCGTAGGGGTAGGCAGAGACCACTTCCTTCCACTTGCTACGGTTCTTACACACATCTTTTGCTTCCTCTACTTTCATCAGTGCTCTCATACATGCTCGTCGGTTGTTGGTACTCTTGACCTGGCCTTTCTTCAAAACAATGTTGATCTGATCGAGATATGTTCTCCGAGGTCGACCTCTACTGACTTGTCCATTCACACTCGCTTTATAAATTTGTTTTGTCAATCTTCCTTCATCCATCCTTTCTACGTGTCCAAACCATTTCTTAATATATATATGTAGATGACAACGGCTGTCAGCAGTGATCAAAATATGGAGGGTAAGGAGAACAATCTCTGTGTTAAAAAAAAATGTCCCTGAAAGTGTACTGAATTAAGATGGCGTTACTGTAGCAGAATACTGTTTTTAAAAAGAGCGCCCAAAGTTTTGAGCAAAAAAACAATATGTTGTGATTTTTTTTTCCTTTTTACTCTTGCGTTCACTTTTTACTGTATAAATGTTTTTTTTTAATTATTGGATACGTATCTATTTCCCTTTGACATACTTCATTTCATCTTCAGATCTTAATAATCAGTGGTCAAAATAATATTAAAAAATATTAGCATATTTAATACTTACTATTGTACTGCACGGTTATCCCACAGTTAAATAATTAAGCTAAAACACAATTTATACAATTGCACAGTATACACTCATTGAACCATCGAAGTAATCAAAGGGTTCAAAAGCAACGGTGACGTCATATCTTCGTCTTCTTATTCTTTTATCTGCCTGTTAAAAAGTGACCTCGAGCCCACTTTTATTTGACTATTTATTATTCAATGATTGTAATTTACAAATTATGAAATTTTAATTTCTAATACTATAATTCATTTGAAAATCGAGAAAACCACAGTTATTGTATATTTTTAAGTTTTTACTTGTCGACAGTCCGAATCACTGCCAGTTGTTTTTTTTTTCAATGGGTGACTCTTTCGACCCAAGAAACATGGAGCATTCTTCTGAGGGTCTACATCTTTTAGTCCTCAAAGCGCTTTATTATTCCAGTTGAGTCCATGCTTCTGCGCCATATTAGCTAGAGAATAGATCAAACATATCATCTGGCTTCAGTTTTAAATTAAGGTTCTAAGTTGCACAAAGAGGATCTCATTATGTAGAAAGAAGTGAACTGTGCAGACTCTATTGGATAATTTACTTCTATGTCAGGGTTCAGTTAATAGTCAATAGTGTAGCCTAGGTACCTAAACGATCTTACCCTCTCTATTTACTCGGTATCATAATTATAGATAGAGGAGTTTTCATGTGATTGACGGCTGATAACCATAAATTTTGTTTTGGTTATGTTGATATCTAAGCCCACATTTTTTCCAGTCGGAGACATTTTATTTAGTAGTAGCTATGGAGGATAGAGATAAGAACAATCTTACATGGGACTTTTATTGAAAAGGTGTCCAAAACAAAATGTGGTATATAAAGGTGGCGCTGATAGACGTGAGGTTAGATGTGAACTTAGCTGTTTTAGATGAAGTGAAGTACGTAATATGTCAAAGGAAAATAGATACGCAATAATTTTTAAATAAAACTTTTTCGTCGAAATAGAAGCCTTGCGTTACAAGTTTTTTTGTTGTCCGTTACCTATTTGAAATTCCCTTCTGAGACTATTAATTGTTCAATTGCGTTTTTCTCGAAAACAGATAAAATTATCGTGTTTAAGCAGGAGTACCAATATTACGTAAAAATGATGTCTGCACCATATTTTCTAATTAAAATTACTAAAAAGTTTCGTCAAAAAAGTCGATTTCATCACCAGGAATCATTCACATTGCGCCACCTATAACAAAATGTAAAATAATACATAAAATAATATTTCTTGACTAAAGTTATGCCTCTCTGTCGATTTTGATACCAATGGATACATTTACAGTGAAATTAGAAAACAAAATTAAATTTAACGCATTTTCACAGCAATATTTTACTACGGCATATTTGGTCCTATCGTCATATTTTAGTCCAAATCACCCGCCCTTGGCCTATGTCTCAATAGTTATGAATCGCCCTGTACATTGAAAATACAGTGCGTCCATAAAGTAACGCATAAATTCATTATAAGCTAAATAAACAGTAATATATAAAAAGGGGACGTTTCATTTAAAAAAAACTGGTGCTGAAGTGATTACTCAAAGGGTATTCACCCTGTATGATCGATTATTCTTTTAAAAAATAGTAAATTAAAATAAAAAATCGACGCGTTTCGGAATTTTTTCATATCACCGTTTATTTAGCTAATAATGAATTTATGCGTTGCTTTATGGACGCACGTTACGGCTTTAATATATTCCTGAAATCTTTATTCACAACTTTTTCATGAGCTCATCATTGAACGAGATAGTGACGAGTTACGTTTCATTTTGAAAGTTTATGATATTTTGGATCATTTGCTTTTAATAAATAGATAATTGAAACATCTAACAAAAATATTTACTTACCTACATAAAAAAGGGAATTTGCAAATGGATTAAGGTTCATAAATTATTCAAACCGCAAAGCACGGTATAAATATAATATAATGGATATAACTTAATCGGACAAAGCCCCTGCAAACGGTATTCTTCTGCTCGATAACAGTAAGCCCACATATCCTTGTCAAAGAAAACCCATAAAAATATAATAATGAATACCGAGCATATGCAAGTCTCTTCGAGGGACCAGGTGCAAATTATGAGCCCGGCAGTGCATGTACCAGGAAAGTAGATATTCTCTGTATGTTCCCAAAAATGGATACACAGTGTTGCCGGATTCTATGCATCTATTCCTACTAATTTTTTATTGAGCATAAATATAAGTACATTTTATGAGTTATTGATACCGCACAATAGAAGAATGTAGGATTTTTTGCCTTAGAGATACACTGACAATTTAAGTGAGTCATATTATTCTTTGAAATGTCAGCTTGCGAACAAGACCTGTATGTATGTGGAATAGACATTTTTTTAGCGGCACACAGATAAGGACATTGTGGTTTAAATGAATGTAGTAGGAGATATGGCATTCCTAAAAAAGACATTTAGAAAATAAAAATATTATTGCTAACGACAATGTCATCTATCGTGGACGTAGCATAATATTAGGAAAATACTTCCTAGACTCCATAGCAGCTTATGTACTGCGAATGAAGGAATTACTTTTTGGTGTTACAACTAAAGACGTCAGAAGGCTTGTATTTAATCTTGCCTAAAAAGACATATTTAGCGCAAGTTTAATGGAGAGACACAAATGGCAGGAAAGAAGTGGGTTTGCGGATTTAAGAAACTTCTTCTTCTTCTTTAGCCTCAAGTGATCCAACTTTGGACGTAGGCCTCCCCTATTTCAATCCACCGTCGTCTATTTTGCGCCATTTGCTTCCAGTAAAGTCCGCCAATCTTTTTTATGTCATCTCCACATCTCATTTGTGGCTTTCCTCTATGTATTTTACCTAGCCATGGTCTCCATTGCTGTATTTCATTATTCCATCTTTTGTCTTTCAGACGGGCATTATGTCCTGCGAAACTTCATTTTAGTCGAGCGGCATGTTCTCCTGCGTCTTTCACTTTCGTTTTACTTCTTATCCATTCCTTTGTTTTTCTATCACTAAGTTTCACTCTCAACATTGATCTTTTCATCGCTCTTTGTGTCTTTGTAATTTTATCCATATTAGCCTTGGTCAGAATCCAAGTTTGTGAGCCATAAGTGAGTATTGGAATGATACATTGATCAATCATTTGAAAAATGGCATCCACTAATTTCACTTCGACAATCAAAAGCAACATCGATAGCTAGAGCACGAGTTTTCAATAAGAAAAATTCATGGGGTGCTTTACATTACTTGAACAATTAGTTAATAAACACAATATTGGATCAGATAAAATTTTTAACGTTGATGAAAGTTGGGATGGTTAGTTCTGGAAAGAGTATCCTTGGCTAGTTGAGATCTGATCCGCAGGCTGCTGGCCTTTGCCAAGCATTTTACCTTGTAGGCAGTTCATCCTCCATTGCCTCTATACCGCAGTATTAGGGATGCAACCCCGATTTAGATAATGTGCAATGTGTTTTTTCAATGTACCGATAAACGTCAACTGTAATTGTCAATCACCTACCGAATAATCATGGTACCTACTCTATTATTATTCGTGGTATCAATTAACTTTTCTATAGAATAATTAAATATTGTAAAAAATAATAGAAAACAATTAATAAAAATATTATATTTGTTAACCCGCTCAAGATATTTTTACATCGACCATTATCAGTAAATAAATTGTGAGTAAGTCTGTCAACGGTTTCGACAAAGCTCGAGAGGTAATCGGCAAACGTGCACCAGGTGGATACATTTGCTACGGGGTCGACAGTCACGGTATCGCGGAAATGCTACCCTCATAACGAAAACTCAGTGAAGCATTGAGCCACGGAATGGATCTCTTCAGGTTGATTCGTGCCCATGCCGGGTGCCACTTGTGGGGGTGAGTGGCTGGTGCACTTGTTCGACCGTGACCGACTGTACACATGTTCGGGACTATATTTATTTTTTAATCTGTTTACGCAATTACATAGGGATGTTTTACGAAAAAGTGATACGACCGAAATGGCTAAATGAGCGTATTAAAAGTATAATGATGTCTAAAGTAACTGGCAAGAGGTAACAAAATCTTCCTCTTTTGGTCAATAGGTCACCAAGGCATTTTGGGCAATAAAAAAGCCAATGCATTTGTAAAAAAAGATTCACAGGAACAACTAATGGATCCAGAATTATTCTGCGGATATAGGAAACAATATATTAAAACAAGAAGATATATATCCTCTCATGGCATATGCGAAGAGCAACAAGGCTTCAGAAAAAGCAGGTCAACCGTAGATCCCATCTTTGCTATCAGGAAAATTGCTGAAAAGGCTATAGAATACAACAAAACAGCATAAATGTGTTTTATAGATCTTACAAAAGCATTTGACCGCTTAAGACTCACTGATGTTGTTAAACTTCTCAAAAAGAAAAACGTGCACCCGGATATTTCAAGCATGGTTGCAGAGTTAAACACTAACAACTGGACCCAAATACAAGAAGAAGGAAGAAAGACACGCAGACTACCCATGCAAACTGGAATAAGACAAGGCGATAGCCTAAGCCCCATCCTCTTCAACTTGATTATGGACGAACCTATACCGGAAGTAAAAAAGGTTGGAAAGGGATACTCACTAGGGGACAAAGAACTAAAAGTAATTTGCTACGCGGACAATGCCGTGCTGGTCTCAAAAGATGAAGACAACCTACAGAGAATGCTTAATCAGTCAAAAGTGCTAACCATCTCAAAAGAGCCCAGAAGATGTAAATTGGCTATATACAATAAACCAGTAGAACAGGTTATGAGTTTCAAATATCTCGGCGTCAACATCACGAGCAGCAGAGACCTCCAAGAAGAAGTAAAGGCTCAAACAACCAAAGCAGCTTTAATATCAGGATTCCTTAGAGATATAATATGGCGAAACAAGCACATGTCCATTGAAAGCAAAGTCCGCATATATAAGACCTGTGTGAGACCTGTTATAACCTACGCCGTAGAAACAAGAGCCGAAAACTCCACAACAAAAAGGATTATCCGTACAGCAGAGATGAGGTCTCTAAGATCCATAGCAGGCTACACACTAACGGACCACAAAAGAAACGAAGACATCCGAGAACTTTGCGATGTCCAAGACATAGTTAGATGGTTCCAAAACAGACGTCGCGAATGTAGAGATCATGTTGAACGGATGAACGACAGCAGATTGCCGAAGATTGCAAGGGATGGTCTCCCAAGATCCAGCAGTCCATCCAAAAATGTGAGCAAGTGATGAAATTCTCACACTGGAATAATTTTGAACATGCCAAACGCCCATTGTATAGGGGCAACTATCTCTTACTCCCAAATAGGTCGTTAAAATATTGCTTTTCTTTTTTTTTGCATAATTTACTTGCTTGAATAAGGGCTTCATTACCTATAATGGGGTTTACCTGAGCAATAGTGTAGGCATTATCCATGTTATGATTGGCTTGTATAGCTTCGGGTGTATTTGGTACTGATTCTTTTTTATTAACACAAAACATACCACTTTTATAAGGAAATGAAATTTCGAAATATGGATTGTAAACTTTAAAAAAATAATTCCACTGATTATTGAACCAGTTCTGGCTGAAAAAACTTCATACCATTCCAACTTTTCTTCTCTAAAAAATTCAAAAATAAATTTATATTTTTTTCACTAAAATCTCTACGAGATTTGTAACATGAACGATTGAATTTCTGAGTGTCTATTTGCAAACTAATTGTTTCGGCTGTGTAATCAGATATTGATGCATTGATTACCTTTGCCTGAACTTGAGTAATGTTTCTTAAAATGTTTACATTAAAACTTTCCAGCATATTACGAGTCTGGTAAAAAGGCATGTTTGCTAAGGTTTGAAGTCGTAGAGTACTCTGTAAATTTATAAATAATTTTTTATTATGCATGTTGAGATGGTTAACAATTTCGCTTTTGTCATTTTTTCGTATCTATTATAATTAGGGGATACAAGAACTTTATCACACTATTGGAACATTCTGTTCATTGATTTTTAAAAATATCGAACACGGAATACAAAAAGTTTACTATTGGGAAACCCTGTAGGTAAAGGTATCTTCTTCTTCTTCAGGTGCCTATCTGTTCCAGACGTTGGCTACCATATTGGCTAATCTAACTTTATTTACAGCTGCTCGGAGTAGTTCGGTGGTTGTCATGGAGAACCAAGTTCTTAAATTTTTTAGCCATGAGATTCTTTTCCTTCCGGCGCTTCCCTTTCCTTTTACTTTCCTTTGTAATATGCACTGCAAGAGATTATATCTGTTTTCATTTCGCATGATGTGACCTAGATATTGTATTTTTCTTGTTTTAATTATATTCATGATTTCTTTTTCCTTTGAAATTCTTCCAAGGATTTCAATGTTGGTTACATGATCTGTCCATGATACCCTTAGCATCCTTCTATAGAGCCACATCTCGAATGCTTCGATCTTTTTCGTCATTGCTTCTGTCAGTGTCCATGACTCCACTCCGTTTAGTAACACGGAAAACACATAGCAGCGTAACATTCTTAGTTTTGTGTTCATGGTTAGGTCTCGACTTTTAAAAACTGCTGACATTTTAATGAATACATTTCTGCTCTTTTTAATTCGGCTTTTAATTTCTTGCGAGTGGTCCCATTGATCATTTATGATGGTGCCGAGATATGTATATTTGTCGACTCTTTCAATTGTTCCACCCTCTAATCTTAGTTGTAAGGTGGGAACGTTGTTCTTGCTTATGATCATATATTTAGTCTTATCCATGTTGATATCCAGTCAATATTGGTGGCTACTGGTTGTATCAAACATGCTTAAACCTTTCAACTAGTTCAACGCTGTTTTTTTGGCAATTGCCCGACAAAGAAATATGCAAAAAGTTATAGTACAACATCAGTAACATTGAGCTGACAGCAGGAGAATAGCACTACAATAGAATAATTGTAGAAATATTTTTGAAATGATTTCACGGTGAAATTTAACGATTTATTCCGCTATCCATTGAGAGTTCTTTGTTATTGTTCCATCGGGAAAATAACTGCCGAGTCATCTTTCCAGTGAACTTCTTAAAAACATCACTCACACATGCAAGGCTATTTCAGACACTTAAATATTTTATAGAAAATCGATAGAATTCCGGTTCGTTTCGGAGAAATAGAGGATCAATTTTTTTTCAGAGGCTTCGCGCACGGGAAAATAAGGAGCTAGCAATATTTGCCAGCGAAAAAAGGAAAAAGGGGGGCGTGCTCGTGAAAAATTTCATCGTCGCTCTCGAGAACGAGCTGGTTTCTATACTTGCATTTTTTCTAAAACTAATTTTCTTTGTTTTAAAAAAGCATTTTACTTTTGAAACTTTTTTTTTACCACGAAGCAGGATGAATATTCTAAAAATTGCGCGCTACATTCAACATGGGACCCATGACACATTCATTCATACATACATACATATAGTCACGCCTTTTTCCCGTAGGGGTAGGCAGAGACCACTTCCGCTACGGTTCTTACACACATCTTTTGCTTCCTCTAGTTTCATCAGTGCTCTCATACTTGCTCGTAGGTTCTTGGTACTCTCTACCTGGTCTTTTTTTAAAACAATGTTGATCTGATCGAGATATGTTCGCCGAGGTCGACCTCTACCGACTTCTGTCCATTCACACTCGCCTTATAAATTTATATACATATAATATTTGTTACAAATACATTACAATAAATAAAATAAAACATTCATTGTTTACGTTCGTACTGCCAATGTCAAACACAAAATAGTTTGTCGTCAAACAGTCGTTTGTTTATTATTGACAGATTGACTTAATGAGTTTCGATCTGTGCATTTTCTGTGATTTCAATAGTTTGTGGAGAGTTTGTCAAGCAACAAAGCGTTTATTTTTTATTTTGTACTTTAGATATCTAATTGACTTACTCTTGCTTAATTATTATACCTATTAGTGTTTTCAACAAAGTTAATAGGTAAGTACATTTTATAAATTTCATAGCCGGCTGTTGAGAATCTGGATTACGACCTTGCTAGAATGAAAAACCAAAGCAATCATAAGGTAGTTGTGACAGTCTGTGGGGGATCCTTTTTTATGAATTCGTATAAATTCTTAATTGCACCAAATCTATACCAACGGATCCCATTGCCTTAATTACTTCGGCTGTTATTCCATCACTTTCAGGAGATTTTTTATTCCCCAGTCGGTTCACTGCCATTTCTACTTCTGATCTTAGTATTCCCGGTTTTAAATCTTTCGCCCTCGACCTCGCAGTTTTTGTTGTTCTGGTGATAGTACCATATAGTTTGGAACAGTACTTGCGCCATACCTCAGCAATTCCTTCTGCATCGGTGACAATTAGCCCATTCTCATCTTTGATTATTTGTGTGCGAAGTTTAGATTTACGCGCCAGGTATTTCACTTTGGTGTAAAGTTCGTGTGATTCGTTGTGATTTGCGTGTCTTTCAGCTTTCAAGCAGATACCGTGGATGTGTTTGTTCTTGTCCAACCGACAGAATTTTTTAATGTTCTGGCTGAGTCGGGACAACATTTGTGTTTTCTCACCGGTTGGCATATAGGAAAGTCGAAGTTGGTGTCTTCCGTCCAGTAATTTTACTGTTGCTTCTGACATCCAATGCTTCCGCTTGTCAGCTGTTTGCTTTATTACACACTTCTGGACAGCGTTTGTTATCCAGCTTTCTATTTGTGTCCAGAGTTACTGAGGGTTGGAGGCAGCTGTATGTTTGATCGTTCGTCGGAGTTTAGCTTGGAAAAGGGCGACAGGTGGAGTTGCGCCGAGACCTGTTTCTAACCAGTATATAGTCAATCTGGTTATTGGTTCTCTTGTCTGGAGATAGCCACGTTAATAAGCAGCGGGGGTGGTGCTGGAACATTGAATTTGTAATACTGAGCTTGTTCTCTATTGCGAATTGTAGGAATCTTTCTCCTCTATCATTACGAACACCAAGCCCAAATCTGCCAACTGTTTTGCGGATATGCGTAACGAGTTTGGTGCATCCCACCTTCGTAGTACAGAACTACTTATCATCGTTAAATGATAGTATGTAAAAAATTTTTCGTGGACTTTGTACAGAACTAGCTAATCCCCTTAGTCAAAAAGAGATATACGAAAACCTCTATGACTTCTCTTCATAGATATAACGTTTGAAATACAGCACTGCCTAATGACAAAAAGAAAATTAAAAAAAATACAGAAATGTCTATGGACTAAAAGAATGTAATACAATATTACTTAACACCGTAAGAAAGAATGCAGAAATTTTCATGAATTTTGTTTTTCATAAAGTGTTGTGCCTTATCGTACCGAACTGCCGTAAGAATATGAGATGTACAAAAATTGACAGTTTGCTTGATTTATTCGGATTGTCTTACTTAGATTTTTCTCTGAATTTAGAATAAGATGAAGGACTAAGATGTACCTTTTGTTCACCGAGTGTAGCTTCCTAACTATAAACATCCGCCTTTTTTTTTGGCAGTAAGAGGAGGGAAAATCTTGCATAAGACACCCAGGTAGGGATAGTGTCGTATTCCTACTGACTAAAACCGCTCCTCTGTCGTCTCGCTCACTACACCGGAATCCGCTTTCGCATTACTTCAGTGCAGAGGCAGTCTGTTTCAGTTTCGACTTTCTCTCTCTTTGTTTTCTATAATATACCGAATAATTGAATAGGCTTCCTTCCAGGTTTGTTCTGATTCCATCAGGAATCATATTGATTGCATCTTCCAGTTCCTCTCTGGTATTCCAATCTCTTTTGTTCCCAGTTGGGACATGCGAAAAGGGTGTGTTCCGCATCATCATTCTCTCCACAGTACGTGCGATTCAGCAGAGAATCTGCTCTTCTTTGATCGAACAAATACTTTCTAAAGCACCCGTGTCCAGAGAGTGCTTGAGTGAGAAAATAGTCTACCTCTCCGTGGGGTCTATCCAACCATGTTTTATTTGAGGAATCAACCTCCATGTCCCATTCGTTCACATTTCTTGCCAATGAGCGATCAAATTGTCTTTAATAGTTTTTTTCCTAGGCCATTGTATGCTTCCAGTCTCTCCTTGATTTGCAGTTCTATAGGTGGAATTCCAGCGATCACTGTCACTGCTTCTCCCGATATCGTCCTGTATGCACTGCACACCCTGATAGACATCCACCTGGCATGTTTTCTACAAACGAAGTTGCCATGTTCACCAATAAATGCGCCGACTCTAAAAATCAACATTCTTCAGTCTTTGTTTGCATCATAATTTTTAGTGTAAATAACATCTCATCATACGCCATTGATTTTTGCCATGCACCCATCGTAGCGAGCGAATTTCAAAAGTTTTTCTTAAACGTTTAAAATGAATAGCTTTTTCAGTAAAAATGATTAAATTGGTTGCTGACACCGATTGTCGCAGTTTGTTGAACATGACGGTAGTCAGCTTTGATCCCTTTCAGGTGTTTCAGTCGGCTCAGGGCGCGCTGCGGAGTGTCGCCGTATCCTCGTTGGTTGAAAAGTGATTTGAATTTTGAAAGAAAATATACGCGATTTTTTTTATTTTCGTCGAATATTTTTTGTGACTTTGGGGTTGTATTTCGTTGTAATTTGGTGAAATGAGAATGTCTAACCTTGAAGAAAAATAACACGTAAGGATAAACATTTACTTTAAAAACAATTCTTTTCACGAGAATATTATAGTGTTATAATTAAAGGGGATAATAAATTCGTTTTACACGATGAAATTAGGTAAACGTCTTTGTGTGACATGAATTTTTTTTTTTTGTGGTGGTTTATGGATATCTAAACCATCTTTTGTACTGTCCGTTCAAAGAAAAATCCTAAAAGTTAAATTATTAATCGAAACATTAGGTTAAAATTATTTTTGACACATTTTTATGGTTTTTGAAATTATTGTTTATACTTTGAATTCAAATTATTTTTATGGTTATTGAAGCCAGTTTTTGTGCTGCTAATAAAAAAAAGGCCTAATATTTAAATTATCAATCGAAACATTGGGTTAAAATTATTTTTATGGTTATTGACACCATCATGTGTACTGTACATTCGAAGAAACATCCTAAAAATTAAATGATCAAACTAAGGGGTGGATCGAAATTATTTTAACTCATTTTTATGGTTATTGAAACCATTTTTTGTGCTGCTCATTAAAAGAAAAGTCTTAATATTTAAATTATCAATAAACATTGGGTCCAAATTATTTTTATATCATTGTTAAGATTATTGAAACTATTATTTGTACTGTACATTCGAAGAAACAACCTGAAAATTAAATTATTAATCGAAGCAGTGGATCCAAATTATTTTTATAGTTATTAAAACCCATAATTATTCATAGTAAGCATTATCATTATCCGTGTTGATTGTTGTATTTTAGTAGGTGGTATTGTAGCTGTCATAATTAACTTATAATAATAAGCTATGGTACAATCACGCAGATATAATATTTTTTTAAATACATATTGGTATCTCAAAAATAATTACCTGTAGGTATAGTAAAGTGAACATAAACTACCCTTATTTTTAGGTATATTTCAGTTTTAAGGGGCATATGAAAAATTTAAAGAGAATAGTTTAAATAGATATGTACCGGACCTTTTAAATGAGGTACAACTTGATACCTAAGGCCATTTGAAAAAATTTAAGTGGTATCTCCATTAGGGAGAAGGCGAATCTGACATTTGCACTAAAAAGTGACCCCCTCAAGTTAAAAGTTGACTTGTTTCGGCATTTCATTCTAATATGTCGCATTTCTGGAATATTAAGGATGGGTCCTCTTTAAATGAACAGATTTTAAAAAACATTAGTAACATGTCTGTCGACATTTTTATTTAAATTCGCCATAAAATAGTTTAGGCTCATTTTGACACACATTGTAATGGTTTTTGAAAGAGAAGAAAGCATGACAAACTGTTGAGTTTCGATTAAGGGAGCAAGAGTGGAACAAGTAAATGAATTTGTGTTCTTGGGTTCAAAGTTTACTAGAGATGGAAAGTATGACAGTGACATTGAGCGAAGGGTGTTGGCAGGAAAACAAATAAATGCAAAGCTTTATGAATAGCCAGAAAGTGTCAAAAAAGGCGCGTCTGGCGGTGCACAGAGGTGTCTTGGTTCCTACACTTATGTATGGTAGTAAATGTTGGGTTTGGCAGAAGAAGCATGAAAATAGGATTAATGCTGTGGAGATGAGTAGTCTGAGAAGTATAGCCGTAGTGACTCGGTTGGATAACGTAAAGAATAGTGAGATAAGGGAACTCTGTGGCGTAAAAGAAGATGTGGTTACAAAGATAGATAAAGGAATGCTTAGATGGTTTGGACACGTAGAAAGGATGGATGAAGGAAGATTGAAGGAACAAATTTATAAGGCGAGTGTGAATGGACAAGTCGGTAGAGGTGGTCTCTGCCTACCCCTATGGAAAAAGGCGTGACTTTATGTATGTATGTTGTATCCAGAAGAATGCTTTTGAATGCTGACTGCTGTAAGAGTAAACCTTTCTACTGGATTTTATGGTTTTTATAATGTTTCCCGTTAAAAATGATCTCCCAACAGTAAAAAGAAATTCTGCAAGCTTAACAAGGCATCATTTGACATTCGAACCAAAAAAGCACTCCAAAAATCCCTTGACGTATCGTGTATAGTCTTAAATACTTCCACCAAAAAAAACTTTCAACAGCAGTTTGAAAATTCTCTTTTAGATTTCCTTAACCTTCTTTATTCTGTAATGGATTTTCGTTCCTTAATATATTTAATTTGCATGGGTAACCCTCCTGAAATTTCCCGCTAATATTTCACGATCAATTTCATGCAATCAATTGTCCCCGCGAGATGGTATTATTATTGGATAATTTAAAAAGCCGAAGGCCCATTTTCTCCCCTTTTCTAACTAACGCCAGTCATCACTGTCGCACCTGTTCCAGTTCCCACCGAAGCACCACCTGATTAACCCACAGTATTCCTAATAATGTTATAGAATCCACCAACTGCTGCTACAATATTGAACTTATTGTATACGAGTCGCATTAAAAAAGTAACCATAGCTATTAGTCGACGAAAAGTTACTTCGTAAATTGCCAAATATCATCAAAAATGTATTTAATTCATTACTGAAAGCTTTGATCAATATTTGTTCCCATACACTCATTGATTTTTTACATGACCATACTTTTGAGATAATTAATGAACCTCATAGACTCTCCACACTCTTTTTTTTTATTTATTTACGGATTACCCCATTTTTACAATAATTTTATAGAATAATGTAATTTAATAAAAAAACATTAAAACATTAACATTAAAACATTAAAATTAAAATTAAGATAGTGAAATAGAAAAGCATATAAAATAGCAGAAAATAGACAAAAAGTACACTTGATATGAAATTTTTATAACTTAGAGGTTCATATTGTTCTCCTTAGTGAGATCGTTTGAGAGCAATTACGAATTTGTGTTTGGAAACGTTGAAGATATTTAATCCAAGATTACAATGTTCATTATCTAGTCTCATTAATCGTGTTAATGAATTGTCTAGGGCCCAGGGGTCTCCAAACTTTCCAGCCTTAGGGCCATACTGATTACTCCAGTAAGTTCCGAGGGCCAAAACCATATTATCATTGTTGCCGGTGGTAAAAAGTGAAATAGTCCACTGATGAAAAAAAAAGTCCGAAAAAGTACGCAACGTTTGAAAAAGGCTACAAATCGGATTAAAGTCCGCAAAACGGCAACACTGCATATTATTAATTTTCTTGTCATTATCTGTAATTTCTAATTGATACTGTTTCAATCACAACTACGAAGTAAATGTTTTTCACATTTTAAAACATGTGAAATATTCAGCCGCACCACTGAGACTGAATTTCCTATCGATTTTGCAATCGAAACTTTGAGTGCTTTGAAAATAAATTTTGATACTCGTTTCTCGGACTTTGATGCCATTGCGAATCAAATTAAGATTTTTCAGAATCCTTTTGATACTGACATTGAAACCCTAGCCCCGGAACTTCAAATGGAAATGATTGATCTACAGTGCAGTGATATAATTAAGAACAAATATCAAAACTCATCTTTGTTGAAATTTTATAAGATTCTTCCACTGACACAATTTGATAATTTGCATAAAATTGCTCGTGGGCTGTTTTCTGTTTTTGGTACTACTTATTTGTGTGAGAAGACCTTCTCCAAAATGAAGTACACAAAAAATGTTTACAGATCTAAATTAACTGATGAGCATCTTAAATCTCTTTTAATAATTGGTACAAGTTAAATTAGTCCACAACTACAAACTATTGTCAGTGAAAATCTCAATTACATAAATCTCATTAGTATTTCATATGTCATTATGCTTGTTATAAGTTATGTTTTTATTTAAAATGTATAAAATGTTAGTTGGATTCATTTCAATAATTTGTTAGTTATTATATACTGAAGTTAAATTTTCTGCATATTATACATGTCTTTACTCATTACAATTCTGTGTTTCTTTATCCAACTTATCACAAAAACAATAACAATAAGCCTACAACAATGTTATGAGTAGTTAGCCCATGACCATATCAATGTAGATGTCATATTAATAATTATTCAACATAAAATTAGAATACTTCAGTAAACTAAATTTAATTTGCTATAAAAAATATGTTCTCTAAAAGGAGTTTTTAAGTATGCTAGCTCTCCGCGGGCCGGACAAAATCTGTCCGCGGGCCGGATGTGGCCCTCGGGCCGTAGTTTGGAGACCCCTGGTCTAGGCCATAGTTTGTGTTATGAAAAGGTACTTTGAATGGATCAGTATTACGAGTGGTTCTAGATGGTATTCTGAAGTTCAATAATTCCATTAATTTAGGGCATGAGACTTCATTATTGATAAGATTAAATATGTTAATTGATCACTTCTTATTATTCGATTGCAGAGAGTTGGAATATTCAAATATGTTGGAATAGTCTCATAATTATAGTAGATATAGTTATATATAGTAGATATAATTATAGTAGTTTCAATCTGTAGGCCACATGTCTCAGAAATCTATTCTGAACACTTTCAATGGAATTAATATGTACTTGATAGTGGGGAGACTATACCGAAGTAAAGATCGAGTTGTAAAGAATCTTCAAGGTATTAATTGATAAGTCTCTTGAGTTACGTAAAATGAAACACAGAATTTAGTTTGCTTTGCTTATAGTTGCATTTATGTGTGGAATGTATGTTAATTGAGAATCAAACTGAACTCCCAAATTCTTTATATTGTCAACTCGTTTCATGGTTGATCCATGTATTTCATATTGGATATTCAAGTGAGCTTTTGATTTTGAGAACGATATAATGAAGCATTTATCAAAATTGAGAGCTAGACCATTCGTGAGAGACCATTCATGTTATTTATAAATATCATGTTGGAGTTTTAAGCAGTCATTCGAAGTCTGTATAGGAATATAGATTTTTACATCATCAGTGAATATTAAACAATTACAGTAATAAAGGTAGGATGAAAGATTATTTACATCAAAATTGAATAGTAATGGTCCCAGATGAGACCCCTGTGGAACTCCTGACGTAACTTGTACTGGATTAGAGAGATTAATTTTGACATACTGAATTCTGACACACGTAAATTGCAACCTAACTAGATTGTACAATCAATTTTAAAAAAATATTGTACGCCCCTGACATCCTGTACTTAGTTCGTAATGATCGCCTATCACGTGGAAAATTAATTTACATGAACACTTCCAAGAATACTATTGGGAAAACTAAAACATGCCAGAGTATTTATTAAAGGCACATTTGGGTAGGGGTAATTGTTACTCGTTGTGTCTTTTTCTCGTTAATGGAAACGTGAAAAAATTGAAATAAATGATCATTTCGACAGAATCAGAAAATCTACAATAAAAGTCGAATTACGATTTTTGTTTTATACAAAGCAGAAATGTTTTATTTTATTTTATTATTTTTATTTTTATTATCAACCGTAATTGGGTAATCAGTTTCACATTTTTAAAAGCGTACTCTTAAATCTTTACTTGCCCTCGAACGATTGCCATGTCTTTAAACAATTAAAAATATCACTATGGTTAGGTTAGGTATCACGTGAGTGGGGCGATTGAATGAATGTTTATTAAATAGGAAATAATCCTTACATAAATACAATAATTTCTCACAAAAACAAAAAAAACTTTTATATAGAGACAGACAGTGTTTACAAATGGGTACATAAACTTAAACTTAATTATAATTGATAATTTCTTTGGTTTTTCAAAACAGAATTGATGACAATTAGTTTTAATCATATTGAGTTGGATCTGATATGGTAGACTAGTTGAATTTTAAATTCTCGAATAGCTTTTGATTGTTTTACCTTACATGGTAATTTGTTATACTTATTCAAGCCATTAAAAAATAATGGTTTCATTGAATTCGACAAGTTACATTTGGGAAGGTGGAACTGTTGCCCAGTATGACCTCTGGTGTGATGAGAATTTGATATTTAAAAACAATAAATTCGTTAAAATATTTCGGTGCACTGTTTTGCTTCACCTGAAAAAATTGGTAAAGAGTATGCTGGTAATATCTTGTAACTTTAGGTTCACCAAAACGAGGAACGAGGAAATATGTTTGTCAAAGTCCATGGAAGTATCTAATAAAATGAAATATTAGGATATTGAAGAAAGATTTGAAGTTCTAATGAGTTGTCTTTTCTTGGACACATACTAAGGGTACGAGAGCAAGCCGAAATGACAGCCTTTACCGAGGCAGCTGTCTGGACACTCCGCAATGAACAAAAGTTCAGCGAGATATGCATTCTTTGCGACAGCCAGGCTGCTATAAAATCACTGAACTGAGTCTACTTGACCTCTAGGGCAGCGGTGCAATGCCGAGCCGTCCTGAATGAGCTAGCAGCTAAGTTTAGAGTTTACATTATCTAGGTACCCGGACACAGGGACATACCAAGCAACTGTAAGGCGGACGAGCTAGCAAGAGAGGGCACCACCCTCCCAGCTGTATCTGTCTCATCTCAGGAGTACCGATTGCAAATTGCCGGCTCCTCCTGCACAGCAAAGTAGTTTAAGGTGGCAAAATGAACCCACATGCACATCACCGAAACAGATTTGGCCTAAACTAGATCTATGTCGAACTAACGATGTTTTAACTTTATCCAGGGAGTCCAACGGGCCAAAAAGACTAAGTGGGTTCCCTCCGAACCGCCGTTTAAACCTAACCAAAACTAAGGGTACAAGAGACAGAGATGCAGAACCTTCATTTAAAAAAATCGACAATTACTATAATATACTACTATAATAATTAATAAATTTATTTTATTAATCGCGATTGTTTTAAGGGTTAAAGTGGCTAATCTTTGTTAACTTAACTTTTCAATGATCGTAAGCAGGTCATTTCATAGTTTCTCTTTAGAACATTAACCTACTACTACGTTTAAGTTGACACGGAAAGCTTATCGATCGTAGCTTTCAAACCATCATTTTTATATTTTAACAATAATAATTGTTAAGTGTGGAAAAAATGACGGACGTACATTAAAATTATGTAGTTGCAGTTTTAACAGCGTTTTCACTACGGAATAAAATATGAGCTTTGTCGTATAAAAGGGGTTGCCGGTTGGTAATAATTCATACGCTGGCGGTAGATTTGTGAAAATATCAAAAATCGCTGTTTTTATATTACTAAGGAGAACTCCAACAGAAATATTTTAACATCATCATTCGAGAGTCTGTAATTTTAGAAAAAATATGTTTGCGATGAACTAATTACATCAAAATGTTGATAAATTAATTGTTTAAACTGGTCTACCAACACACCCACGATGTAAATTAAACTAGAAATCATTCTCTTGCTTTTTTAATTTTCTTGGATGCTGAACCATCATAAATCACTTCTTAGCCTTTAGAGATTGGGGACGTTATATGGGGGCACGGCAATGCCCCTGCCAAGTCGAGCAAAAAAGCAGCACGGCCGTACCATCCTTTTCTCGAAGCAGTTCAGGCCATTTTCGTCCCCCTATAACTTCGTTGTGGATAAAACTAGAAGCCTGAATATTCAGTAACCAAGCATGCATTGTATAAACGCGGTATATTTCAAATTCATTCAATTAGGACCATTAGTTTAAGAATTATAACTAGTCAAAGTTTCTTAATTTTGTCACTCACTGACTGACTGACCGATCATCACAACTCTAAGGCACTTCTAGCAGACATAGAAGTTTCAAATTTAGAATACAATTAGTGTTAAGTGTATAAATGAAGGAAAAATATTTGTCAATTTTGGTCCAGTTTTCTGGATACACCAACTGCATAAATAATTTTGTAATCCCATATAAATATATAGGACTACAAAGTTACATTTGCGGTGAATAAATCAGTGTACCTCTATATGTATAATAATGGAAAAAAAGTAGGACTATTTAAAAAAGAAATGAAATGCCATTAAAATCAAAACTTGTAAAAAAACGCAACTCAGTTCTTCTACCGTAAAAAGTTGTGAAATCCATGTAATACCAAGTCGGTTAATTTATTCAGTCCCTACTTGAGGGTCCTTCTGTCTTAAATTATTACGTAATTAGCTTACCTAACAACATCTTATAGTGACCATATCCGATTGCCAAGTCAATCTATTTATTTAAAACATAAAGGATTTTTAATATTGATATGGTCACTATAAGATGTAGTTAGGTTAGCTAATTACGTAATAACTTAAGACAGAAGGACTCTTAAGTAGGGACTGAATAAATTAACATGGATTCCACAACTTTGTACGGTAGATGAACTGAGTTGCGAGACTTGGTATTTTACAAGTTATGTTTTTGATGGAATTTACCTAACAGAAAATGTATTAAAATTGAAAGTAAATAAAAAAATATTTAAATTGATACTTTCGAGATCACTAGTGGTTGCTCTCTTACTCTAAACGCTTTAATCTTACATCTTAACCATACATCGTTGAGTTTCAGAAAAATCGTGCTGCCCTCTGTAACTTGGTCATGGTAAAGAAGTAATCTGTACTTTGGTAAATAAAAAGTGTATATTTGGTAAATAATTATTGCTCTCGTTCATTTTTGTTTGGATGCCGTCGTTGACGAAATAATATTGCGTAAACTCCCAAAGACATTTTTTAATTTTGAATTAGTATAACATTTTTTAATTTTGAATTAGTATAACATGTCGGACATGGTATTTTTTTTGATAAATGCTCCTTTTGTAAACTGCAAAATGCATTTTTTAAAGTTTATTTTGCCTTCTAAAATACCTGCTCCAGCATTTTACTAATTTCAAAATTAAAATCTCAAGGAAAAAGATAATTAGCAGAAAAAGCCCGAGTGGTATTTAACACAATTTTCAAAGGGCGCTACTAACCGTTTGACTTTTTGATCAGCTGAGATGTTACTCTTTCTTTATAAATACTCTTTGATCATAACTTTCCATTAATACATATCTATTATCGGGTGTTTTTTGCCACCGAAAACCTAATTTAAAAAGTACTTTATGTCAAAGTCTCAGCACCATAAGTTAGGACAGGCAGAACACATTGGTTGAAAACCTTTCTCTTCAGACAGATTGGTAAATCTGACTTTAATATGTGCCTTAAGTTCCCAAATGCGACCCAAGATACTTGTATGAGGTAGTTTCTTCTACTTGGATGCTATCTATGTATACTCCTTCACCGAGTACAAGGTTAGTCATTAGTTGGGTTTTTGTCACATTAATTTTTAGTCCGACCTTATGGGAAGCAGAGTTTAATTGTTGTAGCATGTTCATAGCATAATCGAGGCGATCTGATGTAAGGACTATGTCATCTGCAAATCTTAAATGTGTTAGGCTTTCACCGTTTATGTTTAACCCTAGATTTTCCAAGTTTACAGATTTAAACATATACTCAAGCAGGTTCGTAAACAGTTTGGGCGAAATAGTGTCCCCCTGCCGAACTCTTTTATTTATTTTATTTGTTGTCTACTGCAGTTTTTCGTTAGCTGTAGCATTTTTATATATAGACACTATTACTAAGGTATATCGATGATCTATTCTACAGTCGAAGAGTGACTTTAACATTTGATAGTGGTTTATAGTGTCAAATGCTTTTTCGTAGTCTACGAATGTCAGGACAAGTAGTTGTAAGCAATGGACTTTCCTATAAGATTCTTAAGGACTTGGAGAAACTGGTTAAATCATAAATCGCTGGTTTTTAAAAGTTTTATTTAACACTAAAATATTTCTCTCTTCAAAATACACTATGCGATTGTACCACTAATAAATTGCCCTTTTTCCTAAATTCACCCTTATTAACTGGATTAATTGAAAAAATACATTCCCCGAAATAATTTAAATGTAGAAAAATAGGAAAACCGATCGCCTTAATCGGGGAACAAATGTAGGGAAAAATCGATCGATTCGATCGGAGAATAAATGGGAATTTTAACGACCTCAACTCTGGTCGGCATCTTGAAGGATACATACATACATAAAGTCACGCCTTTATTCCATAGGGGTAGGCAGAGACCACTTCCTTCCACTTGCTACGGTTCGTACACACATCTTTTGCTTCCTCTACTTTCATCAGTGCTCTCATACATGCTCGTTGGTTGTTGGTACTCTTGACCTGGCCTTTCTTCAAAACAATGTTAATCTGATCCAAGATATGTTCTCCGAGGTCGACCTCTACCGACTTGTCCATTTACACTCGCTTTATAAATTTGTTTCGTCAATCTTTTTTCATCCATCCTTTCTACGTGTCCAAAACATCTAAGCATTCCTTTATCTATCTTTGCAACCACATCTTCTTTTACACCACAGCGTTCTCTTATCTAACTATTCTTTACTTTATCCAACCGAGTCACTATGGCTATATTTCTCAGACTACTCATCTCCACAGCATTAATCCTATTTTCATGCTTCTTTTGCCAAACCCAACATCTTGAAGGATACTATGAATTAATAGGAAAAGCGATCGTTCGATCGCTGTGAAATGAATTGAATCGTCGACCCTTTCTGGTCGGCGTTTAGAAGGACACTCACCGTGTCGATTGCCACTGGCCAAAGCGAGGGTGATGGCTCGTTGAGGGAAGAGTTGTTCTCTAAATTTGCTTCGAGGCCTAATGGTTTTAGACGTTTATGCTCAGGGATGGCTCTAGACTAATTGCCCAAATATTGCCTCTGTTAAGTCCTGATTCCTACTTCCAAAAAATAGTCCCTCAGTTACGTTCTTTGATAAACGTGGTGGAAGTAAGGTGTTTAAATAATTTTACCCCGAAAGTGTTTCGTCTCATTTTGTTTCGAGTTTGTAATCGCGGCCCAACTCAAATTTTAGTTAAAGGATATGCTGTAATTTTCACTAATGCTTTTAAAATATAATAAAAATTATTGTTTACACTTTCTTTATGTACCGTGCACTTGCCTAGCGAGGTCGGCAAACATGTTTTTTAAGAGGAAAACAAATAAATCTACCCCATTTTGAGCCTAATTTCCTGTTTGACAATATACGTCGAGGGGTGATTGACAATTGAGATAGAGCGTGTATGTCCAATTGCGCGCCATTAAAATGGGGGACGACTAGGGCGCACCAAGGAGAAGCTTAAGGTTCAATAACCCTCCAGATTTTTCTTACGCGAAGCAAAAAATACGCGCTATAAAACAATAAAGGTTAGGAAAAAACTAATCTTAAAGTGAGTTTGAGAATCCAGTTCACATTGATTGTGCCAATTGGGAGGTCCCAGTCGCATGAAGCCCTCTTCTACAAGTAACCTTGTTGTTGTTCCTTTCGGATAGATAAAGTATCGTTTTATCACAAGAGAAACATTTTTTAAAATGAAAAATTCTTTAGGCGCTGTTTAGATACATTTCGTATTTTTTTTTATTGAGATGTATCTAAATATTTTTATTAATTTCATTTTTACTATTTTTTAAAATAATCTTTTATCTTCCCGTAAAGGTCGTTAGTCACGTTTTTTCGGAAAGTTTATATTTTAAGTGCAAATACCTTATTTTTGACCTAACGAAAGCCTTTGATAGGGTTAGACTTTGCGATATCCTGAAATTATTAAATGAGAGGAATTTGAATCCCAAAACAAATAATATCGATAAAAAAAATGAACATCGGAAATAGCACCTTTATAAAAGCAAACAATAAGCTTTCCAACAAGATACCAGTCTCAATAGGAATCAGGCAAGGGGATAGTCTTAGCCCAATGCTCTTGAATGTCTTAATTGATATAGTCCAGTCATTATAGGGGGTTCACCTCGGAAAATCGAGATACCCAGAATATTATTACGTAAAAACTTGTATTTTGGCATCCTCAAACTATTCTTAAAATTCGAAAAAAATTGGATGTCCGCAAGTTTTAAAATCAGGGGTCAAAGGTCACAAAAATCGATTTTTTCTACTTTTTTTGCAAATATCTCGATTTCTATGGGTTTTACGCTAATTGTATTTATTATCAATATTGTAGAGAATTAAATTCTCTACAACTTTTCTATTTAACATTTTTTCATACCTCGAATTGTTTTTGAGATAGAGGGCGGAGAGCGCGCGGTCAAAGAATCATATGAGGTCAACTGATAGTCCCGATCAAAAACTTGCAATATTAAGGTTCTAAATTATTGTTAAATATATAATTATCATTATTTATTAACTTTTTTATTAAATTCAATCTTTTTTCGGTTACTTAGCTATTATTAATTAGGTTTCAATTTATTTAATAGCACTTACCTGGTCATTTAATTGAGAAATTGTTGAGGAATACTTAAATTATATTTTAATTCTAATGTAATTTATGCTAATGATTTTCTAAATAAATAAAGAAGAAAAGGAAGAAAAGAAATAAGATCATCATGGAAGTAAAATCCGCGGGGAAAGTATGTAAACTGGGCAAGAAAAAATTTAAGATAATCTGCTACGCTGACGACGCGGTGATAAGATAAAGACAATCTGCAGTAACTACTTTATAGATTCGAAAGAGTTGCAAAGGAATTAAACATGGTGATCTCTGTCCAGAAAACGAAATCTTTGACAATATCAAGAGAACCGAGAAGGTGTAAGTTAGCGATTTACAATAAAAGTGTAGAACAGATCATGTCTATCAAATATCTCTCTCCCTCTGGTCCATTTCCCTGATAAGGGATTAGTGACTATGATGCTTCCGTAGCAGCACTTATAGCATTGTGCCACTCCTCTCTATTCTGGGCCATATTTACATGTTACATGTTACAGTTTTATGTAGGCCGATTAGATCTTTAGTTTGTTCCACCCATCTCTCGGGTGACCTTCCGCGCGAGCGCTTCCCCTCTACCTTTCTTTCGACTATTAGTAGTTGCAGTGAGTCTGTCCTTCTTGCAATGTGGCCGATGAATGTTAAAAAGCTTCGGATTATCTTTTTTGACAGATTTAGTGGAATATTTAGTTCTTGAAGAACAGATTCATTTGTACGGTGGGCCGTATTCGTAGTAGCCGTCTGTATGCCCACATTTCGAAGGCATCTATCCGCCTGGTATCGCTTTTCTTGAGTTTCCAGGTTTCTGCTCCATAAGTGGCAATAGGGAACACAAGTGAATTCAACAATCTTAATTTGGTGTTTTTCGTGATAGCTGTATCTCTCCAGATCTTGCTTAACTTAGTTACGACTGTTCGAACCAGTGCAACTCTTCGTTTTATTTTAAATACCTAGGCGTTAATATCACAAGTAATAGAAACCTTAAAGAAGAAGTCCGAGCACAATTTATACATGGTCTTCGAGCCAACTAATTACGAGCGTTGAGCAAAATTTGGTGGGGGCAAACTTATGGTTTCGCTTCACCTGACGTCAGCGTCAGCGATAGATAGGTGACGTCATGGCTTCTTTTTCTGCTATCTGTCTGTCATAAAGTGGCCTCCGGTTGACAGTCCACTTTTATTAGGTTATTTATTGTTTAATAATTTTAAAATGGAGGATAAAGATAAGGAGAACAATCTTATATGGGACTTTAACGAGAAAGTGTCCACTAAAATGTGGTAAATAAAGGTGAAGTAAAGTATGACAAAGGGAAATTATTAAATTTTAATTTTTAATACCACAATTAATTGGAAAATAAAAAAAAAACACTTATTTCATAGTTTTAGGTGGTAAGCTTTCACTTGGGCAATGAAATAAATTTTTTGGATGATAACCAAACGTTGTTGAAGCTCGTATTCTGCCATGATGAATTGTCAAACAATACTAAAGACAAATGACAGCTAGTGACATTTCTACCATTTTAGACAGTGCTGCCATGACGTTTTTAAAATATATCGTCTCTATTGAAAAACCCTTGCGATCCCGTCGAAATTACGAGGCGATACGCATATGGAGGATGATACAACCCTCGGAAAACTATTGATCGCAGACAGCTCTGGTCATTTGATGACGTCACGATGGTCGAAATCGACCGATTTTCTCACTTAACGCAGCCAACTACCCCTTTTGCAGATCGAAATCTGAGGCTATTTGTGCCGGGAACTCGGTAGTGAGTTTTTGCCCAGGATTCCCGTGGGATATCTAAAAATTCGACTTGGTGTGTCGTAGAGTTTTAAATAATGGAGATTGATTTGTTGCTTAGTAACAACGTAGAGGAAGGTATGATGCATGCAATTTAATAATGGCAGGTGTATCGTCTAATATACGGGGGTCGCTTTGTTACAAATTTTAACAATAAGCAAATAGTTTGTTTATAAATTTGTCATGTAGGAAAAGTGTCCTGTGACAATTTCCTATAATTTATTACTTAAAACAAAAGTTAAAAAGTAAGTTTAAAATTTGGGAGTACATAACACTACACTATAAAAATCTATCTTTTAAATCCCACGGCATGTAACGCCTGAGTCTTCGTATCACATTTGGTCTATGCGTTAGGTTTCGAGCTAATCTGTTTGGATGCTTATTTAAACGAATGTTGTACTTATCGTAGTAGTTCGTTATTTCCGATTTCACAGAGTTCATCTGCAGGTCTCTCGCTATTATGCAGTTTGGAACAAACCATGGAGCGTTGGTCATCAGTCGAAGAACCTTTGCCCTTATATTATAAGCTGTATACACTGTACCACTATCTTTAACATTTCAAATATTTTAAAATGTTTTATGTATGCTTTATGAAAAGCCAGAAAGTGTCAAAAAAAGGCACGTCTGGCTGTACATAGAGGTAGTGAATGTTGGGTTTGGCAGAAGAAGCATGAAAATAGGATTAATGCTGCGGAGATGAGTAGTCTGAGAAGTATAGACGGAGTGACTCGGTTGGATAAAGTAAAAAATTGTGAGATAAGAGAACGCTGTGGTGTAAAAGAAGATGTCGTTACAAAGATAGATAAAGGAATGCTTAGATGGTTTGGACACGTAGAAAAGATGGATGGAGGACGATTGACGAAACAAATTTATAAGGCGAGTGAGAATGGACGGAAGTCGGTAGAGGTCGACCTCGGCGAACATATCTCGATCAGATCAACATTGTTTTGAAGAAAGGTCAGGTCAAGAGTACCAACAACCGACGAGCATGTATGAGAGCACTGATGAGAGTAGAGGAAGCAAATGTGTGTAAGAACCGTAGCGGAAGTGAAAGGAAGTGGTCTCTGCCAACCGCTACGGGAAAAAGGTGTAACTATATATATATATATATATATATATATATATATATATATATATATATATATATATATTATTTTTATTTATATTTACTCTATAGTCCCTTATTGACATGCTACAAATGTACCGATGTATGTAAAGTAGTCAAACTGTTCTATCCTTCATTTAAAACAAATCGCGGACCTTAAATAAATAGAATACAAAAATTCATGTCTAAGACTAACTTTTGGTATTCGCAAATTTGAACATATCAGCCATACATTCAGAATTACTAAATGGTTACACATGAAAAGTCGTCGAGAATTGCATTCCACCATGTTTTATATTAAGCTACTGAAGGAAAAATCTCCACCATATCTGTATCATAAAATAAAATACAGAACCGATGTACATTCTCTAAACTTAAGACATAGAAATACTCTAACTATACCACGTCACCACACTGAGTCTTTCAAACGATCCTTTTCTTATTGTATTATTGCTAAACTATTATTTATTTTTTTTCTATTAATTTAAATTATTTTTCTATTATTCTAATTGCTGTCTTTGACTTTCTTTTGGGGTTAGATGGAAGAGCAGATGTATGTTAAATACCAAGTATATAGTTATATTGTACCTTATTTATTATTACATACAAAGTGAATCTCGCCCTAAATATATGTAAACAAAATGTAATTCTTTTTTAAAATTGGTAATAAAGACATTTATTATTATTATTATTATTATTATTAAACTGAATTTTTTTAAAAAATGTTTAACTTAAGGTATATTTTTTTAGATTAATGCTCCTTCAAAATACACCCGACAAAATCATGTGATATTATTAATCCGTCCTACTGCAAGATAAAACGTATTGCTCACAACCGCTCAAAATGACTCTAGAAGTTTGCAGCAATATGGAAAGCATAGAAAATTGTGATATTCAGTTTAGTTTCGAAGCGATGGAGCCCGAAGAAACGGAAATAGCGACAGAAAACCTTCAAAACATCAACAAAGCACTGATGTACAGATCGAACCTCTCGGAGTTGGACAAAAATTTAGGTACGTTAGTCGAAACGGTGAGCACCCAAAACGGCATGGATTTCATGCCCACCGATATTCAAAGCTGCGTAGAGGTCGAATCTACGAACGTTATTAGTTTACCGGAAAGTCGAATAGTCGAAATTCAATTTCGCAACGAAAACGGCATAGTTAACACCGAATATATAGTCGATAACAATTTATTAGAAAGCAATACGATCAAATCGACCTTTATTAACCTCAAAGAAGGCGTCTACGAAGAAATAATTCCCTACCAACTTTACGAGGATCCTTCGAAAACGGAAAGTTTCCGAATAGTGCAACAGGTAGAAGAACCAAAAGAAAAACAGATCGAAGAAAACTACGCTCAAAATATCATTAACATTCCAATGCTCAGTCCCCAAAGTGAAAACGACGAACAATCCGAAACCGATCTGACGAGTCTCACTTGGTTGCACAACATTACCAACATAATGTCCATGCCCAATATTCCTACACCTCCGGTGTCACCGACTCCGAAACCCAAGAGAAAGACTAGCAGTAACCAAGAAGACCTGACGATAAATATAAACTACTACAAAAAAAATGGGGATAAGAAACCCCCTTTCTCTTATGCCACATTGATCTGTATGGCGATGGGAAAGAACGGTAACAAAATGACGTTATCCGCCATTTATCACTGGATTCGAGAGAATTTTTTGTATTACAGAAAAGCACATCCCAGTTGGCAGGTAAGCAATTTTATTAAACCCACAAAAAACAGGAACTTTTCTATTTGGGGCTGATTTCACTCAGACCTACATGTCTTCCCAGCTGCAGTAATCAATTATTCGTTATTTTTATTTAACAATCCATTCCTTGGGTTATTTATTGTGTGTCTTCTGGGAGGAGATGATTGTGGACCCGCTTTTTAAAAAGTTGCAGGTCATAGTTCTCTGGAAAAACTGATTTTGAAAGCTTGTTCCATTCCGTAGCAGCCCTGTAAAAGAAGGATTCTTGATGAAGATTGGTCCTTGTAGTGTCAATCTTGAGAGTAAATGGGTGAGACTGATCAGCGTGCCGAGTTCTTCGGCCGAATGTGGCCAGTGGTGGTATAAAGGTTTTTATTTCTCTGGAGCATCTGCCATGGAAATATCTGTAGAGTAATGTCTGGTCTACAACTCTTCTTCTATGTTCTAGTGGGTGAAGGGTATCTGTGAGAGTCGAGCTGTTTATCAACCGAATGGCCCTTTTTTGGATGGAATCTAGAAGACGAAGAGATTTGTTTGGTGCTGAACAATACTACAGTAGAGGTCGGATTTGAGCATTGTACGTCGTCAACAGTTGATCAGGAGTAAAAAACTTTCTAGCTTTCCACAGAAAACCTAGCCTCCGGCTTGCTGACTTTGCGATGTTAGCAACATGGTCATGCCAAGACATATTATTAGTAACCGTGACTTCCAAAATCGAGATGGGGGGGACTTGATTCAAGGGTATTTCTGGACATTGTAATGGAATGTTTTAAGGAATTCACTATCTTGAAAAACGTAGCGCTTTGTGTTTTCTGGGCTTTGAACTGAACAAGATTGTTAGTTCCCCATTCGACGATTGCTTAAGGATCTCTATTGATGGAGTCAACCTGTTCCTGTCTGAGCCTATTTGTATTATTCACCGAAAGTGATCGATAGGATGTGAAAGTTGAGACAAGTGTGCTATCGTCTGCGAAGCTGTAAATTGGGTTCGTGGTAGTTTTCAAGGGGTCGTATTTGAGTCCTTCGAAGTATGTGATCTTGCCTCACAATTTATCATCCCTGGGCTTGTCCGCAACGTATATTCAATCGAGTATACCGAAAAACCGTTGAAATAACTTATTGGAAATTGCCAACATAAGCTTGTAAACAAGGTCTTTTATCAACTTTCCATTAAAGGTTTTTTTTTCATTTTCTAACCTAAAACCTTCTAACAAATCAAGATGCAAGCGCCTAGTAAAATATCATTTTAATTTTCAGAATTCCATAAGGCACAATCTTTCTTTAAATAAATGTTTCGTCAAGCACCCTCGATCGAAAGATCAACCCGGTAAGGGCGGTTTTTGGAAATTGGATTTGGAGCGATTGGAAGAATCAAGGAGATCAAAAAGGCGGTCCAGTTTAACTGTGCGCTCGCCGAGAAATCGACATCCCGAGCAAAAGGTGCAGAAACCACTCAGGAAAGCTAAAAGGTAACTTTAAAAATATGAGTTTGTTCTAATATTTGAACTGTTTAAAAACTTCCTTTATTCCTTAAGCCACAAATTTTTTTTTAGAAGGGAAATAATTTGATCTCTTGCATACATTGTAGTCTCTTTCCTGTTAAGTCAGACGTACACACCGTCGCTAACAGTTTCATGCTGATTGGTAACGTCGCAAACACATGTCGACGAAGTGTGGACAATTCAAATTAGAGTGTTGTAGTTATTTGTAGTTATTTATTATATTTTGTGGTGGTCGACTGGTTATCGTACACCTCAACGTTTTGCATTAAAATTTCTATGTTCCACAAAAAATTTTCCATTTCTGTAACGTCAGAATGTAAAGTTTACTTCCAAGTTCGAAACGCGTTTTGCTCATCTGCTCAGAAATATAGTGCATTTCCTTCCGTTTGTCAATAATTTCTCTTTTTTTCTCGAAGATATCGTTCCAACCAAAGTACAGGCGAAAGAAAACACAACATACTCTCCAACATATCAATTTGTGGAGACACAGACATCGAAAACTACGAAGAACAGAAGAAGACGAAGGAGAACAAGCCAGGTAAAAGGTATCAAGTGGATATACCGTTACTACCGAATCTCTTGGACGTGGAAGACGAAGAAGATGAAGATACGACAGCAGATACGTCCGAAGAGTTTGTACCGAGTTCAATGCCAAATCAATCGGTGGTAACCGAACCCGTAAACCAGATGTTAGCCGAGGACGAATTAACCGGGTTACTGTTGGCTACGAACGGTTGGGATGATTGCCAGCTAGAGATGCTGGATTCTATTTTGGATTCTCTATAATATTGTGTATAATAGGAGGGAATTAGTTAAGTTTTATACTTAATTAGGTAAGATTAACGATAATATCGGATAACGGGATACAATTACTTACGGAATGTTACAGGGTGATTAAATAAAAAGCATATAACATACATAACAGAAACATAAAATCACACAAAATCGGTTTGTTAACTTTGAAGGTGTGCATTTTATTTTGAAATATTTTATCTAAAAGATATTTTAGAGGTGGAACAGCAAAATCTAACCCGTAAAATTTTTATTAAAACTACTGAATTGGAAATATATTATTTATTAAATGTGATCAAATTTTGAATGGTACTGGGATACTTGTCGGCATAAATTTTTTCAAAGCTCAATTTTTATAGATTGAAAAATATTTCGAACTATACAGGGTGTTTCAAAAAAAGGTGACCTCGGTAGGAAACTAAAAAATAATTGGGGTTTGCTAATTAAAAAATGTTCGTAACGCCATCCGTATTCAAGATAAACGACGTTGAAGAAAAAAAATTTATACACATTTATTACGATTTTGGCGAAACTACTGGAAACATTGTAATGAAATTTTATACGAATATGTTTTAGAAGCTGATACATCCCATGTTTTTATATACTCTCATATAGGGCGCTAGTTACACGGTTCGTACCAAGTAGTATTGAACTTTTTTAAGGTTAAGTTAACTAATCAAAATTTCAAGTGAACTTAAACATCATTCAATGTTACACCATAAAGGTACTCTCGGTATAACTCGATACTGTGTACCGTTTTCGGAATATTTTGATTTGAAAATTATGAAGTAATAACCGATGTTGGTATAAAGTAATGATAAAGTTATTAATTATTATTATTATTAATTATTATGCATTATGTGAATTAAATTTTTTTTGTCGCGTATGACGTTACGAACATTTTTACTGAGCAAACCCCAATTATTTTTCAGTTTTATACCTATCCTAGAAACAGGGTCACCTTTTTTTGAAACACCCTGTATAGGATGCCCTAAAAAAACATCACCATGAGGTTGTATTTTTTTAAATAGAACTCCCTGTATTTGAGGTGCTTTTTAGAATATACTTTGTGACTTCTCTTAACGTTTTTAATTTTGTTCTTCCATCGTTAACTTTCGTAAAATACTGTTTTTTAATAAAACAAGCACAATTATAATATTTTTTTTGTTGATACGAAGTAATATTGTGAATAACAATCGATTATTATGAATGATTAAGACGCCTGGTACCTAATTATTGAAAACATTAATCAAAGTTTTACTGGATTACGAGACGATTAAATAATATTGTTTAATAGTATATTGGGCAATTAGTGCGATAAGTTGGCGATTGCTCACGAGAGCGAAGTTGAACGCACGAGCGAAGCGAGAGAGTGAGCAATCGACAACATCGCACGGGTTGCACATACTATTTTTTATTGCGAATGCGGGATAAACGGGAGCATAAATGAGGGGTTCAGACCAAAAATATTAACTAAAATGCGCGTGCGGCTGTTAACCGAAAGGTTGGTGGTTCGAATTTGCGTGCGACAAGGATAGTTTGCGTGTGCTAAGTATAATTTGCGTGAGCGTGCGCCAAGTAAACAGTATGCTCTAAGATACTACTTATCCCGCATGAGCAATAAAAAATGTTTTATCACCTTCTTCTACATAATTGCAAGGAAGAAAAAAAACGCAAAAAATACTAGCGGATTTGTAAATATTTGAATTCTTCAATTTTGAATCAACGATTAATTTACTGTAAAGAAAAAACTAAAATACGATTCTTAATTCACGAGCGCTTCAAGTATGATTCGAATTACGCGCAACGCTCAAAATAAAAATGATTTAAATTTGCTCAAATATCTGCTCAAAAAATGTTGTTTCATTTTTCAGATATTTATATCTACACAAATTTTTTTTTTATAATTCATGTTTATACGAATGAATTTATAATACCAAATAAAATATTTAAAAGTGAGATTTAAATATGTGTCTAGCAATAAACTATGTATAGCTCATTTCACCAACATACGACGGTATCGGATTAGTCACCGAGGCATCGACTTAACGGGCGCACTGTGTTGAGAGGTACATTAGTAAATTCCCCTAAGATTTAAACCCGAAAATTTCTTGTTTATGATTATGCTTTTGTTGAGAGGTTTTATTTTTTGCTTTATTGTGAACAGAAATCTTTGATGTAGCTCTCGATGAATATTCTGGTTAGAAATAGGCACAAATTTAATTATGTTAAAAGCGTATGCAACAAAAATAATTATCGGTATAAATTTAATAAATATGTTTAATCATGTAGTACTTACGGAATTATCAAGCATCAGATTTATAATCATCATAATCGGAACCACTGTCGTCGCTATCCTTATTCGGATTGTAAATGATAATAGGTTTAACTGCTTCGATGCGGTTTTCACTAACCCACCGTTCCTCTATGAAATTTTCACATTTTGTGACACATTTTTCTCAAATTTCAGGAGTGGCAGTATTAAGTGCTCATTGCCAGGTTTCCAAAACGGCTTTATCACTGTAATCATAAGATCCAATGTGATTATCATAATAAGTTTTGCATATTCCCCAAATATACTCAATGGGATTAAATTGGCAATGATAAGGCAGAAGTCTTAGCACACGATGTCCATATCTAAGTATAATTTGATTCACATAATTCCGGCTTAGAGCAATACTGTAGAAATGAAATAATTTCGTTCGTTAACCATTTTATTTTCTGTACCCTCCAGGAGTTTGTTGGTTGCTTATTTAAAATTTCCGAATGATATGAAGCATTACCTAATACAATGACAGATGGTTCATGTAACGATGGTAATAGTTTCTCTTTTAACTATTTCACAAACATCTTATTTATATTATCTAATAATCGGCCGATTTTGATTTTGATGAAAATAAAAGATCCGCCCTTGCTTTCCTCCTGCATGAACAATAATGTGTCTTTTTTCTTTACCGTCGGTGTGTTTTATAGGCTTTATGTTATTGTCCTGCCAAATTCTTTTTGTTTCACCTTTAGCAAAAATCCAAGTTTCGTCCAGATAAACAAATGAAGAGCATTCTTGTTTACAGTGAGTATAATTTCCAAAAAATTGGTACTGCACGATTTTAATGTCGGTACTCACTTTAATGATGACCCAGGATTACTAATTACTTTTTTAGAAATCTAACAAAAATAAATTAACGAGCAAATTAAAGCTTAATAGCTTAGTTAATTAGTGAAATAAAGTCATTAAGAATAGATTTGGTTGCAAAATTAACCATGCTAACAAACAAACAAGAAGTCTCTTATAAAATAAGGGGGATTTACTTTCGTACTTCTTAAATGTACAATTGAATACTGGTTATCGAGTATCGGTAAACCGAAACCAGCGTATATTCGTGAAATATGCCATAGGTACTGAATACCCAGTAAGAGTTGATCAATTTGAAGTAAAATTATAGAGAATAATCTCTCCACGTAATCATCTTCTGCGACTATCGTGAACCCAAAGACAGAATCGGGTCTCGTTAGAGATCGTTTCATTCGCCATAAAAAGTGTCGGGTCAGAAATAATTTTTCCTGTTTCACGAATTCGGCACCTCAAAGAATTTTTGCAGGTTCAGGACTGAACTTTTATTGAATGTAACGAACAACTCGAAATATTCTTTGCTGATAATAGCAAACAATTCGACAGGAAACCGTTATCAATACCGGCATGTAATATTATATTATATGTTTTCCTCTATTCAGGAAAGCATTCACGAAACATTTAGCAGATTGATCACCGCATTTTTTTTTTCACAATATCATGAGGGGCTTACCAAGTTTAATCAAGATAAACTATGAATCTAACTTGCCGCTGAACTTATTTTTTGAGATTACATAATAGTCTTCTATTTAAGGTCATCATCATCATCTCCCAGCCTGGTGTTGAGTCCACTGCTGAACATAGGCCTCCATTAAACTGCTCCACTGGGCTCTATCATGAGCTGTTCTAATCCAGTGTACGTCTACTCATTTTATATCGTCGCTCCAACGTGTTGGCGGTCTTTCTCTGCTTTTTTTGTCTGCGCAGGGTCTCTAATTTACTATTCTTAGAGACCATCTGTCGTCTTTGAATCTCGCAACATGTCCTGCCCATTTCCATTTTAGTGTCGTGATTCTCTGTATTATGTCTTGGACCTTAGTTCTTTACCAGATGTACGTATTTCTTACGCGATCTTGGATTCGTATTCCAAGCATAGCTCTCTCCATTTTTCTCTGAGCAACCTCCAATCTATGTACGGTGTTCCTTGTCAGTGTAAGCGTTTCGGCACCGTAGGTCATTACTGGTAATAACGCATTGATTGAAGACTTTTAATTTTAGGCTTATTGGTAAGCTGCTTTTAAAGTCTACCGTATGCAGCCCACCCTAGAGAGATTCTTCTTTGTAGTTCCTTCGTTTGATTGTCTCGACTTATTCTAATTTCGTGACCTAGATATTTTTATTTGTCAACCACTTCAACGATTGATTTAAGGTACGATATCTCAAACCCAAAGAATGTAGCACTTTTCTAATAGTTTGGGTTTTTATGGAAAACTCGGTACTAAATTGATTTTATTTTTAATCCGTATGAAAATACGTACCAATGTTATTAGATTAGAATAAAAATTAAACACCATTTTTCTAATATTCTCTATTATACAGTTACCTAGTATATCTACACTGACCAAAAATCTCTGATTCCGCCTATTTCTTGGAAGACATTTCTCTATTGTTATTACTTTTGTAATGGAGGATTTTAAAAATTTTATTAAAACGTGAATCCTTTTCCCTACACCCTAATTAGTTCCAATATTTTTTAATTTTAGTTGAAGTTTTATATTTTTAATAACTAGTTAAGTGGAGGGAGCATTCACATAAAAATACGTAATGTTTGTAGCATATCCTCCTTCCCCTCCGATTCTTCTTTACTCTCAGAGAAAACTTCAACTCTGATGGAATCTGCATAAAAGTACATGATTTTCATCACTTTTATAAGTCATCCAAATTTGAAAAAAAAATTAAAATCCAAATACAACACTGGGATAAGAAAAAAAAAACTACAACGAATAAGATTGGATATTGAGCCAATAGAAACAAACAAATTCAACCAACAACTACACTATATATTTTTTTAAATTCTCGTTTTCACGAAAAGAAGAATCCTTTTATGTTCAGGGAACGTCGTGAAAAAAAAATTTAGCGATGTTTTGGTTTTATTTGTTGAAGTATTGATTCATTGGTTCTTCTTTGTGTTCACAAGATTCTCAGCATTCTACGCCATCAGAACATTTCCAGGGCGTCAATTTTCTTTTTGTCTGTTACTTTGAGCGACCAGCATTCTGACCCATAGAGAAAGATTGAGAAGACCAGGCTCCTTACCAGTCTCATTTTTGTTGCCAAAGAGATTTCATGACTTTTCCTCCATATGTTTGTTAATTTAGTCATAGCTTTCTTTACTACGGAGCTTCTCCTTTTGATCTCTTCACTGGCTCCGCCCTCGTTGTGGATGAGTGAACCTAGATAAATGAAAGTGTAACTGTGTCGATGTTATTTATTTTCTTTATTTCTGGTCTATTGTTGTAAGCTCAGTTAACTATAATAATTTTGGTTTTCTTTTTATTTATTCCCAAACCAATCTCCTTGCTGAAATGCTCTATTCGCCTGATCAGGTCGCATAGTTCCTCCTCTGATGCCGCAATTGCTGTAGTGTCATCAGCGTAGCGAAGGTTGTTGATCTTTTTGTGAATATATACGGATATATTAATAATACTGATATATAGTTGTGAAAAGAGGAAAATTATCTCTAACGTCAACTATACACCAGTCAAAAATTTGTATCCATATTGTTATCATTTCTTAATAGAGTCGAATATCAAAAATTTCATTGCAGTTGATTAACTCTTTTTGGCAATGCAATACAATAATATGTAATACTACTTATATTGCTAAAACCTGTAAGTAAAAGGGCTCCTTCTAGAGTAAAATATTTTAGGAACTTGGCCCGTTGTACGCAGTCGCGACAAATTGAGTCCATGTAGACGCTAGTGATGGGCGATATGTCACTAACTGTGAATTAATCACTGATGCCAACAAATATCAAGTCTTTCGCGAATTCATAATTTAGAGAGGAAAGAATGACAACAGTTAAAGAGAGATTGAATTATTTTAATATTTTAAAGATACCATAATGCCACCCGTTACAAAAAAATGACTAAATGGAGGAAATTATTTGTAACTGTTGACGATCATTATGCTACATGTAATCAACGAGCAGGCAACCCAACTCATCAGCTACAGTAGAATATTAACAATACAGTCGAAAATCGTGATCACGTTACGCCTTTCAATCATCAACATCAACAATTAACAGTAACAGTTCACAGTATGATTGAAAAAATCACGGTAAATTTTCCTGATACTGTAATTTAAATGTAATCTGAAAAAAGTATTGTTATATTGTTATATGTAAGAGTTTTTCTAGCATTAATAAAAAAAATAATAAGACATTAATCTTAATACATTTCAAATAAATTTTTTTTGAAAAGATTGAATAACTTTGCACACAACCCGCGTATACAAGTATTTTTAAGGTTTTCACGTTTAATCCATTGGTGGATAAATAAAAATTTAAAAAAAAGAGTATGTACGGGGATAGTTCACAAATTGTTGTCCCTAACATAGAAGAATGAAACTAATTTATTTTTTAACATAGTCTCCTGCAACGTTTAAACATTTGTTATATCGGTGTTAAGGTGTTTTAAACCCCTTTGAAAAAAATTCAGAACTTTGAGTCTTCAAGAGCACACCTCGACTCAATTTTCCTTTTCTTCTTTCTCTGATGGTTTAGCGTACTTTTGGAATTAAATTTGCATAATATTCAAACCATGATCTTACCAGCTAATGGGACAACACGAAAGTTTCGAGGGGGAGGGGAACCCCTATGCCGCCATGCCATGCTTTGTTTTTCGGATTCTGGATCAAAGTGATGAACCCACGTTTCGTCGACCATAAAAATTCATCAAGATTCCTGTTAATGATCTACAAATTTGTCTTCGCTGCAACCTGGTTAACACGCTTCTGTTCTGCCGTCAGTATTCGTGAAAACCAATGTGCAGAGAGTTTTTTGAGACCCAATTCCATACATACATACATAAAGTCACGCCTTTTTCCCATAGGGGTAGGCAGAGACCACTTCCTTCCACTTGCTACGGTTCGTACACACATCTTTTGCTTCCTCTACTTTCATCAGTGCTCTCATACATGCTCTTCGGTTGTTGGTACTTTTGACCTGGCCTTTCTTCAAAACAATGTTGATGTGATCGAGATATGTTCTCCGAGGTCGACCTCTACCGATTTGCCCATTCACACTCGCCTTATAAATTTGTTTCGTCAATCTTCCTTCATCCATCCTTTCTACGTGTCCAAACCATCTAATCATTCCTTTATCTATCTTTGTGACCACATCTTCTTTTACACAACAGCGTTTTCTTATCTCACTATTCTTAACTTTATCCAACCGAGTCACCAATTCCTGATGTAAAATTTGTTCAACGCGTCCACCAGGAAACCTACATGGCTCCGCTATAGCCTTGACTTTAATTTTTCTGTCATTTAATACCATATCATGGACTAAATTCACATTTTCTTTGATCACCACAGCTTTAGAGGCTCCTGCACCTGGTGCATGTTGATAGGACTCTCTTCCCAGTTCTTGGTTACCTGTACGAAGGGGCATAGTCACCCAATACTTCTACCATGTCCTTATAAATTTCTTGCGGTGATTACCCCTTTTTACAGAGGTACTTAATCGCACCTCTTATCTTAATTTTGTCCATTTTTATAAAATCACGCACACCTCAATGAAAAAAATAATTAATAAATATTTATATATAACATACACAAACTAATGCGCTAAAGCTAATTGGCACACACTAATGTCATACAATAAGCTTTTGCCTGACACTTTATTTGCATTTGTCATTCAACACCGACTATGTTAGGGATAACAATTCGTGAACTATTCTCGTATACATACGAAAAGGTTCAAGAAGTAATTTTAAGTAGATAGATATTTATTTCCCATCTAATAATTTTCTAATTTTTCAGTTGTTCATCGATACTTACAGAATTTTTGCGTTGTCTATTAGCTTGCCATGGAAATCTGAAAAGTTTATGATGGTAACACTGTCTGTTGACATTGTCGTTAGCTTTATTTTGAGGTTATTTATTTGTCAAAAGTGTTACAATTTTAACGCTTGTCACAATTATGTCTATATATTTTGCAACGCCAATGTTAATAAATTATTGCTTTAGGACAATTGTTATTATTAATACTAAAATTTTTTCGCAGAAACAAGTAGCATGCAACGATCATTTAGAAACTTCCTCTACATATCAATTATAAAAACGATTAATCTAAATGGTACAGCTTTCTTGAAATGTACGAACTTATACCCACTGAAAAGTTTATTACTGTTTTGTTACATATTAACCGAGTCATGCAGAACTACCCATAAAAATGCATGTAATATGATTTGAAGACTCTTTACGGTTTTAATAAATGTTTCAATAGTTCCTGTTCCATTAAAAATATATATTGAAACATTCGTTAAACAATCTAAATGTATAAGAAAAATAAATCTTGTGACACAGTGTGTTGTTTGTGCCTTTACCAAACACGTGTGGATTTTATCAAATGTGTAAATATATAAATGTCGATATTCCGCTTGAAAAGTGTGAAAGCGAGGAACATTTTTTCGATTCGAGCAAACTTAAACTAATTTTAAAGACTTTTGTAGTCTACTGGACAAAATTGAGTAATTTGTTTTATCGAAATTGGTTAAATATGCCGAAAATTATAGATTAAATCGTATTTGAAATGTGGGAACCCCGAAAAAACCACTAATCCTCCTCCTATGACTAGTGACACTTCACTTCAAAAATTCTTCTTTTTTTGTTATTGCAATGCTGCAAACTTTCATAATAGCTGACAATCCAAGTATGGCGCGAATTTTTAAAACTATTTATTTCTAATTAACATTTAAAGTTTTTAATCAATTTTTATAATAACAATGAAGTCATTTGCCTTATTGTCGTCTGGTACAAAGTAAGAGGTAATTATGGATATTAATTTGCTTGACTCGAAATAATCTTTCCGATGATAAATAATATTTGTAGATGAAAAGCTTGTTGTATTGGTAAAATTTGTGTGTTAAAAAGTATCAATTTGTGACATTTAAAATTAAAAAAATTGATTGTAGTTAATTCGTACCGTTTACGATTTTTCCCATGGAGTAGAATTTACGTCTTTTTCTTTAATATATTTGATGCTTTATAATATACAAAATTTAGAAATCATTTGTATAAATAAAAAAATGAGCTCTTAACTCTTCCGTCCAAAAATCTGAGATAGTTTTAGAATTAGAATTTGTGGTATTTTTAAATAAACTGTTTACCAGTCGCCGCCATTACTACCTGCTCACAATGAAATAAGCGATTCGCATGAAAGTTTCATACGTAGAAAATGGCACTACAACTAACAGTGAATGTATTATAATAAAAAATATGCAAATATATTATAAATAAATGAAGGTACTTTAAAATGTGGTTTAGTATGTAATTACCGGTGACTGGAATTTTCATCATATTTGTGTGCCCCAAATTTACGAAGAATGATTTATAATTTACAGTCCAAAATGTACCAGAATTATACAGTAATAATTTATATACATTTATCTTTTGATTTTCTTGAAAACTGACGCTTGATGTTACTTAAAAAAGTGTCATTTAACGAGTGATTAGAGGGTGATTTACGTAATACATGAAAAAACTCTCGACTTATATATTCGGAGCTATCAAACATAAAAACTTTGTATAATGAAAATAATTGTTTTTTAAATGCCTATTGGATATTTTTCTAAACCGTTTAAAATTTATTATAAAAAATCGTTGAGAAAACATCAGGAAGGAGCATATATGGCTGACTTCTGCTTCCGCTTTGGTAGAGGCGTAGGACTTTAAAGGAGAATAAAAATAACAAAAATAATCATTTATTCGTGTAGTGCATTTTAGATTTTTTTAATACAACTTTGGTCATGGTTTTTTTCAAATTTTTATTGCATCACCACTGGGGTAACTCAAGTAGTCCTCAGCAAAATATTGGGAACATAAAACACTACTGATTTTCGAAATAAATTCAGGATTTTTCACGAAAATAGTCAATTGTGTTCTTCTCTTTCCATCTGTAGGAAAGCTACAACAAAGATGTTCTTTCTTTACATCATAAAATCGAAATAAAAGTATTATTTAATATACAAGTTTTGTAAGAATATAGTTAATAACGTATCTATAGGGTACATTTTTTTCCTAAAAATGGTATTTACACGTTCGTAATAACCCCTCAATTCCTACCCTTGACCTAAAAATTCAAAAATCTTCCTTATTGATACACTAACAAGGAAACATTCAAATAATGAGTCATACATGGAGGTTCATGAATGTCGTTTGCATCGCACTTTTAGTAGCCGTGCAGAGTAGCATTGCTAGTTCCTGTTTGTTTTATATTTATAGCCAATGCCCGTAGTGCTTACATGACTACCAACATTAGCGTGTGGCGCAAAATTCAAAACAACATATTTTTCCTTGAGATCACTTGAGGTACTATCGTACAAACTTAAAAGAATGATTTTTACAGAATTTTTTTTATGGACATTTAGAGACGTACTTAGTTAATTCTTTGTATATTTGGGATAGAAATTTTGTGCCTACTTTGTAATTTTTTGTATTTTAGTTATAAGAAGGATAAGTTGTTACAAAATGTATTCTAGTCTTTTGCAATATTTGTATTTATACACAGTTTGCTCAAGAAATTGTGCTAGCTCTATTTTAGCAATATTTATGAATGTCAAATAAAAATTGTATTTTATCAAATAGAGGTGATTTAAAATAAGAAAACTTTTCTTTCTGATTAACTTTTAGATGAGAAAGCTTACTGCACCAATTACAAGATATGTGGATGTTAAAACTATTTGCTGCTAATCTGTTTTTTTTTCAATTGTCCCAGAGATTTAATAAATGTCAAAAAAAGACTAAAATTATGAATACCACGTTTGTGTGTTTGTATGTTTTTGTGTTTGTACGTATGTATGTTTGTGTTTTTGTCTGTTTGTGCGTTTTTGCGTTTGTGTGCTTGTGCGTTAGTGTGTTTGTGCGTTTGTTAGTTTGTGCGTTAGTGCATTTGTGTGTTTATGCGTATGTGTGTTTGTCCGTTTATGTGTTTGTAAATTTGAGCATTTGTGTGTTTGTATTTTTTTTGCGTTTGTGCAATTGTGCGTTAGTGCATTTGTGTGTTTATGCGTATGTGTGTTTGTCCGTTTATGTGTTTGTAAATTTGAGCATTTGTGTGTTTGTATTTTTTTTGCGTTTGTGCAATTGTGCGTTAGTGCATTTGTGTGTTTATGCGTATGTGTGTTTGTCCGTTTATGTGTTTGTAAATTTGAGCATTTGTGTGTTTGTATTTTTTTTGCGTTTGTGCAATTGTGCGTTTGTGCGTTCGTGCTTTTGTGTGTTTGTGTGTTTGTGCGTCTGTATGTTTTTGTATTCTTGCGGCTATGCGTTTGTGTGTTTGTTTTTGTCTGTTTCTGTGTTTGTGCGTTTTTTCGTTTGTGGGTTTGTGTGTTTGTGTGTTTGTGTATACACTAGTAGCAAAATTATTGGTGTAAGTGCGACACTGGTAGCGTGTGTTACCTTTTCTACTTCGGATCACAACATTTACGCGTCTAGGCATGCTTCTAATTAAATTTTTAATAAAATTTTGAGGAATTTGTTCCCATGTTGTGATAACAGCATTTTTAAGTTCACTAATGTTTCTAGGTCCAGATATTTGTCGTTAAACATTTTCCCTTATGTGATCTCATAATTGATTAATCAGATTTAGATCCGAGCTATTTGGTAGCCACTGCATAACTTGATTAAGATAATCAAGTGCCTCCTTAGCTATGTAAGGTCGAGCGTTGCCTTGCACAAACAGGAAATTGGGTTCCAAAGAAGGACCGAAAGATATCACATATTCTATTACAATATTCTTAAGTTAATTATTAGCATTCATGGATTTCGTACGGACAAGAACTAATTCTATGCGAGCGTCAAAGCATATACCACCCTAGAACATAATATAGAGCCACCACCGAATGGAATCCTTGCAAAGTTATTGCAACGACCTTGTTTTAAAAGCAATTGTGACATTGCGGACAGCTTCGAGTTCGTTTTTGATCACAGAACTAGTGACAATCTCTGTTCGTCTTGGTCGTTGGTGCATCGTTTTGGCCCTTGCGGTAGCCCTTTAAAATTATTTCCCACCTCATTCAAGCGTCTTACCATACGACTTATTATGAAACGATTTTTGCCAAACGAATTGGCAACTTTGACTTATCTCTTATCCAATAAAACTGTACTACCGCTTGTTCAGTTAAATTCCTTGTTCGAGTTAAATTTTCTGCTGATAAAGTGCATTGGGCTTGTGGAAATGTAAGCACATGAAAATCGCACGGGGAAAAATCAGAAAAGTAAGGTGGATGTTGTAAAAAAAATTAAAAAAAAAAGAATATTACATTGTAACATGAACAACATTCAATTTACAAAATAAAACAATTGCAGATTAAAAAAAAACAATAAATTTTAATTTTAGCCATCAAGAGGTGCTTCTACCAACAATGTCAAAGCAAGAGAAACAAAATTTATTATTTCTTACTGATACGAATGTTTATTTTGTCCTTTTTTTCAGCTTTAACAATGCAAAAAAAGGTCTCAAAAATGCCAGCGTATACAAGTACAAATCACACAAAAATCGATGTTGTTCACTATTAGCAAGGAGTATTTTGATATTATATAAAATAATTGTTGCTGTACTCTAAGTCTGATGGTGAAGACAGAGCCGGACTGAGGCTCCATTCTTTTCTTCAGATCATAAACGTTGATAAGGAAAAAAATCACGGACCCACTAAGTATCACCATGGTGTCCAAGTAAGCTCTGACAGTTCGTGTAAAGTCAAGCTGGCTATTGGTTTTCCGCATTTTGGAGTAACATGCAAAATACTTACTATACTACTGATTTTATTCGAGATCGTGAATTGAAATTTTTCTTTCGTTTTTCTGACTGTTGACGGAGGATCTTCTTCTCTCACCTTTAAAGGAGACTCTTGATAATTTCCTTTCTCTACTACCATCACCCTCTGCTGTCTCACTGGATGACTTTCCTTCTTTCTTAATACCCAACAGTGGATATTCTTCTTTTATAGTATCGTCAATGACAACAATTTCCGGAACATAGTCTGTTTTGCTGCACAATTTCACCGACTCGGTATCCGCTACAGTCTCAAATATTTTAAAAACATCTTCATTCAGGTTAATCACTACGAGATTCGTTTCCGTTTGGTTGTAAAAGTTCAGTAATTTATCTAATGTCTACAAAGAATAAAAATCAAGTTAATAAAATTAACGACGAGCGTGTAGATCAACTTACTATGGCAGCTGCGTAGTCCAATCGAATGACTTTTGAGCAATCTAGGACGATTGGTAATGTTGGATTTTCTTTGCTGCTTTTTTTTATGCATTCGGAAATATAATCTGCACCGGGATAATATAGGCCTAGTTCTGGTTTGATGGAGAGATACTTGTCTTTGTTACCGGGTCTCTAAAAATTGAAACAAATTTTTATTTGACCAACAAATATATATCACGGAACTCAATTTGAAATATTTGAAGGTCGGTAAAAGTTTAGTAAAACCACTTATAAAAATAAGTTAAAGATTCATTTATTTATTCCGCAATTCTTACCGGTCGGGATTGCCTCCCTAATACTGCGGCCTAGAGGCCTTTTGTGTTACTGCCCTGGAGGATAAACTGCTTACAGGATAAGTTTACATTACAATCTTGCGGTTGAGTCCGCTGGTTTTGGCGAACCTCAGGATTTCAGTTGGCCATGTCTAATTTAGATCGCTTGGATCCATTATCATGTAGCCCCAGGTTTGGTAACTGTACACCGCTAGCATCGAGCAGTGACATAGAATGTATATATTGCTTTCTTCCTCTTCTCCGCATGGTCGACAGTTTTTCTCGGCCGCCAGCTTAAGTTTGAAGAGGTGCGCCCTTAGTGCAATGTGTCCTGTGAGCAGGCCAATCGTGCTGCTTAGCCTACTCCGGTCCATCGTTCAGAGTGCGTCAGCCCTCTTCTGGAGAGGTTTTTTCATCAGCTGTCTTGATGTTCTGCAGCCAGTATTTGCATTTCACTGAGCAATATGTACTTGTTCAAGGATTAATTTCAATAAATGTTTCGCTTCGGCAATTGGCAATCCGACCAACTGGCTTTGTTTACCGTCGCTAACTCAGTGAGGGCTTGCATGCAGTCCCACACCACCGATGACACGACAGTGCCAGATAAGATGTACCATTGTTCCTTCCTCTTCCTCATCGTGACAGCTTCTACAAAAGTCGTGTCGTAGCTCTGCGATTCCCATGCGCCGTGCATGGGATCCACCTACCCAGTGTCCTGTTTTCGCCGCGTTCGCATTTCCAATGAACTGCCTGGATAGAGTTAAAGCATCATTAGCTCCACGTAGATCTAGTTTAGGCCAAATCTGTTTCGATGATGTGCAGGCGGGTTCATTTTGCCACCTCAAGTTGGCTTTTTCAACTACTTTACTGTGCAGGAGGAGCCGGCAATTTGCAATCGGTACTGCTTGCTGAGATGAGACAGATACAGCTGGGAGGGTGGTGCCCTCTCTTGCTAGCTCGTCCGCCTGACAGTTACCTGGTATGTCCCTGTATCCGGGTACCCAGACAATGTAAACTTAGTTGCTAGCTCATTCAGGGCGGCTCGGCATTGCACAGCTGCCCTACAGGTCAAGTAGACTAAGTTTAGTGATTTAATAGCAGCCTGGCTGTCGCAAAGAATGGATATCTTCCTGATCTTTTGTTCGTTGCGGAGTGTCCAGACAGCTGCCTCGGTAATGGCCGTTGTTTCGGCTTGATACACACTACAGTAATCAGGCAAACAAAACGACAGGCTAAGTGAGGGGTCCTTTAAGAAGACACCGCAACCTACTCCCCCCTTTTAGTTTAGAGTCGTCAGTACAAAATACTGAACTCAGGGAAAATTGTGGACTTGTATAAATAGTTTATTTGCGATATTTTCACGAATTTATGAGGCGATGTGCGTGACAATACTTGTTTTATCTCACTGTCAACATTTTGTATTCATCGACGCCATTATATCTAATTGTTCTAATAAATGTTCTAAACTCGCAACATCCCCCTCCCTTCCTTTTATGGAAGCTGCGGGCAGTGGCATTGCAAATGCCAATGGCTGGTTGGTGCCCTTTTGGCTAACTCCTCCGCTCGTTACCATCAACCCCTAACTGTCCGGGGACCCAGACACGTTGAAGATTACTCAAGTTGCAATTTTAGACAAGGAGTAATATTGCACATGGGTAAATCTATATGGATTAGCTATTCGAAACAATCATTTACCTCTCTTATATCCGCTTCAACTTTGGGTCTAGCCCACACCTTGAGAAGGAACAGTAAATTAAAAATGCTACCAATGACTATTGCTGCTTCGACACCAAACAAAGTACCAACTACTAATGTCCCCAGCGTTAGGAAGAAGTCCACCTCTAGAACAAAATTCGGTGTAATTAGACATAAATATACGGTTGGTAACAAATTTGTTTTGATTATAATTGATTCAACAAAGGGAAGATTGTAGCCACAGAAATGGACTTTTGGAGAAGGAGTTGTGGAGTGAACAGATTAGATCGAATAAGAAATGAGGAGATCAGGAGAAGAATGGAGGTAAAAAAAGACATACTAGAACACATAGAGGAAAAGAAACTAACCGGGTAACTGAGTGGAGTCCATTAGGTAGACGAAAGAGAGGTCGATCAAGGCGATCATGGAGAGACGAAGTGGATGAGGCGATGGAATTAAGAAACCTGCAGGACGGAGACTGGCAGGACAAGGACAACTGAAGACAAGGGCTGAAAGCAGGAAGGCAGCGACAGCTGTAGATATCCTGGATTATATATATATATATATATATATATATATATATATATATATATATATAATTGATTCGGCAATAATTGTAACGTCTATGAGAAGCGCAAGTAACGGTGTGTGGATAGGCAGTGAAGCATAGTTGATTTGTTTTATTTCGAAAATAAAATAGCTTTTTCGCACCGATCCTGGTACTTTATTGTCAGACCTTCTATATTCTTAGAGGTAATAGTTTAAGAGAAGTTGTACTTACTGTTGCATTTCCAAAGCACCGGAAAGATTTTGTAGTCTAACAAAGAACTTACGGCTGTAATCAAAACTGCACCCAAAGCAGCTTTTGGAATGTAATAGAAGTATGGAGCCAAAAAACTTAAAGCCAAAACGATTACTGCCCCTAAAATTCAAGGATTAACAAAAATTTTAGTTAACACCTACTCGCAACATTAGAAAGTCATTTAATATACGTGGCAACTTTTTTAAGCTGTTTTTGCGATAAAAATAAATGCAGGTAAATATTTGAAATTATTGTTTAATAAAGAACACTTTTAAAATTATAAAAAATACCTGACATACCTTAGATAGCGATTTTATCATTGTTTGTATCATAATAATATGAAATTAAATAGCCTTTAAAATTTTATTTATTTTAAAAATACCATAAAATTTATCTATTTCTTTACTCTGGACTCGGAGGTTGTTCTCGCGAATCATGTTGCTAAAAATATATCTATTAAGGATAGCACGAAGGTTGCACTTTTGTCTCCACCAAACAATTAGCAGAGACTTTAGTGTTGGAATTACAGTAAATATAAAACAAAATCCAATGCACGACATTATTGACGTAGATGTTTCTAAGCAGTAATACCACCTATTGAAATATTCAGTTTGGCCAGCGTCTATCGACGTGTGCAAATTTTTAAGTACACTGATCAAAAATGTCTAAGAAACACAAAGTGTTTTCTTCGTATATTTACATCAATTTAAATTGGATTGTAAAAAGTAAAATACCATTGTGATACCTGATTAGTAAGCAATAAATTCACTTTAATTTTAGTGTAATTTATTTTCCCTTGATGATATAACTAAACAAAAGTTAAAAAGTGTACTAATTTAATTAAAATTTATAACATACATGCATACATATAGTCACGCCAGAGGGACAAAGACCACTTCATTCCACTTGCTCTGGTTCTTACACACGTCTTTCACTTCTTCTAATTTCATAAGCGCTTTTATACATACTCGTCGCTTGCTGGCACTCTTCACCTGTCCTTTCTTTAAAACAATTTCGATCTGATCGAGATACATTCGACCTCTATCAACTTGCCCATTCACACTCGCCTTATAAATCTGTTTCGTCAATCTTCTTTCATCCATCCTCTCTACGTGTCCAAACCATGTAAGTATTTCTTTATCTTTGTTACCACATCTTCTTTTACACCACAGCGTTATCTTAACTTACTATTCCTCACTTTATTTATCAGTGTCACTCCGGATAAACTTCTCAGACTACTTATCTCCGTAGCATTAATCCTATTTTCATGTTTCTTCTGTCAAACTCAACATTCATTAACATACATAAGTGTGGGCAGGCCCGCGCCGTACATAAGGGCAAAGTCGTGTGGTGCCTCAAAACTCAAAAGAAAAAAAAAGATATAACAAAATTTATAATGATAAAAAAACAGTAAGGAATTGCTAGCTATTACATTGTTTTTTATTAAATTTTTACTCTTTGAGACGGGGGAACCGAATTTCTCGAAAATAATATATTTTCCAAATAAGAGTACGCAATAATAGCATTTATTCGATCGAATACGTAACATGATAACATGAATTGTGTAAACTCAAACAAATCTGATTTTCTTTATGTTTGAGCTTAAATTTGGCTTGCAACGAGCCAACAAGCGGACAAGCGTTTTTTTCCTGCTTGAGCTTGCAATGTACAAAACTTTATATATTAAGTGCAGCACAACAGTGTCATCTGCATATAGGATGTTATTTAACCTTTCTCAATTTAATATAACTCGAATTCATGGTAGAGATGATTTATTAAAAAAGAAACCTAGAGGATGTCGAGTGCCAATCTAAACCGAATCGGTTACCACCCAACCACACCTTAACTTTGTAAATATGATAACATATTCTCGCTTAAGAATAAACGCGCGTACTTCTTTGGTTATTGTCATGCAGGTTATTCAGCAACCGTCGTATTTTTTTGACGTTTCATCCTACTCGATTATAATCGAATCCGATTGTAATTTATGTTATTTCTTTTCAGTAATCCCTTGATTTTATTTTGTTAAGGATAAAATGAAAACAATATTTATGCTTGCCTCAAAATTTCCTTGACAATAGAACGCTTATGGTTGTGATTGAGAAATAATATACCCCATTAATCTTTTAAATTATAATTAAAATAATTTGCATCTGCTATTCATTTAATCTCCCATTCTAAAATTTTTCGATTAGCTCCAGTGTTAATCTTCATAATCATGAACGGCACTACAACTTATTCAATAACTTATAGCCTCTATTTGAAACATTTGTGCGAGGGCGCTCGAATCAGCGGAGAAAAATGCTCCAAAATAGGTTCTGCAGATTTTTGGCAGAAATAACTTTGACGTGTTTGGAAAGTTATTTACCAAAAATTCAAAAAACTACTTCCAGAGATGCCTGACCTTTCTCAAACAAAAGGTAAAAAAAAATTGTGCCGTCGGGGGACCCTCGCAATGTAATTTGAAATGAATTTTTATTTTGTATTATTTTTTTAAGGCAAATAATCTAAAGGAACGAATTACATCAGAAAGTTTCATTCAATATTACAATTTGTGGGAGTGATTTCGTGAAATGGGACGAAAGCGTGTAACATATGTGGAACATCATTATCAAATTTTCCAAGAGGTCGGTACTCTTTTGGACTCTGAACACATGATTTTACTATTGTCTTCCTATGGTTTAAATAGTGAAATAAATAGTAAACACTCAAATCACATGTACAATAAACGAATGTAATGTAAACAGTAAATACTTGTATCAAGTTATACAATTCTATCAACTTACTTTTCTAAATCTGTATTACACACATTTACTGCAGTTTCCATTTTTCTAAACTCAATTGCAATAATAAAACAATATTCACGTATGATCTAACACAATAAATTATAGTTTAAAAAAACTAAAAAACACGCTTTTAAAGTTAATCAAATTAAAAAATAACTATTAACGTAGGAATAAAATTACTGACGAAAAAATTAATGTCACTGTTCGAACAGCGTGGGGTGCTTTCATTCCGTAAACGCAGAGTTGGTTTAAAACGAACTTCGAGTAATCTTATTTTTCCCGTTCTGTGTTTTACTAATAAATTAAATTAAAATTTAACGTCTCTTAAAATATGTGTTGTAACTTTACCTGAATAGAGGCCTTGTAAAGGGGTTCGAACGTCACTGCTACTAGCGACCGCAGATCTTGTGAAGGCTCCAGAGCTCGGCATCGCTCTAACGAATGACCCGAAAATATTAGCCAAACCAAGAGATATCATTTCCTGCGAAGCATCGACTATCGAATTCTTACCTAAAATGTTTTATGTTGGTATCGATTTAAAAATAATTGTATTGTTCTTACTGTAAGACTTTGCAATTGCCACATTGCTTAATACTCCAACTAATGGTACGACAAAAATGCCGCTTCCTAACGATCTCAACATTTGCAAGGATCCAACCGTTTGGTTACCAAATTTGGCGGTTAATAGTGGAAACTCCACTACCGGTATTCCTGTCGGTACGTTCCCAGTTATTTTGAAAGGATTAATGCCCCCGTTGCTCCAATTGGCAGCGACTATTGTGGCTAATAATACAACGATGGCGTTTTTGGAAATAGATAATAGCCATATCCATTTCTTTACTACTTTGTTATCTGTTTTGATAAATTTTGATAAATTCTGGAAAAAAAATTGTTTTAAAAGTAAATGTTTTGTCCGCTCTATTCTGAAAATATCCTTATTTGCGCGTGAGACTCACTAAGTGGCGTCTAAAATGGAATTTTTTTTTAAAGGGAAAAAATAAAAACGAAAAAAAAGGCAATTTTCTCCTACAATTTGAGATTATGTTAAACAATTTCTTGTACAAAAGTTGTTCATTTTTTTATTATCTACAACTCTTGCGTAGAACATTTTGGGGTAGTAGGTCATCTTCTACCGGATAACGTGAAAATTCATTTTCAACCCCCAAAAATCATCCCCATTTCAAGATTTCCCTTCAGCTGTCTCAGGATCACAAATACACTCGCCAGCAAGTTTGCTAGGACAACCAGGAAGTGTTAAAAACTCTTCCGGATTTACTGAAAAATGTGGTTGAAAGTGGCGTCTAAAAGGGAATTTTTTTTTAAAGGGAAAAAATAAAAACGAAAAAAAAGGCAATTTTCTCCTACAATTTGAGATTATGTTAAACAATTTCTTGTACAAAAGTTGTTCATTTTTTTATTATCTACAACTCTTGCGTAGAACATTTTGGGGTAGTAGGTCATCTTCTACCGGATAACGTGAAAATTCATTTTCAACCCCCAAAAATCATCCCCATTTCAAGATTTCCCTTCAGCTGTCTCAGGATCACAAATACACTCACCAGCAAGTTTGCTAGGACAACCAGGAAGAGTTAAAAACTCTTCCGGATTTACTGAAAAATGTGGTTGAAACTTAAACTTTTCGGTATAATCCAGAAGTCAAGAGGTAATTCATGCATTGGAAGATACTATCTTCACCCAGAATGAAAAAAACGATAATAAAAACGATCCTAATCATTTTTTTGACGTGAGGGCCGTAAGTCACTACGAATGGGTGCCTAAGTGGCTGAATGTCAACCAAACTTACTACTTGAAAGTTTTGTGATACGACATCGATCTGATTTGTGGCAAAAGACTTAAATTTTTCATCAGAATAACGGACACGACCCAGATTAAATATCGTACCAGTACTTTATTGTGTTGTTTAAAAAAAACCTACGTTTTTGGTTTGAACTTAACAATTCAGTCACACAGAACTACCTACCTTAAAGAAAAGAAGAATCCCGATGCAAGTAATCCCCAAGATGGTATCGGCTACTCTTATCGTGTTATATTTTTCAAATAATTCCTTGAATATATCAATCACTTCATGGCTTCTTATATCCATCCCGAATAGGTTTTTCAATTGTGCCGATATGATGATAATAGTACTTGCAGACGTGAATCCTGACGTCAGACATGGAGATATGAAATCCACCAGAAAACCTTAAATATATTAAGTCGTTTTGGTTATGTGTGACGTGCACCGCGTGGCACTTTTTTGACACCGGTAGAAAGGGTGACGTACATGGGACGTCACTGCTTGAGATTGGTAACGTGCACGTGGTACAATAAGTGACATATCTTTCATAAGGTTGCGCGTGTTTGGTTAACGATTTTGGTTTTCCGAGCGTATTTGTTTTTTTTTGGGGTTTAGAGTGAGCTTTTTGACATTTATTTAGGTTTAAGGAACAAAATTGTGGTGTTATTAGTGTTTTTTAGGGACTTAACTTAATATTCAAGTGTTAAAAAGTGGGGATATGTTACCTTTAGTCGAGGCCACTTTTTTACAGATAGATAGAATCTTAAGCTATGACTTCACATGTACGGGGGTGAAAGTTTCCGACCTAACAAAGATGCCGCCACCAGTTATTTATAACACGAAACGTAGAAGTGGTTAAATCTATTTTGGCGCACTGTTAAATATTTAGATAAACGTAGAAATATATACGTATTTTAACTAAATTAATTTCATAAAAAACCGTCCTAGTTACCTAATCTTAACACTCCCATCAGCAATTCTACACATCCTGCAATCAACGTAAGCAAGATGACGTACTCCACTGGTTTTCCCATTGTATAAGCGAAAGTTAACAATGACAACAAACTAGTAGGACCTATAGACACCTACAAAAGAGTTATTAATATTAGAAACAGCAGTATTTTATTGTAAACACATTTTATATCCATCGCTGTTAATATGTAGAGATAAATTACTACTAATAAGAGGCACACTTGCAACATCCTTACTTCTTCACGACAGCAGCGCCACTTCGAGTACTGATTTAAACCGAATTGATTACCACTGGCCTAACCTAAATATTTTGTGAAGGTTATTTTTTTAAAAAAAATTTATGTTATAGTACCTACCCATTGAAAACCCATTTTCGTTTTTAAACACACTTTTACGATATATAATCAAAAAAAATTTTAAAACTGTACTTCTATAAGATTTTGAAATTTTGACTTTAAAATGTTGATTTCCAAAACACGTAAGGATCAATTTTCTTGAAAATTTTTCACTTATCCCCCAACTTTTAAGCCTAGTCCCTTAATGGGCAATCGATGGGATCTATTTTTTTTTAATTTTAAAAATTTTATGTTCAGTGAAAGAGATGTTTTTTTCTTTAATTTTTGTTTTTAGACGCACTTTTAGGAAAAGAAAACGGTGTGAAATTTTCTAAATCAACTTTCCATAAGATTTTCAAGCAAGTTTCAAGTTGCTTTTAAAAAAATATATCGTGATATTACACAAATTTTTATTTATAGTAAATTAATAGAGGTAAATAGTTTTATTTAAATCCTTTGGTCATGGAAAAAATATCGTCTGCTACACGGTTAAAATGAAAAAAGTGATACTTGGGGTACATAATACACACATACACATAATAAACACACATACATAAATAATAAATACATAATACACACATACACACATAATAAACACATAATACACTCATAATTTTTTTTTTTATGAAAATAGTCGCAAAAAGGGTAGACCTATCGTGTAGGCCGCGGACGGACCGCACTGCGACTATTAGAAGGGGAAGTGATTATAGAAAGGAAATGACTGTGGACACGCTTTTTAAAAAGTTGCAGGTCATAGTTCTCTGGAAAAATTGATTTTGGAAGCTTATTCCATTCCGCAGAAGGATTCTTGATGAAGATTGGTCCTTGTAGTGTCAATCTTGAGAGTAAATGGGTGAGACTGATCAGCGTGCCGAGTTCTTCGGCCGAATATGGCCAATAGTGGTACAAGAGTTTTTATTTCTCTGGAGCATCTGCCATGGAAATATCTGTAGAGCAATGACTGGTCTGCAACTCTTCTTCTATGTTCTAGAGGGTAAAGGGTATCTGTGAGAGTTGAGCTGTTTATCAAGCGAATGGCTCTTTTCTGAATGGAATCTAGAAGACGAAGAGAATGCCTTGGTGCTGAACCCCAAATGTGCGAGCAATACTCCAGTAGAGGTCGGATTTGAGCCTTGTACGTCGTCAACAGTTGATCAGGAGTAAAAAACTTTCTGGCTTTCCACAGAAAACCTTATTACAGCATAGGAAGGAATCAAGTATGGAATGCGATGGCAGATACAAAGAAAATTGATTCGAATGACCAAATTGTGCATGGAGGACGGAATATCAAAAGTACGTGTCAACAATAGACTCTGGCAGTTTTGAAATAAAACCGGGCTCAAGCAAGATGACGACCTATCACCTGTGCTTTTTAATCTTGTCCTAGAGAATGCGGTGAGAGAAGTCGGAGTAAAAACAGAGTTACTTACAGCACAAGGAACTAAACTGCTGCTGGCATACCCAGACGATAATGACGTTATAGGAAGATCCACAAGCTCCGTAAAGGAAACATTCAACAAAGTTGAAAGAGCCACGAGTTGGATAGGGTTAAAAGTGAACGAAGGAAAAACAAAATACATGTGCGTAAACCGAACACAAAGGCGATATAGATTAGGCCAAAATATCACCTTCGGCACCCTCAATATCGAAAGAATGGAACGCTTCAAGTATCTTCTTCTTCTTCTTCTTTAGCCATTTATTGCCCACTGCAGGACATAGGCCTCTTCTAATCTCTTCCATGCGTTTCTGTCTTGAGCTGTTTGCTGCCAATGGGTGCTAGCCATCTTTTTGGAGGTCTACCTATGCTTCTTTTTATTTCTCTGGGTCTCCACTGAATTAACATTTTTGTCCATCTGCTGTCGTTTTGTCTAGCCACATGTCCAGCCCATTGCCACTTAAGGTGTGCGACACGCTCTATAATATCGGTGACTTTGGTTCTTTATCGAATGGTCTCATTACGTACTCTGTCCCTCAGACTTATCCCAAGCATTCTTCATTCTATTGCTCGTTGCGTCGTTCTAAGTCTTTTTACGCTTTTTTCAGTTAATGTGGCGGTTTCTAGACCGTAAGTTGAGACTGGCAGTATGCAAGTTTCATATACCTTCCGTTTCAAGCTTATGTGCATATTGGCATCTTTAAATATATATTGGAGCTTTCAAAAAGCCGACCATGTCAAAGCTACTCTTCTGCCGTTTGATTTTCCTTTCCATGCTTTACTGTACGTCCATGGTGTTCAAGTATCTACGAGCAATAATCACCGCAGATAACGACATCACGGAAGAAATAAAGAGCAGGATAAAAGCGACCAGCCGATGTATGTACGCACTGGATAATCTGATGAAATCGAAAAGTCTTACAAGAACATCAAAAGTGAAAATCTACGAAACCGTTGTCCGACCCATACGTATGGGCGATTTGAGCGTAAGATTTTGAGAAAATTTTTTGGACCATACCATGACACTACCACAAATGAATATACAATGAGAACGAATGCCGAAATTAGGAGATTGTTTAAGGACGGAGATGTGGTACAAAAAATACTAAGACGGGCAGGTCATGTGCATAGACTACATAATGAGAGACTGGTGAAATTGATATGGGAGGAGCTTCCTACGGGAAGAAGGCCACCTGGACGACCCAGAATGCGTTGGAGAGACAACGTTGTGTCGGATTTATAAAAAATAAACATCCCCTTCGAACATAGAATGATAGAGGATCGAAAGTTGTACAGTCAGTTAAGACCCACCCAGGGTTATAGTGCTACTTGATGATGATGATGATGATGATGATGATGATGAGGTACAATGCAGATTATTCTAGCATTTATTTAATTCAGAGAATAGTAAATGTAATGGTCTATCTTTATGCATTGTAACTAGTAATCATGTCATGCTTAGTTTTATTAATTAAGAGCAAATACTTCAACCGGCTGTTAGACTGGACAAAACTCGTCGCTGCTTCTATTGTTCTATGTCCCCACTCTCTTGTTTTAACGCCAGGCGATCAGGGGTAAACAGATTTGCAAGGTTGCCGGTGTCAACTTTCGCATCAAATAGATTATATTGTCTAATAATTCGGGACTGTCGGTATTACAAAAAATATGTCTAGAACAAAAGCAAACTCAAAATATCGACGAATCGGTAATGTTGGAATCGTCCAAAATTAATCTTCGTCTCTTCGGTGTATTCATTCAATTACCTAATATTTATTTAAAATAGTTTTTCGTTTTAGTTGTTTCAAGGTTAATTAAAAAAATTGTACACAATTTGATTAATTTGACAATTCGTACTAAAATTTGACATCTTGTTTATTGAAGCCGTAACCTTTATTCGCACGGCGTGCGATATAGACCCGAGTAAGCACTATTTTGCGTTTATTATGGATGGGTTTATGACGCGCGCAATTAAAAAAAATACTTACTTCTTTAATGGTCCCAACAAAAATGTAGGTAAATGATCCAACAAAAGCGGTATACAGGCCGTATTGAGCGGGAAGTCCGGCAAGTCCAGCGTAAGCGATAGATTGTGGCATCATAGTCAACCCAACTGTTATACCAGCTATCAGATCTGCCAAAATGTCATTCTTGGTGTACTTGGGTAACCATTGCAAAATGAACAAACGTTTACATAACTGTAATTTTGCTTTTGCAGCAAAGGACGGTTCTGCGTCAGTTTGTTTTCCCACTGAAAGAAATCATTTTAACGATTTGTATGTGGAACTATCTAGACAGCATTTTTAATCTGTTATTGTTCCTTATTTCCTATAATAAATGTATGAAAATGAAAACAAATGTATTTGTTATTGGGTTAATGTAATTTTTTTTCTTAGTAATAAACACATCATATGAACTAGATTACGATATTTAAAAAATAAGATAAGTACTAAAATAACTTTTATTCCGATAATTTGTTTTTAAAATAAATATTTAATGGAAACATTTAACTAAAATCCTCGAAGCGCAATTCCATCAACAACAATTTGACCGTGTTGCACCGACAAGTCAATAAAAGGCTAAAAGAAATGCCTCCGAATGGGAGTCAATTTAAAAACTGTCTGTGACAATATCTGCCCAACAAAAAAATATATAAAATTGCTCAAGAAGGGGTTACTACAAAATACAAGAGAAAATTCACCTTCACGAAGTAATAGGGAGTAAAAATATTTGAATATCATCCCCCTACCAGTGCTAACGCCAGAACCCTAGCAAAAAATCCGAACGATTGATCCTTACAAATCCGTACAAATCTTTTTTTGCAACTATATCACTTTATTTTTTTTGTTTCTATATATAGTTAAATCCCACAATTGTGAAGAGTGACTCATTTTGTAGAGCGATTTTATAGGCCAATCAAATTAGACGTTTACGCTGTACCAAAAAGTTATTTTTAATAGTTGTTGAATTTTTGAAAACCCACAAAAAGAGAAAGATTTAGTATTAGTTAATAAAAAAGTAAGTGGGTTCTAACAAAAACTGGTTAATCTTTTACAAATTTACAAAAACCTTTTTCTTTTACTTACTCTCCAAAAACTATACGTTCAGGTAGTTTCATAAAAATTGAGAAAATCGCTATCTTTATATATTTTTTTTGTATAACTAATTTAGTTGTTTATTATTTACTTCCCGAACAGGTCTTATTTTGTTGAAATATTTTCGTTAATTTGACTGGTTTATTTTTACATACATACATACATAAAGTCACGCCTTTTTCCCTTAGTGGTAGGCAGAGACCACTTCCTTCCACTTCCGCTACGGTTCGTACACACATCTTTTGCTTCCTCTACTTTAATCAGTGCTCTCATACATGCTCTTCGGTTGTTGGTACTTTAGACCTGGCCTTTCTTCAAAACAATGTTGATCTAATCGAGATATGTTCTCCGAGGTCGACCTCTACCGATTTGCCCATTCACACTCGCCTTATAAATTTGTTTCGTCAATCTTTCTTCATCCATCCTTTCTACGTGTCCAAACCATCTAAGCATTCCTTTATCTATCTTTGTGACCACATCTTCTTTTACACCACAGCGTTTTCTTATCTCACTATTCTTAACTTTATCCAACCGAGTCACTCCGGCTATACTTCTCAGACTACTCATCTCCGCAGCATTAATCCTATTTTCATGCTTCTTCTGCCAAACCCAACATTCACTACCATACATAAGTGTAGGAACCAACACACCTCTATGCACCTCCAGACACTTTTTTGACAGTTTCTGGCTATTCATAAAGCTATGCAGTGCCCCATTCATTTATTTTAAAATGTTCAAATTTCTTCTAAGCGATAAAGGGTTCGCAAAATTAAACGTTATTTAATTCAACTTGAAGGTACCGGCATGGCTGTAGTTTATATCTTTTTTTACTAACAGTAGATAATAGACGAGATCAACAATGACGTCGTACAGATGAAACCTGGTTGAATAAAGGACATACCGTAACAAAAATTTGGTAGGATTTAAATGTAAACAGCAAACATCAAGCTTTTGTAGATGATTTATCGACAGGTTTAAAATCCCCATCTGGAAATGGAAAACGCCTTATTATTACTCATATTGGTAGTGACTCAGGATTCGTTGAAGGAGGTTTAAACGCATTTGTCTCTAAAAAACTAGAGATTATTATAAAGAAATGGATGCAGAACATATGAAAAATGGTTTTCAAATAGTGTTCTAAAAATCGAACCAGGATTTGTCATAGTTACGGATAACGCTCCAAACCACAACCGGCGTGTAAAACACTTACAAACCACCCAATGGAGAAAGGCTCAGATTGCAAATTGGCTTGATAAGAAAAATATTAAATTCAATGAACTAATTTTAAAAATCAAATTACTAAACTGAGCACGATGTCATAAAGATAAATATATGAAATATGTAGTAGAGTACTTCGATTTCCACCCTACCACTGTAAGTTAAACCCAATAGAACTTATATGGGCTCAAATAAAACATGAAGTAGCAAGGAAAAATGTTACTTTAAATTAAATGACGTAAAAAAGCTGCTTAGTAGTGCCGTCAACAATGTAACCTCACAGTCGTGGATAAAATGTTTCGAACATGTAGTGAAAGCAGAGCAGAATATGTGGAATCTTGATACTACTGATAAATCTAAAGATTATTTTGATGTATTTGCTGCAAAGGTAGCGTCATTTTTACATTTTTTGAAGGCATTTTTAGATCTCGTAACACAAAAAAAGCGTTTTTTTAAAGCGCATGCGAACATTAACTATATATTACATGACTACTATGCCACTCGAAATCCCCCTGCTCCCCCTTTAAAGCCGTAACTCCTTAAACAGTCCGCCAAAACCATGAATATTTATTTATCATTGTATAAAGCATAAAATCAAACTTTATTAATAAAGAATAAAGTTTTTAGTTACTTTTTAATGTAGACAGTCAGAAAATATTCAATATTATCAGTGGACTTTTTATTGTTGAATTGTTTTATCGTTCTCGTCTATATTAACGGTCCTTTAAGCCGGATTAATCAGGTTTGCAAAATGTTATTGCGTTCGGACTGGGTGATATAATGATATCTCCTATCATTTTTCTCGAATGAAATTTGGAATACCAATATAAGAAGTTCCCCCAGCATAATAATCGTAAATTTGAGACTAACGAACAATATTTTTGAAAATAAAAATATGTAACAGTTTTGTGCTGAATTACAAATTGTTAATTAATTAAATGCTTCCATCCGTTCCATAAGCCATAGGCATTAGTAGCAATTTTTGATGCTGGTTGGGTTTTTAAAGAATCCACTTGGGTAGCGGAAAAAAATCTGATTGGTGTATTTCTGGTGACCAAAGTAGCTACTCAACACAACCTCTTCTAATCAATAGTAGGTATTTAACCAGTGCGTTATACTGTGTATATAACCGTGTAGCTTTGAGGTACTGCATCTTGTTTTAAGTAAAACAAAACTTAATTAAGAGCCATAATTGTGTCTTTGGTACTAATATTTTAACTTTCAAAATTTTAAGGAGGTTCAAGCGTTAGACGGAAATAATGAAAAAAGTTTATAATAATTTTTGTGCATTAGATTTTTTTGAAAACAAAATTTTGTAATAAACGTATATCTAAATAATTTTTAATATTATAAATCGATTATTTTATTTAATTATTTTAAGTTAATGGATAAACTTTTGGATGTTTTGTCCAAACTTAAAGAAAAAATAAAAATGTATAATAATATACGATTTTTCAATAATTATTAAAGTAAATAATTGTAAAAATTAAAAAACAGCAAACTTCATGATATAAAAAGTAAAAAATTATAAAATTTATTAAAAATCGAGATTAAATTTAATGAATTGAAAATGTTTTAATTTTTTTTGTTAATTAAAAGTTTCCTAACCGCTGAGAATTTTTTTTAAATTAATCGTGAAATATCCATGCCTAACATAATTAATTATTGTACAGCTGACATTATTTGTTCATTTGTTATAAATTGTGTCACGATAAACGGAGCTTACACGGACTGGTTTAACATCGAAAAAGGTGTGAGACAGGGATGTGTGGCTGTTTAACTTATACATAGACGATTGTTTAAAAGATTTGAAAGAGAGTGCGTATACATTGAAAATAAATGATTTGATCGTCAAATGCCTTCTTTACGCCGATGATCAAGTCAACTAGCGTCATCTGAAGAGAAGTTGCAGTTGATGGTTAATGTTATGCATGATGCCTTGAAAATCAACGGAATAAAAATAAATGTAAGCAAAACGAAAGTAATGGTATTGGAAAGAGAAGAAAACATGACAAACTGTGAGATTCTGATTAAGGGAGAAAGAGTGGAACAAGTAAATGAGTTTGTATACTTGGGTTCAAAGTTTACGAGAGATGGAAAGTATGGCAGTGACATTGAGCGAAGGGTGTTGGCAGGAAAACAAATGAATAGGGCACTGCATAGCTTTATGAACATTCAGAAAGTGCAAAAAAGGCATATTTGGCTGTGCATAGAAGAATGTTGGTTCCTACACTTATGTATGGTAGTAAATGTTGGGTTTGGCAAAAGAAGCATGAAAATAGTATTAATGCTACGGAGATGAGTAGTCCGAAAAGTATAGCCGGAATGACTCGGTTGGATAAAGTAATACATAGTGAGAAAAGAGAACGCTATGGTGTAAAAGAAAATGTGGTTACAAAGATAGATAAAGGAATGCTTAGATGGTTTGGTCACGTAGAAAGGATGGATGAAGGAAGATTGACTAAACAAATTTATAAGGTGAGTGTGAATGTACAAGTCGGTAGAGGTCGACCTCGTCGAACATATCTCGTTTAGATCAACATTGTTTTGAAAAAAGGCCAGGTCAAGAGTGCCAACAACCGACGAGCATGTATGAGAGCACTAATGAAAGTAGAGGAAGCAAAAAATGTGTGTAAGAACCATAGCAAGTGGAAGGAAGTGAATAAAAATTTAGAAATAGTTGTAAAAAACATTAATGAATCTCTAAAAAAATAAATTAATATTTATTTTAAAACAAAAAAATTAAAACTGAACGCTAATAAATCTATAGCTAAAGCTCATATAATATAAATGTGCATGCACGTCATAGATCGAGTATGAGGTCACATTTGAACAACGTTGCCAGACTTTGACATTAGTACGGGCATTGAGGAAATAATAAGGTTATGTTTTTGATTATTTAATAAACATACTTTACCACTAATTAGTCTAGGACATTACAATAAAACTTTCTGAGAATTATATCTAAACAAAAGATTTTCAATAAAAACTATTCAAGTTAGTTTATTAATGCTTTATTTAATTCGAATCAACATAGAGTTAATTAGAGGTAGTAACAAAAAAATAATATTGATCAAAATTTTATTAATAAAAATAATACAGGTTAAAATTCTTCACAATAAAGGTAGAATGCTATGAAGGGGCTGACATACTTACCTAATAGCTGCTTTTTCATGTTAAGCAAAATATTAATAAATTACAAAAAAAGTATTTATAAGCTATATTACATTAGTTTAATTAAGCTACAACGACAAAATGTCTAAAGCAGAACTCAATTGAAGAGCTTCAGCTACTCGCTAAAAGAAAAAAGATTGGACTGGACGTTATTAAAAATGTTTCCTATTTGAACTTACCTCTCGTACAGTTTTTAAGTAATAATAAAAGCAAAACAAAGTCGAAATTATTTTATAAACGAAACCAATTTGACAACGTCTTAAAAGCTTTTATAAAATTGCGAACTTTTGAATCTAACTGTCAACTGCCAGCTGGCGCTCATAGATCTTAAATCGGAAAAACCGTTTTTATTAATACATAATAAAACTTGAACTGTGTGTAATACTTATTTAATGAATTATTTATATAATATCTGCAATTTTATATACCGTCTAAAATAATATAGAAATTGTAATATTTAACAAGACATTGACTTGATTAATGCAATAAAATATTACGAACAGACTAACCCGATGTGTTCGAGATTAAATAAAACGAACGGTGCTTTTTATTATTATTGGTATCAAGTTTTGAAACGAACAGATCATTGATGACGTGCGTGCACATTTATATTGTATGAGCTTTATGATTATATCAATTAAAAATGAATTATTAAAAATAATAATGTTTATTTAATTACCAAAAATACATTATATAAATACAGAAGTTTACAAAAAATATAATGTTGATCAATAAACACTCATACATCCGCTGAGACACAATAGTGCCTGTGTGAATCAAGTGAAATTGAATGAAATTCATATTGAAATTGACGGTGAAGCCTTATAAATCGTATTAAAATTAAAATATCTAGGATTCATGGTAGATAGTGCACTATCTTTAAATAGTCATGCTGAGTATATTATAAACAAAATAAGAAAGAAACAGTAATACAACCGTCAAGACCGCATAATTCTAACCTTATTTATTCCTTAGATTGGGTTATTGATATATTTTACAGTTATTGAAAATAATAATTTACGGGAACGTTTTTATTACCAAAATAATTAACAGGAACTAATAACTTATTAATCTCATTTCATTAGATGTTTAAATTGCCTTTCTTCTTCTTTTTGACAGTATCCAAGTCTATTATGAAAAGCTGCTATGATATTACTTAATTGCTGATTTGTTATTTGACGGGAGGTTATCAGTAATCTATTTCCCAGTTCATCCCGATTATCAGGATTTGTCTAGTACAAAATGTTTTTTAGACATTCCCAGAGAAAATAGTCTTAAGGCGATAAATCGGGAGATCTGGCTGGCCTCTGGATTGCGCCCCTTCTTTCAATCCACCTGTCTTGGAAAACTTCATTTAAGTAATTTCGAACAGCAACACTAAAATGCACCATCCTGCTGAAACCAAATGTCATTAAAATGGTTACCAACTGCATTTCTATGATCCCGCATGCATCTAGGATTAGTATCACTCCAATATATACAGTTGTGGCAATTAACTGTACAAGTTAACATAAACGTGGCTTCATCGGAAAAGACTATCTTACTAGTAAAATGAGGATCTGCATCTACCTTTTGCATTATAATTTTACAAAATTCCATTTTGCGGTCATAATCATCTTAAGATAATAGCGTTACTTTGCAAGGATGTAACTTATTCTTCTTAATAACGTACAGACAGATCCCACACTAACATCATGTTCTAATGTAGTTTTCCCAATGGATGTAAAAAGATTTTCTACAAAATGTTGCATAACATCCAAGGAATTTCATCTTTAATTGCGGTCTTTGGTCGGTCAGTTTTAGGGCGATTTTTAGTCGAACCCACTTCTTCAAAAAGTTTCACAATCCTCCAAACTGCAGTTTTGGTAATTTGGTTGCGATTTGGATACGTATTATTACTAATGAAAATGAGAAATAATTCATACATAAATAAAGTCACGCCTTTTTCCCATAGGGCTAGGCAGAGACCACTTCCTTCCACTTGCTACGGTTCTTACACACATCTTTTGCTTTCTCTACTTTCATCAGTGCTCTCATACATGCTCGTCGGTTGTTGGTACTCTTGACCTGGCTTTTCTTCAAAACAATGTTCATCTGATCGAGATATGTTCTCCGAGGTCGACCTCTACCGACTTGTCCATTCACACTCGCCTTATAAAATTGTTTCGTTAATCTTCCTTCATCCATCCTTTCTACGTGTCCAAACCATCTAAGCATTCCTTTATCTATCTTTGTAACCACATCTTCTTTTACACCACAATTCTCTTATCTCACTATTCTTTACTTTATCCAACCGAGTCACTCCGCCTATACTTCTCAGACTACTCATCTCCGCAGCATTAATCCTATTTTCATGCCTTTTCTGCCAAACCCAACATTCACTACCATACATAAGTGTAGGGACCAACACACCTCTATGCACCGCCAGACGTGCCTTTTTTGAAATTTTCTGGCTATTCATAAAGAAATAATTCATGACATTTAAAAACAATTAATGGTGGAAAAACCTACTACTTTTTTGAGATAAACAATTTTTTTATTTTAGTTTCGAACCACTGTAACTTTGGAACTGTTAGAGGTAGAATTATGCGGTTATGACGGTTGTATTTTTAATTTAATTAGATTATAAAAAACTAAAAATATATACAGGGTGTATTATTTAAAAAATTATGTTAATACTTTAGTTATTTTGTAGTAACGGTGCACCTTGAATTATTTGAAAAAACTCTTATTCAACATTTTTATTTATAATCCCAACGAAAATGGAAATATTAGTCAGTTACGTTACTTTATACAAAATCTTGAAGGGTTTACAACCAACATATTTTAACAGATTTATTGTGTTGAACAATGAGATTGATTCATGGCTATGAGACAAGGTCGAAAAATGAATTCCATATTGATAAAACAAATTAAAAAAACCTATTGCTTATTTCAATAAATTACTTACTTTTTTTAATTTATTATTTTTCACTTATAATATCGCGTTATAACGAATCCCATCAAAAACATAAATGTGAAATGAGAGCCAAGTTCAATGGTCAGTTCTGAAATTTATTAATAACGACATAAAATATTTTATAACAACTTTTAATATCATTTCTTTTATTAACTTAGGATAATATATTGAAGCCTAAGGTCTGACTTGGCTAGATCGAATATACGAATTATATTATAGCCTTCGCAAGTTCTAAAGCTGTAAGTTCTTATTTTATTCTTCCGAAAATTTGGCTTGCTGGTAGAAACTAGCCATCGAACGTAGGGCTCTTCCATGACTGTTTTGGTAGGTACTTAATAATACTTCGTATATTCTAACTAGCCAAGTCAGACCTTAGGCTTCAATATATTATCCCAAGTTATTAGAAGAAATGATATTTTAAGTTGTTATAAAATATTTTATGTTATTATAAATAAATTTCAGAACTGACCATTGAAATTGGCTCTCATTTCACATTTATGTTTTTGATGGGATATCAACTTTTTGTACATAAATTATTGGTAGGTACTTATTTATAATAAATTTAATACCAAATAGTTTTTGTTATCCTACTGTATTTTCCTACGTTTACGGGGTATAATTGTCTTTTTGTGTAATTTTCTATATTTTCTTGTACCTTTAAAATGTTCTAGTGAATTCAGCATCCGGAATTTTTTTTACGTGTTTTCTGTTTATACTTAATTTGGCCGAGTAGGGGCGGTATAGGTTTTATGTGAGTGGGGCGTGGTCGCCCCTCCACCGCGACCAGGGGCGGTATAACGTGCGCAGGTGGTTTACTCTACAATAGAGCTCTCTTGTGCCTTGATTTGACTTGGATCTAAATTAATAAGATGTTCTTCATCTAAGGTTTTAACTCAGGAGAGTCCAACGTAAGCCTGCCATTTACTAAATAAAGAGAAGCCTATGTCGAGAAGAGCGCTGTCAAGGCTAAGGCCTTGTGATTTGTGAATAGTAATAGCATATGCTAGGCAAATAGGGAATAATTGTTTAAGACAATTACGTAACGAATTACCTGTTATCTTTTGAATTCTCAAAAAAAATGTAGGTACATAAGTTTTGCACCGCTCCTTTACTGCTGAAACATACTGTAAAAGTAATATCCACAATAGTTTATTTTTATAAAATATTGAATAAAACTAATAGTTACATACATACATAAAGTCACGCCTTTTTCCCATAGGGGTAGGCAGAGACCACTTCCTTCCACTTGCTACGGTTCGTACACACATCTTTTGCTTCCTCTACTTTCATCAGTGCTCTCATACATGCTCTTCGGTTGTTGGTACTCTTGACCTGGCCTTTCTTCAAAACAATGTTGATCTGATCGAGATATGTTCTCCGAGGTCGACCTCTACCGATTTGCCCATTCACACTCGCCTTATAAATTTGTTTCGTCAATCTTCCTTCATCCATCCTTTCTACGTGTCCAAACCATCTAAGCATTCCTTTATCTATCTTTGTGACCACATCTTCTTTTACACCACAGCGTTGTCTTATCTCACTATTCTTTACTTTACTTTATTCAACCGAGTCACTCCGGCTATACTTCTCAGACTACTCATCTCCGCAGCATTAATCCTATTTTCATGCTTCTTCTGCCAAACCCAACATTCACTACCATACATAAGTGTAGGAACCAACACACCCCTATGCACCGCCAGACGTGCCTTTTTTGACACTTTCTGGCTATTCATAAAGCTATGCAGTGCCCCATTCATTTGTTTTCCTGCCAACACCCTTCGCTCAATGTCACTGTCATACTTTCCATCTCTAGTAAATTTTGAACCCAAGTACACAAATTCATTAACTTGTTCCACTCTTTCTCCTCAATCGAAACCCCTCAGTTTGTCAACTAATAGTTGTTCATAAAAATTACTGGAATATATTAAATTCTCAAATGGGCGAGAACACTAATAATAAATTCTGGAAAAAATTAACAAATTAAAAAAACTGTATAAACTCTCTATTCTTTAAAGGCCTGGATGAATTTAACAAGCTACCAAAAAATGTGAAAGGATCACAGAATTTAAGAAGTTTCAAGTCTTTACTGCTGAAACATACTGTAAAAGTAATATCCACAATAGTTTATTTATTTTTTATAAAATATTGAATAAAACTAATAGTTGTTCATAAAAATTACTGGAATATATTAAATTCTCAAATGGGCGAGAACACTAATAATAATTTCTGGAAAAAATTAACAAATTAAAAAAACTGTATAAACTCTCTATTCTTTAAAGGCCTGGATGAATTCAACAAGCTACCAAAAAGTGTGAAAGGATCACAAAATTTGAGAAGTTTCAAGTCTTTATTGCTCAAACATGCTGTAAACGCGAAACTTTATGTTTTAAATTACTTTTAATAGAGTGCTATTTATTGTTATGAAAATCTGTTCGTATTTTAAAAAAAAATACTTTTTACCGACTGTTTATATATTATGCTTGCCTTTTTTAATAAATTACCATACTGCTATTTATTAAAACCATATGGAAAATTGTTAAATTTAAATTATTTAAACTACTACTTACTTTTCACTCAAGTGTTCTTTCTCTGGCTAACGTTTAATAACTTAGCTATTTTACGCACCGACGACTTGACGATTTGTTTTTGTTCCCCAATAAACAAATATTGAAATAATTTGATGTATACTACCTACTTTTTAGATTACATTTTTTAAATTAAAAAATTTTACACACAGCAACTCTTCGAAATTTAAATATTATTTTATATTAATGTGCAATCTTTAAATTGCCTATTTTTACAAAATACATAAGTATATAATACGTTAAACAAATATGGCTTCTTTGATAACTAATGCTAGTCAAACTTTCGCTTAGGTAAATTAGCTGGGAATCTCCCATCAACGCAGATATGAAGTATGTACGAATTTCCAGATAATCCTGTAAATTTCTTTACATACTTTCTCTCTTTTACAGAAATGTTCGTGAATCATGCCTTCCTTAGTTAGCTGTAAAGGTAAGGACCACCATGAGCTTCGACTGTCCCTATTGATCATGATAATAATTTAATAAGTTAAGAGTAAACAAATAATTTTTAATAACAAGCTTTTATTTTAATGCGCTAAAAAAATAAAATAAACTTTCCCTTTACAACTTTTACCTCTCAACTTGAAATTAATTTAATTAATTTTTAGAATATTTGGACTAAGTAAATATGAGTACTTAAATCTCGCGACAAGCTTTTATTACATAATAAATTGTGTAATGACGTTTTAAGTTGTTATTATAAGTTTTAAAGTTTATTTTATTTTTTTAGCGCATTAAAATAAAAGCTTGTTTTTAAAAATAATTTTTTACTCTTAATTTATTTTTTACTTTTTAGTTATCACCTGACATCATTGTTGCAAGTCGTTTGCCGGTTAATTTTGAACAGTTTAGCTCTTCAATCAGAGACCTTCTTAAAGCCACGTAAGCTTGACCTTTGATTTTGGAGTTTTCCTTCTCCTAGACAGATTTCAAACCAATGCCGTTGACTCGAACAATTTGACTTTAATATCATAATCCAAGACTTCGAAAACCCTTCTTCTTCTTTAGGTGCCCTGTCCTCCTCGGACGCTGGCAATCATCGGCGCTATCTGAACCTTGTCTATAGCTCGGCGGAACAATGTGGTAGTGCTCACTCCACACCATTGTCTTAAGTTTTTTAGCCAGGATATCTTTTTTCTACCTGGGCCTCTTCGTCCTTTGATCTTCCCTTCTATAATAAGTATTAAAAGTCGATACTTGTCATTCCTTAAGATGTGACCAAAATACTCCAGTTTGCGCTTTTTTAATGTAAACAGAACTTCCAGCTGCTTGTCGAGGCGTTGAAGTACCTCGGTGTTATGCACTCTTTCTACCCAGAAGATTGTTAATAGCCTTCTGTACGTCCACATTTTAAAGGCTTCCAATTTTTTGCACATCGCATCTGTCAAAGTCCAAGCTTCAATTCCATAAAACAGTATGCTGAACACGTAACAGCGAAGCATTTGGACTCGCAGAGGCAAGCTTAAATTTCTGCTGCAAAGTACCTTACGCATCTTCAGGAACGAAGCACGAACTTGTTCTATTCTGGCACGAATCTCCTGCATGCCGTCCCACTTCTCATTTAGTTGACACCCAAAATATTTAAAAGTTTCTACTCGCTCAATTCGTTGACCATTAATTGCCAGGTGTCCGTCCACGTTGTTTGATTTGCTAACTGCTAGCCACTTTGTCTTTCTCACGTTCAGGCTAAGTCCGGCCTCTGAGCTTGCAGCCGTCACGCGGCTTACCAGTTCATGCAGTCCTTCCAGAGAGTCGGCAACAAGAACCGTGTCATCCGCATACCTCAAATTGTTGATATTAATCCCATTGACAGATATTCTCTCGTCACATTCATCCAACGCCTCTCGAAATATCTTGAAAACCCTAGTACACCAGATTGGATCACGGAGTTTAACTCGCTTTCGACTTCCAGCAAGTCCTTTTATTTGATACCCATATTGTAAGAAAGCATAAAAAACTTAGTCCGAAATATTTCAAGTCCACCATATTGGATGCAGAATGACGTTACTTTATTTTTCGAGTTATTCTCAGCAATCCCTTTCATTTGATAACCATATTGTAGGAGTACATTAAAAAAAACTAGTCCACCATCTTGAGTGTTCCGCCACGTTGGATTTAAAATGACGTCATGCAGCTAACCATGCATTGTCATCCAAACTAAACGTGTATACAAAATTTCAGCTCAATCGGTTAAAGATATCTGCTTCAAATTTAAGTTGCAAGATTCCAAGATTCCACCCGGACAAACATACATACATTACAAGTTAAATAATAGTATATTCTCGATTATATATTATTCTCGAGGAGAATAATAGCCATTGTACGCGAGTAGAAGACTATACTTTCTCTACGACCATCGCAGACCATCAGTATCACTCGTTAAATTCTCCATTTTATTGTCGTAATCGAATAGTCGGGATGACAGTTCATCAGAATAAATATGACATTCGCGATATCGAGTTAGAGGAGCAGAACCCACTCATGAAAAAGCTGTTCTATTGCAGCTTCCTCATTTGTCTCAGCCTGTTGAATCCTGAATATTGAAATTGGTGATTGGTTGTCAGCTATTGAATAATGTATCAGGATCCAACATGTCCAAGAAATCATATCCATTCATCAATAGATAACGCATATGTAATTGTTGTAGAATCCACTAAGCGTCCGCCGAGATCGCCTACCTTGCCCCATTGGATTTTTATGTAAGAGACTCGTTTAAACTTGGACGAAACCAAACAATAAACTGTGTCAAAGAACTAAAGAACGTAGCGGGAAAAAAGGTTAAACTATTACCAGATTAGAATGTATTTACTAATAGATTTTTCCAGATTTCGAGAACAAACCACTTTTGTCGAGTGGTAAATAAATGAAAGGCGTGGCAGTCACCAGACAGAAGAGCTGACAAGAAAGGATAATACTTAAAATAATTACGGCACAAATATATTAAATTTGTTAATTTTTAAGCATTATAAAATTTTTTTTTGCGCTTACCAGTTTCAGTCATAATGAAATGTTATTTCAACGATCTCGATGAATCCGAAACCGGAATGTTGTTTATTTTATTATTCGAGTAAATGTAACTATGTAGATTTAAAATTGTGAAAATAAAAATATTTCGACTTGTACGTTTGAGCGAATTTCTTTACTTCTTACTTCATTAGTATGCAACGAATTTCAACTATGTAAATTTGCGAATTGCTAATTTCTTGTTGTTTGCTTCATATAAATAGTTTATTTCGTATTGAAATTAATGCAAAAATAGAATTTTTGATTTATTTAATTTAAAATTCGTAAAAATAAAAGTAGCTGTTTTGTCAAAAATATTCACATAAAAATAATTTTAGGACTATTCTATTCTGAGCTAGAAATTTCAACAATTGATAAATAAAACAAAGAAGACTTGAATTTTTAAAGAAAGAGACATGTCAACGGGCCCACCATATTCCCAAAGTCAGCAGATGTGTAATGCCGATTTTTTGTTGTTGTTGAAAATAGTCGCCAAAAGGGTAGACCTATAGTGTGGGCCACGAACGGCCCGCACTGCGACTATAAGAAGGGGGAGAGATTATAGAAAGACCCGCTTTTTGAAAATTTGCGGGTCATAGCTCTCTGGAAAAACTGAATTTGGAAGCTTGTTCCATTCCGTAGCAGCCCTGTAAAAGAAGGATTCTTGATGGAGATTGGTCCTTGTAGTGTCAATCTTGGGAGTAAATGGGCGAGACTGATCAGCGTGCCGAGTTCTTCGGCCGAATGTGGCCAGTGATGGTACAAGAGTTTTTATTTCTCTGGAGCATCTGCCATGGAAATATCTGTAGAGTAATGTCTGGTCTGCAACTCTTCTTCTATGTTCTAGTGGGTGAAGGGTAACTGTGAGAGTTAAGCTGTTTATCAACCGAATGGCCCTTTTCTTAATGGAATCTAGAAGACGAAGAGAATGCATTGGTGCTGAACCCCAAATGTGCGAACAATAGTCCATTACAGGTCAGGTTTGAGCCTTGTACGTCGTTAACAGTTGATCAGGAGTAAAGCTTTCCACAGGAAACCTAGCTTCTGGCTTGCTGACTATGCGATGTTAGCAACATGGTCATGGCAAGACATATTATTAGACACCGTGACTCCCAAAATCGAGAAGGAGGGACAGACTTGATTCAAGGGTATTTCCGGACATTGTGATGAAATGATTTAAGGAATTCACTTTCTTTGAAAACGTGGCGCTTTGTGTTTTCTGGGCGTTGAACTGAACAAAATTGTTGGTTCCCCACTCGACGATTGCTTCAAGATCTCTATTGATGGAGTCAACCTGTTCCTGCCTGAGTCTATCATTGTACCATTGTGTATCAGTGTATCATTCACCGAAAGTGATCGATAGGATGTGAAAGTTGAGACAAGTGTGCTGTCGTCTGCGAAACTGTAAATGGGGCATGGCAATCACAGAGCTACGACACGACTTCTGTAGAAGAGGAGGAAACAATGGTACATCTTCTCTGCCACTGCCCTGCCCTAGGCAGAAAACGGCTTTCTCTACTAAGGCAACCGAACTTTGATCTCATCTTACCTTAGTAATAAGCAATTTTAAAATTATATCCCGAAAAAATATCTGAAGTATTATTTGAAATGATTTTTCATAATAAACAATAATTCTTTCTAATGAAAATTGTATTTTATTTATGACACTAGAAGTGACAGAAATCAACCTCAAAATTTAAAAAAGCTAAATACTGAAATATTTTATTCGAATAATTATTTATTATTACTTACTTGAATTTGTTATCAATGATCTGCACTTTATTGAGACTTATTATTAACAGTAAATTTTATTAATATAGTTTACACATATAACAGCAAACTTTATACACAACACTGTAACTTAAGTGCACACCTGATGGCTGACAGTACCGACCTCTCGGAAAATTGGTTGACGGCTATCTGACTGAATCTGAATAGCGCGGGCTTCCGTGACTGTTACACTTACACACTTCCGTTCCATTTCACGAAATCACTTCCACAAATTGCAAGAAAGCGAGAGCAAAGATGTTACACATCAATAATTTAAGTCTAATTTTGACAAAGTTCATTCAATTCAAACGAAAATGTTTGAAAGAGAAGAAAGCATGACAAACTGCGAGGTGCTGATTGAAGGAGAAAGATTGAAACAAGTATACTTGGGTTCAAAGTTTACGAGAGACGGAAAATATGACTGTGATATTGAGCGAAGGGTATTGGCAGGAAAACAAATGAATGGGGCCCTTCATAACTTTATGAGTAGTCAGAACGTATCAAAAAAGGCACGACTGGCTGTGCATAAAGGAGTGCTGGTTCCTACACTTATGTATGGTAGTGAATGTTTGGTTTAACAGAAACATAAAAGTAAGAAAAATACATCTTACATCTATAATTACGCTTCAAAAAAATATATAAAAATAACATATGGTAAAAAAGAAACATACTCGTGAATTTATTATTTCAATTAGCAAAAGTTTTAGATGTTCGTCAGCTATACGCGAATCAAACGTAGGATTCGCTCCATTCTCAAACAAACAAAGCAGATAAATCTTAATCTCACTTCTAAATAACACTGCTTTTCTGTATTTGTTGCTGTATGCTCGGTTAATTTTCTATAAATAAATCTTTTGTTCCTTAGGGTCTGCTTACATATCTGATCAATTAAGTATGAACTTTGTTTGGATTTACATCCAGGGACACTGCAGTAAGTATTGTTTATACTTTCATTGTTTTTTCTTGGACTGAATTCCATCATAAATTGTAGTATCAATAACCAATACAACTTTATTGAATCGATGCTAATCAAAACCAACGGTCATGGAAACACAAACACACACGATTTGTTTACAAGCTTATCTGCTTTGTTTAAGTTCCAAATTTTACCACCAGAGAGCGTATCGCGAATATACTTAACAAGCTATGAATCATTTGTATGAAAATAAAAAACTAGTGAAGGATCTGAGACATAACTACTCAACAAGGATTAGGTTGAGGGGATTTGAACAGGTTTCTTTCATTAGAAAAACTGTCGGCCACAAAATATACGATTTTTTGCCTGAAATGTCTAAAACTTATCAACTATCAATTAAATTTCCCTGATAAGAGAGAAAAAAAAATTCTTATGAATAATGAAAGATAACCTATACATGAGTTTATTTGTGTCTTAAAATTTATCATCATTAATTAATAACTTTTATTATAAATTTCGATATGCAGATTTTTGAATATAAGGTTCCTGAATTTAAATTAATGTTTATTAAATGATTAATATATTTATAATTATAATTAAATGTTAAATTAAAATCTTTTAAGCCAATACTCAACCAGTTCTAGTCATACATACATATAGTCACACCTTTTTCCCATAGGGGTAGACAGGGACCCCTTCCTTCCACTAGCTACGGTTCTTACACACATCTTTTGCTTCCTCTACTTTCATCAGTGCTCTCATACATGCTCGTCGGTTGTTGGTACACTTGACCTGGCCTTTCTTCAAAACAATGTTGATCTAAACGAGATATGTTCGACGAGGTCGACCTCTACCGACTTGTACATTCGCACTCACCTTATAAATTTGTTTAGTCAATCTTCCTTCATCCATCCTTTCTACGTGACCAAACCATCTAAGCATTCCTTTATCTATCTTTGTAACCACATTTTCTTTTACACCACAGCGTTCTCTTTTCTCACTATGTATTACTTTATCCAACCGAGTCATTCCGGCTATACTTTTCGGACTACTCATCTTTTGCTTCCTCTACTTTCATCGGTGCTCTCATAGATGCTCGTCGGTTGTTGGTACTCTTGAACTGGCCTTTCTTCAAAACAATATTGATCTGATCGAGATATGTTCTCCGAGGTCGACCTCTACCGACTTGCCCATTCACACTCGCCTTATAAATTTGTTTCGTCAATCTTCCTTCATCCATCCTTTCTACGTGTCCAAACCATCTAAGCATTCCTTTTTCCACCTTTGTAAACACATCTTCTTTTATATCACAGCGTTCTCTCATCTCACTATTCTTTACTTTATCCAACCGAGTCACTCCGGCTATACTTCTCAGTCCTAAAGAGCTACCTATATAGTTAATTTTATTTATTACACTAAATAATAAATACATATCTTTCTACAGAGTCAATTATAATCGCATAATAGGAACTTGTATAAATACCCGCAGTGACGTCACTCTTTCTACCAATGTCAAAAAGTGCTGCCCGTTGGCTGCTTGCCGATCAAAATGCATCGTGGCCACATTTAATGGTAGCTTTTTAGTTTAATTATGTCAACAAGCTATTTGTTTCACGATCATCTTTTATTTTTTGGATATTATTCTTAAAAAACTGTCCTTTTTCCAAACAAAAGCAGCTGCATAATGAAAAAGGCAACGTTTTCAAGCGAAATCATAACCTTAAATTTCTAGATTTTTATATAGTTATAACAGTTTGGCTATGACGCCATCAAATTGTTTTAAATTAACTATACCTACGGTAAATGTAAATTAAAAATAAAAATATATAGTTTAACTCTATCTTTTTTAAACAATACTTAAAAGTACACTTCAACCTACAGCAATCATTACAGTAAATGTTAACAATTTAATGATATGCATTAAATGCACCAGAAAGAATCACTGTTCGAGTTAAAATTATTGTTTTCACAAGCAATAAAAGTAGGTCCTCTGAGTATTAAGCATTTTGCACCACAAAAATGATTCATTTTTTATTTCCAAGTACTGGTTATTGCCAAAAATTTGGACCGCGTGGAGAATAATGAGATTTTAAGTGCAAACCCAAAAACATTGTTTAATTATATTCAACTGTATTAATTTATTGATGAAATTCTCCTGCTTACTAAAGCGATATTTTTAAAAAAATTTGTTATAAAAATAAAAAAATTAAATTCCATAAAAACACCATAGTCATTCGTATGCAAGGATTTAACAAAAACTCCAAGTGTTTTTTTTAAATGTTTATTCTAACATGAGACACAACAAAGTAAAAATCAAACCAAACGTGAAAAATCTAGAATCAAAACACAGAAAAACGATATTCCCAAAAAAATCATTTAACCATTTAAAAACTAAACTAAAAACTAATTGAAAAACAAAATGTGTAGGGGACAAGAAATAGATGAACTTTAACAAATAATTCTCCTAAGCTTTCTGTTCTATGTACAAATTTGCAAAAATATAACTCTCTGTATACTCTGTAGCACTATTAACATTATGTGTAATAAAAATATACACGAAAAAACTATTATTAACAATAATTGTTTCAAAAGTATCAACCGGAAAACTACATTCTAACAAACAATCAAACGAATAAATTTAAAATTCATTGTGATTCTTAAAATTTGGTACAAGCCTAGTTGGACGACAAATAGAACAAAGCTCACTACAGACTATTTGTGCATTCCCAAGTCCCGATGTGAGTGTTTTTGTGAAAATGGAAAAAATCGAGTATCGAGCTGTCATTAAATATTTGTTTTTGAAAGGCAATACTCCTACGCAATTTACCACCTTGAAATTTTGGGAAGCTGAATTTAAATTTGGCCGTACCTGCTTGGGAGACGATTAACGTTCGGGACGTCCAAATACTGCAACCACTAACGATAACATCGCTATGGTTCACCAAATGGTGCCAAACGATAGTCGAATTAAAGTGAGAAAGATAGCAGAGTCTATAAATATGTCCAAAGAACGTATTCGTCACATATTGAATCAAGAATTAGGCATGGGAAAGCTATCTGCGCGTAAAGTGCCGTGATTGCCAAAAACATGTTCGAATGAACATTTCCAACTCTCTGTAGGAGCAGTTTAGGAGAAATAAATCGCAATTTTGGCACCGATTAATTACTCTTGATGAATCTTGGACACACCATTATTCGCCCGAAACAAAAATACAGTCAAAATAGTGATCTGCAATGGGTAATCGGTTCAAAAAAACTGTTATTACGGCTGGAAAAGTGATAGCGACTGTTTTTTTGGGATAGTCGTCGAGTTATCTTACATCAATTATCTTCAAAAAGGAACAACCATTACATTAGCATATTACTTGACCAGCTAATGGCAGAAATTGCAGAAAAACGGCCAAATTTGCAGAATAAAAAATTCTGGTTCGCGAAGACAATGCGCCATCTCACACCTCCATGGTTGCCATGGCGAAAATTCACGAATTACGGTTTAAACTGCTTGACCACCGTCCTTACTCACCAGATCGAGCCCCAACGACTTATTTTTCTTCCTTTATCTACAAATTGCGCTCGGAGGACAGATATTTTCGTCGAATGAGGAGGCCATCACCTTCGTAAACAGTTATTTTGCAGAGAAAGGCGTCGAGTACTATTTGGACGGGTTAAAGAGATGGGAGCATGGTTGGGAGAAGTTTGTAGACTTAAAAGGAGACTATATAGAAAAATAAATTTTAAGAAAAAATGTCTTGTATCTTTATTGGGTCGAAAACTTCTCAGACCAATCTCGGATTCACAAATTGCCCACGAATTCATGCATAGTCTGTAGCGAGCTTTAAAGTTCTGGTGCAGCAGTCATAGCACGAATCTTGGGCTGGTTGTTAGATACATTGCGGTAGTGTAGAGCTTATATTCCAAAACTCCCTACAAATGTGCCCACCTGCAGAAGTTATATAATCGAATTATAATCAGTCTAATTTAGTCTGTGGCGTAGTCCATCCAAAAAATTAACCAAAAGTTATAAACATCTATAATTGGTTACTTAAAATGTTGAATCGCAAGCAAATTTTATTTTTGTGTAAGTAATATTCCAAAACAAGAATTATGCATCAGTCAAAAACTAACGGCGTCAGAAGTGAAACTTTTCATGGGTATGCAAAAACTCTCAATGAGTGTACAAAAATATTACCAAACAAAATAAAGGCATGATAATTTTATAGATGTATATAATTTTTAGAAAGTTATAAACAGCATAAATTTCAAAAAAATCTCTATCCTCAACCGTAATATTGAAAAATAAGTAACTTATCTGCCATAAATAAAAAATTTCATTGTGAAAAATCTCGAACCAACCTGATAATTATTAAAAAATAATTTCTTGTTGAAAATCCTGAACCTACCCGTATTATTGAAAAAAATCTCTAGCCTCCCCCTAATATTGAAAAATAAGTAACATGATCTGCCATAAATAAATAATGCCCGGCGACTATTCTCGGCGTCTCCTCTTTGTATACTTTTGAGGTCGAATAATGGGCAATAAGAAATGGACAAGGAGCATAACAGATTTTGTCAGCTCGACGAGTTTACTCTATATCTCAGAGCTAGTGTAGTGTCCCATAAGAAGTTTCACTTCAAAAAACTTAATAATACTCTTAATTATGTAAAACGTTCTTAGAAAAAACATTAAATATTCAATGTCATACAGATGACAATCTAAACAGAGTAATTTCTTGATATGTGATAATTTTACAACAGGAACACAATCTTCGCACTAAAATCAATTTATTATTGCTCCGTTAATGAGCATTTTTTAAGAATATTAGAATGTTTTTTTTCGTGACAGTTTTGATTAACTAAAAAATATGTTACGCTAACGCAAAAGAACCATTTCGACTCTTTATTTTGAAAAAACTATCAATCTAATTGTTTCAATTTGGAATTTTGTGTCCATAGGAAATGGTCGATGACAGCTTCGTCTATTTCTATTTTTGTTTTAAATTTATTAGATAACTGAACACAAAATTGAAATTTTGTAATCACTACAACAGTTACTATTGGAATATTTACTTACATTTAATAAACAAAATTAAGCTAATGGGGATATTAAGTGTGGTGCGTTAATCCAGACCAGAAGAGTAATAAAACCTTTAAGGGTAAAGGATTCATTGAAACCCTTCGCAAGGCAAACTTAATATTTTTAACTTCCCAGTGGGAAATTATAGTAATGGGTCAGATTTTGCGAATCCCAAATTTTGACATATCTCCACATTTCAAGGTCCCCAGAGTCGAATACAATAGTTTTTAAGTGGACGTCTGTGTGTATGTACGTATGTGCGTTCGGTATTATTTTTCGTCTCGATTATCTCGAGAAAAAAAATTATATCGACGTGGGACCATTTGCATTCGACGCATAATTACGCAACTTAGAACTGATTAGATTTTCAGCAAAATCGGTAAAACTGTTTTTTATGGAGAATTAAAAAACCTTAAAAAATATTGGAGAATGTTTAACTTATTGAGAGCAATTTTAAACTTATTGAGAGAATATCATTGAAGATGCTATAACAGTAAAAAATTATTGTTAGTAATAATCAAGCATTGTTTAAATCAATGAATATTGTTACTAACAAATGATTATTGATCATAATTAAAAAAAAAATTTAATTGGTATAAACAATTGAAAATAGCTCTATGAAATGATAAGAAAAAGTTTTAAAGAATACGGTTGACATAAACAGAATATTGTTAATGACAATTATAATTTGTTTTAAACAATTTGAAATCATTTTTTATAATAATTCTGATAATAATAATTATAACCACAAAACATATGGTATTTTTCATTCTTTCCACTGGGAAGTTAGTCATGTGTGTCCTCTCGGGTCGCACCCAGACCACTGATATTTATAATAAAAGTTCCTGTAAATAATGTTTGGTCTCTTGTAGTTTTTTTCGGGTAAAGATCGTGTACATCTTTCGAGAGTTCGTCTCAGTTAAATAAAACTTTCGTTACTTTATTTAAATTTTTTAATTTATATAGAGTAACCTTCCCAACAGTTACCTGAAAATCTAAGTACACCATAATTGTCTAAATATATCCGTGAGACATTTTATACCTAAATGTATATGAAGAAATAATAATAATAATATTTTTTTTTCTTCACAATTAGCGGAGGTTTTAATTCCTTAAATCCAACATTTGGCTATGGCCATAATTTATCACACAAAAATTAATAAAATATATTTGTATAAAACTAAAAAACGTGCTAAAACTTTGTGACCCACCAATTCATTTTGTGCTTACAACTAAATGCTTATACAAAGTGTTTATAAAATTTACAAAAAGGTATATATATATATATATATATATATATATATATATATATATATATATGTTATATTGTATGAAATAATAAAAAATATTGTTAATAAAAACGTGTACCGGAAGTAATCGAAAAAAAATCGAGAGCGTATAGATTGAGTCAAAATAATATTAGCACTGCTCATAAAGTTTTGTAATACATACTCTCGTTTCCGATTAAAAAAACGAATTCTTCAACATCTGTCATTTGTCATCGGTAATTTTCCTCATTTTTCGTTAAGATATCATTTTTTAGTTACTACAGGTATTTTGGGTCGGGCGGAAAACTAACAACTTGCGACAACTACTGCCTACTACTGACATCCTTGCAAAAATCCTTAATTAATTGGACTAGTCCTTCACTGGATGCATAGCAGTACTATAGATATGTTTATAATTTTAAAATTAATATACACAAACGTTCTCAGAATAATTAAAATTTTATACAGATCGAATGGACCGTTTAAAAATTAAAACAAAAATACCATTTCAAAATTTTAAACTTTATATGAATTGCCAATATAATTTCGGCTCAACTCATACGCTCCCGTTTATTTTCTCGTTAGTCCCGGGACACCCTGTATGTAAAACAAATATGTTCCAATGAACAGTTATATTTTTATCAACATTTTGTATAACTCATAAAAATTCGAATTAATTTAATCGTTGTTCACTACACATCACACTAACGACTATATACAACCAAAATTAATATTATTCAGTCGCATTTTATAAACTACCAAACTATAGAGACATTTTGCGCCAAAAAAGTTCACGATCCATTCGCTTCTATTAAAGAGAAGTAAAAAAAGTAAACGTAATAAAATTATTGCAAAGAAACTACCAAGTTTCCACAATCGACTACTATAACAATAAAATAAATGTTAAAAATTTACAAAATAAAACTAAGAATGTTGGTAAACTGATTGGACGCCAAAAAATAATTTTGTTGACTAATTTCCGTGATAAATTACCAACTTTTCGCACCCATTAACTTAACAGCTTCCTCGTAAGTTAACCAGAAGGTTAGAGACCACGGTGCCATTCTCATCCAAATCGGGATGAAACCTTTGTACAAAGCGCCCAATCCTTCTTGACTTACGGTTTTTCTTAAACAATCTATCGACGAGGAATACAACATACCTCTGCAAAAAACGCAATAAATAAGATTAATATTATCTCCACTTTGGGTGGTCACATACCTGGGGGACTCTTATTTATGTAAAATGAAACAAAGAACAATAAACATATTTAATATAATTGAATTTGTATTTATAATTTATATGGAGATACTGACCAAATTTTGAATAATGATCTTGTCCGTCGGTCGCCAAACGTAATTCCTGAAAGTTTCATCGCCCTAGCTCTCCTTCTGAAGTTATCGTGCGAAAAATACAAAATGTGGTAAATTTGAGGATCACCTTGTACTGCAGCGACCTGAAGGAATGTACCATTATGGCCCATCTTCGAACTCCGGTCTTGTCCTTCGGGCAAAACTTCTACCCTGTAAGTTTTAGTGACCTACCGCCTCTCTGTCTCAAGATATCGTGCCCACAAGATTTTCCAACGCACACACACACACACACACACTACACACACTACACACAGACAAAATGTGAAACAACCACCACGCTGAAAATGGTGGCATTCGACGCGTGGGGCCATGAAACATGCAGCGCACATGGTTTTGGTGATTTTGATTTTTGGGGGTAAACCAATAACATTTCCTTTTTTACCCTTCGGTTTGGAAAAGTAAAAATTGGGAAACTTGAACGTTGCAACTTCATTAGAAGATTAGAGGAAATAAATATTGTTTCGTTCGATGATTCATAATAAATTTTGGAAATGACCGCCTCCAACCAAAGTGACCGTTTTCAACTGTGAATGCGGTTTTTTCTTTATCTTCGGGTGCTACTTTTATATGGTGAAAGCCAGATGCAAGGTTCAATGTGGTAAAATATTTTATTTTTGCATTTTTCATTTTTACTGTTTTCCACTCTCGATACGTAAGATTTAGAAATGTTTTTAAATAAACAGGAATTTTAAGTAATGCTAATTTAACCCCCTTATAATGTAACAGGAATGTTGAAACAATACCGGTGGTTAGTCCTTCGCGAGTGCACGGATATTAAAAAATTTCAAATTTACCTAAATTTGAGATAAAAAATTAATAATATATTTTACTCACCACCTTTTGGGGGTGATATCTCGGAAGAGGGTAGGCTGAGGAATTTTTTTTATAGGAAATATCCATCATAATTTCGTACGGGCAATCACCCGAATTTTTTCGCATGTAACACCCTGTATATAAGTTTTCAGGTTTATTCTCGCCGCGACCAATGGGTTAAAAAGAAGACATGGGAAAAGCAGGTTACCCAAAATATCTATTATTTCAGAAGAATAAATGGTTCCTGGGATGTAACGAAGAGAAATCGCATCGGGCATATGGCTAGTTTGTAAATAAATCCATACACGAGTTAAATATAAAAGTTAGTTTTCGTTGAGGTTCTCACCTTCCTCTATTATCCGAAGGTTGATTCATTACTCTAGTCTTGATTACGTCTGCGGGGGTACCCATAGCTGCAGCTACAAATCCAGCGCAGCTGCTGGACAAAATGTGTAATATATAATTGTCGGGTAGATCGGTGTGTTTCATTATTTTTCTTTTTGCTGTATCGTAAGTGGTTAAATCACCCAAATTTACTAACGCTGCCCTCTGAACGTTTGGAACTGATCCTGAAAATACATTTCAACAATAAATTTAGAGAAATGTTTTTGAATTACAGAGTGTTAAAACTAAAAATTGATATACTTTCTCAAGATATCGGTAGAACTTAATTTAAATACATTTTTTATAAATAAGTTTTGGCGCTTCGTATTTAAAACAAAATCAATTACCTTTCCAAAGCCCCCTGATTCCGCCCGCCGACCATACTTTTAGAAAAGCATCCCACATTCCGTTAACTCTGGGCGGTAAACCCAACAGCCTTCTCTTCCCTTCCATCTGGATTTGGACTTTCAGTAGATCCGTAGGACTGGCTAGGTATTGAGCGAAAGCGCCGGCCGTCACCCCACCTTCAAAACACATCGTCGGTTTGGTGCAGAACATTTTAATTACTCACTATTTTCATCTATTCACGATTTTTTTTATTGCGCATACACACAAACGCAGAGCGGGTCTTAAGGGCCCTTCTGCACCAAACTCGATTTATTTATTTGATTGGCTGTAAGATAATTCCAACATATTAATAATAGAGACTTGTGTACGCAGGAAATAAGAAGAAATCTACGAACAAGATTAGGTTAGGTTTGATTTTGGTTGGATACCGTCCGGATTATAGATACCTGAGCCCAGAATGCGCGACTCAGATGCGAAAAATCGTGCCGTATAGAAATGAATTATTATTTAAAGGGTTGCACGTGGCGCTACCTACCCTACGACGGAATTGAACGTCTACAAAACACGACGATGGCTGAATAACCTTGCTTGACGATAAACAAAGAAATACGCGCGAATATTTTTAGTGGAAATGTGTGATAAAAAATTAAGGAAGAGGAGCGGTAACGAGTATGCAAAGGTGTTTAAAAATTTGATACTGCATTAGCTAAAAAAGAACATAATACTAGATGATTTATTCTACAAAAACCTGCACACGTCAATGGACGTTAACCAAACTGAATATTTCAATGGGGTGTGGTATTACTGAAACATCTACGTCATTGATGACGTGCATTGGATTTTGTTTTGTATTTACTGTAGCTAAGTATCCTGAGTATCCTCAGTCGCACATCTGGACTTCAGTATTTAGTCTGGATCAACATTTTACTGCCAATTGGTTAGCATTTCTCGAGTTTTTAAATAATATAAATCATTATTATTATACGGGGTATTTTAGAGGTAAAAGTATTTATGAGAAATATTTTTTGTTGAAGCAAACATAATTATGCAAACAAAAGATTAATGTGTTCACTAACAACACCAGTTACCTTCATAAAAAGAAATAAGAAATTTTTTTAAATATTTTCCATTCAGTTGTAAAAATTGTAGTCAAATTGATAAATTAATTCTTCGACAAAATGGTTGGGTTATCGGAGTGGAAGAAGTATTATTTTCGTTTCCCAAATTGCAACTTGGAATAATGGAAAGCAATATTAGGACCAATTAAAATCACAGAAAGTGAATATAGAATAAAACAAATAAAGAAATTAAACGAGAAGTAAAAGAAGATATAGTAACAGAAATAAGGCAATCCAGAGTTTAATGATTAGAGCACATGTGGAAGGCAGGAAATGGGACATTGGTTCATTCAATGCTGCAATGGGACCCAGGAGTTAGGAAGAAGACGTAGAAGACCCATATCAGGATGGCTGAAGGAAGTGAAAGATTTACGCAGCTCAGGAGTGAATAATTGGCAAGAAAAAATGTACGATAGGGGAAAATGGAGAAACATTGTAAAGAGAGTGATATAAAAGACTGGGATTGATCCATCCAAAGGATGGATCTAGAGAGCGAAAGTGGCTTAGCCTCATCAGGGGCGTTTTGGCAGCCATATAGATTAAAATTGCAACTTACTTTACAGTATTTGTTTAGAAAAACGACAATTATGCCTTGGTATTGTAAGTTTTAATTTTAATTTTGTATGTAATATAATTTATTTGAATAAGCTACTACTCATTTTACAATAATATAGGCGACAAGTTTAATCGTGTGTATTTCAAAAGGTCTCGGAATCTTTTTGAACGTTAGTCAGCGTTTGGAATCACCCTATAAATGAATTTTTATTCCATCTGCACCACAGGCGAAACCCGATTTGAATTGTATCGTATTACATGGTTATTAACGTTAAATTATTTGTCTTGATTGATTTTTCACTTTGCATTTTGAAGGTCAAAATAATAAATTGATGAATATGTTTGTTAGGAAATGTTTTTTGATGGATAAATGAATTTGCTTACATATTGCCGATTGCCATATTGGAAAATAAGTTTGTTCTGGGTGTTGTTTCACGATATTCTCCTTTAAACCTTTGTATGTTATTATCCTCGTACCGGAGTATATCATGTGCCTTACGCAGGCGGCATGTACACCTTGCCAAAGCCTTCTGACGCCTTCTTCCTTACTAATTCCTATCGCCGTACCTATCATTCCTCTATAAGGGGCCTGAAACGTAGAAAAAATTACAAAGGTATAATGATTGCCTAAAAGTATATGAATATATGTACGAAACCTACGAACCTTGGCTAACCATAACAAGGTTACCTTGTCGGACGTAAAGGTATTTCTGGTAACGAAGAAGCGGACAAACTAGCTAGGCTAGGCTTAGGGAATAAGTTATATAAAATATAGTATTTGAATAGTTTATCAAAAATTTTGACTTTAACGAAAAAAAAAGTATTCAGTGGAAGTGAATAAAAAGATCAAAGAAAGAAAGTGTCGAGGAAAAAGGGGCCCCAGTTAATTGGTGACTATGCAGGAGGAGACCGGACAGACGTAGAAGAAAGAAAAGACAAGGTTGGACTATTTAATTTTAGTATTTTGTGGGGAACATTTGAATCTTTTGAACTATTGTAAAATTTTATTTTTCACCGTATATAGACATAAATTTTAAAAGTAAATTTGTAAATTCATATTACTAGCTCTGAAGTGAGAACATTGTCTATACCCGGAAAAAAACAAATTTAGAACAATAATTAATTAATTTTTAATAACTATTGGCTTAAAGTATCAGTGGTGGTGTTTTTTTTATAAAAATTAAAGAAAGATATATATATATATAAAACAAAAAGTTTAAAGATAAAAATACAAAACAAATTTTCACATTTACCATTTACCACATTAATTACAATTAAAATCTTGAAAGGTTTGTTTGGTTTTAATATTATTTTCAATATTATTTTCATTATTTATATTATTGGTATCATAATATCCTATTTAGATCTGGCGTCCGATAAAATATAGTTGGTAAAATACAATATTAACGAGCACAAGGAATATACCCTGAGGCCAAGAGTCGTTGGAAGGTGTTGACGTCCGTGTAGGTAAGATTGAATATATTTTTTTTAATGCATATTAACAATAATACACATACACGGATTTCTAAACCCCTCCCATTTCACGCCACTGTCAAAATATTATTTTACACCATAATAATAAAATATATTTTTTACCCAATTAGTGAGTGAGAGTAATAAAAAAATTAATATCAATTTATGATTTAACACTTAAAAAAATGATACTGTACATGTTAATTTCAAAAATGTTTAAATAATGATATGTTATTGATAACAACACAAAACTAACCTGGCCGAGTTTCCCATTTTTCGACTGTTCTCCTTGAATTTGAAGGCGAGTTTTAATCAAGTCTAACGGATATGTAACTGTAAAAAAAAATCGATTCTTAGTCCTATACTGTCAATACTGTTAGAATTTGAGCGGTTTCTAATTAAGTTATACTAGCAATTTCAAATTAACGCGCTGCTCGATATTTTCACTCAGCATTTTTCGACGCGACGCACAGCTTAGCAATACAAGACAAGTCTTGTTCGAACGCTAGCTTTTCAAAGAATAATATGACACGTTATAAGAGACTACGAGTGCTAGATCTGTATTGTCAGACCATATATTGCTAGAGGAATAGAACGAAAGTACAATAAATAAAGGTACATTCTGATTCGGAAAAATTATGACTCAACATGTATACATTAGATCAATTAAATGCTGAAAATCACACGAACATATTTCAGGACTGTGGGGCGGACTTCACTAGTTAAATAGCAGCATATTTTCAACTTTTTGTGAGAAGACATGAAAAATAATTGCTTATTGCTAATTGTTTGGAAGTATCAGAGCTTCTCGTTAATTCTTGGTGATATTTTTTCTCTAACAAACGAACTGCAAATAATTTTAACATAGATACTTGTTACCTACTAATATTTCAACCATAAATATAAATAAATGAATATTTTTGTTAAGACTTTGCAGTTTAAAAAATGTTTTAAACACATTAAAAGCATGTATAAGTAATATTAAGTATTTTAACAATGCATATTATATTGATTTTTAAAACGTATGCATGGGTATTAAAACGGCTTGAAATCATAAAATGACGCGTTTTTAATGGTTACATAATGCAAAGATAAACAACCACAAACATTTATTTTAATAGCGAATGTAGTAATAAATGTTTACAATATACTTAAAACTTACTGATATGCTACTTATCATCATGTCTTTGAATATGACATTTTGGCCTTTAAAAATAAACAAAAATGGAAGGAAGAACTCGGAAGAAAATAAATTAATATTAATTAAGTTCATATTTAAGACGTAATGTTAAGTTCATTTTTTTAAGTAAATAGTACACCATGAAAATCTAGGAAGTTAGTGGTGGTAACACTGTCTTGTGACATTGGCGTAAATAACAATGGTTTATTGTTTAATGTGAAGTAAAGTCGTTTTTGTTATTACTTCCTATTATATCAAAAACGTTGGTTGTAAATGTCAAAAACAAAGAACAAACAAAATATAACTTAAAAACTGAGAAAAACTGGATGTTTCAACATTTTAAATGATCTAATCTACGTGACAAGCAATAATGCCAATACCAAATACGACACTTTGATTTTTTAACATTAAGTTATTGGCGAAAACAGTGCCTTATGACATTGACATAATGAGCATATGTTAAACGATTTATTGTCAAATGTGGATTAAAGTTATTATTGATATTATTTTTTATTACCTCAAAAACGTTGGTTAAAAATGTCAAAAAGGAAGGACATACAAAATATACGTACGTAACTTAAAAACTGACAAAATCTGTGTTTCAAAATTTCTAAATGATCTAATCTACAAGACAAGCAGTAATGCCAATATCAAATAAAAAATATCTGCAATAAGCTAACGTGTTGAGTATCGATATTTACGTGATTTTCAAATGAATCTAAATATCGATTTGCAAAATAACTTACCAAACTCTGCATTAAAAGCCGCAAGTACGGATACTACATAAATACACCATAAAGAATCCACAAATTTGGGAAACTCGGCCTTTTGAGGAGGCACGGGCGGCATCTTTACTGAATCTCCTGAAAATAAAGTAATTTTGAATATTTAAATTAATCTCTTTATCAATACATACGATGAAAAAGTAACGAACACATTTTGTTACATTGCATGTAACGATTTTGGAGGATTTTAAAAGACTAAATTCGAAGCTAAACCACAGATTAAAACATCTTTAATCGGTACGGAACATTTTTTATTACAAACTATAGAGAAAATACAATAAATCCGAAGTAACCACCTATGGATAAATCTAATAGTACTTTCTCTTATACACGATTATGTATCAGATGTAATTCAATGCCTGTCGCGGCATATAGCCAGAGGAGTAGTTGTTTTTTGATACATAATCGACCCACATGAACCTATATGTATATATAGGTGTCAGACAGCGAAATTAGCTGGTTTTTAAACAAATCAGTTATACATTTTCACATCCATTCATGCTGTCGAAAAATGTTTATAGTTTACTATAATAATATTATAGTTTTCTATAAATTTTGCAGATATATATATATATATATACATAACGCTATTTAATTTAATACACTTTCAGGGACATTTTTTTAACACAGAGGTCAAAATAATAATAAAAAAATGGTGACGTCATAGCTTCTTTTTCTTCTATCTATTATCTTATCTTTTTTTATCATTATTTTTCTTATTATTTTTTTTTTAATTATCATTTGATTTTCTGCAGCCAGGAACGTTATTAAAAGAATACTTTTGCCAATTTATTCACAAAGATAAATTTGTGTAAAAACACTTTTAAGTTACTGTATTTATGATGTGGAAAAAATGATACACGACATAATACTTTTTTCTTCGCAAATTTTCTTATAATTTTATAACTGAAAAAGGCAGCAAACTATTTTCTTCACAAAACTTTAGAAAAATTGACCGGACAATTTGCCACCATTCCTCTCGGTTCGTCATTAGTTGGGTATCCATTTCATACCCCATGGCTTTAAGGTCGCTTTTGATGTTGTCGGGCCATCTTAGCCGTGGTCTTCCGAGGGGCCTTCTTGTTTGCGGGTTGCTTTGCCACACTAGTTTTACTAAACGTTCATCTGACATAACCTACGGGATTTTATCCCACATACAATATCCGGGTCTTGGTAGAGTTCGCGATTAGTTCTCATGCAATATCTCTGCGTCTTCGGGTTAAATATTGGTCCAAAGATTCTTCTCAAAATCTCTGTTCGAAACACAGTAATTTATACTCACTCGCTTTTGTTAATGTCCATATTTCACTTCCGTATATGATGATAGGTATAATTACCGTTCTAGGAGAACCTTAGATGTTCGTGACAGATTCTTGCTTTGAAAGGCTTTGTTTAGCGAGTAGATGCATCCATTTCCACTATGAATTCTAGTCTTGATTTCTTCCAGTATGTCATTATCGGTATTTAGCGTGGCGCCTAGGTATTTAAAGCTCTGAACTCTATCGGAGTTAAATTCATCTATTGTGACATTTTGACCAGTTCTGTCTCTTATCCTTCCTCTTAGACCTTGCCTGGTGACACACATGTTAAATATGCCAAAATATAGGTACGTTTCTGGGAAAAAAATGGGTGACGTCATTAGGCTTAAAATGGACCTTACTTAATCCCATTTAAGAACATATTTTCAAAAAAATTTTATAGTCTTTCTTTTTCTTATAATAGAGCTGAGACATCGAGTTTCACTCACCCTGTACATCCTACTTAAAATATGAACTTCGTCGACAATGCAATTGATAAACTTTGTGAATAAAATGTTCAAGTGTATAACAATGCAGAATAACTATAGTTCACCAACATTCTGAGACTTGATTAGAGATAGGCGTCACCCAATTTTTTTAAAGGGTGCACGAAAAAATTCGCATTTTTTAACTTTTTGTTTGTATGTCTGTCTGTCTGTTTGTCCGGGCACATCTCTGACATTACTAGACGAATTTTAATGCGGTTTTCACGGGTAGATCGAGCTTTGCTAGGAGCATAAAATAGGTTTTATTTAATTTAAATCAGATGATAACATTTTTTTTTATATTTTTTCATTGTTTTACTTATAGTTCGGCTGAAAAAAAAATTTGCTTTGTTTTACTAAACACAATCAAGTGTAACTAGCGTCTTCTATTAGCGATGCTAAATTGGCAATCCTCATTCCAAAAAACGTAAAATTGCCAATTAACAAATAGAATTTGTAAAAACATGAAAAACTATTGCAAAATAAAAATCCACATTTAAACTACAAACACTTGGTATCTCGGAAACTAGCAATATTGTTAAGGCATGTTGGACAGAATCATCATATTTTGAGGTCTAGAATCTACTATTCAGAGATTGGCCATTCTTAATGAATCACTCTGAACATAAAATATGAAATATTAATACATTTGGGTTTTTTTCTTAAAACATGGTAATTATATTTGGTAACACCGCGAAACAACTGTAATTCTTTATCGGTCTCATAGAATAGAATGCACATAATACTTATGTGCCTACGTGCCAGAGAATCTGAGACCCCACCTTGACCACGGTTATGCTTTTAACCTATTTTTAACTATTCATTTAATTGATCTCCTCCAACAATAGGCACATCTCAATATTTATTTAATATATTGCGTAAATGTAAATGCTTTTATTTAATTTCAATGAAGCACTAATTTTTTTATCATTAGAGAGATAGAACACGCAATTAAAATAGTAATCTGACTTTTAAAATCGATAAACAACATTCATTCTTCTTTTTAATCTTTTAGACAAAATTTAACATAAAGAAAAAAGACGGATGATTATTTTAAACATACTATCCAATTTTTTTAACATCCTGTACAAGTGGGAAATCAGTTACTTAAATAAGATAAAAAAATAATTTAAAAAAAACTTATAAGCCGAAAACGCAAACTTTTAATCTATCGTTTGCTTTCTAAATGTGACAAAATCATCTGGGACATCCTGTATAAATGATACATAAGAATTCTTACTAACAAAATTAGCAAATCACTTTCTATAAAGTCTGCAACATACGCTATTGCTTACTATTTAATATTGAAAGATTTAACATATAAATAAATGTGCCTTCCTTTTCTAAGTGATTTTATTTTCTTTATTATTTACTTGGTTTGCTTATTTAGAAAAAACACGTGGATGTCAAGAGATCATTTGACAATTATTTTTCCTTATCTTTATTGAAGTGGCCTACATCGATCAAATCATAGATTTTTATATTTCAAAAGGAAATCACCCAGAGTTACCATTGACGATTACTACAATTGACGATTATGTTAAATATGATACATTTTTAGTTATTATTAACCCAGACAAGAAATTCTGCACTTTCGTCACGTATTAAGCAAATGAAATATACAGGATGGCCAACAAAACTTTAAATTATCATCACCGCAAAGCCCTTATTTAAAATTTGCAACTTTTTTTTAAGCATTCAAGTCTATGTTGACTGAAATGTATTTTAATTATTTAATGAATAATTTGTAATTTAATTTTTAATTAGAGATGTGAACAAATTAAAATAGTAACTAAAAAAATGTGAATACCTATTAGTCGTAGTTAAAGTAATTTATAGTAAAATTTGAAAAAAAAACTACTTGTAAAAAAGTTAAATTTATATAAAAATTACGTAACTGCCACCAAATATATAGTAAAATTAATCTAGTTAAAAAAATAAATAAAGCTTTCATAACTTTCATAATTTAAATACCTCAAAATTAAATAATCATTAGAAAAATTATGAAACAAATGCAATGACAACATTACCATCATTTTAAAAATACATAACCTGAAAAGGCTGTTCATTGTCAATCGTCATTTATTAAAAATAAATTTAAAAATGATATAGTTAACGTTTATGCATATACTTAAAACAAATAAACTTACCATTTACTTCAAAAGATAAAATCTTTTCAAATAATCTATGATCTATTTCTTAATAAACATATCACTTTGAACCTGAACCATTTTAGGCCATTTCGATTTTATATGTGGTATGGTATTGTGTTCAACCAAAACGCTAACAAGACTAACCACTTATGAAAAAAACAAAGCAGAATTGGCATAAAACGAGTTAGAAAGTGAACGCAGATTTTAAACTACACCTTGAATACCATGATTGAAATGTATGAAAATAGACAGGTCCGGCAGAAGGTTTGATGAATTTTATAAATTTTTCTAGGAACCAAACCAAACATTTAATGTTAATAATTTAGTACCAAGATAGATTAGAAAAAAATGTGGTACGTTGGATTATCAAGAGTTTACTAAAACTAAAGTTTTTGAAAATTTGTCGACTTTGAGAACTTTTTTAAAGGTAGATGTTAATCAATTTTTATTCTTATTTAAACACAATTTGCTTTTTTATGATTTTCATCATTTTATGGCTTATCACATATACAATTATTTGTCCCAGTTTCAGCCAAATCTGACTTTGACCGAGAATTTAAAATTTAGTGTGGTACTGGTACGGCACAGTGAGAGTACTACAATACTACAAACAAACGCAGTTGCCTTGACGAATCATTAGAAAAAGATAAAATAATTTTCGATAAGATAAAAAAAGATCGTTGTCTCATCCTTTGGCAAAAATTAATTTGTTACGTTAAATTTGTTACTCCGTTTAGTTCGCGACCGAAACCATAAACTCTATAATGTAATTTACTATTTAAAAATTTATTCATTATTTTGAAGTGAATCAAAATTTTGTTATCATTTGAAGTAATTCTTTTAATGTAACAAACCGCAGTTGCTTAATGCAATGAAATTTTCTAAGGAAGTTAAACCCTATAACCACCAAAATACTGATAAGGATTAGGAATTTTAGACGTGACAGATAGTCCGCCATTGCTTCTTTTTCAATCGTACAAGTCGAGTGTAGAATTTCATTGAAGAAGGGGAGTTATTAAGAGATTTGTATTTAGAAAAATACCATAAACAGAAACTTCAAAAAACACAGTGTTTAGATAATATGAAGTGTGTGTATTTTAAAGATAGTGGTAAAACAAGTGAACTTTTTAATACCTTGTTGTGTTGAACTTTTTTTAACTGTTGTGTTTCCTTTGTTTTGTTAATTCTTAGTGATAAGACTGCAATATCAAATTGTTATTTCAATTATGGAGGCGATAGCTAAACACGAATTCAATGCCACAGCCGATGATGAGCTTAGCTTTAGGAAAGCTCAAGTTTTGAAAGTGAGTAACCTGCAACTAAATAAAACTTTTATTTCTATTGGCAGTAACAATAAAAATTTCCTGCGTTATTACTATTAGATTTCCAAAGTATCTGGATTTGTGTGTTATTTAAAATACAAAACAAACATATTAATATTCATTTTTATAAGAAGAAACAGATCAAGCATAATAATTAGAAATGTATCCCTACACCTAGTGCTTCTTACTATTAACAAAAATGGCACAACATTTTAGATGAGAGTTGTTATTCACTGCAAGATGTAATGTTAAATATTTAATTCTCATTAGATGTAAATTTAGAAAGATGTATTCAAATTACAAAGTAACATTTATTTGATATACCTACCCTTTTAAATCCTCATACACATTACACTTCTGTTTGTAACCTACAAATTTAAAAAATCTGATCCTAAAACAGGTATTTAGGTAATATAAAATGAATTTTTCAAATAATTTTAAATACTTTGTAAATAGTACCAACATCTTGTCCCGAATTATAAAACTATGAAGTCCTGTCAACAAATATTGTAAACTAAATTTAAATTAGTATCTAGGTATCATAACTTGTGCACAATTTTGGTTATTGTCTATTAACAATACTATTTCAGCTATATTTAGAAAACTGTCAAAACTAATGTTTAATATTCTATAGAATAAATAAAGGTTTTTAAAGACCTACCCAAATTATTAAAAGATCTGCTAAATAAATTAAGGCATAGAAAATTACTGTTTATTAAATAAATATAATTTTACATGTAAATATCTATTTTTTTATTCTATTTAGATTAAATAGAATATATCAATAATATACATTCTATTATTAAAATCAAGATTAAAATGATCTTTTTTAGATTTTAAATATGGAAGATGATATGAACTGGTATAGAGCTGAATTGGATGGTAGGGAAGGTCTCATTCCTAGTAATTATATTGAAATGAAACCCCATGAGTAAGTTATATAAAAGGAACTATTGAATTATGTTATGTTCTTTTTCCTTTTTCTGAAAAATAACAAAATATTTTCAAATACAAAAAAAAATTCCTACAGAAATAATAATTTAATCTACCATTACACAGTGAAACTGCCTGTAATTTTAATATAAATTTTTATTTTAGATGGTACTATGGACGAATTACAAGGGCAGATGCAGAAAAATTATTGTTAAATAAACATGAAGGGGCCTTCTTAATAAGAATTAGTGAATCTAGTCCTGGTGATTTTTCATTATCTGTAAAGTAAGTTAACATTTTAAAATAAAAAATCAGTTTAACTTTTAATTCCAGGTAAAATCCATTGTTTTTTTTTAAATTCACAACTCTGTGTTTTTTTTAAAGATGTTCGGATGGTGTTCAGCACTTCAAGGTACTTCGTGATGCCACTGGAA